>JANATF010000001.1:0-2400000 GCA_029449245.1 Mortierella alpina | reverse complement strand
TGTCTGCGCTTGGATGACGGCAGGCTCGATTCTCATCGTTTGGACCCTCTCCAAGTCCTTTGGGGTGTACCTTCTCTTCGCACTCTTGTACGGCTTCTTCGCCGGTGGCTACGTTTCCTTGGTACCCCTTGTACTCTCTGAGACGTTTGGAGCCCACCAGCTTTCGACTGTGATTGGCTTCATGTACGCAGCCAGTGGTGTGGGCATGTTGGCTGGTGCACCCATCGCAGGCATGATCTTGGATGCAACCAAGCCCAACATCTCTTACCTACCTGTAATTTTGACTGCAGGCATTACGCTGCTTCTGGGCGCATTGTGTATTTCTGCATGGGTTTTCTTCCGGCGCTTGGATAAGAGCACCAAGAGGGAAGGTGTCGCCTCCTCCACAGCCTCTTCTATCAGCCAGCTGTAAAAAGTGTATATATACCCAACGCATCCTTCCTTTTGCATCACTTATGGCATCACCTCATCCTGTACTTTAACCGTTGCATATGACAATCATAATAAAGACGAAGCGGTAAAGCAATCCCACTTCGTCTTACTGAATACTTATACGTTCATCACCGTGCTCGTAAGATATGACATGATTTACCCGCAGTAATGCCGTCCGCATTACGTTTTAGTCTCTCATTTCTTCAACTCTGCTTCAGTGCCTTTGGAGCATCGCTCCATTACAGGTTGGCGATTATGATCTTCAGCGAACAAGCGCGATGGTTCTTGTTGGGTTGTATTTGTCGCATTCTTCTACTAATCGGAACTGAGCGTGACAGGCATTCCTTGGGTGCCGATTCCGACCCATCTCCACTACTGCCCAGATGCGAGCCATTGCTAGTTCGTGTCTGAAAGTACTAACGGCCTTCGTCCTATCGTCCTATCTTTTTCCTCAGAAATGAGGGAGGGATAAAACTGGCCAAGCGCCGTTCGACTGGCGGCGTAAAGTTTTTTAACCACCCTCCCTCCAACCCGCACATCCCTTCATCAAGGAAGGCTAAAAGAGCCAGCCATGCCCATGCGTACTACGCTCGATAACTCAAGCGACACAACGATTTGCACTCCTGAGCACCAGGAGTGTTTTTCAGTGCTCCAAAGTCAAACAAAGGGGTCAGGAGAGGATGAAGTCTCCGCTTTTGCTTGCAATGGCAAACCCCGCAAACATTGGAGGTATAGCAGCTATTGCGCTTCAACTCGAGAAGTGAGCATAGAGCAACGACAAAAATACACCTTCGATACCGCACGGCTGCTTCAGGAAAGAGTCATCAGCAACAAGTACCATGTATTCCGATCTCGACCATTTACTGTAATTGGAGGGGCCACGGGAGAGAACGTAATCCACCCTTTGGGCGTCAGGACGGCTACAAATGGTGTTGGGCGGCCGCAAGAACATCCCCTCCTTGCTATGCTTCCTTCCTCACTTGTCCCTGCTCTTGGACACAACATAGTCTCCGGTACACCTTTTAATCCTGCACCACATCCTCTGGAACATCCTAGTGTAAAATGCCCTCATCACTGTCAGTTGGATAACACAGATGCAGCAACTTGCAGCGCAACGGACGACACCATAGACGTCAGAACTACAACTTTGCTTGCTTGTAAGCAGGCTTTTACGGACATCGCACCGTACGGTCTGCAGAATTTGTCATCTGTATCGCTGCCATCTACTGTGGCCTTGCAATCAACGGCTCAGTTTCATCATGGTCACAAATGGCAGCCACCGGACGGAGGATGGAAAGCATGGTCCGTAGTCGTAGGCTCGGTCATGATCCAGACGTTTGCATTTGCGCCTACTGAGTTCATCTTTGGAGTCTTTGTACAAGAATACTTGCTACAGTTCCCAGACGCCAGCTCGTCCTCAATAGCCTTGATCGGGACCATTGGCACTTCAACGACATACTTGGTTGGATTTCTCACAGGCACTTATGCCGACCGATGGGGTTACCGGATGACAGCGTGTTTTGGAACTCTAATCATGGCCACAGCTTTGGTCTTGGCTTCTTTTTCAACACAGGTAACAGATTGAGACAACATGCTTACATGCATGCTCATGACCATTCCTTGCAGACGCATTGACATACTGCACAATGTTCCTAGCTCTGGCATCTTTATCTCTCGCAAGGGGTCTTGTTTGGCACTGGTGCATCTTTGGTGTACTTTTCAGCCATTGCGGCACCCACACACTGGTTCAAAAGCAGGCGGGGCCTTGCGATGGGAATCGCCGCGTCAGGTTCTGGTCTGGGTGGATTCTTCTTGGCGCCGCTGACGCAGTTCCTTGTAGATCGGATCGGGATCCACTGGGCATTGCGTGTCCTCGGAGTGTATTGTCTTCTCGTCTGGTAAAGTGCGTCAAAAAAAAAAAAAGAATCAACCCGAAGAGCTCAAAATCTTGACAGTTCTTGGCTGATTTAACTCTCATCTGTGTGTAGTGGTATCGCAAGTCTCCTACTTTTTGAGAGTGAAAAGCCTGAGCAAGAACTACAGGCTATTCCGCTCGACATCGTCAGGACCCAGACTGGATTGACGGGTCGTATGCCCGCTTTTTCCAAGGAGGCGGCCTTCTCCA
This sequence comes from Mortierella alpina, assembly GCA_029449245.1. Classification (NCBI taxonomy): domain Eukaryota; kingdom Fungi; phylum Mortierellomycota; class Mortierellomycetes; order Mortierellales; family Mortierellaceae; genus Mortierella; species Mortierella alpina. Next base: position 2,397,443 of record JANATF010000001.1, on the reverse strand, counting down.
TGTTAGTTGCCTTTCAGTTCTCGCTGTCTATGGCATACCTAACGCCGATCTACTTTATGGAGCGTAAGCGTTTTCCTGTTTATGCTGCAGTGGACCAAAATGTCTCAAACCCTTCAGCTGCGCGCTGAACGGCAGACGAAGGACAACTCGTCCTCCTAACCAAACTTTCGCACTATGCTGACGAACAGTATACAGCACGCATATAAACATCTCTAAACAGATGGGTGCCACCATCAATGGCTGGTTCAATGGCGCCTCATTCCTATCAAGAATTCTCTCAGGACATCTAGCAGACTTGGTTGCCACCGATGTAGTTTTACTAGCGTGCATATGGACGTGCGCAGTCGCTGTATTGGTGCTGTGGACGTTTGCAAAGACGTTCCCGGTTTATCTCATTTTTGCGATCGTATATGGAGTGGCTTTCTCTGGGACCACGACAGTAACACCAGTGATCGTGGCAAATTACTATGGTATGCAGGCCCTAAACTCCCATGATCGATTGCCAGGGATGGCGCGCAGTTTAAACATTCATATTCTCGCACTAGACTAACCATATCGTGTGCCATTTGTATTTAAGGTCCTTCGCAGGTTTCTAGTGTGCTCGGGATCGTCTACGGCTTCTCTTGCGTCGCGTTATTGTGTGGATCGTTAATAAGTGGGCAGATCCTGGAAATGACAAAGCCTCAGACCAACTACTTACCTGTCATAATGTACTCTGGGGGTATGTTTGCGGCTTCGGCGCTCTTCGCAACAAGCTGGGCACTTCTCGTACGACGACGGAGAGGTGCGACCGTCGATCTTGATAGTAGTCCCTGCATGGACAAAGAATAACTAAAAGTGATAGAGAATGCTTTTCTGGTTCAGCCAATCTCCTCACCTGTCCTTCATAAATAAAATGGGTTGATGGCAAGTGACTTTGAACTTACTGTCAAGGTGGCAGGATCTGCTGGTGGATAGCATGTATGCAATATGAAGAGGTTCAATAAGGTTGCTTGTAAACAGCTAGCCCCACTCCCGGCGTCTGAACCAGCAGCGCACTCACGCCTCGTTCAGTTGCTCATTCATGACGGCGAAAGAAAAAAAATGGTTCCGCTCGTTGATGATTGGATCGATGCTACCATGCTGAGAATACGCCCTTTCGTGCTGTGGACTCAGTAGTCATATTGTTTACATCTTGCGATATAAAGAATGAAATACATAAAACGCTGGTATGGGTGCTTAATTTTGAAGATGAACCTGTGTGAGTCCATAAGAGTCGCCGTTACAATTTTAGTGCAGGGGAGAAGGGGAATGGCACAAGGTGTTCAATTGTCGAGCTCTGGCGGTCGTCGAAATATTCGTACTGATATCCGCCGACAAACGAGCTCTACGGTCTTGCAGGTTTGATTCCTCTCCCCTACTTACTCGCTTCTCCCCACTTCCCACCTCTCTTTCTCTCTTTCTTGCTCGCAAACCGCCTTCCATCCTGCCCTGATCTATCTCTAACTCCTGTCGCCCTCCTGAAGTATTCACTGGAATCAAAACAAGGAGCCCTATTGTTGGCAATATATACCATGAGTACACGCGGCCAGCCCATCCGGACGGACACCATGTCCACTGCTGTCGCTCCATCCTCAGAGATCTCGCCATCCGAATCCCCAGCCCTGTCACAAACATCTCCCAGTACCATAGCTGCCGCCGTTACATCCTCGTCTACTGCCACTTTCTCCTTACCCTTATCACTCACAAGAACGATCACTGCCGTGGAAGAGACTTCGTCGAATCCTCTCAAGGCAGCGTCAGCAGACGCAAAGTTGCCAGAATCGGCAAAACGATCTCTCATTTCCAGGGCGCTTTCATCTCTGTCCGAGGGCGGGCTCAAAGGCTGGCTCGCAGTCCTAGGATCCATGCTTATCCACTGTTTTGTCTTTGCACCGACAGAGTTCATTTTCGGAATCTTTGAACACCATTACCAGGAGGTTTTTCCAGAGTCGACCGCATCCTCTATTGCGTTTGTGGGAACGACAGGGTCTGCCATCACATACATTGCAGGATTTCTTTCGGGTATCATGGCGGATCGGTTTGGATTCCGACCGACGGCATTTGCGGGGACCGTGATCATGACCTGTTCCTTGATTTTGGCCTCCTTCTCAACCAAGGTAAGTTTCTGATTTTTCGTAATCCTCTCCTGCGTATGAACCACGCGTGGGAATCAACATATTCAGATCGTCACCACCACCCGATCAAGTACGTGTGATGTGCCCTGAGATCCTGCACAGCATACCAACCTTTCCTCGCCCCTGCAAAAAAAAAGAGCAAAAACCCCCTTTCATGCCCTTTTGCCTATCACTTTGTACCGCAGACTGACCGCCCTCGCGCATTGATCCTTATCCCCGTGTTTGTTCTACATCCTGCCTTGCGCGCTTGCATATTCAATTGGGCTACCTGTGCGCATTTTCAGATATGGCATCTCTATGTGACGCAAGGCTTGATGTTTGGAATCGGTGCTTCCTTTGCATACTACCCTGCCATCGCGGTACCATCACAGTACTTTGCCAAGAATCGTGGCCTGGCCATCGGTATCGCGGTATCCGGAACTGGTCTCGGCGGATTTGGTCTAGCACCCCTGACGCAAGCCTTGATCGACAGGCTAGATATATTCTGGTCTCTACGTGTCCTTGCATTGCTACTTTTTGTAGTCTGGTAAACTTTGTACATTTTTTTCTTGTGATTGCTGGCCTCGTGAACATTTTTCTTAATGCTCGCAGTTTCCTCTTTATTCTTCAGTGGTGTTGCGTGTGCACTCATAAAAGAAAGGAAAGAAGGAACCCACGAGGTCGAAAGCATCAAAGTTATGCAAGAGACGCAGAGAGATCAAGAGTGCACCATTACACCCATCGGCCAAGAGGCTCTCGAAAATGGTCAATGCAAGGATACTGAAGACAGGAAGCCGACTTTCTTCCAATCTCTTCACGTGTTCAGGGACCCGCGATTCATGTCGCTGACCCTTGCAGAGTTGACAGCATCACTTGGGTATTTGATTCCGCTCTATTTTATGCAAAGTAAGTGCTATCCTCGTTTACCATATTGGCTACCCTGGAGTTCCTGGGGAATTGTTCGATCTCCTATAATACTTTGCCATCCGGGGCTGCAAAATGCGAGAGCGACCACCAGAAAGACTCACATGATAATGAGCATAAAAAAACTCAACGAGGGTGCTTTCCTTGCAGCAACCTGAGCTCGTTATCAAGCCGGATGTTTAATCTTAATTTAAGCAAAAAAAAAAATCGCTTCTCACCAATTATACTTTCTGCTTTCCATAGCATATGCGGTCTTCATCGGTCTGACGCCTGAACAAGGTGCCTTGATTCTCGGCATCACGAATGGATCAGCTTTTGTTGGCAGGATTGCGCTGGGAGTCATTGCAGACAAGTTCTCAAATACCAAAACCCTGCTCTTTTGCTGCTGGGCATCAGCCTTCTCAGTGATAGTCTTCTGGACTATCGCAAAGTCCTTTGGCACGCTGCTGCTCATGGGCGTCTCTTTCAATATGTTCATCGGTAGGATGCGGATTTTTTTTTTGATTTCAGCTAGCCGTTACTCGTTGCTATTCTCCTGTGTAAGTCGGTTTCTCATTCATTTCTACACTGAAACAAACTAGGTGCCTATGTCTCCTTGGTGCCAGTGGCTGTTGCAGAATCATTTGGTAAGATTTTGAAAGGAGGCCTTTGGCTCACAGTCATCGTCCACGTTTGCTCAACGCTGATCCGACTATTTATCCGTTTTAATAGGTACCGAAACCATTGCATCGATGATTGGACTCATGTACGGTGCAGGTGGTTTGGCAATGTGGGGTGGTTCACCTCTTGCAGGATTTATACTTGATTCGACCCGTCCCAACCTCTCGTATACCCCAGTCATCATGACCGCCGGAGGATCCTTGGTGCTGGGTGCGCTCTGTGTCACATCATGGGCATACTTCAACTGGAGAGCCAAGAGATTGTCGTAGCTAAGCGTGCCTAAGCCTGGAGCTTTCATTAAATGAATTGAACCAGCCTGAACAGCATCCTTGGGAACAAGTACCTATGGGAGCCCGTTCATTTGATTACGGAATATGTGATTGGATGAAGCGAAGGCCCTGACGCGTGCAAAAATAGACGAGCGAACATGGCGTCCCATTCATCTCATCTTGGCATCTTTCTTCTCTGCTTCATCAATTCGTCTCCCCATCACATCATTGCTACATCATCCCTTCCAGCACATATCTGAGCATCATGTCACATAACGATGGCGCTAGCAATGGTACAACACCCTCTATGATCGAATATGGCTACAGCTCACTATCACCTCGCGACTTCTTACACGAGTGTATACTGCATCTCTATTTGGCTCGTAACGTAGAGGAGGTTCTCATGGCGGCATGCAGGGATGACAACTTGGACATGCTCGAGGAAGTTCTTTCTGCCGATAGTAGTAACTTTGATATCAACCACACTGATGGCCTCGGCAACTCAGCCCTCCACAATGCGTACGTAGGCTGCTTATCACTTCAGTGACTTTACGGTGGAGTTGAGAATCTCACCTCTGTTCACCCACTAATATGCCCTATGATATGTTGCTCCTTTTCCAATTGATTGGAATGATAGCGCGCGGTGTGGCTCAACGGGCTGCTTAGAGATCCTGCTCTACTACGACGGCATCAAGGTGAACGTAATCAACCGCATCGAGGGCGACACCCCTCTGCACAAAGCGGCTGCTTACCCGGACCCAGAAACTGCGCTCGAAATGGTTCAGATCCTTGTCAACAGAGGAGCCTCGGCTAATAGTAGGTGCAAAAGTTCCCGTTCTCTCTGTGTCTTTCTCGATCTGTCCATCTTCCACGGATCCTCTATGTATATATTTTCCGAACGTCCAAGCATGACTGTAGTGCAATTTATACTGTTGATGGGCTCATTGAGCGGAATGTCTTATTTTTACGCTCTGCATGTGCTTTGATCGACCGCCACCTAACCATGCCACCCTCCCGGTTCGATCGCTTTTTTGTCCATCCCTTCAACTGCACTCTTTTTAGTTAAAAACAAGATGAAGCAAACAGCCGCTGACATTGCGCCTGGTGACACGCATGTCGCCGTTAGAGAGTTCTTGGAGCTGGCAGCTCTCAGCTCGTTGTCGGTAAGTCGAGATGTTTCTTTCTCATCGGGAGACGATTATCAATATCGCTGGACCTCTGTAACCTAATGAAACACTGTGCCGCTTAACATTGTTTAGGACTTGAGAGACGTTCCTGTTGATGATTCTGATAACTCGGATGATGTCGCAAGCGACGATGAATAGTAGGGAAGCCCTACTCTCTTGACACATATACAAAAAATACCCATTCTTTCATACCACAGTGCGCGACAATTACACTGCATGTCGAATAAACCTCGATACCATCAAACATCTACAAGCCCTTACATCCTTGCCTGCGCTGTCTCTTTTGTCGCTACTTTTTTTATTTGGTCATGGCTTTGAGTTGGAATGCCCTTGATTTTGATCCGTCGCCTCCTTCCAGTTTCTCGAGCTCAACAACCTTTTCCTTCATCACTTGTCGAATGTCGGATATTTCGGTGTCAAGCGTCTCTTGATCTAACGTTCAGCCGATCATGCATAAAACAATGCCACATTCTGGGTCAGCGAAAGCGCTACGTCATATTGCTATGGGGTTTGACGTGTACTGGAAGCAACTGTACCTTTCTTGATCATTGTTTCGACATTCTGTTTTGGCATCTTGAGAAACATATCACCCAAGTTAACCCAGACCTTCTTTTCTGTAATATACGAAAAGAAATAAGAAAGGCATCATACCAAACAGTGAGTGAGTGGGGATCCATCGATATGCTGATATGTAAGCCTGTTTAGGGTCATGACTAGCCAAAGGTTCTCAACAACGTCGCTAACCTTGCACAAGATCCTTCTTAAGCTTTGTCAGTGCCTCCCTATTACTGTTCCGCCGTCTGTCATAATCGATGATCTATCGGTGTTCCGGATAGAGTGGTATTAGATTATGACTACAAGAGTTGCTATGAAGAGGTTGTTTTCTCCGAAGCAAGTGGCAGTTCTACCTACCAGCTCTTTGTTGGTCAGAATCTCCTCGGCGATGACTTCCCGTTTTTGCAAATCTACAATGAGAATGCGTTCAAATGGTTAAAGTCCCATTGGCGATATTTTTTTAGCTGCACAGTCCCTTCGGTTGATTGCTTCAATGTCTTTGAATTCTGAACGCATTTCCACTTTGCTCCATACTTGATACGAGTTCCATTGCTGCGCGACAGGTTGACGGATGAATGCAAAGCTGAAGGTTTGAGTGCATTCCCATGAACAAAATATAGAAAGTAGCAGGGACTGCCTTTTTGTTGCCCTCTTGGACAAAAGTGGTCAAGGCGCCAGCGTTGGCTTCGTAGGTTCAGGGGAACTCTTACGGATGCTCAAGGCTCTACAATTCTCTATGATCTCGAATATAAAGGAGCTAGTCTCTAACTTTGTGGTACGTGCTCCGCCTGGGACGTAACACTAAGAGTTGGGTGCAATCGTCTCACAGCCAGAGCAATCTTTGTGCACGAACCTATTGAGAAAAAAGAAACCACAGCCAATGCGAGACTGACAGCATTGAGGAGCGCTCAATAGACAATTCATATTTGTTTGCTGTGAATGAGTATCAACAGGTGACAGGGAGATCGTGGCCTTCCCAGGCCATTGACCAATTTGTCAGCAAGCGCCGTCTAAACAAAGGAACACATGCTCAGTCGAGTTACTTGACTGAACCCATAAAAGCAACCGCAACTCCTCCTACCTTATCTCAACCATCAAAAACAGCCAAGCCAACAGCAGCAATGGTCCACAAGTTCTTCTCCGAGTCATCAGCAGCGGCCTTCAACGAGGCCAGTTCTCGCACGGACTCCACCTTCCGACTCCACTACTTTCCCATACACGGTTTCGCCTATGCCGCGCGCCTGATCCTTGCCACGACAGGTGCAAAGTTTGAAAGCACCTTCCCCAACGTAATATGACAAACACGGTTACAGACCCTCGGCATTGCACCCTGTCTAGCTAGCTATCTAACTTTATCTTCCATTCACTTCTTCTGGCCTTCCGAAGGACTGGCTGGCCGAGAAGAGCACCGTCCCCTTTGGTGTCCTCCCTGTGTTGTATGAGACCCTCTCCTCGTCAGGAAACGAAGATCAGGTCCTTGAGATCCCTGAGAGTATGGCCATCGAGCATTACCTGTCGCGCAAGTTCAATCTACTGGGAGAGACCCCTTTTGAGGAAACTCGAATCCACGCATTTGTGTCCTCCACCAACACAGTGATAAGCTTTGTTTTTCTTCGTCTCGCGAGTACGAAGGATGCTACCCACAAACAAGAGTACTTGCAACAGTTTGAAGCAAAGACTGCTCCAGGATGGGTACAGCCCCTTGAAGAGTACTTGAAGGCGAACGGCACGGATGGCTTTCTTGTAGGAGGAAAGGTGAGAATACCATGATATAGCGATGACTAGGTCTACCAACTTTGAAAAACGGTTCATCATGGCGCTGATAGCTCTATTGTCTCCCGTCCCTACAGCTCTCAATCGCAGACATAAAGACTGTCATTGCCATCGAGGTGATCAAGGGCCTCACAGGAGACACAATTATCTCTGCTGAAAAGACACCAGGGCTTTGGACAATCTGGAGGACCATCAATGCAATCCCATCGTATGTAACCTGGAGGGAGTCGGAAGAATACCAAAGATTCGATGCGGGATACCAAGTCTTTCTGCAGGGAATACTTGCAAAGAAGGAGGATTGAGAAAGATATAGAAGGAGTGCAATGTTCGCTTGAATGTTGACGCGCCTTTTATTACAAGTTCCTTCTATTCTTGTCAGTGTTTTCTAATCATCATTCTGCTGCTGGCGACGGGCAGCGAGCTGTTGAAAATCGACGCAATAAAATGAAAAAAAAAGTTAGTATAAGAGGATAGCAGCGCTGAAAGTACCATCCAAAGTCAATATGGTTCCCATTCAGCAACTTACAATCTCCTGTAGGGACTTTCCACCCGTAGTCGGTCTAGCCGCAACCGTTGGCTTGGGTCCGGCAGCAGGTGCGCGTGGGGGGATTGTTGGCTTGGCCCCGACCGAGGGCTTAGGTGCCACTGCAGGAGGTCCAGTTCGACGAGCCGCAGGTGTGGGGTTAGAGCTCGCGGTCGGAGCAGGAGCAGGAGCACCATGTCCACCTCCTGCAGCAGCAGCAGCAGCGGCAGCAGCCTTCTTGGCCTCCAACGCGACTTTCCATCCAGGAACACCACCAATATTACCAGGCCCTCCGAAACCGGCATGCAGGGTATTCGTGTTGCTGGTAGGGGTGACCGCAGCGCGCTCTTCATTCATCGCGACAGGAGCAAATCGAGATGCTGCGGACGAGCTTTTAGTTGAGCTAGGTGTGGGTGCCACGGCAGCAGTTGCGGGTGGTGCCGGTGGTTGGCGCTTGGCCGGAAGGCTAGGTGGTGCAGGAGCCGGCTTGGGGGCCGGTACCTCAACGAGATAGTTGCTGGGTACCCAACCTTCCTTACCGTCCTTCTTGGCCAGCCACCAACCATTTTCATCCTTTTCCAAGATGTCCATCACATCGTCCTTCACAAATGAAACTTCACCTGCATCCTCAGACACAAAGTTGTAGATGGCCTTGTACATGGGCCTGGCAGGTGGAGGAGGAGGCGCCTCCGCAGCTGGAGCGGGAGGAGGTGGTGGAGGAGCTTGACGCTTGACAGGCGCGGCTGCTGAGCTCGAGCCCGCCGAGACGGCCGGCGAACGCACAGGCGCCTGCGCGGAGGCGCGATTGTTGGCAACAGCAGAGTTCACAACGGGGACGACTTTTGGAGTCGAAGCAGAGGCTGGTGGACGACGGCCGCCTCTTGCTTGGGACTGGCCCGCCTTTGTAGGTCCGCCTTTCTTAATCAGCTTACCCGAGGTGATAGGTCGTGCGGGCTTGGCCATGCGCTCACACGGGGGCCAAGAGGGGCTATCGGCCGGCTCTCCACTGGGAACTGTAACAACATGACTCTTGTAAGTCTCAGTCTTGACGCGATCATCCTTGACAAACTTGATGCTACCTGTTTTGCTCTTCTTCTTGGTGAACTCAAACCTATCATTTAGCAAAGGGCGGTCAAGTTAGTTGCTGTCCCCAATAACTAGGTGGCAAGGTATAATTTGGGTGCAGCTGATACTTACTGAGGCCCAACGTTCACTCCGATGCGTCCTCCAGATCGCTGGAGAAGATGTGTAATCATTTCTGTCTTGAAGTCGCACTCGAGTACAATGTCTCCCTCCTCAGGGTTCATAGTATCGACCGAGAAAACCTATCATGGGCATTTCATAGAGGAGGAAAGCGTTGTTAGATACATTAAACGCAGTGCTGCGATGGCTCACAGGAACTCAAGCCAGGCATCAAACTCACCATCCAATCATCCCTGAGGTTAGAGATGGAGATAGCCTTGACCGTGTTCAACATGACCGTTCGCTCCACCTTCATTGAAACCACCTTTCCGACCAACTGAGAGACAACCAAGTACAAGTTGGTAGCGGTCTAAGGGATTATCATGATGTTAAAACGTGTGAGTAGGGTGACACAGGGAAACAGATTTTGAGGGAAAAAATGCTGGGCGAATCGATAATGTACCAAAACAAGAGTTCTTGGGCTGGGCTTGCTCGAACGCATAGGGCGAGCGACCAAAAGTTGAACTCTGGCAGAGAAGACAACGTAGTCTTGATCTAAAGTCGTGAAAATCAGACGGCCTTGTCAGTTTAAGATTATACATTATCCAGCCTTCTCTTTGTAAATGGATAAAAATATCGTACCTGAAAGGCCAATTGCTGACTTTATCAGCTGTCCTTGTCCACCTTTGCTGTTAACGCCCAAGTAATCTCCAAGGAAGCGACGCATGCTGACGAGCGAGAAACGTCTGCGCTCCTTTCTTCCTGCAAGGACTTGGTGACCATAATCTCGAAGCTGAAGCCATCCGATCTGATCCTTATTTTTTCTCCAGCATCGCTGAATGCGGATCGCGCATTCGTTCCTATACTTCATGTAGTTTCTCCAAGCGCGCTGAATACGAATGGCCATGTTGTGCCAGTAACGGTCGCGCAAGTGCTCGAGGGCGAACAAAGTTTCGGGATGGCGGATAAAGATCTTGGTCGTTCCCATTTGCCACTCTTCCGCAGCAACGCTGGTGTCCTTGAGAATACGCTCAACACCGCTCCGTGGATCTCCTTGCCAAGTGTACTCACCCGCGTACGCGGTCTTGGGCGAAAGGAGGTAAAAGCGCTCCAAAAATTTTTCATAGGTCTGGCGAGAGGCGAAACCAGCGCGTCGCACCCGAATGTTTTCGCACAGGCCGAGGTATTTGACCTGATGGAGCACCATTTTTGTGTCAAACTCCGTAGGCGACTTGTTGCTGTTGGGCTTGATCGTACGGATGTATGAGGGTGTACACTGCATCAAATTTTGAACGAGTAATCCAGCAGAGGCCTTGATCTTGTCACCGGCAGTGGGTGGGCGCTTTTTGCTGTCGAGATCAACAGGCTCAGGGAAAAGGGTGGCCAAAAACTGATTGCTTGAGGACGCAATCATGGTCAGAATGTCCTTGGAGAGAAGATCCTTATTCTTGTCCGTCATGCCTGAAATCTGATACATGACATCTCCAGCATAATGCTTGACCAAGAAGGATGCTCCACGAGACTCAAAGTGTGGGTTCGAGGACAGACCATTAAGTCGCTGAACGAGTGAGTTGTCGGCAGCGTTCGAATCTGCATGAGCGGTGGCGCATGCATCGTTCATGGCTGCAAAGATGCCGGGTGGACGCTTCTCCTCGATCAAGTCGCACACAATCTTGTTGTTGAAGAAATCGATTGGGGTCCATTTGATCTGCTCTCTCACGTACTCCTCCTGCTCGGTCTTGAGTGTCAGCTCAATGAAGATCTGCTGCAGCTTCTCATTGACGTAGTTGATGCAGAGCTGCTCAAACGAGTTTTCTTCGAAAATCTCGAATCCATAGATATCCAAGACTCCGATGGTGTACGCATGAGCGCTACGCTGGCGAAGAGAGACATTGACGCGGCTGACAATCCACTCGAACAGGTTGTTGTAAAGACCCTTGCAGAGCGCGTCTCTAACCGCGGCAGCCTGAATCAAACAAATGCATCGTGTAAATTCTGTGTCCAGTGCATACATAATGTACATAAAATGCTGAGGTCGCGGTCTAACACTATACCTGAACAGGATTAAGAGGTGATTCGAAAATGGATCCTCGCCGCCCTCCTCGCTGCGTCTCGACCACACGGACCGTGAGTGTTTTGATTAACACTTCGGCATCCACTTCCATGAGGTAGGCGACGAATGCAATAACATCGTTGTCTGTAATCTGGGCGTATCCTTCGTCGTTCTCCGAGAATTGAACATTGCCAAGCCAAAGAATGATGGCAAGCATGCGGAAGATCTCGTCCTGCTCATGCTGCTCTAATCCAATGACGCGCATAGCTTGCTATAACGGCGTGAAGTGTGCGTGTTAGTTTCTTAAGAACGCTCAGACGCTGTTCATGATGAGCACAGCTCCATTAATTCCGTACCAATGTCTCGCTGAAATCATGCACGTCGTCGATACCATCGACACTCAAACAGCCACTTTTGTTCGTCAGCAAAAAGCTCTCTGGTCCAGTCATGCCAAATTGCTCTAAGAGTCCAGTTGAGAGAAATATGAATTTTCATCGCTGGGCACAGAGGCGACATCCATACACGCTGAGTTTCAAGTAATGTTTTTGTGGCCTTACCCTTGTAATTTGAGGGAGCAGCCTTGCAGTACTGATAAAAGATGTGAAAGTTTCTCTCGTTGTCGATCTGACCCACAACACGATTCTATTAGGCAGTGGAGTAAACGGCGTGTTAATCGTTTGTAGCACTCTCCCCTGACAGGGTGATATCCTTGAAGGAGTGTATCGTTTTACCTTTTCGAGTAAATAATTGGTGATCACAGCCCCAACAGGTTCTCCTTGAGAGTTGAATTGAATCTCCAGATACTTGCCCTATTGAAAAACCCTTCCTAATATGAGTTTCTGCATCATAAACACCTTACTAGTCTGCACCCATGTTAAACGTATCATAATCCTGGTAACTTACATGGCGACTCGAATTGTTATTCTTTAAAGTCTTTGCACATCCAAATGACTCCAAAAGCGGGTTGGTAGCTAGTACCATGTCCTTGATTTCCTTGATTTGCGAGGACTCTCCTCCAGAAACGGTGGCAATATATTGCATGATCTAGAATGGAAGAGTAACGGTATGTTAGATTATTGGCAAGGAGCAGTATGATCCTCAGTTACCGGGTCATGGCGAGTTCACGTACTCGCTTGGCGGCCTCTATTCGTATTGAAAGCGGGTCATAAAGTAAGGACTGTTCCATTAGACGCCAACCTAGTGTGTACTACATAATACAGCATCTCTCATTCGACTTACCGGTTTTTCCAGCTCCAGATTCGCCACTAATAATGATGCACTGGTTCTCCTTGTAGGCATTCATGGTGTAGTAAGCACTCTCGGCAATGGCAAAGACGTGAGGGGGGACCTACATAAGGAGGGGTAGACGGTCAATCTTCGCACTTTGTTTCTCGATAATTTATGGTGGCACCAGAAATGAATTATGAGCGAATCATTTCTACAGAAATCCATTCCTGTCGACTTCACCCTCCTATTCTTCTGGTGACAAATATATATCGGCTGAAGTGGACCAGTTCAAAAGCACAAAAGACAAAAAAAAACGTCATCAATTACCTCAAGACGGTTCTTGCCCTGATAGGTCTTCAACACCTCGTCTGTGTAGATACCCAGATCACGGAAGGGGTTCACGCTGATCAAGACATGGCCGATGTACGTCTAAGGCATGCAGGAGATCGGAACCGATGCATTAGTTTGCATGCAATACAAGTCCCGCTTCCTCTATAGCTTCCATTTTCCTCTCATGAGCAAAGGAACAGGACAGGATATATATATAACACATGAGCCGGGCAGCGGCTGTCCTCAAAAATAAGAGTCCGTTCTTTTGAGCGAGCGTCCTCCCGTCCTCTCGCAGCTCCTTACATAAATCTCTTGGTTTTCAAAGCGCTTCTTCAAGTTGTCGTTGATGTTTTCGTTCTGGACCTTGGTCAGCAGGGTCATGTCGCTCACACCCGCCGACTTTTTCTTGACGCTCTCCTGAAAAAAGTTAGCCTTTTGAGGCGCATCAGACTTCTTTGACTTGGGCGCCTACAGTATGGATGCAAGGATGAGAAGGCGAGAGAGAGAGAGATAGAGAGAAAGAGAGAGAGATAGAGAGAAAGAGAAAGAGAAAGAGACGATGGGAGTAGAAGCATAGCGGTCAGGAGAATGCTGCACACATTCATGCAACGTTGGCTTTACAAAATGCCAGTGTGGGGATGTGTTGCATTGGTTCCAGTCTGGTTACCATGGTTGTCTAATGGGTCGCGTAGGCCAATGGGAATCAGGATGAGGTAAGGTAAAGGGGCTCGTTCGGAGGGGACGCTAGGATGGTGGGGGCGCGAGAGGGAAGGCTGTAGTGTGGACGAGGAATAGGTTGAAGATGACTGTGTGGAGATGACGGGTTGAGGAAAGGAGGGAAAAAAGAATACTATTTATGACGTTTCTCACTCAGGCACATTTATCCGCCATGATCGCAATTCTGCTCTCACAGACAGAAGCTGCAGATCACCTTGCCAGGAAACTGGAGCTCCAGAGTTTTTTTTTGAATGGATCCGAGTGGACCTCCGGCTTTCAGGAAACTCTCAAAGGGGTTTATTGCAAGTCTATGGTTGCACTCGAAGCAGGTGTGAAAAAGGATATAATTACGCGAAAAAGGGAATACGAACGAACAGCGCGCCGCTCCTGATGACTGAGAAAAGCTCTGATGCTGCAAGTATCTTTTTACTTCATGTTGCGCATGGTCCAGTAGGTACCTAATATCAAAATCAGGACGATACATCTTGTCAGGACAAAGCCGAGCATTAATCATCATCAAGTCAATTTCATCTCAACCGTCCTCTACCTTGGTCGACAGGGGGCTGATCAGCGGACTTGACCCATTTGTAGCTGCGGTAGGAGATGGGGGCGGGAGGCAAGTTGGAGGCGTTGTACAAGGGCGACTTGATGCTCTTGAGGACCTCGGTCAAGGAGACATTCTCAGCAGCCTTGGCGATTGCAGACTCTCCAGATCCAATGCTAAGATACAATGTCAACGAGAGCTTTGTCAAAGGCTGACTCCCAGAGGCCTGGCAAACACGTATTGTTGCCAAAATCCAACAGATCCGATTCCATATGAAATCCTGAAGTACAAGAACTTACGCCAAAGCCTCCTTGGCAGCGATCAATCCAGCGACCTCCTCCTGTGAGTACACAGCCAGGCGAGGGTAGTTTCTCCTGAAGTCACGACCGTAGTAAGGGTTCTGTGCAATATCGTTGGCCAAGGCATCCTTAGGAACAAAGGCTTTGGGCTGACCGCTAGAAGACAAACGCAAAACACAAGCAGACGCATTAGACCTTACTCATTGCTTTCAGGTAAAAGAGGAAATGTTTCAAATAACGCAGACATACCCAGGAGCAACAAAACGGAACTGCTTAGGATCGGGCATTCCAGTGGAAACCTTGGGGTTCTATGAAGGATTACAACCAAGCGTTCAGTAGAAATACAAATCATCGTTAACCAAAGATCTTCCATTTGTCTCTTCAAGAGCCAGTGCAGATTCTCGATTGCCGCATTGCTATATACCACTGTGAGGGCCTTGCGGACCGTGTTCCAGAACGCGGACTTGGTCATGATAGTTATAAAGTGATGAATGATAGAGATGCCCGAGATCAAAAAACCAAAGTACAGTAGTCAGTTTCCGAGTTCGGTGACATCAAATTTATCGCAAAGGCTGCCTCGTTATTTTTTTGAATAGGGCAGCTCGGCGTAGTGAAGCGCTTGCTTCAAGGAATCTATCTGATACCGGTACCGACTGGCAAGCTTTCCATCTTTACCCCAGCAGACTCTGAACTGCTGCAGTATCGATGGATCCTCCAACTTGGGCACAAGTGCCTTGAGGCGCAGCATAATCTCCTGGGAAGATTGTGCCTGCGACTTCTTGCGTCCGATGCTCTCCCGCGCCCTCTTGTGATCTTGCTTTCCATCAGAGTCTCGTGTCAGCTCATCGTGCTCGTTCTCTTTCCTCTTCCCCCGCAAGAGCTGCTCCTGAAAAGAACCTTTCCCTACAGAGGATACAGCACGAGCTAGATCGCCACCACCCATGGCATCTCGCAAAGCGTTGAGGCCGTGTTCATCGTCGCTGTTCCCCGCCATATCGTCGCCCGCATCCTCGGCGCCATGGTCGGCTTCTTCAATCTCGACAGTTGATTCTTCCAGAAGAAGATTGGCCAAAAGATTCGCAATCTTGCAGGTATAGTATCCCTGGATCGCTTTCAAGGGATGGTGGCCAACGTATGTGTTCTTCAGTATGTGCTCCAGCTGGACCGATTGACTTAGCGCAAAATTCCAGTTCTTGTGGCTGACAGCCTCATCGAAGGCGGTCTGCACCAGCTGACGTGTCAGTTGGTGGAGGTCACTGCGTGGGATTGAGTCCTCGTCCTCCATGGCTAAAGAGGTATTGGCAAGTGTCCTGCTTCTCGAGTGCGGAGGCAGGACTGCTGTCAAAGTCTTGTAGGCCATGTAAAAATATCTTACTGCTGATGCAGAAGGATCCTTGACCGTTGTTAGTCCGCCTAAAACCGCTGGTTTATCAGCCTCATCGCCCATTTCCGCATTTGCCGATTCTGGGACGACGGCTTTGGCCAACTCAAAGTTTCTCGAACCCGTTTTTGGTGTTGTCCCAGAGTTCATCTCCCGAGTAAACGCCGTCATAAGTCTGTTGAAGGCCTCTTGATTTTCCTCTACGAGTTCTTGGGTGAGCTCGGCTTTGCTGGCACATTGCTGACACTTCAGCTCCACCCTGTTGTAAATTGCAAGCTGGGACTCGATGGCAAGAATCGGCATTGTTTCCAAGACTTTGGCGCAGGCGGCATTTCTGCAAACGAATCCTTGTTTAGGGTCCAGTACCGGGCTGAAGTGCAGATCCGGAGCAATGGCCCTCAAAGGTGCTTCGTCTGGTTGAATCATTGGGTTAGCAGGAAAGAATTTGCAGAGGGCACAGTCGCATGTAAAGTGGTACTGATCCTGGAGTTGTCGTTGGCGTTCCCGAGTCGTGCCGATCTGGTCGATGTAGCTGATTGTCAACTAGTACGGATGCAAAGGCGATAACGGGTTAGTCGTGCTTCCTCTCTAGCTTCATATATAGACTGAGATTCTTCCGATGCTTACCTCTTCGCCCGGTTGCACATCCCGGATCACCCTGCACTCCACCCGGGAGCCTTTGAATGTATAAATACAGTTTGGCACGCAAGAGTGATTCATGAATGGCATACACTGGACATAGAGCGATAGCCCGACTTCTGAGGTGGTCTCCAGATTTGAAATGGTAAAGCCATACGACATCAGCGTCCTGAGTAGACTGAATCCTCCCATTTCTGCACCCTCTGACTCTGAATCTCCTCCTTTCAAAAAAGTTTGACGGTCCTCCTTGCGCGTAACCACACAACTCGTAACGATGGCCATGATTTTGGCCAGTTGACTGGAGTATTGTAAATCAGTCTTGGATGACCCACTTGAGGTCGTGGAGGGTCGTTCGTTGTCCTCCACGTTTAGGTACTGTTCGATCCAGGTCGACCCATGTTCATCCAACCATTCTTCCTCCTTCTGATCCAGTCCTGAGAAATAGACCTCATTGACGTGCTTCTGCGCGGCGTCAATCTTCCCGTACTCGTTTTTGTAAGCGACCGACTTCCTCACACGCTCTCGCCTTCGAACCAATCGGCATAATGCTCGGGCAGTGGTGGTTTCCATCGCACGCTTAGTCCAGACATCCTTCATAACAGGATCCGCCATCGACTTTTGAATACCTTGACACTCCATCTGATGATGAAGTTTCCAGTCCTTGATTTGACATGCCTAAGGGCCATATAATGGTGCCAGGGGTTAGAAATCACAACAAGTATGAGGGTCCGCCAAAGATGATCAAGCATTTCATCATAATCAACCTTCATTTTTACCTTATTACAATACCAAACCACTTTACAGCCTGCACATCGCACCAATTTTCGCTGACCACTTGCTGATATTCCTCCTGATGAGGCCATCTTTTCGTCTTCTCCTTGTTCTTCTCTGGTGTCTTTGAAGCACGCCGAGCACACCTGAGATAGATAGGCGTCGTTAACTACTTGGCAGTATCCAAGCTCTTTGAAGACGAGCGTGCCAGGCGTCAGGACCTCCATCGTGCTAGAGAATACACCTCTTCCTTTCCCAACGGAGCCAGTCTCTTTGATCTCCACGAGGGCTGTTCCTGTTTTGGTCCCTGCTGACAGTGCTGATGGCGACGATGCGGGAGGCACGGAGGTTTTGGGTCTCTGGGCCGTGCGGACTGTCGCCATCGACCTATTTGGTTGGGTCGAGACCGAATCCTCTTGGGGCGTGGATACTGGTTGTGATTTCTGCTGAAGAGGGCGCCTGGTTTTGGCTCCGAACAAAGACACGCTATTGTCCATGTCCTGCTCGTGCGTAGCCTGTTCCTGGTCCAAAAAGCTGAGCCTTGCCAGTCCAGGATACACTTCGGCAATGTTCTGGGCGTTCTGGGACTGCACATAAGGCAAGTTGCTTTCTGGTGCCGTTGCCGCTACTTTTATGGTCGAGGACGCTGCGCTGCCGCTGGAAAGATTCCTGTCCTGTGCAGGGACATGCTGCTGATCATTCCCGTCGTCTGATTCATCGCCGCGCGGTCTAGCGCGGTATTGGCGTTTGGTGCGGTTGGCGCTGGGACGAAGTGTTGGTGATGCCGCTGAGGAGGGAGACGGGGGCGACTGCCCTTCGGCGACATTGCTAGTGTCCATGATGTGAAATGCAACGTGTTGTGTTCGGTGTAGGGATAGCCACTGTTGAAGAAAAAAGAACACGACAGAATCAAGGGGAAAGTGCCTGCGACCCTCCGTGACTGTGGCTCACTAGATTGCTAGCTTTTTTATTGGCCGATCCGGCTCGTGCCTGCCCTCTTCGACTGCCTCCATGTTTGAACAGCTTGCCCAACTTGAAGTGTTGGATGGACTGCCCTGTTTCTCTCCAACTGGGTTTCCTTCAGCTCATCATAGTCACTTTTCAATAGCCCATGCTCCTTCAGAAACTTGTCCAACTGCTCCTCTCTAGTCGTCCTCCCCTGAGCCTTGCACCGATCAGAACTCGCCTCAGTGCCCATCATGACGCTGGACCTGGGATTGCAGGCCGAATTGTTGATCTCTTTTACTCGTCTACAAACCTCGCGATCGATCGACGTGCATAGCTCGCCATCCCAGATCAGGCGATTCAACTCCTCTGCCCTCAACAGGAACTGGCATTGTACTCCCGCGCAGCAGGCGCCTTCAGAGTAGGCGGCTGTTGTTTGATGATCTTCGTCTTGCAAGGTCGAAAGCGACGGCTTTTTTACCCACACTGAGCAGGGCCGCTCATGTTGTCGTGCTGAAATGGAAGGAACTTGGTTGCCTGGGGAGCTATAGCACTTGGCCATACTTGGAGTCCTGCTTGAAATATATCGAATCCGTCCTCCATTAAAGATGCGAGGCGCGTGTTTCGTGTATGATAATAAAACTCGAAGCGGCATGATCAATAAAAGTGCTCGGGTTATTGTAGGATATCCTTGAGCGGTGAGTCCTTGGAAAGCGGATAAGGTGTGTATGGAACTGTAGTTGTGGATAACCAAAGGATGTGTGCCGCAGCGGTGAAGCCCGCTATTTATCTGCCTAATGCCAGCTACACATTCGATGCACTAGAATCAAAGGGTTTTAAAGTGATGCATATTTGCCCGTGTCTTTCAATGATGGAAATTTGGTTGCCTCTTGCTCTCACTCACTCACTCCCTCTCTCTCTTACTCTCTTCTCTCTATCTCTCTCGTTCTATCGAGGGTTCTGCTTGGTCCTAGATTGGTTATGCACTTGGCCAAGACAGGCAAACTGGTCCGGTGCCTCAAAGAGTATGAGCATTGATGTGTGGAGTGAGTGGGTGAATTGCAGGATTGCGTCAGAAGTTCTTCAAATCTAAATTTGTTTAATTCTCGTACGATCTGGTCGTAGCATCTGATATAAAGCATGGCCTTCTACATAATCGTGCACTTCTCATTATTGCTACCATCTTTGCCAGAGGCATCGACAGACACACCCTCCAGTCGTTGAGTCGCTCGCTTATCGCCGGCATCGGATGCCTTCTTGTACCACTCAATGGCCTGGTCCATGTCCTTCCTTGGACCAATTCCCACCTCCGTAAAGTATCCCATGGCGTACAGGGCCTTGGGTAGATCCTTATCCGCCGCACGCTTGGCCCAGATATACGCCTCTGCATCTGACTGGGGCAAAATCCCCGTTGATCCAACCAAATACCAGGCCGCCAGGGCAAAGCAGGCCTCAGGGTGCTCCTGCTGGGCCGCAAGCGTGTAATAGTGAATGGAAAGGCGAGGATCCTGTTTGCAGCCTAGCTTGCCATACTCCCAACACTCGCCCAATCTAAACGCTGAGGCTGCATGCCCCAGCTCTGCGGCTTGTGAGTACAATGAGACTGAGTACTCAGGGTCGACAAAAACAATGTTCTCAATACCGCGTTCGTGTAATTGGGCAAGTTCATAGAGTGCAAAGGGGAATTCAGGCGTGGCTGCCTGAGCCGAGCGCTTAAGCCACTTGACACCGTCTCGGGGCGACGCTGACAGACCAAGCTCTCCGTAAAGGGTGACTACTCCTAGCCTCCACATGGCTCCAGGATGGTTGGCAGATGCGGCTTTTCTGTAATGGGTTGTACGAGGGAATAAACGCCGTGTTACATCAATGTATCATTTTGGTTGTCGTTGGGTGCTCCGTGCGCGCCAAATAATGTTTCTGAAACTTTAAACGCAGCCGTACATCCACATGCTGTCAGAGGATGATCAATGAATGATGGGATGCGTACCTGTAGAACTGAACAGCGCGGGCATTGTCCTTACGAGTGCCTAGCCCTTCGTCATAACATCGTCCGGTTCGATAGGCCGCATCTGGATGACCATGCTTGGACGCTTGCACCCAGAGGGGGAAGGCCTTATCAAAGTCCGGCTTACCCCTTGCAAAGCCAGATGCAAAGCATTCCGCAAGATAATGCTGCGACTCGGCGTGTCCATTCGTGGCCAATTTCCTCAGCAGCTTCATGGCTTCATCAAAGAGCTCAGCTCTTGTCTGCGGGTCCTCCAATGGCTTACCAGCGTCGATCATAAATGCGGCAAACTCAAACTGCAGTTCGGGGTCGTTGGTCTTCTTGGCGTTCTGACGGTAAAGTTCCAAAGTTTGGGTATAGGACAACAATGTGGCCTTGTGGCCTGGCTTGAGGTGGGCGTGAGAGAGGACGGACTGGTCCTGCTGCGTGAGTGGGTCGTCTTGTCCTTGGTATTGCTGAAGTTGCTGCTGGAGCATTTGCTGCTGTTGCCAGAGCTGCTCCTGGTCATAATGGTGCTGTTGCTGGAACATTTGCTGGTCATATTCGTACTGCTTTTGCTGTTGCTGGTAGTCCAAATGCAGCATTCCTTGCTGATGCTGATGTTCTAAAGACGCAATCGAATCGCGATCCCCACTGGCATTAGAGGGTTGTAATGACCCACTTAGGACTGTGGGTGAGACACTGGCTGCCATTGTGTGACGGTAGGCTGGGTTAGAGGTGACAGGGAACAGTGGGCGTTATGAGTTTTTTCTTTTTCAGGGTGAAGAGTAAGGCTGACAGCAAAAGACAGAAAGTAGCGAGAAGTAAGACCAGCTGTGGTCAACAGCAGTCAAGATGTGATATGGAGGAGGCGAGGATAGAGTGGAGGAACTTGAGCTGACGAGAAAGTTAAGGAGGAAGGAATGAAAAGAATTGCTAGGAGGGATAACTCTTTCAACACGACGGACCATGTTTGACGTGCTCCCAAGGCCTCACAGCTTCATCTTTCTTGGACCTGCCGTGCAAACAGCACTTTCACATGGCCTATACATACAAAGGCAACACTCTCGTGCAGTGGGATACCAATGGTTCGCGCAAAGATAGGAATGATGTGAGAGCTGCCAGAATAGACCGGAGCGACAGCGACAGAGATTTTATCCTTGCTCCGGCTTGGAATTTTCTTTTGTTCTTCCTGAACGCAGCTCTCTCTGCACCCGATCTGGCGCTCACTCGAACTCCTGAATCATGATATGCAAGCACTCCTTCGAATTGGAAACGGCAAATTTTAATACAGGCTTTAAGGAGAATTATGCGGAAGGTGTGGAAGAAGCAGAAGGGCTAGGGGCTTTGATGGGAGTAGATGGGCTAGGGTTGGGCATGCCTGGTCTTGGTCGTGGAGGGATGATATCAGCCTAAATGAAATAAACGGAGCCATAAAAGAGTCAGCAACAATCCTGACACTCCACATTCGGCATTGCTAAAGGGAACTGGGCTTCCGTGATATATTTTCGGCCCAAGTCCATTCCAGTGACAACAGTACCTTGGCCAGAATGCGAGCGACGGATTCACTGGGCTTGGCACCGACACTGATCCAGTACTTTGCGCGCTCAAAATTCAAGGTGATGTCCTTGGTGCCATCTTTATGGGGGACGGGATTGTAAGTGCCGAGCTGCTCAATGGGTTTCCTTGTTGGCTTGGATCGGCTCTGAAGCACCACAATGTGAAAAAATGGGGTGTTCTTAAGGCCGTGGCGAGCAAGCTTGATGGAGATCATGATGGAGGAGGGGATGTGATTGCAAGAACCAAAGCGGTAGAGCGATCGATGTCCGAGCGGACAGCAAGGGAAGGCCGCGTGACCGTTGTTATGATACGAAAGCCACATGAAGCAGCCTTTCTACTTTTTTTTTTACTGCTCTTGTTTTAACACCTTCGCTACACCCTTCACCTCCCCCTCCTCCTCCACGCACATGAATATGGATACCAATACAAACAAGGAGCAGGAAACCGCCATGGCTGAAAACATACCTGTGTCTCATACAGTTGTCGATACCCCCTTACCGGCTCAGTCAAGCCTTCACAACTCACTCCCTCTCGAGAGCATGGACGTGGATATGAATGCCGCGCTTGAACCCTCCTTGACTCAAGAACTCTCGTCCGCGCCTTCAGCAGCTGCAGAGTTAGTCGACCTCAATGCGGATTCACCAATGGGAGAAGTGACTCAGACGATACTTGCGTCAGACTCTAAGAGCACGGATGAAAGAATCAATGCCGCTCTTGCAGGAGAAGACGAGAGGGTTGATGGATACGAATCGAGCGATTTGGAATCTAGTGACGATGACGATGAGCCGTAGGTTAATATCTCGAAGACATGCTTGAACGCTGTCTTATTGCACTCTTCAGCTGAGCCGGGCCGGATAGGTTTGAGGAGTGGCTGCTAATCATCTCTCCTCCGCCAACTTCATAGCGATTCTTCTGATTCGGACTCGGATTCTGACTCTGAGATGGGTATCGCGCCAACGACATCGCTAACTCTGGAGCAGCGCGAGAAGGCTTTGATTGAGCTGGACGCTATGGACGACGATGAGGATGCTACGCCCAACACCATACTACGCACCGCAAACGAGATTTCACAATTGCCAGAGGTCAAGAAACCACAAGTTGTTTTGGGACCCGATGCAAAGTTGGAGCCCATTGGCACTGTCGTGTCGATCGTTGAAAATGTGGTGGTGGTACAAGCGGCATCAAGTGGCGAAGTCCGGGTCTTGGATGCAGGTACTATCGCAGCCGTCGTAGGGCCCTCTGATGACGGCAAGGAGCCAGAACGCGAGATTCTAGGAGAGGTACCGTTAACGAGCCTTGCGAGACTTGATACTCTTATATTTTTGGGCTGATATCAAGCTGTTTCAGAAGGAATTAACGATGCGAATTTCGCTTTTATTTGAACCACAGATTTTCGAGACCTTTGGACCAGTCGCTCGACCAATGTACTCAATTCGATTCAACACTGCCGAAGAAATCCCAGCTCTTTGCAAGAATGGCTGTGTTGTCTACTCTGTTCCGGAATACAGCTCCTTTGTCATGACAGCGCCGCTGAAGGCGATGAAGGGAAGCGATGCCAGCAACAAATTCGACGAAGAAGTGGACGATATCGAGCTGGAGTTCTCAGACGACGAGAAGGAGCTGGAACACAAACGAATGCTAAAGTCTGCAAAGAACAAGAAGAGAGGAGGCAGGGACCGTAAAGTCCCCAGCATGGCTTCAGATACTTCCGCTGCATTACAGGCCATGATGGGCGAAACACCGTCATCCTCAACGTCGTCGTCGTCGGCGGCGGCGGTATTAGCAGCACGTCAACCTATCGCACTTCCTCCGAGACCCAGCTTCAATGAACCCGAGGATGGATATAGGATTCTGCAGCGCCCAGGAACCTTGTCACGGACACCTCATACACCGCAGTCGCATGGAGGAGCAGGCACGGTGCCATGGTATCAGCAGCAGCAGCGAGATCTTCAAACCATGATGGGTGGCCAACACCAAAAACAAAAGCCAGCCCAACAAGAGCAGCAGCAGCAGCAACAATTCCAACAGCAACAGCAGTTACAACAGCAGCTTTTGCTACAACAGCAGCAGCAGCAGCAGCTCTATCAACAACAACAGCAGCAGCAAGCCCTCTATCAGAAGCAAATACAAGAGGCACAAGCGACTATTCAAAGACTACAGCAGCAACAGCAGCAGTTGCAGCAACATCAACCCCCTGCAGCAGCACAACCACAACCCCAAACCACTTCAACATTTCAGTTCAGGTCAACGCAACAGCTTCCTGACCAAGAAATGAATGCGTCCTTCAGTCCTCAGCAAGCACAATACCAGCCACCAGCAGCATCGCATTTCCAGCCTCAGCAGCCTGTTCAGGACAATCAGCAGCAACAGATCATGAATCTTTTGTCACCACTATTCCCTGGCCAGCAGAATCCAAATGGTCAGCAAGATTCTTGGCGTCAATAGGATAAAGCTTTTGCAATATACTCTTCATTTGAAATCATTCCTCGCCACTGTCGTCGCTTTCGATGTTGATGGGGGTCGTCTCCTGTGAATCCACCTTGGCCTTCCGTCCAGATACTCCCTTTGGCTCTCCCTATTCAAATATGAATCCACAGATGTTGCGTTTAGAGTTAATTTGTCCAGTAGCACTACATACAAGTCTGCACTCGTTGTACCATGAAGGAAACCCAAATGTACCTCTCTCGCCTTGTACCTGTGTGACATTTGATCAGAGAAATAATGGAGGGGGGTGTTTTTTTCAGCGGTTGGACAAGCACACATATCCGTAGCAACACATCCAGTTCGCATACCTGAAAGCGTGTGGAATTGTTGATTTCGAGATGGACGGGGGTGGAATAAGCTGTAGTGATGCAATGTCTTCCAGAGGCGTCCTGTTATCGACTTTGAGAGCAATGAGACTTTCATCTAGAAGGCATCACACGATGGTAAGTATGGGATTTGTAGAGAAAGCACACATGTCTAGGTGCCCCAAGTACCCTACATTCCATGTTCATGATGTCCGACTTGATCTTGGAGAGCTCGTCCCTAGGATCGACTATATGCTGATAGTCTGCCAAGCCCGCAAACCGCGTTGTCTTGGGAATCCTGCCGACCATTTCAAATCTACACTCGGGTTCCTCGTCCTCCTTGTAGGGAACATCGTCCTCTGTGGGTACGCGATATGGAGGCAGCGAGCGTTGAGTGCCTGGTCGCCGCTTGACTCTATATCTCCTGGTTGCTTTCAGCAGAAAGTTCCCTGTGGAAACTGTTTCTCCCTGAATTGGTATCGAAAAGGGGTCCTTGATTCTATACCGAAGATCCAACGGTGCTCCACCTAGATAAGCCTATTACGTTCGCAAAAGAGGAGTGCGCGTCTTAGAAAGACTGAAGAACCTCATTTTGTACAGTCGATACAGCGTCGGCCGTCAGGCGAAATGGGCACATGCATTGATTATGGCTTGCTCGCCGCCCAAGGCTTCTTTCACTTTCTCAGAGTTCTGAATATGCCCTGGAAACTCGATTGAAAAGATCTTGACATCAGGCACCTGCTCAACTGGGGCCAACTCATTGGGTTCATGGGTCGCCATGTGGTTGACGTGCTGAAGAGTGGGATGTGGAAGCGAAGCGAACCAGTGGCGTACTTTAATTTAAAATAGGAAATCATAAACAAATTGGGCCTGCTTGGCCACCAATTTACGCGTGTCCGTTGCTCGCTCGCCATCACCGCTTCTTCGACCGCATTCTTTTCATACAACCAATTCAAGTGCTGTTTGCTCTCCATCCACTACTCCTCTTCCTTCCGCCGAAGCTATGGTGACCTCAATCCCCACAGAGCTCCAGTTTAGCCAAAAGCTCTCTGGGAGTGCTTCTGACCTGCTCAAAAAGTTGAAGGTACTGCTTAGCCGAAATGAAGACGACCTGTCAATGGACGACCTGTTCCTTACGGCAGCATTGTATTGTTTTTTAATACCATGTAGGATCTGCATGCAGAACTCAAGGCTATGGAGCAGGATTCTGTCAACACCTCCTCACTTTCTGCCATCACAAAGCCTCTTATCGAGTCTTCCATTGTCAATCACAAGGACAAAGGGGTGCGGATTTACGCAGCTTGCTGTGTCGCGGACCTACTTCGACTTTATGCCCCTGATGCCCCCTACAACAACACAAATCTCAAGGTACTTTGAGTAGCCCTTTGCGTGTGCGTCTGCAGAGATATAGGATTCGTTATGGTTATGTTCCTCTCTAAAGACATGTGTTCTTCGTACTCGTCAGGTCATCTTTAATCTCTTCGTCAGGGAGCTGAGACATATCGTGAACGCGGCAGGACCATACTACAACATGCATTACTATCTTTTGGAGTCACTCTCTGTCGTCAAGAGCATCGTCTTAATAACAGATCTAAAAAACGCGGATGAAATTATGGTGGAACTCTTCCGAAATATCTTTGACGACATACGGTATGTGTAATCGCCAATGCCTCCGAGATACATGTCAATTACAACGACACTTATCACCAGCGCTTCTTGCCGTGTATAGTCCCCAGCAAGCCAAAAACGTCCAGATATGCATGTCAGAGCTCCTTCAACACATTATTGACGAAGCAGAGAATTTGCCTCAGGAAATTGTCGACATTATCCTTGCACAATTTCTTCACAAGCATAAGGTAGTGTAGAGTTGCGTCGTGGTATATGACAATTTAATTTAAATAAGGTGACTAACTTGTTCTATCCACGTAATAGTTTGACAACCCTGCCGCCTATCGCCTCGCGTGCGATCTCGGAAACAATTGCGCTGATAAATTGCAACGATACGTTTTCCAGGTACGCGCTTCTGCTTTGACAAAATCTCATCAAGTCATTATTTGTTAGATAACAGTTGTGAGTTACCTTTCTAATCATGCTTCATCTGCAGTACTTTTTGGATATTATTTCTACCGCTCGAAACGGAGAACTGTCAAGTAAAGAGATGGAGGATTTCAAGACTGTTCACAAGCTAGTGATCGAACTCAACAAGGCAACACCCACCCTGCTCTTGAATGTTATCCCGCAACTGGAAGAAGAAATGAAGGTATTATCACCGTGAAATCGTACCTGACTTCCACCGCTCGTCTAACAGCACTTCCTAACAATGATCGCGGTGTTTCTGGACAGTTAACGGATGTCTCTATCAGATCTATGGCGACAAAGTCGCTTGGAGAGATGTTTGCCGAGAAAACATCCCAGCTTGCTACTCAGTATGAGTCAACGTGGAAAGCCTGGCTTTTGAGGTACAGTAGAGTTTTGCGATTTCTAAGCATCGTCGACATCCTATAGTAGCTTAATGCTAATTCTTATAACTTGGGAATATAGGCGAAACGACAAAGTGCCTCAGGTCCGTATTATCTGGGTGGAATCCGCTGTCAAATTAATCAAGACTCACGGCAGTCTCGACAAGGAACTAAATGGTATGATTGTCATATAATCCCAGGTGAAAGTGATGTTGAGAACTCCTCAGAGTTTTATGGCCTGACATTCATCCCATACCAATGATTTAGAGGGCTTTGCTGAAAAACTTGTTGATCCTGATGAGAAAGTGCGTATTGCTGCCTGCCAAGCGATTGGGGGATTCGACTATGAGACTAGTCTTCACCATATAAAAAAGGATACTCTAATTCAAGTTGGCCATCGATGCAGGGACAAGAAGGTATGAGGGTCGAGCAGCAAGCACCCATTACATCTTCTGGCATTGCAACTGACGATATCCCTTTCTGCTATTAGAAAGCTGTTTCAAAGGAAGCTATCAAGTCGCTTTCTGTGCTTTATAGCCAGGCGTATCCTGAAATGTGAGAGCTTGCATCAGCTCAGATTTTGTTATTTTTTCTTTTTGGGTGTCGTAACTAATTCAGCTTCATGATCATAGAGAAAATGGTATCCACGCTACCATCACCCACTTTGGATGGATGCCATCTGCAATCTTGCATGCCGTTTACGTCAACGACACCGAAACATTGTAAGCGAAGAATCCTTGACCACCTATTGTGTATATTCATATATTGGACGATGACCTAACATCACTACACCCTTTATACGAAACTCGTGCAGCTCATTTGTCGATCATGCGATCTTGGCGATGTTGTTTCCCCCTCATGGCAGCACTGAATCCAGGACACTGCGCTTGGTAAAAGTGTTCACGAGTCTCGACGATAAAGGCCGAACGGGGTTTTTGTCCGTTCTTCGGCGATGTGTCGAGTAGGTTGCGGTTATTCCGCTGTGAGTTAGGCTTGGACTTGAAAGTCTCGGGAGCAAATCGCTGATTCTGGTTGCTTTACCATTTTAGCGCTAGATATTACATGACCGCGCTCCTGCGATTGTTGGGGGCACATGAGGTAAATCGACTTCGTATTGGGTTGTTGATGAAAGACATGACTAGAGTTACATTCTTATATACTAACATTGTTAATGTAGGCCTCAAGCAAAGACTCCGATACAAGGGAATTTGAGAGAAAACTAGGCGCCGTCATCAAGGCTCTTAGTGGTAAATGCAAACGGAGGCTACTGTTGGCTCTTCCGGGCTACAAAAAAAGAGGCGTGTGATGCTCATCGTTGTCATTCTTCTCGGCCGTAGATCGATTGCCCGATCCAGCCAAAAGTTCATTGGTATTATACAAGTTCGCCAAAGCTTGCGATGACAAATTTCTTGTGTCAATATCTAGCTGCATGAACTCTCGCAGTTCTCTGAAGGACATCAAAAAGGCTGTCGTAAGTTGAGAAGTTTGGATTCCGTATGCGTTTAATCGCGTGTGATCTTACGTCCTGGTGCCATATTTACTCACAACATCACGTCATTTTACTGTGGGCATTACAGAAGGAGACCCTTGAGAGGATCGAGAACGTTACGCCGACTACTTTGGAGGTCTTTTCGATTCTCCTGGAGAGGATCGGTCTCATGCTACTGAACTATGAGGTCGTTTCGCAGCTCATCAGGAATGTTGACGAAAGCGAGGAACACAGGCAGACCTCTGGTGAACTGCTACGATATATCTCGCTCATCTTCCCTGCAATTTTCAAGGATCATCTGGTCGATATCACGTCTTTGCTTCGCGATCCCGATTTCGCCGGCGCCTCGGACTCACTACATACGTTGGCAGAATTTGCAAAGTCGTACCCAAAATCTGTGCCGGCGGATGCCAACGTTCAAGAAACACTTGAGGCGTTTCTCGAAGCCGGCACTGTGACGCAAGCCACCCATGCCATGATTGTCCTCGCCAGCGTCCCAGATAACGACAGAAAATGTCTGGCTGTAGCTGAGCTTGTCGCCGACAGGCTGGATGTAGCGTCACCTAGGCTTTTGAAGGATCTTTCAATTCTGTCACAACTTGCGCTGTATTCACCTCAATCCTTTGAGAAAGTGAGCCCTTCTGTCGTTTCGTTCATCATCAAGACTCTTCTCATGACCAACACCCCGGGACAAGAAGTAACTTGTATTTGGATTAAGTTGTAACTGATGACCCGTTGAACAAATTTGGAATGACAACTAATGGCGAGATATTTTGACAGACAACCTACGAATCAACAACAGATTGGGTCAGCAAGGCGGATTTAGACGAATATTCGCGGTCAAAGGTATTATTAGTATGGTGCTGTCGCGAGCCCATCACAACGTTTCGTGATTTCTTGATGTGGGCGACGCCTTGACTTACCTATCTTGACGGCAATAGGTTATGGGATTGAAAGTCTTGGCCAACAGGGCCATCATGCTATTGGAGAGCGACCCTGGTGTGGCTCAAGACGCGGTCCGGCCTGTGTTTAAGCTACTCTGGACTCTGCTGAGCGGGGAAGGAGAACTCGTGGCCGAGAAAAACACAAAGTATGTGAACTCGCACACCAAATCACAATAATGGCTCCATTTATATATTGATGGTTTTCTTACCCCCTCCCTCCCATCTGTTAGCGCTGTTTTGAAGAGTCATCTGAGACTGAATGCTGCCCGATTGGTCATCAAGCTTACACGAGGCAATCCCACGTTTGAGAAAATGGTCTCTGTCGCCGATTATCGTAGGCTCGCTCTTGTTATGCAGGACCCGATATTTGGCGTCCGCCAAGGTTTTGCTACCCGGGTCATGAAATACATTCGCTCAAAGGAATTGCATATTCGATACTTGGCCGTTCTCTTTTTGGGGGCTCATGAACCTGAACTTGAGTGGAGACAGAAAGTCCGTGGCTTCTTGATCCAACAATCCAAGAGCCAGGCAAGCGGTAAGTGATTTGGATTGGATTCGCAGGTTGATTGGTTGCGAAAATCAATATTTAACTAACTAGACCGTTTTCCTCGCATGTATGACTGTACTCAGCGGAAGAAAGCAAATTGATGTTGAACGAGCTTTCGTTGGCTAGACTCCTGCACCTGCTAGCTAACCACCCTGACTTTGTTATCACGAGGAGTAATGAGGATAACGTATTCGCGGAAGCAACTAAGCAGCACTCCGTTGATGATCTCAATCTAACTGCCAGGTAAGAGCACACTGCGAAAGGCGCGGTTGTTAAAACAATAGCAGGCTATTTACTAAGATAAATCCGCTGTTCATAGATATATCGAATTCTACCTCGAGACCATCGCCAATTCGGAGAACGTATCGCTCATATTCTACATCGCTACCTTGCTAAAGACCGTCCGGCTCGTAAACTTGAACGAGGACACGCAGGTATGAGCGGTGAAGGAGCATTGACTTAGCTGAATACAGAGTTTGCCCTCGTACTGGTTCAGCGACCATAAGTATATTAATACTCTGTTTCTGTGCACATCAGAATTTGTACATTCTGAGCGACCTTACTCAGTACCTGGTTCAAGAGAGAAGTCGGTCGCATAATTGGATACTTACAAGCTATCCTGGCCAAGTCAAGCTCCCCCGTGAACTCTTCTCGTCACTTGGTCACACTGATCTGTCTGTGGAGGTATGGTGCTCTGGTGCTACGCATAGCCTTTTGCACAGCAAATAATGACTGTGGGCGCCGCTGACAAAAAACTTATTGGTCACGCGGTTAGATATCGAAAAAGAATTATCTCTCTGTCGAATGGGTGCACTTTCGTGAACACAAGACTGAACGTAAGTCAAAGGCAGCTGTGGAGCGGAAGATTGGCCAAGCCGCCAAGCGGAGATCGAGATCGCCATCACCGTCGGAGGCCGTCAGTGGAGAGAATGTTGATGACATCGAGGGCGGCAAATCCCCTGTACGCGTTAAGAGGGCGAAGAAAGACAAGACTGTTGAAAGAATCACCGAGGAACCAACGCGAAGGTATGTTTAGGCCGCTTAAGGTTGCGTGCTAATATGTTCGTTCACATGCTAAGTCTCCCCATTAATAACGCTGCGCTCTGTCTAGGATGGCTTCAAGAGCCGCCAAAGCCAACACGTCAGCCTACAAGGATGCCGAGACTAGTGAGGAGGAGGATGACGACGTCTAACGAAGACTTGTTGGGTCTCCCGAAATAGCGAAAATAAACTCAAAAAACGCACACTTTTTCGGTAGACGCCCTGTTCAACATTTACGCCCTGCATGCACAGTTACTGTCAATTGGCGCTCCGAGAATAGGCATGCCTTTGCTTTGCCCTCTCCGAAAACATTCAGGCGCCATTACTCGGTATGTGAAAAGTACCTTCCTTCTGCGGACTTGAGATAGCCTACTGTACATTAGTGAGACACAAAGGCACCCCTTTGTTTCTGTAGTAGACTATTGTACTTGAATGTCGCATCGATCGTATGTACATGTACATGTACAGCCCAGCAATAGACAAAGTTCGTTCATAGATGGTATTTCTGGCCAAAACTAGTTCTAAGGAGGTTAGGTTGCGTTATTGGCGTACACATGCGCGCCGTTGTCCCGGGGGTAGAAGAAAGGCGAAGGGGTCCGCACCAAACCTTGGTTCCTGAATAGCATTATACTGCTCCTCGTCGTCGTTGTCAGTTTGCCATAAATGGACCCCAAGGATCCTCCTGACCCACTTCTTCGGCTCCCTTTACTTCTTACAACCCTGAGCACCTCTTACTTTTCAACCAACTCACATAATAAGCCATTTGCAACCACAACGACCTTACGAATCACATCCCTTAGACACCCTCTTTCTTCACCATGAAGTTTTCTGCGCTTCTCTCGTGCTCGTTTCTTTTCCTGTCGTCTGCGGTACTTGCCCAGACTGCAGGCAATGGCACTACCATTCTCAAATGCATCAATCCAGGCGTAGTCGCCCTCACTTTCGACGACGGTCCAGGAGAGTTCAATGACCAGCTTCTGGCGCTTTTGAAGAAGAAGAATGTGGCTGCCACGTTCTTTGTCCTGTAAGTGCTTACCGCATATGTACGCGTCCACCTATTCTTCATAACAAAGCCTAACCTATCCCGCACTTGTGATGCCTACTCCTTATAGCGGAAGCATGATCGACATGAACCCCGCGCAAGCCGCCTCCTTGAAAAAGATGCTCGATGCAGGCCATCAATTGGCGTCTCATACCTATACTCACCGTGTTCTCGACACCTTGACCGAAGACGAGATGAAGTTGGAAATGAAAAATACTTCCGACACCATGTTCAAGCACGCCGCTGTCCGCCCCTATTACATGAGAGCTCCCCAAGGTGAATGCGCGGACAAGTGCTTGAAAGTGATGACCGATCTGGGTTACATTGTCACGCGTTGGAACGTCGACACCAACGACTGGAGACATGCAACGCTGCCCCCAGCTCAGGCTACCAATGCGTCCATGGCCGAGATTAATGACCTGATCGTCGCAAAGTCAGACCCCAAGGTTGATTCGTTCATCATTTTGGAGCATGAAATCCACAAGTTCTCGGTCGATTTTGTAGCTGAACAGGTCATCGATGCTGTCTCGAAGAAGGGATACAAGTTTGTCACGGTGGAAGAATGTGTGGGAAAGCCCGCCTATAGGGAGGGATCGACCATTCCTCCAAAGGGTACCGGCTCTGCCACTGGTACTGGCTCCGGCTCCAAGCCCTCTGGGAGCCCCACGAATGATGCTGTGACCCTCCTGGCTAGTGCCTGGACTCTTGCCGCCAGTGCCTTGATCACCTACACCCTGCTATAGATTTTACTACATGCAGTAGATAATTTTGATACAATACAGTAGAGTCCTGTACCTGTACTGAAAGTGCGTAGACTAAACCCCGGAAACGTCTTAAAAAGTTGAAAAGCCCAGTGAAGTCATCCCTGGTAGATTACAGTATCGGAAATTAGCGTTCCTGGCTTTGGAACATTTGGCTTCAAAGTTCAAAGTCGTTAAAACATACCCTCTCAGCCCACACTATAAAACCGAGAATAGACGCCGCCACGTTCTTGCCGCTCGATGTATAAATATATCCTTGCCAGAAAACGGTGATTCGACGTAGAGCCTTGAACGCCATTCTGCTAGCGCTCGGCGACAGATCCTCCGCTTGTTATCGATGCGAGATGCTTCAACTCAACTGAAAAAAGCGAGATCGCTTTTACAAGTCCCTGGATGAGACCTCTCAAGAACAGTACACTTTTTAGTACGCTTTACACTTTACACTTTACAGTAGCCTCGCCCACATGCTTTCATTTTTTGTGTACCCACCTCGTCCGGAATATCTAGAGAGCGATTGGCGAAGTCCGCCGCTTCTGCTGTAGGTTTCAGGAACATCGTTCTATCGCGAATCTGCCATGCTGTGTATGTGCTGTAAGCAGTAAGAACTGCTGATGAGCCGTGGGATTTCTTACCCATCTCACAACAAGCTATTCTTGGTACGGCGATTTCTTATAAAGACTGCACAAACGCACAGTTATCCAAACAACGCATGAGCAGTAACTCCTCTACATAACACTCCACTTTTACAACCCACCCCAGATCATCTCCTCTGCCATGAAGCTTTCTGCAGCCATTGCCTGCTCGGCAATCTTTCTCGCATCCTTGGTGACCGCTCAAGTTCCTGGGAGTGTCTCAAAATGCATTACACCTGGAACGGTCGCATACACCTTTGACGACGGCCCAGCAGTGTACAATGACCAGCTGCTGGCCATTCTCAAAAATAAGAATGTCAAGGCCACATTCTTTGTCTTGTAAGTCCTCAACCTTATACCAGCAGCTCTTTTTTTTGATTTTGCGACTTACGACACCTTAATAACTTTCAGCTTCTTCCCAAACTGTTCTTAATATTTTCTTAGAGGAGAAATGATCGCCTTGAACGACCAGCAGGCTGGTGCGTTGAAAAAGATTCTTGCTGACGGTCACCAGCTGGCTTCGCACACGTACACGCACGGCGATCTCAGCACCATGACCGTGGCCGAGATGCAGAGTGAGATGTCGAGAACCTCTGATATTATGTTCACTCACTCCAGTGTCCGGCCACGCTACATGCGTGCTCCCTATGGAAGTTGTGGGGACCCATGTCTCAAAGTGATGGCGGATTTGGGCTTAGTAGTGTCGTATTGGAACGTTGACACCAACGACTGGCAGTATAAGAATGAGACGGACCCTCTTGTGTTCACCAGCAAGGCTATGACTGAGGTCAACACCAAGATCGTCGCTAACTCTGACCCCAAGCAAGATTCCTTCATTGTGCTGCAGCATGAGCTCGAAAAGTTCTCTGTGGAGCATCTTACGGACACCGTCATTGATGCTGTGTTGAAGGCAGGATACAGATTTGTGACGATGGAGGAATGCATTGGTACCCCTGCTTACCTACCAGGATCGATATTGCCTACTACGACTGCAGCAACGACTGCAGCAACAAGTGCCAGCAGCGGTACCGGCACTCCAACTGCTACAGCAACAGCAACAGCAACAACTACCATCCGACCAACCGACACTCCCGGGCAGAATTCTGCGGTGGCCACGACCAGCCGTCTCTGGACCGTTCTCTCGGCCATAGTCTTTGTGTTTGTATCCATTTAGAGATCAGCGAGTTCATGCTTTGTAGACACACGAAAATACAGAGAGAGTGGATTATCCAAGTGCATCACGTGCAGAGCCTCTCAAGTACTCATTTTTCGCAAGCTCGTTGTTTTGTGCTCAATCCCTTCTCCCAGCTTTTCCTTGCATCTTGTTCTTCCACACGGGAGTGGATGCACGCAGCAACCATACGAACCTCCTTGTCGCAGCCCGATCACCATTCTCTTTTTTTTTTCTATTTTTTTCTGTGTTGCGTCCGGTCTTCCTCACCTACACTCACGTCGTCCTTAGTCGCGTTCACAACACTTTCCGCGCCCGTATTCTCCATTGGCCAACCGGGAGGTGCCCTTGCATATTGATCGTTGGTGGACAACACGCACTTGCTTTCACACCCTCTCCACACAGTGCACACGTTCAAGAATGAGCTCTAGTCAGCGCAACCCTAAGCAGATCTCAGCGGAAGAGGAATCGGCAATGCAGGTAAATGGGAGCACAAAGCACATTTCTCCCTTTATATTTCATATAAAGGAACCCTCCTGAGGTGCACGCGGAACTCTGTTACCTCAACAGATGCCTTTGGCAACTCTATTTCCTGCCCTCTTTGTTATTCAACGAGGCAAGCGTGTTGAATCTTTTTCTACGCGAAGAGAGGCAGGATGGGCGGTTTAGAACAGAGAATGGCATAAACGGGCAAGGATTACGAAGCGACGACTGATTCACCTCTGAGAATGATAAGAGAGATAAAGTAGGAAGAGTGAATGTTACGGTTTTCGTCAGTGTATAACGCGTTTGGATCGTGTTCAAGGATCGAATTGAACAATGCACAAGGGCAAACCGTGGAGGACTAACGCGGTCCTTCTGGGACGACTTGTCTCTTATATGAACTACTCCGGTGGTCAAGGTTGAGGCTCCCAAGCTCAAGATCAGGCTGAAGCAACCCGAGCAAGGCGAACTCTCAGAGAGTGGTACGTGGAATAGTGACTCTCACTAGGTGTGTTTGTGTGAGTGCTGCGTATGCTCACGCTGCATCCTCCCTCTCGTCCTACCTCTCTGTTGCGAATGATAGAGGTCAAAAAGATGTTTGTGGCCATCGAGGAAAACGACGTGAAGGCGGTCAGAACCTACCTGTCGCAGAAAAACGTGCATCCGGATACGCTCTTCAAAACTAACGTCTTTGAGGAAAATACATTCACTTGGGGCGCACTACACGCGGCCGCGTACTACGGTGCAAAGGGTATTATCAACCTGCTCATGGAACTCAACGCCAACGTGGAACTGCAAGACACCTGGTACAAGGGGCGACCACTAGCATGGGCTGCATTTGGAGGCAAGTTTGGTTGGACTGTGAACTTCTATTGATTATGTTAAAGGCATCTGACTTGTCAGACTTCTAAGCATGACTAACTCCCTTCAACTGCCTTGGCCTTTATAGGACACTTGGATGCTGCAAAGCTATTGATCGAAAAGTATGGTGCGGATAAAAAGGCACAAAACGAACACGGACAGGTCGCGCTTGAGCTAGTCTATGAGCAGACGCCAGAGTGGGAGAAAGTCTTTGGTGTGGTAAGCTACATTCTGCACTTCTACACAGATCAGCATATCATTTGATCTGCAAAAAGCTAACCCTAGCGATCTGGCAACTTCAGACCAACGTGGCAAAGGCAGCAAAACCTTCAAAGAGCAAAAAGAGTACAGACGATATCGTTAGTCCCAAGCCCGTTTCAAAGGACGTCAAGCCGAGCAAGGAGGGCAAGGAGGGCAAAAACATCGTCACTATCCCAGCAAACCCACTTGTAGGAGCCTTCACCGAACTATACAAATTAGTTCTGAATCACAAGGATAAGACGTAAGTCGCAACAAATTAGGAGAGTGAGAAAGGAAAATCAAGGACACGGTTTGGCCTCTGGACTCGTAGATAATAGCTAACCATTACTATTCTGTTACAAATAACAGGGGTCGCGAGCTGGCGGATATATTTTTGGCGCTTCCCTCAAAGGAAGAATATCCTGAATACTATGAGATCATCAAGTCTCCCATGTCGC
This sequence comes from Mortierella alpina, assembly GCA_029449245.1. Lineage (NCBI taxonomy): Eukaryota > Fungi > Mortierellomycota > Mortierellomycetes > Mortierellales > Mortierellaceae > Mortierella > Mortierella alpina. Next base: position 2,360,868 of record JANATF010000001.1, on the reverse strand, counting down.
TGCAGCTTGTATTGGTAGGAGACAAGAGCCATGTGCGATCGGTGAAGGATTACACTGTTAATGAATGGACTGAAGATGACTAATTGTGCGCCGTCTTACTTTTTTTTCGTTATACCATTTCTTGTTAGTCGAGGATAAAATCGGGGCATTACAAAAATGTGGATGACTTTGATCGAGAGTTTCAGCTCATTTTTGAAAATGCCCTCATCTTTAACGAAGATGGCTCGCGTGTCAACAAGGACGCCCGGGTACTCTTGAAACTCTTCAACACACGCAAAAAGGATGTCTATGCGTCTTACAGGCTTGTGGCCAATCCCAAGGCAGCAGCCTTGGATAAGGTCAGTATTTACAAGGAGCAATTTCTTGTATCTGGACTCTCTGCTACCGTAGTACCTGACACGATATGGTCAACTTTCTTTTTCACTCGAAACGTCTTGATGGACACAGGGCGACAGGCAGCGAGTCGCAACACACACAAATGGACATATTACGTACCAGAAGGGAGAGTTTGTACAGCTCAACGATCCCAACAAGACTATTCTGCTCATTGAACGCCTGGAAACCGATTCCAAGTAAGTCCCCGTTCTGCCTGACAACAGACTACAGCGCCAATCCCTCTTCACTCGAAGCTTACTTGTTCTCATGAATCCATGAATGTATACTGTGTAGAAATAACAAGTTTATTGCGGGCTCCAAGTTTCTTCGGCCGGAGCAAACCTTGCAGGTGCCAGGACAGACATTTTACGAGCAAGAGGTGCTCAAGACATCAGGAGAATGGGAGTTTGACTTTGCGCTTGTTGATCGCAAAGTTTATGTCCAAGCTCACAAGGATTATGTTCGCGGCCGGCCGATCAATTTTGACCCCAAGGATGTATATGTCTGCGAAAATCGTTACTCCGAGACCGGGAAGGCTGCATACCTGATCAAGGACTGGAAGCGAGTGTACACCACTGACCCTCTTCCAACTCCAGTGCAGCCATACCCATCTCCTCTCAAACTACCAAAGTTTGAGGTCAAGAGTACGGTTACTGGCGAGATGACGAGGGAGCCAGTTGGGCAGTTCAACGGAAGGCGAGCTTCCTCGACAGCACAGTCTGATTCAACCAGAAGGAGCAAACGACCCAGACCTGCGAAAAAACCAAAGAAGCGCAGTGGCGACGACGATGACGATGATGATGAAGACGACAATGAGGACGAAGATGTAGATGTGGATGGAATGGCTTCGCCGACCCATTCTTCGCAACGGCGTCGATCTAGTCAGCAGCAAAGACAACAACATCAGCAGCAACAACATCAACAACAGCAACAGTTACATATACAGCAGCAGCAACAGCAGCAACAACAACAGCAGCAGCAGTTCCAGTTACATAGTCAGCAGCAGCAGCATCTTCAGCAACAGCAGCAACAGCAGCAATACGCTCAGCAGCAGCAAGCACTTCAGCAGCAACGATCGAGGAGGGTCTCCTCACAGATGAGCAGCCATCCCAACCTCCTTCACCAGCAACAACAGCAATTGCTATTGCAGCAGCAACAACAACAACAGCAGCATTTGTTCCAACAGCAGCAGGCGTTACAGTTTCAACAGTTGCAACCACATATGCAGCTTCCACAGCAGCCTCCGATGCCCCAAAGCCCCACGAGCTCGCAGTCCATGGGTTCCCCTGGTTCGCCAGGACGGATGTCGGTGCAAATGACAGGTGCTATGATGGACCCGAGGACTGCAGTGATGATGCCTGTCGCGCCATCTGTTCCATTTACACCCGCAGACATCTCCACCGTCTACGATCCCAGTGTTGGACCCAGAAAAGGTATTGCTGTCATCTATGCTAACTGTGCTCGGTCTAACTCGCTCGAAACCGTGGTGTTGACCTTATTCATGCTCTTGATCTCCTTTGCAGGATTCGCCATGCTTCAGTCAGTGACCATCGACACAGAGGACAAGTCGTTTGCTATGAGTCTGGGCACAGAAACCTTTGCGCACAGTGTCTTTGTTCGTCAGCAGGTCTCAACCATCACACTGGTGCCACTTTTGGCCCCGCAGCTATCGCCTATTCAGCAACAAGTTGGCTTGTCAGTATTCCAGAACGGAAAGAAGCTAACGCCGTCTGGGCTCGTGGCTCTTCCAGCGTCACCTACGATTGGGCACCACGTGTATACGGTTGCGTTAAGTCCAGGACAGAATACGATTGACATCTGGATCAGTGCTCAGGTTGGGGCGTTGTTCCAGGGAGGCGGGCCTGGCGGCAAGACTGAGACGCAGCAGTTTTATGTGTTTATTCAGCGTAGTGGCGTCTAATGGAACCAGAAGTCGAAGAAGAGGCGACGAAGAAGAATACGTCTAGGGAATACGGAGATATTGCGAGAGGACACAAAGGTGCGAAGTAAAAAATCGAGTACAGTCGACTCTCTTTAAAGGAAACGTGGATGTCTCCTTATACAGCCCACAAAACGTCACGGGATAGCCTCCTAGTACCTTGCAGTTTTCCTGTACGTCTGGCAGGGATCTAGCGTCAATATAAAAAGAAAAAAGAAAACCTACCCTACAGTTTTTGTAGTGATGGCATTGACAGATATAACATGTCCTGACGAAGCGAACCGAGGAAGACTGTGGTAGACCATGATCAAGGTCGCCGTGGAGACTCGTAACAACAGATCTTCGGTGCAGCGTCGACTTTTTGAGCATGCATATTATGAGAGCGAGGGTATCCAGACGGCAATGAGAGGAGTATGATGGATGAGGTTGAGGGCAACGGTAGGCTTTGAGGCTGTGTCCACAGAACAGAAGCCAGGGGTGGCTTGCCTCCCAAGTGATCGGCAGTATATCCAAGTAATTTTTTAGACTCTATCGCCAACCTCTCTTCTTGACCAGAACTCCACGCGCTGTCTCTTTGAGCACCTCTCTCTATCCGCGTACCGTACTTTGCCTCTTTAAGCACCTCTCTCTTTCCGCGTACCGTACTTTTCCTCTTTGAGCACCCCTCTCTTTCCGCATACCGTACTTTGCCTGACGACCAGAGCTCCCCTCCCAAAGTCCTCTTCGGCGCCACAGCCCTCTGCCAGCCTGGCCCCTTACATCTCTTTTCATCTTCACCAAGGGGTTTATTTCCATCTTCGCATCCTCTGTTGCAGCATACATCTTGTTCGCATATATCAACCCTTGCTTTCCTTCACCCAGCAGTAGCAGTACACTATATCACATCGCGCCTTCTTCGACTAGTCTTCAACCATCCCAGGAGGATCACCGCTACCAATATGGGCGTAACAGGCCTTTGGCAGAAACTCAAAAGCAAGGGACTCGATCCCCAGCCCATCTCACCCTCGGCTCTGGAGGACGTCTTTTACGATGTGGACCTACAAGGGTGTTTTTTCTCCGTCTTGAAGACCATGTTTGAGGAGAGTTACGACAAACCAGGAGCTGCCTATCGCGTCGGTCACCGACTCGCGCACAAAATAAAGGCCACGTTTGGAGAGGCAGCTCTGCGGTTGCATGTGGATGGAGGGCCTGCAGAAGAAAAAGCCTATGCCACCGCCAAGAGATCCAACACGAGGAGGGCTGATCAAGTGGTCTTGGACAAGGAGCTGACGAAGATGAAGGAGAAGTCGGAGCAAGGGAAGTGGACCTGTGCCACGACGATGGAGGTGATTAGCCGCAGCATCAGCAAGATGTTTGTCCTCACAGCAGCGGACAAGGCGGGTCTGCGGGATGGCCTCGAGGCTGGTGGCGTCAGAGTCTGCCTCTGTGAGACGGAAGCAGACGTGTGCATTGCTCGGGGGCCCGACCAAGCAAGTGCCGATGGTTGTCGCCGTCAGAGAGTCGCGGTCTCTGTAGACAGTGACCTCTTGATCTACGACAGCATCACGGCGGTTCTCAGGCCCATGCCAAGGCAGAGTGGATACGGTCTCTACCTGAAGCCAGACGTGCTCCATGCGCTCGACTTTCCGACCTCACGGCATTTACTTCTGTACGGGATCATCAGCGAGAATGATTATGGTCGGAACGTGGAGCAACTTGGACTTGCAAGAAACGCAGACATAATCAGGACACTACCCTCTGAGGACCTTGCTGATATGCTGGCGTCGTACTCACGAAAAGCATCAACAGCCACCGGAGAGGCCATCGATCCGCACCGCTTCCACCTCGCACACAGAGTCTTTGGGGACCATAAGCAGCGCCTTCTTGACGGTCCAAGCCTCACCAACGACGTATACAGATCATATCGACAACGGTTCGACCAGTTGAAGAACTTGAGGCTAACAACAAAACCAGGCCCGTCAACAAGGTAATGACTTCAGCAAAGTTGCAGATCAACGCTACTATGATTTGCGACTTATAATAACCGAGATTAACATGTCGCTTTTGTCCTTACACTGCTAGACACTCCTTCTATGTTGCTCGTGGTTCGACCAGAAACCAATTTCGTCCAATTTTTGCATCAAAAGAGTCGATCTTGGCCGGTACGCGTTACAAGGATATAAGCACTGCAAAACCTCGCAGCCAAGAGCTACCCAAGCAGGCACAGGTACAACGGAAGCGCCCGCCAGCGGCCAAGAAGGAGGTTAAGAAGAAAAAAAGAGAAGGACGAGCCAGGGTCAAGCCCAAGACGGATGCAAAGCGGAATGTCAAAGACGCAACAAGACAGGACCGCGACCTTCGCAGGAAACACCCGACAAAAACACTGTGTATCGGATCTGTTGCGGGCTGTTTGAGGAAGCAGGGACACGGCGACGCTGTCAGCAGCATGCATTCGCAGTTAAGGGCAGCAGTGGAGTTGCTCAATCTAGTCCAGGTCTACGCATATTGGGCGTGCGCTATCTACATCACTGCCATCTTGGATGGCTGCGGCACTACCTTTAGTTCTGCGCCTCCCGCACCTTCGGCATCTACTCCTATCTCCTCGGCTCCCTCTGCACCTTCGGTATCCTTTGCATCAGTATCAGTATTACCAGCATCTTCGGCGACTTCAACTTCATCATTATTTTCGGCATCGTCAGTAGCTTCAGCATCGTCAGCCTCCGCAGAATCTCGGACACCTGCACCAACAACGCCGTTGAGGGCCACTGTTGCCTCGTGGATCCCCACCAGTGCAGCGGATAGACGGAGACTGTTGGATGAGATAATCGACAGCAAGGACCTCATTTACGCCTTGGCATCTCGTCTCTACTACGGAGTCATAAAGGAGACAGAGGAGGAAGAGTTCTCCACACCCCAAAAAGCAAGTGAGGCGGCCGACCTCGCATACTATCTTTTTCGTCGCGCCACCAAGCTGCCACCTCTCAACAACCACCAGTCTAGGACCGCGCCAGATGCTAGAACGCAGGGGATGGCATTCAGAGACATGTCCGCCATGTCCATGGTGTCGGTTCAAGCATCAATGAGATCGCATTATCGCAATGCCGATGTAAGTTTTTTTTTGTCAGCGGCGGAAAAGTGAGGGTGGTTTATCATCATTTCCTAACAGAAAGTTGTCCACATCCATAGCTCGGTGAAAAGAACGAGGACAAGGACAAGAGCGACATTGAATTTGAGAAGAATGGGCTGGCCGGTAGCTACGCCGATTTCCCCAAAGCTTCCCTCAAGCAAGGATTCATATGTCTGTCTGAGTCAACCCTCATTGACATTTTTTGGGCACATCCGGCCACCAAAACCTTCACCCAGCACATCCTCAGCGCGCTCGGACAAGAGGGCAGTACCAAAAAAGCTGCTAAAGAGTTCGTGCTTCATCACAAGGCACTATTTATCAACGAACTCTTTGGTCATGGTCAATTCCGGCACGCTTCCCTTCAGGAAGACCAGCTTGCGACTCACTACAAGCTGAAAGGGACAGTCGTGACAAACGGCCATGTTTTGAACATGTTGGCTTATGATACAAAATATCATCGTCCAACAGCGGCCCGAGTGGAACGAAGGAAAGGTCGAACCGATATTCGAGTCGAGTTCTGGGAGCTGGAGGGCCAAGGCGAGGAGGACGACACGTCCGACCAAGATGACATTACCGATACTGTTCAGCAACTCACGATCCAGGCTCCGTTTCTCGACGACGACGACAACATGGAGGAGGGTTCATCCAACACTCAGCTGCTTCATGAAGCAGCAGCGTCGAGCATGGCTCATGTTTCAGGGCCGGGCACTTCAGCGCGCCAAGTGAATTGGAAGCAGAGGTCCAAGTTGCTGCAGAATGTGGAGACTGTGTACCAAAAGCCTGAGGACTGCCCGCCCGCCAATGACACCATTGTCCTAGGTGCTGACCCCGGGGAGATTAACGCCCTCGTCGTCGCCAAGCTGGACCCACGCAACGGTCAGAAACGTCATGTGGTCAAGATAACAAGGAAGTTCCTGTCGGCCCCTTACGTCAAATTCAGGCGACTGCTTGAGTCCAGGAAAGAGGTGACAGGCATTCGGGATCTAGAATCAAGTATCCCTCCTTTCTCACGCGCAACACTTGCTCAGTACTTCACGTACATGACCGGCGCCAGCACTACCGCAAACAGCACCAGCAGCGCTAGCACCGGCACCATTCGATCTGTTTTCGACAGCATCGTCACTTTTTACCAGGAAACTTGGTTCTTGAAAAAGAGCTGGGCGTCGCGACAAGCACAAGTCAGTTGTATTGACCTAGCCATCAAAGGCATCCTGAGAATGGTCGGGCAGAACGAGAGCAACAAGTACGATTCAGATGGGCAGCCAGTCGTGCTCTGTGTTGGTCTCGCAACATTCAACAGTCAAACTGGGATGCCATCAAAGCATTCGGTACTGGAGGCAAGGCTGGTCAAGAAGGTGAGAACATATTTTGAGTGTGCAGACCGCAGCATCATACCACAGGTTTCCAACACATCTATTTTTTGCATTCGTTGTTCACCTCTTAGTTGAAGGGTTTGGGATACCCAGTGGTTGGCTGTCACGAATATTTTACCTCGGCCAAGTGTCCCCGACCAGCGTGTAACACTTTCCTGCGCAACGTCGGACGGACTCGCTCTCGCTACTGTCCTACTTGTCGAATGCACTTTGACCGAGACGCGGTGGGTAGCGAGAACATTGGCCGGATTTGCCAAGCACAGCTGGAAAGGCAAGAGCGCCCTTCAAAGTTCATGCCAGCGCCGAGACCAGTGTCTTTCCCACCGCCACCACTGCGCATGGACTGTCTTCCGCTACTTGAGGATCAACCTCCGCCGCACTGTACGTTTTCAGCTCTCCACCAAGGGAAGGAGAGGCTTGGAAGGAGCAAGAGGCCTGCAGGGGATGTGCTGGAAGACGCGGGATCGCCCAAGGTTCCTCGCCAGCAGTAAACATTCAATGGGGTCGAAACCCCATAACAAATTTGTAAGTGACATTGAAGCTGCATGCTCTGTTTGCTTGAAATCAGCTGTGTAGGCTATGGTTCTGACACTTTGCCTTGCTGCAGACGGTCCTCCTTCGTCTACCTTCAAAAGTAGATAAGGCAAGTGTCGCTATGTGTTGTGCAATGTCTCTGAGACGTGTGTCAAACGTTAACTTTATCCATTTCCTTTATAGAGAGTCGACTGTACTTGTGACTGTATAACCTTATGTATGGCATAAGAGTGTTGGCCTCTGCCCGTCAGAGTTCCCTCTTTCGATTCAAGTCTATAAATCAGCCATGGTACTGCAAGAACGCATGTTGGATGTGAATACCATCCATCGATCCATCCATCGACACAACCCGCACATGTCGACACACAACCCTGGGCATCATCAGCTGTCGCATTCTATTATCCAGGAAAAGGCACAACAAGCGCACAGGAAGCAACCATAGACGACATCGGCAGCATCAGACAGGATTGCTTGGATTAAAGCAGGAATTCACCCAGATGCTCCGCTGCATGATGGTACTTTGATCTTTGACTCTACATCGACAGAGACCAAGTGATTACCTTGGATGCGCATTCCTGGCATCACCACTGCTCCATCAGCAGCAGCAAGAGCCGATGCCCGATCGGTTGTTTTCGTAGTAGAGGGAGCAAACCTGTGATCAACAAGGGTCGATTGAACAGTTCACAGCACCTCTGGACGAGCTCTTGGTATCGCGACCGGGAGGCACACTTTCAGCCTGAAGCGATACCCCATCAACAAACGTCGAAGTGGTGCCATGCAGGTTCCTCGACTCACTGGATCGCTAGTGCTCGGAACGACGATCGCCTCCATCATTACTTACAACCTCCACTCCGTCGATCGCCTTCTGACAATTTTTGTCTTTACTGTTGACTTTGTGCATTGTTAGCCTAAGCAAGTTCAAGACATCAAGCAGTTCCTCGAGATTGCTCGCAGAAAGGACGCCAAGTGTACGTATTGTTCCGCGATCACTTGGAGTTTCAATGATATGCAGGAACACCCTGACGAAGCGAACGAGGACTCGGCACCAAGTGGAGGCGACACTATCAAAAGCAACCGACAGGCAGAACTGTAGGGAGGCGTCATGTCAAACCATGGAGCCAAAGGCTACACGCTCTTTGGTAGCACTGTTACAAATCATGGTGGTGGTATTAGATCCCCCCCCCCCCTGGACCATGGAGGCCAGAAATTCAAACGCACCAAACATGGACTTTTCCTCACTTCTCACTTTCAGGAGCCCTTTCGAATAACGGCCGACCCAAAGTCGCATGGACCACTCGACCGCACATGTACCACAATATTGGAAAACTCATCATTCTCGTCCTTATCGATAGCCGGCCGCATCAAGAAGAACGGCAGCCAGATCAAGTTCAAGGTCCGTTGCTCCCGCTACTTGTACACTCTCGTCATCAACGATGCCGCCAAGGCCGAGAAGCTCAAGCAGTCTCTCCCCCCCAGTAAGTGTCCCTCTTTGTCTCTATCATTTATTGGCTTAAGTGTGGAAAGGAGGATCAAAAGGAGGATCATTTTCGTTGGTTGTGACAGGATGGCTGACCCATATGTGTTTTTTTTGATATCTTTTCTGGCATTAATAGCGCTCTTGATCGAGAACATCAAGAACTAAGCTTGTGTGAACGTCTTTTACATCTTGCTTTGGGATATGATTTTCAGATAATAAAAATCATCCGCCTTTGCTTGCTTGGCAACAAAAAAAAATAAGCGAGGTAAACTCCTCATCCCGCTCCTTCCTTTCCTTTTGTCCTTGGAACTTCAGATGCCAAATTTTTATTTTCTTATGATTGTTACGCTGAGCGCTTTTGAGACCGCGACAGGGTTGAAACTGGAGATGGCAATGGAGGCAATAAAGCGGACGCTTTTGCATTCGAGACCGAAAGCGAGGAGGCTATCCATGTTAGCTGTACTGCATGTGCTCTTTTTTCCTTTTGACCAAGACTTCGAGATTTGGACCATTGGTGCTGCTTGGGGAAGGAGCGGAAAGCTAGATCGCGACACAACGCGTCCATATCCAGGACTGTCTTGCCGTCGGGACCCCCAAAGCCGCCCAGCCCCGGAGAGGAAGGTGTAGAAACGCCGCCCAAGCTGGCTGTGTATGGAAAATAGCTGGATGACGAAGCGAAAGAGGCTGTGGACGCCGAGGAAACGGAGATGGAACAGGAAGAACGGGGCGTGGTGATAGTGGAGGAGGATGAACGGGCGGCGGGGGCGGTGAAAGTCGGGCAAGAAGGAAGAGTCGTGATGGGTCCGGGATGGCTCTTGAACTTTCTATTCGTCGAAAACGACTTGTTTTCCGCCACCTTGGGCGAGCTCTCCGTTTCAGGAAGTTGGCTTTCCTCGGTCTCTCCTGGGGCAGTGTGGTCGGTGGACTTGTACTCTACCGCCTGACGGATCATTTGAATAAACGTTTCCAGATCCTCATGACCGCTAGATGAGAGCAGTGATGATACACAAGGGCGTTCCTCCGTCTGTGCAACTTCTGCCCGCGCTACTGTTGAACGGGTTGCTGCAGGTATGCTTAACGAGTCCGAGATGCCGAGAGACGCGACAGCATCTTCTACACCTCTTGAGTGCGACGGTTTCCTGGCAGTCTGCGATTCACTCCACGCCAGGATCTGCTTCATGATCGATTCGAGCTGCTGTTTGCGAGAATCTCCAGGTGCGCTTGAGATTGCCTCGTTATCCATTGTCTCGAATGCGGGGTGATCGGCCTTTTCCTCAGCCACGCCGCTGCTCCTTTGATTGTCTGTGATTTGTTCCACGTCGTGTAGTCGCGCTTCTGTTAACAGAGGGGTCTCTATCCTTGGAGATGCATTCCCGAGTGCCTCTCGCTGTGTTTCTTCCTCCGTGCCTACAGCAGTTTCCTCAGGATCGACGCCTTCTTTGGAACCTGTGGCTTCAGAGAAAGAATCCCGTTCTTCGACTCCTGCCGATGGCGGCGTTATCTCTCGCAAACAGCGGTCCTCATCCAGTTCTGTGACAGCCCTGGTCAGCTCCGCAACCCTCTTCTGGAGTTCCCTCTTCTCGTAAGCCAACTTTTCGACACCCTTGACGCATTCTTCAAGGAACGAGTCGGCCTTGAATTTCCGCCAGACAAAAACCTGCTGACTGAAGCTGTTCTGAAATACCTGTACGTTCTCAAGTCCACTGATGCCTATATTGTCGTCCTTGGCATCTGAGCTGCTGACGTAACTAAGGGCCGTTGCTGTTGTTGCTGTTTGGCTGTTTTCTGTGCTTCCTCGATTCCTTTGGACGCGAACAGTATTGAATTTCCTGCTTTGGGCATTCACGTCTGTGAAGACTCCTTCGGCTTTATGATCGGCAACAAGGGTCAACTCACGTTCCTGGATCTGCTGCTGCACGACAAGACTGTGGGCGAGGTCAGCAAGGACTTTTTGTATTCCCTTTTCACACTGATCCCATTCCTGTAGAATGCTGGGGATCTCCAAATGTTGGATCGTCTGCCGAACAGGACGCACGACCTCCTGAAGTCTCGCAAAGGTCTGCTCCACGTTGGAGTACCATCTCTCAAGCATTAAGAGACTGGCCTCTAACAGTGAGGCCATCTCTTGCTCGCATCGGGCACGAGCGGCCCTTTCACGGGAGGCTTCTCTGGTGAGAAGTTCCAGATCGACTGCCTGAGAGTTGACGGTTGCTGCAAAGGTTTGGATCAAGGATTCGCGAGATTCGAGACGGAGGATGTGTCCCTGAAGGGCATTGCGAAGTAGATCGATCTCGGACTCGGAGACTGCTAGGGCGTTGGATTGTTTCTTTTGCAAGCTTTCGTACAGAGACATGTATCCCTTGATCTAAAAATGAAAAGGTCGCAAATAATAATAATTAAAAAAAAAACGAAGGGGTCGTTTAGCATAGTAAATATTATGAAAAGGAGGGGGTACTTCAGTGCCGCTTTGATTCTGCTGACACAAAATATCTCATAGACTCACGGAATCCTTCTCGACTTTGTTGCGATGCCTCAGGTCCAGTAGTTCCATCTTCATGGCGATATTCTCTTCACTCAGTTTTTCATAAAACAATTTCTCGGCCTCGAGGTCTTCGCACATTGGTAGTTGCATTTGAAGGGCAGCAAGGCTCTCATGATCCAAATCCTGAACCATTTGCATGTCCAAATCTGTCGCTGCGTAAGAATATTGCCCTGTGAGTCGTTGAGAAGAGGATGAGACAAAAGCCCCCTGCTGCATCTGTTGCTGCTGCTGCTGCTGCTGTAACATCTCTTGGGTATAGATACCGTTCACTTTCACTGCTGCTGCCTCACATGCATTCTGGCTGGCATTGCTGAAGCTATTCCGATACCGGCGAGTGGCACCTCCCAAAAGTGACGAGAATGTCAAGGACCGGATCGAGGTTGTAGGTGAGGGCGACCGTGAGGTTGCCGCAGTGGATGTGGATCCCAGACCGGATTTCGTAACGGCACTGTTTAGTTTATAGCGTAATAGCTCTTGCTGCACTTTGATGTGTTCCTGCTCCAGTACCTGCCTAGATCCGACCTCAATGTCGAGCTTGACCTGGAGCTCTGCTACGTGCTGGACGAGCGCTTCTCTCTCTGGGTGATGCTCGACGTGCTTCTTTCTGGCATATGGATCAGGGGAAGAGAGATGGAGAGATAGATGGAGCGGGAGAGAAACAGAGGTTATAAGACGACGAGGAAAGAGAAAATCCACTGCACACACGTTGATATACATCTAATCATTACAGGATAGTGTCCAAATGGGACCTCAACCGCGTCGAATCCGTCTCTGATCGCTTCGATCGTTCCTGAGCAATGACTTGATCCTGGTACGAGAGTTGGAGTGTCTGCTGCGTGAGTTTGAGCTGATTGTACAGAGCTGCGTGGTCAGCTTTCAAGGCTTGAAGGTCGCGGTAATAAGGGTCCATGATGGGCACTGAGAGAACAGAGATCGTGGATCCATGGCGGCTATGGCCTCCCGAGGCGTCCGAGTCATGGATGCTACTGCTATAATTGGTCGCCATGGGGGGTTACGGGTCACGGGCCAATATGTTATCGAACGAGCGGGGTCATTTACTAGAGGAGTTGTCTACAATCAATAGCAAAAGGAAAGAAGAAGGAACATAAGGCGGTTCGAACAAAATGCAATGTCCTTCGAGGACAGGTAAACGTGGCGGGAAGATAAGGCTCAGGGCGGAATTGTGGGTGAAGGCTTAATGTAGGGAACAAAAAAAAAATGAAAGAGAGGGACAAAGTAAGGACGGAATGGGATGCTGGATGACGGCCAAGGACAGACAAAATATGTCGGGGGTGGTAGAGATTTGAACTTGTCCCAGAAGGTTATCGTGCCTGTCGTGCATCTTGCGCCTTTTACTTTCGAAACGATAGCGAAGGGGTGGAGGGGCAACGCAGGACGCAGGAGACCAATGCCCACTCATCACCGGAGAAGCAAGGAGTGCATCTTCGACAGATGAAGTTGGGCGTTGCACATTTCCTTTAGATAGGAAAGACGTGTCAGATGAAAAAGAAACAATGCTATACACCATCCATGCAAGCTAGACACACAAGTAACCGTTCTAGCGAACTGGGATTGTGCGATCAATCCTATCTAAATGCGAAGACTTGTTACGCATCCAAGTACGTTGGGATGGGTCGGCAGTGGTCTGTAGGGTAAGCAGAAGGAATGAACTTTGAATGGACGACATTTATATGTTTCATAAGGTAAACACCGTATAGGCAAGCTACTTTGTATTCTTCAGCAAGCAGCCTTGTACCTTGGCTCTCATCGTTGCACGCTAGATACATTCAAAATGCGATTCGTCAGAACCAGGGCTTAAATAACATTGGTGTTATCGAAGGTGAAATGGGGTGAACGAAAGAGCTCAACACGGGGGATTTGTCTGCACCAATGTTTAGTGTATGGTCTTGCAATGTCTAATAAGGTTATGTCGATGAGGGTTCTAAGACTTCAAGGTATGGAGAAATTCTCTCGCAAGAGCACCCTTTAGCTTGAATCTGTACCATCAAAAGCTCACCAGGCGTACTAGAAATGGCACTACTGTATCTACATCAGCGGATCTGCCGTGGAAATGACATCCATAAGCGCAAATGCCCTAGATGAGAGTGACCCAATGGCTAAAATAAGAGTATCGCAGTGAGAGAGAGCACTGAGCGAAGGCCAGGATTGGCGTTTGACATGTCCAGGGGGGTCCGCAAGGACATCTCGGTAACATGGCGTTCTATTTTCTGCAAGCAGCCTAAAAGGACATTGGCAGGCAGCCATGAGAGCCGCATTCTGTTGACCGATTTTACGGTTCAACAGCCGAACTACCACCAAGTTGGTTCTGAAGACGCATCTGAGCACCCCTCGTTCAAAGACCCTTCATCAGGACCCTCGTAACACTCTATAAAACTACACTGCTCTCCCTTTATTTTGAAGACTTTGCTTCTCTGTATTCCTCACGCCCACCCACTTGGTTAGCACGCCCGTAGTCTACACATACACACCCCACTCCCTCAAGCCGCCTTCGCATCCCCGTCGCAACGATCCTCTTTCTTCCATCCAACAGCCTCCTCCTCTCACCCGGAACCACTTACCTCCTCCATTATATAATATGCGCGCCACCACTGTGATTCTGGCCTCGGCTGCAGTCCTCGCGATGGGCACCCAGGCCCAAATCAAGGGTGGACAGATCGCCTCCATCGACTCTGCGGATAACTACTGCTTTTTCCTCCCGCCCGTGGTTGGGGGGGACATTGCTGCAAACGAGGACAGGGCCATTGCTTTCTGTAACAAGCCCAACTCGCGCGCCCCCGGCGCAAAGATCTTTCCTCCTGGCTTTGTCCTCTCTGCCCATTGGGCTTCCGGCAAGGATTGGATCCAAATCTCTGTACGCTACAAAGCATGGTTCATAGTAGTTTGTATCATCCTCCTCAGTCCACAGTACTGATGCTGATCTTGTCTCTCCATTCAATGTGCTGCCTTAAACAGGGCCAAATCGACCCCGTTCAGTACCAGCTCAATCCCTGCGACACCGGCGGACAATATGGTATGAAATTTAGGCATATCTCTGCCCCGACGATTGCAAGCATTCCTGCAAGCATTCCTTCCACTTAATGAATATCATCTTGAACGCAGCATCGCATTCCTCTACTCATAATCATCATCTATGCTCTGTAATAGACATCAAGGCTCCCGTCGGTGCCACTTGCGCCGGCTACGCTCACTTTGTGAACGTAATCGAGCCCGAGATTGGCGTCTACGCCATGAAGTGCTGTCAACAAAAGGTCGACTGCGATGTCTCGCACTCAACCTATGGTGTCAGACGTATTTATGGTGACCAGACCAACTTCACTGGCCCGCGCGCCGATGGCCCCTTGCCCCTTTCTCTCAAATGTGTCAATGGCAAACTTCCTGCTGGAGTGACCATGCCCGCTGCTGGCGGTGTAGCCTCTGCTACCTCAGGCGCTGCAGGTGCTGGCTCTGCCAATGCCACTGCTAGTGGCGGCGCCGCCACTCCATTGAAGACAGGTACTGGTTCAGACGCCAAGATTGGGTCAGAAGGCAAGATCGCGCCTTCGTCTGCTGCTTCGGGTAACATCATGATCACTGCTACTGCTGTTGTGTCCATTGTAGCTGGATTAGTCATGGCTTGAAGGAGGTTGATCCAAAAACGTAGATGAAATACAAGCAATGATGATCATATGTCGACCTTTTTTGTACATTCAAATGTTGTCTGTGTATGCAAGTACTAAAGCTACCATGATCAGCGTCCCCAGGACCATTCCAACTGTAAATGTCCAAGCTCCAGCTTGTGCAAATGGGTATCGTGTCGAGATTCGCCTTATGTTTCTGATAGTTGACGGCCGAGCGGCATCCAATGCGGATTGAGTAGTTTAGTATGAGGGTCTGGGCGTGTCAACATTTCTGCAATCAAGTTTGGTTGTCTACCTTAGATATTTTAGCAGGCTGTAGACGCTGGCCATATTGGCGGTGACGAAGCAAAGATATCCTACGGCAATTGAGGTCCGGTCCTTAGGCTTGAACTCATGGTTCGCATGCGTAACTGCGTCCAAAGTAAATGCTCGCGTGATGAATGTGAAGGATACTAGCGAAAGTGCCACACAAACACCTAGCCAGGAGAGGAACGTTCTCTCATTCGCTGTATAAGAGACACAAATGCAGGAGAAAAAAAATCCCAATTTCATTAGTGCAACCGCAAAGAGAATGAAGTGACATAAAATCAATGCTTTAGTGTTCCCCCCCTCTTTTTTTTCTTACCAAGTCCATCGCGCGTCATAGTGTTGCTGCAAATGACACTCGTTTGGAGGAACTGCGACCTCGGAAGACACACCCCGGAGAGACAATGGTCGTCCTCGTCGTGTTGATCCGGTACTTCTCCTTCTTCTTCCAGACGAGCATCGGAAGCAGCTGTGGCAGTACCGGCGCCAGCGCCAACTGCTGCCCCTACATATGTCCCAGAATGTTTTTTCTTTCTAGACTCGGCTTTGGAAGCCACTAACGCCGCTGCATGCTCGAGTGCTGCTTCTTCTTCAGCGTATGCAGTCGATCCGTAATGATCATCCACCTCGTGATATTCTCCGAGTTCTGGGATGCTCCTGCTATGGGGTGGAACTCTAAAAGAGATGCTACGAGCGGGCACTGTGTTGGACCGACCACGCCGCCTGTTTGAAGCCGATGTGGATGCATCCGTGTCCTCACCGTCTGACTGCTGGAAAACGGACGATTGATTTGGGTAAGAGGCGTAGTGGGAAAGTTGTGGATATGGGTGCGGATATGGGTGACGTGCGATGGCATCATCAGCAGCAGGACGCTCTGGCAAAATCATGTCCCTGGAAGGATAGCGGCTGTGAGAAACGGCCGTGAGCATGGATTCCCGCCATTCCGCCTGGGAGTTATGGGCGGGTGATGGGGGTGTGAGATATGTTACTGTGGTCCCTGTTAAGGAAGGGGCCGACAGCGGCACGTTGTCAGAGTTCATCGAGCGTGTTGAGGGGCACTGGATGTGTGTTTAGGGCGAATAAGGGATAAGGGTGCAATGACTCGGCGTGTATCTGTCGTGCTCCGTGTATTGTTTGTTGGTGTTCGTTATTGGATGTGGTTTGTTCTATGCCCGTTGTCCTCGAAGAAGAATACTTCATCCACCACGCTGCGCTGCATAAGAAAAAAACAACAAATAAAAAAGGTAGATAGAGTGACACCTTGCGAGTGGTGCTCCGAGAAAGTGGACAGAAAGAAGAGATTGGGTTGAGGTGGAGAATGCAGAGCTCCAAGAGACAAAGACTTGCTGACACACCGAGAATTGCGAGCAAAGAGAATGAATGGGGCTTGCAATGGAGTATGAGAATGGAGTATGAGAATGGATGACTGAATGCAAGGAAGCGACTCGGCCGAGACCTAGATCTGGTTCACAAAGGAAGTGAGGGATTTGAAAAAAACTAAATTTTGCTTCAATTTCATACATGTAGCAGTGCATTTTCAGAAGAGCCTTTGGAGAAGAATCTGCTCGGCATAACTCCTTTTGATAACTGCATCCCGTTTGCACCGCATGTTCTTAGCCCGACGCGCCCATGACGACACCTGAGCCATCCAGTGACATCCGTGCGCCCCGTCGCCCCTCCTGCTGGTTGGCCAGAAGCACCTCTGTGAAACCCTTTTTCTCTCTGCCATCAACGCGCGACGAACCCACCGTGCATCATGCAAGATCGTTCTTTGGCAGATCTACAGCGGACAAACAGCCACCAGCGTCAGTTGTTCTCATTTATTCGTGTAAACCGCAAATGTTGCGCACGACATCTTCTTTCCCTTCGACACTTTTCGCTGAACTCGCGAACATCCATTGTTCACAAAAAACAAAAGTATTCTGATTGATAGCTGCCCCCGATCTCATAATGAAACTGGCGCTCGTTGTTGCAGCTGTCTTAGCTGTTGGTTCCAAAGCGTCCGCATATGTCTGCCCTTCATTTCAAGACGTTGCTTACGCTTGCAGTCAGGTGAATGTCTTTCCTTGTAAGTACTACCATTAAAGACTTTTGCCATGTAGTAACACTGTCACCTAAGCTCTGACCTTCAATTTTTGTGCATATCGTCAAGTGTTATGCAATGACCCCACATTGTTTGTCGAGCTCTGTAACCAAAAGCAGTGTAACCAACCCTACATTGACAATTATGCCGCCTGCCTATGCCTCAGCAGCACCACCGACTTTTACGAGGTAAGCGCGCGTACTGCTTTTGCACGATGCAGCTGAGATGTGCACAACTGATCAAGATGTGTTTTTCTTCTTCAAAAAAATATAACAGCACGCGATAAACGTTGGCGGGTTGATTCAACGCTGCGGTGGCAATGGTCTCACCAACCCATATGGCGACCCTAGCCAGTACAGGCCTGGACAAGGGACTGCCACGTACTCTGCCACTGGGACCGCCACGTACTCTGCCACTGGGACCGCCACGTACTCTGCCACTGGGACCGCCACATACTCTGCCACTGGGACCGCTCCCGGTACCGCATCCAGTATCGCACCCGGTACCGCACCCGGTACCGCATCCGGCACTGCCTCGGGCACTGCTTCCGGCACTGCCTCGGGCACCGCTTCGGGCTTCGTTAGGGTTACTGGCAACCCAAGTGGCACCCCTTTCCCATTCCCGGTCGTTCCAATCCCACGTAACCCCGGTAACAATGCTACGCGCATTTTCAATGGAACAACTTACTATGGCGGTCAGACGACAGACATCTCGGGCACGACCCGCATCGTCAACGCGACCGCCATCGTCAATGGCACCACGATTGTTTCCGGAACTACCACTTGGGTCTCTGGCACTCCTGGTATTGTCAGTGGGACCTCAACTCCCTCGAACGCTCCTACCCAGTTCGTCTCTGGCAGGACTGGCACGACTGCCGTTGTGACCAGAACAGCTTTGCCGATCATGGCTCCTGATGATGAACGCTTTAATGTCAATTCTCAATCGGCACACATCTCTGGCGGCGCTATCGCCGGGATTGTGCTTGGACTTTTGGGCGCGGCGTTGTTGGCGGGACTGCTGGCATTGTGCTGGCGCAAGAAGCGTGCGGCGCATGTGGCGCCAGCAGGAACCACGCATATTTCGCATGCGCCGACGCGTACTGTTGTGACTGAAAAGATTGAGCCCGTGGTTGTCAAGTCGGCGCCTGCCAATCAGACTTCCCATGGAGCCTTGGTCCCCGATGCAAACGCAGCTTCCTCCAGCTATGGTTACAATACTCAGCCGCGCCGATAAGATAGGGTCCAAATCGTAATATTGTAAGGTGGAAATAAAGCACGTGAGCTGTGACATGACTTTCGTTTCATCTCCCGCGCCAGGCAACTCATCTTTTCAATTACATCCATCACGGGCTAAGCACCATCCAGAGCAACGAAGCACTCAGGAAGACAGGATGGCAAAGCAATACAAGACACTCGGAGACGATATTTGGAAGAACAAGGTCGAGAAGATTGTAAGCACCCCTCTTGTCTCGCTCATCATGTGCCGTATGGTCCGCGCACGACTACATCAGCATGTCCGAGTGGCAATGCACCTCGCGATTTTGAGTAACGCGCCGACTCGGCGGCTACCTAGATAGGGCCATTGTTGTAACTAGCACCTTCACTTATAATATCTCCCGCTGCTCTTAGAATGCCGAGCTTTTTACCTTGACATACGGCTCCATTGTGGCCCAGCTAGTCAAGGACTATGAGGACTTTACAGAGGTGAACAAGCAGCTGGAAAAGATGTACGTGTCTAGGCGGAAAGAAGAAGCCTTGTGCAGAGCCGTTTGGTTTAGGCTTGTCGATCTGGTAAGGCGGAGAATACTGACTACCTTAACGTTTATTCCATTCCTCGTCTAGGGGATATAATATCGGAACACGCCTCATTGAAGACTTTCTCGCACGGTCTGGAGTAGGCAGATGTCAGGACTTTCGCGAGACAGCTGAGATGGTATCCAAAATTGGATTCAAAATGTTCCTCAACATGACCCCATCCGTGACCAACATCTCTGCCGACGGCCGCGAGTTCTCGTTAGTTCTAGAAGAGAACCCGTTGGCAGAATGTGTCGAGTTGCCTGATCAGGCGGTTGTTGATGAGTTCTGGTACTCAAATATCCTTTGTGGTGTTCTGCGAGGATCTTTGGAGATGGTAAGCAAGAACGAATAACAATGCGCGGGGTCTTAAGGCTCCTGCTCTTTAATGAAGTTGGGATATATTGTTTGACCAACCTTTATTTTATGAAATGCTAGGTCCAGATGCAGGTGGATGCGTTCTTTGTCACAGATACCCTTCGAGGAGACGATACGACAGAGATTCGTGTAAAACTCATCCGCTACTTGGAGGAGGAAGTTCCCGCAGGCGAGGATTAGGTTGGGCGTTGTGCACATGAAATATACACGTGATTTACATAGGTGTTGAACGCATCAAACAAAAAAAAAAAGGTGGCTTGTGTTGTGTGCAGGTTTGCCTCACTTTGAAAGCCCAGCGCAAGTGCTCCTTGAGCATTGCTTTTTCGTCTTCCCTGTTGCGCCTCCCTTTACTTCATTCTCCAGTCTTCCCTTCGTCCTCCTTCACATCGCTGCATTGAAGAATGAGCAATAGCACCATGTCAGAAACCGAGGCCGCTGAGGTCACGCCCAACACCGTCGACGACAACCTCACTTTTGCAGACCTGGGCTTGGACGACCGTCTGCTGCGTGGTCTCGCCAAACTCAACTTCACAAAGCCCACGCCCGTGCAGGCAAAGTCCATTCCCCTTGCTCTGGCTGGCAAGGACATCCTTGCCAAGGCGAGAACCGGAAGCGGAAAGACGGCTGCCTTTATGCTTCCACTTATTCACAAGATTCTCGCTGTCAAAGACGTATGTCCTCTCGTTGCTGTTGTAGTCCTGCCTACTCATTTTCAGTGATATTGCTTGCTGCAACCATGATCTAACATGCTATGATACTTCATGACATCAAAACACTACAGGCTCTCCCTGCCAACTCCCCCGAGGCCACTGCAACCCGTGGACTTGTTCTCGTCCCCACTGTCGAGCTCGCTGGACAGGTCACGGCTTTTACCAACAACATCTTGCTCTTCTGCGGCAGAGCCGTCAACGTCCTGAACATTGCCGGAAAGCAAAACGACAAGGTTCAGCAGTAAGTGAACCGAAGTTGTAATGGGCGAAAGGCACCATGTTATGTATCTGACGTGGTAACTGACATAAAATCCTTTCCCGTCATAGACCCCTCTTGGCAACGATGCCTGATATCATCATCTCAACACCCTCCAGGATCCTCGCCCAGTTGAAGTTGAACGCTGTGGATTTGAAGACACACTTCCAGACGCTAGTCATTGACGAGGCCGATCTGGTCTGCAACTACGACTACGAGGAGGATGTCAAGGAATTGCTGATGTTTTTGCCAAAGATCTTTCAGTCCTTCCTCATGTCCGCCACCTTGGGCGACGATGTGGATTCACTCAAGCAGCTGGTCTTGCGCTCACCTGCGATCCTCAAGATGGAGGACAAGGCTATGGACTCGACTTGGGATAACTTGAAGCAACTTTACACGATCTGCAGCGAGACGGATAAGTACCTCATTCTCTATGTTTTGCTCAAGCTCAAGCTGCTCAAGGGAAAGTGCATCATCTTTGTGAACGACATTGAGCGCTGTTACCGTCTCAAGTTATTCTTGGAGCAATTCTCGATTCCAAGTGTGGTGTTGAATTCGGAATTGCCACTCAACTCGCGTGTGCATATTGTCGAGGAGTTCAACAAGGGTATTTACGACTACATGATTGCCACTGATGAGGGTGGACTCAAAGGAGAGAAGGAAGAGGAGGAAGCATCTGTACAGGAGATTGTGGAGGAGAAGGAGGACGAGGAGGAAAAAGACGAGGACGAGGAGGATGAGAAGGAAGATGAAGATGAAGATGATGGTATCCCAGAAGGCGACCTGGAAATGGAGTTTGATGGCTCCGAGGGCGAGGACCTGGATGAAGGCGAGGATGAACTGGAGGCCATGATGAAGGCCAGCGACAATGAAGACGAAGAGGATGAGGAAAGCGCCATGGCAGAGATGCAGGGATCTGCCGCTGCCACAGATTCAAAGAAGAGGAAAGCACCCGAGGACGACTCAACGACTTTGTCCAGCGCAGCATCATCATCGTCGATCAAGTCAAAGAAGAAGTCGGGCCCCAAGAAGGATCAGGAGTATGGAGTGTCGCGTGGAATCGACTTTGTTAACGTCGCTGCTGTTGTCAACTTTGATTTCCCACCAACTGCCAAATCATATACGCATCGCGTGGGACGCACAGCCCGTGGAGGTCAGATGGGAACCAGTCTGAGCTTTGTCGTCACAGCAGAGGAGAAAGAGAAGTCAGTCAAGGCCAGCCAGCTCCTCGGAGGAGGAGGCTGGAGCCACATGCAGGGCGATGATGAGATCGTCTTTAACCGCGTCGTTAAGCAACAAGAAGGTGAGAACCATCGCTATGATGTGGTTTGTTTTGAATGGAGTGCCATGACGACTCGACCTAACCAACAACCAATTTTTCGCTCAATCAGCGTCAGGATGCACCATCAATCCTTATACCATCCCTATGCAGCAGCTTGCAGGATTCCGGTACCGTATGGATGACGCCATGCGTGCTGTAACCCGAGGATCGATCCGCGAAGCCCGCCTCAAGGAGTTGAAGGCCGAGATGCTCAACTCTGAGAAGCTGCGCGCCCATTTTGAGGACAAGCCCAAGGATTTGGAGTATTTGCGCCACGACAAGACGCTTCACCCAACGCGTGTTCAGCCTCACATGAAGCATGTCCCCGACTACATGATGCCCAAGGTCCAGGCAGTCTCTTCACAAAAGATTGGCGAGACCGTTGGACTTGGGCAGATCACATACAAGAAGAAGGCACAAAACTCTGCACGGAAAGGCCGTCAGGGCAAGGGTGCCAACAGCGGAGGAAAGAAGAATGACCCTCTGAAGAAATTCAGTTTTGGAGGAAACAAGAATAAGGGCGGCAAGAGGCAAAGAACAGCATAGATATCATCCGCTGCCTTAGCCTTTTCAGACGTTCGGCCCAAACAGAACCTCATTCCAACTTTCTTGCATCATTTTTTTTCTTACACACGCATCGTAATAAACGCATTTTTTTATTACTTAGTCCCGTCGCTGGATAACACGATCCGCATACTCCCGGAACAAGCGCTCGCGCTCAGTCGACGATCCAACAGCCTCATAGCGCCGGTCCCTATCAATCGACTTTTTGATCTTGCGCCATTCCACTGACGACGAGTGCTTGTGTTCATGAAGTATGTCCTTCTTGGTCTCCTTCAGCAAACTCATAAACTCTTCAATTTCTTCCGCCGTTGCCTTGTAACTCCTGGATGATGACCCTTTGCTGCTCCTGTCACGGCTCTTGTCCCTGCTTCTATCCCTGCGTCTCTCCTTGTCCTTGCTTCTCTCTGAGGAACGGGAGCGGGTCTTTGGTTGAATAATTCCCTTCTTCAGATCCGACAGGTACTGCCGAAAAATGGATTCTCTTAATGAACCAGGTTTGAGGCCTAGGAACCGAGGGTCGATTCGATATTTGGTCATAAAATCCAGCCAGGTCGATGTCTTTGTAGTATAATCTTCCACAAGCCTTCTATATACATCTTCCGGCTTTGAGGAAGACGACGATGCTGCAGAGACCGAGGTCGATTTTGAATCTCGAGATCGCTTTTTCTCGCTATCCCTAGTCGATCCTTCTTCCACCTTCTTGGCCTCCTTCTCCTTGGCGTCTTTGATCTCCTGTGCGCGAATCAAACAAAAGCTTTCAAATAACGCCTGGCGATCTTTGCTGCTCGGAATCAGACGAATTCTTGGGTCAACTTCGATCCTGGTCATAGCCTTCTCCCATGTATCGAACTGGGTTACGCCACGGTCACGCATCAAGTTCATGAACGCCATCTCGCGCTCCTGAATATTATCGGGTGAGATCTCAATAGCTGGGATTGGAGCAGCCATTCTAACGGCCTGAGATGATGCAGATCCTTGGAGCATGCGGAGGCGGGCATGCACGGCATCATCATCTTCATCTTCACTCTCGTCCTGACTGTCCATGTGCTGGTCCTCGTCCTGATCTCCCATCATGCCTTCCATTGCAGCTAGTTGCCACGCCACATCGTCTTCTGTCATTCTAATCAGGATGAGTAATTTTTGTTGGAGATTTTCCCGTCAGTTATACAGTAGTCCAAAGGTCGCTTCAGCAATATGTCAAAAATGCAAACAAATGCATGGAGGGTATCATACTCTGTGCCTGCGTTGGCCGATTCCGAGTCGTTCTTTGACCGTTTTTCACCCTCCTGGCCAGCCTCAGCAGCCTCGTTCGGTCGCTTCAGGGCTCTGAGTCGCTCCTGTTCTTCTTCTTCCTTTGCCCTCCGCTCAGCCTCCAGCTTCTCTGTCGCAACCTGGCCCATTTTAGCAAGGACAATTTCGAGTTCCTGTGTTGGGACCCAAATCGACGCCTTGGTTTCCTTGTTGTAAAAGAATGTGTTTTCTAGATTGGTCGTGATGATAAACCAGGGTGTGTCCAAGATCTGGGTTCTAATGGAAGAACGTATCAAGAAGGTTTGGCGACATTGTAAGCAGCAGCGTGAAGGGTTGCATGGGCTTGTTCATGTGCCTTCAGGATTTGGAAAACAGAACATACTTTATCACGGCCTTCTCTTTCTTGACCTTTTTGGACTTTTTACTCTTTCCAGAGTCCTCTGTAGGTTCTGATGATGTCGCGGGTATGGTGGGTGGTGCAAGTCCTGTTGCATGGGGAGCGACACCTGGTGGATACATCGGCTGCTGCTGTTGGTTCATAGCGAATCCAGGCACTCCTGGTGGAGGTGGAACTATTCCTGGGGGTGGCATATGACCAGGAATAGGTGGAGGTAAGGTCGGTCTGACCCACGAGCTCTGACCGGTTGCAGCGTTGTAGTAATATGCCATGCCGTCGGGTGCTTTGTGCTCGGTCCATCCTGGCGGCAGGAATGCTGGGGGAGGGAATGCGCTCTGGAGAGGGGGAGGCCCGAATGGTCCTGGTTGAAGGGGTCCTGGGATCAGCTGTCCTGGATGAGTACCTGGCTGGCCGCCGTAGAATGGCAATCCTGGAGGTCGTCCTTGCATGGGTTCCATTGCGTGCGTTGGCGAAGTGCATATGAATTGATCTGCCTGCTTGCAAGCGAGCGGTGTTCCTTACTTGGTGGAGTGGCTTGTGCCTGTGTCTCGTTCGCCTTGCTTCGACATTCACACTCCACTCAACCTCGGTTCTGGCCACCAACTCCCACCACCACCGCCACCATTACCACCAGCTACATTCCTTCAGGAGGACCACACAGAGCAGGACAGGACAGGACAGGACAGGACAGGACAGGACAGGGTACAATCTCAGCGACAGCACACACGCTTCTTTCTCGGGATACATTTCACCAATCACAGCACACATGGCAGACATTGACATTGATCGGTTCCTGGAGGTCGAGGCATCCGCCATCCAGAAGGACGCCGAGGTCGAGCGCATCATGGCTTGCTTTAAGCTGGACCCATACGACATCCTCGAGCTGGACGTGGGCTGCGTCGAAAAGGACATCAAGATCGCTTACCGCAAAAAGTCGTAAGTCTGGCAAAAGTGGTTGACACCCTAAAGCTGCGACAATGCCCCACACACACTCTAACACACCTTTCCCCTTTTACAAACGGTACTGCTTTAGTCTAATGATTCACCCGGACAAGGTCAAGCACGCGCAGGCACGAGACGCCTTTGATGTGTTGAAAAAGGCAGAGACAGACCTCATGGATCCCGCGAAACGGTCGTTCCTCAACAGCATCATTGATGAAGCCAAGTTTGAAGTCAAGAAGGCTCAGCCATTGAACATGGCACCGACGGACCCGTTCTTCACCTCTCCCGTATACAAGACTCTCGTCAAGCAAAAGACGAAGGAGCTGCTGATCGACGTTGAATTACGAAAGCGAAAGCTGATGAAGAAGGAAATGGAAGCCGAGGGCGAGGTAGCCCGGAAACAGGATGAGGTGATGTCAGAAAGGAAACGGAAACAGGAGGCACAAAAGGTTTGGGAGGACTCGAGGGATGATCGCGTTCAGGGTTGGAGGAACTTCCAGGCAGGAAAGACCTCTGGCGGTAAGATGAAAAAGAAGAAGCCGACGAGCTTCAGGCCCCCTAAGACTGTTGCTGAAAACACAACGCCCTATAGCAAGAGGCCAACGACTTCGTCAGCGTCCGAGGGGTTCTGAGGTCAAGGAGACAAGAGTACGAGATGACATAAAGGGCGATATTGGCTATCCGATCCAATGGTTTCATCACGGCTTGATCCCACCACTTCACAACCAGCCGCAGGAAATGGGTTTTGAGTCTCGTATATTCATTGTCATCCTCGGGCACACACTCCTTATATTGCCATATCGCAGCCCCTTTTTTTCATCATTTCCCAGTCCAGGAAGCGAATGCAGATATAAAAGCAGGAAGCAATCTTCAGCGAGATATCCCATTTTCGTGCCTCACCACTAATCGACATTCTCAAGATCTCCCTGCAGCAAATGTTAACAGCATATGTGATAAACAAGTCAAGTTCCTAAAACAATCCCACTGTACCCACTTTTGCCTCCTCGTCTCCTTTCGACAATGAAGATACTATTGTCGCTCACACTACTCTTTGGACTCTGGGCCATGCTACTGCCAGCTGTTGCGGAACCACACCATAACCACAGGCACAGGCACAGACAAGGACACAGGAACAGGCACAGCTCAACGAACACAGCTCAGCCCACGCCGCATCAACACCCAGGGTCCCGTCACCGCCGACAGCGACACCTTCGATCCATCTCCCAATCCAGCAGTCGGTCATCCTCCGCTCCATCTTCCTACCCGACTCCTGCTCCCATACCGCTCTTCAATCTCGGACCACTACCACCACCAGAAGATTCTATCCTACAGCCCATTAGCAAGGATCCACCGCCAGGAATCTTTCAGAGTCGTCCTCACCCTTTGCAGCCGGTCCGCGTGCGACCCAAAGACTTGAATACGCCGCCGCCAACTAATAAGTTTTATGGAGACCTCTTGATCCTGAATTCTCGAGCCCCTATCTGGACGCACCCTTACGGACTACGCTGGGACAGAGGAGGGGAAGATGAAGAGGATTCAGCACAGCAGGGGCTTGCCATATCCCATGTGGACGACACCGAGAAATCTTTTGGACCAAACTACAAGATGCAAGGGGCTAGATTTTACACCAACCCGTTTATTGTCAGTATGGGCCTGTCTGCCACCGAGTTTGATTCGAATCATGAGATGACCGTGGGTGACTTTAGCGAGTTTGGATGCACCATGATCCTCACACCCAGAGCTGGGAATACAATGACAACAACTACGACAGGAGCGAGTGCACCAGGTCTTGTAGGTCAGGATGCAACACTGCAGGTACCAATCATTCGAGGGATGGCCTTTGTCTCGGGACTGTACCACAATCTAACACCGAGGATCTTTTCAGAAACGTTGGTTCGAAATTTGACCATGGACAATTCTTCCCGACAGCTTCAAATGGAAGGATGGGTCAAGTACCGGTTCTTGATGGGGGATGAGACCACCTGGCTGTTGTATGCGCGGGATGATGACCAGAACAGTCCGAGACTGAAGCTGGAAAAGAAGACTGAGCAAGGAGACGCGGTAGTCGCAACGTCGGGAACGTTCACCGGGCTTTTGCAGATTGCCAAAGTGCCTGTTGGGAATGAAGTTGAGGCTGAGAAGTTGTATGATGCTGCGGTAGGGATCTATCCGACCTCAGGAGACCTTGTGGTCCGGGACATTTATTTGCAAAAGTAAGGGACTAGCCTTTGAATTTTTTTGTAATCAAAGTGCTGATCATCGCGCGATGTCACTGACCATTGAAGAGCTTCATTAGCAACGCGGCAGGATATCGGATTGACTGGATGTTGGCAGGATATCGGATTGACTGGATGTTGGCAGGCAATTCATCCAAAAGCTTTATGCACTTCACACTGCCTCACCACCGGGACGTTATGACAGACTCAGCCACGGCAACATCGCTAGTGTTGCCTTCGACTACCAAAGGAAAGATGGTGGCATACTTAGGAGAAAGCTGGCATTTTGTTGAACCAAACCGGATCACTGTTGGGTTTTTGCCCGACGGATGGCCCGATAGGGTCAGTCAAGAGCGCCTGAGCAAGATCCGGGAGCAAGTGCAGCAGGACGTCCAGGACAGTTTTGAGAATGCGACCGACGGACAGTCGTTGTATTATGCGGGCAAGGCGCTAGCAAAGTTTGGTCTAGTGTGTTTGGTAGCCGTAGATGTGGTCAAGGAGGACCAGTCGTTGAAGCAAACATGTCTGGAAAAACTCAAAACTGCGTTTTCGAGGTTTCTGGAAAACAAACAGCAGTTCCCTTTGGTGTACGATACAACCTGGAAAGGACTAATCACAAGTCAGGCAGGACCTGATGCAGATTTTGGCAACGGCTGGTACAAGTAAGTCTTCGACGGGGTTGTGCACACAATAGATGAAATGGTTTTACCGTGAGCGCATTTCGTTTTAACGCGTCATTTTTTCTTACTATTTCTCTCAGTGATCACCATTACCACTACGGGTACTTTGTGCATACGGCGGCCATAATTCGACATCTCGATCCGACATGGAATGGCGATGCTCTGTCCTCGTTTGTACAGAGTCTGATTCGCGACGTCGCCAACCCTTCCTCAGAGGATCCTTACTTTCCAGTTTTTCGGTACTATGATTGGTTTATGGGTCACTCTTGGTCGCAGGGACTCTTTTCGTCGGCAGATGGCAAAAACGAGGAGTCGACTTCAGAAGACGTGAACTTTTACTACGCCATGTCACTTTGGGCCAGCGTCAGCAGCGAACCCAAACTAGAGCGGTTGAGCCAGGTGATGCTGACAGTCGCTCGTAGAAGTATCCAGGCTTATTTTCTAATGGAGGATAACAATGCGAATCATCCAAAGGCATTTGTCGGGAACAAGGTCACCGGGATCCTATATGAGAACAAGGTCGATCACACAACGTTCTTCTCTAGTCGCACTGGTAACAACTATCGGCACCACTGTGCCATAAATGATATTTGTGAAAATGTACTCGGTTTGAATATTTGGTTAATCTTCTTTTTCTTTTCCTTCACCTGCCTTGCTAATCTACTAAACAGAATGTATCCAAGGGATCCAGATGATTCCAGCTACACCAGTGCTGCCTCTTATCCGCCGCACGGCTTTCGTGCGCCAGGAATGGGATGGTCTGCTGCGTCCAGTAGTAGGCAATATCACGGACGGATGGAAGTCAGTGTTGATGACCAACTATGGGGTACTGGACAAGGATGCGGCCTGGAACTACTTTGACACGCGGAATACAACATCTCAGCCCCTGGACGATGGCCTGAGCAGGACTTGGGCGTTGTTTTATGTTGCCTCCTTGCAATTACCGACCGATCAGCAAGCACAGCCAGTACCTCATAACACATCGCCAAATGCTCAAATGTACCAGAATAAATAATACCAACTAGCGAGATATTTTTCAACAGCACCAGCATGGAGTGTGCCGTCGATTGCTTAGCAGCGATGATCTGTTTGGAGACCTTGGTGGGTTTGGTCAGCCACAACTGCCATACCTGCCGTCGCAACAGAAGCCCGCGGCTGGCCAGTCATCAGCCATAGCTGACCACTTGAGCTCGTTGTGTACAGTGTTTACTGAATGAAAACAAAATACACTATAGTCGTATTGCATACTGTCAAAGTGCATTGTCTCCCATATCGCACAAGGATCTCTTTTCCCCGCTCGTGCTGAGCCCCTGTAAGCCAGCTTGTCAAAACAAAACGCATAATCTCTCATATTGCATACTTTTCAGGCGGTCCCGCTGTTATGCAATATGACAATTCTGACTTTGACACAATTTGCATCATATCTCGATCTGTCGCAAAACTCAGGAGATCGGTCCAAGTTTAGGATATCAAGGCTGTAAGACATTTTCAACTACAAGAGCACTTGGAGAATCGAGGCCGAGTCTGTGCTGGACCAGGCTGTGTGGCTCACGAAGAGGACGCACTCTGAGATCCTAGGGCGCGAGTATCAGCTCAAAATGCAAAAGTTCACCACACAGCGCGTCTAGCCCCAAAACAGGTCCTGCTTCTCCACGTCATGCCTCTCCATGTCATAGCAATTGTACCTGTAGCCGTTCTGTAACATACGTCCATGCACCAATAGTTCAGCCTGTACAAACAGCAGTAACAGTCAAGCTGACTAATTTTATTTCTGCTATTCTGGTCTTACAATATGTGGGTTGCATGGGGGCACTGCAGGAGGGGCGAGAAAAGAAAAACTGCATAGAGGGCGAGCGAAAACGTCAAGACATAGATAGGCATGTGAATTACGCTTTGAGAATAACCAACCTCAAAGATGACCCATGTCCTTTGAGGTAAGAGAGTGTGGCTGTCAAAGCTTCCGATTTGCATTCCGCTGTGCCTGCTGCTGCGCCCGCTGCCTGGAAGGGCTGCAGGGTACCTGGGCAGACGGTTTAGGGGGGGGTGAAGGATGTGTGGGATAGCAACTTTCTTGCTGCCTTCGTCAATTTGATGACCTCCGTGTCCGTCAGTTTTCCCATGTCCAGCCGCTCAGATGCCTGCTCATTTACCGCCATCGAAAATCTGAGGCACATCTCGAAGCATTCTTTCAAATTTTTTAAATTATGCGCCGTCGATACAACCTTGAACGACCCGAGGCAAAATGTCCTGTACATTCCATGATAGTCCATTGCAATCAGCTCCGTAGTGTCCTTGAATGTTCGTGATCCAAAAACCGTCAAATTTGGCTTTACTCGATCCTTGTTTTTTGTCATCTCCAAGATCGTGAAGTTGAAAAGATCGCGAAGCATCCTTTTTAGCTTCATTTTGTCGTCGTGATCCTTAGTAGCTGGAGCCCGACGCAACTTGCTGCTCTCTGACAGCAGAATCTGATGCCCTCCTGATTCAGCGACTCCATCAGCATACTTTCCACGTCCTGTAGCATCCGCATCATTAGTCTTGCGGTATGAAACTGCTGGCACATAGATCTCGCCCCATAGGTAAGGAAGGCCGTGAATGGACAATGCGCCTCGAAGCAACTCTACGACATAATCTCGGAAGTAATGGCGATCGTTCATGTCTTGGCTGATAGTCCCTGTGTACATGAAGGCAGAGCGGCTAGATACAGTTCGCAATATCTGTTAGAACTAAGTCATTGCGAAAGCTTTTAAAAAGTAATATTAGATACATACATTGGTTGAAACGCTGTGAAAATATAACGGTTCAGAGCTGGTACAGGGTCGGACACCTTCATGAGATCATCTATCCTCTCTGAGAGCCCCTCCAGCGTTATTTTGCCTTCGAACAGTTTGTCCAACATGGACTGCTGGTCTTGAAGCAGATTCGGCATGGTTGGCAAGGCATCCAACGCCACTGAGAATACCGTATCATCCATGAAATCCTGTAGCTCGCCGCCGTGGCAAAAGTCCGCAATATTGTCTTTACAAAGATTCATCAGTGGAAATGATTTCTGAATGGATGATTTTGCTCGCTCAAAACCATATGACACATTCGCACTCTCCAGAAGCCAGAGAGATGGCATGCCGATTATGTCCCAAAAAGGCGAACCTGATAGAATTATTGTAAGCTTGAGAGAAACAGAAATGTACAAACTGTTGCGCAAATATACTGACTCTTATATACCTTCAATGCTGGGAACTTCCTCAAGATCCGGCATAAGAGGCGGTGGGGTACTGCTGCGGTAGTCGGCTGAAGAAGCAGATGGTGGGGTGATTGATCTTATGGCTGATAGGCAGTGCAAAAGAAAAAGAATTCAAGGTCACTTGAGATGAAAGTCTCATATGAGCTACCTACATGAATTCGAGGCAACATACCTGTTGTGCTTACGATCTTCTCATTATCGTCTGCAATATCGTTCCTGTCCTTAGTTGGAGTCAACGGACGCTTCTCAATGTCATCGACATTGTGACATCGATGCATATTGTCAACCAACAAGCAAAAACACAGGGTTTAAGTGGAGCGACAAGATAAATCAGATCGACCAGTTGACGCTTATCACTTACGTAACTTCCTCTTTTTAGAGGTAGCGTCCAGAGAACCGTAGGTAGCCGACGAGAATCCCACCTGCAGTTCAGTAAGCGAGATCGTTTGCCTTTCCGCCTCTCGTCGAATTACAATAATACTCAAGGCCTTGTACTTCTCAGTATCGAGAAATAATATCCAGCTTCTTGCATAGGCACTGGGCGGAAAACGGATTTTGCCTATGACATCGAGACCTCCGATAAAAGGAGCCAGACTTTGCACACGTCTCTTCGAAACGAATTCCACTGGGTGCCAACTTTGAGGGTGGGTATTCTTGAAGTAATCGTCAATATCGAGCTTGTTCAAAACGTCGGGGTCGTAGCTACCCTGGAAGGCCGGTTCCTCGGTGAGCTGTGGTGCAGTTGAGGCGAAT
The DNA here is from genome assembly GCA_029449245.1 of Mortierella alpina. NCBI lineage: Eukaryota > Fungi > Mortierellomycota > Mortierellomycetes > Mortierellales > Mortierellaceae > Mortierella > Mortierella alpina. Next base: position 2,328,993 of record JANATF010000001.1, on the reverse strand, counting down.
TTTGGAGTTTGCAAATGAAGTATCCATCTTTTAGGTCACCTTGATCAGGAAACTTGACTTCAAAAGGGTTCAGTAAACAGAGTGCTAACACATGGGAGAAGCGAAAGAGTTAACCAGTCATCAGAGACATAAGGTCAGCGTGGGCATGGAGGGAGGGGTGCACGTCAATGAGAATGCTCCAGGGGAATGATATTTTTCGCGACTAAGGATTCGAACCCACCGGTCGCCAAGCAAGGGGGTTCTCTACCTTGGATCGTCAGCACAATTGCAACGATGACCCTATGGTTGAAGTGAAAGGAACAGTGGAAGCTGGGAATTCGAACCCACCGGTCACCAAGCAGGGGTGCCTGCGTGGGGTACTCTACCTTGGATCGCCAGCACAATTGCAACGACGACCCTATGACTGAACGCTGTACAATCACAGTTGAACGTACAGTACATTCAATCATAGTTGAAGTGAAAAAAAACAGTGGAAGCTGGGAATTCGAACCCACCGGTCACCAAGCAGGGGTGCCTGCGTGGGGTACTCTACCTTGGATCGCCAGCACAATTGCAATGACGACCCTATGACTGAACGCTGTACAATCACAGTTGAATGTACAGTACATTCAATCATAGTTGAAGTGAAAAAAAACGGTGGAAGCTGGGAATTCGAACCCACCGGTCACCAAGCAGGGGTGCCTGCGTGGGGTACTCTACCTTGGATCGCCAGCACAATTGCAACGACGACCCTACGACTGAATGCTACACAATCACAATTGAATGTGCGCAATGGAATATCACCATCCTCCAGTCATAAATGAAGTGCAGCAACTAGCTGCAGAAAATGAAGAATCACTGAAGTGTGGTGTGAAGACAAAGACGTGCACCAATGAAGTGAAAACCAGGGGAACAACATCGTGACAATCCAAGTATACTAATCCATCAAGCCATGCCTTCCTTTCAAATACGCGCAGCGGCAGGTCCTTAAGACATTTCAATACGTTCTTGTAAACAGTACTCAAAAAACATTTGAGTTTCTTACCCGGCCATTGGACAGAGCGCAGAGGTGGGCAACCAGGTGACAGCGCGAAGGAAGGTTGGAAGGAAAAGTTGAAGGATGGAAGGAAAGAAGGATGGAAGGAAAGAAGGAAAGAAGGGAAAAGAAACAATGACCTGACCTGACAGTGGTATTGTCACGTTTACGTTTAGTTATTTCCATGCCGTAAAGGAAATAACAGATTGTGACAGGAAAGCCTATTGCTCTCTCACTTTTTTGAATCTACGCTAGACACAGCAAGACAAGAGAGGTAAGAACAATGAGCTTTGCAATGATGCTTCTGAATGAGAATGGAGCTCAACCAGACACCCCTAGCAGCCCACTAACAACCCCTCATCCTTCCCGCCTTTGTGTGTATGCTGCCAGCGCGTTGGGCTCGGGCCAAAAAAACGAAAAAAATAATAATAGAGCACGGTACGTCGCGTCGCGTGTACGTCTAATCTATTGCTCTGTCCTCTGTGCTGCCAACCCATAAAGTCAAAGCAGGTCACTGACACGCCTACGTACCCTTTTTTCTTCTCTTTTCTTCTCAACTTGCCCTAGGCACTGCAAGACCCAAGAGTAAGTGCAAGAAGCCTTGCAATGCTGCTTCTGAAATGAGAACTGGTGAATATGCAAAGACCGTCGACGGCGGACTAACAACTCTTCTCTGTTTTTTGTCACTGAGGAGCATTTACCTTGCAGCTGTCGAGGACGACATCAGTAATTCTGGCCATATTCACATGCACAGTGTCGACCGGGACCTTTGAGAGTCTGTTTCCTCAAATCCTGCAGTGATTGTGGTAGTGTCATGCACACATCCTACCTCAGCCATATGCACATATCCTCGCACAAAAACGCCTAGCAGCTTCCCTTCGCCTTTTTTTCAGCCTTCAACCTCGCCCCTCAGTTCTCGTATGTTTTCTTCTAAAGCCTTTGTTTTTTTCATTCTCACTCTCTTTATATATCTCACAATCATTCATCGCCCCTCTCGCTCTCTCTCTCTCTCTCCAGTTTCTATTCCCTCTCTTCCTTCTCTCGCCTACCCACCGACTCGCTCTCGCTCTCGCCGTCTCACATACGCCTTCACACACGCACACACACACGCTCACAAGCACACACACACACGCTCACACACATGTAACATGGGTGTCAGAGGGCTTCCCTCTTTGCTGAACAACGCCAATGTCCCCAAGGACGACGTTCATTCCTTCGCCGACAAAATTGTGTAAATCGACTTGATGGGCACGTATTTCGCTTTGATACGCGCCCTCTACTTCAAACTTCTCCAAGAAGAGGCCGCCAAAGTCGCCAGGCAGTCACCACTCGACATCGCACTCGCAACTGCAGGCACAAATATTCGCATCGCCTTTAATTCTGGGAGACAAGCACAACAACGCGATGCACGCCTTCTATACATCGCTGAGGCACTCCACAAAAGATTCGAGGCGATCGGACTCGACCAAACCCGTACTACCATTCACCTCGATGGCGATCGCCCGAAAGCGGCACGAGCATGCTGCTCGAGATGCAAGGAACACCAGAGGTCTGGGACAGCTGAACGCACTCTTTGTTCAGACCCCGCAAGCACCACAGCAGCAGCAGCAGCAACAGCAGCGGCCTCCTCGTCTGCGTAAGCACAACATTGAGGCGATAGAGAGAAAGGCCAAGAGTCTTTTGCATGTTCCCCGGGAAGTGCTACGGACTATGTGCAACTTCCTACAGGACAAAGGCTGGCGCGTTCACCAGTGCCTCTTCGAGGCCGACCCATGCATAGCTCGACATTGCTTGGCACACTACCAGATAGGGCAACAAGTGTATGCCTTGAGCAACGACTCTGATCTGTTTGTGTACTCGTCTGTGCGAGAACTTATCCGCCCAGTCTTTAACAAGACGAACAAGTTCCAGCTCTTCAACCAAGATCACAATGCGGCGGGCTGGTCGCCCGGCGCACTCACAAGTGCATCAAGGCCGCTGGCGGCGAACTCGTGTCCCCCCTACTCCACTCCCTCCTCCACCCCCAGCACCTGCTCTGCCAGCATCGGTTGTGCTTGCCAAGTCTGGAGCACACTGGTATGTTTTGTTCTTGAGCCATGGTGTCATGCATTAGGTGGATGGTTCTTAATGACAGGTACAAAGAGATCTCACCAACAGTTTTTGTCTTTCTTCACCCTGCGCTTCCCCTTTTGTGGCATCAGTCCGCCGCATGTTGACCGCTACGACTCTGTCAGTCCTCAAGCCGATCGACCGGGATATAATCGAAAGATTATCAACGACTTCACACTAGGTGCAAGAATGCCCTCCAACTACCTCCAGACGCAGGGTGGGACGCCTCAAGTCCGCCGTCCTCAACCCAATACGGGCATAGTGGTTAGAGCAGACCCTGCCCCTGCCCGTGTCCGACGTGGAACCGCGCGGCCCGTCCAGGCGCCAGCGCCAGCAGGCCCACCGAGGACTCACAGGCCAATCACAACTTACAAGCATGCGATGGAAAGCTGAAAGAGTCTTCCAGACCTCAACACTGTCTGTGGGGTCATTGAAGGCCAAGCTTCGGCATGCCATAGGACCTGTCGGCGTTGCCCTCAACGACGACCAGAGATCCCTTATGGAAAATACCATCAACGATGCCGTGACAGCGCTGAACAACATTCGGTCCTACATGCTGCAGGCTATTGCTCTTTACATCTCCATCAGATTGGAAAATCACAACTCCAATTCAGCAGGGGACGTGGCATATCGCCAACGGTGGCTAGATCCACTCCTCAGTACGAACGACATGCAGGTGATCTGCCAGAACATGGCAAGTCTTTCGCGAGCACAAGCCAGATGTTGCCCAAGATAACCATAGGCAATGGCCATCTAAAAAAGCGTCGCAGAGTCGAGGGCCTCGCCACCCCCCATGCTGATGCAGGAACTGCTCCTCCGCCTACTCCACCTCCTGTCCCATCCTTAGCCGAACGTATTGCAGCAGGCGGTGGAAGGCCGCCGAGCGACGACAGGCAGCAGATAGCGTGGGATATGGTCAAGTTCCTTGTGCGACATCTCGAGCATGATCCAGTGATCTTCGTGTCAAAGTCCACGACTGAAATACACTCAAGAGAAGAGATGGCAAGAGAGGTTGGCAATCTGGTGCGGCGCCACTTTATTGAGTTGTTTCCGAGCCTGAATGTCAAGGTACTGTCTGGTGTTTTTTTTGTATTTCGTGATTCTTTTGGAAACCACCGATGATTTGCACACACCTACTGACTAGGCTTATTTTTTTCTTCTCTCCTCTACCATCTTGAATATGACTAAAGGCTCTTGCATGCAACAGTGGCCCAGAAGTTGGGCTGGACGGCTCCAACATCAGTACTGTCGATCTTATTTGGAAGTTTTGGAGTATGAATTGCCGCCACTTGAGCGCATTGCATTCACTCCTCAGGCTAAACTCGAGGACACGTTCATGATGTTATCAGACACGTCTCTTGTGGACTTGTTGTGGACACCTAGCAATTTCCGAGATCCCGCAAAATGGAGCAAGGTTCGTCGAGAGGCTGCAGAAACCCTCTGCACGCGTCAGCAGGCACAGGCCATGACCCAGAACACCGGCCAAGTGGTCGAGATGCTCTTCTTTGGCCAACTAGTCCCTGGCAACCAACGCAAGGCTCGTCTGTCCTCATACGATAAGAAGCGAATCTCGATGAACCGATTGGTGCAAGGAGGGGCTTGGCCTGGTATGAGCACTCCTGCTCCTTCCCCTGCGGCTGGTGGCGGCCCTGCTCCTGCGGCTGGCCCTCCCCCCCCCCCCGCACCCGCCCCTGCCCCTGTCCCAATTCCCGATGTGTTTGTCTTGACCAACCTCCGGAACTATACCGCAGCAGTTGTGGCCTTCCGCCAACGTCGGTCTACGGCACGGCGAAGCGGCCAAATTTTCCAGGAAAATCCGCTGGCTCTGCCTACGAGTGCAGCACAAACGTTGTATTATGTGCCGCAGGGGATGATACAAACCAATGGCCGCGAGTTCCAAGTCCTGGCGTTTGATCTTCGCAAGCCGTGTCCTCCTCCTGAAAGATTCCACATGCCGGAGACAGAGAAGGTGATCAAGGACATCGAGGAGATGTTCCCTCGTCCGCAAGACATCACCAATGCGTTCGGCGCCAACCTCCTCAATGTCCCTGTGGTGGGTATTGACCCTGGAGAGGTCGTGTAAGCAGCGGGCTGCGGCATCAACATCGACCCTACGATGCCGAACAAGGTCGCTGTCCTCACGGTCAAGCGTGCGGCCTTTATGCGCCCATCTTCCGGGATCGTTATGTGATGAACCAGCTCAAGGAGGGGCCACCGCCCATTCCCAGATCCCACCCAGCCCCCAGGTTGGCTGCCGCGTTTCAGTCCAACGGGTCCATCAACGATATCCAGAACAGGATGGTTGGTTTCGGCGATGGAAGGTTCCAAGCGGTCAAGGAGCGCCTCCGAGCGTGGGAGAGAGCCTTTCTGAAGCTGCGCGAGTTTTACTCTTGCAATACCTACAAGAAGAGAAAATAGGCGCGCCGAAAGGCATTTCGAGCCGAGTATGATTTTGCCGTCACCGGTCTGCTCAGGCTAGCACTCCTCGACGGGGAGATGAACCAGCTGCACAGGAGGGTGGTCCCTGGTATGAAGAAGACTTTGTTTGTGTACGGGAGTGCCCGGTTCAACACCCACACAAAGCTGTCGTCTCTTCACACTTCGTTAATGGGCTTCTTCTACAGAAAGGTAACACGTCCACGTTGCTCGTCTTTTGCGGCTTTATGGCATGATGCATACAGTACGCGTGCATAGATGATAATGCTGACACCATTTTTTCGCACTCTTGACCACCCTTGTAGGCAACAGCGCTTGGCCATGTCGTTGTCGTTGCGGACGAGTTTAGGACCTCGTCAATCTGCCCGAGCTGCGATGCTTGGGTCGCCAAGCCCACGATGCGGTCATGTTTTTGCGTGACTCCAGCATGCAACAGGTTTATCCACAGGGATACCCTGGGCGGCCATAACATCGCCCGCATCGGCCATAGTTGGCTCACAACACAGCGGCGCCCCGCAGCGCTCTCTCGCACTTAGTCGTGGGTTGACCCCACGAAGAAAATTTATAGTCGTCAATGGTAACCTTTTTTTTTCACATTTGTATGATAGTGGAGAACGATTTTGCAACTCTCGCTCACCAACGAGTATGAGGGCTCGTCTGGTGGGAGCTATGTTTCGCTCTTGCTTGATTGGGCTCCTATTCCGTAAGGAGGGATTCCCTGGTTGCGTAGGATTTTTGACGGGGCTACCTTAAACCTTTCGCAGAAGCCGGCAGTCGATGGCGAGGTATACTTTGATCGCAAGAAGAGGTGAATATCATAGGAACGTATGGACTATGCACAGTGCTGACGGAATTTTCTTCAGTTATTCCGTCACGATGCAGGTTGTCTGCGATGTAGATAGCTGCATCACGGCACTACACGTCGGCTATCCTGGCTCATGCGCGACTCTTTCGTTTACAAACAGATGGATATATTCAGGTTGGCCCACAAGCGCTTTTCTCCCGTTGAATATCTTCTTGCCGATTCAGCATATGGCATTCGAATACGTTCCCGAACGAACAGTTCAGCTACAATGACGATGCGATCACGGTTTTGGTGGAAGGCGTGGAATCGACGCAGGGCCCGTATTCATTTCGGGAGTCGTTGAAAAAGAACACAGTCGAGACAAACTACGCACATGGTATTCGATCGTTGAGATCGTTAGTTATCATCCCAACAGAGCCATCATTTCTTTTATATCATTAATGGATTTTCCGTTCTCAAATGCCACTTTCAACAACTGTGTGAAGCTTTCATCCTTCTGTGCCTTCCGCCGTATTTCCAGTTCCTCCTGCCATCTTTGCTTTTCAAACTCGAGTCGTTGTTGTTCCAGCAAGAGTTTCGCTTTCTCAATCGACATCTCGTCTATAAAAAAAGATCGATATGTGTAAGGGGGGTAACGTACAGAAACCTGTCATCAATAAATTCAGCACTTTAGTTACCTTCAGACTTGCTAAACGCCTTTTCGAATGCCGACAGAAACGTGTTCTCTGAGGTCGATGAGGTGGAGTCGCTTTCCGCTCGCGAAGCACGCTTCCAGTACTTATCCGTTGCCCTCGAGCGCCTTGCCGCTGCAGGTATTGGATCAGGCGATCTCTGCCGTTTTCGCAGAGCCACGGGCGGGGTGATCGAGGAGCCCGGGTCATCGTCGTCAGAGAGCTGCTCGCTCTGTACATCTACGCCGTTTACAAGGCCGTCGATGACCTGGTGGTTGTCGGTGTAGTTGTAGTTGAAATGAGTCTCATAATGAAAGTCTCGATTGTCGTTGACTTCGCCAGCTTCGTCGCCATCACTGGCCGCCTCATCAATCAGTCTGCCTCCCACTGACCCATCTACATCCTGGGCTTCGGATTGGCCTTCGGGCTGTTCCAGGCTGTCTTCGTCCAGACTAGCGTCGTCTTGAACAATACAAACGTCCGCCAAACCAAGAGGTGTCACATTCGCTCTGCGCCCATGGAGGGCGTCCATTCGCTCAAAGCACATGCACTTCTTTTCCAATTTCTGCTTCACCGTGAAGATGCCATTCTCCCTATCCTCGTCCTTAACGCCGAACCCTGTGTCTTTCCACTCCTGCTTAACTTTGATATAGAGAGTCTTGTGGCGGTTGAATCGCTCCTTCATAGCCCTGTCATTCAGTCCTTTCCAACGCCCTTTGCTCTGCTTACAAAGATAGGCTGCCAGCGCCTTCCAGCCCGCGGATGCTTTTTTGATCGGTTTTCTTATGCCTGTCTTTGTTGAACTGCCATAAATCGAAGCGAAGTTGGTTGGATCCTCAAGCCATGTCAAAATGCTCTCGATGTCCGATTTGGAGAATCGCTCCTTTGTAGCGCGTGTGGTGGCTTTGGATTTAGGCTTCCTTGGCTTCGAAATATGCTGCGAGTTGGTTATTGCTTTATTCTCGCTTTCGGGAGAGGGGGAGTGAGAGGAGGGCGATTCCATCAAAATGTAGTAATGATGACAATACAAAACCAAAGGAACATACAAATATCCTCGTAAATCTAGCAGGACAAATTGTCAGGTTGAAACCTCTCAATTGAATATAAATGGTCCTGGTTCACCACAACGCCTAACTCAGCAAGAGCTCTTGGAGACAATGGAATGACAGGGTGTTTTTTTGAAGATATTTTTTTATTTTTTAATGTTACAGTCTTCTAACCGAGATTCAATCGATGCCGATCCGGAAGCTCCTCAGCGTTGCCACTGGAAGAAAATCTAATCGATTCAGAATAGACCACGTTTTTTGTTAGTTGGTTGATCCAAGCAAGAAAAAAGTTTGGAATGTGGATCTGAATGGAGCTCGTTTCTCAAAAGTCGCGCGACGTTTTGTTTGTTGTGATAAGTATCAGATAAAAGGCAATAAGTGTTTATCCGCACAATGTGCTCGGAACAGGTCTGTAAAATTTGCTTCATCATTAAAAAAGAACAAACAAGCGCATAATGCCATTGCTGAGTAAGAGCAACAGCAGAAAGAAAAGATATGGAGAACCGGGAGTAAGAGGAGGAGGAGGAGGGGGAAGGAGGATGTATTTACCTGGAGCGGAAGGAGAGGATGAAGAACCACACTTTCTCGTCGCGAGCGCCTTTTTATATTTTATTTTTTGGTCCAAGAAAATTTTTTTCAGCTGGGTAAGTGGCTTGGTCTGGCCCCTTGTGCAACCCAAACAGAGACTGGGGTTGCATAAGGAAAGCTATAATCACAACCTTATTTTGACTGTGCCATGTTGGGTCATCTGCAAATCGATTCTTTTTTGCAGCCGATTACTCATTAATAGGAAGAACACCTTCCGAAAACAAAAGCACACGCAAACAAAAAAAAACACACAACACAGAAAAAGCAATCAAAGCGAAAGCATTCGGCCGATGGCATTCTCTTCCTCTTCTTCTTCAACCACGACTTCTATTGCCAGAACTACACTCCCCGTCGCCATCGCCAAGCACTCGTTCCCCATTTGATAGCACGCCTGCACACGCCGCACACCTTCTTTATTGCACACTTGTCCCTCTGTTGGCAGCCACCCTCCTTGCAACCCAGCCCTTCAACAGCACCCGCGAGTGATGAGCACAGCAAAGACAGGCTTGACAGTTCCATTCATTCCTGCAGACACATCCTCTTCCGCGCCTTCCAAAGCCAACCGCCCTCGAAAGCAGCGCAACAATAGCAATCACCAGCCAAAGAAGCTTGAAAAAAGCCCCTCTTTCAACAGCAACTTGAGCAATGGATTAAACAACCCCAACCCCGCAACCGCCGCTGTCCCCAGCAGTGGTGACCAGCGCAGCAGCAAGTCGGGTGGTCGTCAAGATAGCCAGACTGTCGCAACTGCCTCTGAGAACGACTCCGAGACCGGTTCCGCATCGACAACCCCTACGATGGAGCGTTCCAGAGGTTACATGTCCAACCGCACCTCTGCCGGCAGGCGTCTAGACCAAGACTCGAATCGAAGGGACGGCAGCAACGCTTCCGGCGAAGTCTCCAGTCGACCCACGGTGCCTTCAGGCCGACTCTTTGACCCAAAGAAGGATCCCGTCCCTGTTGTCCCCTCCTCTTCGAAACCGCAGCACACCTACGCACGTTTAGGTGCAGATTCCAGGAGTCGTCAAGGGAGCTCACGTCAGCAGCAGCAGCAGCAGCAACAGCAGCACGGTCGGTTGTATGACCCAAACCAGAAGCATCCGCAGCCGCAGTCATCGCTCTCTGACGTGATCACAACAACACCAGGAACTTTGTCTCCGCCAGGCTCTGCCTCCTCAAGGAGACAGGGCTCGGCCGCAGGAACCGCAGGAGCCGCAGGAGCGACTACGCCTTCACCCATGGACGGGCTGGCTCGACTGACCAAGGAGATTCAGCAACTCGAAAAAAAGGTCATGGAAAAGCCAGGGCGCAGGACGTTGGACAGCGATGATGACACGGAGACTGGTGACCGCCACGGAGGCCACCTGAGCTGGAATCGCCGCATTGACAACTCCAAAAGGTACAGTGGCACAGAGTACAAAGAAGGCGATCTTTTTTTTCTCTTCTCTTGTTTGCAGGAGGACACGGGACAAGGAAATGAGTCAACAAATGCATTATACACATCTGGTGGTACATGTCGTTGGCTAGGGGCGTAGTAATTTGTCAACAGCTGCGTCTAGAAGGGCTCACTGGCGACGACGTGTTATGCTCCTCCAACCCCTTTGTCCTCTCCCCTTTCTCCTCCATCTGTCATCTTTTTTCTAGTCATCTGAAGGACCATCACTTTCATCTATATCAACTCGCATTATGCAAAAGGACGCATACTAATTCATGTAACCCATCTCGTATCTCCTTGTCATCCCTTTAGACTGGCCAACAAATATCTCAAGCTGCTGCAGCTAGACTTCAAGTCCTCTCTGAAGCATGATATCGATACCCGCTGCTGGAAACTCGCCATCTACCCACTGATTGAGACCTTCCGAGCTGCCCTTCGAAACTCGGAACACACCAGTACCTTCTCCAGTGATGGACTCTCGCTCTCAGAGTCGGATGAAGATCACGCGGACAGTATTCGCCATTACTTTACAGAATTCATTGGCTTTGCGCAAGAATTTTACGCGACCTTGAAGACAACGCTTCAGAAACTGGAAGCCAAGTATGCCACAGCGAACGCGGAATTGCCTCTGTCAGGACGCGCGGTCCAACCGCCAAGATGGCATCGTTGTGTCGGGATTTTGGGCGATTTGGCCAGATATCGATGGTTGCACAACCTTCAGGAGAGCCAAGGGTCCCCAAACACGGACTGGTTGATCGTCGCAAGACGGCTGTACCGTGAGGCCATCGATCTTGGACCGGGCAATGGCAAGATGTATAACCAGCTCGCGCTCCTCTCAGGCTGTCGTGGATTAGAATCTCTTTATTACTACAGCAAAAGGTAAGTAACTCGCCAAATTGGCCGTACAACGTTCACACTCGCGAGATTGATAGCTGAACAATTGTTTGTTCTGCGACCTTTTTTTTTGTTTGTGTTTAGCTTGACCGTCAAGGTGTCGTTCATGAACGCTCGAGAGACACTCATGTCGTTCTTTGCCGCCAACGAGCAAATTCGAAGCCTGCAGGGCCTGTCTGTCAAACAAAACTCCAAGACCCGCCACGCGTCTGCGGTCAATGCGACGCTCAATGACTGCGAGGGGTCGTTCCTGTTGCTCCATGCCATGCTCTTTGAAAAGATCAATCTCGACAACTTTGAAAAGCGATATAAGCATTTTGGAAAACAGCTCCGTGCGTTGCATCAACACCATCGCTTCCAAACAACCGAGGCTGATCAGGACCAGGATTATCAGGAACATCAGGATTCGCCGGCCACCAAGAAGCATCTGGAGCGCTGGGACGGATTTTACTTTATGCTCGCAGTCATTAACATTGCAGCGGTGTACGAGTTCAACTGGAGCGGTTCAGTGATTGCAAAGTCGAATACAGTCTTTGGACCTTTGCCCGATCATCTGGCGTCGGTTGCTACGCTGCCATATTCCTCAAAGATGCTGCTTTCGACTATGGAGCAGACCATGCAGCGGTACCTGACTAGTGTTGCAGACGTTCAGAAGAAGGTCGCGAGCTCATCGCTTGAGGAGCAACAGGGCTGGTTAGTCTATGTGCATGCCGTCCTGGTCTGGATGGCGAGCAAGCCGTTTGGATCTGGAGACAACATGATGTCGAACTGGCTGATGATGGCCAACCACGAGACTTTGCCGACATTCTGGACGACTCTGACGACGTTTATGAATCACCATTGGAATTGTATGACGCCGTTTGAGCAGTCTGACATGTTGTCGGCTCTTTCCGAGGAGATGTCAGACCGTGCTGCCAGTGAATCAGGAGAGCAGGAGGGTCCAGCGGCAGCAAAGGCGTTGTTCAAGCTGTCGCTTCCACCCCTTGGTCATGAATGGGAGCTCCGCGGTCTGGCTTGGTTCCCATATGGCCGCTTTGGTAGTCAGATGTTCAGGGGATCTCAGCCGGCTTTGAATGACGCGGAAATGAAAGGCGACAGTCTCTGGAAGCAGGATTCGTTAAAGTCGGAGCACCTCTGTAAGCGACTTGTTGAGCTCAGTCTCATTGCAGCCTTGGTAAGTTCTTCCTCATCTGGTCCATTCTTCGTGGTATCTCTTGATATTTCTGAAATTGTTCTTGCAATGATAAACGTGAAGATTAGCTAACAATTTTGAGTCTTTTTTAAAAAAAATAGGATCTGAAGGTGGTAGAATTCGATTTTTGCGAGAATGCGTTCAAGGTGAATGAGGAATATGCAGCCCAGGCTGAGGTGATGGCCACAGCTTCCAACAATCAGCATCATCGTTCGTCGATCCTGCAGCCCCTCAGCGCCGAGGATTACTCGACCGATGACAACTTGATGTCGTCCTCACATGCTACGCTGAGTCAGGATTCTGGACTCGAGGAGGATGAGACCATACTCTTCTCGTCCGACGGATTAGAGCTTTTGGACGGTCATTACACCACCTCTGAAATCCTGGAACTCAAGTCGAAACGCGATCAGTTAAAGTCTCTTTTGAGCGAGTCGAACGCGAACGGACGAAAGACAGTTTCACTGGGGTCTCTGCAGCGCGATTACCGGACCCGTCCTCCATCCTCATCCTCTACAAACACAAGCGGCGGTGCTGGAGGAAGTGGCGGTACGCCAGGTCGAAAGTCCAGAGGTGGAAGAGGGTACATGGATAGGCGACATCATGGTACGAGCGACCAGCAGCGCTCCTCTCACCGAGTGGTTGCAGTTGAGGAGAACTCGACCTTGGTCATTGATACCAATTGCTTGGTCGCGGACTGGACGCTGATCCAGCGCCTGGTCTCGGCGGATCGATGGACGGTGATCATCCCGCTAGCGGTCATTACAGAGCTGGATGGACTCAAGAACAACCCGGCCCCGCTCGGCCCTGCGGCCGCGTCGGCGTTGACTTATCTGGAGGGATGTCTTGCCATGCGACCCAGACTGCGCAGGCTCAAGATCCAGACCAGTCGTGGCAATTACATGAACGACCTCAGCTTCCGCGTCGAGTCGTTCAACTATGAGAAGCAGCAGTCGTACCAGCAGCAACAGCAGCACAGCCACCGGAGGACAACTTCGAATGGAGGCGGACTGGAATCTGAGGAGGATTATGATGGGGATGAGGAGATCATGCGCAACCACAACGTGGACGATTTTATCCTCGGCCTTTGTCTTTGGCATCAAGAGAATGGACTAGCGTCGCCGGTACAGAAGCCGACCCCTCAAGGAATCTATCTGGTCACGGACGATCGCAACCTGCGCGTCAAGGCGCGAGCTCGGAGCGTGGACGTGTTGGGCAAGGACGATCTCATGCGAATGACGACGGGTGGTTACTCCTCCTCCTCAATGAGATGACCTTTCACAAGCAAGACTTTGTCTTCCATTTTCCCTATTCTTTTGTAACGACAGGCGGGCTTTTTTTTCCAGCCGACACCTCCCGCATACTTTTTTTTGTATCTTGCGCTGGGAACCGACCCACCCCCATACCGCGGGAGTGACCGCCTGCGCCGATACGCACACCAGCACCTCGCGACCAATGTGCACGAGCGGTTGTTCACCCAAAGGTTACCTCTTTGACCTGTCATGGCTCGTCCTATTCTTTATTTTCGTTCTTTCTTTTCTTCCATGCTCTGTCCTGCTGCAATAGCGGCCACGCATGCTCTGATTACCCGTTTTTTTTTCTTCTTTTGCGCGGTTGCAGTAGTAGATCTTCAGATCTTCATTATTCTTCGAATAAAAATAACATCACTTGTGCTTGTTGATGACTATACTAATTGGCCATGAACTTTGTACGATCCAAGATCTCGAGTCCTGCAGCGTTGGCTGGTGCAGGTGGTGCAGGGGCAGCGATGTTCTGCACGGGCGACGAAGGCTCTTGCAGCTGCGGTGGTTGTGTGCCATTGAAGGAGGAGGAGGTCGAGGCGCCGAGTGTCATGGTAGACAGAGACGAGGTTAGTGCGGGAGGCACACCCTCCTTTTGAAAACCTGTGGGCTTGTTCTTGTGAGCCAGCGCGGTGTCCTGATCCAGGTTGTGGAAGTAGTAGCGCGAGGGCTTGTGGGTGTCGGAGGGGATGGGGCGGGGAGGGTACTGGAAGCTGTGAAAGTCCATTGTGGGCATCGTCCGTGCGAGAGTGTGAGGAGGGAGAGATGGGGGAATATATGATGAAAGAGAAGAAGGTGAAAAAGTTGGTTCCAGGAGGGGTTTCGGTTGCATGGACTGTTTGCGCAAACCTTTTGGACTTGGACCCGGTGTGAAACTTTGCCACTGGTCCAGTAGGATCCAGCCTGGCTATCCAAAACGGCTTTTTTTTTGGACAAAGAAAAAAAAAAAAGGCGGAGCGCAGCAGTCACTTGAGTCGTTTCCAAGCTGCCGACATTCTGCCGCCTGGTTGAAACACGCATGGGCTCTCAAGTAGCTACGCGGACTCGTCGTACGCGCCATTCCACGAGCACCACGGGAAATTGCGAGATCTGGCTTCTCTTTCCTATTCCCGTGCCTCAACGCGCCCCACGTGTATCCACCGCCTTTCGGCCTGGTCCGCTTCCAAGATCAAGCAGAGGATGATCAGGATCATCAACGTTTCCACGCCGGCATCTTAGTCACAGTGCGGGTTATTGGCGTAGAGCCCAGGTAGGAGTTAGACAGCCTGCTGATGTGTAATCATCTCCCAGTAAGGATCCAAGACCGCCTCCCCTAGAGGCTGACATATCCTCTATTGGAATTCGCGTTCATGGCGACAGGGAGCTCTAAAATTGGTGTATTTGAAATGGGCTAGCTGGCCGTCACGAATGATGCACCTTGTAAGGCAATGTACCACCCTTTTCCTCTTCGAAGCCCCTCCATCATAGAGTTAGCGGACCCTCCTCCACTGGCACGAAAAGCCTTGTCTTCTTTAACAACGTCCTTCGCCACATCGTGTGCTTGTCCTGCTGCTTGATTAGTTAATTCAGTCCTGTGTCGAGATTGGAAGGGCCCCACTTAAGGACACTAGCCACACCCAAGGTACTCATCGTCAGCCCTCCTACGAAGCGCGAGCATCCTGACCAGACTGAAAGCTTCCTGAAATTGGCGATCCACCACAGGGGACACCTTGATCCTGTTGCCTTTTGCCGGCACGGCCCAATCAATTGGTGATCCTGCTTTGCTCTACATGAATACTGGCGAAGGCGGTTGTAGACCGTATGGTCCTTGCGAGTAGTCGGACTCAGAGCCCTTTTGGCTGTGCTCTGAAGACCTATGAAAACGGATTGTCCTTGGTCTGTCATCTCTGGACTTGTCGCGATCATGTTCATTGCAAACGCTTTCTGAAATGATCCAAAAGTATGAAGGAAGAGGTCTATTTGAGTAAGACGTGGATATTTGAAAATGGTTCTTGTCACCTTCCTTTCCTTCATAATTTTCCATTGCAAGCTCGACCCTCATCTCACTATTAGGTAAAGCAAACTTTTTTGTTACCTTGAGGAGTAGACCCCGAGCGGTTGAACCAGTATCCGCTGATAGTGTGTCTGTCTGTGGGAGGGAGTGAGCAAGAGTATCTGTGCGGAGATGATATTTTGGAGAAGTGAAAGAAAACAGTTGTCAAAAACTGACTATGACCGTGCGAAGCAATTGGCGATATGTGGCGATATTGATCTACCTCAGAATGCTCCACAGGAAGACGGTGGACTGTGAAGGAGTGTGAGGGTGGATGTGTCGACTGACAGAACAGAAGAATAAAGTTGAGAGCAAGGGAAGGAACGGGGCGTTCCATGCCCTAGCCTTCATTTGTTCATGTAGCCCCTCAGAGGGGCATCATGCCACCATTGCAACAGCGAAGGCTAGAGATGAGCTACACTATGTAAGGGATGGACATGGAGTGAAGGTATGTGTAATAGAATTAATTTCGTTTATTGACTAGCAGAGACCGAGGGTCGTCTTGTGTGCAATGATGTGGATGTAGAACTCGCGGCTCCCATGTCCGAGGCATGCCGTGACAGCGTCGACATAGTCGACAACCTCCTCATATGGCCTGGCGCTCCCGATCCGCCAGGTGTTGGGGGCACAGGCGTGGGTCGCAAGACGGTGATGGCACTTGGGTTCACAGAGATGGCTTTGGTCTTATTGTCAGTCTTGTAAATGCCCACGAGTCGATCCGCCAGCTCAAACATGTTGTTGCGCAGTGAGATGATGACAAACTGTGCGTTCTTGGTCCGCTCCTTGATGTAGTTGGCCACAATGGATACGTTCCTGAAGTCGAGCGCTGCATCGATCTCGTCCATGACATACAGCGGCGTGGGCTTGAAGTGGTGGAGTGCAAATACCAGTGCCAACGAGCTCAGCGTCTAGAATATTTTCAACCGAGATCAACAGAGATTAGACACCTGCGCTAACCAAAGGTGTATAAAGTGAGGGGTCGTTTCAGCGTTCTTACCTTCTCACCACCAGACAAGTTGGAGATGTTTTTCCAGCTCTTCTTGGGTGGCATCACACTGAAGATGATACCCTCCGAGAATGGATCAAGACTGTCAACCAACTCCAGCTCAGCATTGCCTCCAAGTGTGATCATCTGGTACATCTCCTTCAATCGCAGCGAGATGATCTGAAATCCTGCCATGAACTCGTCCAGACGTCTCTTTCGCAGTTCATCGTACTCCTTCTTGGCTTCTTCTCTCCGGATTGTGATTTCCTCCAGGTCCTTGGCCCGTGCGAGGTACTCCTCCTCGCGTTTCTTGTACTCCTCCAGCACCGAAAGATTTGGTTTCGTGGTCGCGAGCTCCTGGTCAAGACGCAGAATTTGTTGTTCCAATTCTTCCTTGTCAATCATAGCCAAATCGGTCTCGGGGATCTCCTGTAACTCAGCCACGACCTCATCCTCATCATAGTCAACTTCTTGGATCGAGAGTCCTTGCAGCAAATCCTTCCAGTGCTTGATGCGCCTTTGATGGTCCGCCAGAGACTGCTTCAGATCATCCAGTTGGTTCTTCATGCGCACTTCCTCTGTCCGGATCTTGTTGATGACCTGTACCCGCGCGTTGAGTTCCTGTGTCATCTCCTCCATCTCCTCCTTCTTCTCTTCCAGGGTGTGCTTGATCTCCTCAACCTTCTTGCGGATTCCCACCGCTTCAAGAGTCTTGTCCTTGATTTCCTGCTCCAGGGTTTCCAGATCCACAGAGACCTCGGCCAGCTCCTTCTCGTGCTTTGCGATTTGTGCTCCCAGCTTAACCACATCCTTCTCTGCCTTGTTCTTGGCAACCTTGGTCTTGGTCATCTTGTCGCCCAGAGCCTCAATCTGCTCCTTCAGTCCATCCGCCTTGGACTTTTGGGCCCTCAGCTTGACACCACCGGCGTCAAGAATTTTGTTCTGCAAATCCTTGATCTTTCCCTCGATGGACTGTGCGTTCTTCTTGATCGACAGTACCTCCGCTTGCAGCTCTGTCGCCTTTTTGGCTAACTGCTTCATTTTGGCGACATCCGCCGCCTTTGGTTCTGCTTCGCGCTTCAGAATTTCCACACGCTTCTCCGATTCCACAATTCGCGTCTGGTTCGACTGGACATCCATCTTGAACATGGACAGCCGCATCTCCATTTTTGGAACATTCACAACCGCCGAGTTCAGCTCGCGTTCGAGCGAAAGCTTCTCCTGCTGGAAAAATCTGTACTCGGTCTCGGCTTGATCGCGCTCATGCTCCATTTGAGCAATCGCCTCTGCGGTGAACTCTCCTGTTGAAATCGTCGAGCTCATGGCACCTCGGTTCACTCGAGTTCCGCCTCCCGTCATAGTTCCAGACTTGTCGATCAACTGTCCATCCAACGTGACAACTCTCCATCGTTGCTTTCCGTATGCGATGCGGTTAGCCTGTCGCAAGTCCTCAGCTACAAGCGTGTCCTGCATGATACTATAGAACGCCGGTGCAAACTTTGGGTCTGCAGGACGAACAAGGTCAAACAGGCGGGGCACATTTTCTGGTGTCTTGATAGGTGCCAGATTCCGCTTGGGTAGTTGGTTCAGCAGGATCAAAGAAACGCGACCAAGATTACTCTTGCGGACAAATTCCACACATTGCTGACCGACCTCCACGTTGTCAACGACAATGTTATCTAGGGCAGGGCACGCTGTCGAAATAGCTACATCGTATCGGTCGTCGATTGCACCAAGGTTTCCGAGTCGGCCGTGAATGCCATTGATCTTTCCGAGGTCACGCTGGCGCATCAAGTTGGTGAGAACTGCAGAACGCGACTGAGTCTTTTGCTGTGAGGACCGGCCTTCTTCAGCCCGGTTCCTGGCCGTTGTGGCCTTGTCCTTCAACGCCTTTTCCCTCGATTCCATGTCCTAAAAAGTTCCCACGGTCGATTTTGACGTAGTAGCAATATCCATTAATATTCACATTCGCTACCGTAGCATGCTTCTGTTACGCATACTGGCAAGTCTCCGTCCTACCTTGAGTTTCCGCTGCATTTGTCCAATCGTATCGGCAGAGTCCTCGATGCTCTCCTGCAACTCCACAATTTCGGATTCCTTGGATACCTGCGCACTCTTGAGTGCCTGTAAAGCCTGAAGGGCATCCTCGTAGTTGGATCGCAAGTTCTTGGCCTTCTCCTGGAGAAGGTCATGCTCTGACTGAGCCATGTCGACTTCGCTCTGCTTGGCCACAATCTTGGCCGTCCACGGCGCCAGTTCCTTCTGGTGAACCTCAATCTGCTGAGAAAACTCTTCCGTTTTACCTGTAGTGCGGATTGTTAGAGTCGGATTAAACCATCGTTAATTAATATCGTTGTGCACTGTGTAAGAGAGTTCCAAAATCCCATTCAAGTCCCAATGCAACTCATCAAAGTACCTTTCAGACTCTGTCGAATGTTCTCAAGCTCCTCCTCAGCGATCTCAAGATTCCTCTCTAGCTTCTCAAGTTCGCTCTGATGCTTGACCAGATCGGCCTCGTGATTGCGAACCCAAGACTGGTTGTCAGAGAGAGCGTGTCTGTCTGCAGCCAGGGCCTTGGTGGCCTTCTTCTCCTTGTTTTTGAGATGCTTCCTGTTCTCTTGCATCTGAACATCCTCCCGATCAATCTTGGCAAGTTGCTTTGCAATCTCTGCGTATTCTTTTTCGGTTTTCTAGTTTCCAGGCAGATTTTTTTTCCGGTTGATTAGCAGGCCATATACACGGGGATTCAGCGCGCAGTGTGGTGGTGAAGTAGAATAGTAATAGATAATTTACCTCGTAATCCTTGACCCGCGTCTGGTGTTCACTCTCCAACGCCTGGATCTCTTCTTCTAGACCCTTATGTTTGTTGCGGTCCTCTTCTAGCTTGGCGGAGATGGTAGTGATCTGCTCTGTCTCCTTGATGGACTTTTTGTTGCACTCCCAGAGGTATATTTGATAAAGTGCCGACTGCTTGACAGCCAGGTTGTTGCCATCCTTCAAGAACGACTCTGCCTCTCGTTTCTTGGCCTGTTAGAAAGCGTTGACGGTGAGTATATTCACAAGGCATTCGTGGTGCTTCTGCACCTGTATTCGTCCTTAAAATAATTTGGTCCGTTACCTCAAGACTCTCCTTTTCCTTCTCCACATACTTGACTCGCGTCAGCCTCTCGGACCGTTCATCGTTCAGTGCCTCGAGTTCAATGGCCGACTTTTCGATGGTCTCTTTGTAAGCAGAAGTTCCAATGATATCTTCCAGGTATTCCAAGAGCCCGTCCTCGTGCTCATTCTGGGCCTTGGCCTTCATCTGCGCGATCGACTCGACTTCTCCCTGCAAAATCAAGAATCGCTTGTGGTCCAGGTCGATGCCACGTCCCTTCAGTAGAGTCGTCACAGCCGTGTAGGAGCTCGAAAAATTGTTGACAAAGTATTTGCTAGAGTTATTTTGAAATGCCTGACGGGATACCACGAGTGTCGAGTTTGGAATACGTTCGAAATTGTCGGGTCCCGGCTATGGAGGCGGACAAATGGGTGGGTGTGTGTGTAACATCAAGGCGAGAACGTGTTAGTTTCAGAATCCAGGTACTATTTCTGCAAACTGCCTTTTGTCAAGTGTTCGTTCTCCAAACACTATAGCATAAAAGAGTTGTCGAGTCTTTCCTACCAGGTCCAGGATCTCGCAAAAGTGAACTTCAACCGCGCAGCTGTCCAGGTCTTCTGCTCCCGAGGAGTTGTGGATCAGTTCCGAGAGTTTGCCCTGACGCATCTTGCTGGCCCTGTATCCAAAGACGAACAGGAGCGCATCAATGACATTACTCTTTCCGCTTCCGTTGGGTCCGACGACAGACGTAAATGACTTGTGAAATGGTCCGATTTCTTGCCGTCCTGCGTAGGACTTGAAGTTTTTGAGGACCATTTTCTCAATCACCAGCCTGGGTTTCAACTCGACGGTTATTTCCTTGGTCGGCTCTGAGGGTGCGAGCGAGTTGCGTTTGATGTAGGGCGAGGATGGGCGAGAGGAAGAAGTAGAGGAGCCGTGCGTGGGTGGCACGAGCATGCCGGACGAGTTGAATGGCTGTGAGGCGGATTGCTGCGAGAAGGATTCTGTGATGTCTTCATCCTTGGCCTCGTCCATTCTGGACTCTGGCGACTCTTGCTTTGAGGCCAGCTGAGGCGATGACTCGGTGTCGTGTTCGAGCTCGTGCTCGAGCTCGATCTGTGGCGAGGCAGACGCGAGGATGGGCGATGGAGGCGCGTGGGGTTGTTGTGGGTCCTCCTGCTGCTGCTGAGTGCTGTCCTGGTGGTTGTCCTGGTGGTGATGAGTGCTGTCCTGTGGCGAGTGCGGTGGCTCGCTGGCGTGGTCGTGCTCCATCTCGGACATGTGGAGCCGGTGCTGTCCTCCGTGGCCGGCGAGTCTTGTCGGGTGCGGGTCTGGCTGGAGAAGGGGTCCAGCACGAGGAGGCAGTAGAGAGAAGGTCGATGGTTGATGCAAGGGACAACAGCGAGCAAAGGACAACAGCGACCACAGGACAACAGCGAGCAGGACCTGTCGAAAAAAACACGTCCGGTCTCACTGGCACCGTTGAGGGGCTTGCGTCCACGGGCGAGTGGAATCGTCGCACTGCTGCATGTATGACTTTATGTGAATGACTTGCATACCAGACTGGTCTTCGCCTCGTGCGCTCTCGCTCCTGTCCTCTGCTCTTAGCTCTTGCTCTTTTTTCACACCTGTCCTTGGCGCTTCCAACCACCCTCGCACACTCGTCTACCATTCGCACACTCGTCTACCTTTCGCACACTCGTCTGCCTTTCGCACCCTCAACAACAACTGCTGCTGCTCTGCAACAACTCCACGCTCACGCTCACGCCCACTTGCGCATTCACACTGGCTGGCACCATGCAGGGAGGCATCCTCCACATAGTCGGCGCATGGGGTGCCTTTGGCATCATGGTCGCTGTAAGACTCAAGACTCCTTCCTTATCCCTTGACATTCTCACTCGAGCACGCCCTCTGTAACACCACGCTGTGTGCTCAGCGTTGCCCACCCTCACACACACTCAGAGACCATCCTTGGCGTTTTCTGACCATATCGCACCATGTGTCGACCTCTCCTCGACCTCTCTCTCACTCTGTCTAGATGCTGCTCGGCTTCTCCATATTCTTCACGCTCTACTACTCTAGCATCAGGGATCGGGAACCCTTTGCCATGCTCATCACCATCCTCGCACTCACAGTCTGTCTTTCGACCGTGGCGCTCTTCCCCGTCGACATCTTCCTGGTCTCGCGGATCATGGACCCTGCCACAGGATTGAGACGACCCTGGGCTACCGATGAGGCTGTGGAGCATATGCAATGGACTGTGCGCATCATTTACTACTGTACGTTGTTCTTTGGTCCCTTCACTCAAAATGTCCCTTGCATACTCCGTTGTAGCTCTCAATGTTGTGTCGAAACTGATCAGGCATACTGAGAGCCTTTGCAGAGGTTACAGAAAAGGGGGTGGTTTTTTTCTCCTCATCCTAACCTCACTGGCGGTTTCTCTCTACTCGTGTGCAACCTGCAATCCCAGCTGCGTACAGTGTCATTACTAGCTTCTGCTTCTTCTGGATCCCACTGTCCTACTTTTACTTTGAGGAGTTGGAAGAAGGCCAGAGCGTACGGCAAAGGCTGCTCGCAGCGCTCAAGTACACGACATTGTTTGTGCTTATTGCCCTTGTCCTCCTGGTGACAGGCTTGTTTATGAAGCCAAATGACCACGACCATAGAGACTTGGAGTGGTTGCGAAAGATGCTTGCCGATCTGGGTATGTCTGCCATGCTATTCGCATGTTGTGTCTGCTCATCATGACCACGTCATTTATGCGCGTCGCATATGAACGCTCCTATCGATACGCGAGAAAGATCAAATATTCATTTCTCACTAACCGCTCTTTTTTTTTTAATCTGTTACTTCCATGGCTTACCAGATGGCACAGGCGCACTTGCGTTTGTCGCAGGAGTACTCTCTCTAGTGGGCATGGGCATCCTTGTCTTCTACACGGTAGGCTGATCCGCATCCTTGCTTAAGATGTTCCATAGGTGACACGTTTCATCTATTTGGAGTTGCTTGTTCTAATGCGCAACCTCCACTGCAAACCGCACTACCAGGCGCCAGGGCTTTCATCGCTTCCCCTTCATCTCCTTGCTGGAATGAAGTCCGTCCCAGCTCAAGTCCTCCAGACCCACCGGGAACTGGCCGCCAACCGCGAGAACCAAAACGCAATTTTGAACCGATACCCACCTGGAAGCAACCGACCCATGTCAGAGCGGGATCGACACGCGATCGAGGAACTATCGCGCGAGGAGTTGATATTGGATAATCGGTCGAGGATGGTCCAAGGCGTGCGAGATAGCTGGTTCAACCGCTGCCACTGCATTATCCGACCCTTTCAGGTATATATAGCATTGTGTCATTGGGGACCTTGGTCGAAGGCGTTGATATAGGTTATCTCATGCTTTAACACATATTTTTTTCATCGATATCGTCGTGGATGTAGATCATTCTTGGACTTGCCGGGACCTCGCTCACAACGCTTCTCATTTTGTCCATTGGCACCACAACGTACGATTTCTGCGTCAAAGAAAGTGTTTATTGCGCCGAATGACGACAGGCACTGTACTGAAACTTTCAACTCTGTTGTTTAGCATTGACAATCTTAAGGACGAGGTTTGCGGAGCCCCTTGCGGATACATTCTTACACACCCAAACTTGCCCAACCCACTGAATCTCCTGTTCTTGAAGCTGTCACCGGTACGCAAAGCGGCTTGTGTGATATGTGGGCGACTCGACATTGATGCTACTCAAAGAGATATGATGACTGACCGCATCTTTCACTTTCTTCAATTTAAATTCTTGGTCGGGACTTCTCAGTTTTTCCCTGTCGACTACATCCTCATGGTGATGATCATTCTTTACATGTTCTGGGCGACCACGAAGGGCATCATATCGATCGGAATTCGGTTCCTCTGGGTACATTTATACAAGTTCCGTCAAGCTGCCACACCGCCTCAAGGACTGTTGGCAGCGACCTTGATTCTGATGCTCAGTCTCGCGGGCATGTGCTACTCCTTGACCATGTCTGTCGCTCCCGACTACGCCATGTTTGGAAGTCAAAGATATGTACGTTGTGCTCAAATATTTTCTCGTCAAGTTTTGCCTATGTTCGTTACTAAGGACTTCTAATATTGAAAAAAAATCCTCTGATAGTGCAACTACACGCTCCTGATAGAGCGGGACTGCAACGACTATCCAGCACTTATCATTCCTTGCCATGTCGGGGCACCAACCGATCTCTGCACACCTACTGTGACGTCCTCGATCATCATGAAGATCATTCTTGGAACCCCCGCACTCGGGATTGCATTTTACTACATGCAGTGGCTTTTCCTGCTCGTGTTCATCACAGCCCTTGTTTTCAACCTGATTCAAGGCTGCAGGAAGGGCTTTGGTCAGGAGTTGATCCAGGAGGATCCCGAGGATCTGGACGACATCGAGGCCAGAGGACTGCTGAGTGCAATTGGAGCAATGAGTGTCGACGGCGGACGACGGAGAGCTGGACGGAGAGGACTCTTGATCCCGGGACAGAGTTATGGATCGATCAACACGTCTGGATTAGGCCTTGGAGCGGGACCTGGCGCCACTGCAGCGCCCACCTCGGCGGAAGGCGTGCATTGAAGTCCGAGATCTCGATGTCCTCATTTTTTTTGTATTCGTGTCCTTAGTGTAAAAATTGCATATTTAAAACTGCTTCCTTGAAAACTGCATTGAAAACCGCTATTTATTAGTGAATTGTGGCAGTACAGTCGACTCTCTATAAAGGAAACGCTCTAAGCCCGGCTTGACTGTTTTCCTTTAGAGAGAGAAATTTCCTTTACACAAGGGAGGGGTTCAAGGTCGAGTTATCCGGCTTTGCACTAAAGATAGGCTGAATAATGATCTCTGCAGTGCAGACAGCCTTGTTTACAACCACAAATAACATAAGCAAACATTTCACTCTTTCTTTCAACAGTCTGCCTTCCCTATCTAAACACCATGAGTTCGAAAGGATCGCCACATAATTCGATGACAATGGAGCAGCGTATCGCGCTTTGCCGAAAAAAAATGGAGGACCCCAGCATGACTATCGATCAGCTTCTTTCATGGCTTGAGGAGAAACACAACATCAAAGTGGCCAGATCAACAATATCCACGACGTTAAAGCGATCTACGGAACTACTGCTAAGCAACGATCCACACAAAAAAGACGCCAAACGACACAGACAAGTCCAGTTCCCGTTACTAGATGCTGCCCTAATTGAGTGGTTTAAGCTCTATCAAGATAAAATCCAGATGAGTGGGCATTTGATCCAAGCTAAAGGAAAAGTCTTCCTCGAGGCTCTCTATGGCAAGAAAGCAAGTTTCAAGTTTTCTGATGGATGGCTAACGACATTCAAGAAACGCCATGGCATCAAGCAATACCGTACAGTTGGGGAGAGTGGATCTGTCAATATGGAGACCTTGGAAGAGCGGTTGCCGGGCTTGTGTGCAAAGCTAGACAGATACTCGTGGAGAGATATTTATAACATGGACGAGACCGGACTCTTTTATCGAATGCAGGTATGTAGAGACAGCGGCAATAACTTACAGACGCCATTGTACATGTATATAGATGTAGATCGTCGTGTATAACTATCATATACTCTATGGTGAAGCCCGATAGAGCCTTAGCTACTACGCAACTTGAGGGCAGAAAACAAGACAAGGAGCGCATAACAGTGGCCGTCTGTTCAAATGGCGATGGATCCGATAAAGTGCCGCTATGGATCATTGGCAAATACCAGAAGCCGCGTTGTTTTAAGAACGTTCAGCTCAGCAACTTGGGAATGGCATACCGTTGGAACACAAAGGCATGTATGACGATGAAGACATTCAGCGACTGGCTCCGATGGTTTGATGGCAGGGTTAATCGCAGAGTGTTGTTGATTATGGACAACTGCAGCGCGCACGGTAACGAGACCAACATTCCGCAACTACAGAACACGGAGGTTCTCTACTTGCCACCTAACATGACCTCCAAACTCCAACCCATGGATGCTGGTATTATCAGGTCATTCAAGGCTCGATACAGACTTCATTTTTCCAAGCAACTTTTAAGCAACCTCGAGAATGGTATCACGAATCCTGCAAGAATCGACATCCTCACAGGTATCAGAATGGCCGTGCAAGCTTGGGATGAGGTGGTGGACATAACCATAGGAAACTGCTTCAAAATATGTAAAATTCGCACACCAAGCGACGGTGATGCCATTGTCTGCGATGACAATGATAATTACGTCATGGATCAGCTCAGGAGCAATCTTCAACGGATGCCATATCAGGACCCGATGTCTATAACATTCTTGTTAAACCATCCGGACGAGCAGGAGGTGTCATACCTGCCAACAGACGAGGACATTGTAGAGGAATTAACACAGCTTCCCAGCGAGCCAGCCGCAGAAACTGAAGAGGACATTGTTGTGCGTTCAGAGTACAATATCACCCAGGCAGTGAGGGCCATGCAGCAAATGACACTCTTTTGGCAGTTTCAGAATCATGACACGCAGGAACTCGTCTCGATGTCAAAAAAACTTTTGCAAGCTACGGAGGACCTACAGAAAAAGCACCTTCGCCAACCCAGTCTGAGGGAGTATTTCAACTCAGCTTCCTCTGTATAGAAGGAAATATTACATATAGCCGGGACCGTAGAAGTGTTTCTTTTACACTTTATACAATGTTTCCTTTATCTCTCAAGTCCCAACGTTGGGACCGATTGAATTGTTTCCTTTGTAAAGAGATTTCCTTCATGCAGATTTCCTTTATAGAGAGTCGACTGTACTGTGCTTTGGCCCTGATGGGCACATGTCTCCATAGGTCGGGGGTTGGTTCAATTGGCCACCTGCTTCTTCTGTGCCTGTTCCTCAGTGTACCTCTTGGAGGGCTTCTGCGGGGTGACCTTGCCCAACCCACGCTTTTCGACCATAGGCAAAAAGGTTGCCTGCGGCTGATATTCTGCAGACTTGAAGATCTCCTTCATGGTCAAAGATTGCGGAAGATAGTTGAAGGCAACATGGCGAATTATCCTGTCCAACAATGTCTAGTAGTGAATGGGGACAATGGGTTGTTTTAAAAAAATGTTGATATGGAAGGATCAGATTTCTCCACTCGCTCAGTCAATGAACAAAAGAACAATGTCAAGCTGGCGTGTAGTACCTGTCCAAAGAGAATCTTAGCTTGGGTCTTGCTGGATTCAAAATGGTACTTTGCAAAAGGGTATCGCTGTTCCTTGTAGTCCGCAAAGGCAGTGTTGATATCCTTTGACGACAATGATGCAAGGTCGTAAATGCAGTTGGCGAGAATGACAGAGTCCTGCATGGCATTGACAGCACCTAAAAATAGAGAAAAATTACACAGTTTTAAAACTTTCCACATTAAGCACTTTTGAAAGGGACTGATCTCATTGTCAAAAATCTCTGTGATACAATGCATCGTCATTCGTTACCTTGTCCGGCACTAGGGAGCAACTACAACAAGATAGTCATTAAATATGGACAACGCAGTAAGTATGACTTTTCATCCGCCATGTTGCTCCGCATTCAGACCATTTCATAAAAAGCTGTGAAGTACCTTATGAGCAGCTATTTGTAAGCAGTAGGATTGGATACTGAATGTCAGAATAGACGAGCCATGAACAGTCAAAAGAACGGATCATCACACTTTCTAGCCAGATGTCCCTACCATCGCCAATCAACACTGTCCTGCTGTAATGCCAAGTCTCAAACAACTTGTCCTCAAGCGTGACCTTTGATATGCGCTCGCTAGGTGTGTTTTGAATCAAGTCTCCAAGGACACCATAGGGCGTCTTGAAGTTTGAAATCTCTTCAATCATTTTCTCGTTGGACTCGGGAGTCCATTCTGCATTCTTGTAAAGCTTGTCCACAGCACCCTTGGTACCCAGTTGCACCTGAACACTCCAGCAGATCTTGTTTCCTGGCACAGTGAACGTGCTCCACTGTTTGTCCAGGAGAAATAAAAAATATATGTGTCAAATTGCCGCACCAAAATATGCCCTTGAGAAAAACCAAGAAAAACAGTGAATGTCGTACGGTATAAGGTGTCCCTTTGCCAATCATCTGCGCAAAGTGAGTATAAGTATCCTTCAAATCTGGAAACTTTGCAGCGTCCAACGGATCGGTGGTTCCCACCATCGTGATATAGCCCTGTGCCAGATTCTGGGCGTCTGCCTTGGGCAAAACCCCCTTCTCTGCCACCTCCTTGTATATGCTCTGTCGGATCCCGCTATAGGCACCATCCGCACCCACAAGAATGTCTCCCGTGTAGGTGGCTCCGTCTTCACAGGTGATCGATACTTTGTTGTCGTCCTGGGTCGATGTGGTCACCTTCTTGTTGAGGTGGATTTTGTGCTCTGGGATCTTGGAGAGCAGCAGGTCGTACATCGGAGGACGGGCAAAGACCACAATGTCATACCCGACTCTATAAATGAGAGAGAGACAGAAGTCAACATGAATGAAATCTCCTTTTGCTTATTTTTATTCATTGGCACGGACGGTAATAAGCGGAAACTTACTGCTCTTTATATCCCTTGCCACGCATGCTTGCAATGGGCTTCAGTTCCTCGGAGTAGATATCGAATCCAGGGCTTGGGAAGGAGATCTTGTGAAGATCCTCCAGTAGCCCGAGCTGCTCCAAAGCTGGGAGGATGTTGACATTCAAGGACATGATCGCTCCTATGTGAAAGAACATTCGAGCAGAAGTTTAGTTCCAAGAGCTTGGCTTGCAGGATAGACAGTTCGATTCCTTAACGTGAACAAAGGAGCGTTACCGAGTGGCTTCACTTTGGGTGCGCGCTCGTAAATGCTGTAAGGGATATCTGCGCGTTCGAGGAGGATGCCTAGAAGGAGGCCGGAGAGTCCGGCGCCGACGATGAGCACCTCAGGACGAGGCCGGTCTGTTGAAGTCATTCTTTGAGATGGGCAAGCGTGTTCAATGCAAACGAAGATTCAGTGGGAATGAGTCAAGAAGGGCAATGAGCAAAAGATGAGGTTGCAATCAGACAAGAGGTGACGAGGAAGATGATGGCACGGAATGTCACCAAAACAAGGGACCGTTGGAGGGCAGGGTGGGACAAAGCATCACTTGCTGCATGCCTTAGTTTTGGCGTGTGCAAATGCATCGAGAGCGATATTACAATTTGCAATCCGGTTTTTCGGAGTTCTTGGAAGGACCACGTCTTGTTCTGATCGACAATAAGGTTTTCTTATTGCACCCAGGAGGAAAACTATGTTTAACACGGCATGGGCTAGGACGGACGCGTCTCAGGAACTCTGCTCGAAGGCTATTCTCTACGCGGTGTGGCTCGCACTGACATTCTACTATTTGTCAGGGGCTGGGCCTGCTCTCAATCAAGAGCCTGTGATCTCTGCCAATCGCTCCCAGTTGTAGTTGCACCTCGATAGAAGATCAGGCCACGTAACTCATACACTCCTTTCCACTTTTTCGCTGCGGACGGAAACTGTTGTCGAGGCATTCAAATGCAAGACAAGGTATACCAATATAGTATACTGTCCATGCATTCTGTTAGACCAATCTAACAACAAGTCGCACTAAGTTGCCCTGCTGCTTATCAGGAATTAGCATGCCTCCTTATCTGGTTATGAATCACACCAGCAACCTGAGAATCCGATGCACAGCATTAATCATCCTCAGATAACGGTAGCGATGGGTCCCGGATGCTGGATTGCTACCTCGTTGTACGGTACACGGTATCATAGCACCAACTCAAATCTTAATCTCGGTCCTTCTTTTTATTAACCTTGTGCTCGAAATCATTCCAGGACCCTCTAGTTTACCATTCATATGCACGCAGCATTTTCCAGTGTCATCAGTGCGGCCTTTCTTTCCGCGCTCATATTGACCGCCCTTGCCTTATCACCAGCAACCCCAACTTATGATGGTCCCTACAAGTTCACAGTGGGCATCAACGTCAAGTACTGTACCGCCCGGTGCCTGGCGCTGCACTACGGCGTCCCGGTCTGCCAAACAGCCACGGATGTTCATAACGTGTCCGGCATTGCATGCCAAGATAACCAAACAACTTTAATGACCAACTGCAACGACACTTCTCGATTTGGATGCCAAGTCAATCGAACAGCTACAGCCCTCCACAACAGCACCCTTTGCATCGAGCAGTGCAAGGAGATGTCCCAACAATTTCAACAATGTGTCGATGGTTGCCGCCTGTCACTGTCGAATGACTTTAAAAGCTGTACGTCTCTCCTGGATGAGTTCGTCTCGGAATGCATAGCCATTGTCCAGGCGCTAGCCTCTAGATGCGAGGAACCATGTCTCCAGAGGCATTCTATCAAGCGGCTCGAGGAGTGGGGTAGCAGGTCTTGTTACAAGGTCCGAACTGAGGATAGCCAGGAAAAATTGAAAAGGTGTGATCTATTCGCGAAACGGAGAGTTAGGATCAACTGTAGATTCGATGCTCTTGCTGAGATCGACGAGTTCAGGCAGGAGTGCCTTGACCGTCATGTGGGAATACCTGAAACAGAGGTCAACGAAAACTACTATCCATCGTGATAGTTAGCCATAGGATGGGTCCTTCTCTTAGACGTGACCTGCTGGTCAACATACCTATTGGGGTTGCAATGACCGGTCCGTATATCCAATACAGATTCTGTTGTAGCTAAGTTAGTACCACTATTGTAGATGCGCCTTCTCGTTGATGTATTTGACTCCTCCTTAGAGTTTGGTGGGTGGTCCCATCGCGGTGGCAAAAGCAGCGTTACTTGAACTTTTAATCCATTACCGTGCCAGTCCTGCCCTACTCCAAGACTGCTTTATACTGGCAGCCTAGTTTGGCCATGACAATAGCATCTCCTGTGCTGCTCACTTTGAGGAACCATTTTCCAGCCTTCGGTTAGTGTGGTCTCACGCCGTTTACACGTGGTGCTCGCCAATATCGTCGTCGCTTCCTCAAGGAAGGATCCTTTTAGCAATTGCATGGCTGTGAATCATAATACCCATGTGATGACGAGGTTGTGAGGCAACAGTGTACAGTATTGTATACACAATGGAGCAGACATATTTCATGCATTTAGAGTGATCTGCATAACGCAAGGTGAGCTCCCATTCACTGCACCTTATCGGTCACCTCTCGGCCGTTGCATTCCTAATCGTCCCAAAGATCATGGTGCACACCAGAAAGTTGTCTATAGTGCTGGAAATCCGTTCATGTTTTTCACATCTTTTCCGTTACAACAATCACCCACCACTATAATAATCTGATGCCACCACAAAAGCGCGTGTCCCCTATCAAAGGAAGACGCGACGAACTCACAAAACAAGAACAGCTCGCAAAAGCACTGCGGGCATTCGAACTTTACGACCACGATTTCATTCGATGTCTACACAAACTGCAGCAAAAAAGGGCGGCAACTAAAAAGGAACGACAACTCATCTGCGCGAAATCATCGAAGGATAGCAACATGACGCAGGAGGATCTTGTCAACTGGGCGAAACTTTACCTAAACCTGGATGTAGGCCAGTCAACCATCTCCAGAATACTGAAGCAGAGGGGCGTATATGAGGACCCTTTATCGAGAGCCGATGCCAATGTTCGTCGCGAGAACCCTGTTAAGCATCCAGAGATAGAAGAAAGGGTCGCACAGTGGTTCCACAAATATCAGCACTGCGTTAACATGACAGACGATCTCATCAGGAAGAAAGCCGAGTTGATTAGGGATGACTTGGGTTTGAACGAGGCGGTTTTTAAGGCATCAGCACGATGGTTGGATTCATTCAGACACAACATCAGCCGACGTCGACGATTTGGAGGAAGTGGAGATGTTGACATGGAGGCCGTTGACTCTGAACGTCCCAAGCTTCGGGAGATTCTCGATGAGGTCGATTGGAGTTGCATCTACAACATGGACGAGACAGCTCTCTTCTACCAGCAAGAGGCAAGTCTCTAACACCAAGAAATATCTATGGATGTTGTGTTTATTGCATCCATCCTAACTTTGTTGTATGGATGATATTAGGACACCCTTTCTTTGGCTAATAGGCGGTTAGAAGGCCACAAGCAGAGCAAGCATCGCGTGACCATTGCTTTGTGTTGTAGTGGCGATGGATCCGACAAACTACCGCCTCTGGTTATTGGGCATTTCAAGTCACCGCGTTGCTTCAAGAATGTTAACATGGATACACTTGGCTGCACCTACCGCCATAACATCAAGGCATGGATGACAACACAGCATTTTGTTGAGTGGCTCAGATCATTCGATTCAAGGATTGTGCGTCTTGGGAAAGAAAGGGTTGTTTTGCTACTCGACAATTTTGCAGGGCATAAGGCATCAAAGATGCAGGGTCTACCAGAACTTCGACGCACAGAAATCGTGTATCTTCCGGCTAATACCACGTCAAAACTTCAGCCTCTTGAAGCCGGCATTATCAACAACTTTAAGTTGCTATATCGCAGAGATTTCAACAGAAGCGTCTTGCAACGTGTGGAGGCAATGGATGGCATGCGAGTTAGAACAGCCATGGACATAGCGATAGGAATTCCCAGAGCGACAACTTTAGCGCAGGATCCTAAACAGGCCGTGAATATCACCATTCGCGACGCAATTAATTTACTTGTACCAACTTGGGACGGAGTCAGTTCTGCTTCCATCCATAATTGCTTTCGCCACTGTCGCATCAAGACATCAGCCAACAACTCAGAGTTGCCTTCTGACGACGACATTGACAACCTTGACCAAGGTGTAATACAAGATATTAAAAACACGCACGCAAGTCTTCGAGTTCACAGACCAGAATTCTTTCGGGGTCGCCTAGATATTCGAGCGCTTCTGAACTACGAGGATGAGGAGATGGACTTCTTCGAGGACACCGAGATGACTAGTCAAGAACTTTTGCTTGCAGATGTCGAGGATGCACTGCCAGCATCAGAGGATGATTCGGTAGAGGAGCCTATTATTCCAAGAACGGTGGCCCAAGACTGCCTGCTGACAGTTAAGAAGTACATTCAGCAGCAAGAGGAGGTCGATCTGAGGCCGGAACTGTTGTCCACCAAAATGCTTTTGAATTTCATGGAATCGAAGCGCGTCCTGAAATTGGAGCAGACCACTATTCACCAGTACTTCAAATCAACAATATTGGAATGACCTGAACCCGAAAAAATATGTATCGGTCTTTTTTGGTAATGCACTTTGAGAACAGCGGTTCCGGTTCCTGCACATAAGTTCCCAAAGTGCATAAAACCTTCTGGTCCCGAATTTTTTCATATGGTCAACTGAATAATCTTGCTTAACTGCATGTTAGATACATCGCACTGCATCCTGCGTCTGATGGCCCGCTTGCCATCGATTCTGCTTGGACGAATAGTATCGGCACAAAGCCTGCATGTCAAGTTAAAAATTGCTACCTTTTACCAATTTGCATCGGGTTATGATATTGCAATCCGGATTTTTGGAGCTCACAGAAGGACCACGTCTTGTTCTGATCGGC
Source organism: Mortierella alpina (assembly GCA_029449245.1). Taxonomy (NCBI): domain Eukaryota; kingdom Fungi; phylum Mortierellomycota; class Mortierellomycetes; order Mortierellales; family Mortierellaceae; genus Mortierella; species Mortierella alpina. Next base: position 2,295,902 of record JANATF010000001.1, on the reverse strand, counting down.
AATAAGGTTTCGCTTCTAGGAGGGTCACTACAGTGCAGCATGGGGCAGGACGGATGCGTCTCAAGTATACTGCTCGTGGTTACGCAGTATAGCACGAATTTCACTCTACAAATCGTCAGGGGGTCGCCATCTCAAGTAAGTCTGTTGCTCCCAGTTGTAGTTGCACTTGCTAGAAGATCAGGCCACGCAACTCATACACTCATTTCTACGTTTCTCTGTGGACGAAGAATGTTCTCGCAGCATCAAATGTTAGACTTGAAGGTATGTCCTCCTCTATTCTGTATAGAATAATCTTCAGTTATACTGTTAGCCCAGTTTTACAACAAGAGGCACTAAGTCGCGCTGCTGCCTGAAACGCCACTCGTCTGTTCTACTCTTGTTCCTGAGCACTTAGACTCACACCTTGCTTCACAAGAATCCATAGAACGAATTTACAGTGCACCAGCAACCTAAGAGTCCGATGCCCGACACTTTTCGATCGCCCTCGGGACACTATAACGATGGGTCCTGGATGCGGCTGCCACCTCTTCCTAATGGTTGTGCAACTCTTTGGCCCGCTTCATAGTACTGATACTAGAGACTAGTCTTGCTGCTTCCTTATACGGTACACTGGCTGAACCTTTTGGATCAACAGCTAATTAATTGCACGTACTCACACCTCGATCTAGTTCCTTCTTTTCGGTAACCTTGTGCTCGAAATCATTCCTCGTCTTTCTAATTTCACCATTCATATGCACGCAGCAGTTTCCAGTGTCATCAGTGCGGCCTTTCTTTCCGCGCTCATGTTGGTTGCCTTCGCCCCATCTCCAGCAGTCTCGACTTATCGTGGCCCCTACACATTCTCAGTGGGCACTAGCATCCGATACTGTATCACCGGGTGTTTGGCACTGCACTACGACGTCCAGACCTGCCAGACAACGACGGATGTTAATAACGTATCCGGCATTGCATGCCAAGATAACCAAACAGCTTCAATGGCCATCTGCAACGACACTTCTCGATTTGGATGCCAAGTCAATCGAACAGCTACAGCCCTCCACAACAGCGCCTTTTGCATCGAGAAGTGCCAGGAGAGGTCCCAGAAGTTTCAACAATGTGTCGATGATTGCCGCCTCTCATTGAAGAGCCTCTTTGAAATATGTGCGTCTCGCTCTGATGATCTCGTCTCAGCGTGCGTAGCAAATGTGCAGGCGTTAGCCTCTAGATGCGAAAGAAACTGTCTCCAGAGGCACTCTATCAGGCGCATCGAGGATTGGGACAGCAGCTACTGTTACCAGATCATAACAGAGGATAGTCACGAAAAATTGAGCAGGTGTGATATAGCCACGGAATCGCGTGTTAGGAGGTATTGTCAATCCAAAACTCATGATGAGATCCTCGAACTCAAGCAGTGTGTGTTGTCCGTTATGCAGGGGTACCTGAACCAAAGATCATCGGAGATTACTAGCCGTCATAACAGTTAGTCATAGGGTGTGTCCTCTGAGACAAGATTTGCTGGTCAACATATCTATTGGGATTGCACTGGCCACTCCGCATATCCAATACAGACTCTGCTGTAGCTAAGTCATTATCACACCAATTTCAAGTGCATTCTCTTTTCGACTCATTCATAAAGTTTGGTGGGTGGTGCCGACACCTAGGCCAGCATTTTACTTCATTTTTGATGTGCTACTAGTACCAATACGTCCTGGGTTCCCGACCTTCTGCGCCTTAATCATCGTAAGGCAAGTCGGCGACAGCGCCTGGGGCTGGATCATAGTCGCCAACAGCTGCTTTCGATAGCCTGTCCTCAGCCTTCTTGCCGTCCTGCTCTACACCTTCGCAATTATTGTACATAATTCCGATCTGGTACGTGCATCAGATGTTGCCATAAATGTCGTTGGAGGTTTGTAGTACACAGAGGCCAGCGCTGAGATGTTATTGATCAAATCGTCTCTCAATCCAGGCGAAAGGGTCCTAGCCTCCAAAGAGATGGGTAGTTCTTCTGACAACACCATTGCCTTGGCTGCCTGTGGGTAAGGGTCAAGAGCAAATGCCAGTACACCACGCACGGTCGCGGGTCAACGGGGTGGTCAATCTCTTGCTATGCTCCAGCAGCGTCCTGTAGGGCTCACTCCTTTTATTCCTTTCAGTTGAATGTGGTGCAGCAGTGCCTGAGCAACGAGAGCCTTTTGGAAGGCACAGGGAGCTCGGCAGACGCGCACCAGAGTTGGGCATTGTGTTTAGAGAGGTGACGCCGTTGCGCTTGACGGAACAAGGGCTAGCTTCCCGGCACTACAAAGTTCCAAGAGTCGAAGAGAGGAAGCCTCCCATTGTGTCCATATTTCACTCGTTAAATTAGAATGAGGAGATTTAAACGCGGACAATGTTTTCGGAAATACGGAACTGTATTTGGTTTAGAGAATTGAAGGCAGGCACCTGAGGTTAGTGGTGGGCTGGAAAGAACCCAGTGCGGTGCATGCAATCAACGACTCGTTGCACACGAGCGAGTTCAATGGCGGCGCGAGGAAATAGCAATTGCATGGTGACAGAAGGGAGCTTGAAAAAAGGTCACACCTCCAGCGCAGCATGGCGCTACACCCCAAGGTGGAAAGCTGTCTTCTTTTTCTTCACTCTCTCAGGTACTAATACATCGTAGTAGTTGAGGGTGAGTCAACCACTCAAAGAAATTGCTGATGGGCGACACCTGGAAAGACTCCGCGAGGTTGTCTCTACCTCGCGCTATAAACTTAAAGGGAAGGTGGAGTCAACCACTGTCAGAGGAAGATGTCGGATCAGTGGAGCAAGTCACCGGAAAAATTAAGCGTTTTAGGGGTGCAGACAGACCACCTCCTCCTGGTGCGCCCTGGGCAGCCTTGCTGGTGAAGAGTCTGTCATTCGAGGCTAGTTGATTTCGATTACCGGCTTGATAGAGAAGTAATAAAACTGAAGCAAGCATCAAATGTTGATGGCAGCGGGGCGATAAAAGCTCTCATGGTCAGTGCGAGCGCATGTGTCAGCAGGACTTGGAATTGAAGGTCCTGTAGGAAGGAACGAGAAAGTCCGTTGAAATGGGGGGAGCAGTATCTCAAGATCTTTGACGACAGTTTTTTAGGCGTGACAAATATCGTCCTTGTCAAACAGAACTATATGGTCTTGACCAAACGCTTGTCTTGAACTTCGGATGTTGAGGCCATGTTGATGTCGAAATAGGACATGTAACTCAAACACGCTCTCATTCGATGCTGGTCTCTCGGTTTCTAGCTTCTCTCCATCATGGACGGATTAGTGCACTGAGAAACTTGAAGGAGAGCCTCGCACATTGCAGTGATGAGCAGATATGGAGCGATCATTCACAGGAACGGCGATGTTTGCATCTTCTATTGGCGGACTGGGGAATGAGACACACTTCAGGAACATGATTCAGTTTAATATATGTTGTATTGCCTTACATTGTCTACGGTGCCATGTCCGCATGTCCGTATGTGTGACCTTGGACATACGTCCATGGCACCTATGACAATGCGAATAGACCGTCCTCTGTAGGTCATTCGGTACCAATGAACACTGTGCACGACGTGATCCTACAGCAGACCCAGCAAATCATCCAGCTCATTTGCGTCGACGTTGAGGGTGCGGCTGCTGACATGTCCATACCGTTCAACCTCCCGTACCTCCGAATGCTCCCCCTCCCCCACTGTCCATCTCGGATGACATAACAAGCAGGTCAGCATTATGGTTGGGTCCACCACTACTCTGATATGACTCGACGACGATACTGGTGGTGAAGAGTACGCGGGATAGAAATTGATCCAATGTCCTGGTCCAAGAGATCAGCCACGGCGTTCTTGGCCGCACCCGGGGCAGCCGATGGAGATTCCAGGTCAAGATCTCCAATACTTTGTTCCTCGTCGGTCGCACTAGTAAACAACCGTTGTTCACATTTAGTTGGTTAAACTCTCTTCAACACAATGAGCCGCCAAAGATGCACGATAAGTGTAAAGGAGCGATCAACATACTCTGCGACAGCTGCCTTCTTGACGCGTCGGCACTGAGTACCTTGTTGCCCATAGGTGAAATCTATCGGGAACCTGACCGCAGGACGATCGGTTGTGTCTCCATCATGGACTGGGTGCTCAAACTTTCGAAAATGATCCAGCCAGTTCTTGTGCTTGTCAGGGTTCTGTTGGACAACTTTAGGGTTCTTTTGGACAACTTCATCGTCGCAGGGCAAATCGTCAAGGGCACCCAGGGCAGGATCATAGTCGGCCCAAACAGCTTTTTCAAGCCAGTACCTAGCCTTCTTGTAGTCTTGCTCCACACCTTCGCCATAGCAGTACATGATCCCGACTTCGTACATGGCTGCTTCAGATCCAGCGTTGCCTGCTTTGACGTACCATTCAAAAGCCTTTTCGTGATCTTTCTCAACAACATCACCAGTGAAGTACATCTTCCCAATGCGGAGCATGACTTCAGCATCTCCAGCGTCGCCTGCTTTGAGGTACCATTCCAAATACTTTCCGTGATCCTTCTCAACACCATCCCCTGTGTAGTACATGTTCCCAATGTGGAACATGGCTCCAGTACCTCCAGCGTTACTTGCTTTGACGTACCATTCCATAGCCTTGCCATAGTCCCTCTCAACACCTGAGCCAGCGAGGTACATACTCCCGATGCTAGTCATAGCTGCAACATTTCCAGTGTTGCTAGCTCTGAGGTACCACTCCATGGCCTTGTCAAAGTCCTGCTCTACTCCTTGACCAGTCTCGTACATGTCTCCGACGTTCCACATTGCGGTGTCATTGCCACCATCGCTTGCTTTAAGATACCACTCCATGGCCCTCCCGCTGTCCATCATATCACCGCCATACCGAAAGAGTTTGCCGACGTTGCACATCGCCAGAGTATCCCCGCCCTCAGTTGCTTTGAGATACCACTCCTCGGCCTTGTCGTTGTCCTGATCAACACCATGGCCACGACGGTAAATGAACCCAATGTTTGATTTCGCTTCAGAATCGCCGGCGTCGCTTGCTTTGTGAAACCACTCCAGAGCCTTCTTGTAGTCCTGTTGTAGGTCTGAGCCATCATGGAACATCACACCAATACTGTTTTTCAAGGCTGCCATTCGAAGCCTGAGGTGAACCTCGCTGTCGAACCACTCCATCGTTTCTTCGTGATGCTTTGAAACGCCACTCTCATGGCGTACCACGCGCTTGCTGTACCGGCCATACTCATTCATTATTGCCTCCTCCGCCCTGTTATACCACGATGCCGCCTCATCGTTCTCCGGATCTTTAAGGTGACCGTGTTCATAAAGTTGACTGATCTTGAGCATTGCCACCACTCCTCCAACCTCGCTTGCCGCAAGGTACCACTTCAGGGCTTCATCATAGTCCACCTGCACATCACCATCGCCAGAGCAGTACAGTGTGCCCATCTTGAACATAGCCATTGCTGATCCACTGAGGCCACTAGAGCTCTCAAACCAGTCCATGGTCTTGGTATCGCGAAGCATATCGTGGTCCTTGCTTATCTTCCTAAATCCCATAGACCCCGTTGTCTTGAAAGTCCTTATCAGTGCGTCGTTATAATGGTCCATCTTGGCTTCTTGAGCCAGGCTTTCCTGTACGTGCGACGACTGCACACTATCCGGAAGCACATCCATGGCGGTGGGTCTCTTGTCAGGGTCTAGTGTCCAGCACGTTCGGATGTAGGCTGCGTAAGCGTCTGGTGTCTTGTCAGGAATATTCTCGAGGATGCCTTGCTGGATGCAGACGATCATCCCATCAGGAGTGTGGCCTCGATAAGGTCGAGTAGAATCGGAAGCCATCTCCCACATCACCATCCCTAGGGCGTACACATCGGATTTGCTTGTGTGCCGTGGTGGATCTTGCAGCAACTCGGGTGCCATCCACTGAAGGGTGCCTCCTCCACCGCTCTCACCAACCCTCATTGCCAACCCAAAGTCACATATTCTGGCTTCTTTGTGCTCGGTGAGGAGAATGTTGGAGCTTTTGATGTCGCAGTGAATGATGCCCTGAGAATGGAGATGGGCAAGTCCGAGAGAGATATCTTTGGCAATGCGGGTCTTGATCTCCCAGCTCTTGAGAGTCTTCCCTTGTACCGCTTCTGTCAGATTTCCTCCTTCGACGTATTCCATGACAATCATGTCGTGGTGAACATGGTAGAACTGGACGATATGTTTGTGCGTGAGGTGCTGGAGGATTTCAATTTCATGTTTTGTACTCTTGTGTTTCGAATCAAGGAATCTCTTGACCACCACGTCGTCAAGTCCATTCGTGGCCTTAAAAACCTCTGCTTGAGCACCATGGCCAATTTTTTTTCCCAACTTGATGGTGTCAGTCTAAGAAGTATCGTGAAAGGGTTGCGAATTTGCAGCATGTTAACAAATCTACCTTTTGAGCAGAGTCAACGAGGATATGTAGGTCGTATTAATAATAATACCTTGTAGCCACCAGTCCAGAGGCTCATGGTGATTGAGGCTAAATGATGAACCAGTCGTTTGCTTTTCTGGTTTTTTTTCTTTTCAGTATCTGCACTTCAAGGGATGCTCATGGAGATGGGTGAGGTCAAGGAGCGGAGCTGAATGTGTTTGGTGTAGGAAAGAAGAAAAGTACTACAGTGCTGTGCGAAAGAAAAGGGGAGAATAAAGACAAATGGTGTGGGAACAAACTGAAAAGAAATGGAGTAACGAGATAAAATCATCGCAGGATTGAGAAAAAGAAATATTGCTTCGCCTTTGATCATTTCGAGTCTTGTGCGACCTTGTCGACGATGTTTTGCTTCTCAGGTGCACAGCAACAACGCACCATCCGCTTTCAGGACAGGTTCAGAGCGACTCTTGCTTGAGCAACGTAGTTCCTTGAGCCTCACGGTAACCCTATCAATAAGGATTGTAGGGACCATCGGAGATGGAAGAAGCGTCCAGGGGGTGGAAAACGAACACCGCTGAAACGATTCAAACGAGGTCGAGAAGCGAGAAAGGACCAATCTACATGTTTCTACTGCAGACTAAAGTTCTATCTTGGGCGTGTAGTGATCAAAGACTGGTCCATCAGCTTCTGGCATGGACTTTATCTGCGTCTTCAGGTCCTTGCCCATTACTATGAGTGAATCTTCTAGCAGTCGTACCTCAATACCGGCCTTTCGAAAGACCTTCATCATGTACTGACTGGCTAGAATCGAACAGGCAGCCAAGGTGCTGTTTGTAGAAGTTTTGAAACCCCGCAAACCCTGTTGATCACTCTAGCAATCTCAAGCGCCGCCGAGTCGTCCTTGCCCTGAAACTTGAGCTTCAACTCGGGCTCATCAGGAAAGCTCTTAGGGAAAAGTCTCGAGAAGTCAGTTTTTCTCGCTGTTCCAAAAAACTGGTACGACCTTCTCCTGGAAGCAACGATTAATGTCGCAGTGCCAAATGATGGCCGTGTTATTTTGGCGACTAGCGATCCTGCTGCTTCATCAGTGTCCTGTAAATGCGACGACATGACTGTTGGTCATCTCGATATGGAGATCAAGAGGTTGTGGTCGCATCTGCATCCAGTGGCGAAGCACAGTGTCGAAATCCCGCATAGCGTTGTAAAGATCAAGCACACTCGCCAAGATCTCAACTTTGGTTCATTCAATATCCGTGAGTTTATAGGGTTGATATCGATATTAAGTATCATCGTGTAGACGTCCTTGCCGTCGTCGTCCGTTCCTCTATACTGTGGTCATTTGCTCAGCCTCGACCTCCCGTCGACGATTGAGAAGACAGTTATCCTCTCCAGTGGTTGCATGGATCATGGTCTGAACCGCTACCTGGTGTTGTGAGCCTGACTAGGCAGCGATGCCCTCGCTATCATGACCTTGAGGTGATTGTTTATGCGGTGTTTGTTGCCTGTTGTAGTCCTTCTATGGTTCAGCGGTGATCAGAGGGCCGACTCATTTTACAAAACGAGGCTATGTGCATACGAGTGAAATGAAAGGGCGTGGTCGCAGAAAGATGGTGATGCAGTCGAACTGAAGCAGAAGAAAAAGATAGATATGAATGCGCATTTCCTCCGCTCCTGTTCGAGGTACCCAGAGAGACATCAGTGAGTCAATTCATTTTGTAAGAAAACGGGCAGGTTTTTTATTACATGTACAAGAAGTGTGCGAAAATTGGAAATGGAAGAAGAGCTTCACTTAAAAAAATGAAATATATGATCAGCGTAGTAAAGTGAGAAAAAGATCGCTAATATTGGAAATGAAAGAAGAGCTTCACCAAAAAAAATGAAAAATATGATCAGCGTAGTAAAGTGAGAAAAAGATCGCTAATATTGGAAATGAAAGAAGAGCTTCACCAAAAAAAATGAAAAATATTATCAGCGTAGTAAAGTGAGAAAAAGATCACTGTTGTGAGTGCGATTGGTTCTACAGTGGTTCGCGACGGTGTCTAGCATTGAAAGTTCTGGGGCATTCGCACTGATTGCGATTGCGTGTGTGTAGAAGGTTCTTATGACCTTGAAAAAATGAAACGTATAGTGGAATTAGATGAGGCACTCAAAATGACTATATCTGCAGCGAATAGCGGTTTTGTGTGTGTGTGGCTCATAGATCCGTTGCTGCTGGTAGCCCGAGATGAGGTCCACCTTGGTGAAGAACTTTGCACCTCGGAAGATAATCTTCCGATGATATCCATGCTTGCCCACTCCGATACGATATGTGTTAACGCCATCAGTCGGGAGTGACGTGGACATGATTGGTACAGGGGTATGACGAAGAAAAGGGAGCCTACAGAAGCTCCATCTTAGTTATCAGGATCGAGGTGAGGCCCCGGATGGCATTCAGTGGGTTACGCTGATAACGGTTGAGAACAGGGTGAATTAGAAACAGGAGTAATGAGTGTCAGTGGTCCGTGGGCGGGTTATTTTTCCATTAATATATAGACCGAACTGCGGTACCCGACTTGGACTTACATAGAGAAAGGCTTTGTACGAGAGCGCGGCCAGCTGAAATACCACTTCCCGCGCAGCAAGAGAAGCGGAGGAACCCGTTGCGATACAGCCGATTCGAGCACTCAAGAGTCTCCTGATTTGAGTGGTCATGTATAAACACCTGTTAGCCACACATTTGCATCGCTTCAAGAAGTGTCGACACAGCATCACAATCAGGCATCAATTCATTTTCTCAGAGTCTTCCTTACCATGGTCGTCGACTTTGAGTGTTGTGATATCGCAAACGAGATCAATGTGGTGAAATGACTATGCTGCTGCTGTCGGTGCGATGAGAATGAAATGTGATGAGAAATAAGACGGCCTGGCGAGTAGAGAGAGGTAGATGAGGAACCTTGTATGGAGAGAACCATACGGTGACGCGCATCCACGACCCCCAGGATGAGCCGTCGATGTGTGATGAGATGAACAGGTTCAATTGTGCCACGAACCAGCCTCAGGGACGCGGAAGTTCGTACCTGAAACTTTAAAACAGCGCGAACCAAACTCGCGAGGTCAGATTTCGCGCTAATAAAAAGATCAACAAACCAGTGAGTACTTGACCATATCAATAAGTGGCCTTGCTTTGCTATACACCCTTCAAGTCCAAGCATGCATTCCTTCTTTTCGTCCACAAGACAGCCCATAAGAGAATGGCATCAAGTACTACACCGAGCCATGCTATTCAAAAGCGCTCCGTACATTGCTTTATATGTTAGGTTGTCGATAGTTTGAGAGGAGGGAGTAAATATATGAAAACACGACCAAGTCATCTCTATCCACGCATCGTTCCAGCCCTCTTCCGCATCTTGAACAAAAACCCCGAAGTCCCGCCGGCGCCTACTGGCGCGGCAACACTTGGTGGCAATGGGGGCAACGGGGAAAGCGGCGCTGGAACAGCAACACACGCTAAAGAAGCCACCTCCGCCAACGAAGGCGACGACATCGATAGTGTCAGTGATCGCGACACTGCTGGCTGTGATCGCGGCTTCGGGGGAAGAGCTGGAAGTGCCTTGTCTTGCGAGAAACTAATAAGGCTGCTGGGACTCGTAGGACTTGAAGGACTAGCAGGACTGCTTGAACCAATGGGGCTGGTAGGACTGGCAGGATCGGAGGGACTTTGTTGGGCGCACTGATCACCACCACCGATGCCGTCGTTCTCGAACTCTGCCGACTCTGCCTTGTCCTGCTGAGTCACGTCAACGTTGTCGTGTGCTACTCCGATAGCTTCAGGCGTCGTCACAATTGACAAAGCCGCTGCGATGGCTGATTCTGCAGTAGTGTGGACAAGCTCCGAATCGGGAGGTGGATCCGGCAATGATTTTGGACTAGACATTGGTGACTTGGCCACTGGACTCGATGGCATAGATTCGATTTTCTGGGCAGAGAGCGGAGGAGAGACAGGCCCCTTTGATACAGCAGAGGTGTCACTGGCCTTGGAAGTTTCAGTTCCACCTTCTTTCGCATCCATCTCTCCGGCAGTGAGAGCACTGATCTTTTCGATATTGTCTCTCTTCAGCCGGATCCTGAATGCCGTCCTCTCGAGCAGCACCTCGGGTCCCAAGATATCCAACGGCACATGCAGCAAGTAATCCATGCACTCTGAACTCGACGGACAATGCTCCAGTAGATGACTTCTACAAATCTGCAGGACCGCTAGCCCGACTCGGAAAAGTGTCTTGACGCCATCAAAATAGAACACATCCCACACGCGCAGAACCGAAGCCCATGGCAGGGACATGGTGAACAGCGTCAAGAACCACTGGGTCATGTACATGATCGGCAAGACGTCGTTCCGTTCCAGATGCGCTGCCAGTCGAGGATCCTCTGCCTTGAGCAATCGCTCAAAGACCTGAGCATCAATCCGGAGTTGCCGCAATGTTGGCGTGAAGTACTCATTCAAATAACTCTCGATAGTCGCGACCAGAAGCCAGAACGCTTCCTCAACAGGCATCTGCATCAACATCATGCCTACGAGTCGACCCATGCCCTGGCAATACCCGACGCTTGGCTTGTAGTGCGCATAGGCTTTGAGGATCGAGTGCAGATCCTCCTGTCCTGTGCCTCCCATGCCATCCCGAAAGTGCACATGGTCGGGGTAGCATCGATGTACATCCCTGGCAATGACGTCATGGATCGGGATGTGACCACGGGTGAGAAGCTCTTGGAAAAGTCCTGGTTCTCTGTACTGGTGAGTATTGGCAAGGAACTGCCATACGCGTCCGCGCACTGAGGTAGGGACACCTCGTCGGGCCAATTTCTTGTACTATTTTACGGACCAAAAAGAAAGACGACTTCTGATGAGTGCTATGAGGCGCGAGAGGGTATATCTTTTGCATGCATATTTTTGCAGGAGGAAAAAAAAAAGACGAGCTGTGCGTTTCTCAATAATTACCTTGTTGGATTTTTTGACCTGCTCGGGCTGGAGCTGTGTGACGGCATGCATCCACTTGATCTCACTCACCCGCGTGAATTCATGCTGCTTCTTCATTAGCCGCTTGCGCTCATGCTCTGCCAGGAACGCCGAGTCCAGCTTGGCAGCCATCTCTCCAACTATTGAGCCCGATCCAGAACCGTTCTGCTCCTGCGGCTTTACAGTCTCCTCTTGCTTGTCACAGATAAAGCCATAGTGATTTACCACCACCTGGGGCTTTTTCTCGCCAACCTCTGCAACCGTCGACCAAGCCGCTCCATCTCCAGTGGCTCTGCGACTGTGTCGTCCAGTCTCTCGCTCTTCTTCTTCTGCCTCTGAATCATCAAACAAATCCTCGTCGTCCTCATCACAGTCGAAAAAGAGCATGCTTGTCGGCCGAGAATCCACTCCACCCTCAATACCGTTTCCAAACACATGTGGCTTCCTGGGATCTACCTCTTCGATCGAGTGATACGATCTCCTCTTTGATTTTCCGAACCAGTTGCCCATGGCTCGGCTCTGCTTCTCGGGCTGCGGAAGCGGAACGGGGCTTCCCAGTCCAGAAGCTTGGTGTTGTTGTTGCTGAATCTGAAATCGCTGAGAGTACCCGCCCGCGGAGCGCGTGCTCGCCACCGTCAAAGTCGTGGCTTCACTCATCCGACGCTGATGCCCCTTCTTTTTCCTCCGCAACTCGGCAAGAATACCGCCACCGCTACTAGTACTAGTGTTTCCTGGACCACTTCCTCCACCGTCAATGACGACCTGAGGAGGCATTGGTGGCAGTGGTGGTAAGGGGAGGGCCTGCATGTGGCTGTCGCCACTTCCATGGACGTACTGGTCCATCACTCGACTCTCTTCTAATCCCGTCAGTTTCTGAGGGGCACCCACGTCTGTGTGTCGAGCAGGTCCAGAGTTCGATCGATGGTGGCCTCGATCCGAGATACTCCATTGTCGTAATCTGTCGAATCGGACCGAGAACACTGATGATGATGAAGAGGAGGAGGGCGTGGACAAGGGTGGGAGTTGACTGTTGGCAACGGCAGTGGCAGACGATGATGACGACGACAACGTCCCTACAACAGAGCCATGCTCGGTCGAGGATGGAGTCATCGGCGGTAATGGCGGTGGCCGAGCATCCAGTGCTAGGGGCCGATTCTCTTTGACAGATCGGCTTCTTGGCCGTCCAAAAAACCCTGTACTCTTGCTACGCTCCTTCTCCTTGTCGCCTGTTGATTGACTACCGCTGCGTTGCTGTTGTTGACCTGACGTGGCGGCAGCGGCACTGGTAGACGCCGTAGCGGCAGCGGCAGCAGCGGCATTGGCACTCGATGTTGGCAGCATGCGTACTACCTTGAGATCCATTGGTTTTGTTGATTCCCGGTCCGAAAACAATCCAGCATCTGGTGCGATCGAGAAGCCCGCTTTTCGTAGCGCGTTATGGGTTTTGGACCGAAGATCACCAAACACCGTAGCAAAGTAATGATCTTGCTGCTGGGGCTCATGACGATTGTGCAATGGCTGTCGTCCCGACAGTGCGTAGTCCCGCCCAATGTCGTGCTGCATGTCCATAAGCGAAGGTGAAGCCAATGATGACGACGAGGACGATGCTGGGTCCTTGCTGCTCGTTCTTAGTCGGGTTGGGGGCTTTTTCGAACCCTTTTTCTTTGTCTGTGTCGCTCGTTCTTGTTGCTGCTTCTGCTGTAATAGCCTCTCTTCCTTTGTCGGCGTTGTGGGTCGACTGTTCGGTTTTTGAGCCCCTACGCCATTCTGTACTCCTGTGCTTCCTTTCCTCGTGCTCGAGATAGTCTGTGTGACTGATAGTGTGACGGAGGTGAGAGAATTGACTGGCGATACTGGTTTGGAGGAGGTCAAGGAGTTATTCGACGATGAGGGCGTCGAGAGCTGATAGATCGCATTCACGGGTGAGGATGCAGGACGGGGTTGTTGGTGGTCCAGTTGGTTAAAGACCTGGGACTTTATGCCCAGCAGGTTGGTGGTGATACTCGCTGAGGAGGCATTGGTCAGATCGGCATTGGATGAGGCTGTGGATTGTGTTGGGGGTGATAAGAAGCCGTGCGAAAGGTTGCGTTTGTCCGCGCCCTTAGAGTATGACAGCCCAGGATTAGCAGCTGGTTGTGCTGTGCTGGTATAATTAACGGGGGTGGTATTAGTTGTCGGAGAGTTGGTAGTCGCCGGCATGGTATCATTGCCTGGGTGTGCAATGGGCGAGGGTAACGAAAAGTGTTCTGACGACGAGGGTGTTGGAGGAGATGATAAAATCAATCGCCTTGGTGCATTGAAAGGGGAGGCGGTGGTAGCCGTGGAACCCAGTCGGAGGTTCTCCGCACTCAGCAGTTTCCTTGGCTTGTGTCTCTCCTTGAGTTCTGGTGCCGCCTGGTCTCCTGCTTTCAAGGGGTCCAGGACCAAAGATGATGAGATCAGAGTGGCCTGTTCAGCGAGTGCTGAAAATACCACCAGGTCCTCCTGAGACGATGTCGCCTCGCTCCACTTCCGAGTGCCTGCTCCGAAAATAGCTTGTTCGTCAGCCACGCTGCGGGACGTGCATGCACCATTCATATCCATCAGGACTGGCCGCAGTGCGGGTGCAGGTGGAGGCGAGGGGGGAGTTGATGCAGAATATGAGGAGGGCGGACGTTGAAGGGCGGCAATTGTGCTCGAAGGTTCCTCTGCAGCAGTCGAGAGGGAGGTTGTGGGCGATGGAAATGATGAAAGCGAAGGCGGCAGCGGCGACGATGGCGACGCTGTTGCCGTTGCTGTTGCCGATGCTGTTGCCGATGCTGTTGGTGCTGGGATAGCTATCTGCGGGCTATTCTTGGAGGGCGATGTACCAAAGTCAACGTCCTGCTCTCTGAAGCGCCCGACCACGCCCTCACATAAACCCTGTGAGTTGCAGCACAAAGAAGGCAGAATAAATTGGTCAATTAAACACCTTTACAACGATAAGAGCCGAAGGCAAAGGTCTCTCTCTCTCTCTCTTTCTCGTTCGCAGATGGTTCGAGGGACAAAGGCAAGTGAGCAGTGCATAATGAAGAAAAAGAAGACTGTGCGGTGTGACAGTGCTCTCAACCTTACCATGCAAAGGCCACTCTCCAGGCGCTCCAGCAGCACGACCTGCTCTCCTAGTAGCAGCAAAAGAGCACAGCACAACGAGAGCGGAAACGGGATGGGAGATGAAGAGATGAAGAGAGATAACAAGATGGAGAGTGAGCGAGAGTGAGAGCGACAGAGAAAGAGAAAAAGATGGTTAGGGATGATAGCCTAGCCTTCTCAATTAACTATCATGGACAGGGACGCCTGTCGTCAACAGGAACAGAGAATATCGAACTGGAATAAACAAAACCAGTCGGCTCGGTCAACTCACCAGCAAAGAACATCAGGTCCTGGGCGGTCTGACCATGGACATTGCGTATTGCCTCTCCTTGGGCGATTCCTCTGAGGACTTTTCCGTCTGTGGACGTGGTGTATGTGTTAATGGTGTGCATTGTAGGATGGGGTGTGCATGACGCGGCGCGGTCGAGAAGGGAACAGCCATTCAGTCCGATTTGAACGGAGAACAGCAGCAGAGAGCGTGACGATGGGCAGATGAGCAGGTCGCCAGGCAGCAGTCGATAGAGACAGATAGACACAGAGAGAGAATAAGAGAAGCGTGAGTGTGAGGGAGAGTGTGAGAGGGACGAAAGGGTCAACAGCGTAACTTGGCACGTTAGGACGAATAACACGTCTTTTGCACTACTCTGCACATACGGCTGCTGTTGCTGGTGTGCTCTCAATGCCTTTTCAACATATCTTGCAAACAGTGAGGAAGGACACAAAAAAAGGAGTCTCTGTTGAGAGCACTCGAAGAAGAACGAAGCAAAGAAACGCCGACAGGTTCGTGCACAACAGCCGCCTCGCGCTCCTACGGAGAGCACTCTTCCTTCACATGTCACTCTTCGATGCAAATTACCATTGGTTTGAACGTTGAAGCGAGTTGTTGTATCCTTCTGGTTGCTGAATGCAGCGAACATTGGTCGTTTTTTTTATTCAGCCTGATGCAAGAAGCGAAGAGAAGAAAAAAAAAGAACGAAGGAAAAGGGGGCGCGTGAGGATTGGTGGTCGACTATGAATGAAAGTGTGAGGGAGTGGGTGAATGAGCGGTCGAGCTCGCTATGAATGAAAGTGTGAGGGAGTGGGTGAATGAGCGAGCGAGTGAGGCGAGCTCGACCAGCAAAAGACGGGGAGTGCAGGAGATTGGCTGGACTTCAAAGACGAATGTGCATTGTGAGGAAGAAGTGTGAAAAAACGGTGTGAGTGCCAAGGAGGTGTGAGGTGTGAGCGCGACACAAGGCCGACTCAGCATTGGCACACAAGTCAATCGCACAGGCTCGCTGCACACGCTCTCTGGGACAAAGACACACGCGCGTGCAAGCCTGTCTCTATGGCTCCTTTTCTCTCGCTCTCTCTTCGCCTTCTCCCACTCCTGTCCGTCAATGACTCTACCCCCTCTCGGGTCTCCTCTCAGCACACTCGTTTCGATTAGAACCTCCCATCCTCCAAGGCCCTCCCTGCTCTGTAACAAACCCGGGGCTGGTGTCCATTCCGGAGAAAACAGCTGTGCCACCCTCCCCCTCCTTGTCCTTATCCTTGTCCTAGTCCTTTTCTACTTACGACGCGAGCAGAGATAGCACATCATTCATACTTTCGAGCGCATAATACATCGAGGCTACTGTGGAGATATATCCATCTTGGCTCAACAGTTTATTTCTACCCGAGCGACATCCCTTACGGGAAAACATCATAGCGTGCGTCAATAGGTGAAGCAATGTCGACCAAAAGGATGATGCCCCTGACTAAACACCGATGCCCTTTTCCTGTCATCATTGCCCATGGCCATACCCATGCCCATGCCAGCACCCCTTCTTGCTGCATGGTGGTAGCGTGTGTAAAAAACCCCCCGAGCTTCGCGGCTGCATAGATGGAAACTCACGCTTTTTTAATCGGCTATATACAGGGGAGGGAAAGTAACAATGCCCTTCCCGAGGTCCCAACTTCCCAGGAGCTGACAACAATCAATCATAAAAACACCCTTCCCTACAGAGCCTTGCCCTCAGCCTTCAGGCCCTGTTCAACGCGACGACCCCACTCTGGGTCCGCTCTATTGAAGAGCGCAATCTGTCGCTTGATGATCTTGACATCCTTCACATTCTTCATGTGCCCCACAGTGTTCTTGATCAGATCGTCTTGCTCTTTGCCTTTCAACAGCCGGAAGAGATCTCCAGGCTGCTTAAAGTCATCATCTGTGACATTGTAGCCGTAACGACCCGTCTTGCCATGCACCTGAACCTGAGACGACTTGACAGTAACATCGTGCAGTTGCTGCTGAGGACCCTTGGGATCTTGAGACTGCGGCTCATAATTGGGATCGCCATTAAAGTTCTGCGAGAATGTCGCAGGACCATCGCGCTGGTGGTGGCAGACTTTGACGCGGTACGGCTGGTTGATAGGGAGCTGCAGATAGTTGGCGCCGAGACGGTGGCGATGCGTGTCTGGGTACGAGAATAGACGTCCCTGCAGCATCTTGTCGTTCGTGACATCGATGCCTGGAACCATGTGCGAAGGCGAAAATGCCACCTGCTCAACCTCGGCGAAAAAGTTGGCTGGGTTGCGGTCAAGGACCATCTTTCCGATCTTTTGGAGCGGGTAGTCCTTGTGGGGCCAGACCTTGGTGACATCAAAGACATTCCATCTGTACTTGGCTGCATCCTCCTCCTTCATGACCTGGAGGTACACGGTCCAGCTGGGGAAATCCCCCTTCTCGATGGAATTAAACAAGTCCTCGACATTACTGTCGGGGTTGGTACCATTGAGATGGAGAGCTTCTTCGTCAGAGTGGTTTTTCACTCCTTGATCGGTCTTGAAGTGCCACTTGACCAGGTGGGTGACACCCTCGGCATTGACGAGTTTCAACGCGTGGGACGAGAAACCATCCATGTGGCGGAACGAATACGGCGTGCCGCGGTTTGAGAACAAAATAGCCACCTGATGCAACGATTCTGGCGAGAGGGAGAGAAAGTCCCAGAAGGCATCCGCATCCTTAAGGTTCGTCTGTGGGTTACGCTTTTGGGTGTGAATGAAGTCGGGAAATTTGAGCGGGTCACGGCTGTTGGACAATAGGAAAATGAACAAAGGGAAAGAAAAAACGGGGGTAAGCGTTTGGATAAGGCTGCTGCAATGCAAGCTAAAAAAGACGCATGCACCCAAAAAGAAAAATGACCTGCATGATAGAACTTACATGAAAAAGACGGGAGTGTTATTACCGACCATATCCCAGTTGCCCTCCTCGGTATAAAACTTGAGCGCAAATCCTCGTGGGTCGCGCGCAGAATCGCTGCTACCTTTCTCGCCTCCGACAGTCGAGAATCGCGCAAAGATTGGAGTCTTGGTGCCGGGCTTCTGCAAAAACTTTGCGCAAGTAAGCCTGGTCAAGTCCGCAGTCACCTCTGTACAGAGTTAGTCCGAATCGGGATATGTTCGTCCGAAGAGGTCATTGTAGGACCCAACAGGGTTGTTCAGCCAATGGCAGCCAAGTGATTTTCCCAGTGCGCGTCACCACGCGGTATAGCCCCATTACGTGTAAGAGCAATGGCGCACAATTTGCAAACGCATGAACGAGGTGAATTATAAGCATAAGAGACAGAAGGATGAAGGAGAAACAATAATGAAGATTGCAACTGTAAGTTCCAAATTACACATGCATCTGGTTTCATGCCGCCGATACGACTGCATCGCTGCGTCTGCATTATTACAAAACTAAGCATTGACCACTCGTCATTGCTAAAATGCAGCGGAGGCAGAAGCGCGAATAGAAAGAACAACTCACCAAAGTGGCCATGGGCTCCGCCACCCTTGGCATGAACCACGCGCTCCGGAATACGCTCGCGGTCAAAGTGGCTGATCTTGTCGATCAAATGAAAGTCTTGTAGCAGAATAGGGCCAAACTCTCCCGCTGTCATCGAGTTCTGGTTGTCATCAACCGGGTCGCCTATGGGTGTCGTGCAAGTCATGAAAAAACGCATGTTTTAGAGGGGTTACAAAGGGAGCGTACTCAATATGTGGGCAAAGAGCATGGTCACTGCTTAGATGTTCCTATTGTCTGTGTAACTGCACATGTGTTTGTTCGTGACAACCGTAATAGAAGTGGCACTCACCATTGCTAGTGGTGAGGACATTGCTGTTGGGTGTAGCTAGGATGACAGGTGCTGATTGAACCATGGCGTGGGTGGGATGGTGGTGGTGGGAAAATAGGTGCGATAAAGAGAAATATGTAAAGCAGGGCGAAATGGATTTTTTATATACGTACTGAGACATTCCTCATTTATCCTGACGGCAGAGTGACCTCACAAAAAGTGAAAACCCATATGGTTTGTCCACAGCATGTCACCCATGCTTGAGCACTGAGGATGAAAGGGACTGATCAACGCCTATCAGTGACCATCCTTCGATACCAAAGTTCTCTAGCTGGTATTTTCTGGTCGATGTGCCTTCAACTGTTGTCTTGTCATGCTCTGTATGAATTAAACCACAAAAAATCGGCCACCGGACGCTTCACATCTAGTAGCGTTACGAAGCTACAAGTGCATGCACGCGGAAGCCGAAGGACCCCCACCCAGGCTTAGCGATAGCCATCACTGGCGTATCCTCAATGGCGTGTCCCAGGCAACGTCCGCCACCCTTTCAAAAGAGCCAAGACGACCGGCAATGTACGATCGCCTGCTTCCATTGATAAGAGTACGTAAGTTGATTCTTTGTTTTGAGTATTACCTTTTTATACCCTCATTTCGTCAAAGTTTCTTCTCAAGCGAAAGAGTCGAAGACTACATCTGTATTAATGCTATGCCGAGAGGTACAACGGAGGCTTCCAAAATGCTGGCCGAAGCCTCTTAGAGTTCCTTGAAGGATTATATCCTGAGAAAAAGGGTAATGATTCAATCACCAGAGACGATGAATTATTGCTGAAGTGGTATTTGCTTTAGCAAAGGAAGGTAGAAGGGCGTTATATGGGACATGTGCTGATGAAGATATTTTCTACGGGTTGCACAGTAGTATCAACCTTTGCTCCGGGCTTCCAATGGCAGAGATCGGACAAGGCGGCAATATCGATCGCCAGCCGGATGATGCCGTTATACCGGCTTGGCACCTGCATTTTTATACCATAAGGGTCAAAAAAAAAAGCAGCTTTAACAATTTATGCAAGCTACTCGACGGAAACGGATCCCGATAACTGCAAGAAAGGCATCAAACCCCCTTTGGGACGTAGAGCCAGAGGAGGAGATGAAGTACTGTTGGCCCAAGTAAAGTGCTTCCTCTCTTGCCTTTCTTTCACGAAATGACCATAGGCAAAATATAAGGACCAATCTGTAAACACCGAGTTCTTTTGTTTTCGCTTCACTTTATAGGGTACTCGATGAGCGTGCTGCATTTAACTCTGGCGGCGAGGATAGCACCAGCAAGGAAGATCAACAATTAGAGAAGGCTAGCGAGGACTCTTGCAACCAATGCGATACTAGACTCGCCTTTGAAGACTGCGACTGCCAGTCACTATTGAATATTTCCTTTCGAGTAGAGGGTAAAGGACTCTGGTTAATATCTTCACACACATTGACAGCGACACGGATATGAGCCATTAAATTACTTTCTACAGCTACTGCAGGCTACAGCTCGGGTTAGAAAGCATGAGGTGATGCCATGAGATCGTTTGCAGAGGGTGTTGAGAGTAGGGAATGAGAAGGCCCCATGGATAGTCATGTCCTTGAGAGGCGAGCAATTTTCTGCTCTCACTCCAGTCACGGTTGTTTAAATCTCTGCGACTGTTTCCAGGCGGAAAAACTCAATCGCTTCTCGTCTTTGCAGGGCATAGGGGTAACTCTGTGTTCTGTGGGGGCGGGAATTTGCACGACGAGACCCTTTCCCTCGATGTGAAACGGAAGGCGATGAGATTACCTGTCAGTGAAAAAGCTTTTTGCTTCGATAGATCCTTCATTGGGTCATTCGTGGGGCGAGAAGAAGAAAACCTGGCTACAAACATACCACATCAGAATATCAATAATAGTAGAGCGAGAGAGAGAGAGAGAAAAAAAATCGGCCACCCTGAAGCTGGTAGTTGAGGATAGGTGAAGGACTTCAGAAAAATGGAATATGGGAACGATCATCTTTGAACAATTATAATTATTTTATATACACGTTGATGAAGGGAGACACTTAAATACCCTTGCCACCGGTGACCTCCAAGGTGTGTCCGGTCACATACGAGGCAAAGGGACTGCACAGCAACAAGATAGATCCAGCAGCCTCCTCGACTTGACCAGCACGCTTCAAGGGGGTATCAGCAAAGATCACCGAGGGTGGGGGTGCCTCCTTCTTGGCGCCCATAGGAATTCCAAGCGCAATCTTTTGTCCATCGACCACCATCGACTCGCCGTTCTCCTTGGCACGGGTGAGACGAGTATCGACATATCCAAACGCCACGGTGTTGCAACGGACACCAAAGACACCCCACTCCTTGGCCACCGTCTTGGTCAAACCCACAATACCGGCCTTGGCAGTCGCGTAGTTGGCCTGGCCAACGTTGCCGTGAAGACCCGAAGTCGAGGAGACGTTGACGATCGAACGGGGTTCACCGTCCTTGACGCGCATGTACTTGGCGGCGGCGCGGATGATGCGGAAGGGGGCTCCGTTGTGGACATCGAGCATGAGCTGGAACTGCTTGTCGGTCGTCTTGTGGAGCATGGCGTCAAAGGTGAATCCGGCGTTGTTGACAATGATGTTGATCTTGCCAAAGGCCCTAAAATATTCGCAAGGATACACAGCATGAGAACCTGACCGTTCATTGAAATAAAAACATCGACCCAAAGGGGTGCGTAGAAGCGTTGCGCTGACAACTTACTTGACGGTCTCCTCGATCAAACGCTCAGGGAATGTCAAGTCGGTGACATCACCAGAAACGACGATGGCCTTGCCACCGGCCTGGGTGATCTGGGCGGCGATCTCCTTGCCCTTGGCTATGATCGTATTCAGTGGCCATTGTAAGTCGTCTAATTCAAGCAGCACATCCTCAACCTGGTATTCCTGTCAAAGGAAGCGTTTGCCTTACCATCATCAAGATCGCTGACAACAACGGAGGCACCCTCCTTGGCAAAGAGAAGAGCAGTGGCACCACCGATACCCTGGCTATTAGATGATCACGGTATATCAGTAGAGTGTTCTGCGAGTCCACTGGAGCGGAAGAGAAGTGTTCAGTTGCAGCGCTTACCCAGCACCGGTGACGATGGCGACCTGACCGCCCAAGAGGCCGGCGGGGTGCGAGGCACTGCTCGAGAGGTGGTTCATGATAACCGAGACACGGTTGGCAGCAACGGCAGACATTGTGAGGATGAGATTAGAATGGGGAGGTGTGAGGAATGGTTGAATGAGGAAACAGAAAAAAAAAAAGAGCGCGAGCGTGCAAAGTGGAGTGGGAGTCTTTATATGTCTCCGGGGTAGACAATAAATAGCCTTGGGCGGACGACGGGCATGCGATCACAGTCATGCCGGTCTTGCTCCTCCACGCTCAGGCTCGTTTTCGCTCGCTCTCCCCCGCAGTGTCTGTCCGTTGCTGCCGTGTGCGTCTCCCACGGATGAATGCTGCCCTCACATGAAAATCATAGTCAGTGGAGGAAATACACTCAGTCTCCCGCGATCCACTGGCGGAGAAGGCCGATCGCCGGTCAACCGGAAAGAAATTATTTGAGCGTGGACCCAATCGAAGACTTGACAGCGCCGTCCAGGGGGGAGGCACCGTCATTCTCAGCCCTGTTTCCTGACAGGGCACAGAAGCCCTCCTTCTGACAACCCACAGTGGCCGTTGTGGGGGATAAAGTTGCAGCAACCAGTCCTCACTGACCCAACGTTCGCGCTGATCGTATGTTTGTCCGATGCCGAGACGCTCTCTCGGAAGGCAAAACGAATAGCCTGCTCATGCTGCATAGATTCAGACAGAAGAGTAACACGAACAACAGGGGTTGTTCACTTGCATGGCAGGTGTAAGGTTTGAAATTGCAGGATTGTTTTTTTTTTTATGATACAGGAAGGGTTCATCGACACCTCTTCGCTCTGAATAATATTTTCTTGCTCTATCTCTCTTTCTCACTTTTGTTTTAAGCCTGAGCAACGGCGGCCTCTCGCTCATTCAACAACTCCTGGATGTGCTTGGTGACAAAGTACCGGCTCATGGTCTCCTTTGACAAGAACTTGGCGCCCTGAATGTTCTTGACGCACAACTCTGCACCGCACCAGCAAGGGAAGGGCTGATCCATCTCCCATTCACTCGAAGGGTAGAAGAAGGTCAAGTTGTCGCCTAAAGTTGTTTGATTGACGTTAGGAAACATTAGTCAAATGCTGTAAAAAAAACAAAAGACATAGTGTTGCATGTTTGTGATAGGAAAAAAAGGCATGCATGAGTTCTTACCCTTCTTCAGGTCGACAACGGCGACGACGGTCAAGGTGTCAGTGTCCAGCGAGACAGTAGGGCTGCAGGAATGGTTCATGAAAACAACTGAAACGGAGAGGACAGAGTTAGTGTCGGATTTCATTCTTGATCAAGGCGCCTTTTGCTAGTCTTGCTTGCCAAAGTGTCGTGGATGTAATCAAGCGTTTCATGGTTCTTGTGCGCCCACACAGTACAAAAAAGATCTGATAAAATGATAACAATTGACCCTCTTTTTAATGCCACTCGGGCATCGGAAAACAACCCCTCTCTCCCAGTTTTTTTTCATCCTTCGACAAGGCAGAAGATCACACAGCGCGTTCACAATTGCACATGTTGCTAAACAACGCGTGTCAATTTGCCTTGTTGTTTGAGGTCGTTCGTCTCCTTGTCCGTGTCCGTGTCTCTTTGATGAACAAAATCCTCGTCTTGTGTGCCTGATTCCTGTTTACGTTCCTGTTGCGTTCCTGAAAGGCTTTTGATCATCGCCTTGAGTCATTCTCGAGGTGATCATCTTCGATTTTGTTTTTTTTTCTTTTTTGTCGGCTCTCTTGCCAGATCCCGATCCATTCTTCAGCTCCCCCCTCCTCTCCTCCATCTCTTTTGCTCACTCACAACACAAAAACGTAGCATATACACATATGTCAATATCAGTCGTTTTGCAACTTACGATCAGAGTTGAGCTCAATATGATCAGCCTTGCCAATCTGCACACTGGTGTATTTCTTGGGACCAGGGGTGATGCCTTCAACTTTGCAGAGGACCTCTCCCTTGGCGTAAGGTTTGCATGCGACCAACTTGGAGTTGTAGTCGCCCTCCGCGTACACAACCTCGAACAGACCGGGGTGTGTGGGCTTGTAGGCCTCCTTGACCGCGGCGGCGTCAGTGATCTTCTCGACTTTGGTGTATGTGACAGGCATGGCTGGGTATGAATGGAGAATGGTATAACTTGAGAAGTTGTTCAGCCGCGAAAAAAACAGAATTAAAGTATTGGGATGTCGAGGTCCTGAGGTATGGGAAGTGGAAGTTTGAAGAAGGAGAGAGAAGGAGAGAGAGGAAGAGAAAAAAAGGAAAAAAAAAAAAAAGTGGAAGTGACGGAGGAAGAACGGATCACTTTATAAGTGCAGAGTAGAGTTCATTTCGTCACTTTGCAGATGCCGTTGCTATATACAATCTAACGCTTCCATCCTGTTCCAACGGCTCTGCCAGAATCTGTCAGCATGAAAAAGAGTAGTGAGGGTGAGAGGGTCTCCAGCGTTAGCGGAGCGGATCATAACAAAAAACAAAGTTGTCTTCAATTCATTGTTACGGAATAAAGTACTCTTCGTGCCATCGTCTCCACGCGGGCAAATCACAGCGCGCGGATGGTATTCAATTGCCCGGAAGAGTTGGTTTTCAACAAGATCCAAAAGAAAAGAAAAGAGAGGTATCCGGGGTCCCCCCTTTTTTTTTCTTAGTCTCCTTCATCGTCCTTCAGGTACATATCGGCCATGGATTTCCCCTTGGGAACGCATCGGACTTTTTTCAATCACGACCAAGTGGGTTGGCGTAAATGGCTTTGGGGATTTCCTGTTTTGCGAGGCACTCGGGAAGTCATTTGCCGCTGACAAAACAAAGAGTCGACTCGGCCGTCATCATCTGTGCCATTCTTAGATCACTCACCCTAGGATCAGGTGTAAAAAAAAAATAGCAGACAAGGCGCGTATACTAACGGTATATGATCAGGCCAGTCGGCTCAGTGAGCGGTGCATTACATTGATCCCTCGTGAAAAAAGTGCCAGGATCGGCTTCAAAAGCACCATAGGCCTATGCACAAAAGGGGGATGATTCGTCATTGAAAAATATTTATTATACAATAATAATGAGATGGGATATGATGATGGGGAAGAGAGCGGATAAGTTGAGTGAAAAAAATAATAGAAAAAGCGACAATAAACGATGCGTCTTTTTGGTGAGGTTGGAGACAAGGCACGTCTAGCGCTCTATGCAGCAATGAATTGGGAACGATGAACAAAACAAATGCGTATCCTGAAGCGAATGGATCCATTTAAGCATGGTTGGGGTTGTCGAAACGCTTGTAAGAGTGCTTCTCGTATGTCTTGAGTCTGTATCTGCGACGCTTGCTGTGAATATCAAAGGGTTCATAGGAAAGATATGATTGATCAGTAATCCATAACGTCGGGAAGGGTATAGCATTGGTAATGAGCAAGAACACAACAGAGCATAATATTGTAAACGTACGCGACGGGCATGCGGGGCTCGATGAGGTTTCGCTCGACAAAGCTCTGGAAACGATCCTTCAGGAGGCTTCCTTCAGGCTTGAGCTGTCTCAGGGACTCGGCGAGCTCATCCTGCAATTGAACGTGTATCCTCTCCTTTGGAATGCTATGTGTAAGGAAGACAAGTAAGGAGTCAGGGTTAGAGAAGTTGGTCACGGTTGAATGGTAAATCGTGCTTTCCACACCAATGCAGTGAAGAAAATAACAAATAACATACTTGAACTTTCCAACACGCTTCATGCCAGCCTTCTCCTTCTCCTCGCGCTTCTGCTCGTTCTCCAATCGTTTCCTCTCAGTCTCAGCCTCTTCCTCCTCCACAGTCTTCATAATATCCTTGACGCGGTTGGTCTGCTTGATCAGCTCCTTCATTCTCTTGATCTCTGCCTCCTTCTTGGCCGTCTCTGCAGCACGTGCAAGACGGTTCCGCTCTGTGATGGATTTTTTGCCCTTGACCTTCTTTGCCTTGACAGCGCCATCCTCACCCGTGGCTTCTTCTTCTTCCTCGTCTTCGTCCTCATCCTCGGAATCTTCCAAGAGACCTCCAGTCTTATCATCAAAGGCGACCATAGCATCCAGCTCCTTGGGATAAGCCAACTTGGCCTCAACACGCTCCCTCTCCTTCAAGATCCTCAGTTCTTCATTGTGAGCCAAGCGCAAGAGTCCCTGATGATCCTGCATGGTTGGGTTATAAGACGCACCGGGATGAGCCTCCTTCACGGCTGCAACAGTGACCTTCTGCTTCTGCTTGAAGGACTTGGGGGCCTTGGCTGGCACCTTGGTCACAATCTCTGAAACGAAATCGTTGTCGCCCTCCTCCTCGTCCTCCTCGTCCTGATCCTGGACCTCCTGATTGACAGCAGCATCGGCGCCCCAGACATCGAATTTGCCTGCAGCCTTGACAGCCTCGGTCATACCGGAACGACCCAGAGGTTTGGTGGTGGGGGCGAAAAGAGACTTTGAGGTCTTTCTCTTGATCAATGCCAACAACTTGGCCTTCTCTGCCTTTGAGATCTTGGAGTTGGCTTTGGAGGCAGGTGTGATGGGGGTGGAGGTCGAGACGGCGTGCTTGCGGCCAGAGACAGCGGGGATTTTGCTACGCTCGGACAAGATCTCGTCCATCTTGAGAGGGCGGTTCTTGCGAAGCTCCTTGTGCACGTTGCCGTCTCCCTTGGTATCCATCATGAACAGGTTGTCGTTTGTGGACTCATGCACCTTGCCACTGTTCATTTATATTCACACATAGTAAACGAGAGATTGTCAGTACGGGGCGAAACAACTAAATGCAAAAACGCTTCCCATCGTGGACGCTTTTTCCATTGGCTTCTTGCAGCTGCAGTCATTACCCTGTGGCACGCTCTTCGGCCCTCAGTTCAGCCAAGTTCTCCTCGACATCGCCGATGTTGACATTCTTGCGCCAGGCCTTCTTGCCCTTACGGGACGACTTGTTGCGGTTGAGTCCGTTGCCGGTAGGCGCTGGCTTTTGGGCAGCGTCAGACATTTGTGTATATTTGGGTGGGCGGGAGGGGGGGAGAGAAGGAGAGCGTGAGAGAGTAGAGAGGAGTGGTGGTGAAGGTTGATGGAATGCACGGTGGGTTCAACAACACTGCTGTAGAAGTGAGGAAAAAAAAAAAAAAAAGTGTGCCTTGCGATGCGTGGCTTGTGCCCGATTGTCAACAAATACTTTGGTCCACGCAGCAAATGCGATCTTTCAGATAACTCTATATCGTGTGCCTATACAACTGCTAAAATCTCCTTCGCAGTGCTCCTTCTCTCTCTCTCCTTGTCATTATTCTACTTGGTGACGCGGTCAACAACGCCCTTGCCAATGATCAGCCTCTGGACCTGGGACGTTCCCTCGTAGATCTGGAAAATCTTGGCATCTCTGTACAACTTCTCGACAGGGTACTCGGTGTTGAATCCAGCACCACCAAAGACCTGGACTGCATCGCAGGCTGACTTGACAGCAACATCAGAGGCAAGAGCCTTGGCAATCGAGGCCTCCCAGGTGTTGCGGTGGCCGTTGTCCTTGAGCCAACCAGACTTCCAGACCATGTTGCGTGCAGCCTCAATACCAATGGCCATATCGGCGATCATGAACTGGACAGCCTGGTGGTCAATGATGTGCTTGCCCATCGTTTTGCGGTCCACAGCGTACTTGGTGGCCTCGACCATGGCGCGGCGGGCCAAACCAACAGCTCCAGCAGCAACCAAAGGACGGGTGATATCGAAGGCGCCCATGGCGATCTTGAATCCCTGGCCAACAGCACCCAAACTACAAGCATCAGTTTCAAGAGAAGTGCGTGGGTGGCACAAAGAGCGGTTTAGGGTTGGCAAGTCACTCCACACACATTGGCCGATCCACTCAAATCACATGTCAAATAAAGCACTACTGTCAAGCACAGATGCGACCAAACTTACACGTTCTCCTCTGGAACCTCGACATCCTCAAAGGTGATTCCACGGGTATCACTGGCGCGCTGTCCCATGTTTTGCTCCTTGCGGCCAACGATAATGCCCTTCGAGTTGCCGTCGACAATGAAGCCTGTGAATGCAGAGCCAGTTCTGGCGGTGGCATCAGTCTAGTTCAGTACACGGGAGAGGTTGTCATTTTAGTTTACTAAAAATTATCCGAGCCACGCCCAAGGTCTTTGCGGGGGGAGAGAAACGATCTCCATTTTTTTGCTGTTCTGTCGCTCTTGCATATGACTGGGTCCCTTGATGATTTCGCTCTTCAGAAATAAATGTCATGCAACAAGGTGTACTGCACACACCTCCTTTGCCCTTGCAGGGAAGAACACCTCTCCCGCGGTTCCGTCCCCCGGACGCACACTCACATATATACACACACACACACATGCAACACACATATGCTATGCATCTCCATTGCTGGCGGGACCTGTTCCTCAGACCGCGTTCCATGTCGAGCAACAAGAGTCGAAAGCTGACGTTGACGCTTACCTTGGCGAGAACAAAGAACCAGTTGGCCTTGCCTCCGTTGGTGATCCACATCTTTTGTCCGTTGATGACCCACTTGTCTCCCTTCTTGACAGCCTTGGTCTGGAGACCAGCAACATCGGATCCTGCACCGGGCTCAGTCACGCAGTAGGCAGCCATCAGAGGCTCCTCGGTCATTCTTCCCAAGTACTTCTTCTTTTGGAAATCGTTGGCAGCAACCATCAAGGGAGCCTCAGCGAGTCCGTTGGCCTCAATGGCAGTCTGAATACCCGAGCATCCGTACGCCAGCTCCTCCGAGACCAAGGAGCCCTCAAAGACACCGAGACCGATACCGCCGTATTTCTGGGGGATGTGAGTGTTGACGAGTCCGAGCTCCCAGGCCTTGCGGATCAACTCTGTGGGGTACTCGCCGGTGCGGTCGTGGTGGGCAGCGATGGGGATGATCTCGTCCTCGGTGAACTTGCGGGCAAGATCCTGTATGGCGAGCTGGTCCTCGTTCAAGGCAAAGGAGACGTTGTGCTGGGCCATGGAGCTCGAGAAGGAGCGGACAGCCATCTGGGCGGGGGCCTTGGAGGCAGCCACACGGCGGAAGGTGGAGGTGGCAGAGCGCAACATTTTTGTTCTGGTGCGTGAAATGTGTGTGGGGGAGGGGAGGGGGAAGACGAGGAGGAGGAGGAAGAGGGAAGGAGTAGGGAGTGGAGAAGAAGAGAGAAGAGAGAAGAGAGAGAGAGACAAAAAGAAGAGCCGCAAGCAAGTGCGATGGAGAAATGGAGTCAA
Organism: Mortierella alpina; assembly: GCA_029449245.1. Lineage (NCBI taxonomy): Eukaryota > Fungi > Mortierellomycota > Mortierellomycetes > Mortierellales > Mortierellaceae > Mortierella > Mortierella alpina. Next base: position 2,267,006 of record JANATF010000001.1, on the reverse strand, counting down.
TGGGAAAACACACGCGCGGATGTAGCAGGGCTTCTTGCCCAACCACACGCACGTTTGCGTGTGCACACTCCGGGACACGTGAAAAATACATAGTGCTCCTGTCAGGCACCCACACAGATGCCAAAAAAAAAAAACAATTTATGGTTCCTCACAGCACGCCCAGGAGGGAGATCACCATGTTCAGGTTCTCGCGATATTCCAGGTGTCCGCCCACGATATCGCTCAAATCCACGTTCTCAATCCGCGACACCGCATCCACAGGCTGCAGACCCGCCACATCCAGGCCCAGTGCACTCAGCCTAAAGATGGACCCAAGCACGACGTCCTTCTTGGAGTAACCATTGATGAAGCGGTGTGACACCACCGACGAGGCTGCCTTCCACTTTTCAACCTGGTCCGTCTTGATGGGGGCACCCAGCAGGACCACTAGAGGGCAGAACACAGTTGTGTTAAAACCAAGACACGTCAAAGGACAATCCTCCCTTATTCATCCTGCAAAAAAAAAAAAAAAAAAAAAAAAAAACACGCAAAAGAACGTACCAGAGTTGACAAGGCCATTCTCTTTACGCTTGGCCAGCTCCAACAGGCACTCCCAAATGACCACAGCGCCTGTCGAGTACCCGATCAAGGTCGTCGGCCGATTTCCCTGCACACGCTCCATCAAAATATCCGCCAGCACATAGCCTGATTTCCGTGCACGATCCATCGCAACAACCCTAAAGTGACAAGGGTGCAGAGCATTAGTTATCTCTGGTCAGGATGCGGTCATAACTGGACCAGACTAATCATTTTGTCCACTTCCCTACCATGGGTTATCAATCAAATCTCCCGCTCGCATGAGTCCAAACGGCAGAACCAGCGCACTGGCCAGCGCGGCAAAGACGGTCTGGGAGATGACCTGTGTTGAAACCATGCGCACGGCTTCTGTTGCCACAAATGTCTTGAATGCGTTTCCAAGCGTCACTAGCTCTGCGGGCTCAAACGTCAAGTGGAAGACATCGTTTCCTTCCAGCGCATGATCCGCAGTTCCTTGCCATGCATCGAGAACCTCAGACTCGTCGAAAAGATATCCGGAGATCACAATTGCCAGCTATTGAAATCATCAAGGCGAAGGTGCACGACAAACAACATGAAGATTCAGAATTGCTGTCCTTTTGCCAAATGTTGATATTTGAAAGAAAAAAAAATCATGGGTGGCGCATGGCTTACATGAAGCGAGGGTATTTGCGGCAGCGTTGGATCCTTGACAATCGGAGTAAATGATAAAACTTTCAAGTCTAATGAGCGCGAAGGAGCAAGAAAAATGTAATCAGTTGATTAGCATGTATTTAGCGCCAGACTGACATCACAGAGCCAGAAGCATCTCAAGTCAGGAACATTTTCAAGTCAAAAGTACGTACCTCTCGTCCTCCTGTGCATCTTGTAGCCCGCCAGTCCACCTCCTGCAAGTCCAAACAGAGATGCCATCACAGCGATACCCGCTGTGGTGCCCAAGACTGCTGCTCCAGATCCCAACAGGACACCAGCGCCTACCGCAACCAGCGGGGCTGCCAGCCCTCCTGTTAGCCCAATGACGGTCGCACCTGCAGCAATAGATAGTCCTGTGGCAACATACTTCCAAGTCTTTTTCTTCTTTTCGAGCTCCTGCATCGATGACTGGGCTTGAGATTGCATTGCAACTCCATGCTGGTTCACATGGGCGTTACTGTTGCCGTTAGCCCGGCTGTTCCGAAAGTTGTTGAAAAATGCACCAAACCGAACGCCGCCTTGCTGCTGTTGTTCCTGATGCTCCTCCTTGAGCCGCTGAGCCTTCCTCAGCTCCATCTGCTCAGCCTCGATGAGCTCCTGCTGGTAAAAATATAAATGCTGCGCAATGCGCTTCTCGACAAGCATGAAGGTATCGAACGACAGATAGAGATAGTTACACATGGTGAAGAGCAGAGCTCTCGCACGGGCGTCGTATTCCAGAGGCTGGACCCGAGCCCGATGTTTCTTTTGCGATGACGTGGAGGACGATGACGATGATGACGCCAAAGAAGATGTGTCGCAAGTGGGGCGCGGTGGCAGTTGAGGCGGTATTGAGTGCAGCTGGTCCACTTGGGGCGGCAACGTGAGTGGCTTTAAACCATCCAAGTCCTTCTCTCCAGAGTCCGTCGCCGCGATGGGGTATAGCTCGTCGTTTTCGGAATATCCTGGCGGCAGGTCGAGGTTCAGTCCTGTCAGGTCGCGGCTTAGTCTCTGAAGGGAGACCTTCTTTCGAGTCTTGGTCGAGGGTTCAAAGCCAAGCCCAATGTATAGAAGGTCGTTGAGAATCTCTGTGCGGATATCCAGCTCATGCTCTAGAGCGTCCTCGCCCACGATGGACCCCAGCGAGGGCGAGTATGCTGGCTGTTCTGGCAGTCCATACTGTGTCGGCTGCTGCAGGCTTCTCCGATTGCGTGTGGGAGACGCTGGCGGGGATGAGAGGGGCGAGGTCAGTGTGGGCGAACGAGCCATGGGGCTCTGCTTTCGCCGGTACATCTCTGGGAGGAGGGGCTCTGCCAAGACTTGGAGGTTGCAGTCCTGATAGGAGCCGTTCTCCTGCAGAGACAGCAGCATTTCCTGCTCCTCGCGCGAGTGGATCCCGAGCTGGCGGAAGAGCGACCTCAGGAAGGTGTGCTTCCAGGGCAGGGTGTCGATGTCGGCGGATTCGAGCGCGGTGATGGCGCATGCGGCGAGGGTGGCGACGGAGAAGGCCTGGGCCTCGGACCATTGCTCAGCAAAGGTCTCGATGGCAAAGACGGTGGCATGCTCCTCCTGGTCCAGGGATGCAGCGTCGTTGTCGTGAAAGAGCGAGGCAGGGGATGAGGTTATGCTCATGGTGCGCTGGCGAGGGTGTTGGAGGTGTGCGGGTGCCTGTGGGTATGTGCGCTGTGTGCTGTCTGCTGTGTCTGTGTGTGCGTTGTGTGTATGTGCGTGTATGTGCGTGTGTGTGCGTGTATTTGCGTGTGAGTGAACGAAAAGAGGAAAAAGGAACTAAAAAAAAAAAGTATCGGCCGTTGCAGCATGTGTACGTGCCTATTTTTAAGACTCAGCGTGGTCCATTCTGCACCAGCCAAATGCTGCTATCCCTCCACTGCGTCCTGCCGTCTTGGATACGCCTCATGCTCCTCGCCTAGAGCGGGTCTTCCGAAGAGCTCTTCCTTGCACCCACAACCAGCAGGCCCAGCTCTCAGAGCCGTGCTGTTTACCGCAACCCGCACCCCCTTTCGCCCAATGGCTTGCCCGTCACTGCATTGGTCCATTGAACAGTACCTCGATACACCCAAGCTGTGCCACCCATGCAACCGCATTATAGAGATAAATAGAGGAAAAAAAACTCCACATCTACTATCTGCCAAGGACAACAGCACACTGTTTCAATTGGTGCCACCAACTGACCAGCATCGTCAAGGGCATGCCTCAGGGCGCATGGCACCTGTCATCCTCGGCATGGCAGAAGAGCATAGCCGGTTCTCCAATAACACCCTGCTTTCTAAATGGCTTCATATTTATTCTACCGACACCTCTATGTGTCCTAAAGAAGCATCTGTTCAGCAATTGCTTCTGGTCGCAGCTGAACACCCATCCTCGGTCGTGCCCAGCATCAAGCGACTCTGCAAAAACATGCCAGGCAATAATTTTGTATATTGTTGTCAGCCATCGCTCCCTGTCATTGTCTGAAATTTGGACAGCTTCATACTAACTAGCCCAGCGATAAGTTGGCAGCAATTGCTTAAGAACAGTATCTTCAAGGTCTTGGGGTGGGAGATTGCGAAAATTAGTGCGCGATAAGTATTGATCACTGCTAGAGTTGGCCAAATATATCGAAGGTCGCCTTCGATGGTCGCCTACGAAGGGGCTTATAAGGGCAAACCGACTTGCAATAGTAAGTCTACTCAATAGGTAAAGAACCCAGAGCGGCAAGAGCGTTTGTTGTCAAGAGTGTGGATTGTCAAAAGCGCAGATATTCAAAACCCCGGATTAGCAAAAGTGCGTGTTGCCAATTGTGCGAGTTATCAAGAACGCGGGTTGTCAAGAACGCGGATAAGTAAGCACGCTGACTGTCAGGGAGACGAATTGTCAAGAGTGTGTGCGTGGATTGTCAATAACGCGGATCGCCAAGAGGGTGGATTGTCACTGCAGATTGTCATGGGTGTGAATTATCGAGAACGCGGAGTATCAAAAGTGTATGATGTCAAGACAGCGGATTGTCAGCAGAGTACATTTACATTGTCAAGAGAGTGAAAGGATTGACAAGAGAGTGCATGGATTAACAAGAGAGTGAATGATTGACAAGAGAGAGAGCGGATTGACAAGAGAGAGCGGATTGACAAGAGAGTGAATGGATTGACAAGAGAGTGAATGGATTGACAAGAGAGTGGATTGACAAGAGAGTGGATTGATTAGAGAGTGGATTGACAACAGCGCGGATTGACAAGAGACTGGATTGACAACAGCGCGGATTGACAAGAGCGCGGATTGACGAGAGAGTGGATTGACAGGTCAGCAGATTGACAAGAGAGATGACAAGAGCACGGAATGACAAAAAACTGGATGATAAGAGCCGATTGACAAGAGAGCGGATTGACATGAGAGCATGCTTGTCAAGGTGTATGCTGTCAAAAGGGCGGACGATAACCGGGAACCCGGATTGTCAAGAGTGTGTGCTTGTAAGCGTGTGTATTGTCAATAGGGTGAATTGTCAATAACACGGATTGTCAGGCACCTGGATTGTCAAGAGCGTGTGCTACTGTAGCTAGCAAGGGAGTGTGTTGTCAATAGGGCAGATTGTCGATAACGCGGATTGTTTAGAACGCGGATCGTCAAGAGTGTGTGCCTGTAAGCGTGTGTGTATTATTAAGAGGGCGGATTGTCAAGAACGCGGATTGTCAAGAACGTGGATTGTCAAGAACGCGGATTGTCAAGAACGCGGATTGTTGGCCCGGATTGTCAAGAACCTGGAATGTCAAGATCGTGTGCTAGCAAGCGCGAGTATTGTCAAGAGGGCGGATTGTCAAGAACGCGGATTGTCAAGAGCGTGTGCTAGTAAGCGCGTGTATTGACAAGACCACGGATTATTTTGTCAAGAACGCGGATTGTCAGGAACGCGGATTGTCGAGAACGCGGATTGTCAAGACTGTGTGCTTTCAAGCGTGCGTATTGTCAAAAGGGTGGATTGTCAAGAACCTGGATTGTCAAGAGCGTGTGCTAGCAAGCGCGTGTGTTGTCAAGAGGGCGGATTGTCAAGAGCTTGGATTGTTAAGAGAGTGGATTGACAAGAGAGTGGACAGACAAGTCAAGAGGGCGGACAGACAAGAGCGCGGATTGATAAGAGAGCGGATTGACAAGAGAGTGGACTGACAAGAGAGTGGATTGACAAGAGAGTGGATTGACAAGAGAGTGGATTGACAAGAGAGTGGATTGACAAGAGAGTGGATTGACAAGAGAGTGGATTGACAAGAGAGTGGATTGACAAGAGAGTGGATTGACAAGAGAGTGGATTGACAAGAGAGTGGATTGACAAGAGAGTGGATTGACAAGAGAGTGGATTGACAAGAGAGTGGATTGACAAGAGAGTGGATTGACAAAAACGCGGATTCACAAGGGACTGGATGGCAAGAGACTGGATGACAAGAGATCTGATTGACAAGAGAGCATGCTTGTGACGGTGTGTGCTGTCAAAAGGGCGGATAAGAACCCGGAAAACCGGATTGTCAAGAGCGTGTGCTAGCAAGCGCGTGTATTGTCAAGCGGGCGGATTGTTAAGAATCCGGATTGTCAAGAACTCGGATTGTTTGTCAAGAGCGTGTGATAGCAAGCGTGTGTGTTGTCAAGAGGGAGGATTGTCAAGAACGCGGATTGTCAAGAACCTGGATTGTCAATAGCGTGTGCTAGCAAGCGCGTGTGCTATCAATAGGGCGGATTGTCAAGAACCCGGATTGTTAAGAACCCGGATTGTCAAGAGTGTAAGCGTGTGTGTTGTCAAGAGAGGTGCTTGCAAGCGCGTGTATTGTCAAGAGAGGGGATTGTCAAGAACGCGGATAGTCAAGAGGGCGGATTATCAAGAGGACGGTTTGTCAAGAGGACGGTTTGTCAAGAGCGCGAACTGACAAGAAAACCGGATTGTCGAGAACATGCTAAAGCCTCATTCAACGGTGGATTCTGGGCATGGATTTTCATATTGGATTGGAGATATCATTGGCTCGTGTTCAAGACTAATTTTCGTGGAGGATTGAGGAGGAGTGGTCGAGTCAAAAAACCAATTCTTTTTTCTAGCACTTTGAAGTTGGATTGTAAAGGTAATTCTCGAAGGATATGATTGGCTACCCTCGATATTTTAGTTCCAATCCAGAAGACAGCATGCTGAGGGTCGCGACCCACGTAAAATTGGTAGGACCAAGCCTTGTAGCAACCTGGATGGACTGGCTGCGGGTAACTGAATCGACACCGTTTGTCTACGAGACAGTAGCTGTCGCACTGATGGACCTGATGCTCACACACCAGCTGAGAAAGATATTTGCCGTGCTCTGGACCTTCCTCTAAATCCTTAACTACCAACTTGAATATCATCCTTAATCACACCTTGAACCTCCTTCCCTTCTCGCCCACCTACATATGCTCCCTTGCCCTTGCCCTCTCAGATTCACACGAGATCTATGGCAGAACAAGAATAGAGGATACTCATGAGCAACCTCCCGCATTTCCACATCTTGGAGCATACATCGTAGACTCTCCTGAAACGTGTAGGCAAGTTTTATGGTAGGAAAGTAAGTGAGAAAAAGATGTCGGTCCACACTGACCACACACCGGTATTTATACATGTTTATTGTTACTACAGAGATGTAATGTTGGGTAGATGGATAGGTGAAGGAGTCATTGCTAAGAGATGGATAGCGGAAGGCTATAGCCTGGCGCGTATCCTAACTTCTGAATGATTGGCCATGATCCTAATTCATTAGACGTTACGCCAATACTACATAGAATGGGTACCGGATGACTGATCCGGACCAGGAACATCTTTCTGGTTCATGTAGTTCGTGCTGGCGAAGGTCCATGATTGGTACCTGGAGCCAAGCTTCTAGATATGACATTTTGTATCTTCTAGGCAAGCACTTTCACTGTTTTGATTGGACTCGTTGGTCTTTGTTAAGGAGTCTACGATAGTAGACGCGTTCGTATCTCTGTCTACTTACTACTGGACTCTGGTGAATATTGCACGTCTCCAAAAAGATTGTGATTGGGACGGATTCTTGGCTGATCACATCATGTATACTTATTTAGACTCTACGTGTGCAACTGAACACATGAGAGGTCATCGTTGGACCCATAATGCACTCCACAAGCACTCCACAGTCTGGCTATGGGCCGCGGATAATGAGCAGCGGTTGTCGAGCGTACGGTCAAGGCGTATATGGAATACGCTGGAGTTTTTTTTCTGTTTCAAATACCCACCTGTCATCCACGCACTCTCCGGACCCTGCTTGAACACTATCTGTTGAAGGCTGGCAGCGGAATCAAGACAGTAGCGGCTATTCTTTTACCAACTTTACGAGAACAAGGCTCTGCAGCGGACCTGTCATTGCGCAGCAGATGAATATCACCATTAACGAGCAGACGTGGATAAATACGGACTCTGCACTTGATGCTATCAACTTCCAACCACGACGACGAAGACATGATCAGCATCTCGGAGAGCGAGAGTCGACAGCTTCGCGTTTTGTTCACCATTAACGTCACGACCACGTTCAACCATACTACAGTGAAAGAAGCCATACAACAAGGCATAAGAATCATTCTCAACGAGAAGGAGTCAACTGATTCGGCTTTCACAACAATTACTCGTCGATGAATGTATTTCATGTGAAAAATAAAGAGTATCGAAGGTCACAACAGAATCTCAGAAACGCAAAAAAAGTGGATGCTATAGGACAAGTCGACTTAATCAAGCCCAGAGACTTCTATTCTCTCAGAGAAAAGGTGAACGGCATGTGCATGCGCGTTGCCTTTAGACCTTTATTATTTCCGCATACTCAACAGGTAGTAGATGTATTCTGCAGTCATTCTCCTTGCCGGCTAACGAAATGAGATGGATGCAACTTCGTTAAACACTACTATAAAAATCGGGTGCTTTTATAAGCACTTTTACACCGTTCACTCACCTGTTCTGTCCTGATATCAGAATCTTGCCAAATCTCCATAAAGTGGCACAGCACCTGTCTTTATCCATCGCACAGTGGCATGCAAATCCTTGTCAAGTGGTCGGTCCTCGTTCACAAAATCAGAGTGAGTCCCAACCATATGCATGAACTTCTGGAGCACACCCGGCACTGGTGAAATAGCTGGGTCGCGCAAACGTCGTTTTACGGCCTGCACGGTTGCCAAAGTATGGGCAGCAGCAACCTGCTCGTCAGCGTAGGCACGCGCAGACAATCGCGTGCGGCGATCGTGCCCATTCTAACCTTATCTTGATTGTGCGATTCGGTGGAACGTGAAAACACGCTTGCGGGCATCGTCAATTTCAGAGCTTCGGCAGTCCATGCGGAAGTACCAATCTGTATTCCATTGGAGCCACGATTGATCGCTGTTCGTCCACCGACGCTCCCACACAAGTTGAGTGGCAGACCGTGGTTGAACTTGCAATCGACCAGCAGGGCAAACTGGCGATCCAACAAGTCGGCTATCATACATCACTTCGCGCTCGCCGATGAGTACTGCCGCCAGATAGCAAAGCGGGATCAAATCTCCACTTGCACCGACTGAACCTTCGGCTGGAATGCGAGGCAGCACACGCTCGTTTATCAATTGCATTAGTTTGTCGAGCAGCTCCCAGCGAACACCAGAATAGCCATACGCGAGCGAATTAAGTCGTGCTACCATCGCAGCCAGAGTGGCGTCAGCGTCCAGATATTCGCCCATCCCGCAACCAAGGAAGCGCGTGAGTTGCAATGGCAAGTCTCTCACCAGCTCTGAGGACACACCAACGTCGCATGCATCGCCGTAGCCCGCCTTCACGCCATAGACGGTCGCCCCGCCTACTAGGCGCGCGCGCAAAAAGTTTGCACCACGGTCAATCCGGTCCCGGAATGACGCCGCAGGATTCAGACGCACAGCTGCTCCGTGCTCAGCCACTGCCAATACGTCTTCAATTGCGAGCAAGCACCCGCCAACAAGGATTTGGTCCTTGTCATCCACCGTCGAAAGATTGTGCTGGATCTTGAGTTCAGTAACAAGAGGCGAGATCAACTGTTTTATATCGGGGTGTGAGATTAGTACGAGGTGATGCATGTTTACGCCCACTCATAGTGCGGAGATGAAACGTAGGAGCTCACCGGAGTATCAACATCGTTCGCCACAGGTCCATGGGATTGTGGGGCATGGTTAATACGTTCTAAATAGTTGTATGCATATAATGGGTAAATCGCGATGGACGCCTATAAGATTCATTAATGTAGAGAGAGTTCAGCGATTCCTACCAGGGTTGACGGATGAGAAGCCGGACGGACAAAGGAGTTTAAGAATGACAGGAGGCGTGGTCGAAACGGGATGGAGAGGTTATGAGGCGTCTGCGCGGCACTTGCTATGGTTCTTGACGTAAGAGAGTAGGTGCCGTGGACGTTATTAAAGATTTGGAGGTATGAGCTTTATGAGATGGCAACATGTTGTAGGTCTGATATATTTATAAGCTGAGCGAGTACTAGCAAATAAGATATTTGATAAAAATAAGTCAGGATCTTGTCTAGAACTCTTGAGATCCGAGGAGGCACGCAGAGAAATCGGCATACAAGAAGAAAGAACACCCTTGGACCATGATATCTAGCTGCAGATGAGGAGACTAAGTAAGCGTAGATTTAAGAGGAGTTGCAAAGGCTGGGAGAAATGACTGATAGGGACCAGTCAGGGATGGAAGAATACAAGATGGAAGCTGTAAATTACGCGCCGTATTGCGCGCACAAACTTCTGTGTCACCATCGGGGAGCCAGAACGGCGCCATTGGACCATGAACTTCTGGTACAGTCGAGGAGTCTATGTGCATACATTCCTGTTATGGTGCACTGCATCAAATCTTTGGAGCGCATTTTCGCGTTTCGCCAATATATGTACCTTACTTAGGGATGAGGAGATGGCAAGGAGAGATCAAGGGATGGGAACAAGGTGGGAAAGGCAAAGCAAGAATATATCATATATCATTCTTTCGGTGCATGGTCTGAGTCCGAACTCGCGTGTTCGGAGAGGGAACAGGAAGAGTTAAGATATTTACGGGATCAGGCGCGTGCGAGCATCGACCGTCGTTTTTTCGTTTTTCGAAACTTCTCTCTTGGACTCCATTACTCTCATCTTCCCTTTGGTCTTTTTCAGTCTTTGGTTTCTTAATTTCTTTCGCCTCTTTTCGTGTCCATTGTACCGCTGGACATTACCCGCTACTCCTCCACCTATCTGACCAGCGATCTTGAAGCTACTTCATCTTCTGTCCTGAGCACGTAAAACTATCGTATCATACCTACTATATCATGCTTTTAAAGGCTATTTATGTTGCGGTCACTGGCCTGTCCCTCGCCTTCACGATTGCACCTCCGCCATCTTCTCGAACCGTCTCCCGGTCCAAGGATAAGATTAACGTCGAAAGCGTCTCGTGGACCTCAAAGCTGCTCCGTACATTCTCATCGCAATAGCCTTAATCGAGACTGGTGTTTATCTCGTCCTGATGTACCTCGGTCGACTTGGACACAACCAACATATAATGGCGATGCAACAGCTGGGGGTGTTGGAGCCATGGCATGTGGTGGGTTCCTGATTGCTGTTGGTGGGATGGCGTTGAGACGCTGGACTTACTGGACGCTGGATCGATGATCACTTGTACAGTTGTACGCTGAACACTCACGCGCGGTCCCCGTCCCGTTTGCTTAAAGCTTTCAACTAAAATATTGTTCCTTACAACATATATAGTACCAACTGACCATCCGGCCTGGTCACAGGCTGGTCAAAGACGGGCCATATAGAGTCCTTCTCCACCCTAGCTATACAGGCGCCGTCGTCAATAGCACGGCAGTCTACATGGTGCTCTGGAATAAGGGACTCTGGGATGTCGTTGCCAGCTATCTGGTAAGCTATATTGGCTATTTTGCTGCCTTTATGAAACCATTTGGAGTCAATACAGGCATACTGGTGGTGATCTTGTATGGGTCATTCCAAGCCCAGATGTTTCTGTGCCGTTACAAGAAGAGGAGAGGATGCTACAAGAGCATTTTGGCAAAGAGTGGGATGAGTATGCAAGCAAGCGCCCAGCAGTATTACAGTATGAGGTTGCTTTCAGCCTGTCGCGCACACTTCGCTGTCCTGTCCTTGGCCCCTCAAGAAATGTGCAAGCCACAGGAAAGTCGTAGTTATAACAATCGCACACGCAAGCACAAATTTCACCCCTTCACCCTCCTTTTGTTACTCCTTGAACATCACCCTCTTGTATTCTCGCCATAGCGGACCTGTCAAAACTGATGGAGCGTTGTAGTCCGATGGGCAATGGGCGTACGGGGAGATCCTGTATAAAACGGTTCGTGGATCCATTACCATCACTCCCCTACCAGGGAAAGGTCTACAGCGCGACATTGATGGTTTGCAGCGCCTTCCATTCTGCGAAGGGTCTGCCTCCTTGCGCTTGAATTCGAATCGAGTGAAGTCGCTGACCAGCAAGGGTGCCATCCAGGTTCGCTATCGGTTGCTATATTGGTGTTTGTCAAAATTGATGGAGCGTTGTAGACCGATGGGCAATGGGCGTACAGGGAGATCCTGTATAAAACGGTTCGTGGATCCATTACCATCACTCCCCTACCAGGGAAAGGTCTACAGCGCGACGTTGATGGTTTGCAGCGCCTTCGAACTTGCGAAGGGTCTGCCTCCTTGCGCTTGAATTCGAATCGAGTAAAGTCGCTGACCAGCAAGTTGCCATCCAAACCCATTGCACTTTCTCAACTGTCTCTCAACCTCTCTCCCGTCGTATTGTGGGTAAGTTAATGCAGCGCGTTCATAAGCCTTGTCAAAAAAAAGTCTAGGATCCAAAGGAACAACCTAGCTGTTGCGCCTTTCTGCAGGTAATGCTGCAGATATAATAATGTAAGCTTTCTAAAAGCCAACCTACCTCAGCCCTTCAACAACGCCATTGTAACTATTTTTTCTGTCTTCGAAGTCTGCAACACCACTTGAAAGCATTGGAGCATCTGGAACTACGCTCGTATTCTCAAGAAAACCTGTCGTTCAAGTGTTTCATGAAATTGTATCCAGAACCTGCATTCGGGTGGTGATGATTTGACGAGGAGAGTGAGGACTGAGGCGCGGATTCGGCTTTGGACATATATATACAGTATGTTCGATGCGTCGGCACATAAAGCGAGAACGCGTTTGCTCAATAGTTGCGCTTAAGGGGAATTAGCCAATGCTTAAAGGACGTGTAACCTAGATGCAAGTTCACCTTCACGCTTCGCCATGTCCACTTCACAAGAGCACCATGCGAGTCGAGAGTGTTTTTTGATTGAAAATAGTCCCTACAACAGCGTGTACGATTGTGCCACCGCGTTTTACAACCAATTCAAGTTCAATGGTAGGAATGCTGCTCACGACGCACTGTTGAAATCAATACAAGGCGTGCAATCAGAAGCAGCTTTTCAAGGATACTCAGATGCCCTAAGGGTTAGTCAGCTAATATATTTTACGCTGTATTGAGCCGACTGATATGATTGATTGGCTGACTGGCAGACTGACAACCCACATTCTACTCACCTAGACCAAAGAATTCCTCAAATGGGAGTTGGCATGGTTTCGAAAACTGGAAGAAGAAAGAAAGTTGTCGACGGAGGCGGTTATTGCAAGACAGCGACGTCAAGTAGAGGTTGCCGGAATCACCAAGAGCCGGCATGTCTTGGTCAGTGGCATCAACCTCCTTGGTGATGGTACACTTCAGACGTTTGCGGATGCCACAGCTACCAGTGTCAGTGAACCTTCTCCACTGTCCGCCAAGAGCAAAATCCCCGTATCATCTCTGGAGACCGCCAAAAGGGTTGCAAAGCGCAAGAACTCTGCTATCGTGGAGCCATGGCGATCAGTTGTTCAGCAGCTTTTGGAGAAGGTAAATTTATCTAGAAACATGCGCCAAGTGTCAATAGTGGCAAGTGAACTGGTTCGAATAGTTGGCACGGAGCTTGTCATCTGTTTCAGATAGCTTTGAAATCAGGCACAATGCCGCGTGAGACATCTATACAGAAGGTTTGGGCCAAAGGGATGCGCTGGGAAATCACATCCAACTAACACCCTTTCTTTTTCTCTCGCCTTGTAGATCAAAGGTGGGAATGTGGCCTTGGCTGAGGAGTGGCCAAACGAACTGACTGGCCTTCACAAGATGCTGTACACGTATATTGAGAGACAGCTGCAGACCAATGTGGCCATGACAAAGTTGGTCGAGAAGGATGTATTGTAAGTTCACGATGTCAATACTTCTTCCAACATATTTTTGCGTTAGTGTCCTGGAGGCTTTTACTAACACATTGTTGCCACGGATATAGTGTTGCCATGTCCGGCATCGTTAATGCGAGGATGAGTGGCGCCAGAGACGTGTTCGGTCAGGAGACGGTGGACTTGATCAAGAGCCAATGCTTGCTGCCCAACATCAGCCATCCAAGTGAACAACTGCGAGATATCTTGATTCCACTTCAAGAGGCGTTCGAGGCAGGTGGACTGGATAGGCTAACTGATGTAATAGAGGTGGCACTTGGGGTCGAAGCATCAGCTCGCATGAAAGGCGTTGCCACTAATCCATTGAAGCGGCGGATTCTTGATGCTGTGCGCCATATGTAAGCACCTCACTGAGACTCCGACTGTAAATGTAAATATTCCGCAACTAGGCTATGGTATTAATACTCGTATCATTCATTAGTCGTCTCAAGAGGCCGTCCAAAACGATGAGTGAGGGAGAGCTGGTCGAGGTGTGGTCCTATGTCCTTGGTGCACTAGCAGGCTACAAATTGTCTCTTCGCTCGTAAGGTTTCATATCTTTGTGGCAGTTGATGAGATCTTCTCCTGTTTCTATCCTTAACTTGACACAATACAGTACAGTACATACGCACTAACGCTTATTTTTTCATAGGGGCGAGCTGACATCTAGGGCTACACGATGGCAGCGGTTACTGATGCAGCAAGAATATGATGTGGACGCTGGTTCAGCGACGTACGGCAGGAAACTTGACCTACAGTGTAGGGTTGAGGAGTATGAACTCAACAATTCAGAGTTCAAAGTGGACGGTGCATCGGAGCAGCAGGTTGACATGCAATACCGAAAGAATTTGCGAGTCAACCAGGCGATGATGCTATATCTAAAGGAGCAACTTGGAATGCCACTGAGGGATTTGGATGTACTTGCTCTCGATGTCCATGGTAAATGTCATGATGGCTAGCACACCGTTTTATAATTTCATGACGGGGATAGCAAACTGACACCTTTTTTTACATTTGGAATAGGCCTGTCGGCGGTCTTATTTGCGCTCAAGTACAATGGAGAGGTGTTCATTTCGGATCTTGCCACTAAGCATATGCTGCGTCTACCTGACTCGCCTGCTTCCTGGAAACTGTTCCTTCGCGGAAACACTTTGAGCACTTTGCTGGCTTACGTGGTACGACAGGTAGATGTTTGTTGAATTTTCTATGTACATAATTCATGAACGAAAGACTAATTACCTAAAGTGATATAGAAACACTTGCAGAACCTTACGGAAAGAATCGAGGAGCAGGAGCTGCAGCATGAAGAAGAGGCAAGAACCGCTGATCGATGCACACCCGAAAGGGGACCGCGACCTCTTGGTGGATTCACCTTTTTAAGTCCAAGCAAGAAAAGATGCTGTGCCAACTGAAGCATAGGAATAAAAGGCGGACCAAAGCATAGGGCAGGAAGACGTGTATGACGAAGATTCTTGAGATGACGGGGAAAACGTCCTCAAACTTCTCCGACCTGTGCTTTTCCTGCATTCAACTCGGACGCCCTCGCTGAATCCTGTGGGATTTTGGGAGCCATTAAACTAGTAGTCCAGGACACAGACTGCTTGATGTTATTGGAATAAATGTGCTGTTTCTGAGCGGGCGGATTGCTTGCGCGATCATACTCGGGAAATGTGCGATTGAAAGAAAAAACATGCTGTCCCTGACAAACCGATGATTGCGGCGGCATGGTCGTCGCGAAGACGGAAGGTGTAACTGACACAACGGGAAGCGTACTTTGATCGAACCATTGGCCTCGTTCAGTTGCACAAATTTGTTCAAAATCGAACATCGATTACTTCAGTAAAACCGATAGTTTTACTTAAATTGCCGATGCTCGATGCTGACATCGTGCTCGCTCAGTTGTAAATTCGCAGCATCGATGTCGACATCGGAAAAATCGGTATAAACAAGTTTCGCTCCCAGCTAAGGCTGGACTAGACTATAGTCCCCCATCACATAGCGTGAAAAACGTCACGTTATGTGATGGGGGACTGTAGTATACAACACAGAGGAAAACCCCCCTTACTTTCCTCGCCTATTATTTACCATCATGGCAACACGAAAGACCCCAAGGAACAAAGCACTATGCGCCTTGCTTGGGCGAGATGGATGGGTGTGAGACAGTACATGCAGACCTTCGAGCTGCGGTATTCGTCCGTAACTGCTAGAGTTGTATACATTTGATGCACCTTTCTCATCTTTTCTCCTCCCCTTTTGGAATGCCTTTTAAGACGTGACCCGACACATGTTCCCGTATCCTTATCGAAATGGTTTTGGTTGAAGATAGGCGAAATGGTTTTGGTTGAAGATAGGCGACTAGATCGGACTTGGATGAGAAATGAAGTATGCTGCAAGCGATGGAGCAGGCGATACACAGCTTGAAGGGGGAGGGGGATGATGGCTCGTGGCCAGTGCTATTCTACAGGCCTTTGTTCAAAAGGTTGTTAAAATACGAGACATGACTGCCATCCACCACTAGACCGAATCGAGCAAGAGCCTTTAGTGCAGACTCTGGGTTCTCAAACTGAATGCGTGTACAGGGATACAGGAAGGCCGTAAACAGTTGCTGGTGGAAGGACGGGTCGGGAGGAACGCGTGGATGTTGTCGCTCCTGTCGTCTTTACAAGACACGCTCACGCGTCCATGATCGTGTATTTACGCGTGTCCACGTGCCACAAAGCTTTGCGCTTTCGATGAAAAGTCTAGGAAGCGCTCAACTCGATTTTCGATTTCCTATAAATTTCAGTCATGTTTTTTTGTTGATTGTCCTTGCCCCTTGGACCTTTCAACGCGGCACGGGAGGTGGACCAAGGAGGAAGAGCGTCATTTGTGACCCACCGATTTTTATTGCATTTGTGAAGTTATAAGTTTTACCGACTCACTTGTTTTCACAGCGGCAGACACCTTTGAAAAACGACTTTGAGCATCGACACTCGCCTTGGCCAATTCCTTTGTAGGCATCTTTCGAGATTTTGAGGCAGCCATCGTCCTTGCTGTATGAGTTGTAGTGGAAACATCTCTTGCACTCCTCAAAAAACTTTTCCTGACTCCAACCGACTGCACTGTCGCAAATATTCTGGAGCTTGCACCGTCCGTATCTGTCCATATCATAGGTCTTGAGCCCTCCGACCCTGAGACGATCGCCAGGCTGGAATTGGATTTCACAAATGCCCTCGGCCGAGACTGGAGTGGGAGCAATCAGGACGGCCATAGTAGCAACAGCAACCAGGAACACGAGTTTGGTCAGAGCGGGCATTGTGTGTTGAGCAGAAATGAGGATCTTGAGTTGTCAAATGGATGGAGAAAAGGATCATGGAAGATAGGTGTGGCATTTATACCAGTTTGGGCAATTTTGTGTCGAGCGAAAACAGTGAGGGCGAGGGCAACGATGAGGGAGAAGACGAGGGCGGAAATGAGGGCGAAGTCCATAATAGTTTATTTCAATTCCGGGAAGTACAAGATGACCTGTTTACATAGGCTTTTCAGGTCAACGGCGCTGCCCAGACCGCAAGTTGACTAAATTCTCGGTAATCATACACCAAAGGCTGACCAATCATCGCCATTCACACCTGGATATGCATGCTGCCAGTGTAGAAATGCAGCTTTTGAACAAGTTCAGGGGATTTGTTGGATACATCCAGGATTTCAAAAAGCGGTGTCCAACGAACAGCAAGAATGGGAAGCAAAGGAGATATCTGCCTATAGGATAGTGAAGAACGCGTTCTTTTTCCTTTTTTTTCTCCCTTCTTTCCCCCTTTCTTAAAAGACACACTGAATTGTTCATCATACAAACTTATGCAGGCATTTTCCTCGTTTATGTTATGTACCTCCAAGCACGGTACTTGAAGATTTTCGGTAATGTGCCTTGTGTTTGTAGTATGTACCTCCAAGTGCATGTAGTCTAGACTGTTCATGGTGAAGGCGAGGGCGTGCACCAGTTGAGAGTGGGAGCGACAACAAGGCTGTCGCGGAAATTATAGATGGATACAATTTGAGAGCTCTCTGCTACCTTTCCATCTCACGATCAAGTGCGCGTCTCGAACACAACCGGTACTGGTGTATATGTGTAGTTGGATAACGCAAATATAGACCCACGGCTTGCACTGTTGCCAACATATGGGCAGCAGTAACCTGTTTAGTCAACGCAAACACGCTAGCGGGAATCGGCAGTTTTTGAGAGCTTTGGAAGTCCATGCGGAGGCGCCCATTTTGTATTGCATGAAAGCCGTGATTGATCACTACTCGCTCATTGACGCTCCCAGGCATATTGAGTAGAAAGATGGTGGGCGATAGGTTTTTGTTTTGAGAACTTGTGTCCGAAGGGTTAAAGACCCATTACCGATCGCTGGAGAAACGTTGACAATGAAGGCATACTCGGCATTATCGATGTCTATAACCTGCGTTCCCTTGTGAAATTGACGCGATGCGTGAGAGATTTCGATTGAACCTCGCAGAGCATGGGAGGCATGAGGTGTTCAGTAATTCCTCCACTTGTAGTTCTGCGCTAAGGGTACGTGAACCAGCCGTGTGGTCACCTGTGTTTGGCGATCTAACCAGTATGGATGCCCTTTGCTTAGAATATCCAGCGGTACAATCCAAGGCATCCTTGAGTGCCCCCCGTTGGATGTATGACAGATTGCTGAGGCTTGCTTTGGTCAGGAACTTCACTTAACTGTCTATATGGCGAGGTCATTAGATTGAAAAGTTGTCCAAGTATGCCTCGTCTATTTTGTCCATGCCTTAACTAATCCATGACCGTTTTGACTACGAGGTTTTTGACTCGGACATGCCGAGGCTACTCTTCATATCTACCAGGTTTCATGGTTGAAGTGATGGTTCAGCAGAACTGCACACCATACCCGGCTCGAATAGAGGCGCCGATAGATTCCGAACGCACGTAACGTAGGTAAATGCATCGTTGGGCGGAAAGTACGAGAGTGAAGAAATATACAGATCTTTGCAAGCTATTTCACCACCTATTTTGGTGATCAAAGGCCTCGGCTTTTCATCTCCTACGCGTCTCAGAGCAGCCTTGATATGCTCGTGTACCAGGAGCTAAGGTGTCACCGGATTCAAGATTCTGGAGCTTCAGACCATCGATAGTTGCCATGTCCACTACTTGTTTTTCTCTCTATGTGGCTACAGTAGAAACGAACATATCCTCTCCTTTTATCCATTACGACAGAGCCGTATAAGTTGGGAGCGACACGACGTTTGATAGAAGGCCATGCGGCAGCGCTCTTCCACGGTCGAGCAACAAAAAGTGAGGCCCTGGGACTGCGAAGTATCCTGAGTCATACAAGCCACCTGCCAAACAGTTTTGTGGTGCTTGAGGGAATCCACAGGAAGGCACACCTTTTTCCCTCCACACTTCATCATGGCTGACGGTAAGGATCGCTTGCGCGCATGCTGCAAGTCTCCAGGAAGTGGAGAACTTGGTCTTGGACTACAAATAGTGATGGGGATACAGAGATAGCAGCCACTTGAACAACAGTGACGATCCACTGGAGCACTATACACGCGAAATAGAGCTGTGTGGAGGATCAGTTTTTTTTTGTTTGCGCTGCGACAGGAGAAAAAAATAGTGAGCGCCAAGCATTGTTCTCACGAGTGCCATGGACTAATCAATTGCTCCTGTCTTTGCCATTTGGTCCTTAGGATCCGCTCAGTTTAACTTCCCCAAGGAGGAAGAAAAGATTCTCGAGTTCTGGCGCGAGATTGATGCCGTAAGTGCGGTTTTGCACCTCAAGCCCTCGGGTTCAAGCAAGTGCTTGTTAGCCTTAGACCCAATTGACAGCTGACTAACACATCGCACACTCCCCCTTTTTGCACACCTTTTGCCATGGGACTCTAGTTCAAGCGCTCCCAGGAACTCAACAAGGACAAGGAGCCGTTCGCCTTCTTTGATGGTCCCCCCTTCGCCACTGGACTTCCTCACTACGGACACTTGCTCGCTGGTACCATCAAGGTAAAACCTGCCGTTGTCAATGGCATTGGCCTGCAAGTGCTACGCCTCCTTGGAACTCTATGTCTGCTTTTCAGATGACTAATCTCAACGGACACTCTTGCGGCTTTCAAATCAACAGGATATCGTCACTCGTTTCGCCCACAGCACTGGACACAGCGTCGAGCGCCGTTTCGGTTGGGACTGCCACGGTCTCCCTGTCGAGTATGAGGTTGACAAGGCACTGGGTATCACTGGAAAGGCCGATGTCCTCGCCATGGGTATCGACAAGTACAACGAGGAGTGCCGCAGCATTGTCATGAGATATGCCAGAGAGTGGCGCCAGACCGTCGAGCGTGCTGGTCGCTGGATCGATTTCGACAATGATTACAAGACCATGAATGTCGAGTTCATGGAGTCGGTCTGGTGGGTCTTCAAGACCCTGTTTGAGAAGGGTCAGGTTTACCGTGGTATTCGCGTCATGCCCTTCTCGACTGCCTGTAGCACCCCCGTCTCCAACTTTGAGGCTCAGCAAAATTACAAGGATGTCAGCGATCCCTCCGTCGTCGTCTCCTTCCCCCTTGTGGATGACGTGAAGGTCTCCTTCCTTGCATGGACGACCACGCCCTGGACCCTCCCCTCCAACTTGGCCCTCTGTGTCAACCCCAGCCACGACTTTATCAAGTTCTTGGATGAGGCCTCTGGAAACACGTACATCATGGTTGAGAAGCGTCTGTCGATGCTCTACAAGGATCCCTCCAAGGCCAAGTTCAAGGTCTTGGATAGAATGAAGGGTTCGGACCTGAAGGGCATCAAGTATATCCCCTTGTTTGACTACTTTTTCAAGGAGTTTGAGAACACTGGATTCTGCATCTTGAACGACGACTATGTCGACGAGTCCGCCGGTACCGGTGTTGTCCACCAGGCTCCTGCCTTTGGTGAGGACGATTACCGCGTCTGCATCAACCACGGCGTCATTACGGCCGATGGCCACATCCCCTGCCCCGTCGACGAGGCTGGCAAGTACTTTGATGTCATTTCCGACTTTAAGGGCATCCACGTTAAGGAGGCCGACAAGCTGATCCAGAAGCACCTCAAGAACCAGGGCCGTTTGATTGTCCAGACGCAGATCAACCATAGTTACCCCTTCTGCTGGCGTTCCGACACGCCCTTGATCTACAAGGCCTTCCCCTCGTGGTTTGTCCGTGTCCAGCCTATTGTTGACCGCATGTTGAAGAACAACGCAGAGTCTCGTTGGGTGCCTGGATTTGTTCAGGAGAAGCGTTTCGCCAACTGGATCGCCAATGCCCGTGACTGGAACATTTCGCGCTCCCGTTACTGGGGTACACCCATCCCCATCTGGACCACGGAGGACTTTTCAGAGATGCACTGCATTGGATCGTTGAAGGAGCTGGAGGAGCTCTCTGGATGCGACAAGCTGACGGATATCCATCGCCACTTTATTGACAACATTACGTTCAAGTCGCCCAAGACTGGCAAGACCATGCGTCGTGTAGAGGATGTGTTTGACTGCTGGTTCGAGTCTGGATCGATGCCTTATGCGCAGCAGCACTATCCCTTTGAGAACAAGGAGACGTTCAAGAACGGCTTCCCTGCAGACTTTATCTCTGAGGGATTGGACCAGACCCGTGGTTGGTTCTACACGTTGCTGGTGCTGTCGACGCATCTCTTTGACACTCCCCCCGCCAAGAACCAGATTGTCAGTGGACTGGTCCTTGCTTCGGACGGCAAGAAGATGTCGAAGCGTCTGAAGAACTACCCCGAGGCCAACTTGATCTTGAACGCCTATGGTGCGGATGCTCTGCGTCTGTACTTGATCAACTCGCCTGTGGTCCGTGCTGAGACCTTGAAGTTCAAGGAGGAGGGTGTCAAGGAGGTGGTGACCAAGGTGTTCTTGCCCTGGTACAACGCGTACAAGTTCTTTGTCAACCAGACGGTTTTGCTCAAGAAGGAGTTTAGCCACGACTTTATGTACAACGCCTCGCTCAAGAAGAGCGACAATGTCATGGATCGATGGATGTTGGCGTCTTGCCAGAGCTTGATCAAGTTTGTGCACGAGGAGATGACGAGCTACCGCCTGTACACTGTGGTCCCACGCCTGTTGCGTCTGATTGAGGAGTTGACGAACTGGTATGTCCGTTTCAACCGTCGCCGTCTGAAGGGCGAGAACGGTGTGGAGGATGCGGTGCAGGCGATGAACACGCTGTTTGAGGTTCTGTTCACGCTTGTGCGTGTGATGTCGCCGTTCACGCCGTTCTTGACCGAGAACATGTACCAGACGCTGAAGACGTTCTTGCCCAAGGACCCCACGGTGGTGGACGATCGGTCGGTGCACTTTTTGTCGTTCCCTGAGGCCAAGGAGGAGTACTTTGATGATGAGATTGAGCGTGCCATGTCGAGGATGCAGGCGGTCATTGAGTTGGGACGCACGACGCGTGAGCGCAAGACGATCAGCTTGAAGACACCGCTGAAGGAGCTGGTGGTGATCCACCCTGATCCCCAGTACCATGCGGATGTCAAGAGTCTCGAGTCGTATATTGTGGACGAGCTCAACATCCGCAACCTGGTGGTGACGTCTGATGAGGCTGAGTATGGTGTCAAGTACACGATTGAGGCGGACTTCCGCTCGTTGGGAGCCAAGCTCAAGAAGGACGCGGTCAAGGTCAAGAATGCGCTGCCCAAGCTGACGGAGGAGCAGATCAAGGACTTTATCAAGACCAGGAAGATTACGTTGGAGGGCCATGACTTGGGCGAGGAGGATCTGACGGTGGTGCGATTCTTTGAGTCGTCCGAGAACACGATGGAGACGAACACGGACAAGGACGTGTTGATTTTGCTGGATGTGAAGCGGTATCCCGAGCTGGAGCAGGAGGGACTTGCACGCGAGATTATTAACCGTGTGCAGCGTCTGCGCAAGAAGGCGGGTCTTGAGCCCACGGACATGATCCACATGTACTATGAGTTTACGCAGGACATGAACCAAGCGCTCGAGCAGGTGATCAGGGAGCAGGAGGAGACGCTTGTGCGGGTGCTGAAGCGCTCGCTGTACCCCATCGCGAGCAAGAAGGTGTCGGATGCGGTGATCATCGAGGAGGCGCAGGAGGTCAACGGATCGACGTTCAACCTCACGCTTGTGCGCGATTAGATTTTTTTGGGTGGGTGGTAGAGTAGTATCTTTTTACAGGCAGTATAAATCACTTGAAGTGGACAGGACTAATCCAGGTGGCTGGCTGTGGTCGAAGTGGATGGCGGTGACGGGAACGAGAGGCGAGCAAAGACACGGCGGAAGGAGTGGACAGAAGGGGAGGGTGCGAGAGTGCTGAAGGCTGTTCCTGGAGTATGAGGTGTGTGTGTGTGTATGTGTGTGTGCACACCGCGTCATGGTTGCATCACCACCTGCAAAGTGTATCTCGCGGACTGCACCTCCGTCCTGTGCCCGCTCTGACTGCTGGTGGCTATTTTCAGCTCTGCCATGAGCGATCCTTTATCCTTCATGCACTCACTGGCACTCACTGGCACTCACTGGCACTCACTGGCACTCACTGGCCTCGTTCTCGTGTGCTGATTCGGCTCTCCTTCATTCAAAGCCTCTCATTGATCGAGCTCGTCCTTGGTCTCTTCGCTCCTCATTCTCGCTCTTCTTAATCCAGCTCTCCTTTCGTTAAGCAAGCTCTGCACGCCGGCCCTGGACACTCTCTCGGGCTGCATTCCTCCTCGCCTACACATTCGCACACTGCACATTCGCACACTGCACACTCGCACACTGCACACTCGTACACTGCACACTCGTACATTGCACACTCGGACACTACACATTCGTACACCATTCACTCTACAACACATACATTTGCACACTCCCACTGCCCTTGTCATGGACCCCAGTCCACTCAACAGCCCTCTGCAACCCGCAGACGGTGCCTCGCCCGCAACCCTGCTCGTCTCTGCGGCCCAGTCCTTCCTGGCCACTGCTGTCACCACTGCAGCAGCAGCAGCAGCAACAGCAGATCATGGCCATCACGATAACCAGAAACACCACTACCACAGCAACGACGACTACGCCTACAGCAACGCGGAACCTACAACGCCTTACGGCACCCTGCCACTGCTGCGGTCGCTAGTCTCGTTCTCGTTCTCGGTCCTGACCTTCACCACTATGACCCTGCCTACTGCTCTCTACCGCCTGCTCTCCTGGTCATTCACCCTGCACCTGACCTTCACCACCCTCTTGATCGCCTCCGCCTTGCTCTGCCTGGTCGCCTGGGCCGTCATCAGATACCGCGTCCTCACCCGCTACTCGCGCCTGCCCAAGACCGGCGCCAACAAGCACGGCTCCTCATTTGATCTGCACCCAGACAACCCATTCAAGAGCCCGCAGGAAGAAAAGGAGGGCCTCAGCTACCCTGACGAGTTCCTGAGCGCCTTTCTCTCCAGCATCAAGATCTTTGGCTACCTGGAGCAGCCCGTCTTCCACGAACTCGCCAGGCACCTCCAAACCCGTCGGCTGCCCGCCGGAGACACCATCCTGCAGAATCCAGATCTCGAAAAGTCGTTCTACATCGTCGTGGACGGATGTGTCCAGGTCTTTGAGCAGGTCTCCAGGGACGAGGATGACGGCCACGACGAGGACAACCCAGACGCCGCATCCTGGGACGATCCCGACCACAACTATCAGCTTCTCAATGAGGTCAAGAACGGCGGGACGCTCAGCAGTTTGTTTACCATCTTGTCGCTGTTCACGGAAAATGTTAAATTGCGCCACGAGGATGAGCCCTTGAAAGAGTTTAAACGATCCAATTCCAAAGGCAGGACCAGCGACGACTCCTTGAACACCAGCAACAGCTTAGCCTCGGCCGATGTGGACCAGCGCAGGAGACACGAAGGCAGTCCCTCGACGCTCTCGCCTCACTCGTTCGGCTCTGGAAAGAAGAAGCACCCTTCTGCTCTCGCTCACGGACTTCGAACCAAAACCAACATCCACACTCCGACGAGCCCGCTCTCGAATCCGGATCACATGGCGCTCTTTGAGGACGAAAGCGCGGCTGCTGCAGAAGCTGCCAGAGGCATGGACGCGACCCCGCGTCAGTCTGACATTCACGGCTTCGAGAACCACGAGAACATTGAGAACAGCGAGAACCTTGAAGACCAAACTCTTCCAACTCACTCGCGCACATCCTCCACCTACCAGCCTCCCAAGATCAAGAGGCGGGTCATTATCGCAAAAGCAATGGTGGACACGACTCTAGCTGTCATCCCGGCAGAGGCCTTTCACCGTCTGACGCTAAAGTTTCCTCAAGCCGTCGCCCACATTGTGCAGGTGATTTTGATCCGCTTCCAACGTGTGACGCTTCTGACAGGACACAAGTACCTCGGCCTGACCAAGGAGCTTTTGCGCATGGAACGAAGCATCAACGAGATTGGAAGCTATGGGCTGCCGCCAGACTTTTTCCGCCCAAAGACGATGGAGTATCTCAAATCCAAGTTCAGCACCGTGCGCGAAGAGAGCGATGACGATGACCACCCTATAGCTATCCGAATCAGAAACTCGCAAAAGCGAGCTAACCACTTGGTAAAGTGGGTCTCAGGGATCGGTTCATATATGCGATGATAGAAACTGTTTAAAGCGCATCGTGACTGACTGATAATCTCCTTTTTTCTGGTTTTTTTAGAGAGGCAAGGGTCCAGATGAGGGACGGTCAGCAAGTAACAGCCCAGACCCACTCTCGCCCATGATAGAGAGCGACGACCACGTGCGTCATGGATCTGGATTCAGTGCTCTTCTCGGGGACGGGAGCGAGGAGGAGGACAGCTATCTTCGCGACCAGGTCATGGAATGTCTCTCGCGAAGCATCGGACTTGTTCAAAACCCACAGACAAAGCCCAATCTGCTGCGCTCCGACCTAAAGCCCACAGGGAGCTCAGACTACTTCTCGGCCATGTTTCAGGCTAGCTTGAACGGCGCAGGGTATGGAGGCACTGGCGGATTTCCTATGAAAAAGACTGGATCATCGACAGCCAATTCAGAGACTGCCAGTGTCGGGATGGATGACCTCAACGCCTCCAACTCGTCATCGACTGTCCCCTCAGTAATGAGCGAAATGGAAAACGATGTGGAAATCATGTACTTCCCAGCAGGCGCAGTACTGGTCAAGGAAGGAGAGCGCAACGCCGGACTGTTCTTCGTCATTGATGGTGTCTTGGACGTATCGATCGCTCACAAGAAGACAAGCACAACCGCCGCTCCCAGTGATCCCCCCAAGAATGTCTTTGGTCGTCATATCTCGTCTCTTGACTTGAAGGGCACCTTCACCAGCCCGGTCGCCATCAAATCCAAATCCAACTCCAAGAACCAAAGCAGCTCCGTAAGAGCGACCAACCCTTTGTTTTCAATCCACGCAGGTGGACTCGCTGGATACCTCTCAGCACTGTCGGGATACCCTTCGTTTGTGACAATTAGCGCTCACACGAATGCATATGTCGGATATCTCTCCAAGGCTGCGCTGGACCGGGTCATGGAGCGTAACCCTACTGTTCTCTTGACTCTCGCAAAGCGTCTTATCACACTAGTGTCTCCTATTGGTATGTATCTTTTTTTTGTGTAGTTTGGTTCATGGTGCTGAGCTCAGGACCACTCTACTCACACTTTTTTTTTGTTATATTCATGGTCATAATAATTAGTGCTGCACCTTGATTATGCCATGGAGTGGATGCAAGTCAACGCCAGTCAGGTCCTTCATCGCCAAGGAGAGGACAGTGACTCGATCTATATTGTGTTGAATGGACGACTTCGTACTATCATCGAGAAGGAACCCGGGAAAATTGAGATCTTGGGCGAGTTCAGTCAAGGCGAGTCTGTAGGAGAACTGGAGGTACTCATGGGCACGCCCTTCCCGTCAACACTTCACGCCATTCGTGACACAGAGGTAGCCAGGATGCCAAAGTCGCTCTTCAACACGTTGGCGTTGCGCCATCCTGAGATCACGATCCGCATCTCGAGATTGATTGCACAGCGCGCTAGTGATGCCATGAACAACGGCGGACCAAATCCAAAGGCCGTAGGAGTCACTCCGGATTCGGCAATCAACAACTCAAATCTAAGAACGATCGGGATCATGCCCGTGTCATCGACCGTTCCAGTGGCAGAGTTTGCGGATCGCTTGAAGGCGGCGTTGGTCGGGATCGGTTCAACGGCCACGCTTTTAAACCATAGCACGGTCATGAATCTCCTGGGCAAGCATGCCTTTACAAAAATCGGAAAACTGAAGCTCGACAATTGGCTGAACGAGCAGGAAGAGATGTCCCAGATTGTGCTGTACCTGGCCGACGGAGGGTTGACCTCACCTTGGACTCAGACCTGTATTCGACAGGCTGATTGCATCTTGCTGGTAGGTCACGGGGACGAGGATCCGGCGGTAGGAGACTATGAGCGACTGCTGATCGGCATGAAGTCGACTGCTCGCAAGGAGCTGGTGCTTTTGCATGCGAACCGACATTGTGAGCCGGGCTCGACAGCAGCGTGGTTAAAGTCAAGAATCTGGGTCCATGCGCACCATCATGTCCAGATGCCTTACAAAGGGCCGACGATGCTTGGTGATCAGGCGCGGAAAAAGACCATCATGAACCTGAAGGATCATCTGGAAAAATTCTATACCAACATCCGGCACAACAGCTCTCAAAAGAGTCCGGCTTTCAATGGAAACAGGAGCGATTTCGCAAGATTGGCGCGACGATTAACGGGTAGGACCGTTGGCCTGGTTCTGGGTGGAGGAGGTGCGCGTGGAATCTCCCACATTGGAGTGATCCGTGCTCTCGAAGAGGCAGGCATTCCTGTAGATATCGTCGGAGGCACGAGCATAGGAGCCTTCATCGGAGGACTGTACGCTCGAGAATCTGACAACGTGGCCATCTTTGGACGTGCCAAGATGTTTGCAGGACGGATGGCGGCCAAGTGGCGAATGGTGGCTGATTTTACCTACCCAGTGACCTCTTGGACGACAGGACATGCATTCAACCGCGGTATTTGGAAGTGCTTCAGCGACACTCAGATTCAAGACTTTTGGCTGTCGTACTACTGCAACACCACAAACATCACATTTTCAAGAATGGAGATTCACCAGGCTGGATACGCATGGCGGTACATCCGTGCGTCAATGTCGCTTTCGGGTTTTCTGCCGCCGTTATGTGATAATGGCCACATGCTTGTCGACGGAGGCTATATGGACAATTTGCCGGTCGAGTTCATGAAGTCGTTGGGAGCCAACACCATCTTTGCGGTGGATGTGGGCAGCGATGATGATACGACGCTACACAATTATGGCGACAGTTTGTCAGGATGGCTGGTTCTGCTCAACCGATGGAACCCCTTTTCGAACGTGTACCGACACATTCCTAACCTTGCGGATTTGCAGTCTAGGTTGGCATATGTCTCGAGCGTGAAGCAGCTCGAAGCCGCCAAGGCCACTCCTGGTATGTTTTATTTCAAGCCCCCAGTCCAGGAGTTTGGAACGTTGGAGTTTGGCCGGTTTTTGGAGATTTGCGAGGTCGGGTATGAGTATGGCAAGGAGATGCTGGAAAAGTGGAGGAAGGAGGGCAAGCTGGATCATCTGTTTCCGGAAGGCGAAAGCGCAAAGAGCCACCGCGGCAAGCGCATCCGACGCAACTCGATTTGAGATCCTCGATCATTACAAGCTGAGGAAAAAAAACACGAAAATAAAAAAGAGGTTCACTTTGCGCTTGCTACTGTGAGTACTTTTTCCGTTTCGTTGGCGGAAGTCCTGCCTTTCTCAGCTCCTATTCAACCCAGAAACCGACCCAAGACTTCTTCTGTACAACGTTAGTAGATTGATAGTATTTACCTCAGTTCTTACTGCACTGGGAACAAAGAGTATTCTACCTCAAGGCGATATTTACAAGGGGTGCTAGATGGGAGCCTGTGATAGTACAGAAACTACAGGAGTGAATGCCAAATGTTCATCTCTTTCTACTAGTCAACGCCGTGAGGTCGAATAGGAGCTGAGAATAGCAGAACTTCCGCCAACGGATCGGGAAAAAAGTGCTTATGTTTGTTTCATATCGAGGTTTGCTGCCCTGACTCAACCTTGAACTAGTTCAGCGTGGAGTTGCTTCGGCAAGTTTGTCAAAATTGACCATTATGATAAACTGTTCTTTATTGGGACATCGCGCGACAGCTTTTTCATCGCTCCAGTGGCCTCAGTTCGACAGCGGCGATGGGGTGTCTTTGAGACCTGACACGGTTTCTAACGAAAAAAGAACATGAACGCGACAGCGACGAGGCATGAACACGCCTGCAGCGTCAATGACGACCTCCAGCCTGACGTAATCCATGCCACCTTGGCCTCGGACAATTGAGCTTTAGACTCTCCTTCCTCTTGCTTGTCTCCTGCTCCAGCACCGATCCCCTGTTTCTGCTGCTCATTGGCCAACCTTCGATTACTCTCCTCAAGCTCCTTCTTCCTGCGCTCTTTCTCTGCTGCAGCCTCCTGTTCGTCCTCGACCTTCAGTCTCTGGATCACGTCCTTGAGCCCAGGCTGGTTGGTGGCCACATCCATCGCGAACGAGCCTACACTCTGATGTTGCGTGATATGAGCCTCGGGGTCTTGAATCGAGTCTGGCGAGACGGGTTTTGGAGAATACGCCCAGCAGAAGTCTTGTTCTAGGCCGGGGGTTAGCTTGTAAGCTCGGTTCACGGTCTTGACGGGTCGTGTGAATTGGACAATAAACTTTTTAGACCCGTCGGGGTCTTGTGGGAACAGGGTCGCGGGCGTCTTTTTGTGATGGGTGGAGGGGGAGGAAATGAGAGGGTGACCGTGGATGTCAACGGAGAGAGGGTAGCGGTTGTGGAGAATGTATTCATCGAGTGGGTAGAGACTGGCTTCGGACGGTCGGTCACTCGGTATTGAGCCGTGTCCAACCAGGTGGGGTTCAATGTAGGCGTGGCTGGTTCTGCGGGAGAGGACGGCGCCTCGGTTGGGAGTGTGGGTGGGCCAGAGGACGATGAGGTCGGCCATAGTCATGGCATACCCGATCCCGAGGGCGATCCAGCCAGTGTGGGCCATGTCCCGCTCGATATGAAATGTGGCGAATTGGCCGTCGTCGGTTACCGAGACATTGACACAGAATTGAGGTGTGCAGTGGTGAGCTCCAAGGACGGATGGGACGAGCCCTCGCGTGCGGAGCGATTCGGGGATGGTGATGGGAGCAGGGGTACTGTCGATATTGGTCTTGTCCGTGCCCGAGTCTTTGAGGATCGAAACGTTCTCTTCCTGTTGCGATTCAGAGATCTCGGCTAGGGTCCTTTGGTGTGCGGGAATGGAGAGGAGAGAATTGCTTGGGGCGGAATGGCTTGCTTCTTGTTGTTCTGCTGCCTCTAGAATGTCGGGGTTCTTGTCAATCACAATAACATCCTCGAGTGATGGCTCGTTGGCGATCCGATAGCCTTGTTCGATTACAAACCCCGTTTGCCGCTGCTCATCCGATGGCGGTGCTAGTGGAGCATCGTGCTGAGGCATGTTGTTGTGATGGTGATGATGCGCCGAAACGTGACTCTGCGTCTGATCTCCTTGCTTGCTTGTTGATTCTTTTCCTTCCTCATGCTGACTATCTTCGGTACTCGGTTTCGAGAATGACCGCAGATCGAGAACGTCCTGCTCCAAGTCGCGATGATCATGGTTCTTATTCCACTTGTTCGTCATCGCTACTCTCTTCTCTCCTTCATACCCGTCCGCTGCTGTGCTACTGATGCTGTCAAGGGCATTTGGACTGTCCTGTACGGACTCCAATGTTGTAGCTTTAGGAATAGTGCTCTCGGCCGATTCTGGATACATTGGGTACCACTTTGCCTTGTGAGATACAATTTGTGCGTTAGCATCGGCCGTGTACTCGTTCAGCAGAGCTGTAGCCTCTTTTTCCTGGGCAGTCGACGTTTTGTCCTTGACATCTTGTTCGGAATGTGTTGCAATGTCACCAGATTCGCTGCTTCCTGGCGGTGGCATGGGGTGATCCAGCTCATACCACACCTTGCCATCCACAGCTTTCTGATCTGATTGAATATCAAAGTGTATAGTGTGCGCCACGCCATTGATGACTGGAATCGCCACTAGTGGACGCATATTCTCCAAAGGCGCTGCGGGTGCGACGTCAAAATCCGTGCCTTTTATGGTGGTGCTTTCGATGCCCAGTCCCGTCTTTGTAATGGATGTATGACTCGCGGGGTGTATCTCGGACTCTATCTCTAGAATGTCATAATTAAGAGTGAATGTCAGCACAGTGAGAACTTCATATAAAAATAATGTGCGACACCTTGTCCATCAGAAGAGAAATGTTCGTTTGTGGTTTCTACCGCTTGATTCTGGTAGAGGAGTTGTAGCTTGCGTGACGGTACAGAGTGCTGCGACAATGCCGAGAAAGAAGAATTTTTTTGCAGACAACTTGTTGTTGCTCGTGCCAGCGTGTGCTGCTCTGTTGATTCTCGCCATGACGATTGATGATTCTTGATACAGCAAAGATGAAAGGGCGAAGGATGGGTCTGAAATGGGGAAAAAAATGCGCATTAAAAAGTGACATTCGGAAAAGGGGGCAAAGTCTACGAAGGAATTGCCCATCAGGGATTCCATTTCTAGCCGACTGTGACAGGATTTGAAAAAGGGAGGCAAATCCAGCGGAGATCTCACGACCAAAGTCAGGTGTTCCTAGGCGCGCTAGGCACGATTCGCACGAATGAACGACGTGTTTCGCTGTTGTGTCATAATGTCATCGTGCAACCTTGACAGCACTCTCGGCTCGTGAAATCCTACCCTCTTTGGCTCTTGTCCAATGGTTCAGGAGCTATTAGGGGTGTACGGAAGGGGTGTCCCACAAGGTTGGTACACACAAGCGGCGTCATCGAATGGGGTTGTGTTCCCGAGCCAGTGGTTTTGTAGCTTCGTCTGCGTAAATAGATTCTCATTCGGATCGTGGGCATGTTGCAGGCCGAGACGACCAATCCCCCTTACCTCTTCGTCTGCAGACTTTCAAGGCACCGAAGCTGACAATGCAGCCAAGTATGAGCATATTTGAATGCCAGCCCAAAAACAATCTGCACAACTACGTAACCTTGCACAACATGAACATAAACAAACGAATGGCATATGTTCTCTTCGCAGCAGGCCCATGCGCTCCTACACTTTTGGTATCCTGAGTAACGATGGATTTTTTTTTTTTTGGCAGACATGGTAACACAGATATGTTTCCACCACATCCAGAGGAACCATCGATCAGTCTCGCCATCGCCGTAGCCTCCTTTCTGCCGGATGTATAAAAGCCAAAGGATACTCCCGTTCTCAGCTCTTTACCTCACCACCAACATCTTCAACTTCAGCACTCAGTGCACTCGGGAAACCCCAGCGCCCTACTTCGCTATCCCCACACAAAACCGTTCTCAAGGCTCTCGCGTCAATGCACACTCAAAAGTTCCGACTCACTTCCACGGGCACCGAAGTCGTGGTCGAGGTCCGCTCCACCGCCGATGGCAAGCACTACTGCAATGTCCAGGACATTAAGAGCGCACTTGACTTTGACATCATGGCGATGTACAAGGTGGACGGTGACCCCATCGAGTACCTTCAAGAAGACGACGGAACGTATGTTCTGAAAAGCATCTACTGTGTGTTAATGAGAACATCTATCAGTCTCGCGTTTCACTAACATCTCATTATTTCCTCTCCCCTCCTCCATTGCTCCTTCCCTCTGTCCATCAATTTCCCTGTCGCTGCGACTTTTGTAGTCAAGCATCAACGAGACTTAAGCACTCTCCTGGAAAGGTCATTGAGGTGTCTCTCTGTGATCTGGCTACACCAAACACTATAGAGACCCTGCGGTCGAAGCCATCAAGTAAAAGGAGCGTTCCTGTAATTGCTGTCTCCACGGGACAAATCTCTGGAGACACCCAGCCCACGGTTGTGGTTCCAAGTCCCGAGAGAGTCGAGGGTCCTACCTACCAGAGTCAAGATGAACCACATATTGCCATGCCCAGCTATTTCCCTTTTACGGAACGTCAAGAAATTCTAGACGACGGGGACAAAGAACCGCATGTTGTGGTTCAGGACCCTTCCCAGCGGGAAGAAATCGTTGGAGCTTTGAAAGCCAAGGAAAAGGATCGAGCCCAGGAACCACAAAAAACTCTAAGTCCGCGGGAAGAACTGAGCAGGGTCACCTGGGGACACTCGTTATTACTCAGGGACCAGGCGAAGACCATCTGCACCCATAGCTACGAACTGCATGAACATCCGTGCCCGCATTTGTTTGTGACCCTGCCAGAATTCAAAGGCCTGGCAAAAGAGTCGTACCAGCTCAAGGATTTGCCCCAGGACAAGTTTCGATTGCATTTCATCTGCGAAGGCGGGACTCACCGTCGATCGGACGCGAGGGGTGAAACCTCGAGCGATCATCCTGAAGACCATGTGCATTTGGCTCTTCATGAGGGATATGAACTCTTGCGACCGAGCGAGTTCCATGACAAGTTTGGTCAATACGCCCTGGGTATGCTCCAGTTCATGAAGGAGTGCCAGTCAACAGGCAGTAATCTGGTGAAGCTCGAAGGTAATCTCACAACAGCCGCAGACAAGAAACTACTCCTAGAAGCGCTCAGCGTCGAGAAGATGATCAAAATTGGACCCTCCGTGGACATGATCACCAACTACGTTCAAAGCAAGGTCGTCCTCAACCACACGCCGGATGGAGTCAGAGACAGTCGGAACACATCCGGCTACGTTAGTCCACTCAATAGTGCCGAACTCCGTCGTCTGGAAACATTTTTGCACAAGAAGGACCAAGAGCGCGTCCTTGGCAATCTCTGGAGAGTCGTCACCCCCGAGGGTAGAGTCAAGTGGGTGTGCAAGCATCATTTTAATGAAGCCTACCGCCATGAAGCCGGACAAAAATTCTTGCAGCTCGTCATCGCCAACAACTCTGGCTTTTTTCAAGAGAGCCTGCGCCACCTCACCCTTTCCTTGAAGGGGTCCAGGATTGCAATCAGGATCGTCGGAGCAATGGCAGGTCTTTCGTCGATCAGCGAGCTCAACATGACCCTGGACTGGAGCTTTAGCGCAGCCGAGCTGGACTCGGTCGTCACAAAGTTCAACCAGACCTCGGTTCAGCTCTTGACCCTCGACTTGAAGGACAAAGGCCGCTTCTTCAAGCGACCAAGGAGCAGGCTCCTGTCCTCCTACAAGTATCAGTCTTTGCAGAAGCTTTATCGGAATCAACGATTGCGATCCTTTCGACTGTTTGGCGCATCTCGCTTTGGAGCCCGCACAGAACCCCTCCTCGGCGACATTGTGCCGAACCTGCAAACATTGCATTTCAGGATCCGCTTCGACTGTTACGAGGATCAACAAGTCTTGCAAAGCATCATCCAGAGATGTCCTCAGCTTGTAGATCTCCAGCTAGGAGGCACTTTCAAGTCCGAGATTCATGACTCGCTAGCAGAAGCCATCGGAGGGCTAAAGAGGCTGGAAATTTTTCATCTCTATGGCATGGAGCAAAGCGGAGACGGCGGCATCATCTACAACCTGTTGAACCGGCTTCTGAGGTCAGGATGTCCCCTGAGAGAGCTCGTCCTGGTCAACAGCCAGGTGGATGCTATCGAGACCATGGGATTGATCAAGAGCTGCGAGAAGATACTAGAAGTTCTCGTCTTGGACCTTGCAGTCTTTCAGCCGCTCAAGCTCACGTCGATTTTCCCAGAGCACTGTGGATGTTCTTTGAATAACTACCAGCTATTACGGAACCTTACCTCGCTTCACTTTCATGTGGCCGATGACCCCCAGAGCGTTCAACAGCTCGCAAAACTCATACAGGGGCTTTCTTTGACCCATCTCGGGCTGACGCAGCGTGATCCACAGGCCGTCAAGAAGAGTCTTGAGGGAAAGTCGCTCCTGCACCACGTGAACTATGGATCCCTAAGGTCGTTATTCTTGTCTGGCTTCAGTGGATCATGCCTTGACCCACTCTGGAAGTCGGTCAAAGAATTTGAGTATTCTGCCTCTGCCTACCGCCCCTTGGAATCACTGTCGCTCGAGTTCTTGAGCAATTGTCCCGATCTTGCCAACAAGCTGAACCGACTCGCTCTAAAGTCGCTGTGGGTTATTTCAGAGGTGGATGAACTGGGATGCGAAGTGAACCAATTGGCCCTTGACTTGGACCTGTCGACGTTCAAAAACGTGACCCTTTTCAAGACTAAGTATCCCGCGTCCCGGTATACCTACCCATTGACCGACGGATCTGTGAGCTCCTATTTTGAGGAGTTGGAGCAACACCTTGGTTCAGGAGAGGCTCAGGACTTGACCATGCGAGTTGGGGAGATGATTGGAGGAAGTGATCGAACGGATCTGAATGGACTGTCAGGGCTTATGTATAGTGTGGATGAGCAGAGGCGTATTACGCAGGGCGCTGATTTTGTCTGGAAGCATCATAACCCTCGGTATCATCGCTACCGATGGGGACATTCATTCAAAGATGTTTAGCAAATGGCGATGTTTTTTTTCCTTTCGAGCGAATATAGTTTTTTTTTGAATCCTACGTTTCGAGCAATTTTTCTTAAATATACCCGATGGCTAGTGGTTCAACGCGCTTCCATGGCCAGAATCCATATTTTCATGCTGGTCCTTCCGTAATCGCAACCATGATATGCAGTGTCCTGAAACCCCATTGACACTTACCTAAGTGCCTTGTATGGAACGAAAAGCTGCAAGCGATTAGTTAGATCATGGATGTTTTCTTTGCCCCTAGAAGTCTTGGGTGCCCTTGAGTGGTCTCAGGTCCTTGAAAATCCAAATCTTTGTTTTAGCTTTGAATCCTTGCACAGGACGGGAGCGGAGTACAGCGATGTTTGGTTCCTCGCATGCACCTCCTACCCCATGCATGTCTCTACGTTTCCCTTTTTTTTTGTTGATTCATGCGCCGCTACGCTCTATGCCCTAACCCCCCTGTTGCAGGATAAAACATATGGGAGATGTTCGCCATCGTCTCCAATATATAAATTGAATCTTCCCGCTACCATTTGTGTTTCTTGCACTCTTCAACCTCAACCTTGACACACTCGTGGAAACCATCCACCGATCCACTTTCGCCTTTCCCTTTAACAATCTTTTCTTTTCGTATGCAGACTCAGAGAATACGCCTTTCTTCCGCCGATGCCGAAGAAGTTATCGAGGTGCGCTCTACCGCAAATGGAGACCACTACTGCCATGTCCTCGACATCCAGCATGCACTAGAATTCGATACCTTAGCAACATACAAGGTTGATGGTGTCAGTATTGAGTACCTCACGGAGAGCGACGGAAAGTGAGTTTAATGAAACCTACACTGTCGTCAGTTTTGTGCTTTTTATACTGAAGACTAAACCTCTTGTTGAATTTTCCTTTACGACGTATTTGTAGTCCAGGCACAACAAGACTCAAGCACTTTCCCGAAAAAGTCATTGAAGTCACTCCCTGTGAACCAGCAGAGTCGGAGCTCGTACGGAGGCCATTCGCAGCATCCTATCACTCAGTCTCTGCTGCTCGGGGTATCCAAGATGTTGTCATGGTGGAGAATGTCAAGGTGGCGGAGAGTCCTATTAATTTCAATCGAGAGGAACAGCCTATCGCGGTGCAGAACTATGTGTATCAGGAAGAGCCTCAAAGGATTGTTCAGGAGCAGCGAGAAGGAATGAAAGGCAGATCTCCATGGGATGACGAGCAAAACAAAGCTTTTCAGGTCGAGCTGCAAACCATTAAGAGCAAGGTCAGAGACATTTGGCTACAAGACTATGATCTACACGAGTGCCCGATCCCTCGTCTGTTTGTCATTCTACCTGAGCACAAGGATCTGGTGAAGAGCTCCGATGGTCCCACGAACCTGTCCCAGGACAAGTTTCGGCTGCATTTCATCTGCGAGGGTGACTTATCTTGCCAAGCGAACATGGATGGTACGACGTCGGGCAGCGGCGACCCTGAAGATCATGTGCATCTAGCCCTGCATGAGGGGTACGAACTGTTGCGAGTGAATGAGTTTCATGACAAATTTGGCCTGTACGCCCTGGGAATGCTCCGGTTCATGAAGGAGTGCAAAGGTATGGGAGACACTCAAATGGGGTTGAGAGGCAATCCCTTGAGTGGCAAGGACAGTCGACTACCTCGTGCAGCAAAGGATGCCACCAACATAATCACACATGGACCCTCCATGGATATAGTCATCAACTACCTCGAGAGCAAACTCGACATCGAAAACACTCTGGATGTTGACACGGACGGGCTTAACGTATCCAACAGCTTTCATTCGCTCAGTGGTGCTGAGCTTCAACATCTGGAGACTTTTCTGCGCACGAAGGATCACGACGTCTTTGGCAACCTCTCGAGAGTCATCACCCCTGAGGGTCGCATCAAGTGGGTGTGTATGGACCATTCCAATGAAGGATATCTGCCCGTGGCCAAGCAAGATTTCCTGCAGCTCGTCACAACCACCAACTCTGGCTTTTTCCAACAAAATCTGCGCCACCTCACTCTTTGCTTGAAGGATCCCAAGCTTGCGACCATAATCATCGGGGATCTGCCAAACTTTCCTCTTATGAGCGAGCTCAGCCTAGAGTTGAACTGGGACTTCAACGCAGCCGGCTTGGATTGGATCGTCAAAAGGTTGAATGCGAGCTCGGTTGTGCACTTGAATCTCGATTTGAAGGACAAGGCCTTCTTCAAGCCGCCCAAAACTAGGCTCCTCTCCATGCGCAAGTACCAGCCTCTCCAACAACTCTATCAGAATCCGCGTTTGAAGTCCTTCCGTCTGGTCGGCGCATCTCGCTTTGGAATTCGGACCTCGCGTCTTACCGACATCCCAGACTCAAACCTTCAGACGCTTCATTTCAGGATTCGTTTCGACTGCAAGGAGGACCAAGAGGTCTTGCGAAGCATTATCCAGAAATGCCCTCACCTTGTGGATCTTCAGCTAGGAGGTGTCTACAAGTCAGAGATTCACGACAAGTTGGCGGAAGCCATTGGAGGGCTGAAAAAGCTCGAAGTTCTCCATCTCTACGGCATGGAGAAGAGCAGATCAGGCGGCGTCATATACAACGTGTTGAGGCGACTCCGGGAGTCTGGGTGTGCCCTCAGAGAACTCGTCCTTGTCAACAGCACGATGGATGCCCTCGAGACCATGAAGCTGATCAAGAACTGCGAGACGACGCTCGAGGTTCTCGTCTTGGACCTTGCAGTCTTTCAACCACTCAAACTCACCTCGATTTTGCCAAACCTCAGCGGTCCCGCTTTGGACGACTACCAGCTGCTGCGAAATCTCACATCGCTGCACTTGCATGTTGCAGATGAGCTACAGAGCGTTCGACGGCTATCAAGGACTCTGGAAAGACTTTCGCTGACTCATCTCGGTCTGTCGCAACGAAACCCGCAAGGCATCAAGAATAGTCTCGAGGGAAAGTCGCTCCTGCACCACGTGAACTATGGATCCTTACGGTCTCTGTTCTTGTCTGGCTTCAGTGGATCGTGTCTCGACCCAGTCTGGGAATCGGTCAAAGAATCAGAGTCTCATGCACCTGCTCAACGTCGTCCCTTGGAATCACTTTCGCTTGAGTTTCTTAGTGATTGTCCCGATCTTGCCAACAAGTTGAACCGACTCGCTTTAAAGTCGCTGTGGGTGATCGCAGACGTGGATGAACTGGGATGCGAAGTCAACCAGCTGGCACGCGCCTTGAATCTGTCCACACTCAGCAACGTGGCACTTTTCAGGACCAAGCGTTCCATGTATTGGTATGGCTCAGCACTGACCGAGAGGCCGCTAAGCAAGTTGGATGTGGGGAAGTATTATGAGGGACTTGAGAAACATATTGCGTTAGGAACGGATCAGGACTTGACCTTGCGGGTTGGAGAGATGATTGCATATAAGAACAAACTGGACCTGAGCATCCTATCAGTCCTCACGTATAGAGTGCAGCATGCAAATGAGCAGACGCGCATTGTACCAAGAGCTGGTTATGCTTGGAGGCAACATAATCCTCGCTATCATCGCTATCGGTGGGGGTGGGGTGCACTAGCATGATGATGAATGCCACGAGCGTTCACAATAAATGCCTCTGCGATTTTGCCGCGGAGGCAAGTTTAGTCAATTGAATCTAACGGCGCATGCAGGCGACGTGGGTGCCTGTAATATATTGGTGCATGTTTATTTATACTCCACCCTGGTGGCAGCTGTAACCCTGAAATGCATGGGGCCGGACTTGAGGGTCCTACGCTACTGCTTGGCCATTGGTCACCTCAGAGGATGCAAGGAGGTACAGTGCAGAGCAGCGAGTGGAGTTTTGAGATATGAATCAGACCCAGAGCCCTGGTAAAACGATCCTTTGAACTCGGTGGGTCTAAAGCAGCCGCAAATAGGCTCGCCTTCCGCGGGGGCTCAGCGAAGGGGTCACCCAGGGCGGTGTTTTAGGATCGGCGCGGTGCCCCTTGACCCTGAATGCGAGAGCAAAGCCTGATATAGCCGTTGGTCATGCTTAGTGAGCAGATGTCACAAGAGAGATCTCCTCGCAAGATCAATGCTGAGGAAAGTAACACTAGCTGCCTTCAAGGAGACCAGTGCGGCATGGATGGCAAAGCCCCACGCAAACTACTGTATCGCGTCCCTCCAAGGTCAAACTTTTGCTGTCTTCGGAGGACCGTGCCATGTCTATGGAATCATGGTAAGGTCAATGCTGGCAATATCGATGAGAAGGGTTGCCAGAGGTAACTGTTTTATAGCTTGTCTCGGGTTGCCGACGGGACCCCAAGATGGGAGCGATAGGTATGCGCGGGATAGTTTGGCGGGTGGTAAAAAATAGATGGGAGGAGTGTGATGCTGCGCTCTTTTCATTCCAGTACAGGATGCTGCTCTTCTAATCAATCGATTGTGTGAGGATACTGCAGCAACATGCCGATGGATGCGCAAATCCTAGATAACTGGAGACACGATCACCACAACGCAACCACTCCCCAACATGGTTTTTAAGCTTGGATCTAAGCATCGCCGACATGCAAGGGACAGGTGTAAGTCAAGCATTTGGCCCAGGGAGAGGTTTACGGCAATGTCATGGCACATCGAGTGCGAGTTCCATTTTCGGTCAAGGTGTTTTTGTTGTGGTTACAACTTCAGTGTCACTTCGCCATGGTCCAAAGGTTAGGAAAGATCTTGAGAAGTACGAGGTCCGGGATGCATAAATATGACTACAGTACACAGGCCCATGCATAAACGAGTGTGTTTACGGGTGTATGAGAACCACATAACCATGGACACAAATGAGCACACTCACGCATGCACACAAAGTAGGCTCTGTGTTTGACTAGTCTTTCGCATCTCTCTTCTACCTTAGCTACTCTGGGTGCGAACTTCACCTCTTCCTGTGATAAAAAGGAGTTGCATGCCTTTCCAGGAGCTGCCGTCAGTACACTTACCATTGCGCTGGTGATTGTCATCAACCTATGGATGAAGAACGAGAATGCACTCGGACGTCATGGCCTTGCCTTTTGCATGCAGTCTGGATGCGATGTACATTTCTGTCCTTCTCTGACATTAACTTTTTAACCCCATAAGTGTAGCGAGCACGCACTCCGCCCGCGATAGTTTGTGCCTCGACCTTTGCATGCTTGTCGCTTGGGTCGGTGCACCCTCCGCTTTCCAAGTTTTCTATTTATTTTGAGCGCTCTTCTTCTCTTCTTTTCTCTTTCTTGATTTTCTGATTCGGTTTTTTTCTTGCTCTTTTCCCTTCTCAACCCCCTTGAAAGAGCTTTAATCCTACTTCAGCTTCGCCCCCTTATGTCTCTTATATCGTCCCTTCACTCCTTTCTCTCCTCACCTTGTCTCACTTCTTTGTTCACAACCGCATTCGTCCACTATTCCTGATATTGGTAGTCACCCCAAAACTCACCTGCATTTCCCCGTCGATCACTTTAACGCCATGGGATATACTCAAAAAATTCAGTCAAAAGGCTTTGGTAACGACTCTGAGGTTAAACACATCGCGGCGCGAGAACATGGAGGTGGCAAGCACT
Source organism: Mortierella alpina (assembly GCA_029449245.1). Lineage (NCBI taxonomy): Eukaryota > Fungi > Mortierellomycota > Mortierellomycetes > Mortierellales > Mortierellaceae > Mortierella > Mortierella alpina. Next base: position 2,226,443 of record JANATF010000001.1, on the reverse strand, counting down.
ACTGCGAAGTGAAAGCCATTTTGCAAGAGTTAGGCATTGAGCACCGTAGTGCTGACCTACTATTCTGGGTCGATGACATGAAGGAAGCCAACTTCAGACGACATAACAACCAGTAAGTCCTCCTCGAAGAGGACGAGAAGAATCCGGTTGCAGGCAGGCGGCCTTGTAAACTGTGGGGGCTTTTACTAAATCTATTATTCCCACTCGCCATAATTGCAGAGTTGATACTTCAATGCTCGAGCTCTATTCAGGCCAGACGATCTTCGTCTCCAAGAACCCCAACAGGTCAACACGAACGTCGCATCTATCAAGTCAGCCGCCTAGGCAGAGCTCACTTGATACTGACCCGCAAGCTCAAAACCAACCCCGGGACCCCGCCCTAGTCGATAATGAAGATGGCACCCACAACGCACAAAAGGGCGAGAAGTTAAGGAAATCTTCCCAGCGGCATAAAGAGGAAAAATTTCAAACTGTAATTTGCTCTGGCAAGGAGGATCGAATCATAGCACACTACTCCCGTCTCGGTGGTGGCTACCACTGCCACGTCTCTGAGATCGCTACAAAGTTTGGATTGGACATGACAGAATCCAAAATATACAAATACAAGGTCAGCGGGATCGAAGTCGAGTTCCAGAGAGACAAACAAAACAGGTAGGTCTCTGGAGAGTGTTCAAGATATTAACTATCCTTAGTCTGAATGGGCCCTTTTTTTGGTTCCGTACTAACTTCGGGTTCCGCCGCCATCTAGGATCGACCTCACCAAAAAAATCAAATCTTATCCTGAGGAGGTCATTGAAATCTTGGAGATCCCGAGTGTCAGCTCTCCGGCTCTATCGGATGTAACGATGATTTCGGAGAGGAATCCGAATCGCAGACGGGAGTCAGCTGGTGCCGATAGCCAGGCGACGGCTAATGTAGGCCATGACCACAACTCTCAAGCTGATTCTCATGAAGATAGCCCGCCAGAGAGAGATTTCCGGGACCTCCTTGCAAACTACCGACAGTGTTCCTGCAGTAGGGACGTGCACGATGTCAACCTCTCACTGACGGGGGCTCCGATGGCGCGAAAGGTCGTTGAGGCGCTTGCGTGTCTGAAATGCGTGCGCAAGCTCAACGTCACTTTGGCCTGGAATTTCAGAAAGAGTGACCTGAGCGCGATGGTCAAGAGTCTGAGCGAGAGCTCAGTGGAGCACTTGATCCTGGATTTGAAAGACAAGAAGTCATGGAAGCGGCCAAAGTTCAAGTTCCTCTTTGGGCGCAAATACCAGCCATTGCAGGATCTTTACAGGAACCCCAAATTGCTGACTTTTCATTTAGTGGGCGCAAGTCGCTTTGGAATCCGAACCAACCCTCTGCCTGTCCTGTCGTCAACAAAACTGACGCATCTTCATCTCCGGATCCGCATGGACGGCAAGAGCGACCAGGCTGTCGCGCAAAGCATCATCAAGAATTGCCCTCAGCTGGTCGATCTGCGACTGGGAGGTATCTACAAATCCGAGATGCACGGGGCTCTGAAAAGTACGATCGGAGAGCTCGAGCGTCTTGAAGTATTCCACCTTTACGGCATGCAAAAGAACGAGCATGGTGGACCTATCCTCGACCTCCTCGGTGGTGTTGCCTGCTCTGGCAACAAGCTCAAGGAACTCGTCCTCGTGAACAGCAACATGGATGCTGTTGAAACGCAGGCCCTAATCAAGAAGTGCGAACGGACTCTGACGGTCATTGTACTGGATCATGCAACGTTCCAACCGCCCAATCTGAAATTCCTTGGCACCATTCCTACTGATCGGCCGCTGCTCCAGAATCTCACATCCCTTCATCTTCATGTGTGTGAGAATCTCGAGAGTCTCCAGCTCTTGGGGCGCACTCTCGAACAGCTGTCACTGACCCATCTTGGACTAACGCAAGGTGATCCAAAGGTCGTCCAAGACTTGCTGGGTGGCAAATCGCTCCTTCAGAATGTGAACTTTGGCTCGCTACACTCGTTGTTCCTGTCCGGCTTCCATGGGCCAAGTCTTGCCCCTCTCTGGGAGGCAGTGGGGACGACTACCGGCAGTGAAAGTAGCATAGACCTGGGAAGACTCCGTACCGTTGGCAGAGCCTCTTTGCAGTATTTGTCCCTCGAGCATCTCAGCAAGTGCTATGATCTATCGTCCCAGCTGAGACGACTCCGGCTGGAGTCGTTGTGGGTTGTAGCGGATGTCAAGGAGCTGGGGTGCGAGCTGAACCAACTGGCCATGAGCCTCGACTACTCTAGCCTCAAGAAAGTGGCCCTTTTCCGGACTGGTGAGCTGCGAGGTCCGAGTGTGGGGTCGTATTTTGGCATGCTTGAGGGCCACCTCCAGAGCGTGGCGAACAACCTTACCATCCGGGTGGGAGACTTTGAGAAAGGGAGGAAAGGGAGCCACGATGAGCTGAGCGGGCTCAAGGTCCTGTCGTATATTGTAGACAACAGGGGCGTGGTCACACGAGGCCCCAGCGAGTCTGTGTGCAAGGACCACAACCCGCGGTACCACCGGTATCGCTGGGACATGACCGGGTGGGGCGGAGCTGGTGGCGATCAGTTTGCGTTTGAATAGGTCAGATCCATTTTCAGATAAAGAGGTTTCATTTCGCCACGATTCAGTTCGCTCGCACTTCTCGTCTCTTTGCTGCTGTAACCCACAAGACTGCACTAGCTGGACGACAGACACGACACAGGACACACATCATGATCAAGTCAGTGCTCATCTTCAACAACCATGGCAACCCGCGGCTGACAAAGTTCTACCAGCCCATCGTAAGCAAGCCAGACGCATCGCGTTTCAGGTTCATGCATGGTCCCACCCTCTCTACGCCCAAGGCCACGCCTTAACTAAATTCCCTTCTCTTGCCTCTCCATGTTTGCGTTCTCATCGTGCTAGGACATTGCAACACAACAGGCGCTCATCAAGGAAATTTTCAACCTCATCTCAAAACGGCCCGACACAGTATGCAACTTTCTGGAGGGCAGTCAAATGCTGGGAGGCCAGGATACCCGAGTGATCTATCGCCACTATGCGACGTTATACTTTGTCTTTGTAGTCGACGAATCCGAGAGTGAGCTCGGCATCTTGGACCTGATCCAGGTCAGTCCACTCAAAGTCTTATGCTTCAAGGGAATATCGTCAACGCTGAGGCAGAAAAAAAACGAAAAAGAGAAAAGCCTGTGTGTGTGTTGCATACTAACTGCTGTTTTACCCCTCTTCAAATCTTGCGACTGTTACTTCTTCGGCGTTTTAGGTCTTCGTGGAGAGCTTGGATAGGTGCTTTGAAAACGTTTGCGAGTTGGATCTGGTATGGCGATCTCTTGTTCCTTTCCACATATTGGAGTTAGTGACAAAAGTGTTCGAAAAACTGACTAATGACGTGGATCAAACATTTTGCATGTTGTTCCCTGATGCTTAGATCTTTCACTTTAAAGAAGTACATGACATTTTGGCTGAGGTCATCACAGGAGGAATGGTAATATACGGCAGTTTGCTTTTTCTTTTCTTCTTTTTGATGCTGTGAGTTATGTGTCCTGCATGTGCGATCTGACCGCGTCAGACTTCAATCTCGTCAAAACTAGGTGTTGGAAACAGATATCGGAGATATTGTGGCAGCAGTACAGGAGGCAGGAAGGCTGTCCAAGAAGCCAACAGGAATTTTGGCACAAAAGTCACCTTTCAGCATGTAGAGGGGCACCCTAGGAAACAATACACACCACAAAAAAAACTGTATAAAATGGGATACCGAGAGATTGATTTTTATTGAATTATTCAGGAACGCAGAGTGAAAGGCAATGGGTGCCCACAACATCCTACAGAAATTGACGATGAATGGCGACACCTACAGCGAATGACGATGAAAAACGAGACCTACAGTGATTGACGATGAAAAAACGACAAGAAAAAAGAAGAGAGAAAGAAGCAAGGGGACGCAAAGAGCTTGGAAAAAAGTATTGAGCATAGTTTTTTTAGCCCGCGGGTTAAATATTGGTGTGCTAATGGTGGAGCTTGTCTTCGAGTGATATCCTGTGGCGCTTCGTTGAACGGCTCAATGATAGGTACGGGCCTAGCCGCGTGAAGAAGAAGGCGAAAAAATGTCACGCGTCTAGCGACCAAAGGAAAAACACGAGAAGACAAGAGCAGATCCACCAAAGTGAGGCACCGCGGAAGATAACTAACGCTCGCGCTCATGGCCCTCCAGGGAGGATTCGGGGTCCGCAGCCTCCAATTGATACAAGTCGGTGTATTTTCGTAACTCTTCTTCAAGCAACAAAATATAGTCCGTGGCTAAAATATAATGAAAGAAAGAGGGTGTCAGTTGAAAGCAAATGACTACTTGGCACGCGCGTACACTCCACTGGCTTATGCATTACCTTTTCTAAGGATGGTAGCCTTCGAGTCTGTGTTCTGTGCACACCTATCGGAAACGCGGGAGGACAAAATAAAGAAACACCCGTTAAACACGTGTGCAATGGCAACGAGTGGAAAAAACAGGAGAGGCACGAAAAACTCAAAAATATATCGTGCAAACTTACTCTGGGATAACACTTTTTAGCTCCTCGAACCCGCCATTGATCTTTTCTCTTCGCTTCTGCTCTGAAATGATGTGTGCCACACGACGCGTGGGATCAACGGACTCCTTTGGTGTTGGCAATGCAGTTGGAATTTTACGCGTTTGACGACCGTGATATTTGCGAGGAGCCGAGGTCTGGGGTGCGCGAGGTGGAAGAACTCTCGCCGGGGGGATGATGCGAGGTGCTGGGATGGTCAGGCTCTTACTCCTGGATCGCTGCTGGCCCTGCTGTTGGTGTTGCTGCTGCTGCTGCTCCTGCTGATGCTGTTCGTGCTGATACTGGGTATGCTGGGTATTTTGCTGCTGAAGTTGACCAAAGTTGGAGTGAGCCGGCAGGGACGACGACATGGCAGCAGACGTCATTTGCTGCTGCTGCTGTCTTTGAAAGTGTTGGCTGAGTGCAGAGGAGAACGCGTTAAATGAGGGGTTCTGAGCAGCGGAGGATGTCCCGATAAATTCAGATGGTTGGTTTTGATATATCACTGGCAGGCTTTGCGGCTGGAACGAAGATGTGGTGGGCGTAGTTGCCATATGATTGGGGCTGTGATGTGATGGCGAGAGCGCAGGACGACCACGGGATGCGCCGGGCAGGGACATTGACATAGCCGAGGATGCAGCTGCTGTGGACGACATGACTGAAAGCGAGGCGAGCGAGGCGAGCGAGGACTCAATGCCGTGTATGCTACTGCTGCTGTTGTTTCCTCCGTGAGCTTGGTGGTAGCCAGAGCCCGAGGATAGAATGCCGGGTGAAAGCATCGAGGCCGTCATGGCATTGGTCTCTGAGGTGATGGACCCTGGCGAAGAGGGCGACAGAGGTGAGGCGGGCGTGAAACCCGTGAAACCGGCGGGAATCGCGAATCCTTGGGTCAGCTGCGGGTGTGACAAGCTGCGATGATGGTGAAAACCTTGCATATTGCTCTGGTTCTGGCTACTGTTGCTGTTGCGATCCTCCGACTTGCTGTCGTCTTCGTCGTCGTCCTCGTCCTCGTCCTGCTCAATATCGTCGTCGCTATTCATTCCGTCCGTGTTTTGGATATTGATGTGCTGGTGTCCTTGACCACCACCGCCACCGCCGCCGCCTCCTCCTCCTCCGAATGATGTCTGATAAGCGTTGCTTACTCGGTCTTGCTTGCCATGGCCATTGCTGTTGTTGTTTCTACCTTGATTGCTGTGCTTCTTTTTCATGGTCTGACCTCCGAGCCCATATCCTCCTTGAGATTGCTGCTGTTGGAGACGGCGGTGCTGTTGGATTTGCTCCTGAAGCTGGCGCACCTGCTGCGATTGAGGGAGGTGGTGCAGCGGGTTGGAGAGCCCCAAGGCCGAAGCAGACTTGGACCAAGCTGGCGGTGGGGTCATGTCTAGATCGGGGGCGAAAGAAGAGTGTGTCGTGGGATGCATGGATCACTTGTCGAGGATGGTGAATATTTTGGGTGAAGAGTTCAGGGGCGGCACAGTGAATGAATGAAGATAAAGAAAAAAAATATTATCAAGATATCTAGGGACCAATGCGTCGTGCTGTCAAACTGTTATGTGTCGCTGTGTATGTTCAAGATGCAGAGAAGGCGAGTGTGATCAGCAAGCACGCAAAGAAAATAGAGACGAGAGAAAAGAAGGGTGCAATGGAGGATGGGAGCACAAGGGGGGGACGAAGGAATTGATGTTTATATAAATGTTTTTGAACGTTCGGTCAGAGCGGAGAGAGGCGATGATGACGGTGGTCTGAGGCTGATGATATGGTGTGAATGGTCCTGTCACCAAGGCAAGATAAAGAAAAAGGGACGGCAGCAGTGTGGTGACTGGTTTGCGCTGATAAATGGATTGGACTCTATTGAACCGTACCGCAAAAGAGTACTTGTTTGTCTTCCACGAGCTGAGCGACCAACATGAAAATTGATAACGACCACCACCATTGGAGTGTGAAAGTGTGCGGGGGAGGCGACCGACAGTCCCGTCCTTTAGATTGCTGGCTGTTTAACACCGCTATTGCTATAGTCTATAGACTGAAGGTCCAAGCAACCAAGCAAGTGTGCAAGAAGGGGTGATCTCGGGGAGGGGACAAGGCATTGATAGAAAAAGCAACAACAAGGCAAGAATTTCGGTTCCATTATCTCTCGCAGATACAAAATCTAAATTTGCGACGTCGCTTTGGGAAGTACACGCTAGCCCTGGTCTGAGCAGCCTGTAGCCATTGACTTACATGTGCTCGTTATGACCTGCACAGGCAGCCCTAAACTAGAACCGGAGCATGAATGCTTAGAGAAAACGGCTCGCAGTTTACGAGAAGGATACGAGCCGACGAGAGAAAGGAGGCGGGTTAGTGCTGTGAAGATTTTTGGCATGTCTGCGAAACAACGAAACAAACTGGCCTCTTGCTGGACCAGCAAGTCCCAAGTATCTGCTGTAGAAATGCTATCAGATAGCCCCCTTGTCAAGGGCGCAGGCATAGGCCAATGCAAGCGAGAAAAAACTTTGCGACCAAAGGCTTACGCTTAACATGTGGTTAGTGTAAAGTAGCATCTCGTCTTGTAGTTCCTTTGTTGATGTTATGGGCTGCGTTGTTCTTTACATGTCGAGCCCGGTCGCTGGCTTCCTTTGCGTTACACCCTACTTGAGGTGCCCGAGGGGTTGGGAGAACACCGGAGAATTGAATAAGACGATAAGTCCGAGAGATACGAAGTATGGGAGGGTCTACCCAAAATAGTGACGCGGGAGCTTCCATGGATGAACACCATTTGAAGTTCAGGTGCGCGCGCACGCGTGTCCCATTGTTTGCAATGTTACCCCGCATTGTCTCGCCCGTTGCTACACTCTAGTAGTGTGCTCCGTGTCCGTAGACTTCTTTGTGCTGTGATCTTTCCTAGAGTACTCTTTCTCCCCATGGTGCTACCTTTGTGACTCTTGTCGCAAATATTCCTGTATGGCGCTTCCGTCGGCATATTTGCAGCCTTATCGTGCTAGCAACCACAATCTCTGAAAACCCCGTCTGTGTCAATTCCTATTGATTCATGTTCCTAGTGCTTTGACACTTGGACCATCAAGCAACATGCACGAGATAGACCCTCGCCTCCTGTGGGAAGAGTGTGTCCTCTTCTTTTTCTGCATGCGCTTGTACTTCGGACTGGGCTAGAGTCTGTTGTTTCCCCTCATTTTCCCCTTTTTAGACAACGAACGTTCCTCCTTTTTGATTTTCATATGACAGCCGAGGAAACCACGTTTTGTTTTCGAGCACCAACAATGTCAACATCAACTTTAAAGTTGAAATCGGAGACCTTGCTCCCGCGCCACCACTCTCCTACTGTGCAATGTAGTCTACTGCTCTGCTCTATCAAAACCGATGCCAGAGCATAAACGGGATATAGACTGTCCAATCGCATGCATTTCCTGTGGGGTTTGACGCCGTGTGACCCAGAGGCGGCCGATAAACCGCACTTGACCCGTGGACGAGATTTTTAGGTAAAATGTATGTAATTCAGATAGGGGGATAGATCCTGATTGGCGAACGATTTCACAGAGACCATGCTCAGAGACAGCGGGGTTGGTATCCATTCGGCCGTCAAACCAATCCGCGTCTGCCCCTCACCGGACGACTTTCTGTACCTCCCATCGCCTCTGGCAGCCTACGCTAAAGCGCCTCACCCATGGACGTTTCATATGCGCCAAGGGCACCAGTCTGACCAAACATTCGTCCTCTCACCAATCGGCCTAGAAAGGCTTCATTTAGCCAGGTGCATGTGCCGAGCTGGACGCGATATTCCACTCAAATGACGCATTGCGCTACCCATTTACCGCACATATACAAATATATACACCTTTTATCAGAGTCTCGTATTCAGTGGCTCGCGATCTTGAGATCGCACTGGTATCTTTACAGCTTGAGTTCGCCATGCTTCTTCAGCAGAGGTCGGATGTACTCCTCATATCCATCACAGACGTCCTTCCTGTTCAAGGGCTCAGTTTGGGCCTTATCCCAAAGTCGTTTGTAAGCATCGCCATCACTGGCACCTAACGCTGATGCAAGCAGGAAATCCGGGTGATCAAACGCGTCCACAAGTCCGACGGCATCGTCAGCCAAACTAGCCACCACATTCTTGACCTGAGCCCTCAGGGACTGGCACTGTCTAGGAGAAAGGTATGCGTCCTCTGCAAAATCAGCAAGATTTGTCTGGATGGTGTGCAAGGCATGGAGGTTGGAGAGCTTTTGCAAGGCCTTGATGGCCTTGGGATCGGTTCGCTCCTCATCGTCCACGTCCGGGTTCTGGGCGTTGCGGATGGACTTGATAAACCAGAGGACCATGACATACTGTGCATGAGCGTGTGATATGCGGTAGCACTCGATATTGTGATCGGACCACGTCTTTCCGTTGTTGTCATCCAGCCCTCCGCCGGCCTCCACTGCGTCGCTCAGCTCCATGGCAAGGCGCGCACATCGGTGCTCGAACGCTGCAAGCTGAATCTCTGGTTTCAGCCAGTCCTCAGGTTGGACCACTGCACAGGTAGCTCTTGCAAAAGCATCACGGTTGGTGGCGAGCAAGAGGTACTTAGAATACGGTGTGACCTTCTCAGGCTCGGTCTTGGCAGTCTTGACCTCCTTTAGCAGGTACCTGGCCATCTGTTGAGTGAGCACATAGTTGTCACCTTCGTATGTGTTTGAGGGCACGATCGACGCAAACATGTGCGCCAGCCCTGTGAAGTACGAGTATCCGTGACCGCCCATGAGTTTGCGGCACTCCTCGGCGCCAGCAGCACCGATGGTGGTACAATATGACTTCAAGGCTGAGGACATAGCATGGACCTCGGCGAGGGCCCCGATATTTCCGGAAGACATATCTGTCAGCAGCCCAATGTACATGTCCATCATGAAGGAGCCAGCTGCAAAAAGGGCATAGGCAGAGGCTATGAGAGGGAACAAGCGATTTTGGACCATAGGATAGTTGATAACCTGGGTCTCCAAGCCAGGGTTCAGATCCGCGTCATTACGTTGCGTTGGATTGTTGAACTGACGACGGACTGTCAGGTAGCGAGTCGCGATGGTTGTTGCGCGCGAGAGGTAAAGGGCCATTTGGCGGATGAGCACGGATCTTAGCAGGACCATGGAGCCATACGAAAGCTATCGCGACGCAAGGTTTGAAAGACAGAATCAGTATAACATAAAATAGGATGCGATGATGGATTTTCCACGACAACTTCCAAGGCTACCTTGGCGTGAGGAGGCTTGGTGAAGACGCCGTCTCTGGAGACCTTGGAGAAGCGCATCAACATGTTTTCGCGCGGGATACGATACTTGCTGAAGCGAGCGACTACAGATTGAGGCGAGGCGTGGCATAAACATCAGGAACGGCAAGTAATGGTGACAGGTCACGTTAATAGGTGGCAACTGCACTTACACCCGTTCTCCATTTTGTTGAAACCTCCGTACGCCTTGGGTCCAATGTCGCCAACTTGGATACCCAGGAACGGTTTATGGTTTTCGAGTGACCGGATTGGAACCACAAAGACATGGGCACCATGATCGATGCCATCGATAATCAGTTTTGCCTGCACCACAGCATGGGTGCACATGGCTCCTAGTCCTCCGATCCACCACTTGGCAGCAGTGAATGTGGTACTATCGATCTCCCACTCGTCCGTTTCCTTGATGAATGTGGCCGTGGTTTCCAGGCTCGAGAGATTTGAGCCATGGCCGAGTTCAGTCTGGGCATAGCAACCGATGATCTGAAACTTTTCAGCAAGGGGGATCCATTTATCGATCTGCTCGTCCGTGCCCTGCGCGTTGATCACAGGGATGAATGCTGAGCGTCGATAGGCAAAATTGAACAAATTAGAAGAGAATCATTATCGGGTCATAGTTTATCGCGCAGCGTCGCGTCTTTTAACTTTACCTCCATTGTGTAAGAGGATCTAATATATGGTATGGAGAAAAACATTCAGTATCCATACGCCCTTTCTTCAAATGTAACACGGGCAAGCGCACAATCCATGCGTCCTTACGGGGAGAGTGTCGTCGATAGCCTCGACCATTGTGGCAAAGTCAAGGTCATTAAGATCGTTTTCCATCTTGATCTCGGCCAACCGGGCCGACATAGCAATGCCACGCTTTACCGCGTCAGTGTGGTTGAGCCAAGCCCTATAGTTGAAATCCTCAGTCGATTCAGCTCGAATTCAGATGGGCGGCTTGATCATTGTGGAGAAGTACAATATCACACCGTACCAGTCATCCTTGTTGAAAATGGGCTCGCGGGCGATGAGGTCTATGATATATCGACGCTGCTCTACGTTGCCAGAGCCACGGTAGAGATAGTTTGTCATACTCGCAACATCAAAGCTGGTCTTCGTTCGAGCCTGCGAGAGATCTTTTTTGTTCTGGGACAGGTCTGTCATATTGCGTTGCACTTTCTAGTTGTTACGTTTGAAATGGGGGTGTCCAGAAAGAGAAATGAGAGTGGAATGAGGCCTAATGTCCAAGGAATGCAAAAGGTGTAAGGGGAATAAAGTACTAAAGTATGTGACAAAGAGACAGAAGTTTCGGCTGCATCCTTTTTGTGTTCACATCTCGGCTCCCTCTCCTGTAAACACAAATGTCCCCAGTGCAGTGTGATTTTTTGTGCCTCAGTTGACCGCTTGGGGTCGTAGTAATCGAAGCACTGAAAACGCGCAATGTCGCTGTGGGGAACAAACACTCGTTCGTTTTGTTTATTTGTTGGCAGCAGGGTCAAGCCGAGCGGTTATCAAGACGTGGGATGAGAATATCCTTGCATGTGCGCGCCCGCTGTTGCGCATGCCCTCGGCCCGCTACCCTGCCTGCTTAAAGGTAGCATATTAGGAGCTAACTACAGCCACTATCCGTAGAAGGTACTGTAAAACGGACGCGAGACCCGGGTCTCGCACAAAGCGAGAGGGCCACTTTGGTCGCCCAAGCAACGCAGGCTGGCAGGCGGATGGACTGCTTTTCTTACAGACACAGCCATAAACAAATCTGCAGGTAAGGTTTACTTCCATCACTCATCTCTCCTCAAAGACAACTATATAATGGCTGACAGCCCAGACGCACCCTCAAACGAGCACGTCAAGCCCCGCGAGGTCCCATACTGCGGCTTCTGCTCACTCCCTCCAGAGTACTGCGAGTTCGGACCCACTCTTGACAAGTAATGGCACCAATATGCACCGGCATCAAGCAGAAACGCTAAACGGCGCGCGGGAGAATGACCTTACGACGATGCACGCCTCTTGCGTGCACCGACTCTATGCTCCTTGCGCAACGCCTGTACTTATGTTCACAATTGTTTGCTTCGACATATCTCTCTTTTTTTTTCTATTAGATGCAAGCACTGGTTGAGCAAAAACGACAAAGTGCTGTATAGCATTCTGTATAATACCCTAGAGGATCACCTGGCCGCGACATCATTGGGAGAGCCAGAGGAGGATAAGAAGAAGGCAAAGGGTACGTTTCTCAGAGAGTGGCTTCTTGATATGGCGACGTCATTCAAGTATAATGGGACAGGGCCCTGAAGTAACGTTGGCTGCATCGATCCCAATGCTAACTACCCTTCACATGTCTATTTCTATGTTTGTAGAGGCAGCCAAGATTGAGAAGCAGATGCAAAAGAAGATGGTATGAGAAGAAATCCTTTTGGGGAATCAGCACGAGGAATCACACTGGGAGTCAAGTGGATATAGCCAAGTGGAAATAGCCAAAAGGAATAGCCAAGTGGAAATGGTCAAGTGAAAATGAGCTCAGTGTTAACGCAATGCCTGTCCTCTTTCTTCAACAGCAATCCAAGGTCCTGATCAAGAGAATTGAGCGCACCAAGAGAAAGTGTGTCACCAGCGTCTTTGGACTGGAGAACTTTGGTAACGCTTTCTTGCAGGATTGGTTTTATCAAACGTGGATCACTGGATAGCAATTGTTAACCTGGAGCCACCATCAACAATCTATTGTGACCGCTAGATGTCGATCTTAAGAAGGCAGCCAAGTTGTTTGCCAACAAGTTTGCATGTGGATCGTCCGTCACAAAGAACAACCAGGGCAACGACGAAATTGTGGTGCAAGGAGATGTGTCCGATGAGATTCTCGACCTTATCTTGGAGCATTGGCCCATCGTAAGCAAACATGACATACTTTGACCCATGCTAAGCACTTTTATACGGTGATTGAGTCAATTGAATACTGACCTTTTGGCCCTCTTTCTGTTTATGTGTCTGTACAGGTCCCTGAGGACAACATTGATCTGATCGAGGACAAGAAAAAGGGCAAATAAGCCAGAAGTTCTCGAATAAATCATGTGACAATCAGCTCACAAAAATGAAATTGCTGGCGCATTTGCACATTCATCCCTGAACAGCATAATTGCCACTTCGACTCGAAATGTCACGGCCAGCACGGAGACAGGTTGCCAAGGAAAAGGTCCTTGGACCTCAAGCGTCTGCGCTCGCCCGTGGAAGTGGCCAGCCTGGGCAGACATATAATATCTATTACGACAGGTGGAGTGGTGGTGCACGAGGCGATCGATCAGGAGCTACCAAAGATAAGGCGCCATATCGATGCGATCCTGTAAAGGACTCGGGACGGACGAAAGGCACCTTCAATCCAAACGCATACTTTTGCGCCTTCTTTGCCAAAGGATGCTGTCCCAACGGGTAGGGTTGTACATCCCGCGAAGAAAAGAAATAGCTTCCCGAAAGACCGCCTTAATGTACCATAAGGTGTGAACGCTATGCTCAATTCCGTGGTTTATCGCCTACCTCCTCCTTAGAGAAGACTGCGGCTGGATTCACAGGATACCCACACTTCAGGATCATGTGGATTCAGGCATGGATGTTTTTGGCCGGGAGAGATTCGACGAGCACAGAGACGACCGGGGTGGCGTAGGATCAATGCGTTCTGATAGTAGGACGCTCTACATCGGGCGCATCCATCAAGCAGCAGACATGGAAGCAACAGTTGAAAAGCACTTCAAGGCATGGGGTGTAATCGAAAGGATAAAGGTCTTGAGAGACAAAGGAGTTGCGTTTGTGACATACCAAAGTCGTTTGAACGCAGAGTTTGCAAAAGAAGCCATGGCAAATCAGTCACTGGACCACGGAGAAGTGAGCACTGGCAGTTGAGGGCTTTCGATGACAGGATATCAATTGGCCTATTGGAATGTAATTCTAACTCATTACTCTCCAATTTGAACCTTTCACTATTCTAGATTGTGAATATCAGATGGGCAACAGAGGATCCGAACCCGAAGACACAAGCCATGAACAAGCGCAAAGCAGTAGATATGACGCGGCAGGTGATAGAGTCCAACCTCCCTGCTGATTTTTCTCAAGTGCAACACTTGCCAGGATCAGAGGAAGTTGAGGAATTAGGATCGGGAAAGCGGCACAAGCAAGACGTGGATCCCGCTGAGAATACCAGTACCAATGAGCCCAGCAACCCGCCCACCCTCTACGTTGGAGCTGATGGACAGTACTACTATGACTATGGCGAATATGGATACAACCATGAAACTCAACGATATGATCCAGCTCGTATTAATCAGCCTCAGGGATATGGTCAGCATGCTAGCGCGCAGGCGGTGCAGTCACTACAAGATCGCGTCAAAGCTTCTCTTTTGTCATCAGCAGGTGCAAAGGCCCTTTCTCCCTCGACGTCTTTTGCTACATCAAGTCCAGCTGCCTCATCTGGTACAAAGAGCACTGTTGTTACACCGAAACTAAACCCAGCCGTGTCCGCACTTGGCGCATTAGCTGCATATGGGTCTGATGACAGCGACAGTGGCGATGAATAAATGCACAATGACCAAATATTGGATGAGCAACATATCAGCCTATTTACTTGCTAATGATCATCTTCCGTTTCTCCTGGACAATTTTCCTCAAGATCCTCTTGGCCATCATATTGTGCAGAGCACCAAAAGCAGTACGCGTATTCATCCCTGAGGTAATGCACGACCTTCTCAAGTTTCTCTGACTCCTACAGCATCAAACGTGTTAGTTTTGTGAAACAACACATCCGCACACTGTCAATATCAGCCGGCCTATTCCTGTATTCTTACCTCAAGCTGCGCGAAATCAGATCGCTCGCCCCATTTGAATTCCTCTGGCTCTGTTGCAACTCCTCCGTCCTCTTCCTCCGCCACCAGCACCACGGGATCCAGTTTGCTGCGCTTTATGGGCTTTTGCTTGTTGCTTTCCAAGTCCCCATCTTCGTCATCGCTGTGATCAAAAGCTCTTCCTCCGAGACCTTGGACCTGTGCCACTTCAGCGCCTGGACCCATAAGTCTCGTACCCAGAATTTCATCCGGCACAGAATCTGAAATCCACCAGAATGAATTGGATCGTCCTAACCGTCTCGGTTGCCGGTTCGCAGTATCCTCATCCTTAAGCTCCCTTTGCTCCTCATCCACGGGTGCCGTAGAGGTAACCGCCTTTTGAGCGTCCATGCGCATGCAGAGTCCGCGGGCAGCTGTCAATTGCCGTTTCCATTTCTCTCGCTCAAACTGACTGATCTTTTGAACGCGAAATCCTTCATCAAACAAACGGTGAGATTCGTTCTCTTGCTTATGGAGCTCCTCGTCCTCCCGTCGCCTCTTTGCGCTCTCCATACCAAGTCCCCCGCGACCCTGCTTCATCTGGATGGCAATGGGTGCCTTGAGTGCTTCTGGGCGACTGATCGCGCCCACGCCTGGTCCGTGAGATGATGCTGATGTTGTTTCAATAATACTCGAGGATGATCTAGCATCCTTGGTTGTTTTAAGCGCCCCCAACGTTCCACCCTTTCTAAAAGATTCAGAAGAGATGGCTCGAGGCTGTTAAAGCCCTATGCCACTAGGACAATCATTTAGGAGAAAGGGACCCTCTTGCCCAGCTTAAACTTACTTACTTGAATCCCATTTTTAACAGCATGGCCATTCCTTTGTTGTCCTCTCCAATCTCCTTCTCCAAACCTTTCTCGCGCGCCTCCTTCTCACGAACGTGTAACGGCTTTGGCAGGTTGGCGAGGTGGTCCCGCTCCTTCTGTCGACGACGTTCAGAGTAGGTCAGACTGGTCTTTTCAGATTGACTACTATTGTTGCTTTCATTGACTAGGCTGTCCAGGAACGCCTGTGACATGTAATCCTCTTCCTCCTCATCCTGAGCATTCGACATGATGAATCTTGTGTAAGTTGGAGAAATAGTTTAAAAAAATAAAAAGCGCAGAATTTATTTCGCTGCGCCTCTCTTTCCTTCCGATACATTGGTCGTTGTTGCCGGCGACCACCGTATCTTCGGTGAGCCTGAGGGTAAACGACATGTTGCCAAAGTGGAGAAAACGTGAAGGAAGCGTTCTCGATCTGGTGTTGACTTGCTCCAGGAAGGATTGACGCGACCTTCAATAAAGAACAGATTTCTTTGAGCTGCCGGACTGGCAATCTTTTGGTCAAAGATGTTTATGTTGTCACTGCACACTGGAGAAAAAAAGGTGTGTAGGCACGGTGCAAGGTCTTTAGGCATGCTTGTATATCGGCCATTCAGGCTGGGTGGACATTGCCAATAGCGACAACAAGGGTCCCCTTGTCGCTGCTCTCTTGACACTGGCCCGAGTTTCGATCTAACGTTGTTCATCAACCAAGACTCTACTGAGTTTTAGCATAGAACCAGTACTGGAACGCGAACTCAAGGCATGTGGGATCTTTTCCCTCGGATAGCGCGTGTGGAATGGATGTTGAGCTTTTTCTTGGGCGCTTAAGGGATGACCAATCCATTTAGGAGACAGTTCTCTACTAGCTCGATAGATTTTCTTTTCATCAAGCACGAGTCGGTGTTGCTATGCCCACCCAGCCTGGATGGCCGATATATAAGAATGTTTAGAGACAGTGTTGCGGGGAAAGGTAGTCCGTCATCTAGCTAGTTGCATTGTGGTCAGTGTTGCTTGCAAAATTAGGTTCCGCGTCTTCCAGGGGTGTACTTTCTATATTGGTTGTGTCCTTGCATGTCAACTTTACGCCCCTAAATGTGTTTCCACACGGTCGGAGAGTTTTCGGACGACCACACGTCGGTTCTCAAGCAGAGAGAGAAGGAGGAATCATGGTCTCCTATCTACTGGGATAGGAGATAGGAACACACACACTGGTCGACGTTATGGCTGCGATATTTGTGATCTACAGACGTACACGGTCAATCGCTCTGCATAGCGACAATCAGGGGCAACCTATATCATATGGCGTAAAAGGGGTGATTGGGACAGATTGAAATGCAATGATGCTAGCGGTGCAAGTCTCCATGCAGGTCATCGAAAATCGTCGCTTTTCGAAGGTTGTAGACGGCCTGGAACGCCAGCTGGTGTTCGGTTTCTCAATATCAGGACAAAGCTGGTAATCGATATATAAAAGGCAGGAGGTTTTCAGCAAACACAGTGTTCAAAAACCCACATCCTTATACTTTTACCACAATACAAAGCAACATCAAAAAGGTACTGCCTCAACTTCCAGTTTTTTTAGAATGACACTTGAACTTGTGCGCGTCCAGCCCTAATGATGTATCATTAAAAGAAAAGATAGATCCAAAATGATGATTAAGAATAGCCTCGTAGTCCTTGCCTGCCTCGCTTCCGCGACCTTGGCGCAGCAGGTTGGTTCGATTTTCTGTCAGGCCAGATATATCACCAATGTCGCAACTTGTGTCATCGGACCCAAGGAGTGCAATGCCGTTGAGAGTTTCTCTGCGTGTGTTTGCGCCAACACCGGGCAGAGAGAAAATCTTCGCATGTGCCTCATTTCCTTGATGCGTGATCCTGCATTCAGGGGTATCATGCAGTCTACTGATTGTTCCCTCCTCTCTGCCAATGATGCCGCCGGTGATGCCGTCGGTTCTGCTGTTCCTGAGCCTGAGAAGCAAGAGCTCTGAGTATCCACTCGCCACAGTTTTCAACAAACCTGAGTTGCTTCCTGCTGCTATTCCTCAGGACTCTCAGTCTAGTAAAACAATAAACACATGTCGGACGCTGTTCACAGACTTCATTTTACTTGAACCAAGAGCAAGCGTTGACCATATAGCAAGGCCATACTCTTGGTACAATGAAAGAAAGAAAACCTACAGATATTTACAAGATTCCGACTGCAGATTTATTAGATGTTTTACATGATGGCCTCCTTGCCAAAGGCCCAGATACCGGCCAATACCGAGCACACTCCTCCTGCTGATCCAGCTGCCCTCAGTCCAGCTACATTTAGGAAGAAATGTGTGGTTAGTTTGCAGAAAATCAGTTACTCAAGGATTCAATGACTCAAAAAGGCCTACCTGTGGATTTGAACAATGCTCCAGTCAAAGCGCCTGCAGCAACAGAGTTCAAAGGATCATGGTGACCACGAGCTTTGCCTAGAGCTCCTCCGATTCCATTATACATCAGAGCTATATTGTAACAACACGTTGTACGCCATCAGGGAACAGACCATCAATGAAGCCGCAATGATCCAGAGTATAGAGACAGACAGTGTGCACGATCTCTTACCCATAACACCTGCAGAGTTGCCGATGAAGGGGCCACGACGGGTCATCGAGTTCAAGACAGTGTTCAGACGGATCTTGAGTGCTGGGCTTGGAGAAGACCGAAGACCTTCATAGAATCCGAAAGCACCTCCCATGCTCAATCCTATAGTTGGTCAGGCAGGTCAAAGAGTACGTTAGATGATGGGACGCTTCTTTCTGTGCGCAGCTCCCCTGTTGCCAGTTCGGATGTTGTTGCAAATTTCGGTATGAATGGCAAGGGTTCGTTGGGGCGTACCGGTGATATATGTCAAGCCGGTTCCATAGGTCAGATCGTCAGACCATCCTCTGCTAGGCATGATACCACCCTGTGTGCCGGGCAGGGGTCCAGAATCGTCTTCGAGGTTGATGTAGTCGAGACCACGGCCGAGTCCAGCCAGAGGGTGGAGCCGCGAGGGGTCATATTCAGTGTTGAGGAATGAGCTGACGGTGTCCTGGGGGTTGAAATCCTCCTGGGTAGAGTAGATGGGGGCGAAGGACTCTTCCTCCTCGATGTTGGTATGCTGCGACATGGCTCGTATGTATCTAAGCTGTGCGTGGTTTCCGTGCTTGCACTGCCTGTCGTGGGAGTAGAAAAGGTGATTCGAGGTGCCAGTTGCCGAGTTGATGCGGAAGTGGAGACGAAGAAGCGATCAGCCAAACAGGGCAAAAGAGAAACAACAGTCCGCGTACGTGCGGCGGGAAAGCGATGCTTACTTTCCAAGTCACAGGATAAGTCGTACGTATCAACAATTTTTTTTTCTTTTTTTTTTCTCGCCTCTGAGTTTGAAGTATTTTTTTTTTTTTTTTTTTTTGTTGCCTGTTGCCTGTTGCCTGTTGCCTGGCTTGTGTGCCTTGCCGAATAAGACTTGTTGAGCAAACGGCAAAAAGCGTTTTGTTCCTTCTTTCTCTCCTCTCATTCTTCACCCCTCCTCCTCCTCCGCATTTCCTCCATCCCTCCGTTGGCATTAGCTTTCACTCCTCCCTATCCGCCCAACCTCAAGTGAAAGCAACCCCCTTGTTCTCTTTTGTTCATCGACAGAAAAGAGCAGCCTCCCCACTCATTTAGAATCTCCCTTCCCGTATAATGCCTTCGGTCGAAATGCAAGGCAGCCCCGCCTCAGACGAGATGAACGAGCTCACCGAGATGCTCTCGAACCTCTACGCCGCTGCCACCTCTGAAGAATGTGATGCCATCGCCAGGGATATGGCCGCCAAGGTCCACACCCAGGGCCTGGTCTCTCTCAAGACCAACAACATCCTCACTAACCTCGAGGCCGAGTGTAAGAACAAGAAGTCCGGCCTTGCCCGTGAGGGTGCCTTGATTGGAATCTGCGCCCTGGCTGAGATCCTGGGCCGCCCCTCGGAGCCTTTCATGCTCCCCCTGTTGCCCATGATCCTCGATCTCTACGCCGATAAGGGTCCCGTGGTCCAGGACGCAGCCTCCAGAGCCGCCCAAGCCATCGTGGCCACCATGCCCTCGCAGTCTGCCCCGATCCTCCTGCCCATTCTTTTCCAGAGCATCGGAGGACCTGGAAAGAAGTGGCAGACCAAGGTCGGAGCTCTGCAGCTCTTGGCCGATCTGTCGAACGCATCGCCGATCCAGGTCGGTGTTGCCCTGCCCGAGATCATCCCCATTGTCAAGGATTGTCTCTCTGACACGAAGAAGGAGGTAAGAACACTCGGAATGTTTAGAGTTTTTATTTTTTGGGCCCTTATCTTGTTTTGCGGTATTTTTCTTTCCAGTGGAGTATTTTGTCATCCCAGTTCTATTGTTACACTGCCCATGTGAAGGGATCGGCGTTCTTATTGGAAGGGGAAACAAGGGTTGGATGCAGTGTCTGTGCCATCCATGAGCATACCCCTTTTTTTCTGTGCCTCTGTGCCTCTTTGTCTAAAAACAAACAAACATAAAAAAAAGATAACGGCTGGTTTGTCCGAAGCAAACGGATAGTTTTTTTTTATTCCTTCTTTTTTTCTTTTATTTCATTCAGCTCGGCCTCTCGCTCTCCTTTTGCAATGGACTCTTTTGCAGAGGACAGCGGGAGAGAAAGGGACAGGAGAGCTGACTTTGATTTTAATCATGCCATTCGGGGGCGGGCAGTAGAGATAAGAAGCGCACTAACACGAAACACCTGTCTCGCATCTGTAGGTTGCAGACCAGGCCACCAAGACCATGCTGCGTGTGTGCAACGTGGGCGGAAACCCAGACATTGCCCGCCATCTCAAGGACCTGTGCGACTGCATGGCCCACCCCGAGAAGGTGCCTATGGTCATGGAGAAGCTGTCCGCCACCACCTTCGTCGCTGACATGAACGGCCCCGCCCTGGCCATCATGGTCCCCCTGCTCGTCCGTGCCCTCAACGAGCGCTCCTCGCACATCCAGCGCCAGACCACCATCATCGTCGACAACCTGTGCAAGCTCGTCAAGGACCCCGCCGAGGCTGGCCAGTTCTTGCCCGAGCTCTTGCCCGGTCTCGAGCGCATCATCGACATTGCCGCCGTCCCCGAGATCCGTGCCCTCGCCACCGCTGCCAGGAACACACTGATCAAGGCTGGAGGTGCCACCAAGGCCGACCCTGCTGCCCAGACCGACTCTCTCGTCCCCTCCGAGACCGAGGCTCGCAATACTGTCAACAAGGCCGTTGCCAAGTTTGGATTCTTCCCTACTTTCTTTGATGCTGTCAAGACCCATGTTGCCGAGCTCTCTATCGTTCTTGTCAAGGAAGAGAACTTGTCGCCCCGCGAGTGGGTCTCGATCCTTTGCCCTTACTTCACTGCTTTCATGCCCACCGCTGACGCAACTGCCGTCGTCAACCAGGTTGTCGAGCACTATGTTGAGCTGGACCGCAAGATGAACGGTGGCAAGGAGGTCGAGGATGACGAGGAGGGTGAGGAGCTGTGCAACATTGACTTCTCGCTCGCTTACGGAGGCATGATGTTGTTGAACCACACCAAGCTGAAGCTCCACCGCGGTCACCGCTATGGTCTTTGCGGTCCCAACGGAGCTGGAAAGTCAACCTTGATGAGAGCCATCTCTCTCGGAAAGCTCGACGGCTTCCCCTCGTCCGATGTTCTGCGTACCGTCTTTGTTGAGCACTCGTTGCAGGGTGATCAGGGAGAGATGGCCATTGTCGACTTTGTTGCTTCGGATGCCAAGCTCGCCAACACACCTCATGCCGAGGTCGTCAACGCTCTTTTGACTGTCGGATTCACGGAGGAGATGCAGAAGAACACTGTCTCGTCCCTTTCAGGAGGCTGGAAGATGAAGTTGGAGCTAGCCCGTGCCATGCTGATGAACGCCGATATTCTCTTGCTGGACGAGCCTACCAATCATTTGGATGTTGCCAACATCAAGTGGTTGGAGGACTACCTCATTAGCCAGACGAATGTCACCTCGATCATCGTTTCTCACGACTCTGGATTCCTCGACAATGTTTGCACAAACATTCTGCACTACGAGCGCAAGAAGCTGAAGATGTACAAGGGTAACCTTTCCGAGTTTGTCAAGGTCAAGCCCGAGGCCAAGTCCTACTACACCCTCGCCGCCACGACTGTCAAGTTCGAGTTCCCCAAGCCCTCCTTCCTGGTCGGAGTCAAGTCCAACACCAAGGCCATCATGAAGATGAGCGACTGCACATTCACCTACCCTGGTTCCGCCAAGCCCTCGTTGCACAACGTCTCGGTCCAGCTTTCGCTCTCATCCCGTGTCGGTGTCATCGGACCCAACGGTGCCGGAAAGTCGACCATGATCAAGCTTCTCACTGGTGAGGCCTACCCCCAGGATGGAACTGTCTGGAGACATCCCAACCTTCGTATCGGATACGTTGCTCAGCACGCCTTCCACCATTTGGAGCAGCATTTGGAGAAGACCCCCAACGCCTACATCCAGTGGCGTTACCAGGGTGGTGCCGATCGTGAGGTTTTGGAGAAGCCAACTGTTGCGATGACACCCGAGGAGCAGGAGCAGATGGAGACTTGGGTCATTGGAGGCGATGGTAGCAAGCGCCAAGTCGAGATGATCATGGGTCGTCAGAAGCTCAAGAAGTCGTACCAGTACGAGATCAAGTGGAAGAACCACGTCCACAAGTTCAACACCTGGATGCCCCGCGAGAAGCTTCTCGAGCTCGGATTCGACAAGCTCATTAGACAGTTTGATGACCGCGAGGCCTCCCGCGAGGGTTTGGGATACCGTGACTTGTCCCCAGCCTCTATTCGCAAGCACTTGGAGGATGTCGGTTTGGATGGAGACATTGCTGACCACAACATGATCAGCGGTCTCTCGGGTGGACAGAAGGTCAAGGTCGTCATTGCCGCTGCCATGTGGAACAACCCTCACATGTTGGTTTTGGACGAGCCCACCAACTACTTGGATCGCGAGTCCCTTGGAGGTCTTGCGGTTGCTATCCGCAACTGGGGAGGATCTGTCATCATGATCTCCCATAACACCGAGTTCTTGGGTGCTCTCTGCCCTGAGACCTGGACCGTCAATGCCGGCAAGCTGACGATCAATGGTAAGACTGCTGTCCAGGAGAGCAACTTTGAGGACGCCGAGAAGCCCATTGTCGTCGTCAACAAGAAGAAGAAGAAGTCTAGAAATGACATCAAGGCCCAGGAAGTGCGTCGCCGTCTTCGTCACCTCGAGTGGCTCGCTTCCGATAAGGGAACTCCCAAGCCCGCTGACACGGATTCTGATTAAGAAAGAGGCAACGATATTTCAGGAAGCGGCGTGTGCTTTTGCTTATCCCTTGTTTGATAGATAGATACCTTCATTGTTCATCACTGGCTCGACTACCACCCTCCACACTCCATTCCACTTTTTGCATTTCCTCCTGTATTCATAGACACTCTCGGCATAGATCGCAATCAATAAGAGCGGCAATTTAAATCCTTTTTTTAACATCAACCTGGTATATTCTGTCTGCTGCTGAGTTGGCACGTTGTTTCTTTGGTAAAAGTGCGCCGCATGCATTGATTTATGACGATGACCGGGCATGATTGAACTTTGGCAGGATTTGCATCAAATACTCGAGATGCCTTGTGTGGACCGACATTTGATTCTACGGAGGGAGAAAATTACCGTTCACAAGTAACCAATGTTAACCAGACCTAAAATTTTCCAACTTGACTGAGGTCCTGACTATCATGCTCACTTATTATTCTTCGTGTGGCACGTACAGCACGATTTCCAGAAAAGATGCGGCGCTCGTTGTTATCGCCGTATATCACAGTCCTGTCGGGAAGGATCTCGTTTTCGTTCGTTGAACACACGGTTCCGATCACACATTCGTCGCCCAGCCAAGTTCCGGCTTTGACGTGTGCTATGAGAGAATCGGGCCAGATGTAAAATGGGCCGATTAGTCACGTAGCCTCTTTTAGGCACCGATGCTCGCGTACTCTGACACTCCTATGATATCTTACATTTGACCTCCAGAGTATTGCGGCTTCCAATTTTCATGCCTTCCATAACTATACGATGGCGATGGTTGTAAGAACATGTACAAAGCTCCAGCAAAAGCTATCGATTCCCCTGTCGAGAGATTCATGGTCCTTATCACGTACCACTCCCGACCTCAAAGACGTTATTGTCACCAATGATCAACGCTTCAGGACCTCTATTTCTCGAAAGCAAAATAAGAGTCGTGAGTTGATGGTCGCCAACTTCAGGATAGAGGGAGTGAGGTGAAGGTTTGCTTTGCGACGGCGATTCCTTGTCCCTACCTGTTGGTGATGGCTGCGTTCTCTTCAACAATGTTGCCGCTACCAAACATGATCGGTCCTCCTGTCGCCCATACTTTGCACTGAGGATGAAGCACCGTCCCTGGACACAGAGAAGATGGGGTGGAAGATGAAGATTCATTTTTCATGAGATGCCTTCCTGGGGTGTTCTGCGTCGCGTGAGGTATAGCAAAGTCTTCATATAGGCAGTCTCGACCCGTTTGCCTTACCAGCACCTAGGAACATCAGATAAAAAATGCGGAGAGGAGGTTGGTACTCTGAACATTTGCACCTTGGGTGCTTCCTGTGCTTCCGGTGAAGGGCAGCAGAAACCAAAGCATGCAAGTAATTCCTTACCGACATAGATTTCTCCTCTTAGGTCGTTGTCTTGACACACGAGTGCTCGGGTACTGATGGTGAGCTTCGGTCTACAGGCACAGGAACGAACAGAGGTGTCGACGAGTCAGCCAACAGGGGTCCTGGATGTGTGCCATGCTTCCGCTGTGCTGCCTTGAAAAAATGTGCATGAGCGTGAGCGCTCCCCCTCTTCTGTCCTAGTTCCTGTTTCTTCTACCTGGACATCATCTTGATGTAGCTGTTCCTGTGGGTGTGATGAAGGGATGCAACGGCGATGAAAATCGTGCGCGCGAAAGACGAAACTCATGGCGTGACTGTCAGCAGTTACTTTTTCACCCTGAGTATAATACCTTTAGCTCGGCTTGGGCATCAATCTTTCCACACGCTGCAAAGGACTGGACACCAAGGCCGAGTGCATTTCGATCTCGGGCACTGACGAATGGCACCACCGTTCTGGAAACTACCAGCTCATCGCATCCCGACTCTGGGCCTCTACCGCGCTATTCTCAAAACCTGTCTACAGCTGCCCCTCCAATGTGTAAACCAACCAGGAAGGCGGCGTCAGCCCATTCAAGGAAAGAACGTAGGACCACCAAAGTCTAGCGAGGCATACCCAGCCATCAGACGGAGCTATCTCTTTGCGCTGATCCGAGACCGATTCCGATACCATCGCCACTGCACGAGCCCCAGGATCACCACTGGATATCTACGGGAGGCAGAGGATGCTCTCATCAAGCTGCGACAAGCGAGAGAGGGCGACGAAGAAGTAAGGAAGGAGCTCCAGGATCTGGTCTCGGGGCGCACAGGACGACTCAAGGAAGTCATTGATCATGTATGTCTGCAAAAAGGCTTCATTTCTACCGTCTGATGAGCAATACGTCAAAGGACCTCCCTTAACACGAAAGTTACCACTTTCTCATGATCCTAGCTGCACGACCTCATTAATTGGGACCCAAAAAAGACCACGCAACGGGAACGCTATACTCGACTGAAGCGCGCACAGGAGCAGGTTTGGGACGTACGGCCACAGTCGTCCATCGCCCAAGACCCAGAGACATATTATCGTATTGTTCTTAAACCAGCATTGTTTCGATTTCCGCCAGAGCTGGACTACTACCCTCCTACCAAATATCCCAACCAGTTCAAGAACCAGCGTGGTAAATTCAAACAGTCTGGAGGCGTGTTCTTGACAGAGGTCACAACTTCAGAGGGATCGCGATTTCCAAGGATACGAGGCGGGACCCAGCCAGAGTGGATCAGTATGATGTTGAAGGCCAGGGTTGGGAGATCCGTAAATCGTGTGAATGAGTGGAAGGAGCTCGAAGAGATGAAGGTCATGATGGTGATTGAGGAAAAGTTCCTCGAAACCCTGGGTGTGAAGGATTTAGGATATGGTAAGTGCAATCGATGACTGCACCATCGAAGGCGAAAATTCTATGCTCCAGTACATGGCGCGAAAAAAGATTGCTGACGCCTTTTTGTTTTTAATTTTTGGATCGACAGTGAACGAAATTGACAAACGACTTCAAGAGGTCAAGGCTGACCATGCTAAGAGGAATAAGTTTGATACCAACTCGAGAAATGGCGTGAGTGAGCCGATAGACGAGTAGATTCACGCTTTCGTTGTAGACGATCGTTGTGAAACCCCATTGTATTTTTAGCATGCTGTGTGTTGGCTGCCTAGGTATATATTCATTGATCGCCTGCTGGCAAACTACTTCTTGGTGGGCTGGTGGGTGTCAATGAGCACCGGCATCTTGAACTTCCACTGTGCCCACTTGATTGGATCATCCAACAACTCACACATGAAGTGCGCAATGTTGGCCTTGGTAATCTTGTCCGCATCATAGAACGGGTGCGTAATGGTATCCATCACCGTGTACTCGGAGATTTCGCCGTCAATAAATCCATCGGGCCGAACAGCGGTCCACTCAATGTGCTTATGTCCTGTTCCGACCTGTGTGCTGATGTACTGGGCCGATCGAACACTGTCTGTGTACGGAGGAAGAACCGCGCTCATGAAAGCAACCGCTCTTTTCTCGAACCCGCTACGCACATGCTTGTCCGATCCGTCAGGGTTGAGGACGCCGACAGTGTTGAGGATAATGAACTTGATAGGACTGACAGGCTGGACCTTGTCGATCGAATCGCATACCATCTTAGTAGCCCTCACAACCAAGTCATGAACGTTCAACCAAACGCCTAAAAATGAACCAGTGACAGTGATCAAAGGTTAGGATTATTCTCATAAGTGTTCAAAGTGGTATAGGTACAAACATCAAGCGCAGACCTTACCAATGGCAGGAATGCGGCCATAGTTCATGTTGTGCCCCAAGGTGCAAATGACAGCATCACAACCCTTGACGTGAGTCGACAGATCGTCCGCACTGAGTTCGAGCAAATTTGCTTTGATGAGGGACAGCTTGGGTTCCGATGCTAGGCTGGTAGGCATACTCTCGGGCGAGCGCACGATCGCACGGACGTCATGGCCTCGTCCAAGCAATTGCTGGAGAACGAGCTTGCCAACATTTCCGGATCCACCAAGAACAAGGACGCGCATCATGTACTGTGTATTAACGAAGGAGAGAAGGAGAGAGATAGAGAGATAGAGAGATAGAGAGATAGAGAGAGAACTTTCTGATCTGTAGAGTCTCTGGAGAGTAAAGATTGCCTTTGATGCAGGAGAAAAATAAAGTCTGACAAAATTCCCCGGGGTTTTATTCAGATGGTAGATCTGTGCCACGACGAGAAAATTCCCAAAAACGGTCTCTGTACCTTAATTTGTTGCCAAAGTCGAAAAAAGTTTCGACTTTAGGAGGCTTCTCTCCTTGGCGCGCACAGACCAGAGGCTGCTCCAGACCTCGGTAAAGGCTGCATCAAGTCTCTTTCAGGAAACATGGGCTTCGTAACTGACCAAAAAGTTTGACCGGAAGCTCAGTGGCGGGGTTATTTCTGGCCAATGGTTTCCTGAGGGTCGCACTAACTCCACAAAACTATTCAAGTTTGCCACCAATATACATTCTTTGGATCGTCATTCGTCGAGCTCCGCATGAGGCAGAGGCCGAGTCAAGTAGTATCAACATCACCTGCAAGCTGCGCAGTGTTGATATCACACTCATACTATTATTAACAAGCGCCATGACCTCTCTCTGTTCACTCGGAGGTCATCGACTGTTCGAAAGCACGTTCATCTGGCAGAGCGAGATGCAGCACGAAATATAGATGCAGCGCCGAATGTCGTCACCCATTCGCTCCTTGCGGATATGCCAACCAGTTGGAAATCCCAGTAGAGCGCAGTAGAGCGCAACCTTGTTCCTTGAAAGCGACCCAGAAAGCGTAGGTCCCAAGGACGAGCTGGCAGGCGAGATACGGACATACAGATACTTGCCAACACAGTGCATAGCTTTTGAGGCTTGTCCAATGTTTGAATGGAATCACGGCGGTACGAAACCGGTCAGCTTGACGCTAGAAGCCGTACGGGTCGCGGGGCGACCTGAGCTTCCGGACGCTCTCCGCGTCACCAACAACAAACCTCTTCGATCACACAGTTTGAGTTGCAGATGCAGTACTTCAAGCCTTCCCATCTTTTTCGCTGCTGTCTCCGGTTGATTGTCAGCTGTCTGCCACTTCATCCCAGCGAGCTGTCGCTATTTTTCATTGAATAATGACTCCACACAGAACTGACTCTAATAATGTCGTGTGGATGATCAAGTCGTCTGGCATATTTGCTGAGCGTGCAACCATTTATTTGGATATTCACCTCAGTATCGGCACCTAGTTCAGATTGATCCAGAGAATAACAGCTCGATCGCGCCATTCAGGTTCCCGCTTGAGGCAACCAATGCGCGCACGTTCTTGGCCGCATCCCAGAATCCCATCTCGTTTAGCTTCTTCAGCTCGACCTGATAACGCTCTTCGACCCCCACTGGCTCGTGCTTCACTGTTGAAGGCGATGGCACGCCCAAGGATGCCCTCAATGATCCTACTTGCTGCATCCAATAGTTCGGCACAGGATGGCTTGCCGGTGATTCGCCATTACGAGCATATTCGTTGACGGCAGCTGGAGTGATGGTCGCCCGTGTTGCAGCGGACGATGATAACTCTACGGTAGATTCCGTACCAGCCCATGTGGGGGACATCGGACTCACGCTCTCTGTTGTATTCGCACCCCGTGTACCACCGGTACAGCCCAGCTGCGAGCCCATCCGTGCCACTCGTCGCAAAGTTTCTGGATCAGATATCATGGCTTGAAACTGACTTGACCTCAGCATCTCGCCAGCCTGCGGTCCCATCGCCTGCAAGAACGGATTCAATGCAAGCATGGACTCTATAATACGGGGGTTCTGGAGCATGGAGGACATGTACTGGGCAAAATTGGGGTCCTGCATCATTTGGGTCATCACAGCGGGATTCATCGTGTCCCTGTTGCCTGGGCTACTGAGTCTTCCTGATGCGCCTCCTCCTCCTAGATCGCCCAGGCCGCTGTTGCTGC
Organism: Mortierella alpina; assembly: GCA_029449245.1. Lineage (NCBI taxonomy): Eukaryota > Fungi > Mortierellomycota > Mortierellomycetes > Mortierellales > Mortierellaceae > Mortierella > Mortierella alpina. The sequence goes on along the minus strand of JANATF010000001.1, from coordinate 2,197,807 downwards.
GCATGGTATGAGCCCAAAGGTTCGGAAATGATCCCATATTATGGCTTGATACTGTTAAGAGGAAAAGCAGTTCAAGATATTGTCAATGCATTGAACCAGTTACTGCCATAACTGCGCGGTAAAAATGGCATTCGTGCCGCACAGCATACACTTACCGGCACCGGAGGTTGTTGTTGATGCGGCGCTCGCTGTAGAAGCTGCCGGTGAGGATGTTGCCATGGGTATATTTGGTGTAGAGCCCGTTGTCGATGATGGGGCTGAGAGATGAGGGAGGATACTTGGACTACGGACCAGATGAATTGTGTGGCCGTCTGCAATCTTATACGACCCAAGTGTATTTGTGTCTTTCAGGACTCTCCCTGAATAAACCAGGCGGACCCGCTCTGGAGGTGTTGCATCTTGCAGGGCAATCTTTTTTTTGAGGTCGAGAACGCTATCTGCATGATTGGTGGATATTGAGTACCTATGCTCACTAGAGGCTCTGATAACTATTGAGATTGGCGTCGACATTGCGTTGTGGATTTTGGCGTTCCAAAGAGTTTTAAATGAGTGGAGAGGATGGGCGTGAGGTGCAAGGAAAGGCTTGCCGTCTACACGGAGAACAGGCGATTCAAAGGCAGGAAGAGAATTGGAGAAGCAAGTCGCGTTTCTTGCTCTTCTGGGCGAAGGTGAAAAAGTGGGCAAGGCGCTCATCTTCGTAAAAAATGATAAAGTTTAAAGTTTCTCAGTTACGTACACCATGTTGCGTGTCGGGGATCTGCATCCTGTTCGTCCGTCCGATCGATCTTTTTTTTTTCTGCTCCCTCCTGTTGGCGCTCGATTTCCTCATTAGGCAGCGTGAGCCGGTGCAACAAATCCTAAGGTCCGTCAGCAAGACGCATTCTTACTGTACACACACATCTTCCGCAACATAGGCAGTATTTAATTTTGTGGACGTCTAATAATTGGTCCAGAAATCCAGCGGTAGAAGTGATCGCATGGCGTGCCAATGGTCCTCCGCCCCATGACGCTGCATTCCATTCAAGGTATTGTTCCTGTCCATGATCAACTCCCCCTGTGAGGGATCATAAGGTGTTGAGAGCTTCCATTCTGGGAAACTTGTCAAGATCCAGTCCCGCATTACGCTCGGTCTCAGCGCATGGTCAATATGACCACCACGTTGCTGTAACTCTTTCAGCTCTTCTTCTGTTGGGAATGGCGGTGGTTCGTATATGTCGAACTCGATAGGAATTTGGGCTGCGAAGAACACAATGTTTTGGTACGCATCACCATCCTCCGCGCTCTCCTTGTAAGCGACCACATGTTTAAACGCTGCGTGGAGCGTGCGCCGAACAGAGTGCAGAGCCTGCGCCTTGACGGGAGTTTCAGACCCAACCATGTTCTAAAACAAATGATCCCCATACAAAGAATTCAAATACGCATTAGTCAGTATTTGCGCCGTAAATCTTTGTTTCCCTTGGACAAACAAGACAATAGTACACGCGTACAAGGGCAAGCACACCATCCGGCTTCATAATCCTCTGAATATCTTGCAACGCCTCAAGCGAGAACAGGGACGGAGGAACACCCCCTCCTGTAAAAACATCATGGACCACGTAATCGTATTTTCCTTCAGGTGCACTCTTGATAAATTGTCGTCCATCCTGAATGTAGAGGTTGTTGGGTGCGGGCCAATCAAAGTACTTGGACGCGTAATCGGCCACGACAGGGTCGATCTCAACCACATCCACAAGCACGCCTAGCTGTGTCAATGACCCCGAGGCGATGCCCACCCCTAGACCACTAGTATCGAAAAAACATGGGGAGATGTGTTAGGCGTTTTAGAGCAGGATTGCAGGGCAAAGACTAGTATTGCGTAGTCCTCCTTGCCGAAATGCTGCAGCCGACTTTGTTGAATCACTAAAGTCCGATGTTTTCAAGGACATCTCGGCTCATGAAGCCAACCCATCTTACATTTGGAGTGCAATTTCTTGATGATTTTTCTGACGGTTCTTGATTAGACGAACAGCTAAGCGGCAGTACGCGACAATATTAGCAGAGACACACTTGCTGCTCTCGCTAAGAAGCCTTGAACTGGAAACCAAGCAACCTACCTTCTGGGATATAAAATGAGCCGAAGATGGAATCACCAGACTCTGCATACATGCCTCCGATCAAAGAGTGTCCCGCACGCATGATACGGATATGAAGGTCGTTTCGTGTCGTGTGCTCATCTGCCACACTGATCCAGCCAGTGATGCTCTCATTCCTTGCAAGGATCGTGTAGTTCCCGTTTAATGGGTTATGCGCCTAATGTTAATATGTTATGCATCAATTAGTGTCAAACGACGTGGCAATCATCCTGGCATCCTCGGATCCATCGGTTTTCTCTGTACTTCATTATTCGTATCCTACCTTTGTGACGCCCGCCTGACATTGAGGATTGCGAGTGGCATTCTGGGCCGCCAAAGCAAGAACAAGAATCAGAGGAATGAAACTCATCACCAACGAGGCACGGTTAAGAACCGTCTTTGGCTTGCTCCTACTCTCCAGTCGTTCATCAGGCAGAGCTACCTCGCCATGGATAAACACCAGCACTGGTGTCGTAGTTGACGACGAAGAACGGATCAGAGTTTGCGATAAATTCGATAATGTGCAATTGAGAGCAGTAATTCGAATATCAAACAAATGATGTCTTACGTTTGTGGAGTCCCGAGATCGCAGCGACCAAGATCGCAGCGGTGCCCACGCGAGGACAGTTAGGTCCTTGAGGAGCCATTTGGAAGACTACGAGCGTCAAGCCCAAGACGGCCACGGCGTGAATCAAAACGCAACTCATCCAAGTCCGAATATGCACACGTTCACGTTCATATGAGCGTAGGACACAAGCCAGGGTGTTGGCAAACGCCAAAAGCGCAAGGACCGGGTAAGCAAGGAAGAGCTGAGTCAAGTGGGGGCCTCTCCAGGGTCCAAAATCACCGCTGTACTGGAACATGGCATGCGTGGTGAGAAAGGAGCTGGCTAAGAAGAGGGCGCACATATCCAAGCTAATGATGACACCCTTTCGCAGGCCTTCATCTTTCAGGAGTCCAATGGTCGCGGCGTCCAGAGAGGATGAGTTTGAAGTTGAGGTCTTGGGTACCGCCTTTGATGATGCTGTTGCTGATCCAGAAGCTGGCCCCCGAGAAGCGGGCACTAGAGACCGACGAGACCCCAGTGCGAAGGTGTAGATCATGGCCAGCACAACGCCGACACCTGCAGAGGCCACGGAATACTCCAGAAACAGCTCCTCAATGAAAATGCTGCCGTATATTGGTTCAAGCATGCTGGGAGCGACTCGCAGGATCATGCCTGCGACCAGAGGGGTTAAAATGATCAACGAGCCCCGAGTGACAGTCAACAATAGCTCCAGCAGCATGGTTTGTGAGTGTGTTGGCTTTGGCCTGGGCTTGACATCGTCGCGCTTTGTGTTTTCTCGTGTTCTGATGGCACTGGAGGAGGTGGCCGAGGAGAGCGAGGAGGACGAGGAAGAGCCCCTTTGTTGTGTTGCAGAGGAGTGTGCATTGATGGACGCCGATGTCGAAGTTGAAATGGCGGTGTTGATGGCGGGCAGGGAGGATGCTGCAATCGAAGAGTCCATGCTGCCGTGACTAGGGTCCTGCCCATTGACGCTGGACTGGTTGACGCGTTTTCGCTGCTTCATGGCCGCGAAGAGTGATGATGGAAAGTGGAGGTGCAAGTGTGCAATCTGAACCTGGAACACCTTCGCGGTGCCTTTTTGACATTCTCGGTCTGCGTCTCAGGCACGCACACTGACATGCTTGGGTGGCTTGCAAAGTCTGGGCTGAGCGAATCTGGATCGTTCGTACAACCCATGTGGGGGGAACGCAGACGGAGGAACAGGTGGGTCGAAGGACGCCCTTTTATTACGATCACCTAATGTAGCGCGAAGATCATGCATCTGAAGGGACGGGTAGGAATACTAACAATTACATGCATATCCTCCCACATCTTAGCGAACGCGCACCCAAATACCCCCAACACGGAGTGGGACCTCGTGAACACTGGTGCCAGTCTGCTGAGCCTCAATCATTGTATCCTGACCAGCAGAGTTCTTTCCGATATACAAGATAACGTGATGGGTGGCACCACGAGGGCCAAAGAATTCGATATCTCCCGGTTGACGCTGGCTGTAGTCAATGACAGTTGAATGTCGGTCAGCCAACTGGTCGTCCGTGTTGCCGGCACGGCCGAGGTCAATACCAGTGCCTACAAAAATTGCGTCGCGGACGAGACCGCTGCAGTCGAAGCCGAAGGTCTTGGTGGCAAGGCAGGGCATTGGGCCAGAGTAGGCGGAGCAGGTACCGTACGAGGGGCCAGGCTGAGATCCGTGTCCACCACCCCTGTTTTGATCAAATTCACAAATTTCAATGCCATGGATGGTGAATACTAATGTCATTTAACCGTTCATGGGCTATCAAGGACCATTTTTTTCATACCAGGAGTAGGGGAGACCAATACGACGACGGGCTGCAGCAATGACCTTGTTGGCATCGAAAGGACCAGATGGGGGCTTGGGGGCATCACCGGTAACGCAGCATTGAATGTTACTAGCACCAGGGCAGAAACCAGGGACAGAGGTACCAGAGCAGGTGCTAGTGCTCTTGCAAGTTCCAGAGCGACCGTCGTTGGTGCTGCATGTCTGACCGCCAGAGCCACCTCCAGAAACGCAGCACTGGATGTTGCTAGCACCAGGGCAGAAACCAGGGACAGAGGTGCCAGAGCAGTCGCTAGTGCTCTTGCAAGTTCCAGAGCGACCATCGTTGGTGCTGCAGCTCTGACCGCCAGAGCCACCTCCAGAAACGCAGCACTGGATGTTGCTAGCACCAGGGCAGAAACCAGGGACAGAGGTGCCAGAGCAGTCGCTAGTGCTCTTGCAAGTTCCAGAGCGACCATCGTTGGTGCTGCAGCTCTGACCGCCAGAGCCACCTCCAGAAACACAGCATTGAATGTTGCTGGCACCAGGGCAGAAACCAGGGACAGAGGTACCAGAGCAATCGCTAGTGCTCTTGCAAGTACCAGAGCGACCGTCGTTGGTGCTGCAGCTCTGACCACCGGAGCCACCTCCAGAAACACAGCATTGAATGTTGCTGGCACCGGGGCAGAAACCAGGGACAGAGGTACCAGAGCAGTCGCTAGTGCTCTTGCAAACTCCAGAGCGACCGTCATTGGTGCGGCAGCTCTGCCCACCAGAGGATGCACGAGTGCAGCAGCGTACATCATCGGGGTCGTTAAGGCAAAAGCCGGCGGTGGAGGTCCCTCCAGACGAAGCGCATGAGCTGGTGCTGTTGTAAGAAAAGACGTGTAAATAATTACCATAAGGTAGGAGAGTTGCTCACATCTAAAATGCCATGAGCACACACATCTACTGTACCTAATGCAGGTTCCAGAAACGCCACGAACACTACAAGAGTTGGCGGCCAGGACAGACGCGGCTGAAAGAGCAAATGAGACAATTCCCAGAAGAATACGCATTCTGCAGTGATTGCCAGTGAGGAGTAGAGTTGAGAGTAAGGGGGAAGAAGTGGAGTGGAGTGGAATGAGGAGATGATGAGGTTCGTTTGAGTTCAAGTGAGGTGCCTTTTATACCATATTTCACGAGTTCACGTCAATTATTTCGGGCATACACGCAGCTCGGGCATGCCTGACACGTCGTCGCATCTCTAGGAATCCACAATAGTACACAAGAGCATTCACTGCAGTGTACAAGGGCCTACGGCGTTAAAAATCCTGTTACACGTTTCCTGCAGGCGAGGTTCACTTGTACCCTAACGGCGCTGAGACGGTGCCATTTGCTGTTCAGCCCGTACTAAGCACATACCAAAGATGGCAAAAATACTGGAGCGGCGCGTTGAACCACGCCGCCTCCGTCTTGAGCGCAAGTAATATTAGTACAGTAGATTGATATATTGTGTACAGTATTGTTTGTACTCTGCTGCGGTCACGAAACGCCTCATTGTGAGCCGTGATTTCGATTGGGTCGATTGAGGTTGACCGCAGCCGCTCGAGGGCTAATTTCTTGAGCCGCGGCGGCGAGGTGGTCTAACCGTGGAATCAATCGTTCTAGGCCGTCGGTAACGAGTTCGAGTCATTGTGGCTAGGGTCTATGTATCCTCTCGTTGAGATAATATTGCAATGTTCGAGCCATTGGTCTGGACGCGTTTCAATAAGCAGAGCCTTAGCTCCTCAACATCTAACCCGCTTGATATATGATGTTTCGGCCTTCTTCATCCTCTGAAAGCGGCAATGGAGCATTCTAGGCGCAAGTGAATTCTCGAGTCAAGGCGCCGTGAGTTTTTATCTGAATATTAATGTCGGTGTCTGGAATTCTGATCACGACTTTCGAAATGGTGTTCCTGCGGCTTTACTGAGTCAAGGAAGCCGCTTAATTGTTCACAGACCCTCATGCACCCTCATGCCTTCAATTCATCAAGCTTCACGATTGACAGTAGGTCCCACGATGGATTGGAACTGCGATTGTAAACACCTTCCTTAGAGCTCATCATTAAATGGGTGAATAGTCCCGGTGCTCTGAGCGCGTCATCACAGACAACAACATCACTGGTCCTCAGCGGAAAATTCATTCGACAATGTCTTCCACACCCCATTCGAAGGTCATAATGACGAACCACAAGAATATCCGTCAGCAAGGAGACTCACTGCTTTGCGTATCTACCATCACAGCTGAGATAACTGTACGATATCTTCACCCCGCTGTTGATATACAGGATATCTTGGCAGTGTCCCATTAACATCATGGAAAACTTCTCCAGGAAGTTAATTAATGAGAATCGAACATGCCTATGTAACTGACGCATATCTCGCACACCACAATTACCCCTTTCGGCTTTGAAGATTGCGATAGCCGCTGCACAGCATCGCAATATATAGTGGGCATAGGCTGGAGTTTCTTTGTCCACGAGATTCTACTCTACCTTGCGTTTGAATTGACGCTTTCTATCGAAGGAGTGCATAATCCTAGGTAATTTGGTGCCTTGTATGTCCAGTATGATGATTGCCAGCCCTTTATTTTGAACATTGGAGGTTTTCTGGACTATATACTGGCACGCTGCTCAAACATGTGTTTATTGAAATCCTACCTCGAACCAAGAGCTCTGCACTGATGGTGATGCGATTCAAAGTCAAGCCATTTGAACTTGAAGGAACCCTTGTGATACTTGGTAGCAACAGTCTACGATCGGATGAATGACCTGTGACATTTTCCAATTACCTATGAGAAGGTCACCTTGCCTAGAAACACTTTGACTCTGTTCGCTTGAAGTAGATGTATTCATAGAGAGTGAGAGGATATCCTATCCCGTCCCATTTTACGCGCAGAGCATCTACAAGTGAGACGAATATGCCGATATAAAGTTTTGGATGTACAATATCGACGACAAGACCACCGCATCACGCCCAAGAGGAATCTTTCAGACCTTTGGAAAAGGGTAACATGAAGCGCTGGGTTCGCCTGGATAAATCAGAGAATTTGAATGGGATTCTCTGGTCTCACAGAAAGTCGCAGAAGCTCTTACACCTTGGAACCGGTGGTGAGCGATAGAGTCCGCTTATAGCAAAAGCTGAGAGCAAAGGCATGTTTTGGATCGCCAACAAAAGAGTGAAGATCGTATGTCCAGTGAACTGTAGCAAGCGCCATAGGCGGAGAAGACGTGCACGAAATTGTGTGAAGCAATACTTCTGGTGGATTCCTAGACGCGAGTGTGAAATACAGTCGACTCTCTATAAGGAAACAATGGAGTGTCCTTATGCCGCTCATAAAAAAGTTCAGGGGATACTGCCTTCTGCCCATTTGCGCTACTGTGGCTGTTGCGGCAGTATGTGCTTGCAAGTGCTTGCAAGTGCTGTAAGTGTGTGGGCGATTGAAGACTGCATGTACGAGGGACGGATGCAAAGGAAAGGTGTTTGTTTTCGGAAGAGACTGGATGCGCAGGACGCGTTTCGTATACATGCTGCCGTGGCAACAGCACTTAAGCTGCCCTCAGACAGTAGCATTGTGATGTCCAATGGACTGCAGAGACGAGCGTCCAGGTCTGATCAACAGCCAGCTGGCTGTCTCTTGTCGACACTGGCTCTCTCTTTTCTCTCTTGCCCTCGAACATCTTAGGCTCGTCTTGCCCTTCTTGCCCTTCTTGTTCTTCTTTTTCATCTTTTTCTTTTCGACTTTCTCTCTGTCTCTCTCTCGCACTCTCGCTTGCCTCCTAGGCTCCTAGTCGCCGCCTTTCACTCTCGCTCTGGACCTAACTCTACTCTATCAATCACTTGCTCTCATACTGCCGCTGCTTCTCCATCTATTCTCTCACACTCTCTCTCCTCGTGTTGCCGCCATCCCTCTCCTGCTATCTTTCACCTTCTCTCCCTCTCGTCTCCTTTACCTTCTGTTGTCTGTCCATTCCCTTACACGCTCTACCTTTCGTTATCTGCAAACGGTCGTCTTTTGATCGTAAGTTCATATGGCTGTTCGGCTGCTCATATCAATACAACCCCAGGGCGTTTAGCAATACAGCAAACTACTTAACAAGCGACTTTCTTTCTTTCTTGTTAGATGGGCGTGGCCGGTCTCTATCAACGGATCAAGGCAAAAGGGCTCTGTCCACCTCCTGTGCATCCCTCTAGTCTGGCAGGCAAGATGTTCCATGTCGACTTCCTGAGTTGCTACTTCGCCCCGCTACTGCACCAGTTGCAAACGGATAGCTCGATCTAGAACGGGCACAGGATTGGCGTTCGTCTCGGCGACACCATCGTGGCGACCTTTGGGCAGCACTGTCTTGTGCACTGTGATGGAGCAGCTACAAAGGAGAAAGAGAAGGCACACCAGGAACGGCAAGAGAAGAGGAATAAGGCCAAGGAGAAGATGGAGAGGGCGTTGAGCAGCATGAAGGAGCGCTCGCTCGCGGGGAAATGGACATCGAGAGCGGTCGTTGAAACCATCCGGAAGTGCCTCAAGAGAGTGTTCATTGTCCCTGCTGCGACCATGGCGGCTGTCCTGGAAGGTCTTGCACCAAAAGTCACTCTTTGCCGGTGCACCTTTGAAGCAGACATGTGCATAGCTGGACTGGCTTCGAATCAGATAGACGCCGTGGTCGTCTCCGGGGACAGCGATTTACTTTGCTTTGAGGGCGTGATAACCGTCCTCCGTCCACTTCCCAACCACCAGGGCTATGGAGTTTACTCGAAGGGAGCAACTCTAAAGGCTTTGGGACTACCCACTGAGAAGCACCTGGCTCTGCTGGCGACAGTCTCCAACAATGACTTCTCCAGGAACATCGAAGGACTCAGCCTCGGTAGGAACACCGACATCATCGAGAGGATCCCGAGCACCACGAGCGCAGCTATGCTGGATCTCTACTGCTCGGTTGCGGCGACCAAAGTCTCGGCTGAGGTCGCACCAAGTCATTTTGAAAACGCGAGCCACGTCTTTTTGGACAAAAGAGCCACGCCGACTGAGACCCCCCCCCCCCCCCCCTGCCAGACACGACTCGGACCTTACAGACGGGGTTACAGAACTTGAGCGGCTCATGCAAATGTGCGTGGCGATGTAGGTGCAGAGAGCGAGGAGTCTGATGACCTCGCCACCCTTTTACGTCGCTCGCAAGTCTCATCCAAATCAGTTTCGACCTGTGTTCAAGAGCAAGATGTCCATCCTTGCGGGTCACAAATACAGCGATGTAACAAAATCCAAGCTCCATGACCATCAGCTTCCGCCCGAGTTCCAGGACCTCGTCCCCGGTCACCGGCAGCGAAAAAGTCCATTGTCAAGCAGGCTCGAAAAGGGAAGACGAAGACCAAACCGTCGGAGAAAAAGCGACAACTGCGCTCAGCTATTGTTGACGATCACCAGCTACGGAGTAGATTCCAAACCAAGGCTGAGATATTGCAGAGGCAATTGCAGGCAGCTGTGTTCTTGCTGAACGACATTCAGCTCAGAGCGTATTACGCCACGGCCATTTACATCACCCACCTCCTCGACAACACCCCGCCCAACAACCCACCAGGATGACACTTTTAAATCAGATCATTGACGACGCAGGATTTATGGATAACCTCGGACGCATGCTGTATCTTGGAGGGCCATCAGGCACAGGTGGATATGCGGCGAAGGCGACATCTACAAGACCCGCGGCGGAGTCGGCAAAAGAGGCCTACAGCCTGTTCTCGGAGATGACGAAGCTCCCCCCACTCAAACAGGACGCACCTGACCTACCGATCACTGCGATGTCCGATATGGCGATGGTATCAGTACAAGCAGCGCTAAGATCTCACTACAGGAATTGTGTGGTGAGTGCCTAGAACCGATGTTTAAAGATGTCGCCGAAACGATCACTCGCTCATTCTCGTGCAATGCTGTTTGATTTCTAGTTTGAAGGGCACCCGAACCCTGACCCCGACGGAGTGAGTGACATTGATCACTTCTTCGGCATGAACACCTTTGGCCAGTACTGCGATTTCCCAAAGGCCAGGCTAGCTACTGGATTTGTCGATCTGTCCGAGACCGCACTCCTCGACATCTTCTATGCAAGAGACGACACCAAGAAGATTGCTCAGGATATTCTATATGAGCTGGGCCAAGAAGATTGGACCATGAATAAAAAAAAGAGGACGGAATTGGACGATCAGGTTGCTGCAGTCGAGTACGTGAGGGACCATATCGGTCGTTTCATGGAGCGACTTTTCGGATGTGGTGAATATGCATCAGTCTCCGTCCAGCAGAATGTCTCCGAGTCCCGGTACAGTATCGTGACCAACGGCCTGGAAGTTCACCTCTTAGTAAGGCGGCTTCACTGCAGTTCGTGACCTCGACACAGACGCCAAGGATATGTTGCAGGCTCAGGTTGCCTCAGGAACAGCGACCATTGTGGCAAAGAGCACCTTCGCAACCGCCGCTCAAGATTCATCAGAGGTCGAATCCACACGCCATTCTGAAGTCTGGTACTGTGGACACCCTCCCCGCAGCCCATGTCCACAAAGAGGATCAAGCCTACTTTGACGAACTCCTTCAGAAACTCAACATCCCTTTGGACTTGGACTCCAAGGAAAAAATGAGACTGTTGAGGGCCATTCCTCAGGACGAGATCGCCCAAGCTGGCGTTGGTATGTTCCACCCTTACTACGACGACGGCGGCGTTTTTAGTGTCACTGGCGCTACCGGCAATGCTGTTCAGACCCAGAGTTTGGATCTCAACACCTATGATCCAAATCTCAAGTCAGTCCTGCTGGGCAACACCAAGGACGAGGGTACTGCTTTTGCAACCATGTTCTCTGGAGAAGTCAGCCTCCAGAAATGGCCTCAATTCGTCCAAAGGATGGCTCCCGTACCAGCATTGGCGTCCTTGTTCGAGTCAGCCTATGGTGTTCCCAAGACGGAAGCAGCTATGACCCGGATTGTTGCTACAGTCACAGGCGACATGGCTTTTGTCAACCCTACCCAAGTTTTGCACGACTCGTTGATGAAGCTCCGCAAGGTCCGTGGGAAGGATCAGTTCAAGGTTTCGAGGTATCACTTTGATGCAGAGATTGAAAAGATGAACCAAGTCGCCCCTGGTTTAGGATCCATGCACGCTGGAGAACTTCCATTCCTGTTTGCGCCACCCAAGATCGAGACGATTTTGTAGCACGGAGATGCAATTGAGCTCTGAAATGCAGAAGATGTGGATTGTGTTTGGCAACCAGCAGGATTACGAGGCCAAGACTTTGCCGGGTCAGCGACACGCTCCTGTGGTCGACAACGGCGAGGCATTTGTCTTGACTAAAGACTACGAGATGGAAATCGGAAAGAGCCAACGGCTGAGCGAGGGCGCCATGATATTCTGGAGACAACTGGGGCAGGCGGTAGTGCAAAGGCCGAGACTGGCTTCCTGCGTATGGAATGTTAGATTGAAGGCCCATGTGAACTCAGTGACCACTCTCGCATGTGTCGAGACTAAAAGCAGTCAAGTGGATGAGGTGCTGCCAATTGAGTCTCGTCATCTCGGCGGACCCATAATTCAAAAAAATGTCTCAAAACCTACTATAAAATATAACGCTTGCCATATTCAAGTTGTAACAAGCAATTGCTCGGGAAAAGCAATTGTTATATGGTGCATTTGGAGCTTGGCGAGAGGCTCCGCGAGCACGATCGTCCCACTCGCAAGTGGCAGCCCTCTTTGACCGGGGAGGGGGTGACGTCTAATCGCTGTCAGTGCAGGATGTGTTCGTATCCGGGCATACGTGCACCATATCTTTTGATTCCTCGAGAAAGGCGAGCCTCTTGGTTTCCATTGAGCGCCAATCGTCCTGACTCGTTACTCTGCTGGGGGAAGTGACATCCGCCATGCCTCATACAGGAAACAGTAAGGTGGACTATCACATAGGCCCGATCGACTGTTTCGTGTCTGCTTGTTCCTGTCCTTTAGCTTCTCATTTCAGGCTACACAGTCCACCGTAAAACAAACGGAACTGGTGGGACTCTGGGTCGCCATCAGCTCGGCTCCAGCTGTACAAGACTTCTCGCGCAAACGACGGCGTTTATAGAGAGTCGACTATAGGCAAGCACAGGTCGTGACTGTACCGCGGAACTTCAAAATGCACCGTGTAAGTGAGACACAGGGGTTCGCAACTCATTGGCCGACACGCAGTCTGTGCTCGTTTGGGCCTGCACCAAATGTGCATGGACGCATGCCTGCTTACCGTGACACTTGCAACCCCTGCGATCGCAACAGTGGATTGAGAGCACATAGACCCCCGACAGAGGGTGCACCCGCCAGGTTCAACAAGCAATTCCCGCGCTGCTTTGCTGAGGCTACAACATCGGGTCAACAAATGAGGTGTGGTCGCACAAGGCGGTCTTTTCCAATTTGTTAGAGGACACGTCTGGTTGTTTGAACAGCCTGAGCTCATCACACTTCACACCTGCAGCAGCCCATCGCGCCATCCTGGTCGCTTCACTTTCCCTTTCCTTTCCTCCTCTCCTCATTCCCCATTCCTCATCGCCGTCTCCTCCTTCGACCCCAACAGATGCTTCGCTCTTAGACCAACGCGCATTCCCTGCTGAACACCTGCGCTTCCTCACATTCACTTTCCTTGCACACATCCGGGCTCTGCAACTGACAATTTGTCGCCCGACCTCGCACCCCTCCATCCTCCCGCCATTTTTGTGCCTGCGCTCCCTTCATTACTCCATCAGCACGACCACCCCGCCCCGACCATAGAGCACCATGGGCATTTTTAATAAGAAAAAGGAAGATAAGGACACTTCCCATGGCCAACAGAATAACGGCAACACCCCAAAGCAGCGACCCCCACCGTCCCCAAACGGCCTTCATGGAACCAACAACGGCAACGGTGGTGCACAGCGACATGGACCCAGCTCACCATCGTTCGCCTCAGGAGGCAGCGGACCTCTGAGTCCTCTGAGCCCTACCTCCCCATACCCGAGTGGAGGCAACGGCAGTCCAGGCATGGTATCGCACTTCCCTAACGGTCCGGCATCGCCCGCCCAAGCCCATTTCTCGAATATAGGCGTCGCACCACCAGCCTCCTCCTCAGCGGCACTCCTTGCCACGCCACAGCTGTTTTGGAGCCAGCGTCGCGTCCTTGGCATCAACCCCTTTCCGAGGTTTCAGCACACCAGCTCCATCACCACCAACGGAACAGACATCTTCTTGTACGGCGGTTCTCAACGTGGGACCACAAAGGGGGACCTTTTTGTTATCGACTCTGGTAAGTGAAGGCAAACTCTATTCGGACGTTCTTAATTTGAATAAGCCTTTGTTAGGGGGATCTGGTGGAATGAGTATCCATATGAAGTATGTGCATGCCGACTAGTCACAGTCTCAGAGAGACAGACACGCTTTGCTGCATGTGTGCGGAAGACTACATCTAGCATGAGCGCGTTAGACGCTCTCGGATACTTTTTTTCTTTTCTTTTCTGGCGAACATTTCCACTTTTTTGTTGTTGTTGTTGTTATTGCAACACTGCTGATGGGCTCAAGCATTAAACAAATCATGAAGCAAAGAGCTTTTGAGCGGTTAGAGGGCGATGGACGAGTCAAGAGCGAGGAATCTTCGAGGGTTGAGTTCGGCTCATACAGTAACGTGTCGAATTAAAAGAAATATCAGATTAGGCTTGATGCTGGCCCTCAGGGGTGTCCGCGCTCAAAAAGTGCGCTAAGACGCTTAGTGTGTAAATGCATCCGGCTCACGTTGGATGTACGGTTTTATAGCCCATTACTAACATGAGTTATCACTGCTACCTCCTCGTGTCATCGTAGTTTCGCTGCAGTGCCAGGCTATTAATGCCACTGGTGCAGAGCAGCCGATGGCCAAGAGTGGCCATTCCGCCGTCAATATTGGCCAATATGTCATATGTAAGTCCACTGCTGCAGTACACCAATCTGCTTAGTTCTCTAGGAAAAAATTATTGGTATTCAAGAAGTGTCTTTGGGCTATCATAACTCACAACTGCCCATTGTTAAAACTCTAGATTTCGGCGGTTGGGACCCTATGACGGGACAATGCGACGATAGTCTACATGTACTTCATACTGCCAGGAGGGAGTGGAATAAGCCGCCAATTCAAGGACTGCTGCCCACGCCGCGCCATTCACATACTGGTTGTAATGTCGGCACTACAATGTATATCTTTGGAGGACAGGTCGATGATCATTATATGGATGATATCAATGCATTTGACATGAAGACAAGTAGGTCACCATTCTCTTAAACCTGGCTCCCACTCTGAGTTTCATCATCTTCAAAGGTGCTAACAACTCTGCGCTGTCATCAACTCCTACTAGTCACACAGAGCCCGAAATGGGAGAAACTTGAACCTCAGACAGAGTCCCCACCCGCCCGTTCCGGGCACTGTGCCGGTGTTCATGAGGGGAAGATTTACATCTTTGGAGGAGCAGACGCGGAATACTTTTACAACGATATCTGGTGCTTTGATCCTCGTGCTTTGACGTGGACGCCCATCCCAGCGTCAGGATACCTTCCTACAGGACGTCATGGCCATGCCTGTACGGTCGTCGACGGAACAATGTACGTCTTTGGTGGAAACAGTCCAGACGGCACGGAGCTAAATGATTCGTACGCGTTCAGAATCCACGGTATGTCAAAGGCCTGAGAGGGAGTCATTACTACTTTTTTCTTTGACCTAAATCTTGGACTAACAAGTTGTTTGTACAGAACGAAGGTGGTACCTCTTTCAGAACGTAGGGCCAGTTGCAAGCCCTCGCAGCGGACACACAATGTGCACGATAAAAGACAGAATTTATGTCCTTGGAGGAGAGTCAGAGCAGACCAAGCAGGAGGACTCGGCTCAAATATACTACCTCGAAATACGTATGGCATTTGGGTCGAAGGGAGGCCGTATTTCTAACACGTATAGCCGAGAGTATTAATGTAATGATGTTTATCCTTCTTTCTAAATCCTCTCGACTTCTTTGTAGCCAAGATCCGCTTTCCAGATGTAGGACCTCAGGCTATCCCTCCACGTCAAACCTCGACTCAGAAACTTGTACCAAACAGGCTAGGTGCCGGGTCGCCTCAGCCGTACCAGCAGTCATTGATGGATCCACCGGCACCTGTGGGCCGGGAAGCTGACAGGAACTCTGGTCAAATGCATACACCAGGCCGACCAGAAAGACCAGATCGACCGGATCGTCGACTCACCCAGCGACCAGCCTCTCCCGCCAGTTTTGGATCGAACCCCAATCTCAGTATCTCACAACAGACGAGTCAACTCATGAACCCACAATTCGGCCAGAGACCTATAACAGCGTACGGTGTACTACAACCCCGTGGCTCCAGCGTCAACGCAGGACTCTCAAAGAATGATTACCAAGCGGAAGGACTATCCATCGCCACTAGACGTCAGACTTTAAAGGACAACTTTCAGGGGGGCTATGGCGGAGCTATTATTGGGACTGCGAGGGAGGTAGCCAGCCCAAATATGAATCGGCGGACCGCTCAACCTACGCCGCTGACCCCGACAACCGCGAGCGGAAATAACCCCTCCCCGCTGAGAGTCATCAATGTAACTTCCAGCATCCCACCGCTGTCTGCACGACAGGTCCCCGATAGCCCGACGACGACACGTGCTCCTGACCGTCGAACAGACGCGTCTCTGCCATCCCATGGCGACCATCACGTGAAGGAGGACATCAATCCATATGCCTTGGAAGCCATTACGCCCATGACCCCAACCACACCCACCACGTCGAACTCTGACCAGACAGTATTCGGCGCATACAATCCGCCCCCGCCTCCTCCACCTGGATCCAGGGCGGCCCCGATGACGCCACCGCCATCCTCGTCACCAGCACGTTTACCACCACCGCCTGCATCAGCTGTGGGTGCTACTGCCGCCCTACCCATCCTACAGCAGCCTTCGCATCCACCGCTGACCCCGCCTCCTCCTCCACCCAGCGCACCCCGTGGCAATCTACCTCCTCCTCCAGTAGTCCCCTCGCCCCCAGTTTCGGGCTCCATTCCTTATCCGCCTGGCGCGGAGAAAAAGATGTCCCAAATTCATCCGCCCCCACCACCACCAACCCCTCCTGTCGGCTCCTCGACCCCGATTCCTGGTCCCTTAGACCGCTCGACGTCTCCGGCATCGGCTTCAAGTCGCTCCTCAGGACGTGGTTCTGGCGGCCATAACGGGGTCGGCCTTGGCATTGGTGCTACATCTATACTCCCATCTGCAGCGGGTCAGGGTATGGGCATCCCAGCACGGACCTCACTCTCGGACATCACCAAGATAAAGGCGCTGGAGTCTCGAGCCGAAGTGGTACAGGACGAGAATGCTCTCTTGAAACAGGAGCTCAAAGAAAAGGCAGAGCAACTGGAGCAAATGAAGAAAAGAGAAAATTGGTTGGTGATGGAGGTGCTATTCTCAAGGGATCGTGATGCGACTTCGCCGACACCAATGGAGAAGCGGCTCTCGATGGCCGAGCTTGAAAGGGATCTCGAGAGTGCGCAGTTGGAGGGACAACAATTGCGGATCACAAAGGCCTTGATCAAAGTCAAGGACGAACTGAAGACAGCAAAGGTTAGTAGGCTAGAGAAGAACCATTAGTCCCTGTGTAGCGCTTTTAAGCGAACATAATCAGGCACTTTTTCAAATTCTAACACTATCCTCGCTGACCGATCTAGATGGCCATTGTCACACAGGCTCAGACCGCCACCGCGAAGATCAAGGAAGCTGAGCGCATCAGGACGGGCGCTCTCCAGGAAGCTGCTTATCTCAAAGCCAAACTTTCAGCTCTATCCAGCACTCAGCAGGACCCCGACGCCCTGTCGCGCGTTGAAGTTGACCGTGCTGCCAATCTAGAACGACGCCTTACCAGCGCTCTCAACGAGCTCGAGTCCTTGGACAGTCAGTATACCAAGGTGCAGGAACATTTGGAGCAAGAGCGCCGATCGCGAATGTCAGCTGAGGAGCGTTCAAATGACGCGACATTACTGGCAGAACAAGCACAGACGGCTCACACGCGTGCGCTCGCGGAGCTGGCCACACTTCATACGCGCGCTGCAAAGGCCGAGGCCGAGGCTAGAGAGTCGGCTACTGTATTGGCAGAGATGCAAGCCGGGGTGTCGGGGCATCAGTCTCAGTCCTCGGGACTTTTGGTCAAGATCAACTCGTTGAAGCAACAGGTGGAACAGCTTGAAAAGGCGCTGGAGCGGACGCAAATGGCCTACGCCGCAGCCAATGAACGTGCAGTGCGCGCAGAGGCCCGTTCAGAAAAGACCTCCGAAAAGATTGAGAAGCTCGAGAGTATGCGGCTGAGCCTCTCGAGTGAGGTCAATCGCTACCAAGGAGAGGCCGAGCGCTCTCAGTCTAAAATCGAGGAGCTGGAGAGCCGTTGGCAGGTCTCGAAGGAGGAAGTCGTTACACTGCGCAAGCTGGTCGAGGACGGCCTTGGTGCATTCAATCCTCGGGGCAACAGCAATGGCAGGGTTGGAGCACTGGCGGCAGAGCGTAAGCACGACAGCATTGCGATTCTCAACACGGTCTCAAGAGTTTCCGAACTGGAGGACGAGTTGGGATCTCTCAAGAAGTTGCATACCAGCTCGCAGGAGGCGGCGTCCAAATCGGCCTCCGAACTGGCTGAGGCCATGCTAGAGCTTTCGCGTTTGGAGCAAGTGTCCATGCAGGCTCGGACTGAGACAATCTCCTTGCAAAAATTGCTATCACAAGAGCGTGAAGGCGCTTCCCGACTCCAGAGTGAATTGACAAAGACAGAGCAAGAGCTGGAAGCCAAGATCAAAAGCTTGGAAGACCATGAGGTCCAGCTTGGTCTGCTACAAGATGTGATGCGCGAGAATGGCATTATTGCGGAGGATCTTGTACTTCAGGCTCGCGCCCGCGGTGCCCCAGAGTATGCCGCGACAATGGAAGAGAGAGTGCGAGATGCTGAAAGTAAGGCACAGAACCTGGAGAGAGAGATGGAAGACTCTCGTATCCGGCATCTGGATCAACTTGAAGCATTTGAACTGCAGCGTCAGGCAACAGTCCAGCATTCGGAAAAGACTGCCATGCTACTCCGCAAGATCAAGGGTGACCTAGCGACCACGATGAAGGCCAAGGATGAAGTGGAATCGGAGTTGCGACAGCTACAAGAGGAACATTCCCGATGCAACGATCTCGCCATGGAGCTCACTCGATCACGCAGTAGCAACCAAAAGGAACAGGAGGAGCGTATTCAGATGCTGCAAATGCACTGGGAGGAGGAGCGGAATGATCTCACTTCCCAAGCAGACGGTCTTCAGCAGCGACTGAAAGAGTCCGAGATTCTAGCCGCAGAGTTATCGCACAAGGTTATCTCTATTACGCAACGACTAGAAGAGGTGGAAAGCGCGAATGAGGTACTTTCCGAGGAGCTGGAGTCAATTCAAAGGCAAGCAGAACAGGCGAGATCAACGTCCACCGAGCAGGAGGGCCAACTCAAAGCTGACGTGGAACGACTTGTAACAGAGATACATCAGGTCCAGGAAAGACTTGTTCACCGTCAGCAAGAGGTCGATGATGCACATGAACTGAACAAGCAGCTGGAAGATCAGCTCGAACGTGCTCTACAGCAGCACGCGGATGCAGTTTCCGCCTCTGCATCAACCCAGCAACATGCAGACGATCGACGGGATGTGGAGCAACAGCACCAGCTGCAGCGCCAAGATTTGGAACAGCGACTGAAGAAGGCGCATGAGACGATCCAGATTCTGGAGGGTGACAACTCTGTCCTGGAGGCAAGGCTGGCAGACACCGAAAAGAAAGTGACACTGCTTTTGGAGAACATGCATAGCAGTCGGCCTAGCAGCATCTCGGTCCCAGGTCTGAGCAACTCGCTCTCGAACCACAGCTCGCCTTTCAACTCTGCCAATTTGGCAAGTGCTGTCCGTCAGCAGCTGAACGGTAACAACACTGCCGCGTCTCCTCCCTCCAGCTTCTCGTACTTGGGACCTCAAGGACCTCTGCCTCCAGTGATTAGCAGTGCCCCAGGACTCATTAATGATGCGAGAAATGGAAGCGGCGCTAGCAGCAAGTCTGGAAGTCCGTCGTCGGCCATTGCCCAGCATAGCAAGAGCATTAGCCAATTGCTGACATATGACAGCGATAGCACAGATGACGAGAATAGCTATGATGGTAACCAGTATGGATCGAGGCAGCAACCGCAGCAAGGCTCCTTGTATGACAACAATGACAATCAAGAGCCCTCTAACAGGGACTCTGTTGATTCGATCACACGCGAGTTGGAGCTCTTGAAAGTGCCCTGGAACAAGACGGCGTTCAAGACTTCATCGCCCTCGCTGCCTCAGGCCCCCACGACCTCGCCACCACAGCACTACCAACAGCAGCAGCAACAGCAAGAGTACCACTACTCTGGGCAGCCGAGTGACAATCACCCAACTACGAGCGCTAAGCAGTTTTATGCCTACACAGATGAGGAGGACAGTAGCGACGGCGACAATGAAGAAGAATACTTGTCCCACCTGCGGCAACAACAACAGCAACAACAGCAACAACAGCAACAACAGCAGCGACCCATGGATACCCGTACATATAACGATAGAAGCCCATCACGCCTGCGAGAGTACGAGCAGATGATAGATGAAATTGAGAACTCGAGAATGCGTTAGAATAAAGTTGCCTAATCTTGTTCATCTGCACTGTCCATGTCCACGGCCTTCCTACCTTCGCGCCCCACCAGTGTGCCCTCCCCTTGAACTCACCGACTCCAAGGGCATATGTGCCGTCAAGGAAGGGGTATGAAGTGTCGCAGAGTTGTTGTGTCTACCCGTTCGACCAGCCTAAAGTCAGCCAAAAGCCATGCACAGAAACGACGGCAGGACGCGAGTGTTGCTGAGGGTGTCTGATCTAATTACCCGAACGTGGTCGTGGCAAGGATGAATGAGTCAATGCAACGAGCCCAATGCTAATGGCCACCCCTATGATGTGTCTGTTCTGCAACCACATGCCGCTCGATCCTTAGCGTGTTGCAGGTGGCCTTTGCCTATCGCAGCGTCAAGCACACAAGGACCGGCCCGCAGGACTCACATAGGACGCACGCTGTCCAGACTCCCTTTATTTTTTCACCCTCATTGCTGTCCCTGACATCACTTGTCGCAGCCAGGCTGGATGGAGTCCCACGCAGCCCAATCCGTCGTTTGCTCATCGCCATGTCCTCGCCCACCGACCTGTGCCTGAGACCGATGCAGCTCTTTCTTTTCCTTCGCCTTTACACCGCAACAGCAAGTCCCCCGCAACAAGCCTGCCCCATTTGGCCAGGCCACAGCACACTTGAACCCTCTCCAGGTACTATCCTCGCTCTCTTTCTCCCTCTCTTGCCGCGTTCGTCCTTCCCTGAGGTCCACGAACGCTCCATAACCACACTCGCTTCCTGTTCACGTCAACTGTTCACCTCAATTGCTGCGCCTGTATCTTCCCACCCTCCTTTCCCACGTCCGGCGCTTTCCTCTGCGACTTGAACTCTGTCTCTTTCACCTTCGTCCGATCAACCAATGCATCGTTCAAGCAGCCATTCTAGCACACTCTTCTTGTCCGTCCACCAGCAAAAGCGCTCACGGACCAAATTGCCATTTACCGCTTTCCACCTTGGGATCTGTCCATACCCTGGTTATTCAGCGCGGTCGCGTCCCCTACCATTCATCTCCCTCGTGCAGTAACCAAGGACTGTCAACCTTACTTTTGTACGACTCGTCGCAGCGTCCGCCTTGATTTCGGTACACCTTGCAAGTGAACCCCATCCACAACGCGCACACCAGCAGTATCTGCCTTCCGCAACTTGTCAGCCCTCAATGCCTCTATTGTCTCCTATCCAAACGATCTGCCATAGCAATCTTTGGTATTCCTGCTATCTCTCTATCTCTCTCTGCCTCTCTCCTGCTGCTTTACTCGACATCTCACGATAGCTCTTGGTACCCTTCATGCACTTCTAGACCGTTCTTTTTGTCGTTGCATTTGTATTAGACACTACCCAGCCATCTTAGCATGCACATAACACCCCCCTTGACACCAAATTCATTAGCCCACCCCCTTTTTTTGAAGAGACAAGAAAACAGAAAAGAGAAACTTGGGCAGGAGAAATACACATGCTCTCTCTACTGGGGTCCCCACAAACCCCGTCCCCCCATGCCTATTTCCCCATGCCTATTTCCCCATGCCCGTGTGGAAGAGAGAACTACGAGCCAAGAAGGCAGCATCACATCAGAAGCAACTCATGAACCCTATAGCTAATACGCCTTCCATGGTCTGCTGGATACACTTTTGCCATCTAGGGAGCACAACGCCTTTTGACACATCCAAGCGGGGATATAAAATAACGGGAAACGCTCCCCCTCGCTCTGACCTTTTGAGCCGCATTCCTGAACCTTTCTGGCGACGACCCCTTCCATTGGATCCTCCCCCCTTTGACAAAAAAGAAAAAAGAAACCCTCGGTCCCCGTCCCCTTTATTCGCGTCGCCTCTTCTCCTTGCCGCTCCCTCTCCCCTCTTGTATACCTTCGGCATCCACAGCACAGATAACCAGCCATGGGAACAGCTTGCTGTAAAGAAGAGGCCATTGACTTTACCTCTGAGAGTAAGTTACCCTTCCTCCTCCTTCGTGACTTTAAACACTGAGAGCTGCAGCTGATGGATATGGACACAGGCATACCGTTTTTTTGCTTTCACCAAAGCTGGAATCCAAGGCAATGGATGCCGGGGATACATGCGACGCAATACGACAATTGAGCACGGGCGATTAGTTTTTTCTGCCCTATCTCTGCATGACGGCTGAGCTTTTGTGCGACACTTATTAATTAATGATGCATTGAAACGCGTTTTTTTTTCTTTACGGGCCTAACCTTGCAGTCGAACTGTCACACTTCCATCTGCTCCGTTCTGTCGGGAAGGGTGCTTTCGGCAAGGTCCGAGTCGTGCAACACAAAAAGACAAAGGAAATCTATGCACTCAAGTACATTAACAAGGCGAAATGCATTCGTATGCGCGCTGTCGAGAACATCATCCAAGAGCGTCGACTACTTGAGGAGGTCGAATTCCCACTCATCTGTAATCTGCGGTATGCGTTCCAGGATGACGAAAATCTGTTCATGGTCCTGGACTTGATGCTCGGAGGTGACTTGAGGTTCCATCTTGAGAGAGCTGGCCCAATGAGAGAGGATGTTGTGAGGTTTTATGTAGCAGAACTGGCCTTGGCTTTGAACTCACTGCATGCGCGGAGGATCATTCACAGGTATCGTATCGCAGCTCCGATCAGTGCTCTGAGCAGCTTAATACGCTTATGGACTAAAACGCTTTTATGTTTACTCCTTCAAAAAATTGTCATCATTTGCATCTTTGCATGAACAGGGACTTGAAGCCAGATAATGTGTTGCTGGATGAGCATGGCCATGCACATTTGACAGATTTCAACATCGCAGTCTATTTCAACCCTTCGAAACCACTACTCTCGATAGCAGGAAGTATGGCATATATGGCACCAGAGGTTTTGATGCGAAAGGGCTACTTGGAGTCAGTTGACTGGTGGAGTTTAGGCGTTGTAATGTTTGAACTACTCTTTGGAAAGGTAAGAGAGCTCTGAGCAGATTTTGATATACCGCTCGGTTCACCTTGCGCAGAGTGTTGGAGGCTATATCTGACCAAAAAAAACCCCCCATTGGCCTCATTCCCACCCCTTTTAATCCCTGACAGCGCCCTTTCCGGGGCAAGAGTAATGAGTTGTTGACCAATTCAATATTGCGAGATCCTTTACCATTTCCAGACAATGTTGATGATATGGTGAGCGCGCCATGTCTGGATGTGCTTTCAAAGGTAAGATACCATCATGCCTAAAAATAGAGTGATTCAGTTCTTGAAGTGGATCATTAACATGCTAATGCAAACGTTCTTGCAGCTTTGTGAGCGAGACATTAGCAAACGCTTGGGATGCACACCAGATGGTATCGAGGCTTTCAAGAAGCACCCTTGGTTTCAAGGCATTGAGTGGGATAAACTGGTCAAGAAAGAAGCCACTCCTCCATTTGAGCCGGATGTAAGCGCATGACTGAATTGATCATATTGCAGAAGCTCATGTTTTCTTCAGGTAGCATGTCTAATTGGTATTTGCGGTGCTATAATGTATCTAGTCAAAACGCGCCAACTTTGACGCCACTCACGAGCTGGAGGAGCTTTTGATGGAAGACAATCCACTCAAGGCTAAGAAGCGCGCACAGACCACACCCGAAACTGAGCTCTCTGCAGAAATGCAGATGATGGAAGACAAGTTCATTGTTTACGACTACACCAAGGTGAAACGGCTTCAGTCCTTCTCGCGTCCACTCTCCGGAACCAAGAGTCTGCTCCGATCCGCCTCTGCTGGCCACGGTCACGGCAACCTCCAGCATGATCGCAAGCTGAGCATAAGCAGCACCACACTGGACGGTGTCCTTTTGACCAGGAGTAGTTCCGGTAGACTTGACAGTATGCCAATGAAGGCCGTTGCTGTAGGCGCACAGCCGCCCCCACCAAAAGTCTTTCGACCCGACAGCCCCAGCGACCTAGTCGGACAGAAGCGGTTCAATCCGGACGAGGATCAGCTCTCGTTGAGCGGCACTAGTGATCAGACCTCATCCTCGGTCGTGAAAGATGCCAATCAGATTCGCGGACAGCTAGAACAGAAACAGGACCCAATCCCTTCTGCAGAGACTGAAAAGGCTGTACTGGAACAGCAGCTACAAAAGCCTGAGGCAGCTTCATCCACCCCATTCGTGTTGAACATCTCAATCGACACTCAGCCGTTGAAGCAGAAGATTTCCCGCGACAACCTGAGCGATGTCTCCTTGACTACCGTGAGTGCTTCAACCTCGCAGCCCCTGTCGACGCAACCGTGCTCCATTGCTCCGTCATCCGGCAGAACTAAATATGCAGATTCCATCACACCATCTTCTCCCACCAACTCGTCTGGTTACTCGAATCTATCCAGCCCTCCAACAACATACAGTAACTCGCCTGCCACCCACAACGCAGATGGGATCGCCACGCCCCACACCGGCAGTCACAACGTGCTCTTCTCGACACCCGAGCCCTCGAAAAACAATGGTGGGATGGAAGACACATCCCCGATAGACGCGGTTGCGATCCCACCTGTCACTGTGCGGGCCAGGGTCTTAAAGAAACACAATGGCCGAGAGCCGTCATTGAGTCTGAATCCCAAGGGCGGCAGAGCATTTGAGTTGAGCGCACAGGCACTTCAAGAGAGGGGCGGTGGCGGAGGATATGGCGGAGGAGCTTCGGGTCGCCCTATGAGCGCTTACACGACTAGCAACGCGGGATCGATCCATGAGTCCCAGGACATCAAGTCCATGACCATGGGATATTCGCATCAGCACCCGTTTAGAGCCTCTATATCCGGGATCGAAGGACTTGCAGGACTGACGAATATGGGCTCCTTGTTTGAGCCCACTACCGGTAACATCATCGGCAGTAACGCAGGAGGAGGGCTAGGTGACGCGGAGGTGGAGGAGCCGCGTGGAGACGTGGAGGAGGAAGGGACTAGATAGTTGAGATATTGTCACAAAGTTGTCAGGACCATAGAGCATGAGAGCAAAAAAGTGTACAACTCGCTCGATGATCTGAACCCAGCCTCATACATTGTTCCACAGTCATTATTAATTAATACAAGATGCCCATGTCAATATGTCAATATGTCAATATGTCAATGGTGTCAATATGTCAATGGTGTCAAAATCGGTCTATATTATCAAACAACTCCTAGAAGAGGTCCATGAGATCGTTCACAGTGGAGGACTGTGAACTCGCTGCGAGCTTTTGCTGCTGCTGTTGTTGCTGTGCTGGCTGGCCAAATCCACCCAAGCCAGCAAGGTCGCCAAATTGATTGCTACTGTTGGTCGGTGACATGACTCCAAAGCTTTGCTGCTGCTGTTGTTGAGATGCATTGGCAGTGCTCATTCCAGTCATGCCGCCAAACACACCGCCGCTCGACATGTCAGAAGACATATCAAACAAATCTGCGCTATAGTTTGGTCCGCTGCTGGTGGGTTTGCTGGACGACACGGGAGGTGATGTGTATGCTGGCTCTGAGGATCCAAAGTCCAAATCTAAAAGATCAGCCATCGCATTCTTGGGTGCTGCTGATCCTGCTGCCGCTGCCACAGAGTTATCTTCACCAGTGATCTGCTCCTCATCCTTTGCACTACGAATATGCAAAACAACAAAAGAGTGACTCGTTAGCTAGGAAAACAAGAACATGCGTGTTATCTACTCCTTTGAGATTTAAACACTTACTCCTCGACAGCTGCCTTGCGAACAGCGTCCGCACTGAAGGCCTTCTTGCCCATGAAGGCGGTTGGCGGCTTATGGTAAACGGAGGCTAGTGTGGAAATATTGTTGATCAACTCATCCATCAAGCCTGGTGAGATCTTGCTTGAGCCTGATTCGACCGAGATAGGAGGCTTTTCTGACAACACCACGGCCTTCGCAGCCTGAGGGTCGGTCGAGAGCAGTCTCCAGTAAACATATGCACGATCGCGAGTATCGGGGTTATCAATTTCCTGGGTTGCAGTCTGAAGGACTCTATGAACGATCTCCTGGGACTGTGAGGGCTTCTTCAAGAACAGCTTGACAGTCGCAGTAAGAAGCTGCAGCTGAACCTGAGAGTTTTCTTCAAGGAACGACTCCAAAAAGTTTTCGATCAGCTCATCTGCGTTCTCGATGCGCTCGGCGTATTCTCCAATGATCCAAATCAACGATCCCTTGGCTTCTGGCTCGTCAAGAGAGTCCAAGTTCTCGCAGAGTGTGGGAATAATGGCCTCGTAGCGTTTAGGGTACTTTCGGAAGATATCCTGTCAATGGAAACACGTGGCGAAGAAGCAACAAATGCAGAATACTGGGTCAGCGTCCGTTTTAGTGCAAATGGCGATTGCAAGTATCTGAGCTTTGTCGACCGTTACCTTGATAACAATGATTGCCTCTTGAACAACGTAGTTAACCTTGGTGTTGATGAGATCCAAAAGCACATTAACACACCTCTCCGAGGCTTCGTCAATCATAATAGCACAGCGTCCAATGGCATGCACAGCCTTGCGCACAAAATCTACATCGACCTCTGAGGCATATCTATTGATAAAGGTGACAAGAGACTGTTAGGGGTTTCACAAACCAAGACTTGGACACCACAGAATGTGTTACCACCTTGCTCTACTTACTCCTTGAGTTCAGAGAGGATCTGTTCAATGTTCCGGTCGTTGCAGAGCTTGATCATAATCTCCAGTTTCTCGCGCTTCACGTATGGAGGGTCGTTGTATTTGCAAAAGAAGACTCGGACATCATTCTGCAGAATGTCAGGGCGTTTCTGCAGAATAAGATTGATGTTCCTGAGTGACACATACTGAACCTCGGGTGCAGAGGCAAGGAGAGACACTATTTGAACAAGTACATTCAGGAATAACGTTAGGGTCGCCGATCGATATGGTTGCGTTACCGAGTGCCTTGCATTAGCTTACCGAGTGGGGGAGACATCTTCTTGACCAAGCCCTTTATGAAATCCTCGTTCTTAATGTACCTCAAGTACATCATCAAGACCCTGATCGCCGACAGGACCACCGAACCATTGGCGTGCTGCAGTCTGGGGATAACTCTTTCGCAAATGTTCTCTGCCTCCTTTGAGTCGAGTGGTCGATACTCCGCCAGCGAGGTCAAGATTGCGATTTGACCCCATTCTGTGCACTCGTTGAGCGCAGCCAGCATCTTGTTCATGATGGAGACATTGACGACAAAAACATCTTTGCTAGCAGATGACTCTTGCATCTCTGCCAGGGCAACGACTGCATTCGCCACCACCATGGGCGTAGAGTCCGAGATCAGATCCTGCAGCGTAGTCACAAATCCATTCTCGATTGCTCGTTCCTGATCCAGGTCCCACAGTTTGGCAACGCAGATGGCAGCTGTCTTGCGCACATAAGGGTTGTCGTCCTGAAGACACTTTCTCAGTGGTTCACAGAGATGATCCAAGATCTTGTCCACGCGGATGCAGCCCATGGTGCGGATAGCCAGAGCGCGAATAAGAGGGTTGGGATGGTCCGTGTCCTATGATCGTAGTTGAGGTATTCCGTAGAAGTCCAGTCAAAAGAAAAGAAGGATGGTCGAGTAAGTTGATTGTCCTTGCGATCACTTAACATGGCATTGTGATACGTGGCAATACGTTACTTTGACAAACGTGTTGACAGCCAAGATAACGAGGTCGGGATTCGATTTGGCGTAATTCATCAAGTACAGGTACACGAGTTTTTTCTAAAGGCCATCAAGCGAAGTAACCATCAGCACCGGGGTCGAGATCGATTCACGCAAGATGATTGCCAACGATTGCTGCTGGGGGCAGTCCTTCCTGTTACCATCTCCAAGTCCTCGGTCTGCATGTTCTTCACGACCTGGGGGAACAGCGAGCTGACGTCCTTGCCTACGGTCATGTTGGCAATCACGCGCTTGACGGCATCCTTGCGTCTGTCGCGATATTCGCTGTTGAGGTCCACCAAGAGCTCTGCATTCTCACCTAGATGACAAGCAGCCAATCCAAATGTTAGCTGCAGGGTTGGGTGGGTAGTTCAGGATGAATGTCGTTCGACCACCCGTTTCATTCGGCTAGGTACCCTTTGTGCTGGTGGCGAAGAACTTTGGTTTGAAGGCGTCAAGGTTCATCGGCGATGTGTACGATGTGTGCGATTATGTGCCGATAGTGCGTATGGTGCGAATGGTGTGGAAGCAATGATGCACTTTCAAGCGTGGTTTGCATCGAGATGGGAAAATCACCCTTTATTTCCCGCATGACTTTACTATGCCAGGAAATAAATGAATCCACGCGACGCGTCTTTGCCTCCAACTGACGCTCCGCCTGGGCATGCCACTTCCACGGCGCTCGCTCATCACCCTGCCGTGCTCGCTCATCACCCTCTCGTAGTCGTCATCACCCTGTCGCGCTCGCTCATCACCTTGTCGCACTCGCTCATCACCCTGTCGTGCTCGCTCATCACCCTCTCACACTCGCACTCACACTCTCGTAGTTGTCATCACCCTCTCGTAGTCGTCATCACCCTGTCGCGCTCGCTCATCACCCTGTCGTGCTCGCCCATCACCCTGTTGCGCTCGTTCATCACCCTCTCACCCTCGCTCACCACTCTGTCGCGCTCGCTCATCACAATCTAGCAATCCGAAAGGGAGAGTTTTAATGCGAACAGAGTTTTAGTGAAAGAACAGAATGCATCGTTTAATTCTTGCTCACCATCGAGTCGTAATTCATCATTTTTACCAGCGCCATGTTCGGTTGTAATGAATGCGATCGAACCTTCTCGTCACCAGAACAAACGTGCGCTCATGCCCTGGATGTCCACGCATCTGAATTCAGTGTCACTGTTCAGAGTCAGTTAGGATCTCAAGAGACAATAGTTGTGAGAATGGTCAATGGTGTCTTCCGCTGTCCATCATGCACTTTGACATTTATGAGCAAGTCTGGCTGCCGAAGGCATGTGCAAAGTCAAAAATGCTCTCGGAATCAAAATCGGTCAACACCTGTCTTGGTGGACAACGTCGCTGACGCCAGTGCTCCACAAAATCCGTCCGACCCTCCATTGCCAGCCGATTCCGCCGATTCAGGCACGTCGGAAAGCGAGGAACATGTTTCGCTCGCGCCAGTGACAATGACAGTCACCGCACCATCCTATCAGTCCGATCCAGTGGAGCAAGCACAAAAAAAACGCGGGCATGATGACGCTATTCTATACGCCTGTGAACAGAGTCATTCCTCAGAAACAGACAAGAAAAAGACCCTGATCATGACGGAGGCCTGGGGTTTGGTGCGCTTTGCCCTCACAGACTCCCTGGGTTACGAACAAAACTTCCTAGGACATCCTGATGTGATTGCAAAGATACCCATGGCCGCACTGAACCTCAAGAGAAAAAGGGTTGAACAAGACGGTCGTTGTGTGGGGTGCCGCTCTCTTTCCTCTCCAGGGTTAGACACTTTATTAACAATGTCACCTTATGCAGGTGCATTACAAACACGAAAGTTTGTCGAGATCAACGAGTCTGTTTCTGAACTTCTGAATGAGGACTGGGATATACAACCGCAGTACTGCTTTGCCTGCGCACAAGTCTTTGCTGGTTCGATTCTGCTTCACTGTAACAATGGATCAGCAGTGATGGTTAACGCCTGTGAGTCATATGGAAGAACAAAATCAGTGTATGCCCATCGAGAGCTCTCATGTGCCATAAAGAATGTGCCGACACCCACTTCTCTTCCACCGACCGTCGGAACACGCTACAACGAGGTCTGGCCCGTCACCGTGCCTGCGCCGGATGGACCAAGGCTTGTCATTGGTACACAGTCATGCAATGTGCTGGTGACGTCTTTCCTTCGTTTAGATACCTTGGGGATGGGCTCCGTTGGCGGATCCACAGCATCTTTCCAACTAACCACGGCCAACGATTCAAAAGCTGTTAAAATCTTCTTGGATTTGGAGTCTGTGGAGTCTGCGTTTAATTTAGCACGCGACAAAGATGCATGGACTGCTTCCAGACGGAATATTCTTTGCCAACTACGACAGCTGCGGTCGAAATTTCATGATGCATCAACCTACTTTCTATGTCGAGCCTCTGGTTACATGACAAGACACCATATCAGTATTTACCCTCATCAACTTCGATCAGTCACGGCCTGGAAGTGGAGCAGCAGCAGGATCCATATGTAAGACCATCGCCATAAGGATCATCAAGGAGGGACAAAACGCAAAACTTTATCTGAGCACATTGAAGGAGTGCCGAGGACAATGTGGAGATACAAAGATTGCCTCAACCTTGGATGCCATGATCGGACTATTTCCACCTGAGACAGACTCCATTCCCATTATCGGCAATTGCCAACTCAACACGGAACTGGAAATCCTTGCAACCCACATGTCAAGCTATATCGCCACAGCCAACAAATCTGCACTTACCCAAGTTGAGCACTCCTTCGCTAAGACCAGCGTGGCCCACCCCTAAATACAGTCAAACCTCTGGTTTTGCATACCCCCAAAATGAATAACTGTCCTTTCTGCATACAAAAGTGTGGACCCGCATCGCTCTGCACCCCTATGAGGCCACCTCTCAAAACGAATATTCTCTCCTATTGCATACAATCCGGGTGGTCCCACGGGTATGCAAAACCAGAAGTTCGATTGTATTCCCATCATAGGCAATAGCTTACTCAACATAGAGCTGGAAACCCTTGCAACCCACATGTCAAGTTATATCGCCACAGCCAACAAATATGCACTTACCCACTTGAGCATTCCTTCACTAACACCAGCGTGGCCCACCCCTAAATAAGGCATTCATATACAACACATCTTGGCTCTACTCCACTATCAGCTTTACTATTGCACTGATTAACTATTAAAAACAATAACCAGTGCCTTGTATTGGTGCCGAAAAGAACATGTTGTCTCTCCAAACCCGGTGATGGTAGAGTAGTAATAGTAGGAGTAGTTTGTATTGTGCCTTTCAATGAAAAGTATATTAATACAGTCTGTGTAGTTAGGAGTGGTGGTTTTTTTTTGACACACTCGATGCAAAATTGGTTTCGCGTCCCGCTCTGACCTGATTTTATTTTTCGATTTATACTTTTGAGCAAAGCATGGATCTTCCTGTCAATAGATCCAACAAAAAAAACCATGTCGAAACGCCCAAGGACAGACGCCGAGGCACGCTCCGCCAAGGACAAGACTCGCCATTTCCTGAGCATCTTTCGCGACCCTCCTGATGCCGAGGAGTTGGTCCACTCTCTCATGGACAGAACCCATGACAATGGACCTGATGGCAAGTTCATGTTTCCCTTTGTTCAACAGATCTCATGACAAAGCACACACTATATTAAACACAGCAATACTGCGCTCTAGACTCCAGTGCCAACGAGCACTCTGACGAGGAAGCCGAGGACCATGAAGACCATGGAGAGGACGAAGTAGCCGGACCCAGCAAGAACAAGACACCGCGCAAACCGCCATTTCGCGGTCTTCAATTCCAACCCGACGCGAGTAATCAACGCAACATCCTGATTGCTGCACGCGTCCTGGCATGCTGTGTGCAGGATGTCAGCTACGATACTAACCACAAGACGGTGCCCATGCTGGAAAGACATGGCAAGGAATTCAAGACGTTCGCGAAAGCGTTGGCGCGCAAGGAACCGACCATGTCAGAGGTGACAGGACCCGTGCTTTATTCATTATACCACAACCTCATCAACGAGTCCCTCGCTCTTGAACGGTACCTCAGCACTGCCAGTCGAGTCGTATGGCAGGAAACGCAGCTCCAGAGACAGGCAGACACCCTGCGTGTTTTGGACGACGACCTGAAAGCAAGGAGGACGCAAATTCAGTTGGTCAAGGCTCAGCATCATGTTCAAAGCGACTCGCATCAACAACGTACGATCAAGGTCGCTAAGACCCCTCACCAACCACCAACAGCTCAACCATCACATTCACCCGTATTGCCAATACCACAGGCTATGGTGCAGGTACACCCTGGACCAGAATCAGTCGTCATGCCCCCCTCAATCGATTCCGTACCGGCATCAGCTTCGGTAATCGCCGCAATTATACCATCCTCTCACGGTGCGGCCATAGAGGGGTCTAGCAATGATAACGAGGACAATCATCCGACCGAGCTTAACCACCTACAAGAGGAGGTGGCACCATCTTTAACGCGTTTTGAAAATGGTCGCGTTCAGGAGGTGGACAGATTAGACAGGAGTATTACAGAGGCGAAAATGATGTTGGCTCACTCGAACAAGAAGCAGGACAAAATGTTCGACAAGCTCATCGATCAAGTACAGAATTTGACCACAATGGTACAGCAGCTCAGTGGCGTGGTCGACCATTTAAGCAAGACACACGCTATTGGATTAGTGGAACGACAAAACGAAAGTATCACAATTACAGACAAGATTGATACCCTGACAGCGAACAGCAATGCGATTGTCGAGAAAATCGATACCCTGAGTTGGAGGAATAACTCTACCGCCGACAAGGTAGATTCCCTGAGTTCGAGGAACACGACAACTGCTGCAAAGATTGATACCCTGAGTGCGAGGAACGACAACACTGCGGCAAAAATCGATACCCTGAGTGCGAGGACCAACACGGCTGTTGAGAAAGTCGACGCGCTTAACGCAAAGGTTCGATCACTCGAAGGCATCGTCAAGTTGCAGTATATAAGCGGCCCAATTGGAACGCCAAAGGCGCATTCTGTTATTGAATTGTAACTCAACCGCGTTCATGGCGTCCGCGCCAAGCACATATTTAGAATTTTCGATAAAGTTTTATCCTAGGGATTGAGTATACAAAGTGTCTGGTACGTGTCCACATTCCTCCAAGGACGTGGGGCCTTCCACAAGCGGCAGCGGATCAGTGCCGTAATACAGTCGTGTGTAGGATCCGCTCTCAGACCTGTGAATATATTCGTAATACTACATCAAAGCGACAAGCAGGTTGCAGAGGATCACACTACCTACATGATTTTACGACGCTATGTTTCTTTCTGCAAGTATTACATTTTATTTTAGTCTGCTTGGCTGGTTCTAAAGTGGACGCCTGCCCTGCAGGTTCCAAAAGCACAAAAGACTAATAATAATGAACTGTACTGTCCAGGCCGCGCTGCAGCTGTCAAAAAGTACGAGTATGGGAGAAAGAAAAGGAAAGAAGGAGCACTACGAGTGGGGAGGGGGGTTTAACGGACGCGAGCCCAGATACCTCCTACACGAAGAGGAACCTCGTGAACATCAGTGCCGGTCTTCTGGGCTTCAATCATCATATCGCCGCCGGTAGCGTTCTTGCCAATGTACAGAATGACATGGAAAGTGTTGTCTTGAGTGCCAAAGAACTCAATGTCACCAGGCTGACGCTGCTCGTACTTGATCTGGGTGACATGGGGATCAGCCAGCTGGGTGTCGGTGTTGCCGCCGTGGCCGAGGTCAATTCCAGTTCCAACATAGATGGCATCACGAACGAGACCACTGCAGTCAAGACCAACAGTCTTCTCAGCAGGGCATGGTTTGATGCTTCCAGTGTAACCTACGCAGGTACCGGTGGAAGGTCCGGGGGCGTTCTTGTGTCCGCCTCCCCTAAGAAACATGAAAATAAGCAATACCAGATGAGTGAGGTGTTGGAGACCTGATAAGCCTGTTGCTCGGCGTAAGACGGGAGAGTCGTGCAAAAAATTTACCAGCAGTATGGGACACCGAGACGCTTGCGGGCTGCAGCAATGACCTTCTGGGCATCGAAGGGTCCTTTGGGGGGCTCGGGGCTGCCGCCAATGCAGCAGCGCATGCCAACAGCGCCAGGGCAGTGACCGATCAGGGAGATGCCGTCACAGGCATCGAGACTGATGCAAGTGCCGCTGGCGCCATCGACCTTGCAGGTTTTGGGTGCAGCCAGAACGGCCGCTGCTGAGACGGCGAGGAGAACAAGTGTGGTGAAGAAACGCATTTTGAAAAGTTTGAGGGAGAGGTTAGGAAGGAAGGAGATTCTATGGGACTAAAAATAAGGAAAATCCTTCAGAGGATGTCGTGGGGTTTTATACTTGGCCATGCAACTTCTTGTCCAACTTGAACTGTCAACCACAACACGGAGCTTTACATGATGAAATGGCATATACTATCTATACCACGCTAGCTTGCAAACAGGTCCCCGAGCACAAGGTACAACAGCATAGAGGTCGGAACCGACTCGTGTTAGGCTGCTGTTGTTGATCACGAAGACGCGGCGTCCATCTGGTGCTGAAAATCGTCTACAAATTTCATAAAAGGGATGTGGCAGTGCATGCTTTTTTTATGAGAAAGTCGAGAGCCCTTCTTATTTCGTGTGAGCTACGTGCTTTAGTTTGCTGTAGCTCATCGCACTGTAGTCATATACATAATCAAAACGGATTCCACCTCCAATGGAAGAAGCGCGGCGTGGCTCCTATCATCCATCGCAAACGGCGCGAGCGTCAAAAGTCCTCTCGAGTTGATCAGGAAAAAGTTCGAAACTGGCTAATGCTCACCGGAAAGGAAATTGTGTTGAGAGATCTCGGCGTGAACAGCTGTTGTCCACAGATCCGCCTCCAACAGCCGCCGCGATCTACTTACTGTACAACTTCTTGCTTGGTATTACGACGCTTCTAGAGAGCCTCTCCTTAGGAGAATACCAACAAAATCGGGCCCGGCACGACAGTGCCACTTTTGCCGAACCGCCTACGGTCAAGACTCTCTAGGGGTAAACTTGAGCACTTCAGGAAAGTTGCGCCGATCAAGGTGCCTCCTACAGTACGGCTTGTACGCTGAAAGATGGCGAAACGTGTGCGGTCGAGATGGATGTGCCTCTGTCTGTCGTCTTGTGAAACCACGATTGTTCAAAGTTTACGTGGTCCACCACGGACCATCCCCTCTGCTTTTCTATCTATCTTCCTCTCACTCTTCTTCGCTTACCTTCATTCTCAGTTCGAAAAAAAAGACGTTACGATCGGTGTGCAAAGCTGCATACAGCACAAATCCTGAAAGCCATTGTGTCATCCTCAATCCAAAAGCGGAAGCCAACTGCTCTTGCCTGTTTGACCGTGTGCAACCACCGCGCATGTGTACCGCACACGGTTGATCGATCCATGCTTCGAAGGGCGTAACTCGAATCATCTCTTTGCCATGCCTACCTCCATCTTGAATCTCGACATCAGCAATCAGATCTCTTTGCAATCATGTCAACGCACCCCCTCCACTCGCAGCCTCTGCCTAAAAGCCCAGAGGGCAAGACACCGAGTGTTGTGATCGTAGGCGCCGGCCTGGCTGGCTTGCTGCTCGGGATTCTTTTGGACAGGGCTGGTATTCCATACCAGATCTACGAGCGCGCTCAAGAGGTCAGGCCATTGGGTAAGGCAGGAAACAGTTCGTAGCATATGAGACATGTGTATATTCATTCACACACAGCAGATCGGACACTCAAGTCAGAGTACCCTTTAAAACAACATGAACGCCATTAGGTGCTGTCATGTCTCTTAATGCAGGGATCTTCCCTGTATTTGAGCAGCTGGGACTTTTCGAAGAGCTTCAAAAGATGTCTCTACCCTCGCGACGATTCACCCTGTACAATGACGATATGACCAAGATTGCTGTTCTTCAGTCCCATGACGAAAAGGAAATGTAGGTATTATACCAATACCTCGTAGTTTACAAGTGTACTTGAGCAGCTGGATTCTAACCGTTTCTCATTGAAGTGTTGGCTACGATCGAATTGTGTTCGCTCGGCCTGTCCTCTATGATCTTTTGCTTTCAAAGATCTCCCCAGCAAAGATACATTTCGGCAAGAAAGTCTTATCCATCGAGCAGAACAGCGAAGGGGTTTTCATTCAGTGCAGCAACGGCAGGACATATCATGGCGATATCCTTGTCGGAGCAGACGGTGCCTATAGCTGTGTCCGCCAGGGACTATATCGGGATCTTCAGCAGGAAAACCTCCTCCCGCGATCAGACACCAAGGAAATGAGCAAAGGCTATATCTGCATGGTAGGCACCACAGACCCATTGGAGCCGGCATACTACCCAGGACTAGACGACGCATTCTCGCACACATATCAGGTCTTGGGAAATATGTCTCAGTACTCGTGGAGCGCCTTCTCCGTCCCAGGCAACAAGATCTGTTGGAGCGTTGTCTCTCAGCTTGGGTCTTTGACCCAGTCAGATGATCATAGGTTCCGTAACTCCGAGTGGGGACCCGGGTCGAATGATGGGACCATCAAGGACGTCAGGGACTTTCTAGTCCCCTTTGGGTGCACTATGAGCGACCTTATTGACGCTACCCCTCGCGAAAAAATCTCGAGGTGAGCAGAGCCAGTGACTATGTCATGTATGCTCCGCGCGGTGAATCAATTCTAATATGAAGACTTCTCTTGAAAGGGTGTTTTTGGAGGACAAACTGTTTGAGACATGGCACTCGGGACGTACCGTCCTTATAGGAGATGCAGCCCACAAGGTACTTGAGAGATGATTTTGTTTTTGAGAAATATGCACTCAAACTGAGCATTCTGTTGACCGTCTCCCTGCATTTACAACAGCTATTGCCAAGTTCAGGACAGGGTGCAGTTGCCGCTATGCAAGATGCTGTTGTTCTAGCCAATGCTCTTTACGACCTAAAATCGCTAACACCTAACGATATCCAAGCAGCTCTGCATGCTTACAGAGTTGAACGCTACCCGCATGTGAAAGAGCAATATGATACGAGCAAGATCAATGCAAAGCTCATTTATGGGCAGGTAGGTCAATACATCATACAATAGGCAGATGCAGAAACAGTACCGGTGCGAATCAACATTTACAAAGTTCGGTTGAACCCCCTGCTCGTCTCGATAGACATTCCTGGAGCGATGCGCCCGCCATTTGGTGTTCAACTATATGCCTCGGGCAGTTCACGTCAAAGCCTCATCCAAGGGGATGGCTTACAGACCGCAGGCATCTTTTCTTCCGCTCGTCTCACCCCGTGGAAAAGGACGCGTCTTTCCACAGAAGCCATCCAGGAAGTATCAAGAGAAGCAAAGAAGCACAAATGCATCAGCTACTCCCGCCATGACTTTGTAGATTATACCCTGTACCCGCTCCACCATACTGAACGGCCTCAAGTGCCGTTTAGTCTCCTTTGAAACCGCGCATTGAATACTTTTTAGACAGTTTATTATAACGTTGTTTGCACTTGTTTTTGCAGAGGGGGTGGTTATGGCTCTAGAATAGAAGGGCATTTGAAGTACGTTTCACTCTGGGACGCGCCTCTCGTCGTCGCGACAAAATTGAATTTTAAGGGGTGCAGACTCGTGGGTTGCTTCCATCAGCACCCAAGGCAAGCATGCAGCATTCTTGACACCCAATCGCCAGCACCGCAATCCGACATTCCAGATGAGGATTAGACACTTTTGCATCGGATCCCTCCGGACACAGGATCTGCTCATCTCCAAGTCATGTACGTGCCATGTAAGCAAGCATCCAATGACCATGGCGCAGAGTCGGTCTCTCTCACTTGACCACAAAAGCAGCAGACCCTGACAACGAGGCACGCACCAACTACCGTAACGCCGCTGCCTTCGTTCACAGTTCTACCCTTAGGCGAAGACACAGACATCCAAAAAATCTGGGCGACGTTTCTGGATCTCCTCCAAAGCGAGACTCGTTGGACGCCGTTTCGCTCCCAGCTCCACCCCGACCGGGACACGGACCACCTTGACCGTCAGAAAAGCCCACCTCCACAGTCACCACCGGTACCACTGGGGTCAGTTTCTGGGCGTGCAAGGACAGGATCAGGATCAGGATCAGAAGCTAGAGCCAGAACGACCCATGCAAGTTCAAAGTACGCTGCAGAATCCATGGAGTCCAGTAGTGCTGCCAGGCCGCTCTTTTCGCAAGACTTGTGCTTTGTCTACAAAGCCGTGAATGATATCGTCCTCATTGCATGCTGTCCTTTACCACCAACACCCTCCACCGCATCATCGACTGTCACGCGGATACCGAGTGCACTTCCTGGACAGCATATGGCTCCGTCGAATATCAATTCTCCAATTGCGGATCTCACCTCCTCAACTTCGTCTTTGCAAACGGATGCGACAGCACCGCCGCAAATTCAGTCACAGCGACATGATCTGGCTTTCTCAACGGCCACAGCCATGAGCACTACATGGCATGGGATGATTGAGTTCCTGAACCAGCTCATTAAGGCCCTGGAAAGGTATCTTCTGAGCCAAGGAACCTCCGAGACGGGAGCCAAACGATTCTCTTCCGCTCCGCCTTCAGCATATTCGACTGCAAAGAGTTCTACAACGGCAAAAACGACTCTTTCAGCGGATATAGTCCAGCTCAATTCGGGGATCGTTTATGAGGTCTTGGATGAGTGCTTGGTAAGAGAAGTCATGTTCAACGACTATATGCCAGTGTTGCACCAATGTCGTGGGGCAAAAAACTCATCTTCATTACTCTCATTAATCACGCTCGCATAGGAGCTGGGTTATCCCATGATGCCCAGTTTAGCACAGCTAGATCTTCTTGTATTTGGTGTCCCCAAGCTGTCCTGAGTAAAGAATGAAATAAAAGGCAAACCGGTCTTCATACGCAACGGGGCGACCATGGTTTTATCAATAGATGCCAAGTGAGGGTTGGGTATATTATAGTAGACGACATGCTATTAAAAAACCTATTATGCGAACACTGATACTCTCTTGGACTCTGTCTTCATCTGCAGTATCGGCCGCACATCGTCCGTCCCCTCAATCGCACTCTGCTGCCTCGATCTCGCAGCTCTTGCGCTCGCCTTTTGGGACACAAACGGCGCCGAGAACGATGACTGCCGCAGAGCCTCCTCCACAGCCAGCCCGTCAATCTCGTCTGCGTCTCGCATGTCGTGCGCCTCACGCCGCTCAAACTCGATTCTCAACTTTTGGATACGGCCATCATGAATACGTGACGCTCTGCCGCTGTTGGAGGGACTGGAAGGTAAGGAGCTTGCAGGATTGACGCCCAGGGTCTTTAGGATCTGAGCAGCCTTCAACTGCATCATGGTTCGAGCAGCACTATACTCTGGTCCATTGTAGCGCGCTCGACTAATGATTCCGTAGAGAGCGCAACCGATGACTACTGTGCCGCCGCTGGCCATGGCCGTCATGCTTCCTAAGACGGCACCTCCAACAGCCCCAAGAGAACCCACTGCAGATACAGACCATGCGACTGTCTCGGCCTAGCAAGTATAAAAAAAAAAAAAAAAAGATGGGACATACCCACGTCAGTCCTCCTGCATAAGGCTACCGAATACGGGTGACCATGATCGAGGTTTTGAGGCTTTGAGGCTTCGGGGCCTCGAGAGTCAAGGCTCCCAAAAAAAAGGAGGTAAAATATCTGGACTGTACCTTCTTCTCTGAGCGAGGGTCGAGTCTCTGGATTGTTTCCATCAGCTCCTTGATGCTCTTGAGATCTTCACGGATCTGGTCAGGTACCTCCAGGAACTGCTCACTAATCCACGCCTCTGTCGACTGAACCACGCTCTGGCACTGGGTCATTAATACCTCGAGTTGGTCATGGAAACTGACGACGGAGTAGGTCGATGACGCTTGGTGCGCCGCATACATTGACATGACGAGAGAAGCCACACCAACAGAGGCCAACACTGCAGGGTTGGAAGCGAGCGAAGTGTCGCTGGCGTTCTTTTTGAGAAGCGCTGTCCTTTCAGAAGACTGCTCACCGTCGCTCTCTTCGGCTTCATCCGTCTTGGACTCTTTGGCCCTTTTTGTCTGCTCCGCTTTCTTGGCCTTCTCCTTTCCTTGCTTGCTCCTGTGCGCATCTTGCGATTGGCGCTCCTCCATCTCGCGCTCCAGCTTTATGACCTTGGCCCTTTGTGACTCTAGCTCCTGCTCTAGCTTGCATCGCTCCCGTCGTTGAGCGTCGACTTCTGACCGAGCCATAGCCGAGTTGTAACTCATATCCCGCTCCATCTGCCTTAACCGCTCTTCCATCTCCTTCATCCGCTGCCGTTCCTGGTCCCGATGGTCATCCTTCTGACCAAACCAGTAGGGATTGCCTCGGGTGCTGTATCTATGTCGGTCTCGGCCCCCGTCTTCGCTGTCTCGGCGCCTTGAGGAGGATGCGGAGGCATTGGCAGCTGCTGACCCGTCCATGTATCGCCCAGCGAGATAGATTCCGTTCTCGAGGATCCGCTGCGTGCTTTGACTGGAGGCAAAGGTCCTGAAGGTGGAGAAGAAGTCCTTTGAGGTGCTTGAGGAGGAAGAAGAGGGCGACGACGTCGTCTCGGGCTGTGGTGCTGCGGTGTCCTTGTCGTTATGGCTGTCGCTGCTCTCGTCCTTGACGGAGGCCGAGGGGAGAGGGATGGGTTCCTGCTCGCTTTCGGTGGTCTTTGCCAGCTGCGAGAGGATGTGGGGGGTGAAGGCGAGGAGGGTGGAGACGGGCGGCACAAACTCGAATGAGTCTGGGTCGTAGAGCTCCCTGGGGAACTGGATGTCGTCAAAGAGAATGGAGGCCATGGCTGTGCGCTTCCTGTCCACAGGGCTCGACTGAGGATTGGCGAATGAAGAACAGAGAAGGAACACGGCCAGAAGACTGCAGGACTGGGCGGATAGTGAAGCACTGAGAGGAGGAGCACGAAGAAAGAGGAACGAAGAGGAACGAAGAGGAACGAGGAGGAAAGGAGTAAACGAACACAGCTCGAACAGTGTGCCAAGAAAGAAGCACAGGAGTGAGGGGCGTGGCGAGGCATGTGACTTGCGCAGAGTGCCGGACTGCGTACAGTAACGTGGCACCCTTCGCAGCCAATGGCGCAGATCTGCTCCGATGCAATGCCGTCGAGGGCTCTGAACAGGGCTCAGACTGAACAACGCAAACGCGCTTTTTGTTCACTACCTAGACATGCATCTAGTCTGCCTCAGCACCCCATTCAACAATAGGTTTTACCTCGCTGCTGAGAGGACGATAACGTAAAACTCGCGTGAACAACCCGGACGAGTAGGAGATCGTGCCACAAACAGCTGATTCAAACGGCCTGCCTCCAAAGTGGCCGTGAAGGGGTTGGATTATGAAAGATGGATGGAAATGGATGGAGTCAAAACAAGCCCTATAGCCATGGACCTGTCAAGCATGTCGAATGCGAGGATAGCGACGTTAAAGGGATAAAAGGGGTGTTATACTCGTAAAACGGTGACATCCTGGCCCCCCTCCCTTTCCTTGGGCGCCATGCTCTCTGCTTTTGGCCTTGTTCGATTGTCACCCTTGTTCCCCCCCCCCCTCCCTCCCCTAATCGAAAGCGCTGTAAGCATGTACTGCACCAGCGAGTGATTGGGCGCATTGACAAATGTGAAAGTACCATTTATGCGAGCCTGTCATCAGGCCCAGGGAAGAACAGTGAGCCGGCCGTTGTGCAACGAGTGGAATAGAACGAATAAAAGCAAAGCCATTTTGAACTTATCGAGGGCTAGCCTGCGGAAAAATCGCATAAACCGCGGTTCGGAGAAGACCAAACACAGCAAGCTTTTGTAAAATGACCCCAAGACTCAAGTCGGCTGTTCAGGGTGTTCGTGAGCAATGACGGGCACTCGCAACAAACGTTCAACAACATTGTCTTTATTTCTCCACTCAACCCTTTGGCCTGGTATGCATGACGTTCATCAGGATCATGACCATTGCCATCACTCCGTCCTCGCGTCTGCTTTGTCCCTTTCTTCGCTGCCAATACAAAGGAGGCCCTCTCCACCCGTCTTCTTCGGCTGCATAAAAGGAGCGATTTTCCTCACACCCTTCTCGTTCTCACACCTTTTTGCACACCGTTTGAACGGCAGCATAGTAATCGCTCCTCTCCTTCGCTCCCCTCTCTCCCTCGAACACCCGTACTCGCACACACACACACACACACACACACACGCAGCCTGCTCTCTCTCTCTTTCCTCGCTCGCTCCTGCCATCTCCTCTGCTTCCCTCATTTCAGCGGATACGCAGATACACACAACCATGCCGGGAAAGTACTCTCTTCTGAACAATGTCTATTTCCTGGGCGGATTCGCCACCATGGGCGGGTAAGACAACCCTTATGAAAACTTAGGACTTCAAAACACATCGGCATGTTCTCCATAACCACCACCCCTAACACACTAGCTCTTTGGGCCTTTAGAATGCTGTTCGGCTTCGACATCTCATCCATGTCCGGAGTGGTCGGCACCGCACGGTACCAGGAATACTTCAACAAGCCCTCGTCGTCTCTCCAGGGTGGCATCGTCGCTTCCATGTCCGCAGGCTCGTTCGTAGGCGCCCTCCTGGCAGGACCCTTGGGCGACCGAATATCTCGCAAACGAACCATCATGCTCGCTGCCACCATATGGATCGTTGGCTCTATCATTCAATGCGCCTCGGTCAATGTAGGCATGCTCATTGTCGGACGCGTAGTCAACGGTGTCGCCGTCGGCTTGGCCTCCATGATCGTCCCCGTGTACCAGTCCGAGATTGCACCCAAAAACATCCGTGGGCGGATTGTCTCTCTACAGCAATGGGCCATCACCTGGGGCATCTTGATCCAGTACTTTATCCAGTACGGAAGCTCTTACATCCCATCGAACGCCGCGTTTCGTGTCCCGTGGGGTATCCAAGTGGTCCCAGGTTTGATTCTTCTCGCTGGCACCTCGATGTTTCCATACTCCCCAAGGTGGCTCGCAGACCATGGCAGGAATGCAGAGGCTCTTGAGGTCCTGGCCAATCTACGCGCGAATGGCGATCAGAACAACCCAGCCGTCCTGGCAGAGTTCAAAGAAATCGAGGACGCCATCACCTTTGACCGGACCCAGGCAGCAAGGTCATACAAAGAACTGTTCCAAAAGCCCTATGTCCGTCGTGTCTTCCTTGGCATGAGTCTTCAGTCTTGGTCGCAGCTCACGGGCATGAACGTCGCCATGTACTACATTGTCTTTATCTTCCAGGGCGCTGGAATCACCGGCCAGAGCGCAAACTTGCAGGCCTCGTCGATCCAATACGTGCTGAATGTGGTCATGACCATTCCTGCTATTCTGTTCATCGACAGGTGGGGTCGTCGCCCTGTGCTCTTGATCGGCTCGACGTTTATGGCACTCTGGCTGTTCCTCATTGGGGGCCTCATGGGCAGATTCGGTAGTGCTTTAACACTGGACGCAAATCAAACCACCACCTGGGCCATCCAGGGGAACGACGCAGCTTCGCATGCCGTCATTGCATGCTCGTACCTCTTTGTGTGTTCGTTTGCCATCTCTTGGGGCCCTGTCTCCTGGACCTACCCTGCCGAGATCTATCCTTTGCGGATCCGGTCCAAAGCCGTCTCACTCTCCACAGCGTCCAACTGGGCGTTCAACTTTATGCTGGCGTATGCGGTGCCCCCAGCCCTCCAAAACATCCAATACCGCACCTACTTTATCTTTGCCACGTTTTGTGTGGCCATGACGATCCATGTCTTCTTCATGTTCCCAGAG
This sequence comes from Mortierella alpina, assembly GCA_029449245.1. Lineage (NCBI taxonomy): Eukaryota > Fungi > Mortierellomycota > Mortierellomycetes > Mortierellales > Mortierellaceae > Mortierella > Mortierella alpina. The sequence goes on along the minus strand of JANATF010000001.1, from coordinate 2,154,235 downwards.
ACTAAGGGTCGTACGCTGGAGGAGATGGACGAATTGTTCAATTCGGACGTCCCTGCCTGGAAGACGCGTGCCCTGCCTGAGTCGCACTTGGAGCGCGATATTGAGACCATTCAGAGGCAACAGCAAGAACGAGAGCAAGCAGGCGGAAAGATTGAACCGCATGTGGGCGAAAAGACTGAGCACACAGGAGAGAGCACTGAGCTGGTGCAGCACACAGGAGAGAACACTGAACTGGTGCAGCATACAGGAGAGAAGACTGAACTCGAACAGCACGCCGGAGAGAAGAACTGAACTGGGACGCCGAGAAGGAGGTTTTTGCTCAACTTGGCATCCACTTGCGGTTAATACGAATCCCCGTTTAGCACTCTGTCCCGCCATTAATATCAACCAACTAACCAACCAATACTAATAAAAATGAAGAGTGGTGCTCGCCGCTTTAATTCAGATGATTGCTAGAAGTCTACGCAGAATCCTTTTCCGAAAGAATTGCTGCAAATGAAAATGGAGTGAAGGCGTATCCGGTACCCTATAAACAAAACAAAAATGACATGAACGGCATACGCAATGTCAGCAGCATACACCAGACGAGTGAGCTGGGTGCTCGACATGATACCAGCGCACAACTTACATGATAAAACTTGTTGTTGAACTCGACCCAGTGCAAACGCAGGGCATGCAAAAATGCCGACAGTCCCTCCATGCCCACCAGGATAAACAAGGTCAGTGTGAACCACATGGCAAACATCACCACCGTCATGAACACACCAACGCCGCCTGTGAACTTCCATGCCATTCCCAAGGTCATGCTCCAGAGCACCTCCGAAAGTTGCGCATGCGCCAGGGACAGCGCCCAGAGTCGAAGGTACGAAGCCGTGTTGGAGATGCATCCAAGGCAAAAGTCGATCGTATGGATGATCTGGTCAATCAGCACCTCTGAAAAGTCAAACACCTTCTCCCCTTCGTCGTTCCCTTCTGCGATCACTGCTCCTCCATCCTCGTCCGCGTGGTTGCTGTCGCTGCTGATGCGAACATGGTTCTCGGAGGGCTGGTGATAGCCCATGGACCGTGCTTTGTTGTGCTCATACTTTAGGTAATACGGTTTCAGGAAGAGCATCCAGGGAATACAAACCACCGCCAAGAGTACCAGTACCACTTGGATAAATGCCTAAAATATCGGATTCATATACCCATGCAGCCCAATGTTAGTCAACTGCTTTTATAAGCATCGATGTAGCAGGTGAGGCCAAACGCAAAGGGTGCACGGTTCCGTTCAACCGACTTGCCTGTCCAGGATACAATCTGTCGCCTTCCTTCACAGTGCCTGGGCTCAAGAACATGTAGATCATGGTGTTGAGAAGACTTGGGGGTGAATTGCGCACCGAGTGTCCAGCGGCGTCGAGCTCGTACCAATTAACAGACCACTTGTACAGGATCATGGCTACCAGGTACCCTAACAGACACTGCATAAAGATCATTTGAGGAATGAAGCTGCCAATGACATCGATTCGTTTCCGGAAGAACTTGGCATTGTAATACACCATGCTGATTCCAGTAGACATGTGGATGACGCCCAAGATGATGGACATTTTCATCTTGTACGAGTTGGTGAACAGCAAAAAGTTCTCGGTTCCATGCCATGCGTAATCAATACCAAAGGCGTAGGTGTGGCCTGTGGGCTGCGCAATAATCGTCGTCTTGCCATCATAGTCCTCCGGGACGTCAAAGTGCCAGCCAGACTGGAAAAATGGCAGGGCTCGCGAAAAGATGTCGTTATACATCATCCCTGTAAAGACTGAGAAAGCGCCCATCAGCAGAACGATATAGCGACCACCATAGACCATTTGAAACATCTATCCGCAGAACAGTATTCATGAGAACCACGAAGGCATTAGAAGACTAAGTACTGGAATGTTCGCAAGCTTCCAAAACTTGTATATTTCATCGATCCAGTTGTCGTGCTTACCTCGGAATCGACTGTAGCCAGTCTGCGCTCATTCAAAACCAGATAGATTCCCATGAGCAAGACGAGGATACCATGTCCGACGTCGCCAAACATGACGGCAAACAAAAACGGAAACGAGATGATGGTGAACAGTCCGGGGTTGACCTCGCGGTATTGCGCTACTCCGTAGTTGTCGACAATGGCTTGGAATCCCGCAGTGAACTTGTTGGTCTTGTGGTATGTTGGCGGTTCCTTGTGAGTGCGCAGCTCACTCACGATCGAGGGGACGTTCGATCCTGAGCGTTCGGTTACTTCTCTTAGAGCCGCCTGGACAGTATTAATCTCGTTTGTTGGGCACCATCCTTCCGCAATCAGGCACTTGCGATTGGCGTCGTAGTTGAAGTGGTTCATTGTGTGATAGGTTGCCTTTTCCTTCCTGACTGTTGTCATCCATGCCGTCATATTCTCCGAGATCCGCATCAATTCCAATCGCCTGGTTTGAGTTGTATTGATCAGCACAGAGTTGAATTCCTCGATCTGGTTAGTCACGTCCATCAGAGCCTCGCTGCGGCGTTCCGAGGATGAATCAATGGTATAGAGGGTAGCGCCGAGCGACTCTGCAGTCTTTTTGATCTTTGAAAGGATCTCCTGTCCATGAGCAAATATGATGAACACGTTCTTTTCAATGGGAGTGTCCGTCATGGGATCAATGACGGGCTCATCAATCTCTGCAGTGTTCATGAAGAGGTTTCCTCGAAGAGATCTCCAGAGAATGCGCTCAAAGGTTTGCGTCTTACTGCGAGGGATTACGCCTGTGACATTGCCCAAGTTCAGCCCCATACTCTGCACTTCCTGCGAGTGCCCAGCTTCGAGATCTTCCAGGAGAGGCGCACTCGGGACATCAAACGATTGACGGATCTCGTCCTGATGTGAGGCTGCTTCCTGAAAAAAGTCGCGGCTTTCCCGAAGGACGTGCTTGAACTCTGTGAGCTCCAAGTACCGACGCTGCATGCTCTCGTGCGAGCTGTTCATTTGAAGCAGGCGATGTTCATGTTCCGAGAGTCGCTTCTGTAGATCATCCAGCTCTTGGCGTGATCGCACTCGCGACATGTGGGATGATGGAAGTGCAGGGCGCACAGAAACCCTGGCCTTGTCGATTTGGGAGGAAAAGAACCCTGATTTTTTCACGGCCAAAGCGCGACAGACGGTTAGAAAAGTAAGTGTCTCCCAAATACTGTTGCTTCCTTCTGTTGCAATAGGAGTCTGTGCGCAATCAAATCGGGTAAAACAAAGAAGCGCGGGCTTTCAGGAGGTTTCTCACTTACGAAGTTGCCTTTCCATCTCATCGAACCGTCGAATCTCATTCACGAACGCGCGTTGGAAAGCATTGACATCGGGGTTGAGCTATTAATAGGGCGGGTTGACGAAGTTAGGACAACCTGTAATGACAACGGGAAAAGGTGATTACCGCCTTCCGTTCATCAAAGACGCTAAAAAAAACGACAATACTAACGTCGCGAAACTGGACGAGACCGAGCTCGCCTAGCTCTGCAATGGTCTGCTGGGCAACTTCGGCGGGGATGTAGAGCTGGATGAGCGACATTTCTTCGGAGCGGAACAATGTGGAGTGGGACATGCTGCCTCTGGCTCTTGTGCCACTGGTGCTTCTGTACAGGCCACGCATGGCCTCTTGCTGTTGAAACGGGTCGGAGTGGGCGCCTCTGTGCGATGGCGGGGAGTCTGCGCCAAGGTCGGATGCATAGGCGTCGCTGAAGGGGTTGGCGGTGTTGTCGCTGTCGCTGTCGCCTCTGGCGATGGCGGCAGTGGCCCGCAGACGGCTGGTTAGTCGACCTGGAGAGGCGGCACCATTGGCGGCGGCGGATGAGGTGGAGGTGGCGAGTGCTTCTACCTGGTGCTGGCTGCTGCTGCTGGCGCGCTGGATCGACTCCAAGGGGACATAGTCGCCGCCTGCGGGCTTGAAGATGCTGACGATGCGCTGAATGGTGGAGGGACTCGCGGATGGGGGGGGGGGCCAATGAGGAGAGGACGGAGGGGAGATGATGATGCGTGTTGGGGGCAGATGCTCCAAGGCTGAGAGGGGCGGGATGGACAGGAAGAACAGGTGGAAGAAAAAGCACACACCAGGAGCGAAAGTGCACACTTGCACCAGAACAAAACCGTAATGCCAGCCAATCAAAATCGGGCTGTCGCATCCGCTGTCGCTGCTGTCGCTGTGTGGCGTATTTGCTTCATCCGCACACTCATCGCTCATTCGCCCACCGACCCGCTCTCTCTCACTCTCTCACTCTCTCACTCTCTCACTCTCAACTCGCCAAACACACCATGGAGCTGGATCAACCCGCCCTTACCGGCAAGGGGCCCTTTGCTCTCGACAGTATGTCCATCGGCCACCAGACGCAGCCAGCGCGCATAGCCAATCATTCTCATCTCGATCACTCGCTCGTTCTCACACTCGTACATTTCTGATCCACCCATAGTCCTGTCCCTGACCAACGAGGCCAGAAACGCATACGGTCTTCGTCGTCAGGAATACGGCCGCTACAGGCACCACTGCACCCAGAGGCTGCATCGGATCCGAAAGGCCCTTGGATTCACCCATGGCAAGGACAAGTCTTTCATCGCGCGTCCCATCACTGCCGAAACCATCACGGACGAAAAGTACATCCTCGTCTCTACAATCTGGCGTTGCTAAAAGTATGGAAGAGTAACACTTTACAGACCTCTAACACATGGACTCCGCACCAACAACCCTTCTTAGACACCTGCACTTGCTGCTCTTTCAAGCCGAGCGTGCGTGGGGATATGCTATGGAGATCAAGGCCCTGTCTGTGGCACTGGACGACACCCGCAAGCAGAGCCATTACATGAACAGGCTGAAAAAGGCCGCCAAGACAGCCGAGCATCTGGAGAGTCTCTGTTCGACAAAATTCGGAAAGGTCGACGTTCGCTCAGCATTGGATGCACAGGCCTACGCAGCATTGATGTCTGCCTATGTTCTATTTGAGGCTCAACATTGGCAGGGAGCACTGGAAAAGTTTTCGGCTGCCCGGTACGTAGAGACAGGTCGAGACACCGCAACAGCTGCCTGGTTTTGCACTTGAAAAGGTCTCTTTGAGATGCCTGTTTTTGCGCAGAGGAAAAAAATACACTTACCAATCGTTCATTTTCATTCTCCAGTGCCATTTACGATAAACTCTCGCTTGCGGGAACTTCGCACCAGGAGGCCTTGTGCCATGCAGCCATGGACGAAATCGATCCCAACATTCGCTTCTGTGGATATCGTCTTCGTTTGGCCAAGGACGGTGTAGTTAATGTGGAGGAGCTCGTCAAGATGTCTGCAGCCAACAAAGGATCTGGATCGGATGTCCTGATGCGCGAAATCGAAAGTCTGATCTCGCAAACACGTCAGGAGAAGGCCCAGGATGTCGAGTCGATCCACTGGAGATCAAAGACTCTGCCCTTGAAGAATGCCAAGCTGGCTACCGCCATCCTTGCTGCCCAAGAGACCGCTGCCGAGATCAACAACTTGGAGTCCTCGACATCAGAGGCCCGGATGGAGCACTTTGACAAGGTTCTGCAGGCGTACACAGAAGCAGAGAAACACGTCAAAAAGGCGCTCAAGGAAGATGCTGTAAGTCGAAATGGAACCTTTATCATGATCAATCTTGCCTGCGGCTCAGATCCAGATATTTGTGTAGAGGTTGCAACTTTTTTCATAACACCTTTTTTACATTTTCATATCGACAGATTGCAGCCGCCAAGGTCAAATCGTCAAAGTCGGAACAAAACACTGCAGACTTGAACATGATCGCGACCTTTATCAGCTATTCTTATCTCCGCCACGCAATCGATCGCAACCTGCTTCTCGCCCGCGATATTTACGACAAGCTGGAAGGAGACCAAGCAACGACTGACAGGAACGAGGATGTTCAGTATCAGAACCTCGTGAAGGCTTACGACAATGTTGTACAGGTACAGCCCTTGGATCACACAAATCAGTCGCTGCCGTCAAACTCATCCCTTGAATTATTGACAATCACAATACATGTCCCCCTTTTAACGTTTGCCTTCTATGCCATTCACTGAATAATAGAACTTGGCTGCTATTCAAGAACTGCCGGGTGTGGCTGCAGATGTGAAACTGTCTGCGGAGGTAGAGAACAAAGTGCTGTACTATAAGGGTTGGAGATGCTTCTTTACCGCCACTGCATACTCGAAGCTTTCGCGCCACGTCGAGGCTATTGCCCTCTTTGATCGTGCACAGGCATACGCGACTCAGATCCGGGGCGGTCTTGCCAGATCAGCGGGATCCGAAAGCGACGTGGACTCGTTTAATGTAACCGAGAAAGAACTGCAGGAGATGGAGGGCAAGATCCGTGGCCGAAAGTGTCAGGTCCATGCAGCGTGGTATCTGGAGAATGGCGAAGACTCGATCGAAGAGAGAATCACGGCCATGAGTTTGGATGAGAAGTCGCTGGATGAGGTAAGATTTCTCGAGGACGCTATGCTATAACGGATGATGAGTGACTTTGCTGAAGCTATCGCGTATTGACAAGGGTGCATGCTCTAAATCCTACGACAACTCTAGCCTGCACTGATCAAGCGCTTGGATACGTACCCCACATCAATCACCTCCAAAGCCAACCCAACAGTGCCTCACTTGGTTGACTTTCCTCCAGCACTCCAGCCCATTCCAGCAAAGCCGCTGTTTTTTGATATTGCATTCAACCACATGGATTATAACCACGATGCCCTTGCAGAGAGATCTGGACGTCCAAAGCAGCAGAACGACAGTGCGGCAGGAGGATGGTTTGGATCCATCTGGGGCCGGAAGTGATCGGCATTTTTGTACGCTGCATTTTGGAGACGTGCTCTTCGACATTCAACATGATAATAAAAGGCAGCCCAGCGCCTTGAACTATGTTACATTGCTACATTGAGAATATCGAGAAGCAACAAACATGCCGCGTCATGGCGTTCAACCTCCGCAACGCCAGGGCGAGAAAGGTGCGCGAGTGCTGGCTGGAGATGGGGAGTGTGAGGACGTGCAGACAGTGCCCAGAACCCTGGTGCTCCGGAGGGGGTAAGCAAAGGCGAGAGGTGCGAACAGGTCGGACCTTGGAAGTCAAGAGAGCCTGGTCTGTCAAGGTTCGCAGACAGACAGGGCAGACAGGCCTCTGCGACCGTCGCATGGTCAGGCCCCTGTCGTTGTTTTGGGTGGTGATAAGAAAACAAAAAGAACGAACGCACAGTTGCAGTGTGCTGCTGAAAGGCCGTTGGGACAAAAGGCTCCCAATCCTTGTGTTTGTTATTTTTTTTTTTTTTTTTTTTGGTTTTCAGTCCTCGCCTCTACTATTCTTCTCTCCTTCTTCTTCTTGTTCTCTCTGCTCTGCACCTCCTTCTTTCTCTCACCCATCTCCCATCCTTTCTCACCCCCCTTTGAATCGAATCAATGTCTTCCCAAGATCTGACCGCCTTCCTTGCATGGGCTGAGGAAAATGAGATCCTGTGGGACAAGGATGCCATCGAGATTCGCGAGGGCAAGCACGGCCTCGGCATCTACGCCAAGAAGAACCTCGAAGCCGGCTTTGAAGGTAAGCCAGCGAGACACTCTACTCCGCCGTGTCCTTGCACCTCCAGCAGAACTGGATCCATGCCTGACGACAGTGGCATGGGTGCTCTCTATCAAGAGACACAGTGTCACGTCGGATACCGTCTCAAACAATACTGAGCACTAACCCAAACAATAGCCATCCAGGTCCCCAAGTCCGTTGTCTTGTCCGTTGTCTCCACCGGTATCGCCAACCTGCTCGAGGACGAGGATATTGAGGGCTATGTTGGCCTGACCGTGGCCTGCATGTACGAGCTCTCCCGAGGCAGCGAGTCCGTTTGGTCCGCCTACCTCAACCTCCTGAACAACCGTCGTCCTCTCATGGCCAGCGACTTGTCGGCCGAGTCTCGTGAGCTCATGAAGATGTCCGAGGTCCATGGCGATATCGAGACGGATCTTGTAAGTCTGATTTCTCTGTCTCTCTCTCTCTCTTTTGGCTTTCAACAAAACTCGCTCTTTGTTTACTTTCATGGGTGTTTGTTTACATGGTGTGGCGGAGAAGGGTGCGCTACCAAATGACGTGAGGGGTACACGGAAAAGCAGCAGCAGCTCCACCTATGACGCGCCATGACGCGCCATGACGCCTCCAGCTGCCGCTTGAATGCTCCTAGCCAGTGCGTAGCTGACTGACATCTCCTCGCATCATGGTATTTTAGAAGGACATGCGTGAGGACTATGACAACATTGTCGTCCCCTTCCTTGAGAAGCATCCCGAAACCTTCACCGCTGACGTCAAGGCCCAGTTCTTCTCCTTTGAAGACTTTAAGGCCATGACCGCCCAGGTTTCTTCTCGCGCCATGGATGTTGACAACTACCACGTCTCTGCCCTTGTTCCCTTTGCTGACTTGTAAGTTTATCATTTACCTTCACCCTTGGGAATGTTTATGGCTGCCTGAAGAAAAAGATGCTCACTTCGCTGACCACGGCTGAACCCAAAAAAATCTTAAAAATTTAGCGTCAACCACAACTCGGAGCCCAACTCTGATTACTTGACCCATGAGGATGTCTGCGATATTTGCGGAGCCATCACCTGCGAGCACTTGGACGAGGATGATGAGGACTCGGACGACGATGATGAGGAAATTCCCGACCTCGCCGCTGAGGAAGCTGCCAGTGCCCAGAAGAAGCGCGCTTCCAAGAAGACTGAGGATGGCGACGAGGAGGACATCGAGACCGATGACGAGAACGATGAGGACTGGGAGGACGAGGAGATCAACGATACATGTGATATCATTCTTGACGACGACGTCAAGAAGGGCGAGGAGATCACCCGTCATTATGGCCCCTTCCCCAACAAGATCTTCTTGTCCAAGTACGGATTTGCCGAGATCAACAACGAGAACGACACTGTGACCGTCCAGCTGGAGATGATCAAGAAGGCTGCCGAGGGTATCTTGGGCGATGCAGCCTTGGTTGAGCAGCGTGTCCAGTGGTTCCTACAGACTGAGGATCAGTTCATTGGCGAGGATGACGAGGATGACGAGGACAGCTGCTGCTCGGGCGAGCACGGTCATGACCACGAGCACGGCCACGAGCACAAGCACGAGAAGACCGAGGAGGATGAGGCCGAGGATATTGAGAAGGAGGACTTCCCCCGTGACATCATGTACATGATGCACGACGGCACCGTCGATGACCGCATGCTCATGCTGCTCAACGTTCTGTTCATGGAGGGCGAGCAGTTTGTCAAGGTCAAGGATGACATGGAGGTCGCCACCGAGTACTTCAACGACATCTTCCTGCGCCGCGCTCTGGAGGAGGACTTTGCTGATGAGATTGCAGAGGCAGACTCGGATGATGAAGAGGAGAAGCCGCAGCTCAAGCCCCTGGATGAGACTGGCCGCAAGATCCGCAAGCAGGTGCTCGAGACCACGCTGCAGGTGATTCGCCTGCGTGCGGATGCATTTGGAGTCTCGGACAAGACCACGGCGGAGGAGGATCTTGCTGCGTTGATGAAGGCCAACCTGTCGGGACCCTTGTTCTACGGCGGCGTCTGCGTGCAGGGCGAGAAGCAGATCATCGAGAACGGACTCCGTGTCTACGGAAAGTTCCTTGCGGAGCTGTAAACACGGCTCCTCCCACCTATGTCTGACAAGTGCTGCATCATCACATACCAATACCACCCTTACAAATAAAAGCATATCTCGAGTGGCGCATTCCTATTTCTGACAAATTGATCTGCACGTACATATATACAGTCTACATATATTACTCTGATACATTCCATGAATATACCATTCAACCGCACATGCCAGATTCCATTCCTCAAGAGCCTCTCCAGAGGTCCATCAGAAAAGTCGTCCCCGCTCGGGTAAGGCCTCTCCACACATGCTCCGGTCAGTGCCGTCCTGTTCACAGAAGCACACTACCGCCTTGGCGCTGACAAGAGAAAAAAATGCACACTTTCTCTCTCTCTCTATCTCTCTCTCTCCCGCGGTAGGGCGTCGCAGAGGGTGTCAACACCATGGTCCATCGCTCCATTGGCACCGACGATCTCGAGTCTCTAGACCCGTTCCTCACCTTTGACGAGTTCCGCATGTCCCCAGGGACATCAAAGAACGCCATCTCGGGTGGATTTCCTGATCACCCGCACCGCGGCTTCGAGACTGTGACCCTCATGCTCAAAGGACACTTCCAGCACGAGGATTTCGCAGGTCATAAAGGAACCATCGGACCTGGAGACGTTCAGTGGATGACGGCCGGACGCGGGATCGTTCACGCAGAGATGCCCTTGTTCTTGGAGGATGATCCGGTGGTGGTAAACAAGGACCAGGACCAGGACACCACGGAGGACACGCGGTCGAATCAAGGGAAGGAGGGACCGTCAGCGGATCGCAGTGGCCAAGGCAAAGGATCCAAATCCCATGAAAAGTCCAGGAGCAAGAAAGAGTCGAGGGAAATCTGGGGATTACAGTTGTGGGTGAACCTCCCAAAGGCACACAAGTTTTGTAAGCCGCAGTATCAGGAACTCAAACACATCCCGCGGTGGTCGGGCAGTGGCTCTACAATGGGAAAGACCACGGGCGAGGATCTGGCCTCCAATGTAGAAGCCCTCTCTTCACAGACGACAGGTGAACAAACACCGCAAGCCTCCGAAGCGAGGACGAGAATACATGGGAGCTCAGCACAGACCGTGGACCCTATTGAGGTCAGAGTCATTGCAGGAGAATCTCACGGTGTCAAGAGCAAGGTCTACACGAGAACTCCGACTAAGTACGTGGAAATCAAGATGAAGAACCACCAGTCGTTGACAGAGTCCATCCCAGAGTCATTTGAAGGATTTGTCTATGTTCTGCAGGGGCGAGGTTATTTCGGGAAGGAAGGCATCCAAGGCTTACCGCAGCAGATGCTCGTTCTATCTGCACCCGCCTCGAGGCCACAACGGAGTGCCGACAACGAAGTCTCTGCCTCGATAAAGTCTGATCCAGAGTCACTGTTAGATCAACAGGCAGAGGCCGAATCTACTTCGACTTCAGCATCACCCATGCAGCCTCCAAAGTCATACTTCCAAATCGTCACGAAAGACGAGCCGTTGCATATGGTTCTGATCGCAGGTGAGCCTTGTCGCGAACCGGTCTTTCGTCAAGGACCTTTTGTCTTGAACTCCAAGGACGAGTTGCAAAGGACGTTTCGGGATTACGAAGAAAAGAAGCGTGGATTCGAAAGAGCGAAAGGATGGTTCTCAACCATTGGAAACAAGGCCGGTGGTTCGGGCCGCCGGCAAGGGGGAGAGGATGATGTAGCAATCGTTGAAGGCGACAAAGGGCGACAGAAGAATCGGCAGCACCATGGGAAGGGCAAGAAGCAAGCGGCCAACACTCGGGATGAACGGAACACGCAGGCGACGGATGAATGGACCGATGATGTGGACGGACGGGCCAAGAATAAGAGAAGCCAACGGAAGCAGTAAACAAAAGTTATCGACACCATTGCAAGAAGTGTGCTGTGCGACATACATCCATCCATGTGGCGACCTGGCTATATGCACACGGTGCATTGCGCACAGACAAACGCCGCCCACGAGGCAGGACTACGAAACACTTGCCCTTGGCGTGCGGACCGGGCATCGCACTTTCATGTGCCGTGCCCCCTAGAGCCTTTGCTTTTTGCCCGTGAGAGGACTTTGTCAACAGTGCCTGTGGGGCGAGAAAAATCCTAAAGGCTCGGCTGAGCACACCCGGAAGGGAAACCTTATGTTGGGCCTGGGGAGCTCACCCAAGAATAAAAGAACACTCTGCATCTGCTCCAGGGAACTCATTCTGCCTCCACCACCATTCCACATTCACTGCTCATTACTCAGGACAGCAAGTAAACGCACTCCCAAACCCGCAAACGCTCACCGCAACAACATCAATAGTAACAACGACAGCAACTAAAAATGCTCGCAAAGGCCACCTGCATTACGATCCACACCCTTGCCCTCGTCCTATCGATCCGCCCGCCGACATCCTCGACCACCAAGGAGAAAGCGGACAAGGTCAAGGACGAGGGCCTCTTCACCACCATCATGATCAATCTCATGCCTCACGTTGGTCAGGCTGCCGCCGTTGTAGCCGCTGCAACGTACATCCTCTGTATGTCACGGGGGATTATTCCGGGAGAGTTGAAGACTTGGCAACTCGCCACAACTGCTTCTGGAGTGCTGGGCTACGCTCTGCGCGTGTGGTCCTTTAGGACCCTGAATCGGTTCTTCACTGTGAGTAGCCTTGAGTCTTTACAGCATCGATCAGGAAGACCCTTGAGATTCCGTGTATATTTCTGACCGCTTCTGTTTTCAATGTCTCATTATATACCTCAGTATTCCCTGACCATCCGGCCAAACCACCGCCTGGTTCAAGATGGGCCCTATCGGCTCCTGTTACACCCATCCTACACTGCATTGATGCTCACAGGGATCCCTTACATCTATTCCATGGCATACCAGGGGTACTGGACAAATATCATCAAGCCTCTAATGTTGATCCCCATCCCCGGGTCCGTGTTGACGGTTGGTGGCCTACTTCTGTGCTACGGCCTGCTGACGTTTAGGGTCCATGGTGAAGAAAAGATGCTGGCACAGCACTTTGGCTCCGAATGGCGTCAATATGCCAGCCAGCGCTGGCGGTACATTCCATTTGTCCTGTAGTCGGCGGTTTTGTAATATGTTTTAATAAAAATTGGATGCCAGTTATGAATCTCTATGTCCTTTGACCTCCTTTGGTCCCGTCTAGTCGACAGTTTTTCCTTGTTGCCTTTCAGCGCAAATGGAGAAAAAAAAACAATCATGCCCACATTTTTTAAATGCTCCTGTTAAACCTTCAGCTTCTTCTCCAGGTACCGAACCGATTGCCGGTCCATGACGACCATCTGACGCTTCAACAACCTCAACACATCAGCCTCCTGCATCACAGCAACATCCACCTGCTGCAAGTTCCTGGTCGCCCTCCACAAGTTCTGGTTCTCCTGGCTGGCTACAACAAGAACAGAGTCCCAGCCATGACGATCCTTGATCGCCTCGAATTCCCTGGTCTTGTGCGAATCCAGTGTCAAATCGTCTACAATCACCAATTGGTCCTGAGCAAACTTTGTCGACAGCGCAATGCGAAGTCCCATCTCCTGAACCTTGCGTGGCAGCTCACTCGAATGGTCTCTGGGCTTGGGTCCAAAGGCGATTCCACCTCCCCGACGCTGGGGTGCGCGCAATGAGCCTACACGGGCTGCACCTCGACCCTTCTGGGGCGCGGCCTTACGGGTCGTTCCACTGACTTCACTGCGTCCCTTGGTCGACTGTGTTCCCTGACGCTCTGCATCCCGCTGCCAGACGACGACCCGATGGAGGATATCTTTTCGGAGCGGTGCTCCAAAGACTTTACGCTGGAGTTGGATCAGATCCTTGGGTTCGTTGGATTTAAAGTCTCTAATCCATGCCTGGAGTGGGGTATGGAAGGGGCTGATGGGCTCCTGTGCGATCAAAGGCTGCGGTGGTGGTGGTGGTGGTGATACTGTTGAGGTCTTTACTGTGGACGGTGCTTCAACGGCCTCTGCGCGGACGGCTGTGACAGTAGAGAAGTGGGAAGCACCTACGTAACGATATCGAGTCAGAGAAGTCTGGTGAGTAAGTAATAAAACAAAACACCCCTGTTCCAAAGCTTTGTGGGTCAAGAGACTCCATCACGTTCAACGTACCGAATGCCTTCCAACCGAGCTGTGTGAGGGGGTATTTAACGTCCATTGGGATGTTTGCAGAGGTTAATTATACAGAAGAAGAGCAACGAGTATGAGAAAATGGCCACCAAGCTGATACAGATCAAAAGCAGCTCCGAGGCAGAAATCACTCTGCAAGCTGCTACGACCCCGATCTCGGCAGGACACACTGTTCCTGTTCATAATTGCTCATGGACGTTACCGAGGGCTGGACAAGTCCGGGACGAGCGACTTTGAGGAAAGATGCCATTGGGCTGTTGAGGTGTGGAATCCTGGTGGTTTGTCCTGACTTATCGAGAGTGCTTGCGCTTAATGCTGACACGGATCCCAATGCAAGTAAAGGGACTGGGAGTTCAAGGCGATTGATCTGAATATTTACGATCAGATCCGGATTGATGACAGGATATAATGTTGTTGTCGTCGACTCGATTGGAAATAAGACTTTTTTCTATTGGCTGGCTCTCTTTTTCTCTATTGGCTCACCTTGACTGATATGAGACGGACCTACAGTCGACTCTCTATAGAATTGGACAAGTTAACGTTTGAAACATCCCTCAGTCAGGTACACAACACATAGCGACACTTACCTGGTCTGCTTTTCAAGGCAGCACCAGGAGCGCCGTCTGCAAGCAAAAAAAGTGAGTGTGAGGCACCGTGGTATTGTCAGGTAGCAGTTAGCCATAACACGCCGACCATGCTACTTCAAGGGCACTTACAACTTTTTCATGGGGGTTCGACCCCAATTAACCATTTAGCGATGGCGAGAGAGCTTGGACGATCCTGCCTCCCGGGCCAACATGTCCTGGCCAGACCTTTTCCCTTTCCCCTTGCCCTGTCCCTGGACCTCCGGCTTGTATTTGGCTGGGCGCCGGCCATCGACCACCTGTGCTTGGCAAACTCTGCCAATATTTTCCGCTCCAACTGCATCACGATCGAGAAAAACCTTGCAACTTGGGCAGTATCTCGTTCGACCTTTAACAGCCCTCAGAAACTCGGTACAATTGGGTCGTGGGCATTTTGCTGAAGTAAAATATTCGTGGGCACCCACAACTTCATAGCCGAGGCTCTTTGCCTATTGCACAGGCGCGACGAAGTTGATGTCAGATTGCGGTTAGAGGGTTTTTTTTGACTTCACATAATCCAAATTGCGACTTACCCGCTCAACCAAACGTCGAACCAATACCGAGTGCTTTGATGGAAGTCCAGTTTGGCTATTGAAGCCAGCTAAACCGATGCAGAGGATCACTCTGCGTTCCCCCACTTCCCGCTTGCGTCCTTCTGATCCACCTGCGAGTCGGAGTATGCCCTTTGTGGCGAGATCGATACAGGACCTCTGCGCCTTCTTAGACTCCCAAGCCTTCTTCATGATCCATTTGGTTCGATAAAAGCCAAGAATCTTGTCAAGGTTGGTTTCTTCTTGATCTGGAGCATTGTCGATGGGCCGCAGGAGATATTCGAAGTACTGGGTGAGCGTGGCTCGGGAGAATGTAGGAAAATTGCTCTCGGCCTTGTCAACTCCTGCCTCAGCCTTCCTTTGTTGTAAAATCGACCTGTACCGCGCATACGGTGTATAGAGCATGCTCCGGGTTACCTTGACCGTGTGCCGTGCATTGGGCGTCCCTGGATCTATCTTGGCCACGACCAAAGGATTTATCTCGCCTGGGTCAGCCCCAAGAATGATGGCGTCTCTGAACTGATCTCGATACTCCGGCTTTTCAAACACCACTTCAACATTTTCCAGAAGCTTGCTCCTCTGTCTCCAGTTGATGGCATATGCTGTGGCGTTAGAGACGCTGGAAGATGTGCTGGACTCGGCCTGTGCATCGGCTACCTCTTGGTTCCCTCGCGCGATGATACTGGATGTCCCTGCCTGTACCTGAACCTCCAGCAAAGCCCTCGCCTCGGCGTCTAGACTGTCAACGGCGAGGAAGCCCCCTTCAATATCCATTTCAGAATCCAGCTCACTTGTGACCCCTAGCGCCGCGTCGTCATCATCGCTCCTCGACCCCGCCGCTTTTCGAGGCCTTGGGCTCAGTGTATCGTAGGCAAGAAGATGGACCTCCAGACCATTTGTTACAATGGAGCCTTTTAGCTTGTATTTTGTAACAGCCGCGTCTTGCTGAACGGAGACCGAACCATAAAGACCCGTTCCAAAAAGAGCCTCCATTAAACGTCCAATGTGGTCTCGAGCATACTCTTGAGCTGCAGCTTTATACCGAAACGTCTCCGGCTGGCCCGTGCGCTTGCACAAAACCAAGTCCTCCTGACCTAGTTGCTGCAGTAGTCCCTGGACAATGCTTTTGGTGTCATCCTTTGCATAGAAAATGTCCAGCAATACGCATTCTGGGAGGACGACAAAGCCTGTTCGAAATTTGGCTGTGGGAAAGTCGCAGTATTGTCCTTGGGTATTCATGTTGAAAAAGTGATCGATGTCGCTCAGGCCATCAGGATCGGGATTTGGGCTATCGAACTAGCAATCAATTTAAAAGCAAGTTTGAGTGGTTGTTCACAACTGCACATGCCATCGTCAATGGATCGTGGTTTGAGTTCCCATTTGCTTACCATGCAGTTCCTGTAATGTGACCGGAGTGACGCCTGCACTGGGACCATTGCCATGTCGGTCATCTTGGTGATGGGGATGTCTGGAACAGTCTCTTTGAGCGGAGGGAGGTTTGTCATCTCCGAAAACAGATTGTACGCCTCTTGAGCTGAAGCAGCAGCAGGCCTTGTGGAGGTCGATTGAGCCGCATAGCCTTTGCCCGAAGCTCTTCCATGGTATAGCATTCGTGCGAGGTTGTTCATAAACCCTGCATCATCGATAATCTGGTCGAGAAGTTCCTTTCTTTGAGGTGCGTCCTGCGAGTTGTCGTCGAGAAGGTGGGTGATATAGATGGCCGCGGCCCAGTAGGCGCGCAGCTGGATGTCGTTCAACAGGAAGACGACAGTCTGCAGCTGGCTTTGCAGAGGCTCTGCCTTTGTCCGCCGGTCCAAGCCCATCTGAACCATGCACCCAGCTACAGATCCGACTGTGAGTGTCTTGGTCTTGAACTGATTCCTCAGCATATGATCGTGCCGCACCGCAGGGCGCAAGTTCCTCTTGTTGTCCGATGACTTAGTCGTCTTCTTTTTAGCATTCCTGGCTTTTTTCACTATTGGCTTCTTGGCTGCAGGCGGGCGTGGGCGAGGTCCAGAGATGCGGGGCTGGAGCCGGTGTTCGTGTTGCCTGGCGGTTGTTATGTCCTTGTACTTGTGACCTGCAAGAATTGACTTTTTGTTCACAAATACAGGCCGAAATGGGTTTGATGTCGATCGCCGGGCGACGTAAAAGGGTGGCGAGGCTATCAGACTCCTCTCCCTTTGTGCCTTCATCGCCACGCGCATTTGCATGAGCCGCTCAAGTTCTGTAACCCCGTCTGTAAAGTCCGAGTCGTGTCTGGTAGGGGGGGCCTCAACCGGCGTGGCTCTTTTGTCCAAAAAGACGTGGCTCGCGTTTTCAAAATGACTTGGTGCGACATCAGCCGAGACTTTGGTCGCCGCAACCGCGCAGTAGAGATCCAGCATTTTTGTGCTCGTGGTGCTCGGGATCCTCTCGATGATGTCGGTGTTCCTAGCGAGGCCGAGTCCTTCGATGTTCTTGGAGAAGTCATTGTTAGAGACTGTCGCCAGCAGAGCCAGGTGCTTCTCAGTGGGTAGTCCCAATGCCTTTAGAGTGGCTCCCTTCGAGTAAACTCCATAGCCCTGGTGGTTGGGAAGTGGACGGAGGACGGTCATCACGCCCTCAAAGCAAAGTAAATCGCTGTCCCCGGAGACGACCACGGCGTCTGTCTGATTCGAAGCCAGCCCAGCTATACACAGGTCTGCTTCAAAGGTGCACCGGCAAAGAGTGACTTTTGTTGCCAGACCTTCCAGGACAGCCGCCATGGTCGCAGCAGGAACAACGAACACTCTCTTGAGGCACTTCCGGATGGTTTCAACCACCGTTCTCGAGGTCCATTTCCCCGCGAGCGAGCGCTCCTTCATGCTGCACAACGCCTTCTCCATCTTCTCCTTGGCCCTATTCCTCTTCTCTTGTCGTTCCAGGTGTGCCTTCTCTTTCTCCTTTGTAGCTGCTCCATCACAGTGCACAAGACAGTGCTGCCCAAAGGTCTCCACGATGGTGTCACCGAGGCGAACGCCAATCCTGTGCCCGTTCTCGATCGAGCTGTCCGTTTGCAACTGGTGCAGTAGCGGGGCAAAGTAACAGCCGAGGAAATCGACATGGAACATCTTGCCCGCCAGACTGGAGGGATGCACCGGAGGTGGACAGAGCCCTTTTGCCTTGAGCCGTTGATAGAGGCCGGCCACGCCCATCTAACAAGAAAGAAAGTCGCTTGCTAAGTAGTTTGCTGTATTGCTTAACGCCCTGGCTTTGTATTGATATGAGCAGCCGAGCAGCCATATGAACTTACGATCAAAAGACGATCGTTTACAGATAACGAAAGGTAGAGCGTGTAAGGGAGTGGACAGACGACAGAAGGTAAACGACACGAGACGAGGCGAGAGAGAGAGAAGGTGAAAGATAGCTGGATAGGGATGGCGGCAACACGAGGAGAGAGAGAGTGAGAGATGGATGGAGGAGAAGCAGCGGCAGGATGAGAGCAAGTGATGATAGAGTAGAGTGAGGTCCAGAGCGAGAGTGAAAGGCGGCGACTAGGAGGCAAGCGAGAGTGAGAGACAGTGACAGAGAGAAAGTCGAAAAGACGAAGAAGAGCAAGAAGGGCAAGACGAGCTCAAGATTCAAGATGCTCGAGGGCAAGAGAAAAGAGAGAGCCAGTGTCGACAAGAGACAGCCAACTGGCTGTTGATCAAACCTGGACGCTCGTCTCTGCCGTCCATTGGACATCACAATGCTACTGTCTGTGAGCAGCAGAAGTGCTGTGACCACGGCATGCATACGAGACGCGTCCAGCGCATCCAGTCTCTCTCTCGCTTTTCTTTCTTTCCATTGCCATCCGTCCCTCGTTCACGTAGTCTTCAATCGCCCACACACTGACAGCACTTCCAAGCATAAGCAGCCGCAACAGCCACAGTAGCAAGAAGCATCAGCCATGAGAGTCAATGAAATGCCACCATTGAAAGTTCAAGATACTTGGATAAACGGCACGATACGCAAATAGGCAGAAGCATCCCCTGAAATGCTGCACAAACCAAGAGGTGCTAGTTGTGCGCTTGTTGAAGTGAGGAATATCTGATACTTTTTTATGGGCGGTATAAGGACACTCCTCTGTTTCCTTTATAGAGAGTGGCCTGTATCTTACATTGTACCTGAAACCAAGGTGGATGAGTACAAGAGTGCCCTCGCTGCGATGCTGCTGTCAGGAAGGAGATGCGCAGAGTTACCTGCACGGCCTGCAATGTGCCGATGCACAGAGATAGCGCGGGAGCGCACAATATCGCTCGCATCGGCATGGCCCAGCTCCTCCAAGAACCAAGGGCCCCTCCAACGCCCCACCCAGGTCCAACCCGTAGCCCAGGTTGAAGAGGAGGATGAAGGAGAATTTGGTCTCGATTAAGCGGCGTGAAGCGTATCAACAATTTGTAGAAGGAAGAAGATATTGACACTCAGTGAGTGAACGTTATATACACTCACCCTATGCTATTCCCATGTACATTCTCTCGATCGTTAGTCACTATCTCACCTAAGTGAACTCACTCCAAACTGCATTGTCCCAACCGGAATGACTTTCCACACAACGGGGCCGCCATCCTTCGTTCATATGTTTCGCCATTCTCGATATTCTCGCAGTATTGCATTTTTCTCGTCTTCGGGTGACCGAAAAGCTGTCGTTTCTTCAAGGATTCGTAGCACAGGGTATAAGGGATCTCTAGTTGTACTTAGGCAGCGATCGTGCTGAAAATGCGTTGTCGGCAGCGATTTGAATTTATATGGGAATAGTATAGGGTGAGTGTATATAAGAGTCGCTCACTGAGTGTATTTATCTTTATCCTTTCGGAAACATCCTCCATTTTAAATCCAGGGAAACCACATCGGATTCTCTGTTTCGTTGCGCATATGACAGCTCTGCTATCAAACAACCGACATTGCTGGAATATGTCACGATGCTTTATTGACATCGTGTTGCTGAGTAAAGGTCGATAAGAAAAGCTGTCTCCTGTTGATTCGCTGTCACGCCGGAGTCTCTGTCTACGATCCATCCTTTGTTTGTCCTAACCGCATCCATGTGTTGGAACTGAAACTCGGTGTAATTTTTGCTCGATTCAATGACTGCGCCGTCGTCAGTCATGAGGTAAACACGCGACAATCCAGTCTTCTCTTTGTATCGATATGCCTCCTCCATGTACTTGGAGAAGTCAATCAAAGGCACCTCAGTGGCTTTGTCGGAATGTCGAACGTGGATGGATATGCAAGGGGTCACTGCGTTTGATGACTGTCTTATCAGCTCCCGAAGCTTAAAATTCGGCCGCGTCGCATAGTACGTCAACATAGACCTCCACCAGAGATGACCCTTGTGCTCGTATTCCGATCTTATTATCGTATTTTTGTTCATTAGCGGGAACACATCTTGTGTGTCCTGAGACTTGAAGTTGAACGTGGAACTGTCCCATGCGCTGAAATCTGTCTCTGGGGGATGTGCTGCAAATGACCTTTCTAAGTCTGCCTCGGTACATGTCGTCATAGGGATAAAATTCTTGCGCTGACCGGGGGAGAATAGTGTCATGTTGTAGTACAAGCTGTACGCAAGTCCCAGTCCCAAGGTGTGCCAATAGGATCCAAACCCAAACGGGTTTGTTGCTCCATAAAAGAAGTTGTCGCATCTGTGCTGTAACCGGTCCAACTCGTTATGCAAGGCGATTCGCTCTGCATCGGCAAATGACGATAACACCTCATATCCTCTGCCGCCCATCAAGTCTATCACCCAACGAGACCTTGTTTGTACGAAAGCATCCAGAGTTTCTCCGATATCGACCCCTTGCACAACCATGGTCTGGGTATATTCACTGACCTCCTCCATGGACTCCTTGGTTGTCAGGATCATACCGTAGACCCGATCTTGGCAGTCGCTCACTACAACTGGGATGGGTCCACACAGCGCGCGTATGTTCGTTAAATCCACCTCGCGACGGATACATGTGTCCACATGATGCTTGATCGGGCAGTCCGGCCGGATTGCGACTTGATCGATATGCTCAATGCGTTTGTCAACCGTGAACCACAAATGAAATGCACCAAGCCATAGTGCTGCCAAAACAACGCGCAGTAAATCCTGGACTTTTGTTTGAATATAGAATGTGATGCGAACATCTTTAAAAGACTGTCGAATGCTGGGGTACGAGAAAACTGTCAATCAAATCGTGATATGCTGAATCCATATTGTTCTTTATCTAGAGTATCGATCATTCCTTGCGCCTTTGCTGTTGGCAATCTTTTCTTCATTCCAGTACAGATAATTAGTTCATGACAATGGGTGATGTTTGAGGAGCCGTACCAGTATATTTCTCCAATCAAACGCTGATCTTACTTTCAGGGATTCCAAACGGTACCAGAGAAAAAATGTTGGGAGATGATCTGAGGATGATCTAGGGCGCGTAAAATAGGAGAGCGAAAGCAGGAGCATAAAAAAGGAACAACCCCCAGAATAGGAGGTTGTGATAGGACACGATGCGAGCACGAACGAAAGGAAAGAGATTCCGTCCACCTGGGCAAGCTTATTTATAACCGCCATGCGACAGAGTTGTATCGTTGTTACATATTCTTACAGTGCTGGACAAAGCGATCACTCACATGTTTGCTGATTTCGACATTCTTTCACTTTACATCTCGGTTACTTCTTGTGAATGAACAAGCAAGCAACCTCATCTGCATTCGCTGGTGCACCTTTATGCGCAATCGTAGCTTTTTTCGGTCAATGGAATTTGCAATGGCATCAAGATAGCAATCACTTTTTACTGGCGTTACCGAGCCTGTTCATTGGTTCATCACTCAGATGAAGTATGAGACTATCTGTCTATCACCCACACGCTAGTTCGCTGCACAACGACCTTTCTTCCGTCAATCGCTACCCGGTCCGAGACGAGAGTTTTTGAAGACCCTCCGAGCGCTTGTTCAGCATTGGGTTGAACACGAGATCCTGAATGTTTCCGTAGGCAGAGGCAACCATCTGAATAGAACGAAGTGCGATTGTCTGGCATACTTCAACCTCGTCCTTTGTGTCGAGCTCATCAATTGCGATAACGTCGGGCGAATGATCATTCGGATAATTGGTATTTGTATTTGGGCTGCTTGAGCAAGCAATGGTCCAAAGCTATCATCCGTTGGATTATGGCTGAGTCGCGTACTGTTTGACAGGGTCTATTGGCCGGAAGACTCGTGAGGTGCCCACAATATGGCCCCTGTTTCCGATTTCTCCGCACGCCTCGCCTGAAGTGTCGATCAGGCACAAGCACTTCCCTCGGGAGAGATACTTGCAGATCTCGTTATCCAACGTTCTTCTGCATTACAAGTCCCTCGAACACAGGTAAGAGTCCTGAAACACTCCGACCGATTCTGATGGTGATACCCGTGATGGATCCGTCATATGTCACTGCTGCTAAACGGTGAAGAGTCTGACCGAATATCACACGATTGCTTTGCTGGAAATCAGGTCCATCATCTGGCAGCTGTTCCAGTATCGTGGATATATCAGAATGCGTGATTACTTTGTCGAGCTGAAAGTACCCCCCGTTGATCTTGACGGACATGTTGGATCCCACATCGAGGAAAATGTTCGTTGCCACGTTGTCCTCCAAATCGAGGTGCCCAGTTGCAACGTTATCGGGAACATCAACAATCACAGATGATAGACAGAGGTGGGAACGAGGGAACGAAATAAAAACCAGCCAGGGCTCAGGAAAATGCGCGCTTGGACCATCAAGGCTGCAAAGGAACCGCGTTTTCTGCGGGATGATTCAGGAGGCAGATATAAAGAACTTTAGTTTGAACGCTGATGACTACTGTGTACATGTATTCCACGTCAGAGTCTGGACGAACAAGGCTCGCAAAGCATGACCCCAGCAAGTCGCTATTGGTGCCAAGGCACGCGCGTCGGCCAGGATTCACCCAGGGCGGAGGCAAACTGAGGCAGGACCGGTGGCAGTGCCCAGTAGCCGTAACGAACGAGTTTCGCGGCTCAAAGACAGCTCTAGCCCTGTTCGAACGGCTGTGCACGACGCATGACATGAAGGTGGGTATCGGTCCATGGCTCGGTAACAATGCCCTAACCCGACTGAAACGCTTCGACCCTCGCCTCTGTCGTCTCATCCCGAACAACACCAGTAACACTAACTACACCAGCAGCAGCTCCACTCTGGACGACATCAGCACACACACACACTCACGTTGGTCTTTTATGCAGGAAACCCTCACAGCAGCGGGCTAACCCGAGTTTAAATTAAAAATTTGACGATTCTCCTCCAGAGTGGGCCATGCGGCTTTAGGTCCTCCTTATCGGATTCCGAGGGAATAAAGCGACCTGTGTCGAGATCGGCGTCCTCGGCCTTGATCAGCTTGGTCTTGCGCACAAACTTGTACGAAAAGAATAGAATGGCAGACATCACCCACGGGAACCAGGCTCCTAGCAGACCTTGCGCATACAAATCGCGTGCCTTCTTGTACGCGTCCTTGGCCGCAGCATCGGCACCAGCACCAGGACTTGTGGGTGGATTGACTACTGAAAGGTAGCACGTGGCAATGATGCAGAGAACGCCGATCACTGTACCCAGGATGTTTCCATAGGGATATCCCCAAGAAACATAAGGAAGCTCGCTGACGGCACGGCCCTGTGCCTTCCAACAGTAGCGGAAGCGGAAGTGAAGGAAAAGAATCAAGATCCAGGATTGGAAAATGATAGAGCCGATAATGGAGACAAACCACTGGAACACCACGCCGGAACCGACAAAGATAGTAATCATGGACAGGCATGAACAGGCAGTGACAATGGCTAGAGCCACCAGAGGCACACCACGAGAGTTGGTATAGCCAATTGACTTGTGCGCCCAGCCATTACGGGCGAGTGAGAGAAGCATGCGGGTAGCAACGTAAAAGTCAGAGTTGATGGCGGAGAAGACCGAGGTGAAGACGACAGCGTTCATGTAGTCGGCAGCAGCGGAGATTCCAGCCTTTGCAAAGACGATAGTGAAAGGGGCCGTAGCAGCAGATCCGCTGTTGTTCAGGAGCTGTGGGTCGTTGTTGTCAACAATGGATCCGAGCAGGAAGATCGATACGATGTAGAAAAAGGCAATACGGAGCAAAACAGTATTGACGGCCTTGGGGACATGCTTGTGGGGGTTGCGGGATTCGGCGGCGGTTACTCCTGTCATCTCAGTACCACCATAGGAGTAGCCGACGGCAACCAAGGTAGTGATGAAGCCCATAAAACCGCCCTTGAAAGGAGCGCCCTCGACATGCCAGGCGCTCATGCCGTACTTGACACCACCAATGACGCCGGCGTCAACGAGGATACCGCAGATGATAAACATGATAATAGTAAGGACCTTGAGGACGGAGAACCAGTACTCGAGCTCACCATAGGCTTTGACGCCGACCAAGTTGATAAAGATCATTATAATGATGATGATGAGCGGCACGACCCATGCTGGAAAAGTGGTGTCTTTTGGTAACCAAAACCCAACGATGACAGCCGACGCAGATAGCTCGGCGGGGATAGTCAAGGCCCAGTTGATGAAGTACATCCATGTCATTTGGAACGAGAAGGCTTCGTCAAATACACGACCACCCCACGCGTTGAATGCACCAGGTAGAGGAAGCAACGTAGCGATTTCGCCGATAGCCTGGCACACAAAGACCAGCCAGAAACCGATCACAGCATAAGCGAGTACTATTTATAAAGAAAGTCAGCGTAATTCATGATGGAGCGGTACGACACGACTCTTTTCTCCCAATACTTACAAGCACCTCCTGGTCCCGCTTTGGCGATGGTACTACCCGATGTCAAGAAGAGTCCAGTGCCAATAGTACCAGAGATGGCAATCATGACCATGTGTCGCAGACGGAGATCCCGTTTGAGGCCCTGCTGTTCGGCAGCAAGGACCTCATGTTGGCCAACGTCCTGCATGTGGTCGATCTCGTACTTTTCGGCTATGTCGTTGTCATCCTCGTACTTTTCAGTTACATTGTTGTCCACTTCAGATTTTGACATTGTGAAGGATGAGCGCGGAGTGGTAGTACAAGAGTCGGTTGTGGGTCAGAACAATGACGAGCCTAGTGGGGGGACAGAAGGACGGTGAAGGGGGTCGGAAGATAGGCAGGTCTGGCGGTAGGAAACGAAGGAGCGGAAGAGGGCAGCGGTGGAGAGAGGAAATAACGAAAGGGCCCAGGAGATGCGTTTCTTTATATGTGCTGGGATGGTGATGCGAGTGTGGAGGATGAATGAAGACGAGAGACGCAACGCAGACTCAACGTCTACACTAAGCACAAGCACTGGGGAGGGGCCATGCCATTGGCCAACCATCAAGAAACAGAGGAGCGTGATTCCGGACTCGGCTCACTGGATCGCATCCTGCGACGGGATTGGCCAGCTGGGTGCGTCTTGCTGCTCTGCTCCTGCTCCGTGCTTCTCGCTCTGTGCCCGTTTTGGATTGGCTCCTACCCCTTTTGGACTGGAAAATCCATTTTTGCTCCTTCCCAGTGTTCTCGCTTTGGCCCCTTGGCCTCGATTCTACCGTCTTTGCTTCTCCTGCGCATGCAGCAGTTGCGAATGTCGAGCGTGGGATTGATAAGAGCGATCAGCAACGTCACTGTGCGAAAGTCTTACCATTCACTGCATGCATAGTCTCGTGGCCCCTCCCCCTTTGCATATGTCGTTCTTCTGCGCTGGATGAGAGATGGATTACACTTCAGCAGTGCACAATTGTAAACTATAGAATCACAGCCCAAGAACATCAATATTCACACACAGCGCTCAATGTTTTCTTCTTCTTTTGCTCCCCACCAGCCGGAGCAAGCGAAAGTGGAAATGAGCGAGCGTGTTGCTGCTTCGGCAAAACAACAACCAGATGGATCAGAAAGGAAAAGTGGTGTCGAGCTGGACATCTAGCGCCAAACTTAACGCACATATCGGTCTAAATATGACACTGTAGGATCTTGCTCCCTTTCCTCAAGGCACGACCCTGCTTTATGACCCTACCATGCGCGGCGGAACGGCCAAGGTGACAGTAAAGTATGTGATTTGAGAACGCTGTACAGCCCTAGCTTTTATTGCTTTATCGACTAACACATTAATATGTCACTGCCAACGATTAAAAAGCGATAATAATGAGGCGTCATTGAATCCCACCAGGCTCCTGACCATAGGATCGTCTAAACCAAAGGGCTTCTTTTTGAGGAGTCTCTTCATCATGTCTTCAGGCTTGACCTTGTTGCTTGAAAAGTCCTCATCGTTCACTGTAACCGGATACGGCCAATGGGTAGTTGTCCTAAAGGTTGAATACAAATTTTGTCGTTGCGCCATGACCGACTTTGTGGTGTTTCCTTTGGGTAGCATACAAACATATGAAACGGCTCTTGTACGTCCTTGGGCCGTGGGAGGTCGATTACAGTGGATCAAACGCGAGTCCCAAAGTAGGAGACAGCCCGCCGGAGTACGCAACACAGCCGCATTCTTGGGATCGACCTCGGGCGCGTCCGTGGGGACAACGTACCAATCGCCGCTCGTCTTGGCTTTGATGTATCGCTCTGTCCAGTCTATCGTGTGCGTTCTGGGGTAAACAACCAATCCACCGTCTGCAGGGCTGGTGTTGGGAAGCATGTTATACAACCCTTGCACACACACTCGCCCCTGTCGGGAAGGCCTCTGATCGCGATGGGGCCACATGCGGTAGCGTCCTGTGGTGTGAACTAGACCCAGTTTGTCTTCTGTGTTAACTGACGCTGGAACCATAGGTGCTTGGTCGACGACTGCCACACTGACTTCAACATCCTGGTCCTCCGCCTCCCCAGACGAAATCCTGATCGTTGTCGTTTCCATCGCCTGCGCGAGAACCTCGCCCTCGCCTTCACCATTGAAGGCATATCGCGGGTTGGGACACATATTGGCTCCATCAAAACTCGTCAACAGCTTTGTTTCGGGAACAGTCCAAAGGTCTGCGAAGACTTTAACTACATTAGAGTTGGTCCGCACTTTCCATGCAAAGTCGGCCTGGCCAACGCCACATCCAAAGAGGATTCCATGGGTTTGCCGAGGCCATGTGCTGGCCTTATCCCACGTCGATGGATCAGCGCGGGATATGCCTGAGCCAAGGCTCTCCAGAAAGGTCCAGAATTCTGAATAGCGTGCCTGCGCCTCGTCGGCTGTGGTGACCTGGACGACCACGTAGCCTTCGGCAGCGAGGTACTCCTGGATCTCTTGTGCATGTGTTTCGGGGTGGAAGATGGGCGGGTAGAGGTTGGGTATGTCGTTCGGGCTGTCAACGTAGGCCATTAAATTTCGCGCAATTGCAAATGGAAGTGTGGATTGGTAAGTGATGGCACTTGGCACACTTATAAATGCATTGCATTCTGCTGCGGCGCAACTCACGCCACCGTGTTCTTTTCTTGTATTCTGATGGCAAACGACATCGCCACCTCCGGCGACGAAGCCGCGTTTCTTTTTTTTCGACTGCATCTACTTGCCAATGGCATCCTCGTTTTCAATGTCGATATGCACAGCATCAAAGGGCCGGAACCCGAAAATGCGCCCAAGGAAGCTGACCTCGCCCTGCAACGCAGCCTTGACATTCTTTGGGATGCGGAAGCCTATTGAGGCAAGGATAAGGGATTCTGGTAAGTAGTCATCAAACGCGCCAATGCTCTTGGGCACACAACAATGGAATCCCTGCAGCGAAATCCATCTCTCGTACCGTGTCCTTCGCCCTCAAAGAGGACGTATGCAACCGGAAGACCACGCTTCCTCAAGGCATCAACCATCATCTCTGCTTGATTGGGTGGCACCACCTTATCGTCCTGCCCTTGGAAGAAAGCGCAGGGGCAGGTGATCTGGTCAGCAGAGTAGAGCGGAGACCGTTCAATGTATAGTTTCTTGGCGGCAGGGTAAGGCCCGATGAGACTCTCGGGATAGAGTAGCTCAAACTTGTGCGTGTCCTTGGCCAACGTCTGCACGTCACCAATACCATAGTGGCTCACTCCAGCCCTGAAGACATCTCTGAAGGCTAGGCAGGCTAGAGTGGTATAGCCACCAGCACTGCCTCCCACAATCGCCAGCTTATCCTTGTCCACATTGCCCCTTTGGACTAAAAACATTGCAGCATTACAGCAGTCATCCACATCCACCACTCCCCAGAGAGTGCGAAGACGATTACGGAATTCCCGGCCGTAGCTGGTCGAGCCTCCATAGTTCACGGCAACACATGCGATTCCGCGAGACGTGAAGTAATTGATGTTCCAGTTGAGGTCCGAGCCATAGGCACCGGTAGGGCCACCATGAGATAAAACACGAAGTGGCGGGAGGGTTCCTTCTGGCGCGACATGGTCGGCATTGGCTGGTGGATAATAGAGAGCGTATGCGTCTATCGGTTCAGTAAACACCTGGTTAATCATAATTCGCCTTTCCTTCCAGTCTCTGAGACAGGTTACTAGAATTAATCATAGAAGCAGACACGGCTACCTTACCAAGACCGTTGGTCGTTTTAAAAGTCAAGGGCTCGGGTTTTGAGATCCAACCCTGAGGTACCTCCACGGAGCTTGACTTCATCAGTACCTCGTACTCGTTTGTCCGCAGATTGTAGTTGATAACCTGCGAGGGAACGTTGTAACTCCCGACGCTCATCAACAGCACATCGTCCTGTCCCTGTGTTGTGGCGTACACAGAGTCAATGACCTGGAACTCTGTCGGGACGTCCTTCATGCGTTTGGTCTTGGAGTCGACGATGGCAAGGTGGTGCAAGCCTACGACGGAACATTCGCAAGCACACATTTAGTAACCATTCATGAAACGTTTACTCTTTGACTGAGCCTCACTTCAGCGCCCTTACCATTCTTGATAAAGGTGCATGCAATCTTGGTGGGGTCCGACTTTAAAGGATAATACGATCGCGATCCCAGTCTCCAAGCGGGACCTAGTTGTCCGTCACAAAGGCGCTTTTAGTCTTTGTTTTCCTCTATTCATCCTGCCATTTTTTAACATGGCAAGAGTTTGTGCATTTCAAGTATAGCAGAGATATTCCTCCAACAATACCTACCTTGAAATTCGGCTTCGATAGGGCTGTCAAGTACCAGCTCAACGCCTTGGCCATTTTTGTAGCTATACAAGTTCCAGAATCCGGACCTGTCGTTGCAAAAATATAAGGTTCCATCGGCGGCAAAACGTGGCTGGTTAGAGCTTTCTTCGCGGCTCTTATCGGCGCCTGCGAGGACAGTCTTCGAGGCGATTTTTACAGTGCCACTCGAGATATCCAGATGATTGTAATAGAGCTGCGTGTGGTCCCAGGTCATGAATGGATGGTTCCAGGAAAAGTAGGCAAACTCGCTTGACTGGACAGGGTTAAAGCGGGGATGGGCGTAAAAGTCGGCGCCTTCTGCCAGAACCTCTACATTGGGCTCCTGGGTATCAAGACGAACAACCACCAGCGTGTTGACCACGGTCTGGGGTGTGTCCACGGTATGATCCTCACGCACGCAAATCAAGAACGCTTCCGACGGGTGAATTTCGATGTCTGCATAGCGCCACTGGGGGTTTTCAGGAGTCAATGCAGTCGCTAATTTGCTCGCAATATCCAACCTGTAGAGGCGGCAGTCAGCATCATTGCTCGAGATCAAAAAGTCGCTAGCGACGGTAAATGCTCCACCTCCATACTCGTGAACTCGAGTGCGTGCAATGAACGGCTCTGGAGTGAGCTCAGATGTCACGCCCGAAGCAGTGCGATGCATGATGGTTTGCCGCCCATTGGTCGCCGCATTGATCTCTACCCAGAATAGATCTCCCGTCTGCTCATTCTTACGCAGGTCGCTCGTCTTGACTGTGGAGCTGGTGATGAAGTCGACATCAATCGGCGACGTCCACTCTCCTACCATCACAGGAGCCAAGAAAGAAAGAGGAGAGAAAGGAGGCAAGATGAGACGCGTGCATCAACATGTTCGGGACTTTTCCAATGAACAATTACTTTGTCACTGTTGCGCCTACCGTAGGGTGCGACAATTGGGGCCATTTTCAGGTAAAGTGTATCAAGTGTCGTTTCTGACGGCAGGCAGGAAGAAACAAGACCTCAGGCTTTGCGAAATTTAAACGATTCGTCAGCTGAGCTTACGCGGCGTGCTTGGGAAAAAATGGTGAGCCTGCCTTACACCTAGAGTAGGTGGGGGACTCACCAGTCCGAGCTCTCAGGATTGAATTTGGCCTCATTTGTCCATCGCCATATCACTGTCACTCTTCGTTTCATTATTGCCCACTGCTGCATGTTCCTGAGGTGCCATGATTATCGGCGCTTTGAGCCTGAATCAAAATACCCGTCAAATACAGGCCACGTTTAAAAAAGGTGCTGTAGTGCTGGGGTGCTGGGGTGCTGAAATGACGGGAGGGCTGCACTAGGCCTTTTGCTGCACTGGCACGAGCCGAGAGACGGTGCGTTTTGCTTCTCGATTATGACCGATTTCGTTTGCTGATTGCGTGAATAGCACCACGGTTGAGGGGACGACGCCGAAGCGAAGGACACCGAGGAGGCCTTGCTAATGTATCTCGTGTCTGGTCCTTGAATCGTAGCTCGCCTGCAAAGTGAGCAAGAATCATTGGCTAGCATTGTAGTTTCTCGCTCTCCCAGTCCATCGACCGCCGCTCCTCCTTTGCAGCGTCTCGGTGAGTCTGGCTCTTTCCCTCCTTCCTCCTTTTTTTTTTTTTTTGGAGAAGCACCAGTGCGGGTGTGAAGTGTTTGGTGGGCGATGGACCGAACCACCGAAGAGGAACGAGAGTGCCAAGGGCGTTTCTCTTCGCCCGACCGCCCACCAGCAGAGGTGACTGTGAAAGGGCAGGCTGTGACCTTGAGAGCAGTGAATTCAGAGCCGTCGGCGGGTCAATTGAGCAGGTATAACCAGGATACATCCCATAATCAATCCCGGAGGTTCAGAACCTACTATATATCTAAACGTTCGTCTTACCATAATTTGTAGTCGCTTCGGCGCTACATATTTCAAAAATGGAACGATACAGAGAAGATTAGCATGGCCCCTGCACAAGGATGACACGTTAAACTTGAGTGGTACGCCCTACGGGGCACAATATTATATTGCTCCAGAGAACAAAAAAAACACTTGAGATATCCTTATGCACCAGACGACAAGAAAGTAATCTTATGCTCTGGAGGACAAGAAACGCAAGAGGAAAATGGATAAGGATGATGATAATTACACGCCCCCGTGTACACCTATTTTTCACGCCCCCCGTGTAAATAGGGCCGAATCGTCCAAACTGATAATCTCACGCTCCCGTGAATCTCTTTTTTCACGCCCCCCGTGTAAATAGGCCAAAATGAAAAAGGTCGTGAAATTCACGGCCTCCATGACCTATTATCTCGAACTTCCTATACATCGCTGGGCACTTCTCATTACAACAGCGTAGCTAGTATTAAAAGAGGCAAGGAAGATGTATTGTCACCACTCGTCCGTAGGATGAGCTCATTGCGTTCTCACCACTCTCATCTTGCTCACTAGCACCGTCCCTCCTATCCTATCGCCGCGTCATAACTTACCATCCTCGCCGCGCCGACCTCAGTGCAACAATTGGTGAAGTGAGGAGGAGAGTCGTTTATTGGTTGTCGAGACAAGGCTTGACGCGTGTATCTATTTTTTTTTTTGTTATTAACTACGATCCCCCGGAAGCTGCAGTCTCTTTATATGCTCAGGGCTGGATGAAGCTTCCAGAACTGTGTAATAGCAACAGGACAAGAGGGTGTGGGCAAGAGGAATACAGGGGAAAGGTAAGGAGGGAACAAGAGGGAGGCCAGAGGGTAGACAAGCATACTAGGAACCAAGAGGAAGAAGCAGGAACCGATCATGGTTATTATACACGGGCGAGAGGGCATTATAGTAAGGTGTGGGGAGGTGAAGTGATTTGAGGAGGGTGAAGCAGATACGCCTGGAGGTGGCGAAGTGCATTCTATGATACTGTGACATAAAGTCACTGCATCCATTGCACTCAGGATATACGTAGGCAGCCGTTGAAGTATCTGCAGTATCCTGATATGTAGTCTTCAATACGCTAACTTCTTGAACCATGATCCTGCTTGCCCTCATAACTCCTTCACAGATCTGTAGTCTGGGCAGATTGTAGTCTGCACAACCTATTTTCTTAATCACATGATAGTAGCTATAAAGAGCCCCAGGAACCGACCTTTTTAAATTCCGGTTCCTGGCAAAACAAACAGTTCCGTCTCTTGTCTCGTTACCTCCAATCCGGTGCAAAAAAAATGGCAGCTCTAAAGCACATTCATTTCGGATCCGAATGGCTCCACAGCCAGTCTGGCCAAGGTCTCATCAAGTCGTTGCCCAACATGCCTGGCTTTAAGGATCGATCGCCTGATGGGATAATCTATAACTGACTATTTGGTCAAATCAACCACTGTGTCCATTCATTGGCCATATGTTATGGCTGGAAATACAGAGGACAGGTGGCCATTGTGACTCTTAAAACCCCTCCTGGTGTCCAAATGACCATTTGGCTCTTATATCCCCCAGAGGGGTGGAGAAAAGGGAGCTTTTTTTTCTCTGTCACCACCATACCACCATAGCGCACACTACTCTCACATCCTCACATCCGACAAATAAAAACTAATGCCGCAAACACGCCGAGGTTGGACTGGCGAGTTATCCACAAATCCAAAGCTGTTGTCGCTGCTCAGTTCTCGGGGAAGCGCCCATCATCCACCCCATTCAAAATCTCGCGCACAGTCGAGGAAGAAAAAAGAGATCTCGTCTGTTGACAACAATGCCAACTCTTGTGACAAGACGAATCCTCCACAGCATGCTCTAAGCTTTGCTCTCCAGACACCTACACGCGTGCAACAGTCGGCCGAACTCGAAGACCGACCGTTCTCAGTAGCAGCAATAACACCAACAACATCGCAGCCAACCGTGACAAACAGGAACGAGGGACGTGGCGCGAAACGGAAGTTGAAGTCTGCTCCAACTTTAACCACTCCTGCAGCGAGCAGCGCATCGACCAGTGAACACCTCAGCAATCCAACAAAAAGAAGGAAGGTATCCAGTCCCTGCCTCGTCCAGCCATTGCCATGTGAGGGACTGCATCGCCCTTTGTCAGCTATGACTGATCAAGAAGTGGCTCAAGCAAGAAAAGAGTCCGCAAACGCCATAACGAAATCAATCTTGGAGGACAAAAATGCAAGCTCGACTGTATTGATGTATAAGGTTGCTATCCGCAAGTGGCAGGTGCGTGAAGGCCTTCTTGTAGCCATGCTTTCATGTTTTTTTTCCCACCTTAGGGAAGGCAGCAGTTCCCATTCAAAAGTAAATAGGCGCATACCATACTAATCGATCCATCTAACTCCAATATTGGTATTGTACCTCAGTTGTTTTGCGATGAAAAATATGACGGTGATTACTCTGTCGAGGGGACTCGACTGCTCGACTATTTCAAGACTGTTGTATTCAATCGAACCGTCGCAAGGCACATCTGCACCAAGACCGGATACTATGGACCGTTGGGACAGACGCCACAGCCGGCGGTTTTTTCGTCGGATCATCAGCAGCGGCCAGTGAGCAGCGATCATGAACAAGAGCTTGAGGAAGAGCGAGATGACCAGCAACAGGAGGAGCAAGAGCAAGTGGAAGAGCAGGAGGAGCAAGATCTTGTGGAGGGAACGAGTGACGATGCCGACAAGATACCTTTGTCCAAAATGGTGCCTCGTTGGTCCGCATTGGATCTCCCTTTGGATATGGATCCGGTTGACTGGCAGATCAAATTTGCCTTGAATGTCAATCAAAGGTCAGAGCTCGCGCAAGAACCGGAGAAACGAAGCAGCGCCAATACCGAGGGGCATGGGATCGAAATCCATTCACAAGCCCACCTTTCCAAAGCTGATGCCGATGACGATGACGCGGATGCTTCATCCAAGGAAACGGAAAAGGTTGCTCCTGCTGGCACAGAACATATCGCGCAGAGGCCGACTGTCCGCATCATCGACACGTTTGGCGGGAAGGAGCAAGGTATGCACCTTCTTGTTTTGTTGTGGACGATCGATATGAAAGTGAATATAACCATATAACCATGCATTTCTCCCTCAATTGTTATTACTAATTATGCAGCCTTTAATCAAGCCTTTATGGACAAGGAAGGCCGCGCAGTAGTATATGTTCCATTGTCGTTGGGCTCAGTGGAGAATGTCAGGAAGGCACTTCAGTACCTATGGAGCCGTCAAAGTTCAACGGCAGCGTCTTGTCCCAATCCAGCATCCAATCCTCGAAAAGATATTCGTTTGAACGAGGCCATCGAGAATTATGGTGTTGCATTGGTCTATGGCAAGGTGACGAAAGATGCGACAACAACACGCACAACAGGATGTGCGATCCGCAACCCGTACAGCGAAAAACTGTTCCTTCGCATGCTTTGTTATACGTGGCGCATGCTCCCTCCGCCTCAGATACCTGGAAAACGTATATATGCCAACAGAAAACGATTTCAGTACATGCGAGAGCGTCTCTGTCTGCTTGCTCGCCATCATATGCTGCTACGTGATGAGGACATCCGTAGCCTGAATCTGGCCAACACGTTCAACATTCAAACCAAGCACCCTGCCCCTGGATCGACTCTGGCGTCCGGTCTTGTGTTTTGCATCACTCGGGGAAAAACAAACCACAAAGGAGTAGAACTGTATGCAACAGCCTATCGCCACAAGAACTTTCTCCGATGCACCATGGCTGGCTTCGCGTTCTACATGCTTGAGCGTTTTCAGGTCAGAACGCGCCCATTCTTTCTTGAGAAATGAATTGCGGGCGGCTTTCCTAACAGACTATACTGATTTTAGGTGGAGGGAGAATCTATCCCGAACCTCGTGAATCCCGATGCATGGTACAACATAAAAGTCTTGACTCAAGGAGGCGCACCCAAAGAGCGCGAAAGGCATCGGGAGCAAGCGCTTTCGGGCGAGACTCAAATGGATGCAACGTCCGCTGTAATGCGCGCCTGCGACGTTTATTCTACGAGATTAACGCACTCTGGACGGCATGCTGGTGTTTCGGAGGCATACGAGCGAGGACTAAGTTTGGACGATATTCGCCACCTCGGACGATGGGTTATGGGACAGATGGAAAACTTCTATGCGCCAAAGAATCCGACAAGAGGCGCCTTTTGCATGGCTCATTTTTCTCCTCACGAACCGTACTTTCTGGAGCGCGACCTGGTCACACCTCCGCTTGACCTTCAGCGCCGCATCTTTCCTTGGATCGAGACAAATTTTGACGATGACATGCCTGACAAGGCTCCTTCCTGGCGCCAAGAATGCGACAAGGAAATGCTGGGACAAGACCCGAATGTCGCCACAGACGAGGATATCTTTTGGAATCATCCTGAGTTGACAACAGCGACCAAGAGGCTCACTCGAGCGTTCATTGCCGATGCTCTAATCACTCGCATCGGCTTCCTCAAGCT
Organism: Mortierella alpina; assembly: GCA_029449245.1. Taxonomy (NCBI): domain Eukaryota; kingdom Fungi; phylum Mortierellomycota; class Mortierellomycetes; order Mortierellales; family Mortierellaceae; genus Mortierella; species Mortierella alpina. The sequence goes on along the minus strand of JANATF010000001.1, from coordinate 2,118,834 downwards.
CCTAGTCCGGCTGAGACGTGTCATTCTTCAAGATGCCGTCCTTTTCTTGAAACCCAATGACGACGGTATGTCGCTCACGAATACTATCCTCGAGTCCCTCCCGGATATTTTCCAATGTCGAATGTTTGTTGATTTTCAAGCCGATCTGCTCAACGCAATGAGCGCGCATCGTACGCGCTCATCCCTCATCCATCAAGAAGTCCCGGTCAACGCCCAGGTCATTGTTTCAGCGATTAATACTTTGGCCCAAAACTCAAGTGCCGTAACCCAAAAGGTTGATGTATTGTCCCAGGGAGTGAAGCAATCTACGCACGAGCTATCGCGGAACATTCAAGTCTGCCAGGCACAGATCGATGCTGTTCAGCAACAACTACAAATGGAGCGATCTTATTTGCGGCAAATTCCTCAGTCTGCTGCGCAAGCTTATCAGTATCGTCCACTCATTCCTCTGACCTCCATGTGCCCAGGTCGCAACCTCTCAGCACCTTCTTTTCAAAGCAACCAAGACTTTCTACTGCATCTCTTCGAGGCGGTACTAACCATGCAGCAGCAGCAACAGCAGCAAAACCAATACCAACACCAGAATCAACCCCAGAGCCAACACACACTCCAGCACCAACTCCAACAGCAACAGCAATACCGTCAACAACAACACGAACAACAGCAGGAACAGCGGCAAGCACAGCAACAGGAGCAGATGCAGGAACAGCTTGGACAGCAATTGACGACTCCAATCGTGACGGATGACAGGACGCGAGGGTATGTTATGCTCGCTGATAGTAAGAAACTGACGATAAGGCATGTGTGGGATGAATTTCATGGTCCTGTTACCGCGGCGAAAAACTTAGACAAGGCGTGGCCCTACACTAACGCGCGCGACAAGGTCTTCCGGCGCAGACGCCAGTTGATCGAGTTGGTGGCGGAGGTCGCTGTGGATCAAGGCCTACCTGTTGAAGAAGTCGTTGACGCCTTGTCGACTAAGTATGAGAACCAAACCATTAATTCTATTCGACTCGCGCTTCTTGCCGAAAAGAAGGCAAAGAAGCACTGAATTTGTCCTGTAACGTAGTACGCTGCAAATAAAAAAGACTGTCGTGAACTCCTGTCATTATTTATTTGGCTTATGCCTCACGGATATGGCGATGACCATGAGACGGAGAACGAGGAAAAAGAGAAGGATGGATGGTCCGGATCTGTCAGGGGTAGGGGCGCACCTGCGCAAGGGACAAGGTCTCCAAGCGCAAGACAATTGGCGAGTTAGAAACGGCGGCTGCGATGGACCTTGGAAGAGTCCGGCACGATGAAGACTAGATCAAAAGAGGGAGGAGAAAAAGAGAAGAAAAAAAATGATGGAGAGCGGGCATGGAGAGCGATGAGAACAAAGCCCAGAGGATGGCAGGAATTCAAATCGATCCGTGGTTTAGCTTGGCATATCCTTCCCATGTGGCACGGACTAGACGGGTCTAATTGAATATTGGGTTGGGTTATCATTTCATACCCCTGGACACGGTGGACATAAAAAGTCGGGAGAGGGCCGAAAAATCATTTCATTCATAGGGGAGCGGTGGACACAAGTGAGCGGACACTGTCCAAAAATTTCAAATTCTGATACACAATCTATGAGAATGATGTGCCGATTAAGCCTCAGCAAGCAGCTGGTCCCGAGGCAGTGCCCCAGCTCAAAACACTCCCTTCATTCGCCGTTATCCAAAAAGTCATTGTTGACCTTAATCATGTGCAGTGCACTGAGAATCACTGCTTGGTGGTTTTCGCCGAACACGGATCTTTCACCACTGATGCTGTCCGCATGATGATGAGGGTAAGTTTTTTCCCGGCGCCTCAAGGTGAAAAACAAAGATGCACATACGAACTAACACCATTGTTTTTGTGCGCGCATTCAATTAAAGGTCAAAAACTCGAGAGACTTTGCCGAGCGCATCCGAAGATTAAGGTCTTGGATCTTGGCCATAGTCGCCAAAATGGACGCCAAGTTCGCAGATTGGTTTCTTCAAGAGATGACCGATAAGCCCGGTGTCGCGCTGTCTATCTACTGTACCGACTTTCAGCTGGACAGCGGTAACAGCATGCACGTTGTCCTATCCCTCGGGTCTGATGAGCTCCTCAATGACGAAGTCATTACTGCAATTCTGTTGTTTTTCCAACGAATTTATGGACAGGATGGGTCCCTCTTCTTGCCTCCCACCGGGTTGTTATACGGCAATCGATGGGACTATGGCATGGAGCGTGTCCACCGCAGTAAGCGGCTCTTTGCAGTGATTCACATGGAGGAACACAACCACTGGGGAGCCGCTTGCTTCGACCTTGAGAAGCGAACGATCGCTTTCGGAGACTCGCTTGAGGTGAATAGGTACCCCGTGCCGCTTGAGAAGCTCCGCGACATTGTAAACTGGCTCAAGCCTCTAACGGGCCCTGAGGGGTGGGATGGGGCGCTCGCCAACGTCGAAAAGTTCAAGGTCCCACAGCAGCAAGATGGCGTGTCATGTGGTGTAATGGCAACCATTGCCATTGAACAGGCGGCCAATGAGTATTTCTCATGGGGAGAGGTCTGTCCTGCGTCCGCCCGCATCCGTTACCTACGACTACTCACGGCGTACACGAAAGTATATACGGCTATATGGTGCACTTTGCCGTACATTTCTTTAATGCCACTTAATACACAACAGATACTGACAGCATACGCTGCTTATAGATGGAAGATGACCATGTCGTGAAGGCATATAGAGCACATGTACCAGATGATCCGTTCATCATAACCCCGGAGGAGAATATGGCAAATTGGCTTGATAGCATGGCTGCGGATCTCGACGAGGTTGAAAGAGGTGATCGGATAAAGCCAGGGCCCAAAACGCCTGGCTGGACGGTGCTCCAGCACGATCCCCCCGAAGTAAAGTACGACGACGACTGGTTGACGAAGCCGCTTGATCTATCTCATCTCAAGCAACTCAGGGACATGAAGGCCGAGAAGCTTCGCCGGATTAGCAAGAAAGACGGGAAATTTGACCGCATCATCAAAGGCGGGAAAAAGGAAATGGTCGAGAAGATCAGCCGCGACCATAAGGCAGAGGATGCGCCTATCAAGATCCACGTTCTCAGTTCCGACAGCGATAGTGATGCCTCAGTTCAGCGTGCGCCCCGAGATCCTAAAGTCGACGACGATGGCTCTAGCGACGACTACAGTTCCAGCGACGATGATAAGAGAAGAGACATATATCACGCTACCTCCTCGAAGGTGACTCTCAAGAATCTCGACCTCGATTGGCCCAGTGACGATGAGGACGAGGTTATCAACATCACTCAAGAATCCGATAAGGTTGTCAAGGACGAAGTTGAAGGTACTGTAATGCGGTAGAGTACAACCAATTGAACATCGGATATTAGCAGCTATTAACATCAGCGCTCTATTAATGCGCAGACCTGCCACCGACTCCTGCAATCCAAGACGAATTTCCGGATCTTGAAGCCGCAATGAGTTCTATCAAGGCATACGCTCGTCACATCGGTTTTGGCGTTAGTACTGGCCGCTCCCAGCTCACGAAAAGAAATCGAAATGGTACGTCATTCCAAACGAGAGAATATAGATAGAAGACGCGGCGAGAGATATGGAATATTCTTGTAGTACATCTTTTACCAACACTTACTCTTGCAACATTAGTTGAGGTAGTGTGCAAACTGTCGGGAGTCCCGCGACCTCCCAAAAAGGAGCAGGAAGTTCAGCCACGAGCGCGATCTGGTTCTAAGAAGTGTGGCTGTAAATATCGCATCAAGTTATCAAGTCCCGTCGCCATATCCCCAGCATGGCACATCATCAACATTGTAGCGGAACACAACCATCCAATGGATGAGGAGATTGTTAGAACCTCGCCGCTCACTCAAGAGATGAAGGACTTGATTCTGAAGGCCGTCAAGATGAACTTCATCACCCGCGATATCCGATCCTGGTTGTCCCAAGAGTTTCCCGGAGTTGTCCTGGACATGCACCAGTTCAACAATTTCCTGGCTCATTGTCGAAAGGATGAGAAAGCAACCCAACTGAATGAGGCTACTCAGTTGACCATATATCTCTCGAAACTCTCAGCCTCTAGAAAAGGCCCACATCGCCTGTTCTTCAGGCACGCCGTCGATCAGCAGGACCGACTCAGGGGCCTTTTCTGGATGAGTGTCGAGCAAAGAGCGCTTTACAATCGGTACCGCGACATGGTGATCCACGACACAACGGCGTCCACAAACCGATTCAACATGTCACTACATTGCTTCGTAGTAGTCGACTTGGAATTCAAGACCAGAATCGTTGCCTGCGCCTTGACAGCAGGCGAAACAACCCGGGACTATGAATGGGTCCTGGGCCGGCTTCTTCTTGCAACTGGAAACATCGCCCCGGAAGCCGTAATGATTGACAAAGATCCAGCCATGGATGCTGCCTGTGCAAGCATTATCCCGCAGACCCGCATACTTAACTGTATATGGCATGCATCCAAGAATCGACATTTGCGCATACACTCTCCGTTGAAGGACACTTGGAAGGGCTTCGAGAGTTCATTCATTGAGACCTCTCGTTCTTTGACGCCATCCGAATTTGATTCAAGGTGGAGCGCGTTGTGCGAGCAATTTGGCGATGACGGTGGGGTAATTGACCGATATCTCCGACGCCTGTATGATGACCGACACCAATGGGGATGGCCTTGGGTTAGAACGCAGTTTACTGCAGGGATCCAATCAACCCAACGCGTTGAGAAAACCCATCATCTTGTGAAGATGATGCCTGTGGACAACAGTGCCACCCTGAAGAGCGTCGTAGCCGCAACAGTGGATGTATCAGTGAGGGAGTATTTTCGCACCAAGTTCACCAAGGACGCAGAGGGGAAGAAGATGAGAGCGGAGATGGCGTCGTGGAGGAGTATGGGCGCTACAAGAACAATGTTCAAAGATGTTCTTGATCTATTCAAAGAGGTCCTGAGCAGCCATGCGAGGGAGAGGATGATCAAAGAGATGGATTGGGCTTTCATGCTCACGCACTCAATATCCAATCTTGGTGAAGCGAAACAGGGCAGTGACACCAGCAAGGAGGTGAGGCTATTAGTATATTTAAATATGCAATGACATGTTCGCGTTGGAAACGTCTCACAGATAACTTTTCTTTTTTAATAGGTTGAGGATGCCACCGACCTTAGGAGGTCCTCGCTTGAGAGGCTGCTAGGAAGGCTAGATCCAGCGGAGGTTCATGCAGTGTATTGCGTCGTGGACCGAGTGAATCGTCGGAAGATTGAGTATGTGATCCTGCTTGCTGATCACTCATACTTTTGTAGCTGCCTTCTGCTTCAGAATTCAGGACTGGTGTGCAAACACTTTTTTTACCTGATGCAGGAGTACGAGAGTTGCAAGTTCCATCTGAAGCTCGTCCGTACTCGGTGGTTCAAGGATGAGGCGCTGGCCGTGGACAATATCGACAAATTTATGGGCAAGCAAGCCTTCCTTGTTGCCAACTGCCATAACGTCGACTTGCAGCCTGAACAGCGGCCGAGCGTGTCCTACTTGGAGGATGTGCGCAAAATGATCTCGGAGGAGTCGGCTATCCCTAAGCCTGGTAAAATTGAGGCGCGAAAGAAGAGACAGTATGGTGAGTTGATGGGGGTGGCCAAGTCGGCCATCTCCTTGGCTCAAGATGACCAGGACTCCGCCACGCGTCTTGATATTATGGATTCAATCGAGGGAGTGTTACATAGGCGACAAAAGAGGCTAGCTTCGTCTGAAGGCCCTCTCGAGGACGCCGATGAGATTAAGGATCCTTTGGTGGGAAAAAAAGTCGGTCGCCCACGATCATCTCGCAAGAAAGCCGCCTACGAGAAGTTCACAAGCAAGAAAAAGGACAAGGGTGCTCAATGAGGATGTGAGGGCGAGGGTGGGTGACGAATGATGAGGTAGAGAAAGGCGAAAAATATTACTGTCTTGTTATACAACGTAGCAAATGAAAGGAAAAAAGAATGGTGTCGTGGTACCTGTGCATGGTGCACAGGAGTTATTGTCAATATGTGGAGCAGGAGTATGGATGCATTGATTCAGCAGTAGAAACTGCTCAGCAGCCATTTGAAGTGTCATCAGCCTATTCTCACCCTAGCCTCATAGATCCCAACCTCGTATGGCTCCTAGCACTTAGGTCGCTAAGCTATCAGAGCAAGGTAGAAAATCTTACCTCAGGAAGGGACGCGGTGCAGACGGGGTTCAACTTGAACCAGGTACGCGGATGTGTGTATGCATGCATAATAGTGGTGTATTGGTTCTCATGTTGTAGTTGGCACTGCGATGGATGAAGCCCATGGTGGAATCCTTATTACCCGTCCCGTTGAAGGAGACTACAGCATCTCCTAGCTCCTATCAGTCACTCAAAGGCACTCTCAAGACCATAGGTCGCATCGCGTCAAGAGTTGCCAATATCCACTCGGCATACAAAGATCAGCCTAATCGCGTTCGTTGTAGTTCAAATGTGCTACAAAAACGCGTGTGGGTGGTTCAGGGCGCCTTGAAAAGAAAATCCTGGTACCTTTACTGGTGAAGAAAGAAGAGTTATATAGAGAGGGGCCGTGAGTTTTTCATTTTGACGATGTTACACGGGGGACGTGAGAGTATGGGTTCACGGGAGCGTGAAAATATTTTTTGCCCTATGTTTTTGATAAATACACGGGGGGCGTGAAAAGTAGGTGTACACGGGGGCGTGTTTTTATTATAGTTCGAGGAAAATGGCAGGAACAAGTAGTTTTTTTTTTTTTTTTTTTTTTTTTTTTTCCTCAGGCAGCGCACTCCGTGGCGATTTTCTATGATCAATACATTCGGTAAGTCTCATTTCCTCCTTCTACTTGCTACTTGGCTACTTGGAGAGTGCAGATGTGTGCCTAGGATCGACACCACTCAACGGACGGAACAACTTCATCGATCACCCCAATGAACTTGCTCTCTTGCTAGATAGATTAAAGAATAAGTGAAACAAAGAGGTGTGGAATCAGTAAGACAGTGAATGGCGTGAGAGTGGGCAGTGACATGGTGGATGGCGTGAAGGTCGGCACGATGCAGGTCATAAAATATGAGGTATACATTGGTACCGTGTGGCAACGGACCACGCGATGGTGCCTTCACCAGCGGCTTAGCCCCTCTCGCGAAAACGTGAAAGGTCTTCGCCCAAAAAAACAAGTAACGCAAATGGTAGACGAAGTCGAGTAGCACAAAGGAGATCCTCACACAAGATGTGGCAACAATAAAATCCTCTCATAAAAGCAGAGTCCTCTCAAAGATGTGACAAGTCCTCAAAAATATGTGGCACGCCCTCAAAAGATTTCTGATCAAAGAACATGCATCCTTGGAATGATCCAGCAAGGGTTTTCACCAACAGGCCATCAAGCACTCACGGCTCTCACAAAAGCTGTGGAACACGATGCTCAAAGAATGAGAGTTTCTCACAAATAGGAAAAAGAGTGGTACTCATGACTGTTGCGGGATGAGCTGATGCATATATGACTGATTATTTAGTTCGATCGCCTTTCTTGTGGATGATGGACAAAGTCTGTCGCCTTCAATATATATAGCTTGCCCTCCATCATCAACCCCCACTTGGCTTCCCTCGGCACTTCACCTCTTTCAGAACTATCACCAGATAATACTGCACACACTCTGCACTTTGCGCGCCATGTCCTGCAAAAATACTGTACTCATCTCTGCATTGAACCATGTTTTTGGTGCCATCAGTCTTGAACTCCACACTGGGTACCAATGTGCCAACATCATCCTTGGACCAACTATCCATGTTTTCCTCGACGTAAACGATCTCAGTGCTTGTAAGGCTAAGCTGGAGGCCACTCCCTACGACGTTGTATATCCCGACAACTCTTCGATCGCCTTTGCCATGCCGCTGTCACTCAATCAACACGCGCACTGGCAGCAAACTAGAAGGGATCGCATGGCACAAAGCGGTGTTATATCGGCCCAGAATGCGATACCCTTGGCTAGTCTCGACAGCTCCCAAGCATTTCTCCTGAGAACTGGCCCTGCACCAGCAAGCAGTTCGACAGCAACAGCAACAGCACCATCAGCAACAGCCATCACACCAGTCTCTGCTGCATTCCTAGAGACCTTGATCTTGTTCTTGGGATGCAGCCTATTGCTCACTCCCGACCAGATGCGAGATGTCTTGCTGGACTTGCTAGCCAACTCTGCCCACACACAACAGTGGCCCCTCTCATTCACTGGCTTTACTTGGAGTAGCCCTTGGGGGCAGAGTGTCGTTGGTGCCCTGTCGCAGACTCCTTTCCCCTTCAAAATTCCTGTACTTGCAAACATGCAAAGGCTTCAACTAGATCCGTCGTCGGTCGGACGTGACCCAGCCCAGCGTGCATTTGTCGAATTTGAGATGGCGCGTCGCGATCTCTTTGTAACCTTGGTTTTTACCAACCCTCGACTCCAACTCATCCCTGGAACGAATGAACGTTGTTGGTCATTGACCCCTCCTGGCACTTCGGGCTCCCTCGTGCACATGGTTGCAATTACTCAGGCTTTCGCAAAGCAGCATGGGGGAATTTTGATGACCTTCTCCAGCAAACCAACTGGTAAGTGAGAATACTACGGCGCGTTGTAGCATGGAGTGCCGATATGCGATTCCCCATGCACCAGCTAGCTTATTAATTTTTCTATGCTTTCGCATCCTCCAGACGCTGGGGTCCGATCTGCCCTGCAATCAATCCCATCTTTGCAAGCTCTCAGCGTCCGTTTCTACACCGAGCCTCTGTCGTACAAAGGGTTGGGTATTTCTACTGGCCTATTTAGAATGGACGGTCAGCTCAACGCGTGGGTTGGCGATCATATCATACGACCACGAGTATCCGCTGCATATCGCGCTTTTATGTCGAAGAAAGTTAGCACCGGTCCAAGCAGTGGTTCAGTAGCGCGACCCATCCCTACCATGGCATCCCACCGGATTGTACCCTTCACTCTCTGCATTTTCCACATTCGTATATCTACAGCCATTCAGGAGGATGCTGGTACGACTTGTGAGCGCCAGTTCGTGGAACTCCTTCACCGGATGAACGATTTTGAAAGTTTGACGGGACAAGTCAGAAAACTCATTATTGCGATTGAGTATTGCAGCTCGTCGCAACATCCCTGGTCCTGCCGCAGGCTGCCGCAGTCGCTATTCAGCACAGAGGAGCGGCTCCTACTGCTGAGTGTTAATCCTGACCGGGTGACCCGCAGATCGGAGGAGGTGTCTACCATAACGCAGTCCATGGCCAAAACAGGGTCCATGTGGTGGACCTTGGGTGCCGCTAGTAGGGTAGGCACCTGGGTGTGTGTAAGTACGCCCGCGGAGACCAAGGCGATCCGGGAACAGTTGGACCTCACGAGAGAGGTGGCTGTACAACATGGAATGTACAGTGCCCAGACAAAAGTATTCGCGCCCTCCTTTTTGGTCTTCTATATGTTCATCCTCTCATGCCACCACAATTAGGGGATGGGAGGTGAGAATTTGTTCTAAGTGAAATCAACACTTTGGCATGGCACCCTGAAAGTAAATGAGCTCTCTCCATTCAGTTTTTGTTCCTGACTTTTTTTTGTCTAAGCACCCAGTCCCCATTTCTAAGTCCGTTCTCAACCTTGGTATATGTCAAGTGCAGTAGAGAGGTGTAAAAAAACGGCTCTCCCATATGATTTCTTATGTGCAGAAAAAGGAGTCCGCGTATACTTTTGTCAGGGCACTGTACTCCCGCGCAATCAATTTTATGACTCGGATCCTCAACTCTCTGCAGCACCAGGGTGCCTCCGTAATTGCCGCCCCTGAATTAATTCAACTTCAAAATAGCATGGCAAATCTTTGCTCCCAGTTCAAGCATGTTGTTGCCTTGGCTCGTACGAGTCCTAAATTCATGCCGGCCGGCTCTAGTACCGCTGAGGATGCGGCAGGCAACCCTAGTACAAAGCGACAAAGGGAGTTCCTGCGTCAGGTTTTGGGGTTGGTCCACAAGAACAAACTCAGCTATCACGAGTTATCGGACCGCTCTGCATATGGAGACGACATCATGCAAGACGTTACCGAAATCATTGCAAACCTGGGCGGAAACGTTTTGGTTGTTACGACTATGGTGGACCGATTGGTTCGCCACAAGAAACATCTGCCGACGCTCAGTACTATCCTTATCCAGAACGGTGGTCAGATCGCGAGTATTCTTTGGGACCCCCTGAACTTTGACATCCAGGCTTCCTCTCCGATGGCGATAGCATGGCAGACTCAGTACCCACCGCAACCTGCACATGCACTTTCTCCACCTGTACTTGTGCCTGATCTCTGGTTCGACCAGGCCAAGGGGGCTTGGAACAAAAACGTTCTGGCTCATGTCAGGACCGCTCAGGACTTCTGCGAGGGATTCCGGACGACCATGCGCCAAGGTGACACGACGCGCACTATTCCGGAAGAACTAGTGACGACGGGGATCGCACGAGGGTTCAATCCACAACGCGCGAACCAATGGGCCACGTATGCGAAGTCGCAAATCCTATGGGATGCCGAGGTCGAGGTCCAATACAAGAACGCCCAAGCATCATACGAATGCTTCTGCAGCTCTGCCATACATCAAGATAGCAAGTGCTTATGTCCCTGCCAGAAGTGTCGGAAGGCGCGCGCTCGAAGCTGTCCCTGCAGTCAGCAACTGACATGTAGATGCCACATATTTTGTAATTGCCTATGCGACAACTGCCATGTGACCCTGGCGACACCTCAAAGCCTCGCGCATGCATCAGTGCCACCATCTGTTCAAATCTCTGGTGCATTTGCGGCCCCTAGTGCATCGATGGTCTCTAGCTCATCTGCGGCCTTCAGCTCATCTGCAGCCTTCAGCTCATCTGCAGCCTTCAGCTCATCTGCAGCCTTCAGCTCATCGGCAGCCTTCAGCTCATCGGCAGCCTTCAGCTCATCGGCAGCCTTCAGTTCATTGGCACCGGCCACCAGCTCATCAGCACTGACCTCCAGCTCATCAGCACCGACCTCCAGTTCATTGGAACCGACCTCCAGTTCATTGGCACCGACCTCCAGCTCATCAGCACCGCCCTCCAGCTCATCAGCACTGACCTCCAGCTCATCAGCACCGACCTCCAGTTCATCAGCACCGACCTCCAGTTCATCAGCACCGCCCTCCAGCTCATCAGCACCGCGTCCCAGATCATCAGCACTGGCCTCCAACTCATCAGCACCGCGCCCCAGATCATCAGCACCTGTCCCAAGACTTTGCAAGAGCATTGGTTGCATGAACTTGGCCCCGGTCGGTGGACAAGGAGGTCTACTATGCCCCACCTGCTACAAGGCACAGCTGAAGGAAATCAAAAGCAAGGTCTGCGCGACGTCCGGTTGCAACAATCCGCCTGCAGCCAAGCACAGGTGGTGCAGTAGACCCTGCTACGAGGCTTGGTGTGCCCAGACAGGAACAGAGGTGCAGCGCTGTAAACAGTGCTCGAAGGCTTGCCCACCTGGCCTGGGTAAACTATGCGATACTCATGCGAAACGCCGCTAGTCCTCGCTTATGTTCTGCCTATGTTTTTCTGTGATTGCTTAAATAAAGATTTGCACAAATAACCATTGTGGCTCGTGCTCTTCATCAAAACGCAGATAAATCGAGCGCCAAAACTGCTTCAATAGATCAGATCTTCGACTTCTTTTCGCAATTACTCCCTCGTCAACGGTTCATCCAAGCCCGAAAGAAGTTTGGTGGAAATATAATTATTATTTGCAAAATTTTCATAATCACTATGTACAGCAATGCATTGAAGCAGTATTGACGCAAGGCTTCGGTTTTCCTGATATTGACAGGTGGCCGAGGACAAGCACTCTTGGACAAACTCAAACGCTCCTCTGATCAAGAGGAAGGTGTTAAAGATAATCAGCGAAAAGGAACGCTTGAAACTTGGAGGCGTTCGAGAGCATACCCTTGAAAAAATCGACCTCGCCTCAGAGGACCAATCGACGCCATAGAAAATACGGACATAATCCACAGTTAGTCGCGGCAGTCCTGAAAACTGGGGGTCATCACTTGCTCACATCGTGAAAGGAATAAAAATACGTGTTGCCTCCTTGACATGGGCTACGTCAGGTCGACGGTGAAATGCTGACTTTCGTCGGAGAACGTGAGACTCAATGTCAAGCTCCTGGAGAGTGTCAACAATCAAATCATACCAGAGATGCAGAGGAATGGCAAAGTCTCAGAGAAAATCGTAAGAAGATGGCTTCGCCGCCTAGGCTGGGTTCGTGCAGCGGATTGCAGTGACCTTGCGTCACTTGGCTGCGCCCAGCACTGGAAGTGTCTAGCATCCTTGAGTACACGTCGAGCTTTGTCTCGAACCAATATTCCTTTTTACGTTGCCTCTTTTTGCAGTTCGGGGGGGATAATATTATGACAGTCATGAACCTCCTAATCTGGTCCAGTACCTGAAACCTCTCCTTGCGAAGGTGGTCGAGATTGAGTGTCGCATGGTGATACCCCCAGGTGTCAATTCAGCAGGCTTGAGTAAGATTGAAAACCTCAGATCTTTTCGTCGCGTATTTGGCCATAGGACAATCGTAGGATCCTAGGTCGTGCTGTCTACGCCCTTTTTCACCGAATAACTCCATTATGTCATGGCTGGTGATCACAAGCCAAAGCGGACCGCGAGTCGGGCGCATATATCCTGTAGTTCTGTTCACGACACTTCTACACTCACCATGATGTGCCTTTTCCTCAAGTGACAGTGAAACGTACTGTGTAATGGGGGAAGTCAGGGAAACAAAGAGTAGTTGTTTATTGTCTGCCGAGGCAGGACTCTTATATAGGTGTCCTGCCACGTACAACCGGCGCCTCGATGGTCGAATGCCTCTTGTCATGTCCTATTCGGTGTGGGGCTCAGGGACTGTGTACCTGAGTCTCACCTCCCCTTTTTACTTCTACAAGAACTAGATCTAGCGTGACGTAGTCTATGGGAAGAGCCTACAGCACGGTACTGCATCATGGCACCATGATTGCGGAGCAAATAACCCTTCTCTTTGTTCTCGTTGACTTCTGTTCCTTATAAGTTAGCGTCTCATAGTCATATAGAATATCACACCCCTGCGCAAGAAGGGTCAATGGCGCGCGATCGCGGTGAGCGCTTATTGTCTAAGGTTGATGGATCCATAAAGGAGGCTCACAAGTCTATCCCCGTTGGTCAAAGCCGTCCTCTTGGATTGGACAAGATACGGCTGTGCAGATGGAGCAGTTCATTCAATGGCACCAATGTCATCCAGATCTCTCGAACACTCATGACTTTATTGAGGTCAACGCCTAGGAATTTTCAGGACGGGCAAAGCTAAATGCAGTTGCAAAAAACATGGCAGCTGCATCCCAGTTGCTAGCAGCATGAACAGATCCGACTGCGCGCACCCTGGCACTTTGAACAGGGGCAGAGACAACTACCGTCTTGATGCACCGCAGGGTTGTAGGCGCATTGGTATGCTCCGTTGACGTTTTTGTACTGAACCGCGATTTCGGCATCCCACGGATGAAACGACCTTGCGTACGCTTCCCACCGGATTGCGCGGTCAGGATTGAATCTTCATGCGACTCCCGTCGTAACCAGTTCATCCGGGATGGTGAGTTTTGAGTCGCCTTGATGCATCGTCATCCGAAACCCTTCGCAAAACTCTTGTGCTGCCTTGACGTGGAAGACGACACTTTTGCTCCAGTTCCCTCTGGAGTGGTCAAACCAGCCGGTTGCAAAAGTGCATTTGCGGGGATTGGTGGGTAATGTGAGTGCCAGTCCTTCGCAATTTGCCAAGAGGTTTGGACTCAAAAAATTAAGAGGGTCCCAAAGTATGCTTGCTGAAATATATTGTTGAAGATTGGGTCAAGGAAGTAAAGAGAGAAAAAGATGTGGGTCCACACACCACACATCGCGTATACGGGTTTATACGGGTTCCTGACTATGTACGTGTGCTTGGGCTCTAGTGAATATACCACACTTGCAATCTGGCTACCTTTCTGTATGAGGATGCTGTTTAAAGTTGAAAGATGTTTGTCGTGTCGCACCAAGCGATCCACCGTAATAGACACAACCAAAATTTTGCCTGCAGGTTTGCAATGATACCAGCGAGGTCTTGCATAGATTCGTCCCGGAACGCAGACCATCCTGTCAACTCATGATATACTATGTACGTGTGCTTGGGCTCTGGTGAATATACCGCACTTGCAATCTGGCTACCTTTCTGTATGAGGATGCTGTTCGAAGTTGAAAGATGTTTCTCGTGTCGCAACAAGCGATCGACCGTAATAGACACAACCAAAATTTTGCCTGAAGGTTTGCAATGATACCAGTGAGGTCTTGTGTAGCTTCGTCTCGGAACGCAGACCATCTTGTCAACTCATGATATACGACTTTGTCCTGGCGGACTATTCCCAAGACTCGGCGTAGAAGTTCTCTCTGCCTCCTGGTACTGGGGCTGCTTGCTGAATCTCCAGAGGAACCAGAGCTAGCGCTAGAATAATCAGGACATACGGTATGGGGAGCACATATCTGCTATAATGGTCTGTAGCTGGAGCAATTCAGGGTTGACTGTCGCGCTTTGAAGCTGCACATAGTTGAGGATCCGGATCTGAACGTTGGTTGAACGGGTGTATAGGCTTTGCTGTACAGCCACTTGCCATGGCAGATCCAGCTGGTCTTGGATCGTCTTGGTCTCCGTGTGCGTGCTTATGCACACCCAGGTCCCCACACTGTTCGTGGCACCCAGAGTCCACCACTCGGACCCTTGCTTTTTCTAGGAACGTATTACAGCAGGCACATCTTGCGATTGACGAGTGACCCGGTCCGCTGCTGTGTGTGGGCAGAGTTGGCTAGCAAGTCCAGCAAGACATCTCGCATCTGGTCGGGAGTGAGCAGTAGGCTGCATCCCAAGAACAAGACCAGGGTCTCTAGGAATGCAGCAGAGACTGGTGTGATGGCTGTTGCTGATGGTGCTGTTGCTGTCGAACTGCTTGATGGTGCAGAGCCAGCTCTCAGGAGAAATGCTTGGGAGCTGTCGAGTCTGGCCAAGGGTGTCGCATTCCGGACCGATACAACGCCGCTTTGTGCTATGCGATCCTTTCTACTCTGCTGCCAGTGCGCGTGTTGATTAAGCGATGGCGGCAAAGGCGATCGAAAAATTGTCGGGATATACGAAAGCGTAGGGAGTAGCCTCCGCCTTAGTCTTGCAAGCACTGAGATTTTTTACGTTGACGAAAACATGGATAGCTGGTCCGAGGATGATATTGTCACACTGGTATACAGTATAGAGTCAAGACTGATGGCACGAAAACACTGGTTCAGGGCAGAAAAGAGTACAGATTCGATGCAGGATTTGGTGCACAATATGTAGAGTGTGCAGTGGAATTTGATGAGCATAGTGCTGAGAGAGATGAAGTGCTGAGAGAAGCTAAGCGCGAGGTGACAATGCGGCAAGCTTTATATACTGAAAGTCTGACTCAACGATCAGATGCAGTGGCCATCAGCTCATCCCACAACAATCACACTCATCCCACAACAATCACAAGTACCACTCTTTTCCCTCTATGTGAACACGCATCCTTTGACCATTGTGTTCCACATCTTTGTGAGAGCCGTGATTGCCTCATGGTTCTACTGTGAACACCTTCATAAGAACACGTTTTCTTTGAACAGGAAGGCATTTACCCGTCCGTTTGGCTGCATGTTAATTACTTTTTTTTTTTGTGATTGCTTCATTATTTTGGGATATCCATCCACATCTTTATGAATGTTTCCAGTTTTGTGAGGTTGCTCTTTCATTTCCACAACTGCTGTACGATCCTCTCTCCTTTCGGACTTTGCTTGCTACATTTTTTGGTGAGGACTTGTCACATCTTTGCAGGAAGCCTGCCTTTGCTACAGGTAACAATGTATACCCCGTATTTTAAAGCCTGCGTCATGCCGACCTTCACGCCATCCACCATGTCACTGCCCACTCTCACGCCATTCACTGTCTTACTGATTCCACACCTCTTTGTTTCACTTATTCTTTAATCTATCTAGCAAGAGAGCAAGTTCATTGGGGTGATCGATGAAGTTGTTCCGTCCGTTGAGTGGTGTCGATCCTAGGCACACATCTGCACTCTCCAAGTAGCCAAGTAGCAAGTAGAAGGAGGAAATGAGACTTACCGAATGTATTGATCATAGAAAATCGCCACGGAGTGCGCTGCCTGAGGAAAAAAAAAAAAAAAAAAAAAAAAAAAAACTACTTGTTCCTGCCATTTTCCTCGAACTATAATAAAAACACGCCCCCGTGTACACCTACTTTTCACGCCCCCCGTGTATTTATCAAAAACATAGGGCAAAAAATATTTTCACGCTCCCGTGAACCCATACTCTCACGTCCCCCGTGTAACATCGTCAAAATGAAAAACTCACGGCCCCTCTCTATATAACTCTTCTTTCTTCACCAGTAAAGGTACCAGGATTTTCTTTTCAAGGCGCCCTGAACCACCCACACGCGTTTTTGTAGCACATTTGAACTACAACGAACGCGATTAGGCTGATCTTTGTATGCCGAGTGGATATTGGCAACTCTTGACGCGATGCGACCTATGGTCTTGAGAGTGCCTTTGAGTGACTGATAGGAGCTAGGAGATGCTGTAGTCTCCTTCAACGGGACGGGTAATAAGGATTCCACCATGGGCTTCATCCATCGCAGTGCCAACTACAACATGAGAACCAATACACCACTATTATGCATGCATACACACATCCGCGTACCTGGTTCAAGTTGAACCCCGTCTGCACCGCGTCCCTTCCTGAGGTAAGATTTTCTACCTTGCTCTGATAGCTTAGCGACCTAAGTGCTAGGAGCCATACGAGGTTGGGATCTATGAGGCTAGGGTGAGAATAGGCTGATGACACTTCAAATGGCTGCTGAGCAGTTTCTACTGCTGAATCAATGCATCCATACTCCTGCTCCACATATTGACAATAACTCCTGTGCACCATGCACAGGTACCACGACACCATTCTTTTTTCCTTTCATTTGCTACGTTGTATAACAAGACAGTAATATTTTTCGCCTTTCTCTACCTCATCATTCGTCACCCACCCTCGCCCTCACATCCTCATTGAGCACCCTTGTCCTTTTTCTTGCTTGTGAACTTCTCGTAGGCGGCTTTCTTGCGAGATGATCGTGGGCGACCGACTTTTTTTCCCACCAAAGGATCCT
Organism: Mortierella alpina; assembly: GCA_029449245.1. NCBI lineage: Eukaryota > Fungi > Mortierellomycota > Mortierellomycetes > Mortierellales > Mortierellaceae > Mortierella > Mortierella alpina. The sequence continues at coordinate 2,101,583 of JANATF010000001.1, read as the reverse complement.
TAATCTCATCGGCGTCCTCGAGAGGGCCTTCAGACGAAGCTAGCCTCTTTTGTCGCCTATGTAACACTCCCTCGATTGAATCCATAATATCAAGACGCGTGGCGGAGTCCTGGTCATCTTGAGCCAAGGAGATGGCCGACTTGGCCACCCCCATCAACTCACCATACTGTCTCTTCTTTCGCGCCTCAATTTTACCAGGCTTAGGGATAGCCGACTCCTCCGAGATCATTTTGCGCACATCCTCCAAGTAGGACACGCTCGGCCGCTGTTCAGGCTGCAAGTCGACGTTATGGCAGTTGGCAACAAGGAAGGCTTGCTTGCCCATAAATTTGTCGATATTGTCCACGGCCAGCGCCTCATCCTTGAACCACCGAGTACGGACGAGCTTCAGATGGAACTTGCAACTCTCGTACTCCTGCATCAGGTAAAAAAAGTGTTTGCACACCAGTCCTGAATTCTGAAGCAGAAGGCAGCTACAAAAGTATGAGTGATCAGCAAGCAGGATCACATACTCAATCTTCCGACGATTCACTCGGTCCACGACGCAATACACTGCATGAACCTCCGCTGGATCTAGCCTTCCTAGCAGCCTCTCAAGCGAGGACCTCCTAAGGTCGGTGGCATCCTCAACCTATTAAAAAAGAAAAGTTATCTGTGAGACGTTTCCAACGCGAACATGTCATTGCATATTTAAATATACTAATAGCCTCACCTCCTTGCTGGTGTCACTGCCCTGTTTCGCTTCACCAAGATTGGATATTGAGTGCGTGAGCATGAAAGCCCAATCCATCTCTTTGATCATCCTCTCCCTCGCATGGCTGCTCAGGACCTCTTTGAATAGATCAAGAACATCTTTGAACATTGTTCTTGTAGCGCCCATACTCCTCCACGACGCCATCTCCGCTCTCATCTTCTTCCCCTCTGCGTCCTTGGTGAACTTGGTGCGAAAATACTCCCTCACTGATACATCCACTGTTGCGGCTACGACGCTCTTCAGGGTGGCACTGTTGTCCACAGGCATCATCTTCACAAGATGATGGGTTTTCTCAACGCGTTGGGTTGATTGGATCCCTGCAGTAAACTGCGTTCTAACCCAAGGCCATCCCCATTGGTGTCGGTCATCATACAGGCGTCGGAGATATCGGTCAATTACCCCACCGTCATCGCCAAATTGCTCGCACAACGCGCTCCACCTTGAATCAAATTCGGATGGCGTCAAAGAACGAGAGGTCTCAATGAATGAACTCTCGAAGCCCTTCCAAGTGTCCTTCAACGGAGAGTGTATGCGCAAATGTCGATTCTTGGATGCATGCCATATACAGTTAAGTATGCGGGTCTGCGGGATAATGCTTGCACAGGCAGCATCCATGGCTGGATCTTTGTCAATCATTACGGCTTCCGGGGCGATGTTTCCAGTTGCAAGAAGAAGCCGGCCCAGGACCCATTCATAGTCCCGGGTTGTTTCGCCTGCTGTCAAGGCGCAGGCAACGATTCTGGTCTTGAATTCCAAGTCGACTACTACGAAGCAATGTAGTGACATGTTGAATCGGTTTGTGGACGCCGTTGTGTCGTGGATCACCATGTCGCGGTACCGATTGTAAAGCGCTCTTTGCTCGACACTCATCCAGAAAAGGCCCCTGAGTCGGTCCTGCTGATCGACGGCGTGCCTGAAGAACAGGCGATGTGGGCCTTTTCTAGAGGCTGAGAGTTTCGAGAGATATATGGTCAACTGAGTAGCCTCATTCAGTTGGGTTGCTTTCTCATCCTTTCGACAATGAGCCAGGAAATTGTTGAACTGGTGCATGTCCAGGACAACTCCGGGAAACTCTTGGGACAACCAGGATCGGATATCGCGGGTGATGAAGTTCATCTTGACGGCCTTCAGAATCAAGTCCTTCATCTCTTGAGTGAGCGGCGAGGTTCTAACAATCTCCTCATCCATTGGATGGTTGTGTTCCGCTACAATGTTGATGATGTGCCATGCTGGGGATATGGCGACGGGACTTGATAACTTGATGCGATATTTACAGCCACACTTCTTAGAACCAGATCGCGCTCGTGGCTGAACTTCCTGCTCCTTTTTGGGAGGTCGCGGGACTCCCGACAGTTTGCACACTACCTCAACTAATGTTGCAAGAGTAAGTGTTGGTAAAAGATGTACTACAAGAATATTCCATATCTCTCGCCGCGTCTTCTATCTATATTCTCTCGTTTGGAATGACGTACCATTTCGATTTCTTTTCGTGAGCTGGGAGCGGCCAGTACTAACGCCAAAACCGATGTGACGAGCGTATGCCTTGATAGAACTCATTGCGGCTTCAAGATCCGGAAATTCGTCTTGGATTGCAGGAGTCGGTGGCAGGTCTGCGCATTAATAGAGCGCTGATGTTAATAGCTGCTAATATCCGATGTTCAATTGGTTGTACTCTACCGCATTACAGTACCTTCAACTTCGTCCTTGACAACCTTATCGGATTCTTGAGTGATGTTGATAACCTCGTCCTCATCGTCACTGGGCCAATCGAGGTCGAGATTCTTGAGAGTCACCTTCGAGGAGGTAGCGTGATATATGTCTCTTCTCTTATCATCGTCGCTGGAACTGTAGTCGTCGCTAGAGCCATCGTCGTCGACTTTAGGATCTCGGGGCGCACGCTGAACTGAGGCATCACTATCGCTGTCGGAACTGAGAACGTGGATCTTGATAGGCGCATCCTCTGCCTTATGGTCGCGGCTGATCTTCTCGACCATTTCCTTTTTCCCGCCTTTGATGATGCGGTCAAATTTCCCGTCTTTCTTGCTAATCCGGCGAAGCTTCTCGGCCTTCATGTCCCTGAGTTGCTTGAGATGAGATAGATCAAGCGGCTTCGTCAACCAGTCGTCGTCGTACTTTACTTCGGGGGGATCGTGCTGGAGCACCGTCCAGCCAGGCGTTTTGGGCCCTGGCTTTATCCGATCACCTCTTTCAACCTCGTCGAGATCCGCAGCCATGCTATCAAGCCAATTTGCCATATTCTCCTCCGGGGTTATGATGAACGGATCATCTGGTACATGTGCTCTATATGCCTTCACGACATGGTCATCTTCCATCTATAAGCAGCGTATGCTGTCAGTATCTGTTGTGTATTAAGTGGCATTAAAGAAATGTACGGCAAAGTGCACCATATAGCCGTATATACTTTCGTGTACGCCGTGAGTAGTCGTAGGTAACGGATGCGGGCGGACGCAGGACAGACCTCTCCCCATGAGAAATACTCATTGGCCGCCTGTTCAATGGCAATGGTTGCCATTACACCACATGACACGCCATCTTGCTGCTGTGGGACCTTGAACTTTTCGACGTTGGCGAGCGCCCCATCCCACCCCTCAGGGCCCGTTAGAGGCTTGAGCCAGTTTACAATGTCGCGGAGCTTCTCAAGCGGCACGGGGTACCTATTCACCTCAAGCGAGTCTCCGAAAGCGATCGTTCGCTTCTCAAGGTCGAAGCAAGCGGCTCCCCAGTGGTTGTGTTCCTCCATGTGAATCACTGCAAAGAGCCGCTTACTGCGGTGGACACGCTCCATGCCATAGTCCCATCGATTGCCGTATAACAACCCGGTGGGAGGCAAGAAGAGGGACCCATCCTGTCCATAAATTCGTTGGAAAAACAACAGAATTGCAGTAATGACTTCGTCATTGAGGAGCTCATCAGACCCGAGGGATAGGACAACGTGCATGCTGTTACCGCTGTCCAGCTGAAAGTCGGTACAGTAGATAGACAGCGCGACACCGGGCTTATCGGTCATCTCTTGAAGAAACCAATCTGCGAACTTGGCGTCCATTTTGGCGACTATGGCCAAGATCCAAGACCTTAATCTTCGGATGCGCTCGGCAAAGTCTCTCGAGTTTTTGACCTTTAATTGAATGCGCGCACAAAAACAATGGTGTTAGTTCGTATGTGCATCTTTGTTTTTCACCTTGAGGCGCCGGGAAAAAACTTACCCTCATCATCATGCGGACAGCATCAGTGGTGAAAGATCCGTGTTCGGCGAAAACCACCAAGCAGTGATTCTCAGTGCACTGCACATGATTAAGGTCAACAATGACTTTTTGGATAACGGCGAATGAAGGGAGTGTTTTGAGCTGGGGCACTGCCTCGGGACCAGCTGCTTGCTGAGGCTTAATCGGCACATCATTCTCATAGATTATCCCATCAGGCGATCGATCCTTAAAGCCAGGCATGTTGGGCAACGACTTGATGAGACCTTGGCCAGACTGGCTGTGGAGCCATTCGGATCCGAAATGAATGTGCTTTAGAGCTGCCATTTTTTTTGCACCGGATTGGAGGTAACGAGACAAGAGACGGAACTGTTTGTTTTGCCAGGAACCGGAATTTAAAAAGGTCGGTTCCTGGGGCTCTTTATAGCTACTATCATGTGATTAAGAAAATAGGTTGTGCAGACTACAATCTGCCCAGACTACAGATCTGTGAAGGAGTTATGAGGGCAAGCAGGATCATGGTTCAAGAAGTTAGCGTATTGAAGACTACATATCAGGATACTGCAGATACTTCAACGGCTGCCTACGTATATCCTGAGTGCAATGGATGCAGTGACTTTATGTCACAGTATCATAGAATGCACTTCGCCACCTCCAGGCGTATCTGCTTCACCCTCCTCAAATCACTTCACCTCCCCACACCTTACTATAATGCCCTCTCGCCCGTGTATAATAACCATGATCGGTTCCTGCTTCTTCCTCTTGGTTCCTAGTATGCTTGTCTACCCTCTGGCCTCCCTCTTGTTCCCTCCTTACCTTTCCCCTGTATTCCTCTTGCCCACACCCTCTTGTCCTGTTGCTATTACACAGTTCTGGAAGCTTCATCCAGCCCTGAGCATATAAAGAGACTGCAGCTTCCGGGGGATCGTAGTTAATAACAAAAAAAAAAATAGATACACGCGTCAAGCCTTGTCTCGACAACCAATAAACGACTCTCCTCCTCACTTCACCAATTGTTGCACTGAGGTCGGCGCGGCGAGGATGGTAAGTTATGACGCGGCGATAGGATAGGAGGGACGGTGCTAGTGAGCAAGATGAGAGTGGTGAGAACGCAATGAGCTCATCCTACGGACGAGTGGTGACAATACATCTTCCTTGCCTCTTTTAATACTAGCTACGCTGTTGTAATGAGAAGTGCCCAGCGATGTATAGGAAGTTCGAGATAATAGGTCATGGAGGCCGTGAATTTCACGACCTTTTTCATTTTGGCCTATTTACACGGGGGGCGTGAAAAAAGAGATTCACGGGAGCGTGAGATTATCAGTTTGGACGATTCGGCCCTATTTACACGGGGGGCGTGAAAAATAGGTGTACACGGGGGCGTGTAATTATCATCATCCTTATCCATTTTCCTCTTGCGTTTCTTGTCCTCCAGAGCATAAGATTACTTTCTTGTCGTCTGGTGCATAAGGATATCTCAAGTGTTTTTTTTGTTCTCTGGAGCAATATAATATTGTGCCCCGTAGGGCGTACCACTCAAGTTTAACGTGTCATCCTTGTGCAGGGGCCATGCTAATCTTCTCTGTATCGTTCCATTTTTGAAATATGTAGCGCCGAAGCGACTACAAATTATGGTAAGACGAACGTTTAGATATATAGTAGGTTCTGAACCTCCGGGATTGATTATGGGATGTATCCTGGTTATACCTGCTCAATTGACCCGCCGACGGCTCTGAATTCACTGCTCTCAAGGTCACAGCCTGCCCTTTCACAGTCACCTCTGCTGGTGGGCGGTCGGGCGAAGAGAAACGCCCTTGGCACTCTCGTTCCTCTTCGGTGGTTCGGTCCATCGCCCACCAAACACTTCACACCCGCACTGGTGCTTCTCCAAAAAAAAAAAAAAAGGAGGAAGGAGGGAAAGAGCCAGACTCACCGAGACGCTGCAAAGGAGGAGCGGCGGTCGATGGACTGGGAGAGCGAGAAACTACAATGCTAGCCAATGATTCTTGCTCACTTTGCAGGCGAGCTACGATTCAAGGACCAGACACGAGATACATTAGCAAGGCCTCCTCGGTGTCCTTCGCTTCGGCGTCGTCCCCTCAACCGTGGTGCTATTCACGCAATCAGCAAACGAAATCGGTCATAATCGAGAAGCAAAACGCACCGTCTCTCGGCTCGTGCCAGTGCAGCAAAAGGCCTAGTGCAGCCCTCCCGTCATTTCAGCACCCCAGCACCCCAGCACTACAGCACCTTTTTTAAACGTGGCCTGTATTTGACGGGTATTTTGATTCAGGCTCAAAGCGCCGATAATCATGGCACCTCAGGAACAAAGATATGAGGACTGATAAACAATTCTCCACCGGGTCTATTTTCCTTCCCATTCAGTAACATATATGAGCCATTATGCCGTGACAATATCGAGCAAACGAAAGCGAGCGCCTTCGAGATGCATCAGTTGACCCTGTCTCTGGTCTGGTTTCTCAGTATCTCGTCCATGATGAGTATCGACCACCGCTTTCGTGTTCGAGAGCGCGCTCCTAAAACCCGGGTCTCTTGAAGATACGCTGATCGTGCCATCTTGCAGGTATTGCTGATTGTTCATCTCAATGTGGTCGAGCGAGTACAGGTAATTAATCATCATCCCAAAAGACTCCTCCATACCCTTGGAAGACGTATCCCCGAGCCAATTCAGGCGGTAAGCGCAGGCGCCGTTTCGAAGGTGAAAGTTGGCAACTGGATCCAATGCCAAATGGCGTCGCTTCTCGAGCAATATATATCTGTGGTAAAAAAAAACGATTAAATGAGCAGTGTTGTCAAGCGCATTTTTTTTCCGCATAAGCTCGACAGACACTTGCCTTGCGCATAAGCGTGTCAAGATGGGTCGCAGCATTCCCATCCTCTCGCTGTCAGAAAACGTCAGTGGGTGTTTCAGAAGGGCCTACGATTTGGTTTGTAAAGATAAATGGGACTTTCATATAACACGGTGGCGGATGGTTAAATTTCAGAGTGCCACCTACGCCAAACTGAGCCTCAGTGTCGCCTTCATGTCCACACTCGAGTTGCCTTATTACAGGCTCTTCCTGAGGCAAGAGCAGCTGTTGGCCTAGATTCTGGCACTGACCAATCCATTTCCGGAATCCTGGAATAGGCGACAGCGTACTGAACGTCTCAATCTGAGGAAACTCCACCTTTAACGATCGCACGACGCGCTTGATCAAAAAGTTACCCAGCTCGATCCCAGAGAGCCCTGTTGCGGTGACGGCGGCGACGGCAGGCGTATGTCCATTTTAAAGAGCAAAGATGCAGCACATTAGTAGAGAAGGACATGGCGGCCAAATATTTGAAAGCTTTGACTTCAAAGCACTTGCCTACTTGGGTTGTAATTGAATAAAATATGGCGCATCTGACGGTCTCGGCAGGATTAGCGTGGCCAGGAGAGGGGTCATTGAGAATGTTCTGAACATTGCTCGACAGATCCTTCACGAGGGCGACCTGAACAAAGACCAAAGGCTCTGCAGGCAGGCTCTTGTTCATCAGTGCAAAAACTCGTCTGCCCGGCCCAACTCTACGCTTCAGATCGTAAAAGTCCTTAAACTTGTGCACGGCTTCATATTGTGTAATCTAAATTTCAAGAACACAAGTTATTTTATACTCGCAAAAGGTCAGTTTTCTTTTTTAGAGATAGGAGCTCAGTTAAATACCCACTGCTTCGGCGTTTCACCTTTTCCAACAAGACGGCAGGGGATTGCCAGGTTAGTCGCTCAAGGTCCAGAAAGCCAACAAACCATCCCTGCAACTTTTCCTTCAGCGACTCGTTCAAAGCCGAGAGAAAAAAATCGGTTCGGTTCTCTTGGAGTATGGCCTGCATGTGTGTTAACGATCAGTATTTCATGAGATTTTTTAACCATCGTGGAAAAAAATCAGCTGCACTCATTCTGATCTTAATTCACTAACCAAGAGATCTTGACGCATGTCGATTAGAAATTTGAGTCCTCCGGGTAGGCGACTCACGCGGTCAAAAAACTTGTTGTGGCCTGGAATTATAGCATGCCGAAGCAATTGTTCCGCACGCAAGAGGGCTTTACTCTCTGGCTCTTTCAGGGCAGAATTCGTGTACTGATGTGCTGCCTCAACTACATCCTCCTGTAAAACGCCTATACCCAGTTCAAATGTATATGAAAAAATGCCATATGTCAGGTAACGCCTTCCAACTTACAGTGATCTACAGCTGAGGCCAAGACCTCTCTGCTTACCAAAGTCGCGTGCTAAAAGTTTCAAAAACTCGGTCTTGCCAGTCTTGTCAAGCGATACAAAGAAATCACAACTGCTTTTTGCAATCACACTTGGCAAAATATCGCCTTGGCCAGGACGATCAGTAATGACTGCAAGCAAGAGTTTACGCATGAATTCTGGATCTCGGATCACCTGCCTCGACTTTTCCTTATCAAAAGTTGAAAACCCAGGTTCCCGAAAATGCTCCGCGATGTCATTCCAATACCGATCCACAACATTGGGACGGAGAGCCTGCAGAGTCCCTGAACCCGATCCCGTACCAAACTTTGGCCCTGATCCTGACTCTGACCCAGATCCAGTGCGCGTTGTCGCCGCCGTCAAGGAATCATCGCCCTTATTTTTAATGTTGTTGTCATCTCTAGAAGAGGCCATGGTTCTTTGTACCTATAGGGTTTTAGTGCCGAAAACTGTCAGGAAAGAAAAAGTCCGCTCTTGATTCATGATTCCCACGGTTCACATGCTTTCAACTTTAGAAAATAATTAAAGCTCCCACCTGAATGGACGCGAACGACAATGAAAGTCGCAAGGGAGAGACGTGAGTGGACGAAAGAGAGTGTGTAGGGGAAGACCAGTGGCGAGATGTCTTTGACAGGCGTGAGAAAACAAGCAGCCTGGACATTGCACCGGACCTGACCTGCTAAAGTGAACTGGGGCAGGAACGTCAAGCGGTGGAGAAGTGGGCAATGAATGATTCCGCTCTTTCGTCTTCCTTGCGAGCCAGTGGTTACAATGGCAGAAATCGTAAAGTGGCGGGCACTGAGCGGAAAGAGCAGAAGGTCAAGAGGGAGAGATGAGAAGGATGCGGGGGAGCTGATGAAGAAAAACTGAAAGAGCTCTGTGAGGGGTATCCCTTTATCTGTCAATAGAGTAGCAAAACTAGGTTTGGCTCGTTCTCTCGACGGGAGCACCGCTTGCATTCGCTACCGATGTGCAGTGCGTGTTCTTGATATCCAGATTCTGAAAACTGGTGTTTTTTGTCGTTGATAAGGCGCTGCGAGTGAATGGGGGTAGAGTCCGTCGTGTTAGAATGCGGGACCCTCCAGCCACGGCGATATTGATGCAAGCGTTTTTATCGCGGGGTTTGATGGCGGTTCTTCTGGGGCAGAGGCGGTTCGTGCACTGTACGGCGCCATTGATCGTGACCATTTTCAATTCCCCTTTGACAATACGTCTTGACCTAGCCAGCCTCACTGGGCTCTTGCAATTACAGCAGGTTTTTGAGCTTCTGTGCTCATTGGTCATAGCCACGGGGACGTGTTGTCGATGTTCACGCCTCATTGTCCCTCCACCTCGACGAACATGACCCGCAATTCTTGACCCTACGCCTCTACCAGCGGTGCCGATCAGCAGGATGGGGAGGATTTTTGGTCTCTTGGCGGGGCATGACTTGGGGTGGTCATAGGACGTGCCGGGGCTGTGACTAATGTGGTGATGATGGTGAGCATCGCACCAACCCTAATCCAATACGCCTAGGATATATGTTAATAACTTGTCAGTTACGAGAATGGAAGCCCAGCGTTGGAAATACCACAAAAAAAACACACTATACACTTACCGCTTGATGAGGCATGTTGCTCAGCCTGGGCCATGATAATGCACCTCTCCTGCGCGGCCTTTCTCGCCCACGTCCTTTTGGTACGAATGCGGAGGGTCCTCTTGTCCTTCAGCCGCGCCTGAGTGTGCTCGAACTCTTGCAGCGTCTTGCAGCGTCTTGCGGACCGCTCGCTGCGCTTTGGCTGCCTCCTCGATGGCAAGTAAGCTGGAGGCCGGCTTCATAGCATGGGATGGTTGGGAGATGCTCCGAAGAGCGTCGACGGACATGCTTGTTGCCTGGATGTTTTAGCCGTCGCTCGCGTTTCTTGGCTAGCTACCCGATCCTTTCTTCTTCTTTTTCCTCTTATTGTCCTCGTAGGCGCTGTGTTGTGGAAATCCTTTCCTGTGAGGCCCGTGAGGAACTACTCGACCCATCAGATGAACTGTGTACTTGTCAACGAATGTCATACTATATCAGAAAAATGGAGCGTTAGAACGTGTGTGCGTGTAATCAGAAATAGTGATATGTGTTTACGGCACACAGCACTTACTGGTGCGCAAACTGCAATCCATGCTTCTTGCAGACTTGCTCCACTTCATCGAGATCGAAAAATGCATCGAGATCGAAAAATGCCCCGAACGTAAAATTCTTGTCCTTTGGTAAAGAGTCGAGCGTATGCCGCTCACCGGCTTGATCAAGTATGTCGAATTTGCTTTCACCGTCTGAGCAGAATACCTCGTATACTCCTTGTGCACCTATCTGAAGACCTTGTAGGTCGCAGCGGAGGGCTGAGGAGAGACCGCGCGCGCAAACTGCGGGTACTGTATCCCGTCACACGAAGGATAGAGTTGGCCAGGTGCACAAAAGGGGCTCTCAATAAAACATGCGGCAGGGATGCGATTGTTGCAGATCCTCCGGGGGATGCATCCTGTGGCTTCGGCCGTCTTTTGGGTGCAAATGGCCTGAGTGTGTTGGCCAAGTTGGCGACAACAATGCACTCGTGCAGCTCAAACTTTTTGCCCTTGAACGCAGCGTCCTGTACATCCTGCGGAGTGACCTGACCACTTTTTGGTGATTCAAGGAACATTTTAAGTACGGACTGTAGAGCACGAATCCTTCTGCCAGAGGAGTCTTTGTGCTGGGGTTCGTCGCCATCGCCTCCCATTGAGGTAGGCTGATGAGAGGTGCCGACATCTAGCAGGTCGCCCTTGTTGACTGAAGCAGTCGGAACGATAGCTGTATCCTGCCGCTCGATTCCTTCCTCCTCTTCAAGATCGTCCAGCTCTTCCATGTCCACCAAAAGTTCGAACAGCTCCCCGTCCTCCTTGTCCTTATCCTCTACGTCATCGTGTGGGTGGTGTATTCCACCAGAGGTTACGATAGCGCGGTCTGGTCCACGACTGTATCCTCTGTGGCTGAATGCGGTATCTCAAGAGTATCTGACGTGTTTGACGGTCCCTGCTCAGCGTTGCTGTTCTTCACATCACTGGACTGGACCACTTTCGCTAGTTCCTCCTCAATCGGGAGAAACCTACCGCTGCCAGGCATTGGTTTGGACTCCTGCTCACCCAAAGCGCAGAGTTTCTTTAGAATCGCCTGTACCCGGTTCGAGCTCCTTCCGTGCCTTGTGGCTCGTTCCAATTCGTCACACAACCCAGCCACTCTCCATCGCCATGTCGTTACCCGCGGCTGACGACTTTCGCGCAAAGATTCTGCCTGCTCCCGCTTAGTGGCTCTGAGGGTACTCAGTCGCTCTTGTAGTCTTGCCTCCCGTTGAGGGGCGAGGTGCAGCCTGAGGATCACGCGCAAAGAATATGTCATGGCCTTGTCGAACACTGATCCTGTCCAAAGATTGGCGTGCGCCACGGCGAGTTGGTCCACATGGGCTTTCATAGTGTGGGAGAGTCCAGCTGGGGCCCTGACGGCAGTATCCGCAGCAGACTCCTTGAAGGTGTCCACGATCCTAGTCCAAGTGGGGTATTTGTCGTCTGTGTCTGCGTTACCTCCCATTGTGCCCAAAAGGCGGGTATGCATGAAGCTTAGAAAACGATGACCTCGCACTGTTGAGGTCATCGTTTTCTGTCGGACCCTCCGCATGCTCCGCCAAGAACGCTTGTAAATCGGGATTTATAGGGACGACATCAATCAGAAGGAGTTTTTCGCCGTTGCGGGGAGCAAATCCTGCTGGCGGTAAAGACCTGATGTCGAGCGGCTGCTGTGGAAATGGAATAGGAGGAAGACCGCGATGGGCAGAGTGGAGGTCAGCCGTGGCCATCTATACAAAAGAAAATGATTAGTATTTGTCTGACGATGTAGTCAAAATATACATTCAAGCGTAGTCTTCATCTTCTTACCAGATGAAAGCCTTTTCGTAGTGCAAACGAAAGCTCGTGGATTGCGTTGGTAACGCTGATTTGGCTGGACTTGGCGATCTCGCAAATCCGATCGTAATGTTGCTGCAAATCCGGGCGCAGAATGGTCCTCAAGTTGACGGTGCATGTCCGGAGTTCTTCCTCCTTTTCTCCTTCCTTCTCATTTTCCTTCTCCTTTTCCTTGCCTTTGTTGGCCTTTTCGGTCTCAGCCAGCCGTTTCCTTTCGGCGTCCCCCATGGGTTTTGTCCATAGTGTATGAAAATCGCCCTCTACGGTGCTTCTCCATGCGTCACTGGCGGACCCCATCTTGTGGCACATGTTCCTGTATTGGACGTCGTCACCCAGTTCATATGCCGCCTTGAAACTGCTGATGGCATCGCTCATGACACCCTTCGGAGAGTCCATAGCCTTGTAATGCCGCTCGACTTTGTCCTTTTCTTGGTCGTAAAACTCCTCGCGATTCAAACGTCGGATTATGCTCCTAGACACAGCCTTTTGTACGGCGCTTTCGATCTTTAATGCGAGGTGGTCGTGGCTAACATTAAGAAGCATGGAGAGTCAGAATGAGATACTTGAGAGCATTTGATCGCTTGAGTGGAGGCAAAAAACGTAGTTTACACTCACCAAGATCTCATCAAATCACGCGCACATTCTTCAGGATCCACAGCAGAATAATCGGCAGCCTTGCGCGGGGTGTGGGCGGAAGCGTGATGTCTATATCCTTGTCGGTGAGATGCGAGGACGACGCCAAGACCAGGTATTCCCCGAATCCAAAGAAAGAGTCAGCGTTGTGGAAAAAGCCAATACTCTGCTTGGAGCCTCCAGCTTCGAAAACGATTCTTGCAGCTCGTGACGAGAAGATGAAGATGGTGACATCGAGACTCTTTGCAAGGTGGGCCAAGAGTAAGTGGCTTTTGGGGGGGGGGTAAGTATATGGTCATGGCGTTACTAAGCTGCAACGTGAACGCCGGTGGTGAATGACACTGGGTATTCTGATGCAAAGAATGATAGTTTAGCAAAGTATGCGAGATTATTGTGTTAGGGGGTTTTGCGATGTGTCGACTACAAGGCCAGGGTCGTGAAGGGCTGCTGGTGGTGCTTGACGTATCCAGCCTGGATCGTCTTGGATGTGGTATTGTAGTTCAGCGTCTTCAACTGTTGCTTGTGACATGGCGCGTTTCAGTGGGCATCCTGGTTCGAGTGCAGCGAGTGCAGCGTGAGTCGGTGTGAAGAGGCAACAGGAGAAGAGAGCGTGGAAGCCTATTTTATTAGATGCTGTCCAAGCCGCTGTCACCAACAGCCAATAACATATCTTTCCAAGGCTCTGCTTGATCAACGATCTTGTGAAATGGATCTATACCAGAGATTTCCTCCCTACACGACCAGGAAGTTTTCTTCTCGATAGCACACTCATGTTGCCTTGGTACGTACAAACACACAAAAAAGAGGACATCGCATCTGCTACACCACACTGTCACTGCCGCGCTATCATCACCATCGCTATCACCCCCTTGTCCTGCGCCGCGACGCCGGCTGGTCCCTGCGAGGAGGTTGCAGAGGTTTTGGCAGTTTGATATCGTCCTCTTTTGGTGACGAGGGGGTCCAGCCATTTGCCGCGACTCATCTGGTCGACAGTACCTGCGCCGCCACCTGGGAACTGCTGAATGGTGGTGGCTTTATAAAGCAGGATGGCTTTAAACATGCTGGCGGATCGACGTTGGATCAGAATGGCCACTTCCTCCCTTTCGGCATCGCGGAGCACAGCCTGCTTCCTGGTATCAGTGTTGAAGCAGAACTGCGGCTTCAGGCAGTCCACCGATAAGGTGGACGTCATGAAGACGTTTTCCAGGGTTCTCTTCAAGACCGTGTGAGCCTTGAAAGTCTTCCTAGGCCCTGTCGGTGGAGCCGCGGCTTCCTCCCCGAAGGCTTGGGGCGCACCACCTTGATCTCCCTGTTGGATGCTCATCCAACCCTAAAGGGTACCACGAACCCCAGGAGATCAACGTTAGGTCTTGTATTCATCTTGCCGGCACCTTGCTCAATCGACGGGTCTTCCTGTTGGCTCACAAAGATATCCCAAGACGCCGACGTGGCCAGATTGCCTTTAACAGCGTTCTTGTAGTCTTCAAAAGGCTGCTTCAAGATGGTTGTCGCCTCTATCAGGAGCGTCTTGGCATCGAACACACGTCACTCTCCCCTGGGCATTCACAAACGTTCCAACCTAGTGCCCGTAGCCCGGTGGCGACGTTGTTGATATCCGAAATTCGAACAGGCTGGCAAGTTGTGAGCTGCCTTCGGATGCTGCAAAAAGCCTTGCGCCGCTTTCGCTGCCCTTGACATGGCAACAGGTTCACAGTGGAGGCAAGCTTCTGGAGATTGGTGCCCTTGTGCTTGGCGTGGTCTACTTGCCCTACGCTCTTTAGGGTGGTGGAGAACTTGTCGCCGGCGCGGATTCGGGTGAGTTCATGTGAGAGGTGTTTGGTGAGTAAGCGGTGTAATGCATGCACAACAGGCTGGTGTGTTGACACATAAAGCCTGGGTGGACCTTGTTGCTATTGTTGCTGTTGTTGCTGTTGTTGCTGTTGTTGCTGTCGCATCCTTTCAGGTCACGCATGTCTTTTTCGACCTGCCAGTCCTTTATGAAAAAAAAGATAGCAACCGAACAGGTCTAGTTGGACGACATGGGTATTGGTCTCCTCCGGTACATGCACTGACCCTGTATCTCAAACTCTTCCAGGAACTGGAGAAAAGCCATGTAAAGCCATGACTGAAAGTATGGGTTTGGAGTGCGAGCGATTGAGAGGATGGAATGATGGTGAAAACGTATGACAAACATGAGAATTGTGTAAAGAATGAAGGTGAAAGCAGGTTCGGAGTGCAAGCGTTATGAAAGGGTGGGATGATGGTGAAAAGATATGGCAAAATGAGATGGCGTGAAGAATGAGGGTGCATACAGAAGAAAGAGGCTCAAAGTCAAGATATTTCTTCTGCTCTGAATTCGACGCTGCCTTGAATCGGTAAGTATAGCACCAAGATAGAAACGTACAAGGTTTCCGAGTCGCGACAGCTTCCTATAGGAGCAGTTGGTCATGCCGCACCTGCACCTCACGGACCAGGCGTACGAGGTGGACGTGTACAAGAACGCGGTGCTAATCCGCCCATTTCACTGCCTTGGAAAGGGTCGCACGAGTTACTTCTAATATAATTCCAAAATAATATAGTGCCAACACCATTGTCGTGGGCTAAGGTAGCGTCAGCTCTGCAGTTCCCATCATCTACGGCCCGCGAGAAATTGGCCTCATTTGCCACATACACGAGCTCAATCGGTTGAAATAGAGCGAGTTGATGCTTGACTTTCAAGTAAATAGTGTTGTATTGAATGCGCGCAACAGATGTCAAGGAAAAGGAGACATTAGTAAAGCTCCCATCGTGGAGGCACCTGCTTGATCCTTCCTTCATTCTTTATCCGGAATGCAGCATGCACACTCAGCGCCGAGGATCGGCTGCCCACAAATATGGCGCTGTTGGCCATCACAAATGCTCTTGTCACCTCCTGTCCATATCCCCCTAGTTCATCATCCGCGACGTCAAAGAGCCCGGTGCCTTCGTCATCAGATCCAATGCGGAGCCAGCGCGGCTGCTGGTCTATCTTGGCCAATAGCTCCGGGTCCGCTTCCGTGGTGGTGACAATAACTGGACGTGGGGTGTCACCCTCACTTTGCTGCAGCATTGCAATTCTCTTTGCAATTAGGTCAACTGTCCAGAGGCACTGCGAGGGTGCAATGACTGCTGCTTGGGTCGCCGTCCTCCCTGGGGCCGCTGCTTGGACATTAGTGTTAGGATCAACGTCGTTTATCGATGGTGTTGAGGTAGCCCCCAAAGACTGCAGAGAACCGCCATTCTTTTCTGTCCCTAACAGTGAGCCATGCGATCCTCCTCGACTACAAAACTCTTTGGACGGCAGTTTGTCGATATGCACTCCGATATAACCATTCCGCCTGTCCTCTCTCTCGAGCGCCCGCAGCATTTGCACCACATTCTGACGCCCTTGCTGCTTGACGCCATTAGAGAACGGGACCTGCAAGCCAATTTCCTGCCAGATCATCTCCTCTATGACCGAATTTTCGGTTCCAACCAGCTCGGCGCCCGAGATGCAAATGAGTTGCTTATGGCGATCATCGTCGTAATTTGCGCTCTCCCTCCCATCCTGAGCTCCGGTCTGTGGCACTGCGCGCCAATATCTCTGGATCGCCTCCGGCTTCAAATTCCAGTGGGGGTCGCTCAGTATTTCAAAGTCGGCTATCAAATTGTACCGGTTCAAGAAATGTCGTCCAGCAAAATCTAGTGCCTTCCAAGATCCTGCCGTGGGTGGGCCATGACACTTGATTTTTACCGGCACCACTGTGCCTGCCAGAGTAGATGCGGCAGAACCCTCGGAGCCCTGGGTCGGTGGGTGTGGAATAGCTTGTTCGTTTGAAGTGGGAAATTCCTCCTCAAGCGCCATTTCCAGTGTGAATGGTGTTTGAAGAACGGGCCGCGTATTATCGATCAAGACTGTTTGCTGAACATTCGAAATGGCTCGAAGATCAAACAATGTGCTCCAACGTTGACGCTTCCTGCCCTTGGGTCCCGCAAAGACTGGGTAAAGGTGATTTAGCGACGGCGGAGACATCATAGGTGGTGGTATAATGAGCGTCCTGTTGGAGTGTTTGGCAATCCAGAGTGAGGTCAGCAGCGAATAAAACTGGGCTTCGATCGTCTCGCCTGAGGGGATGAATACCAGATAGCTGCTCGAGGATGATAGCACCTTGTTGACGTCAAAGTCAGCCAGCGATGTGTCCATGTGAAGATTGTCCGCTGTGTGCTCGATAGTCTGGTCCTTCTCTGTAGGCTTGCCTTCGTCCTCGTCCTGGTCTTTGTCGCGGTCCGGCGACTTCTCGATCTCTGTCGCATTGCCCAGGTCTGCTGGGTCGTTGTCATCAGACGACTCGTCCTCCTCCTCCTCTATAACGTTCTTTAAATCTATCTTATCCTCGACTTGCTCTCGTCCCTGGCTATCAGCGCTGTCCCCTCCAACAGTTGGGCCTTCCATAATTTGCTCTCCTTCGTACTCGCCTTCGTCATGTTCCTGGTCCTGGTCCTCCACGCCGTCGTCTCCGTCTGCATCGACTCCATCGCCTTTGTCTGCTTCATGAGCAGGGTGCAGCTCATGAGGCTTTAATACTAGCTTTGATGTGGCCGCTGAGCCTTTTGGACGGATCGACCGAGTCGGGTCCACCAGATCCTCCTGCGTGTCGAGAATGGTGCCTTGAACAAGTCGCTTTAACGAGTCAATGGACATGGTCGCATAGTCGAAGCCAGTGGTGTCGAGATCGCTATTGTTTTCACGATCAGTCCCCTTGGCGCCTGTTCCGATCTTGTCAGAATTCGAGGAAGGAGGAGAAGAAGCCGAAGACGAGGAGGGATTGGAGAAGCCCGGCCGCCGAGCAACGACCCAGTCTGTGTTACTGATGTCATCCGAGAAGGAGTGAAGAGACAGCGTGAGCAGCGAACCAATGCACAGGACGAGGAGAGCGCCGAGTAAGGCTCTGTGCCTACTGGACATGCTCATCGTAGTCATGTATTGCAGGTAGAATTCTGGATGGCGATGGAATGATCGGGCAAAGAGTTGTTTGAAGAGTTGGGATGTACAATTTCTAAGACCGGTGGGTGCCACATTCTATTTTCACATCACATTGGAGCTCTCTTGTACTCCTTGGCCACGATAGGTTTCGCGCTTGCTGGCAGGAAGAAGGCCTCGACTCTCCTCTCACTCCACGGTGGTGGTACATTTGCTCTTCCAGATCAACTCTGTAGCCTGCTTCTCCAGGTAGCGGACGAAATAGACCCGTCCTCTACTTTTTTTTTATATTTTTTTATTGCTGTCATGCTTCCTACTCGATGATAGGAGGGCGATTCAAAACTATGTAGGACTAGGCCGTTAGTTGAACCACAGCTCCCCCGTTACTGCCGCGCCAGCCCGCGCCGGCCAGTATCCCTCCGCATCCATAACCCCAGACGCATGAACGGCCGGACCCGTCCTCTACGTGACCTGTTGGACACTAGGCCTCTTTAAGTCGGAGTCGTCGATCAGAAACAAACTTGCAACCTCCCAAGGCGTTCCATAACATTGAGTGTGTTCTTCCCATGAAAATTGCATAAGGGAGGAAATAACGATAAGGGGAATAAGGCAACGATTTTTTTGATTTTTTAGGAAATAAGGCAATGAAGGAAATAAGAGGATGACGTAGTGGAAATATAGTCACAGGTACTTGAGACTGCTACTGGTACTTGACTCTCAGTTGGGCTTGACATTTAAGGGCGATATGGCCGAGTTGGTCTAAGGCGCCAGAATCAGGATCTGGTCCGAAAGGGCGTGGGTTCAAATCCCACTGTCGTCATTACTTTTGCAGTAACCGACTTTTTTTGGAAGAACATTGGATGATGATAATTACACGCCCCCGTGGGGAAAAGATAAACTGACATGATGTCAGAATAAGTCAGAAAGCTGTTTTTTTTTCTTAAAATGACATTGCCCAAAAGATAGAATGACATGCTCAAAAGTCAGAATAACCTGATAATATGACATGACTTCACCTAGATGAGGGTGAAATGGCTTCTTTTTGGCTTGGGGATAACGGTGGAGACGTGTATATGACAAGGAATTATTTTCAGAATCGCAGTGCCATCTCCTCTCGAATGAAACGGAACTGAAGGTAGCTCCTACCGAAACGCGGTATTTCGCAGCCCTAGATCTGGCGATGCGAGGAAGTAGAAGCATATGCCGTCTGTATCTACTATTACAAATGAGGCGTTGACGTCCATACGAATAGCTGCTGCTCTTCACGCATCCTGTACAAGCAGGGTAACAACTGCGTGCTATATCCTCTCTTTTTTACGCTAGTTTGTGAAGAGGCAACTTTCTTTTCTCTTAGATTGCATATGTATCCAAGCGAGGGGCGTTTAAAGCACACATACGAACACAAACACAAAGGCTGCCTCGTAGATAGGCGTGCTAGTGTGAGAGTGGTACCTTTAGAATGTCTATATTTCTTTTGTAAGGTGCACTGACTGCATCACTGCCGCGCGCCATATAAGCGCAACATTCCTGATATGATCCAATTGTGAATGAATGGCAGCAGTGCGATAGTCAACCCACCTCTTCTTGTTAGCATATTGGAAATATACGCATTGATGACTGGGTTATGCTGGCACCAAAGAAGCTAGGGTTGGAATCAGTTGCTACCGTTGTATAGGACTGATAGGAGGCTGCCGTCGGTTTCTGTCCCTACGTGATGAGCACTGTAGCGTTTAGTTCTATCACAACTTGCTTGATGTCACACTGGGAAGGGCTAATACATTTGTCCACTGCTTGTACGTCCCTCATCCGCGTCACACTCTCTCTTCCAGCAATTCTTGATGCACTGGGGGTCTTCTTTGGGTGCATTCTATGTCTCTCTATCGCGGCTTGCTCTGGCATTTCATCTCCATTCCCTTCACGTTTTACATTATTGCTCTTTGCAGCTGTTTCGCCACTTTTCACGCCACGGAAAGAAACAGTAGACCCCCTTCTTCCATGAACACTCTACCAGTCTACTTATTGCTGACTCAAATTGTAGCGCAAATTGGTACGTGATAGTATGTTGCTTGCTGTAGTCCATTGACCGCTGGGGCGTGGTAAGTGTGAGCATATCCATTCTATCTGACGATGTGGCCAATGATCAACTTTACGTAGAACTATTTGCTACATTATTGTTATAAAAAAAACCACAAGATGAACAAAAGACATCTCTACTCACTCAAGGTAAAATAACGACATAACGAGGAGTTTTCCCCTCACAGGTAGCCTCTTTTAAATATACCTTTTTTTTTTTTTTTTTTTTTTTTTTTTGCATGGCGCTGCCGCACCTCTCCGTACATGCACCTGTGGAGAGGCGCATAATCGCAAGGGAAATGTTGAACTTGTCCATGCCATGTTAGAGAAATCTTCAACGTTTCTAGGCTTTCACGCCATGTAAGAGAAAAGTTGAACTTGTCCATGCCAAGTAAGAGAAATCTTCAACTTTTCTAGGCTTTCACGCCATGTAAGAGAAAAGTTGAACTTGTCCATGCCATGTAAGAGAAATCTTCAACTTTTCTAGGCTTTCACGCCATGTAAGAGAAAAGTTGAACTTGTCCATGCCATGTAAGAGAAATCTTCAGCTTTTCTAGGCTTTCACGCCATGTAAGAGAAAAGTTGAACTTGTCCATGCCATGTAAGAGAAATCTTCAACTTTTCTAGGCTTTCACGCCATGTAAAAGAAAAGTTGAACTTGTCCATGCCATGTAAGAGAAATCTTCAACTTTTCTAGGCTTTCACGCCATGTAAGAGAAAAGTTGAACTTGTCCATGCCATGTAAGAGAAATCTTCAACTTTTCTAGGCTTTCACGCCATGTAAGAGAAAAGTTGAACTTGTCCATGCCATGTAAGAGAAATCTTCAACTTTTCTAGGCTTTCACGCCATGTAAGAGAAATGTTGAACTTTTCCACCGCTATCCCCCTCCACGCAAGGGAAAAAAAAAAACATTCTCATGACTATTCCCTCCACGCAAGAGAAGTGTTGACTTTTCCATACTTGTATCCTTCACTCAAGGGAAAAAAACAATCACCACGATATTTATACTGCAACCTGTGTAAAATGTGCGACAGCAGCTTGTAAAGCAGTTGAAACGATGGTAAGCTATAGATCTATGTCCTTGGACGTCACACCCTACTCTCGACCAGTATCAGTGCATACCCTCACTATCCAAAGGCTTTCGTCATAGGCACAGGCCAAAACAATGCGTTAGAATGGTTCTTTAGGTGGATTTTCCTTCAAAAAGAATGTCATATTATCCTGAATCTCAAAAGATATTCTGCCATGCATGCAGAATGGCCATGTCAGTATATCTTTTTCCAGTCAGGATATTATGACAGTTAATAATAATAATGTCATATTATCCTGAAGTTCAAAAGATAAACTGACATCTCGGCATGTCAGTTTATCGTTTTTGCAATGTCAGCAAAAGTACTTTTTGAGCAGAATTTGTTAATATAACATTCATGTCATTTTAAGTATTCTGACAGTACAGTCATTTTATCTTCGCCGGCCCCCGTGTACACCTTATTTTCACGCCCCATATGCTATGGGTGTATGCATTTGAGTTGACTGTCCACTCACGGTCAACTCATTTTGACCCTTAACGAGAGTCCACTCAAATTACAAAAAGCCCCACTGGTGTAATAAGAATTGTCCACTCAAATCAACATTTTTCCGATTTCGAACTGTCGTGGAAGCAGACGAGGATGGTGAAGAGAATACATTGGATCCTATGCCTTTTGAGTCAACACAAAAAGTCCGACCGCGGCGTAAAAGAACCTCCTATGCAAAAGGGCTTTCCACGGACATCGTTAGGAAGAAGGTCCCTTCCCAGTATGCAAGACCTGTTATGAGAACATTGGAAGAGGGGAGAGGCGATTTATTATTCATCGAAAGACTAGTCGTGATCGTAGCTTGTATGGTTCTATCACTTCAGTCGCGCGTGCATCAGCAAGGCTGCTCTTAGAACAGAAGAAGAAGAGAAGGTAGACACCGCGCTTGTTGCTTACGCAAGTGAATAAAGTGAAGAGGATGATTCATGTTTTTTTCTCTCGACCATTAGTCTCTCCCTCACCTATGTGAACTCACTCCAAAGCACAGTTTCCCAACGGGAATATCTTTCAACACAACGGGGCCGTCATCCTTTGTCGAGAAGTATCGCCATTCTCGATATTCTCACAAAAAATTTGCAGTATTGCATTTTTCTCGTCTTTGAGTGATCGAAAAGCTGTTGTTTCTTCAAGGCGTCATAGAACAGGGTATAAGGGATCTATGGCTGCAATTAGGCAGCGATCGTGCCGAAAATGCGCTGTCAGCAGCAATTTGAAGTTTTCGTGAATTTACATGGGAATAGCATAGGGGCGTGAAAATAAGGTGTACACGGGGGCGTGTTTTTATTATAGTTCAAGAACATTCATGCACGCGGGTGTGGCGACAGTTAAGGGTCACATGGCCCACTTTAGGTCCACCCAGCACATTGAGTGATTGTTCAACTTACTCCCGTTGCGACAACTGCATGCTAGAGCACGAGAAGCAGCGCGCTCGACGTAGGACTGCGCTAAGTCAGCTGGCGACGGCTTTGGGACCAGCTTGGTCCCCATCGGTCCGACAGACGACATTCCCTCCGGGGAACAGACTTGGCAGGCGAATCAGGAAGCCGATTGAAGTCTTCGCTCCTTCTTCCTCGCACCAACGGTCCAACGCAAAATCATTGCCGTTTTCGCAGAAGAAACGGTCTTTGTCCCAAACTCGGTCTCGGTCTCGGTCTCAGTCTCGGTCACCAGAGGAGCGAAAGCTTCATGACGCTGCCCATGCATCCAGACTGCATGCACATGGTCTATGCGTTGAGGAATTCGAACTCTTCAAACACCACTTATGTCGGGCGGATCTGGAAAATTACCTGAGGGTCAGGAATACCATGCTCTGGATGTGGCGTGAGTCCCCAAAGGAGCCTCTTACACTCACGAAAGCGTTTGAAGCCACCAAATTCTATGGTTTGCATCAAGGACTCATTGCTCACGTCTACGAGTTCCTACTACGATCCGGATACATCAACTTTGGAGCTTGCGCATTTCAGAAACACACTTCGGAGGACCCCGAAGACACCAACCAGCAAACTACAACTGAACCCTCTCCAGCAGCCAGAAAGACAGTATTGGTGATTGGTGGCGGTATCGCAGGAATAGGAGCAGCCAGGCAACTGGAAAATCTTTTCCGGTATTACTCATGGAAGTTTGCGCCTGAGCTCCCACCAAGGGTGATTGTTCTAGAGGCGCGAGCAAGAATAGGCGGACGCATGTACTCCTTAGAGCTCGAATCAAAAGCACCAGCTCCCAACGCTGAGTCGACGTCCTGTCCTGCGAAGCAGTGTCAGAAGAGTGCTTTTGGTAGATTCAAAGTTGACCCGCATCTGGCAACAGACTCCCAAACATCACTTCTGGAATCCCTTGTATCAGAACGCAGAATGAAGCACACCGTAGACTTGGGAGCGCAGATCATCACTGGTTTCAACAACGGTAACCCTATGGAGATCATCGTCCGCCGACAGCTGAGTAACCTTGGCCTCCACTACCTCGTCAACGAGTCTTGCGACTTGTTTGGTCATGACGGCACATTAGTTTCCAAGACGCTGGATCAACATTGCGAGGCGATCTTTAACCATATACTGGATAAAGCTTGCCGGCTGCGAAAGGATGAGGAGTTGCCCACGCACCTCAGAATATATCTCAAGGAGCGGCTCATGAAGGGCGATTTAGATCCAGGACGCGTCAAGACAGCAGCACTTCCCACATTAGGTCATTGTATGGACTTTTTTATCGAATCCCATCCAGAATTCACAAGTTGGACTGATCGGGAACTGGACCTAATTCACTGGCACTATGCGAATCTTGAGGTAATATGGTCAACTCATCTTTCCGCTCTAACAACGCCAAGCCATGGTGGCCAGCTCCTATTGAAGACTATATATTAAATTGTTTAAAAATATCCTGTAGTTTGCAAACGCGACTCCGCTGGACCAACTCTCATTGCGCCATTGGGATCAAGATGACGACTACGAATTTTCTGGACCCCACTCCATGGTCAAAGAAGGCTATGGACAGGTCCCCATACTGCTTTCACAAGGTCTCGATGTTCGGCTTAATAAGGCGGTGGCTGGAATCAAGCATACTGCGAGTTCTACTGTGCCACCAACGACGTCAAGGACAAGGAATTCACAAAGAGATCATACGGAACCCGTGCAGGTCAAATGTCGTGATGGTACCTCGCTTGGATGTAGTGCTGCTGTAATCACTGTACCTCTTGGTGTACTGAAGAGCAAGCAGATTGCATTTTCTCCAGCTCTGCCACAGTGGAAGGAGCAGGCTATTCGACAACTCGGGTTTGGACTGCTTAACAAACTGGTCCTTGTGTTTGAGAAGCCTTTCTGGAATACCGCTGACGAGCTCTTTGGGTATGCCAGGAGCGGTGAAAAAGTGCGCTCCACCGAGGACTACAGTCGGAAAGCGTATCGGTCTTGTCGTGGCAAGTTTTACATGTTCTGGAACTGTATGGAAGTGTCGGGACTTCCGGTGCTAGGTAATTATGTGGCGTGCTGTACAGTGCCCATGCTCGAGCACGACGATATTGACTGGTGCCAGTGTATCGATGCTAACCTTGTAGACTCGACTTTTCGCTTAGTGACGTTGATGGCTGGACAATCTGCGTATGACTGCGAGAAAATGTCGAAGGAGGACCTTGTGGAAGAGGCTATGCGAACCTTAGCTCTAATCCACCCTCACCTTCAGCTTCCACCACCCATCGAAACAGTTGTCACGCGTTGGTCCCAGGACGAATTTGCACAAGGAAGCTATTCGTTCGTCGGCAAGGACGGCGATGGCGAAGATTACGATCAACTGGCAAAACCAATTGAGAACCGACTTTATTTTGCTGGAGAGGCAACCTGTCGACAGTACCCAGCAACGGCACATGGCGCATATTTAAGCGGTATCAAAGTCGCAAAGGACATCCTTGACATGCTGATTGGGCCGCAGCTTGTGCTGAGTCAGCAGCCAAATAACATTGGCGACTATCACGGCATTAGCAGTGAAAACAGGAAGCAAAAATACCACGAGCGCTTTTATGATAACGACAAACGGCGCACCCATTTAACTTCTGTAGAAGAGTCCCGCACCACACACTCGCCTTCGCCGCATCAAGAGGTGGTTACGCCACAGATGCACCTTGGTCATGGATTTGTGGTTCCA
Organism: Mortierella alpina; assembly: GCA_029449245.1. NCBI lineage: Eukaryota > Fungi > Mortierellomycota > Mortierellomycetes > Mortierellales > Mortierellaceae > Mortierella > Mortierella alpina. Next base: position 2,076,508 of record JANATF010000001.1, on the reverse strand, counting down.
CGTCGTCGTGGTAGAGTTTCTACGCGTATGCTTGCTAACTTCGTGGCGGATCGCAGTGACGATGACGTTGAGGATGAGGATGGCAACGACAATGGCATTGATGGCCAGGTCAATGTCGGCATGGTCAATCGTGCCACCGATGTGAATAATGACACAGGAGGAGGCGCTGTCCTCCACCCTCAACGAGGTGCTCAAACGACACCGTCGAGCGAACCTTCTATTCCCCAAAAGCGCAGGCCTGGGCGGCCAAGAAAGGCCGAGGCAGTTGAATCTGATCCCACAGGTTCACCAACAAAGCGATCGCGAGAGCGTGGACGACCTAGAGCAACTCTATTACCAGAGGCGAATTCCTCCAGTGTAGCTCTATTGAAACGGAAGCCAGGGCGACCAAAAGGAGTTCCCGGCAAAGCTGTCAGTGCGCCAGCCCAGCAACCAAAGCGCGGACCGGGACGGCCCAAAAGAAACACGGTCAGCCTTTCTCATGATGTATCACAGACGCGAGCGCAAAGGCCCTCTAGGGAAGTTTCGGAAGAAGCGAATCAGCTTAAAGTCAAGCCCATACGACCTGACGCAAGCTCTGAGGAAGCTGCCCGACCGCCCTTAGTTGTCAGACCTACAATGCAGATGGTAGCCATGCCCTCGTCTGCTGTGCGACAAACTCGATCTAGATACGGAGCGCGGTTCTATAGATCGTTATAATAACCCACCTGGAGAGTTATAATGGCCTCGCTCAAATAAGACAGTGCGACCGCTCCATTATTGCACGATTCAGTCCTGGCCGTCTCTCAGCCTACTTGAAATACTGTATCATGCGCTACCAGGGGGTTACAGCGATATCGCATCATCCAATGTAGAGATATACAAAAAAGAAAGATATGCATGCCAGAGGGTGAGTGCACCAGGGCGATTTTTCACATTCCGGCCTTAGATTCACTCACTGAGTGAATCTAGGGGTGAGTGAATTTATCTTTTTATCTGTTGACGCCTGTACATTCATTCATGAGTGCATTTTGGTGTTCACTCACTGAGTGAATTTATCTTTATCCAATTATCATCATCCTTATCATTTCCCAAACTTCGCATTCTCAGGGGGCTTCCACCACTCTGTACGTCAACACAGGCTGCACTCACGACGTCTCGAAGGAGTTCGATTATTCTAGACTGAGCCAATATGGCTCATGTATATATATACATGATACTAGTATAGAACTTCCCAGATATGTACGGTGAACGAGCGGAGCATGCCTAAGGTCGGCGAGTCTGCAACGGATAATAAAAATGCTAGGGCGGGCTTGGTTGTTAGAACATGAGTACACAGCACATCGCACAGCTTACATAAACCTCCTCATCATTCTGTAGAGGCCATCTGACGCCGTCGACCATAGGACCGACCAACAACGCCGGCTCATAAGCACCGACAGCATGAGGTATCGAGCCGTGTATTAAAAGCTGATATTACGTGAGATAGGCCATGGGCGATTAAATCTGGCAAGTACACGAAAAGCGCCAAATCCCATGCTACACCTTGCTTTTATCCATTGGGCATAGAGGAGAAACGAGTTCGCATCTGAAGCCTATTATATACTGCGGAGCGTTTGCGGCGTGGAGCATTGTTATGGCGTACGATAATGGCTGACACGAGTTGACGCACGCACCGAAATGCAGAAGAGGCTCTTTGAGGGCAACTCAAAGTACACACTGGTCTGTCTTCACACAGACACCTAAGTACCACTTCAATAATCACCTTAAAGCGTAATCAGCCGGGTAACATGGTGCTGCCTTGACGTCCTTGACGAGCAAAGCTTCACGGATAGTAGGGTGTGATAGCTTTGGTACAGTAGGGGGATACTTTCCACTTGATACCCTATGCAACGGCTTATTCGCATCGGTGCTCGCAGCTGCAGTTTGCAAATCCGAGAGCTCTATGTATAGCAGCATTGGAGGCACCACACACCATTGGCCCCTTCCCCTATAGCTCTCCATGGCATGGCAGATTTGTACCACCGAGGCCCCTTAGAACAGCGGCCGTTGTTTGGCCACCAGCCTAGGCCAGAAAAGATTTTAAATAATATTAAGGTGGGGTCGATGAAGGACGAGGCACAAGGGGTACGAGTATCAGCAGCAAAAGGAACAGTGTGGTCATGGCCATCCCTGTCTTTCGACCGGATCTACGACTGCACTGAAGGGATGGCTAATGAACGGTGGGGTCGGAGCACACCATCCTCGCCGAGAACTGAGTTCACCCTTGATTTTATGTGCTAGTCAGGCGTTGGTCTAGAGGTTGCAGTATGGATGTCTGTCTTGTAAACAATACTGCAATAGCTTTCGGCTGATTTTTTTATTATTGTTATTATTACACTCTCTTTTTTCTCCCATCATCCTTTCCTCTCTTCATCCCCTTACTCACAATCACCGCCCCTCCTTTTCCTCCGTCATCTCCTTTCCGCTCTCGCTTATTATTCCACCCACTTTTTATGACTCTCCATTGGCTATAAAGCTTTCGACATTTCGTATTGCTCTAAGCCCCGTTTCACTCTTTCTTTCCTTTAACGAACCCCCACCTTGCATTGACTGCAAACGCCTCAATTGTAGTGACAAACTCACTATCCCTTCCAAGTGCTCAGCATCAACCTCTGTCTGCCCTCCCCTCCCCCCCCCCCCCCACACACTCTTCTTCCCTCCGCTCTCCTGATCTCGCAACCCCAGCCGAACACTTTTAACCTCTTTATTGCGAGTCAACACCCCAACTCTAATCCTAACGGCTATCTTTTCGCTCTGTGTAAACGCAACAAAAAAAACTTTGCCCCTACCTTCGTACCTTTTAAAAGACAACCCAACCCTGTTATTTTTCTTCCTAATCCATTGCCAAGGTGCTCATCCTTTTCCCCTTTCTTTACGTCTTACACGAATCAACCTTCCTCCTCCTCTTTACGGCCTGTCAACATTCTTGTGAGCTCGCAGTAGTGGTAAGTAGAGTTACTTTTACATGTTCCCCTTCTGGTTGTCAATGTTCCATGTGGGATTGATGTGAGCCTACTCCCGATGTTGCTCTCTTGCTTGGCTTTTTTTTTGCCAGACCCTTTATACCCCTGATTGTTTTGTCTCTTAAGCTCGGTCGAGTTGAAGTAAGGACGCGGTAAAAAAATAAGGGAACGGAGACAGGAGACAGTTTTGAGTAAGGCACCGAGTTCTGATACGGCAAGTCTCAGGGAGGAAGTCTTAGTCGTGTTTACGTTGCAATTGTACCCATGCAATTTGAAACCCTCTTTAATAGCGAGAGTGCATCTTCGCTGCCTTGAAGCCTTTTTTTTTCTTCTTTTGATGTTTCTCGTGTTCCAATTGGACTTTCCTTTTTTTTAATTTCAGTTTCTTTGGTGGTTATTTTTAACTGCTGCTTTTTTTTGATTTCATTTGCCTATGCATCGTGCCTTGAACTTTATAGTTGGCTTTGAAATTACATGGTGCAGGCATGGTGTTCAATCTCCCTCCTTGTTTACTCTCGTGTCCTTCGTTGCCGGTGTTCCCTTTGGTTTGGTCATGGATGTATAGTGGATATATCCAGGCAGAACTCCAAAAGCTAGGAACGCGGTACATTTTCCTTTGCCGAAATGGCCATCTGCACAGCTGGCTCTGCCTCTCCTTCAACCGTGACCAGAAATAGAGCTAGCAAAACATGTGCCTCACATGCATGCATGCACGCACTTCATATCCCATCCTAAAAAAAAGCGAGAAGAAAAACGCTAACTCTTCTATTTTCATCCTCGGGTCCTTCTCTTTTCAATTCCTTCGATGTCTCGTTTTCAAGTGAGCCGCCCTCGACCCTCTCCTAATAAGAACAAGCCAGAAACACAAGTACCCTTCGCTGTCGAGAAGAAGCTATAGATCCTCCTAAAGAGCAGATGTCCTTCGGTACCACCTATCTGACCCCAACTACCATCGACCGAGACATCAACTTTGCAAACGGACCTCGCCAGAGTTCCCATCAACGTACCTGTAGTGGCAGCGCATACACCGAAGAAATGTTTTTAACCCCGAAACTCGAGTCCGAACCTAGAGAGTTCTACATGGAGGACAACCGGGATCTGGCGACCGCAGATTCTGGAGCGTACATGGTTGACCATCCTATGAGCGGTATTGATGGAGCACAGAGACACGCTGCGGGTCCGGGAGGAGCCAAGCAACCGCGGGATCGAATGAGACTCAACAGGATTTTGAATGGGTCATCTTCGTCGTCTGAGGAGGGAATATATCAGCAGCAGCAGCAGCAGCAACAGCAGCAGCAGCCTCATCAAGAGGGCGGGCAACCGTACGGCAATTATGCTTATCAGGATAATGTACAGTCGCAGCAGCAGCAGTTTCAGTCCTTCCACCCCTCCGTCGGAACTATGCCTGTGTCCTCGTTCCCATCACCAATGGCTGTGCCAGTGGCATCGCTCCCGACTTTGGCTACCATGTCGTCATCCATGTCTCCCTCGACCTCATTCTCACCTATGAGTCAACCCAACCTGATCTTTGACAACGTCATGCCGTATTCGTACAACGGCGCGCCTTATCAGCACCAGACCTATCCGTTCAAGCATGCCGGTAATGCTAAATCGATGGATCCTTCCGGGTTTGCGACCGATTCCAATCAGGGATACTCCCCTCAGGCCCAACATTACCAGCATAGCCCCGACCCTTCGGGCTCGCCTTCTGTTCTTTCGACCTTCCCGCCGCGCATGAATTCGGATGTGCATGGAGCCCCTGATTCGCCTCCTCAATCCTTTTACCATGGACAGCACCAGGCACCTTCTCCATACAGCATCGGATCGCACAGCCCGACCTCAAATGGCTCGTACCCGCCTTCTTATGTTGCGACTGGCCCCCCCGGATATGGATCATTGACGCCGACACCACCTGCCACGCCCCATTATGGATTTTCTCACACACCTGATGGTCGCTACACTGGTACCTCTGTTCCTGTCTATGGTGACTACTTCACGTTGCAGTCGCAACAGTCGCCTGCTGGAGCTCGTGCAAACAGCCGGTACCTCGGCTCGCCTTCGACGCCACCAACTCCCACTCCCTCAGCTCGCTCGCGTAAAACTCCGTACCAACCTCGCGCAGCAAGAGCATCAGACTTGGGAGCTACAGGAGCTACTCCTGCCCCTCGACGATTTCAGTGCCACGAGTGCGAGAAGGCTTTCCCGACTAAAGGCGAGCTGGCCTCGCACTCTCGGTGCCATCTTAAAGTTCCCGCCTTCCTCTGTGGAATTTGCGGACGACCTTTCAAGCGCAGGACAGATTACGTGCGTCACGTTCGCAATGTGCATGAGGAGGTTGGACGCTACAGCTGCAGTCAGTGTGGCGAGCGATTTGGTCGTTTGGACAAGCTTAAACGTCACGACAAGCGTGGCTGTGGGGCGGACCCCGAGGACGATGATAAGTAGAGCGCGAGTCGTAACTGCATCGGGGGGGAGCGTTCATTCGTTGCCTTTGACATTGTAATAGTCCCTCAAGTCAGTAGTTGAAGCACAGCGTTATTTTTCTGTTCTTTGTCGGTTCGCTGGTCGTCTCGATTATTATCAGTTGTCCACCTTTTTTTTCTCCACTTACTTCCTGCGTCTATGAGCAACTCCTGGCTGTAGTCAATGGAAGAACAAGGATGAAGACCTAAGCCTGTACCTAAAAAAAAATAAAAAATAAAAAATAAGGGAATTTTTTTTCATTCGTTGTCTTCAATTTCACTTCTTGACCTGACCGCGCTTGATCTCGACCCCTCGATTTGCCTGCGTTGCATCCTCCCTTGCCTCTGCCATCAGTGTAATCGCACACCACACGCAAACTCAAGATCGCCCCGAGTTCCTATCCCTCGTCATCGGACACTCGTCACTGTTAAGCAATTAATGACAACTTTCAACGGTCGACCCGCTACAAAGGGCGGAAAGGCAGTGTTTGTCCAAAGGTAATTGGCATCAAACGGTGTCTGAACGGACATCTGGTGCGTAGAAAAATTATCTCAGGAGCCTTGCAGCTGGCACCTAAAGCTGAGCATCCGTTTGACACGGCAGCACGGTGTACAGGCAGGAGCAGACTGCAGTTAACGCTAGTAGATTAGAAGCTTGGGATTGCATTATACTTGACGATTGTAAGAGATTGTCTACACTTGAAGGTTTGCGTCCTGATGATCTCGAAGAAATGGCTTCAAGAAAGGTAGCCGCTGTATGTGCGAAAGCAGCAGGGCCACTATGGCTATATCTAGAATGAGCAGCCTGGAACACAGGCGTGCACCCTTGGACATCCGGATCGACGCAGCTTACAGATATTTATCATCTCCGTTCTCACAGGGGACCGAAAGGAAAATGGGGTTCTCATTCGCCTCCAACAACAAGCCAGTCAGCATTCTCGGCAGGTGGGAACTCTTCGCCCCAGTCCACTAGCCCTGCGCCCGCCCCCACACTCAAGGAGACTGTTGTCAGCGAGACAGACTCGAAACATATGCACGACCGCATGCTCTTCTTATTATCCAACATGATTGTACGTGGCGTCTGCCTTTGAAAGCCCCACAATGGTCGAAAGTGTTCTCAACAAATGACAGAGGATTAACATCTGCATTTGATTTTTTTTACAGGGTATGACAGTGGAGATCACTGTCAAGAATGGATCCAAGTATGAGGGACTTTTCCATACAGCCTTTACCGAAGGGGATCTAGGAATTGTTCTTCGTCTAGCAAAGCCCATCTCGGGCAAGGACAAGAATGAACATGCGCCATTGATCAACCAGATGATAGTCCTCGCTAAGGACTGCCTGGCTATCAGTGTTGTTGGCGTTGACTTTGAACCCCACGAGCGAATGGCCCCTGAGCGTGGCGAGCGCGAAGGTAATATTTTATTCTCGGCGAGAGTATTAGATATGCTTCAGATGGACTCTAACGGCGTATCTGTGCTGTGAACATACACGTAGGCTTCAAGACCGACACGGATATTAGTCGTTCCGGCGATATCAGGGAGAGGGATCTTAAAAAGTGGGCCCCCGAGGAGCATACCAACTTTGGCGGCATCGAAGATGATCTCACTGATTCACATCTCGGTAGTAATACTTCATGGGATCAGTTTGCTGCCAACGAACGACTGTTTGGCGTCAGGACAGATTTTGACGAGGAGCTCTACACCACGAAGCTGGATCGCACTGGCGTTGACTTCAAAGCCCGTGAACAACATGCCATCCAGATAGCTAATGAAATTCAGCAGAGCGTCTCGAGCAACGTACACATGCGAGAAGAACGCGGACTGGCTGTGGACGACAGCGGATTGGACGAAGAGGACCTGTATGGCGCTGTGGTTCGAGATCCTCTACCTGTCTCCAACAAGTACATGCCTCCAGCCATGCGCCGACAGCAAGAGCTCAACCAGCAGAAGCGGCCCGGCACACCGTCCAACCAACATCCAACTCCTCGTGTCTCGCATACCCAGGTATTGGCATCGCCATCCACCTCAGCACCCACACAGTCTTCCAAACTCCAGCAAGCGTCTTCACAGACCCAACACTCTCAGGCGTCAACACTCGGTGCCAAGGATCAAGCATTGGGTACTACAAGCACTGTTCCGATGACTGCCGCCACGACAACCACCACCACTACTGCCCGTCCAAGCATCGTTGCTAGCACGAGCATATTGACGTCACCTAACTCCAAGCCCGTGGAGTCTGTGGAGCAAACAACTATCAATCGCTCAAATTCCACGAAAGTCAACAGTGCTCAGTTCAACTTGAACGACCTACGGACTCATAACCCAGTCTCTGCTCTTCTGAACGCCGCAACAATTCAAGGATCTAAGAACCAACAAATTCCAGAGCATGCCGTGGATGCCAAGCAGATCGAAGACAATCTAGCCAAATTTGCCATGACTGCGCGAACGTTCGCTACCAACGACAAAGCTCTGGTCAACCAAACTAAAATGGGATTGACTCAACGCAGAACAGAGCTGTTTCAAATGGAAAAAAACGGGCTCGCCGCTGAGCTCAAGCAATTTGGCAAAGAGATGTCTGTAAGTTGAGTTAATTGTTGAAACGGTATCACAGTGAAACCATGGCTTCTAATGCGTAAGACCTTGTATGGTGATTTCATTTTGTCGTAGAAAAAGCTGAATAACACACCTATGCCCGACGATGTCAAGGAAATTTTTGGAAAAAAAGGCGATCATGCTGTGACAGCAGCTGGTACCACAGAAAGCAACTCCAAGGAGACCACGACTGCCAGGTCTGCAGAAACTGACAGGATCATTGCAGAGCCCAAGGATGCCACATCCACCGTCGCCAAACCGCCGGCTACAGGGGTCACAACATCTACGAATTTAATTGAAAAACCAAGTGCGGAGAAATCTCTTCCTGGGAACTCTTTCAAGTTTAATCCGAAAGCCTCTGTCTTCAAGCCTAATGTCAACGCCGCTCCTTTCACGCCCTCATTCGCAGTCGGTGGCGACAAGAAATCTTCTTCACCTGGTGCTCAAGCAAGTGCGGAAAAAAACATGTTTTTTGGCAGGAGTATCAAAAAAGGGCCTCAGTCATTGCAGGAATTAATGTCAAGTCCATTCGCAAAGGGTCAAACATCGTCCAATCCTGCAAGCATTGCCCCTACCTGGCCATATGGCCAGCGTGCCTTCCGTCATCTATTTCAAGTGACAAATCGGTACGAAGAGGACCTGATGTATAGTCAGGGTATAGGACAGCATGGCGGGAACGGCACGGGTAGCTACTACGCAATTTCGCCCTACAATTACGGGCCGTCGGGACAGTTTAGTGTACCTCCTCACATGACCATGGGAGGACCCAGTCACATGGTGCCTTTCATGGGGGCGGGCGGGCCTGTTCCGTTCTCACAGCCGCCACCTCCTCCAGGAATGCCACACACAGGAGCAGGGCCTGGATTCCCCCAGATGGCACCTACATCTTCTCGTATGTATTTTTATTTTAACTACATTGACAACCAGGGATGGATGGCTCTTTTACGTTGCTCAGAATTAACACCCTGTTCTCTCCAAACAGCCCTTTATCCACCCCAGGGATTCCAGCCTGGGCGAGCGGGTATGATCGCCCCAACTGGGATGCATATCCCAATGTATCCGTATCCTCCGGCAGCACATGGTGAGCGATGTTCTGTTTTGGCTGGTCTTGTAAGAGCGCGGATGGCCAGCGCTTTTCTCCTGCCTCGCTAATAACAAACCTACTGCTGGTGTTCCTGTACAACGATTAGGTGGTCCAATGATGATGCGGTACCCACCTCCCGATCTGATGCCTCCTCTGGGCCCAAACGGCATGATGGTGCATCAAAGGCCTTTGGGCATTGACCCCCAAATGATGCACTACCCAGCTGCAACCCGGGAGCATGGACCAACGGAAGGTTGGTGAAAACTCAAAATATGCATCATGCATGAACCGTGCACAGATGACTGATCGATAGCTTTGCATCTTATTTTCGCTTCCTTAGACGCGACCAAGGATTCCCCAGCCAGCTAACACCAGTTATCACCCAGATCACTAGTGTGTGGTGAGGCCCCTTGTGTGATTTGCGGCTAAGCAGTTTAAAAATAAACAGTGTTTTGCCTCATGAGCTCCTCCCTCCTAGTCCGACCATCTTCCGCTCATACAGTACGACCTCATTGTAACATACTGGGACCTGCTAGGTTCTAGGGAGTGTACCTCTCTAGTCGGAGACAACTTCCCATTTTATCAAAGTTCATTGAGTGTATAGATAGCCCTGGCAGCGGCAGACAATAAACAGCAACTCTTTGTCTCCTTGACTTCCCCCATTCCACTCTACGTTTCATCCTGGCTCTGGCATGCATTCTCAAGCTAAAGTCCACTTAGTGCATAGTACAGTACATGGGCGCTGACTGCTGACAACTGAGGCACGTTGGATATGTACATTTCAGTGGATATGTACATTTCAGTGCATCCCCTTAAGTCTTCCGACCTCTGATGCTAGTCTCGCATCCAGCCCCTTCATTTTACGTGGGGCAGGACTCGCAGTCCTGCTTCCACTGAAATGAGGGTCTGGGAAAATTTATAGACTTATCGGCAGAGCGACCCGTAAAATCCAAAAAGGCAACTTGTTAAGGGCTTTCCCATGCGCATGGACATGCATGACGGAAGCAAAAAATACACCCTCTCTCACTCTCTACTCCACCTTGCGGCCCCAGTCCTTTCACTTGTTATACTTCAGTCTCTACAGTAGTCATGGACCCAATTCTTTCTGATTTGCCCCCCAAACCCATTGTTATCCAGCATGATGATCCCTTCGTAAACTCTTTCTGCCTAGCCACCATAGCTGCCGCGAGGGCCGAAAGAAGGGCAGCGGAGTATCGAGAAAGAAGGACCAAGTTTCAACAGCAGGAAGATAACAGCAAATCGCTTTTATTCATATTCAAGGCACTCGCCACCAAAGGCCTCTCCTTGCGCGAGTTCCTATTTAAGAGTTTCAACTCCGAGCATGAAGAAATCAGGAGCAAGGTTAACCAATTTTGCGCCACTGATGGTCCTGCTGCGGTACTCCACCTTTGGGGGATGAAGTTGGAGGGTGGAAAGTACGACTCTAGCTTTGCTAAGGAGGCAATCGAAATCGTGGGCAAGCGCGTTCAGGCCGACCTCAAAAACGCCAGCAAGGACACCACTTTTCGGTTTCCAGCAAAGAAAGTGAGCCGTAAAAATGTAGAGGCATTCTCTCTGGACCGTATGAGGGCCTCACTAGCGAACTCGGCTCCGAATCTTACACACCTTCTGAAGCTAATGACACCAACAACTGAAGAGAAAGGGCTCTGGAAGCCGTACTGTAGCAGGGGTCAGGTCAAGTAGGTGGAAAAGGAATGTATTTACAGGTATCGTACTACTCTACTCTATATAATCGTTGTGACTGGACACTACTGTTACACCTTCCCCTTTTAAAAATGGATCCCATGTGCTGTTTTAAATTCTTCAACCAACTCGAGGCAATGAGAGAGGTTGCCGAGTGGTTCCCAGGTGGCGGAGCTGCGAGGGTAACCCTTCCAAAGGATGAGGAACTGGTGTTGACGGCGGTAGCGTCTGTACTCAAGGATGCCTTCAGCCTCGTACTCCTCTTCGCCGTCAATGATTTCTGGTGGAGGCCTGGCGGGTGCTCGTGGTCCAAGGGCTTCTGGTGAAGGCTTATAATCTTGGAAGCGGTCCACGTGGAACACATCGTGAATCTTCATGGTCGGCGGTAGCTCAACACGAAATGAGACCGGCGAGTGTTGCTCCAACAGCGTATAGGGTCCGATGAAACGAGGTTGCAATTTGCGTGAAGGCTGGTTTTGGTCCGCGGCGACTGTGATATGGTCCGTGTTCAGTAACACCTGATCTCCAACCTTGAACGTGTGGTCTCGGCGTCGTGTGTCCGCGTTCTTGGCCTGTCGTTCCTGTGCCAATGCTATGGCCTCCTTTGCGATGGTCAAGGAAGTGTGCTGGTTGGTCACGAACGTTTCTACCGTGGGGATGAGTGTGCTCGGGGGCAGGAGCAGCGCGGCTGGTACACGTGGATGGAAGCCGGCGTTCAGAAAGAATGGGGAGAATCCTGTGGTGGCATTGGTGGCGTTGTTATAAGCGAACTCTGCAGCAGTCAAGAGTAGGTCCCAGTTCGTCTGTTGTTGGTCCACGAAGGCCCTCAGCATGATCTCCAGCGTCTGATTGGCTCTTTCCGTCTGGCCGTCCGTCTGTGGGTGGAATGCAGTTGACATGGCGAGCTTGACATCCATGAGGCGATGAAGTTCTTTCCAGAAGTGGCTGGTGAACTTGGTGTCGCGGTCCGAGACTATGGCGGTGGGCATTCCATGCAGCCGAAAAATGTTGTCAAAGAAGATCCGGGCGACGTCAGGGGCAGTGTCGGTCGTCTTACTGGCCACGAAGTGGACTTGCTTTGACAGCTTGTCCACAAAGACTGTGATGGCGTCAAATCCTCGCGGCGTCTTAGGCAGCTGAACGATGAAGTCCATGGTCACTGTGTCCCAGCGCTGATCCGGTATATCAAGGGACTGGAGAAGTCCTGTTGGTCTTTGACGACTGGGCTTGTTGCGTTGGCAACTTTCGCAAGTCTCCACGTACGTCCTCGTGTCCCGTGCGATCCTTGGCCAGTACGCTGCTCGTCTGAGTTGCTCATACGTCTTGTCGAATCCCAAATGACCTGCTATTGCTGAGTCATGAGCATCATGTAAGAGAGAGAGACGAATGTCAGACTTCTGAGGAATGCAGACAAGGTTTGTGTCATGTCGTTCTGTGATATTCTATATGATTATGAGATACTAACTTACTAGGTACTGAAGTCAACGAGAACAAAGAGAGGGTTTATTTTGATCCGCGCTCATGGAGCCCTTATATCGGGCCCCATGATCACGTCACAGTAGATATTTGGTTCTTGTAGAAATAAAAAGGGAGGTGCGACTCAGGTACACAGTCCCTGAGCCCCACACCGACTAGGACATGACAGACTCCCCCTCCAGATTGTTGCCTGGTTGTTTAGCCTGACATGCGACCAAGAACGTTAGCTAGGCGCTCTTTAGTGGTCTGGATCAAAGGAAAAAACCCGAAAATTCGGTAAAAAATAGACCTTTAACCTTGGGTAGAGGGATTTAAACCTCAGAAGTACTGGATCCACATGAGTGTACAGCTCAATATGGATTCAGTAGAAGAAGGAAAACCGTGAAGATCGGGAAAGCCTTCGACATAGATAGAGATAGGGAAAAACGAGAAACCTATCGTGTATATTACATATGATGGGATAAAAAACAGAAACCCAGTGACAGAGTATGCGTCTGCAGAACGACAGCTGTCATTAAAATACAACCAAAGATACGGATGGTTGGCACTTGTGTGTGCAAAGTCGAAATGGCAAAACGCAATGCGAGAAAAGACCATTGACATAGACTGCAACGCAGATGCAGGATCAGTGCATCGCGTGTTAGCAACTCTGAGAAACAGCAACTGTAAAAACTCAGTACAAAAATAGAGCGCGCGTGGAACACAAGGGTCCGCGTTATGTAAGTGAGTGCATTTGCGAGTGCGACCCACTCTCCCCCGCAAAAAGGGATTTTTTGCGCCAAAAAGTCAAAAGCAGATTAGCAATGAGCACTGAATGCCAGCCACCAAAAAAAAAAAAAAAAATCAACATCTTTTTTCTTTTTTTTGCTCATCTACTCGACGTTTTCTTCCTCATCACCACTCCGGTTCTTTCTCACTACTACGCGTCATAGTTTTCGACTAGACAATAAATGATTGCACGTCCTTCCGCAGCATTACGACCTTGTCTTACGACCTTTTTTTCGTAACACCAGCTCTACCAACAACTCTCGACAACGCGCTTTTAGCTGCAGCAGTCTTATTGTTGGTCAGGAACGCCTTCAACTCTTCCTTTTGTGTCTTCAACAACTTTCGTTGCTTCTTCGCGACCACATGAGGATTCGTCTGATTGATCCGCTTCCAGTACTGGTGAATCAACCTGTCCGAGTCGAATTGGGAATGAGGGATAAAGGAGTCTTCATCATCCGAGTAACCCTTCCAGTGGACTTTATAAAGGACAGCGCCGTCTTCGACCTTATGGTCAACGATAGACTGGACTTCATAACTCTCATCTGACTGTGCGTCCAGATCTTGAGTGACCACTTCCAACTGCTCAGGAGCATAGTGACGAGGCAATACTTCACCCGTTAAATCCTGCAACTCGTAGGCACCATGGGTCGTTCTCCTTGTTACTTTAAATGGACCGTCCTTTGAAGGAGACATGGAACCAACAGCAACAGGATCCCGAGCCATGACAAATGCGCCAGGCTGGATCTCACGGATAGTATGTGAGTTGTTGAACTTGTCAATCATTTTTTGCTGATTATCCTTACTAAGAGAGGATAGCGCAGGGAATACCAATTGAGTAAGATATACTAATCTTTTCTCAAGTTCTTCATCTGACATTAGGCGACTCTTCGCAGCAGAGAAATTTGATATGCCGGAGAACGCCCTCCCGTAGAACAGGGAGAAGGGCGTGGAGTTTGTTAGGGATACAATCTTCGTGTTCATCTGCAATTGGACCATGGGTAAGTGCACATCCCACTCTGGAACTCTGCCTTCGATGTTCTTACGAAGAATGTCTTTCATCGACTTGATATGTCTCTCCGCAACACCGTTGCCACGTGGGTGGTATGGAGTAGACAAGCGATGGTCAACGCTCAACGTCTTGGTCAATTCGGATATGATACTGTTGACAAATTCTGATCCGTTATCACTTTGAATGATCTTAGGGAAACCAATGTCACAGAAGAGCCGAAAGAGACATGTAGCAACTGATTTTGCTTCTTTGTTCCTTAATGGATATAAGAAGACGAATCTGGTGCAGACGTCTACTACGAGCAAAGCGTACTCATGTCCGCTGGAGCTCACTGGGAACTGTGCCAGGTCAATGGCCAGATGCTCACCAGGTAACTCAGCATGAATAGCTTTCAAAGGATGATAGCCCTTTCTTGCAATATTGTATCGCTGACAGGATGAACATGCTTTCACCCATTTAACACAATCCTCTTTCAACTTAGGCCACGTCTTGCTGTCCTGTTGAATGGTCTTCACCATGGCGGATGCGCCGAGGTGACCAAAAGAGTGGACCTCTTTCAACAGGCGGCTACGTTGAGCCACAGGAACAACATGGCGACTTTCAGGATCGACTGCATGATGAACGAAAGGTAATTCGTCCACATCCATGCGGTCATCTATCTGAATACCCTCCGCCAAACGAATTGTTCCCGTTTCAGCCATTTGAAGAGCGAAATCTGCAGAATGAATCTGTTCTCTATCAGACGCACGAGTGGTGGCAGACGTCTTTCTAGTACCAACCCTAAAGTTATCTTCTTTATCCTTGCTCCACAACTCTTCAGGAAACGCCCTAGAAAGAGCATCAGGAATGATATTCAGGATACCGGGTCTATGAATCAGCGTGAAATCATAGCTAAAAAGAGTGTCCTTCCACTCTGCTATAATGTTGGTCAACTTCTCTTGATCTTGCAAGAAGGTAAGAGGTTTGTGATCAGTGAACAGAGTAAAGTGTCTTCCAGCAATATAATAATGAAACTTCTTGAGAGCGTAAATGATCGCCAAGAGTTCTTTCTTATACGCTGGGTAACGACGCTCATGGTCTTGCAAAGACCTAGCCATGAACGAAATGTAATTGACCTTGGAAAATATAACCGGAATTGAAGTAACGAGACAAGAGAGGGATCTGTTTATTCGCCAGGAACCGGAATCTAAATAGGTTCGGTTCCTGGGGCTCTGTCTAGCTACTATTGTCATGTGATCTGGCCAATACGGTGCATCACTCTCCTCCCCTCTAGAGGACAAAGTCCAGGGTAAGAGTAGCAGCATGTGTTGGAAGATCATGGTGAGGGAAAAATAAGAAAACCCTCTTGGTGGCCATATCAAAATGGGTCATAGAATACTCTACACGTGATTAGTGCAGAGGAAAATGAGATGCATCAAAATAAGGCACTTGTGCTTTTACTTGCTCCTTCTTGTGCTTCTTCGAGCAGAAGGCTTGCCCTGCTCTTGTTGCGTCGTGATCGATATCCGCGTAGGATGACGAGGCTGCGAGCGAGACTTGGATCCAGACTGAGGCTCGCGACTTCCCCAGTATTCCCGAATACAACGCCTCTCAATAAAGTTCTCTTCAGGTTCCCAAGTATCAAATTCAGAAGAGTAGTCTTTCCACTTTACGAGGTATTCTACTCCCTTCCCCTTTGAAGAATTTCTGTGGTTGAGAATCTCTTCGACCTCGTAAGTGGGATTGTCATCGTAGTCGTCAAGGACTAGTTTGAGCTGCGAAGGTGCATAATTGCGGCCAAGGGTGTTACCTGTGCCATCTTTTAAGACATACGCGCCACCAGTGTTCTTGCGGACAACTACAAAAGGACCTTCATAGCGGGGTGACAGTGCATCGCTAAGGACAGGATCTAAAGTCATTACTTTGGAGCCATCAGGGAACTCATTGTGCAGAATGGTGCTGTTGAACCTCTCAATCATCTTACGTTGAGTCTCAGAAGACTTCGCATCAATTGCAGGAAAGACGGTTTCGGTCATATATTTCAAGCGTTCCAACAACTTGTCAGTGGAGAGGAGCTCCTTGTTGGTGTCAATACTTTGCTGGAAGCCATTAAATCGACGTGCAAAAAAGAGAGAGAACGGAGATGAATTGTGCAGTGCCACGATTTTAGTGTTCATTGCCAGCTGCGTCATGGGAATATGAGTATCCCAGGCAGCATCAATCCCCTTCACTTCTTTCTTAACGATCTCTTTAGCTGTTTGCACATGCTTTTCGGCTACACCATTACCTCGAGGGTGGTAAGGGGTTACGAAACGATGCTGGACATTGCATTCTTCGGACATTATACGCAAAATCGTGTTAACGAACTCCTTGCCGTTATCAGACTGCAGGATGCGAGGGAATCCAATCAATGAAAATGTTTTGAACAGCTCTTTGGCGATGGTCATTCCTTTTTTGTTTGGAATAGGAGTAAGGAATGCAAATCGTGTGCACACATCGACTAGGACCAAAAGATAAACATTACCGTCTTTTGACTGGGTGAATGGACCGGCAAGATCGACGGCCATATGCTCACCAGGTAAAGTTGCATGAATAGCTTTCATAGGATGATATCCTTTCTTAGCAATATTCACTTTTTGACATTCAGGGCAGCGTTGAACGAATTCCAAACATTCTTTAGCCAAGTTGGGCCAAGTTTTGCTTTGCTCATGGATTTGTTTAACCATAGCATTAGTGCCGAAGTGACCAAGAGCGTGAACTTCAGCCATTAAGGCTCGTCTCTCTTTTGCAGGCACAGTAATTCTTGGCGTTTGACCGTCTTGAATCAGATGAACATATCCATAGACCTTTTTGGCGACCGTGTTTGATCGAGATGTCCATAATGACGTAGGAAATTGACGCGATAAAGCGTCAGGGAGAATATTGAGAATGCCTGGTCGATACACTACTTTGAATGTGTAATCGAGGATGGTGTCATGCCATGCTGTCATCATAGGGTTGAGATCTTTCTGTGTGTGGATGAATGTCAACGCACGGTGATCTGTGAACAGGGTGAAATGACGACCCCACAGGTAGTAGTGAAACTTTTTAAGTGCAAATACAATAGCAAGCAGTTCTTTTCTAGTTGCAGAATACTTCCTCTCACTTACTTGCAAAGAGCGAGCCATAAAAGAGATGTAATTGATCTTCTTAGGGTGATCTTCTCCATCCGGCAACTGGTACAGCACAGCACCAATTCCAAAGTTGGACGCATCTGTCGCAACATAGAACGGTTTGCTGAAGTCAGGGAAGGATAGGATCGGCGCTTTCACAAGTAGGTGTTTCAATGCTTCGAACGCGGACAATTCAAAAGCAGTGAGTTTGAAGGAACCACTCTTGTTCCGTAATGCATCCAGTGGAGCGGCAATAGTACTGAACAGGGGGATATATTCCCGAAAGAAATTGAAGGTACCCATATAGGATTGTACTTCCGTTGCGGTAGTGGGTGGCATCCAATCTTGGATGTTGGCCAACTTATTTGGGTCCACACGCTTACCATGGAGATCAACCAGAAATCCAAGGAGAGCAATCTGCGTGCTGAAAAAATTACATTTCTTGGGGTTGATGATCAACTTTGCTTTGTTGAGTCTTTCAATCACTTGCTTGACATGTTCGGCATGCTCTTCTCTGTTTTTGGAGAAGATGACGATGTCGTCGATGAAGAAGCAAACAAATGGTAAATCGCCCAAAATGCGTGACATGCCTCTTTGGAAAAGACTAGATAACGGTTTCAAACCGAAGGGTGCCTTGTTGAACATATACTGTTTTCCATCGTGCATGAACGCCGTCAAGGGTCTATCTTCTTCATGGATAGGCAAACGATGATATGCTTGGGTAAGATCAATGGTGGAGTAAATTGAGTTGCCTGCAATTTGCTGCATGATATCGGAGATTAATGGTACGGGAAATTTATCATCCGGTAAATGCGCGTTGAGCGGTCTGGGATCGAGACATACACGCCAGAGTGTCTTCTTTCCATCAGCGTCCTTCTTTGCGGCTAGAGTTAAAGTGTTGTTATGAGGGTTGCCAACTGGGGCAAGTCCGATGACCTTGCTCTTGAGCCATGCCTCAATTGTTTGATCTACAATTGGGCGCTGTGCATACGGGACAGGACGTGCACGTCTGTGTACGATGGTGCCTTCTGGAACAGTTAAGAACACTTTCATTTCTTTCACCGTGCAGTGACTCTCCGGAGGAATGCTCTTGTTTTCAGACAGCAAAGATACAATTGCTTCTTCAAATTCAGTCTTTTGTTTTATAAATTCAGGCGTGCTCTCTTCTTCTGGAGTAACAAGTGGCTTGAGTGTAGGTCGTACATCCTCTTCAGCTTCAGGCAACCGACGCGAGGATGCCTCAACATCAGGAAGACCTGAGACGCCAAAACCGAAATGATAGAACAAATCCATGCCGATCGCTAGTGCATGTTTCTGTTGAATCACTTCAAAGGGTGCCGATAACATATTTTTCCCGCATGTGACATCGATATTCTCTGTTTCTCCGATGCGTGGTGTTACTGAGTTGTCTGCCAGTTCAATTGAGCCAGTGACCTCTTTCACTTTTAGGTTGTAACGCTCCACCAGTTCTGTACTAATGAAAGAGTGCGATGCGCCTGTGTCTAATAGTGCTTTGTGCTTGTCACCAAATATCATCACATCGACAAAGAGCCTGTTGTCTTTGTCTACGAGTTTCGTCTTTTTCTTTGTGATATATCCTTTATGATTTGGAACGAACGTTGCTGCATAATTAATTGGCATCCAAGGAACATTGTACATGTAACGATATGTGTCTGGTTCTTGTTGCATTGTCATTCCCTCGAACTCTCTGATTTGATCGTCCTCAGTAGGAAATTGCTCAATTGGATACCATGCTTCATGATCCTTAATCTCTGCATCGTTGCAGGGTTGCTCGATGCTACTACTCTCCTCCTCCTCCTCGGAAGATGATGCATCACTGGGATCCAGAGCGTGGATGGATACTCCAGCGTTCTTTACATTATTGTTGTTGGTTGCATCATTGTGTAACGTTGTACTACAGACTTTATTGTTCATATTCTTATTACCCCACAAAGTTTTGATGGTGGTGCTTGCTAGCACGTTGCTTAGCGTGGTAGGGATGACCTTAATCGGAGCGATGGTTGGCATTGCTGCCAGAGCCGGAGCCTGTGGTAGTATATTGACTTTGGCGTTAGTTATTGCTTGTGAACTAAGGGACCGTGCATTGACGATAGGGATGGCGTTGACATCATTACCTCTATGGTTGTTAAAGGGACGCTGACGTTGAGCATTGTGTCCGGAGGAGGAACTTCCACGCATGTTTGAGGAACCTTGATCGCCGCGTCCATTCCTGCAGTTGTCTGCGAGGTGTCCGGGCTTGCCGCATTGACCGCAGACTTTGCAGTCTTTAGTATCATGCGAATTGTTGTCACCATGACCATTAGCGCAGTAGTATTTACTACCGCTAGGCTTGGGACCTTTGGAATCAACTCTGCCCTTGACCTTGGAGGTGAGAGATTTCTTGCTTGGGGATGGCTCGGAATCGTCATCATCCGAATCAGACTCAAGTGCTCGTTTCTTGGTATTGGCTTCATCGGTGTGGTGAAGGTACTCTAGATACGTAAAAATAGACTATCTGGTAAACAACATGAAACTAGTCTGGCCAATGATAAGAAAACTACATGTGAAAATGCCCTTACGTTTGATCGTATGATCTGATTTCCGTTGGGGGGCAATCGGAACTGCGCAGACCAAACAGTGGTCGCTATCAGTCAAGAAAAAGGGCTGGGGTAGAATATTCATATGATAAGTGACTAATACAAAAAGTGCCAGATAGCAGCATGCCAACCAGAAAATCACTTACTGTGAGAGCCGCTTGGGGGACTCGTGGTTCTCACAGGGTGTCTCTCTTGGGGGCGAAGAGAAGAGAGAATCTATCTATCAATATCTAAGGTAACGTCGACACACGCAGGTTAGGGACCTGTATAGATCTTGGGACTCCGTCGGGACTCCCGTACAAGCTGCAATAATACGCCGAGGGGTGCTGTTCTTGGTCCTCCTCTCACATCGCTAGTGGTCCATTATCGTACCTGACAAGAGGCCGGGGGGCTGCGGGCCTCTGTGGTGTCGGATGCTTGATACGGCAGGGGAGGGAACGGGACTGTAGTTGTGTTCGAGAGGGGACGATGAGAACTGTAGGGGATGGAGGTCGAAAGACACACCTGTCTCGTCTCTGCTCTTGCTGTGGCCGCGGTATATATGTGTGGGAGAGCTGTGGCAGAGTAACTAACCGCAATGGTTGTCAGTGAGGTGAGAATGAGTGTGGGAACGATGTTCTTACAATTCAGTGTATATGATACGATTTTGGGGAAGGAAACAGACCTCGAACCAAAGTCCAAGGCTGGGGCTTCTTTTATGGGTTATAAATTTAGGGTGCTATACTGAAGCTATATAAAATTGATGTGTTCATAAGGTCTATACTGAATAGAGAGGGTAGCAGGATTTTGATATTATAGAGGGAGGGCAGATGAGAGAGCGATCCTGGCTTCGCAGTGGTCCTGTACTATTTCCCTGCTATTTTGGGCGGATCCCCAATCTCTTCGTCACAATCGGGACCGTCAATCGTTTCCAGGTAAGAGCAGTACTCTTTGATGGAGGTGAGAGACTGCACGTCCTTCCGAGTTGCTACCATGTACTTGAGTTCGACCATGGAGTTGACCATCGACGGTAGGGCTTGCTTGACTCCTTCCAACGTTGCACGGTCAGTGTCCGGTAACTTGTTCAGGCGGACGCTTCTGCGGATACGGTATGCAAACTCACGGTAGAGCTCGTTCTTGCGGATTCCTCCCGAAATGACTGCTTGAACGGCTGCCTGACGCTGCTGGGGTGTCAGTGTGATGTCAATGAAGACCTCTTCGCATTTCTCCTAGGTCCGTTGCAACTCTGGTATCTCATCAAGGGCTTCCTTCAGGCGACGCTGGGTGTCATCAATCAATACGGCCACGATTAGCAGACGGTGCGCCATACTCTTGAAGTTCGTACCATAGCTGCTGCTCAGGACCGCATGGAACTTGTCCAGGAAGACATGGGCTTTCGAGATAACATTGTATGGCTTGCCGGTACCGAGTGTCTTAGGGCCGAAACGGGGACTATCGTTGCCGAGTACAGCCATTGTCTCTTTTTTGTGCGCTTCGACCTTGGGTTGGACCTCTATTGTCGTCTGAGGGTCCTCAGCGTACTGGCAGTTCTTGAAGGCTTCCTCGAATGTCGCAATGGCTGCCTTCATCCTGTCGAGCCGTTCCTTGTGTTCGTCGATGTCCTCCTGCTGCACCGTTCCGTCTTGCGTGTAGAACTTCATGACTAGGTCCATGTGGTCGTTTGCCGCTGCCTTGAATTGATCACGCATTATGCGCAACCGATTACGTGCCTTCGCAAGCCGTTCTTGATCGCTCACGACGGGTTCCGGCTTGGGTACAGGGGCATCATCCATTATCGAGTCTTCATCGTTGGGCGACGGTGAGATTGACAACCTCTGGATGCTGCCATCGAGGATGCCATTAGATGCCTCGATGACTGGTGTGGTCGACTGGTCCATATTAAGATTGGGTTGGATGGATGGATGGATGAGTTGATCCACTAGTGACCAAACGATCCGTCTTGGGTTCGTTAAAAAAAATGGAAAATATAACCGGAATTGAAGTAACGAGACAAGAGAGGGATCTGTTTATTCGCCAGGAACCGGAATCTAAATAGGTTCGGTTCCTGGGGCTCTGTCTAGCTACTATTGTCATGTGATCTGGCCAATACGGTGCAGACCTTTCCACCTTCTCCATCTGGTAACTGATAGAGAACAACTCCAATACCAACATTGGACGCATCAGTGGCAATATAAAAGGCGATCTTGAAGTTCGGAAATGACAAGACAGGAGCGAGCACAATGAGCTCCTTGATCTTTTCAAAACACCGCAACTCAAGATCGTTCAGGACAAAGACGCCCTTGACGTTTTTGAGCCTGTTCAATGGTGCAGCGAGTGTACCGTACAGTGGAATGTACTCAGAGAAATAGTTGAACATACCAGTGTATCTCTGCACTCCTTTACCATTGGTAGGTGGCATCCATGATTTGACATTGGCAACTTTCTCAGGATTAATCCTTCTTCCATGTCTGTCAATCACAAAGCCGAGAAGCACAATCTCGGTTCTCATAAAGTGGCACTTGTCGCGATTGACAATAAGTTTGGCTTTTGTTAACCGATCAAGTACAATCTTTACATGTTGTAGGTGCTCTTCCTTCTTCCGCGAGTAGATGACAATGTCGTCAACGTAGATGCAGACAAAGGACAGGTCACCAAACATGTAGACCATGCCCCTTTGGAAGATGCTGGTCATGGGCTTTAATCCAAAGGGAGCCCTGGCGAACATGTACTGCTTTCCATCATATGTGAAAGCAGTATACTTTTGACTGTCTGCAGCCAACGGCAATCGATGGTAAGCTTGCGACAAATCAATAGTCGAGAAGAACTCGTGTCCAGCCGTCTTCTGCAGGATGTCTGAGATGAGCGGCAGCTGGAATGTATCCGTGTCTAGCAGTTGCTTATTGAGGACTCTAGGATCTAAACAGACTCTGTATTTTAAAACATTGCCTTCTAGGTCACGTCGTGCAGCAAGCGTCAACGAATTATTAAATGGGTTGCCTTTCTGTGATATTCTATATGATTATGAGATACTAACTTACTAGGTACTGAAGTCAACGAGAACAAAGAGAGGGTTTATTTTGATCCGCGCTCATGGAGCCCTTATATCGGGCCCCATGATCACGTCACAGTAGATATTTGGTTCTTGTAGAAATAAAAAGGGAGGTGGGACTCAGGTACACAGTCCCTGAGCCCCATGTGGTGTTTTATGCTGGTGTGGGGCTCAGGCACGTATGTACCTGAGTCGCATCTCCCTTTTTACTTCTACGATTATTAAGAGTTCCCGTGACCGGTGTCTGGAGGAGCTATATAAGTCCTCCAGATCCCTGTCCACAATAAAACCCTCTCTTGTTCTCGTTGACTTCAGTCCCCAGTTAGTATTGTAAGTTTACCCCTAGAGAATATCACATTTTTTTCAACGTACTAAAGAGTCGGCATCCATCCATTGCATCCATCTTCAAGTGTGTTTGATTTGCATCCATTGAGATTCTATCATCCATCTTCCACTGTTTGCAATTGGGACCTCTCCTTTGTCGTTTATCATTGCTCAAGCAAGATCCAGAAAAAGACCCAATAGGCTTGTTCCTGTTGAATCCTGTTTCGAAGATCGAACTTGTGTGCTCTTTTGTGTATTGGCTGCACATCACTGCGTGATCCGCTGTTCTTGGAAATATCCAGTGCGCCGTGTTCCAGTGTTGTTTTCAACCACCACAATTCTTTGCATTTGTTCTTGGTATTTACCACGGCAAATCATTTTGATTGTTTGACGGTATCCACCGCCTGTAATTCATCATCCTCTCTGCTGATTGGCTAGTGCCATCAGCAAATCATTCTCTCTGTTGTCGGTTAGCTCCGCCAGAAAGTCTTAATTGTTGTCGTGTTGTTGAGTTCCAGCTACCGGAAAATTCTTCCTCAAGCAGCTGAGCTTCGACCGATAATTTTACTTGCAAAGTCATTTGACGCCAAGTATTCCTTGTGTGTGTTTCGACTATCACTTGGTGTGTTAGAGACAAGACCTATAGTAGGGAAGTCTCGTGTAATCATCCTATAGACTGTAAGCTGTAGTGTTTGAGCATCGAAACTGTTGGCATAATAAAAGTCCAGTCTTGGTATCGCTTGAACCTCCTTTTTTCGCCTTTGCTTTTTATTACCGCATGGCTTCTAACGATAGTGCCTCAGCTATTCCTGAGGACGTCGTAATGGCATCTGGTGATCCACCCTCAGCGCATACTGGGGAAGCTGATATGGACGTATGGTCTATCGATGCTTCGGATGACAAACTTTCCATGTTCCAGAAGTTGGAGAGGGAGGTCGAGGAAGCCAACAGGGATAAGCAGGATGCTTTGAGTCGCTACATGGACACTAAAGTTGCCGTGCGCAAACTAAAGCAGCTCGACAGCAAGGATGCAACTCTCACTGATGCTCAACGTCGGCGTAATGCAGCTAAGCATGATGCGAAAGTGGAAGATGCCCAACGAGATCTCGACAATGCTGTTAGGGATTTCGACACGGTGCATCGACACTGGATGCAAATGCGACCGCAACCTCTCGATCATCAATATCGAGATGAGCAGCAGTCGCCGGCTTCGGACGTGCAGGACGCAGATGAAGCGTCAGGATCATTGGTCGCCCAATTTAATTCGGCGAGCATCTGGCATTGCGACATCAGGCGCTGCTTGAAGGAAAAGGTTGTTCCTGTTTTCCAAAACAGCGAGAAGATTGACTTCTCGAGACTGATTCCTAAAAGCTTCCCTGACGAGCCAGAATTCAAGTTGAAATTGCAGGGCAAGGAAGACCTGGCAGCTTTGGAGATTGTGCGAGTGATCAACAGGTTTTTGCGAGAGTTCCGAGACTTTTATAAGTTGCATCTCGGCAGCCTGTTTGCGATCCTAGCAAGCCAGTACATGATGAAGGCCTTTAGAAAAGCCGGCATCGAGGTACGCTTGTTGGAGGAGTCACTCGTGACAATGGGCAAGGACTTGACAACCCAAATGGAGGCCGTGCAGGAGGCAGATGGACCAGTGTATTTCGACTATACGTCGATTGACACTTGGTTTCCGATTGAGAAGTGTGTGCGCGAGCTATTTCGCGTTGACCTTCTTAAGTCGGAGGCTGTCAAGCAGGTTTTCGCCCTCGACACTGCAACATTCACCGACGTCCACCTCTATGCGGGCAAAGTCGAATTGCTGATGGAAGCGTCAGGACTCAAGGACTCGGCTTACGAGACTCTAGTCATAGAGTCTTTGTTTGCTGGGTTGCCTGATGAGGGACAGAAGGCTATCACGGCAAAGTATCCAAAGATGGTTGAATTACCCAATGTCGCCGCCTTTTTGGATTGTGTCCGTGCTGACAGCACCCAATTTCCAGGTCGCAAGACTGATTGGGCCAAGTGGTTTAAAGCCCGATTCAAGTCCATTGAGATTGCGAGTCAGTCGGCCACTCCGGTTGCTTTTGTGAAGAAGCCCGCGATCCCGCAGCCTAACAAGGGCAAGCATCCTCGCAAGGATACTCGCCAGCCTTGTAGCAAGGAGAGGTGCACTTCCAGCACCCATGCTCCAGCCCAATGCTACGTATTGCATCCTGAACTGAGACCTCAGTTCAAGAAGCACAAGTCGTCTGCTCATGGCCATATCCGTTCGGTGTCGGCCATGCAGAAGGCGCCTGCTGTTATTGAACTGCAGCCTGTCCATGCCAAGCGTTTGGCCGCCATGACTCAGGAGGTAGATATGATCCGTAGTTCGAGCTTGGACACTATTTTAGCGGAGAAGATTAATGATGTTCATATCAATAAACACGCTGATGTTGCCCGCTATTTTGCTGAATTTGATCCTTATACACCAACAAAGAGACTTTGTGCTTTCAGAGGTGCTCAAGAAGGTGATAATCGCATTTCGGTAAAGATATATGCCAATGGCAAAGAACTTACCGCTGTACTTGATTGTGGATCCACAGATTCGTATATCGATTTAGCCATTGCTAGAGAGATGGGGATCAAAGTAGCCAGGCTACCAGGACCAATTGAGTTAGGAGAAGCTGGAATGAAAGCTGAAAACATGCTTACATGCGACAAAGTTGATCTTGTGTGTAATGACAGATCGGTTTCGTGTCAAATAAGTGTTATGAACATACCTTATTACGATTTTTATATCGGCATGGACTTGTTTCCTCGCTTTGGGTACTATGTCGGAGGTGTCCGCATGCCCAAACCGCCTCCTTTGACTGATATCTGGATCTATGATGATGATAAACCATCTATCTTGCCAGATGCTGTTCCTGACACAGAAAACACGCCCGAGTTCTTAGCGGACAAGGCACATTTCCTGAAGGAACTGGAACCTGCACTGGAGCGCAACTCTGCAATCGATCCCAAAAGCTATTGTGAGCTTGAGATCCTGAAAGTAGAGTTGAAATTGCCGGCAGACTGCGTAATTAATGTCAAATCCAGGCCGTTCCATGCACATTCACAAGGTGCAGAGGTCGCACGTCAGATCAAACAATGGGGGGATGATGGTGTCATCGTCCTTGCGCCGAAAGGCAATCCCTATAATAACTCGCTGACGTTAGCAGCCAGAAGAGATATGGATGGTAAAGTGTTGAAGTACCGAGTGTGCCTAGACCCGAGAGTGCTGAACAAACAATTGTTAAAATCAGACACGTTCCCGTTGCCACTGATTCCAGATCTACTCAAAAAGGCTGCTGGTCATAAGTATTATTCTACCTTTGATCTGACGCAAGCGTACCATCGACTGCCACTTTCAAAAGAAAGTCAGCCGTATACAGCTTTCACCTATGAAGGAAAACAGTACATGTTTGCAAGAGCTCCCTTTGGTTTGAAACCAATGACGAGCATCTTTCAAAGAGGCATGTCTTACCTCCTCGGTGACCTCCAGTTCGCTGGCATCTATGTTGATGATACGGTTATTTTCTCTCATACGAAGGAGGATCATTTAGAGCAAGCTAAAATAATTGTGGACAGATTGACACAAGCGAAGCTCATCCTCAATCGTCAGAAATGTCATCTCTTTCATACAGAGATCATGTTGTTAGGATTTCTTGTTAACAAGGAAGGAAGGAGAATAAATCCTGAGAAGGTGGCCAACATTTCACAATGGGCCCCGCCTACCAACAACAAGGCAGTACAAAGATACATGGGAATGTTTAACTACTTCCGAGAGTACTTGCCGTTATATGGTCCTATTGCTGGTCCACTCGAATCTTTGCGCAATGCTAAAGGTCGCTTCGTACTGAATGATTTGCAGATGAAGTGCTTTGAGGGCATTAAAAAGCTATTTCCGTATGCTCCTATTTTGAAACAAGTAATCTGGAGACTGCATATGTATGTAGGAACGGATGCTTCGAATGAAGGGATTGCTGGTATGGCTTATCAGTTACCATTAGGCGAAAAAGACGATAGTAAGATTAATTATATCTCTTTCACTTCGCGTGCTTTGCGTGATCATGAGAAGCGGTATCCGGCTTATAAAAAGGAACTACTAGCAATCATCTTTACTTTAAAGAAGTTTCACTATTATTTGTGGGGCAGACGTTTTACCTTATTCACAGATCATAAGCCGTTGACCTTTCTGATGGATCAGAAATGTTTGTCAAACATAATGGCTGATTGGCGTGAAACTATATTCAGCTATGACTTTGAAATCATTCATCGTCCTGGAATATTGAATGTGATCCCTGACACTTTATCCAGAGCGTTTCCTGAAGAATTATGGCCAGAAGATAAAAGGTCAGCTATCGTGAAGCATTCAAAGAGTAATGCTGCCATGTCCAGTGTGTCATCTGTTCCAGAGACAATTGATTCTGTAGACTTTGCTCTTCGAATGACTCCTGATAGCATAACATCTCCAGAAGGGGTGCAGTTGCCTGCATTGTCTTTCATGCATCAAATTCCTGATCCTGAGAGTTGGCACGTTCCTGAGAAATCTAGGCGAAGAGAGATTTTGAAGAAGACGCATTCCTTTGGTCATTTAGGGGCTACAGCAATGGTGAACATGATCCATCAAGACAATAAAACGTGGCCCAGATTGAAAGAGGACTGTGTCCTCTGGGTTAAATCGTGTTCATCTTGTCAGCGGTACAATATCGCAAGAAAAGGCTATCACCCTTTAAAAGCCATTCACGCAGAATTACCTGGTGAACACTTGGCTATAGACTTGGCGCAATTTCCGCTGAGCACTAATGGCTATGAATATGCATTATTAGTCGTTGATGTCTGTACTAGATTTGTATTTCTATTTGAGTTGAGAACCAAGGATGCTGCTTCAGTTAGTAAGCGCCTTTTCCGTCTCTTTTGTGATATCGGCTTTCCGAAAATCATCCAAAGTGACAACGGGCTAGAGTTCGTCAACAGCATTATCAAAGAAATGACAAAGACACTTACAATTGATCATCGTCTGTCTACACCGTATCACCCTCGAGGTAACGGAGTAGCAGAGAGGCATATCAAGTCAATGAAGGACATTCTTCGTAAAAACATTGAAGCTAACCCCACTAATTGGGATGTGCACTTACCCATGGTTCAACTTCAAATGAACACGAGAATTGTCTCGCTTCATAACTCTACACCGTTCTCCTTGTTCTACGGTAGAGCGTTTCCTGGGATATCAAATTTCACAGCTGCGGACAGTCGATTGCTATCTGATGATGATTTAGAGAAAAGATTATTATACTTGACTCATTTGATATTTCCTGCACTTTCTGACATTAGTTCAGACAACCAAAAGAAAATGATTGATAAATTCAACAACTCGCATACCATCCGTGAAATTCAACCTGGCGCATTTGTCATGGCGATCGATCCAGTTGCTGAAGGTGCTCTTGTTCCTAAAAAGGACGGCCCTTTTAAAGTAGTGAGACGAACGAGCTTTGGTGCTTATGAATTGCAAGACGCAACGGGTGACATTTTGCCTCGTCACTATGCTCCTGAGCAATTGAACGTAGTAACCCAAGACCTTGCGCAGCCCTCTGAGGAGAGCTACGAAGTTGAGTCGATTCTAGGACATAGCTTAGAAGACGGCCAATTGCTTTATAAGGTTCATTGGAAGGGATACTCGGAGAATGAAGACTCTTTCATCCCCTACGAACAGTTTGACTCGGACAAGTTAGTCCACCAATATTGGAAAGGAATTAACAAGACGAATCCTCACGTAGTCGCGAAGCAGCACCGAAAGAAGCTGAAGACTCAGAAGGAAGAGTTGAAGAATCACCTTGCAACAAGCGTGACAGCTAGCACTAAGAGAAAGGCTCTTGCAGTCGCTTCAATTGCTCAAGCTGTCTCCGGCACTACGCATCGGGTCAGACGATCAGGTCGTGGTAATACGGAGAAGTTGTAGTCGTTTTCAGGTTTGTGCAGGAGAGGGAATGGAGAAGAGAAGAGGCATGTACATTACAATTTTTGTAATTCTATTTTTGAACCGCGTAAAAAATCATTTTGCGGGGGAGTGTGGGGCTTATTCCCATGTATACCACATTCTCACGCGCGCGTTGTTCACCATGAGGTTTTTTGGATTAAGGTTTGGACCTTACTTTCCTCATTCATTCACACTTGGTCTTTGGTCTTTTTTCCGCATTGCGTTTTTCCATGACAAGTAAGAGTTGTCTTTTGTCAACTCGTGCCATTGAGCACTAGCCACCGTATATTAGGCATTTTAGACAGCCGCAGTCTGCAGACGCACTGTACAGCAGTATGAGACATGTTCTCATCAGACTAACTCAGGTTAATTTTTGATCCTGGTCTGAGAAGGCTTTCCCGTTCTTCATCGGTTTTCCTTCCCAAGTGGTTCAAGCAAGAGATGTACACTCTGCTTTACCCACTCTCAGAGGTTTTAATCCCTCTATCTATATGGAAAAGGTTCTTTTTTCCCATCACGTTGTATGGTTTTTCCTTTATCCTGGCACTTTAGAAACGAATTGCTACCGTTTCTAGCCACATCACAGCACTGCAACCCTGGATTTCATCTCGAGGGGGGAGTCTGTGGTGTTTTATGCTGGTGTGGGGCTCAGGCACGTATGTACCTGAGTCGCATCTCCCTTTTTACTTCTACGATTATTAAGAGTTCCCGTGACCGGTGTCTGGAGGAGCTATATAAGTCCTCCAGATCCCTGTCCACAATAAAACCCTCTCTTGTTCTCGTTGACTTCAGTCCCCAGTTAGTATTGTAAGTTTACCCCTAGAGAATATCACACCCCACACCGACTAGGACATGACACGTTCAACAAACAAAAGATTCTCGTGGAGTGAGTATCTTTGGGGGCAACTTCCCTGGAGGCAGCTTTCGTAGATAGGACCGAGTTTAGGGTCATCCGGGTAACTATGTAGTAGGGGTCAGGTCAAGTAGGTGGAAAAGGAATGTATTTACAGGTATCGTACTACTCTACTCTATATAGTCGTTGTGACTGGACACTACTGTTACACCTTCCCCTTTTAAAAATGGATCCCATGTGCTGTTTTAAATTCTTCAACCAACTCGAGGCAATGAGAGAGGTTGCCGAGTGGTTCCCAGGTGGCGGAGCTGCGAGGGTAACCCTTCCAAAGGATGAGGAACTGGTGTTGACGGCGGTAGCGTCTGTACTCAAGGATGCCTTCAGCCTCGTACTCCTCTTCGCCGTCAATGATTTCTGGTGGAGGCCTGGCGGGTGCTCGTGGTCCAAGGGCTTCTGGTGAAGGCTTATAATCTTGGAAGCGGTCCACGTGGAACACATCGTGAATCTTCATGGTCGGCGGTAGCTCAACACGAAATGAGACCGGCGAGTGTTGCTCCAACAGCGTATAGGGTCCGATGAAACGAGGTTGCAATTTGCGTGAAGGCTGGTTTTGGTCCGCGGCGACTGTGATATGGTCCGTGTTCAGTAACACCTGATCTCCAACCTTGAACGTGTGGTCTCGGCGTCGT
Source organism: Mortierella alpina (assembly GCA_029449245.1). Taxonomy (NCBI): domain Eukaryota; kingdom Fungi; phylum Mortierellomycota; class Mortierellomycetes; order Mortierellales; family Mortierellaceae; genus Mortierella; species Mortierella alpina. The sequence continues at coordinate 2,045,816 of JANATF010000001.1, read as the reverse complement.
GTGTCCGCGTTCTTGGCCTGTCGTTCCTGTGCCAATGCTATGGCCTCCTTTGCGATGGTCAAGGAAGTGTGCTGGTTGGTCACGAACGTTTCTACCGTGGGGATGAGTGTGCTCGGGGGCAGGAGCAGCGCGGCTGGTACACGTGGATGGAAGCCGGCGTTCAGAAAGAATGGGGAGAATCCTGTGGTGGCATTGGTGGCGTTGTTATAAGCGAACTCTGCAGCAGTCAAGAGTAGGTCCCAGTTCGTCTGTTGTTGGTCCACGAAGGCCCTCAGCATGATCTCCAGCGTCTGATTGGCTCTTTCCGTCTGGCCGTCCGTCTGTGGGTGGAATGCAGTTGACATGGCGAGCTTGACATCCATGAGGCGATGAAGTTCTTTCCAGAAGTGGCTGGTGAACTTGGTGTCGCGGTCCGAGACTATGGCGGTGGGCATTCCATGCAGCCGAAAAATGTTGTCAAAGAAGATCCGGGCGACGTCAGGGGCAGTGTCGGTCGTCTGACTGGCCACGAAGTGGACTTGCTTTGACAGCTTGTCCACAAAGACTGTGATGGCGTCAAATCCTCGCGGCGTCTTAGGCAGCTGAACGATGAAGTCCATGGTCACTGTGTCCCAGCGCTGATCCGGTATATCAAGGGACTGGAGAAGTCCTGCTGGTCTTTGACGACTGGGCTTGTTGCGTTGGCAACTTTCGCAAGTCTCCACGTACGTCCTCGTGTCCCGTGCGATCCTTGGCCAGTGTGATATTCTCTAGGGGTAAACTTACAATACTAACTGGGGAACTGAAGTCAACGAGAACAAGAGAGGGTTTTATTGTGGACAGGGATCTGGAGGACTTATATAGCTCCTCCAGACACCGGTCACGGGAACTCTTAATAATCGTAGAAGTAAAAAGGGAGGTGCGACTCAGGTACATACGTGCCTGAGCCCCACACCAGCATAAAACACCACAGACTCCCCCCTCGAGATGAAATCCAGGGTTGCAGTGCTGTGATGTGGCTAGAAACGGTAGCAATTCGTTTCTAAAGTGCCAGGATAAAGGAAAAACCATACAAAGTGATGGGAAAAAAGAACCTTTTCCATATAGATAGAGGGATTAAAACCTCTGAGAGTGGGTAAAGCAGAGTGTACATCTCTTGCTTGAACCACTTGGGAAGGAAAACCGATGAAGAACGGGAAAGCCTTCTCAGACCAGGATCAAAAATTAACCTGAGTTAGTCTGATGAGAACATGTCTCATACTGCTGTACAGTGCGTCTGCAGACTGCGGCTGTCTAAAATGCCTAATATACGGTGGCTAGTGCTCAATGGCACGAGTTGACAAAAGACAACTCTTACTTGTCATGGAAAAACGCAATGCGGAAAAAAGACCAAAGACGAAGTGTGAATGAATGAGGAAAGTAAGGTCCAAACCTTAATCCAAAAAACCTCATGGTGAACAACGCGCGCGTGAGAATGTGGTATACATGGGAATAAGCCCCACACTCCCCCGCAAAATGATTTTTTACGCGGTCCAAAAATAGAATTACAAAAATTGTAATGTACATGCCTCTTCTCTTCTCCATTCCCTCTCCTGCACAAACCTGAAAACGACTACAACTTCTCCACATTACCACGACCTGATCGTCTGACCCGATGCGTAGTGCTGGAGCCAGCTTGAGCAATTGAAGCGATTGCAGGAGCCTTTCTCTTAATGCTAGCTGTCTCGCTTGTTGCAAGGTGATTCTTCAACTCTTCCTTCTGAGTCTTCAGCTTCTTTCGATGCTGCTTCGCGACTACGTGAGGATTCGTCTTGTTAATTCCTTTCCAATATTGGTGGACTAACTTGTCCGAGTCAAACTGTTCGTAGGGGATGAAGGAGTCCTCATTCTCCGAGTATCCCTTCCAATGAACCTTATAAAGCAATTGGCCGTCTTCTAAGCTATGTCCTAGAATCGACTCAACTTCGTAGCTCTCCTCAGAGGGCTGCGCCAGGTCTTGGGTTACTACGTTCAATTGCTCAGGAGCATAATGACGAGGCAAAATGTCACCCGTTGCGTCTTGCAATTCATAAGCACCAAAGCTCGTTCGTCTCACTACTTTAAAAGGGCCGTCCTTTTTAGGAACAAGAGCACCTTCAGCAACTGGATCGATCGCCATGACAAATGCGCCAGGTTGAATTTCACGGATGGTATGCGAGTTGTTGAATTTATCAATCATTTTCTTTTGGTTGTCTGAACTAATGTCAGACAGTGCAGGAAATATCAAATGAGTCAAGTATAATAATCTCTTCTCTAAATCATCATCGGATAGCAAGCGACTTTCGGCTGCTGTGAAATTTGATATCCCAGGAAACGCTCTACCGTAGAACAAAGAGAACGGTGTAGAGTTATGAAGCGAGACAATTCTCGTGTTCATTTTGAAGTTGAACCATGGGTAAGTGCACATCCCAATTAGTGGGGTTAGCTTCAATGTTTTTACGAAGAATGTCCTTCATTGACTTGATATGCCTCTCTGCTACTCCGTTACCTCGAGGGTGATACGGTGTAGACAGACGATGATCAATTGTAAGTGTCTTTGTCATTTCTTTGATAATGCTGTTGACGAACTCTAGCCCATTGTCACTTTGGATGATTTTCGGAAAACCGATATCACAAAAAAGACGGAAAAGGCGCTTACTAACTGAAGCAGCATCCTTGGTTCTCAACTCAAATAGAAATACAAATCTAGTACAGACATCAACGACTAATAATGCATATTCATAGCCATTAGTGCTCAGCGGAAATTGCGCCAAGTCTATAGCCAAGTGTTCACCAGGTAATTCTGCGTGAATGGCTTTTAAAGGGTGATAGCCTTTTCTTGCGATATTGTACCGCTGACAAGATGAACACGATTTAACCCAGAGGACACAGTCCTCTTTCAATCTGGGCCACGTTTTATTGTCTTGATGGATCATGTTCACCATTGCTGTAGCCCCTAAATGACCAAAGGAATGCGTCTTCTTCAAAATCTCTCTTCGCCTAGATTTCTCAGGAACGTGCCAACTCTCAGGATCAGGAATTTGATGCATGAAAGACAATGCAGGCAACTGCACCCCTTCTGGAGATGTTATGCTATCAGGAGTCATTCGAAGAGCAAAGTCTACAGAATCAATTGTCTCTGGAACAGATGACACACTGGACATGGCAGCATTACTCTTTGAATGCTTCACGATAGCTGACCTTTTATCTTCTGGCCATAATTCTTCAGGAAACGCTCTGGATAAAGTGTCAGGGATCACATTCAATATTCCAGGACGATGAATGATTTCAAAGTCATAGCTGAAGATAGTTTCACGCCAATCAGCCATTATGTTTGACAAACATTTCTGATCCATCAGAAAGGTCAACGGCTTATGATCTGTGAATAAGGTAAAACGTCTGCCCCACAAATAGTAGTGAAACTTCTTTAAAGTAAAGATGATTGCTAGTAATTCCTTTTTATAAGCCGGATACCGCTTCTCATGATCACGCAAAGCACGCGAAGTGAAAGAGATATAATTAATCTTACTATCGTCTTTTTCGCCTAATGGTAACTGATAAGCCATACCAGCAATCCCTTCATTCGAAGCATCCGTTCCTACATACATATGCAGTCTCCAGATTACTTGTTTCAATATAGGAGCATACGGAAATAGCTTTTTAATACCCTCAAAGCACTTCATCTGCAAATCATTCAGTACGAAGCGACCTTTAGCATTGCGCAAAGATTCGAGTGGACCAGCAATAGGACCATATAAAGGCAAGTACTCTCGGAAGTAGTTAAACATTCCCATGTATCTTTGTACCGCCTTGTTGTTGGTAGGTGGGGCCCATTGTGAAATGTTGGCCACCTTCTCAGGATTTATTCTCCTTCCTTCCTTGTTAACAAGAAATCCTAACAACATGATCTCTGTATGAAAGAGATGACATTTCTGACGATTGAGGATGAGCTTCGCTTGCGTCAATCTGTCCACAATTATTTTTGCTTGCTCTAAATGATCCTCCTTCGTATGAGAGAAAATAACCGTATCATCAACATAGATGCCAGCGAACTGGAGGTCACCGAGGAGGTAAGACATACCTCTTTGAAAGATGCTCGTCATTGGTTTCAAACCAAAGGGAGCTCTTGCAAACATGTACTGTTTTCCTTCATAGGTGAAAGCTGTATACGGTTGACTTTCTTTTGAAAGTGGCAGTCGATGGTACGCTTGCGTCAGATCAAAGGTAGAATAATATTTATGACCAGCAGCCTTTTTTAGTAGATCTGGAATCAATGGCAACGGAAACGTGTCTGATTTTAACAATTGTTTGTTCAGCACTCTCGGGTCTAGGCACACTCGGTACTTCAACACTTTACCATCCATATCTCTTCTGGCTGCTAAAGTCAGCGAGTTATTATAGGGATTGCCTTTCGGCGCAAGGACGATGACACCATCATCCCCCCATTGTTTGATCTGACGTGCGACCTCTGCACCTTGTGAATGTGCATGGAACGGCCTGGATTTCACATTAATTACGCAGTCTGCCGGCAATTTCAATTCTACTTTCAGGATCTCAAGCTCACAATAGCTTTTGGGATCGATTGCAGAGTTGCGCTCCAGTGCAGGTTCCAGTTCCTTCAGGAAATGTGCCTTGTCCGCTACGAACTCGGGCGTGTTTTCTGTGTCAGGAACAGCATCTGGCAAGATAGATGGTTTATCATCATCATAGATCCAGATATCAGTCAAAGGAGGCGGTTTGGGCATGCGGACACCTCCGACATAGTACCCAAAGCGAGGAAACAAGTCCATGCCGATATAAAAATCGTAATAAGGTATGTTCATAACACTTATTTGACACGAAACCGATCTGTCATTACACACAAGATCAACTTTGTCGCATGTAAGCATGTTTTCAGCTTTCATTCCAGCTTCTCCTAACTCAATTGGTCCTGGTAGCCTGGCTACTTTGATCCCCATCTCTCTAGCAATGGCTAAATCGATATACGAATCTGTGGATCCACAATCAAGTACAGCGGTAAGTTCTTTGCCATTGGCATATATCTTTACCGAAATGCGATTATCACCTTCTTGAGCACCTCTGAAAGCACAAAGTCTCTTTGTTGGTGTATAAGGATCAAATTCAGCAAAATAGCGGGCAACATCAGCGTGTTTATTGATATGAACATCATTAATCTTCTCCGCTAAAATAGTGTCCAAGCTCGAACTACGGATCATATCTCCCTCCTGAGTCATGGCGGCCAAACGCTTGGCATGGACAGGCTGCAGTTCAATAACAGCAGGCGCCTTCTGCATGGCCGACACCGAACGGATATGGCCATGAGCAGACGACTTGTGCTTCTTGAACTGAGGTCTCAGTTCAGGATGCAATACGTAGCATTGGGCTGGAGCATGGGTGCTGGAAGTGCACCTCTCCTTGCTACAAGGCTGGCGAGTATCCTTGCGAGGATGCTTGCCCTTGTTAGGCTGCGGGATCGCGGGCTTCTTCACAAAAGCAACCGGAGTGGCCGACTGACTCGCAATCTCAATGGACTTGAATCGGGCTTTAAACCACTTGGCCCAATCAGTCTTGCGACCTGGAAATTGGGTGCTGTCAGCACGGACACAATCCAAAAAGGCGGCGACATTGGGTAAGTCCACCATCTTTGGATACTTTGCCGTGATAGCCTTCTGTCCCTCATCAGGCAACCCAGCAAACAAAGACTCTATGACTAGAGTCTCGTAAGCCGAGTCCTTGAGTCCTGACGCTTCCATCAACAATTCGACTTTGCCCGCATAGAGGTGGACGTCGGTGAATGTTGCAGTGTCGAGGGCGAAAACCTGCTTGACAGCCTCCGACTTAAGAAGGTCAACGCGAAATAGCTCGCGCACACACTTCTCAATCGGAAACCAAGTGTCAATCGACGTATAGTCGAAATACACTGGTCCATCTGCCTCCTGCACGGCCTCCATTTGGGTTGTCAAGTCCTTGCCCATTGTCACGAGTGACTCCTCCAACAAGCGTACCTCGATGCCGGCTTTTCTAAAGGCCTTCATCATGTACTGGCTTGCTAGGATCGCAAACAGGCTGCCGAGATGCAACTTATAAAAGTCTCGGAACTCTCGCAAAAACCTGTTGATCACTCGCACAATCTCCAAAGCTGCCAGGTCTTCCTTGCCCTGCAATTTCAACTTGAATTCTGGCTCGTCAGTACGGTTTCTCACGAATATCCGACATCCGACATCCGATCCGCATTCGATCCGACATCCATTCGATCCGACATCATTCGATCCGACGTCCATTCGATCCGACATCCATCCGATCCGACATCATTCGATCCGACATCCATTCGATCCGACACCCATTCGATCCGACATCCATTCGATCCGACACCCATTCGATCCGACATCCATTCGATCCGACACCCATTCGATCCGGCATCCATTCGATCCGACACCCATTCGATCCGACACCCATTCGATCCGACACCCATTCGATCCGACGTTTATTCGATCCGACCCTCATTCGAGGCACCCATGCTCTCATCCGACCTTCATTCGACGCACTCATTCTTTGATTTGACCTTTATTCCCTTTGATGACTCTTCGTACTTCATCCATGACACTCATCGCAACCATTTATCTACCTATATTGCTCAATCGAACTTCCGAGGTAGTCAGCCCAGGAATCAAGCAACATCTGCTCCCTGATCCTAGGATCACTAAGGCGATTCCTTGTGTATGGCAAAAGTGTGCGCGCTTTTGAGAAGCATCTCTCTGACGGTGCTGAGCTCGCTGGGATAGCCAAAAAGTCCCTCGCCATTTTGGCCAAGATAGGATATTCTTCATGATGCTTTTCCCACCACGGAAGACACTTCACATGGAGTTTTCGCTGCGACACAAATAACTCCAGGTCGTCTTCTTTCGGTTGCTTGGTCATTCCAAGAAGCCTAAGCTCCACGTCATCATCATCAGAGTCTGGAAGCGGTTGCGTGAGCTCTTCGTCCAAATCGATTGCGGTATCGGCGTACTGGCTGGTCCACACGTCGCGGACGGATTCCCTGGTGTGACGAAGAGATTGGGGATCCGCCCAAAATAGCAGGGAAATAGTACTGGACCACTGCGAAGCTAGGATCCCTTCTCTCATACGCCCTACCTCAGTAATATCAAGATTTCATTTCCCTCTCTAAAATCAACATCAGTACCCCCCTTATAGCCACCACAGTTTTCATAGTTTCAGTGTAACACTCCAAGTTTATATATCTTATAAAAGAAGCCCCAGCCTTGGACTTTGGTTCGAGGTCTGTTTCCTTCCCCAAAATCGTATCATATACACTGAATTGTAAGAACATCGTTCCCACACTCATTCTCACCTCACTGACAACCATTGCGGTTAGTTACTCTGCCACAGCTCTCCCACACATATATACCGCGGCCACAGCAAGAGCAGAGACGAGACAGGTGTGTCTTTCGACCTCCGTCCCCTACAGTTCTCATCGTCCCCTCTCGAACACAACTACAGTCCCGTTCCCTCCCCTGTCGTATCAAGCATCCGACACCACAGAGGCCCGCAGCTCCCCGGTCTCTCGTCAGGTACGATAATGGACCACTAGCGATGTGAGAGGAGGACCAAGAACAGCACCCCTCGGCGTATTATTGCAGCTTGTACGGGAGTCCCGACGGAGTCCCAAGGTCTATACAGGTCCCTAACCTGCGTGTGTCGACGTTACCTTAGATATTGATAGATAGATTCTCTCTTCTCTTCACCCCCAAGAGAGACACCCTGTGAGAACCACGAGTCCCCCAAGCGGCTCTCACAGTAAGTGAATTTCTGGTTGGCATACTGCTATCTGGCACTTTTTGTATTAGTCACTTATCATATGAATATTCTACCCCAGCCCTTTTTCTTGACTGATAGCGACCACTGTTTGGTCTGCGCAGTTCCGATTGCCCCCAACGGAAATCAGATCATACGATCAAACGTAAGGGCATTTTCACATGTAGTTTTCTTATCATTGGCCAGACTAGTTTCATGTTGTTTACCAGATAGTCTATTTTTACGTATCTAGAGTACCTTCACCACACTGGCATTCCTCTCGTACACACTCCCCCACTTCTCTTCAGTCCAGTACTGAAAGCGCATTGACGGATGAACCGCCGTCGCGACAGAGTAGATGGGCGACTTGTCGGTATCCGCGTAGTACTTCTTGAGCTTCTCATATGCCGCTGTGACACCTTGGCATATGTCTGGGTAATGAGCCCTATTCTTACTCAGAAATTCCTCCAGAGACTTCATCATGTTGTTGTAAATAATAATCGTCAGCGGAATAGTAACATACGTCTTGCTGGCGCAAGCGTCTGTCGTCAGTCTGTCGAAAGTCTCGAGAAGGTCTCTCAGAAGTTTAAGACCTCGCCACTCCGCCTCCTCAATAATCATATCATCCAGTCCGTCTGTCGCAAGCACCGAGCTGTAGGCAGCCTTGCACTCCACGGCACGTTTGATCATAACATACGTGGACCCCCACCGCGTGCAGACATCAAGTAAAGGTGAAAGCCCCTGGCGGTGTTCTTCAGATGCGCTCTCCTCCCTAAATCTCTCAAGTCGTGGTGGTGAACGCCTAATGAGTAAAAACCGCGTAAAAAACCGATATATCAGTAAAATAACAAAATATATACACGCAGTTAGGCGCACAGTACGGATCGTAGCGCACAGCAGCGATGTAGCAGATTTTACCTGATCTTCACGATCCCTTTTCTCAACTTGACAAGCGCACGCTGAGTGCGTCTGGTGACGTCCACATGCTCAACCGCGGCGTTGGCGACAGTTTCCACTGTCTCTTGCAGATCAGGTTCATTGTCCTCGTCGGAATCGTTGGCGTCGACACAGATGCTGGTCCTAATGAGGCACTCAGTATCGTCCTCTTCGTCCTCCTCAATATTCAAGGCCTCTGCATCTGCCGGCGCCCTTGCGCCTAGACCATCCTTGCCCAGGAGAGCCTGGACAGCAAGGTTAAGGATATGCGCAAGACACGGCACATGCTGCTTCGATGCGTTGAAGACTCGCCTATTTGAATATGAATTGTGGAGAGAATAAAGGTTAGTTATATTGGTGGGAGTGTTGTTGCTGTGAGCTTGTGGTGGCATAGTGACCCGTGTGTTTCTTACCATTCGTTGTGGTTCATGCGCGTGTAGTCCTCAAACAGCGAGGCGAGCTTGAGGACATTGGAACCGTTGTCGCTGGTAATCGACATGACTTTCCGCTGCAGGCTGAACTTCTCCACGACGGCGATGAAGACATCCCGCAACGCCTCGCCTGTGTGTGGACCTCTGAGACGTTCGAAGCCGATTGTGATATCCTGCTGCTTCCAGTTATCATCAATCCAGTGGGCCGTCACGGCTAGAAACGACATTTGATACTTGCTTGTCCAACCATCCAGAGTGAACGAAACCATGGAGACCTTTGCGAGGTTCTCTATGATCTGACTCTCCGCCTCGGTGTACCAGTCCGTAATCTAGAGTGCAAAAAGGCAACACCCACGGAGGGAAAGATGTATGGCAATATTTGTTAGAAAAACGTTGACATATGTCGCGGTTGTTCATATTCATCGCATCCAACGTTCTTCCTTGTCGACATACCCGTCTGGTTATGGTACTATTGGAGCAAAGCTTCACTTCCTCCGGGGATGGCGCTGCTGCCGCAATTTTGAGGAGCTCCAGCATATCGGGGGATTCGGCCAACGTGTACGGTAGCTTATGGCGGACCAGGACTTTGCAGAACTGCCGTTGAAGAATCTCCTTTGAAAACTGCACGGAGCTTCTTTTTCCCAAATTCGTAAAAGCGTTTTTGAGAGGGCCCGACAGGCGAGATCCTTCCTGTGGGGTGGTTGCATTGAGTTTATGGTCGCTTATGAGGTGATTCCTGATGTTGCTGGTAGAACTTTTGAGCCATACATAGCCTGTTTTCTGTATACAGCCTTTGACCAAACAGAAGATCCTGGTCTTGCCGGACTTATCAGTTCGCTTCTCAGACCAGCGCCAAACCCAACTTCCTTCCTTGTCCGACTTGCTTAGCTTGCCCTCTGACTTCCTCGTTGCGCCTGTTGAAGAGAGTGCCGGGGAGGGAAGATCAAACGTAGAAACCGAGCGGAGACTTTGCTGTTCTGGGCTTCCTAGAATTACGCTGGCATCATCATCGTCTTCCAGTTCCAGTTGCTGTCCGAGGGGCTAAAGAGAAAAGAAGAGTGGAGGTTAGCTATTGCACAGTTGTAGAGGGATGGAGGTAACCAAGTTGCTCATTCATGCTTACCATGTCAGCGAAGAGATCATTTGAACAAGATTCAGACATTGAACTTGAGAGGATGGAGAGTAGAGGTTATAGGATGCAGAGATGATGGCGAACACAGGCAATGGAGCGCAGAGATGATGCTGAGCAGAGAAGATTGCGAGCTGCAATGGTGGAATGAGACGCAAGAAGGAGAGGGAAGAATGAGATGCTGAGGCAAGAGACAGGAGATGAGAGAAAGAAAGAAAAGAGAGAACTAATGACGAGCTTAGATGGTCGAATGTAAAAAAGAGAAGCAAAATGAGAGAGAGAGATGATTCGCGATTCATGTTGGACATGGTTGTATGTACTTGTACTCGTGAAGGAACGGGGTAATGAATGGCGTTGTTGTTTTTTCATACAGAAAAGAAAAAAGAAAAAACAAATGCAGCGTTAGCGTACTTTCAAGATGCTAAAGAAAAAAAAATGCATGCACGCCAATCACATATAGTTATATGTTGGTACACAAACCTGTTTTCGGATGAATGTCGGATCGAACGAAAGTCGGATCGGATGACAGTCGGATCGGATAATAGTCGGATCGGATCAACGTCGGATCGGATAATAGTCGGATCGGATCAATGTCGGATCGGATAATAGTCGGATCGAATGACAGCCGAGTCGGATGAATGTCGGATCGGATGACAGTCGGATCGGATAATAGTTGGATCGGATCAACGTCGGATCGGATAACAGTCGGATCGAATGACAGCCGAGTCGGATGAAAGTCGGATGGGATAAATGTCAAGTCGGATGAACGTCGGATCGAATAAAATGTCGGATCGGATGAGCGTCGGATCGAATGAACGTCGGATCGAATGGGCGTCGGATCGAATAAAGTCGGATCGGATGGGAGCTTCATCCGACAACCGTCGGATCGGATAGAGGCATCATCCGTATCCGAAAAGTCGGATCGAATGCGGATCGGATGTCGGATGTCGGATATTCGTGAGAAACCGTAGTTGCTGTGATATTCTATATGATTATGAGATACTAACTTACTAGGTACTGAAGTCAACGAGAACAAAGAGGGGGTTTATTTTGATCCGCGCTCATGGAGCCCTTATATCGGGCCCCATGATCACGTCACAGTAGATATTTGGTTCTTGTAGAAATAAAAAGGGAGGTGCGACTCAGGTACACAGTCCCTGAGCCCCACACCGACTAGGACATGACAGACTCCCCCTCCAGATTGTTGCCTGGTGGTTTAGCCTGACATGCGACCAAGAACGTTAGCTAGGCGCTCTTTAGTGGTCTGGATCAAAGGAAAAAACCCGAAAATTCGGTAAAAAATAGACCTTAACCTTGGGTAGAGGGATTTAAACCTCAGAAGTACTGGATCCACATGAGTGTACAGCTCACTATGGATTCAGTAGAAGAAGGAAAACCGTGAAGATCGGGAAAGCCTTCGACATAGATAGAGATAGGGAAAAACGAGAAACCTATCGTGTATATTACATATGATGGGATAAAAAATAGAAACCCAGTGACAGAGTATGCGTCTGCAGAGCGACAGCTGTCATAAAAATACAAAATACAACCAAAGATACGGATGGTTGGCACTTGTGTGTGCAAAGTCGAAATGGCAAAACGCAATGCGAGAAAAGACCATTGACATAGACTGTAACGCAGATGCAGGATCAGTGCATCGCGTGTTAGCAACTCTGAGAAACAGCAACTGTAAAAACTCAGTATAAAAATAGAGCGCGCGTGGAACACAAGGGTCCGTGTTATGTGAGTGCATTTGCGAGTGCGACCCACTCTCCCCCGCAAAAAGGGATTTTTTGCGCCAAAAAGTCAAAAGCAGATTAGCAATGAGCACTGAATGCCAGCCACCAAAAAAAAAAAAAAAAAAATCAACATCATCTTTTTTCTTTTTTGCTCATCTACTCGACGTTTTCTTCCTCATCACCACTCCGGTTCTTTCTCACTACTACGCGTCATAGTTTTCGACTAGACAATAAATGATTGCACTTCCTTCCGCAGCATTACGACCTTGTCTTACGACCTTTTTTCGTAACACCAGCTCTACCAACAACTCTCGACAACGCGCTTTTCGCTGCAGCAGTCTTATTGTTGGCCAGGAACGCCTTCAACTCTTCCTTTTGTGTCTTCAACAACTTTCGTTGCTTCTTCGCGACCACATGAGGATTCGTCTGATTGATCCGCTTCCAGTACTGGTGAATCAACCTGTCCGAGTCGAATTGGGAATGAGGGATAAAGGAGTCTTCATCATCCGAGTAACCCTTCCAGTGGACTTTATAAAGGACAGCGCCGTCTTCGACCTTATGGTCAACGATAGACTGGACTTCATAACTCTCATCTGACTGTGCGTCCAGATCTTGAGTGACCACTTCCAACTGCTCAGGAGCATAGTGACGAGGCAATACTTCACCCGTTAAATCCTGCAACTCGTAGGCACCATGGGTCGTTCTCCTTGTTACTTTAAATGGACCGTCCTTTGAAGGAGACATGGAACCAACAGCAACAGGATCCCGAGCCATGACAAATGCGCCAGGCTGGATCTCACGGATAGTATGTGAGTTGTTGAACTTGTCAATCATTTTTTGCTGATTATCCTTACTAAGAGAGGATAGCGCAGGGAATACCAATTGAGTAAGATATACTAATCTTTTCTCAAGTTCTTCATCTGACATTAGGCGACTCTTCGCAGCAGAGAAATTTGATATGCCGGAGAACGCCCTCCCGTAGAACAGGGAGAAGGGCGTGGAGTTTGTTAGGGATACAATCTTCGTGTTCATCTGCAATTGGACCATGGGTAAGTGCACATCCCACTCTGGAACTCTGCCTTCGATGTTCTTACGAAGAATGTCTTTCATCGACTTGATATGTCTCTCCGCAACACCGTTGCCACGTGGGTGGTATGGAGTAGACAAGCGATGGTCAACGCTCAACGTCTTGGTCAATTCGGATATGATACTGTTGACAAATTCTGATCCGTTATCACTTTGAATGATCTTAGGGAAACCAATGTCACAGAAGAGCCGAAAGAGACATGTAGCAACTGATTTTGCTTCTTTGTTCCTTAATGGATATAAGAAGACGAATCTGGTGCAGACGTCTACTACGAGCAAAGCGTACTCATGTCCGCTGGAGCTCACTGGGAACTGTGCCAGGTCAATGGCCAGATGCTCACCAGGTAACTCAGCATGAATAGCTTTCAAAGGATGATAGCCCTTTCTTGCAATATTGTATCGCTGACAGGATGAACATGCTTTCACCCATTTAACACAATCCTCTTTCAACTTAGGCCACGTCTTGCTGTCCTGTTGAATGGTCTTCACCATGGCGGATGCGCCGAGGTGACCAAAAGAGTGGACCTCTTTCAACAGGCGGCTACGTTGAGCCACAGGAACAACATGGCGACTTTCAGGATCGACTGCATGATGAACGAAAGGTAATTCGTCCACATCCATGCGGTCATCTATCTGAATACCCTCCGCCAAACGAATTGTTCCCGTTTCAGCCATTTGAAGAGCGAAATCTGCAGAATGAATCTGTTCTCTATCAGACGCACGAGTGGTGGCAGACGTCTTTCTAGTACCAACCCTAAAGTTATCTTCTTTATCCTTGCTCCACAACTCTTCAGGAAACGCCCTAGAAAGAGCATCAGGAATGATATTCAGGATACCGGGTCTATGAATCAGCGTGAAATCATAGCTAAAAAGAGTGTCCTTCCACTCTGCTATAATGTTGGTCAACTTCTCTTGATCTTGCAAGAAGGTAAGAGGTTTGTGATCAGTGAACAGAGTAAAGTGTCTTCCAGCAATATAATAATGAAACTTCTTGAGAGCGTAAATGATCGCCAAGAGTTCTTTCTTATACGCTGGGTAACGACGCTCATGGTCTTGCAAAGACCTAGCCATGAACGAAATGTAATTGACCTTTCCACCTTCTCCATCTGGTAACTGATAGAGAACAACTCCAATACCAACATTGGACGCATCAGTGGCAATATAAAAGGCGATCTTGAAGTTCGGAAATGACAAGACAGGAGCGAGCACAATGAGCTCCTTGATCTTTTCAAAACACCGCAACTCAAGATCGTTCAGGACAAAGACGCCCTTGACGTTTTTGAGCCTGTTCAATGGTGCAGCGAGTGTACCGTACAGTGGAATGTACTCAGAGAAATAGTTGAACATACCAGTGTATCTCTGCACTCCTTTACCATTGGTAGGTGGCATCCATAATTTGACATTGGCAACTTTCTCAGGATTAATCCTTCTTCCATGTTTGTCAATCACAAAGCCGAGAAGCACAATCTCGGTTCTCATAAAGTGGCACTTGTCGCGATTGACAATAAGTTTGGCTTTTGTTAACCGATCAAGTACAATCTTTACATGTTGTAGGTGCTCTTCCTTCTTCCGCGAGTAGATGACAATGTCGTCAACGTAGATGCAGACAAAGGACAGGTCACCAAACATGTAGACCATGCCCCTTTGGAAGATGCTGGTCATGGGCTTTAATCCAAAGGGAGCCCTGGCGAACATGTACTGCTTTCCATCATATGTGAAAGCAGTATACTTTTGACTGTCTGCAGCCAACGGCAATCGATGGTAAGCTTGCGACAAATCAATAGTCGAGAAGAACTCGTGTCCAGCCGTCTTCTGCAGGATGTCTGAGATGAGCGGCAGCTGGAATGTATCCGTGTCTAGCAGTTGCTTATTGAGGACTCTAGGATCTAAACAGACTCTGTATTTTAAAACATTGCCTTCTAGGTCACGTCGTGCAGCAAGCGTCAACGAATTATTAAATGGGTTGCCTTTCGGCGCAGGTACGATAACCCCACTATCCCACCATTTAAGGATTTGAGAATGAACCTCCTCCTTTGCTGTCTGAGCATGGAAATCACGGGATCTGACGTGGATACGACAACCATCAGGAGCTTTCAACTCAACCCGCATGATGTCCAGATCGCAGAAGCTTTTGGGATCAATAGCGGAGTTTTCATCCAACAATGGCTGTATTTCACTCAGAAACAGTTCTTGATCACTCTTGAACTGCTCACTGGCTTCAGCAGCAGGAGGAGTATCAGGAATGATGGAGGGCTTGTCTTCATCATATACCCATACATCGGGAAGGCGATTATCTTTAGGCTTGATATCTGTCGAACCTCCAAGATAATAGCCAAAACGGGAAAACAAATCCATTCCTATGATGCAATCATAATATGTAACAGTAGTGTCCAGTCACAACGACTATATAGAGTAGAGTAGTACGATACCTGTAAATACATTCCTTTTCCACCTACTTGACCTGACCCCTGCTACATGGCAGCAAACTAAAACTTCGATCCACCAGACCCCCGACCCCAGACCCAGACACTTGCCCTCTCCCTCCCCTGACCCGGACCCTACCCCCATCACTACACCCAGAACCCTTGACTACCGCCACCATTGACCCTGAATATCACGACCTTGAGTACCTCTGCAACGCCTTCGCCACCTTGAACATGGCCAACGAATCCCAGTTCCAGGCCGCCATGACCACTACACCCACTACCAGCGTTGTCCTGCCCAATGCCTCCACCTTCCGTTTCCCAAACCCACCGTTCTACGAGGGCGCTCGCGATGGGTTCAAATGTGACGCCTGGCTCACGGCGGTTCAACGCTTCTTCGTGGGAGCAAAGATCGCCGCTGAGGAAAGGACCCTTCACGCAATTATCTTCCTGTCGGGCACAGCGTCCCTTTGGTGGGAATCCCACCCTCTTGCCGACGACGCACAATGGTGCGATTTCGTTGAGGCCTTCCGCACCGAGTTCCGCCCCGTCGGGTTCCTGGACAGCATCCGCTCACTCTTATATTCCATCACTTTCACCTCAACTTGCTCCGAATACATTCAACGCATTCGACTTTACCGCTCCATGATTATCTCTCCTTCGATGTCGCACGACGCACGCGCGTTCCTGGATGATACCATCAAGACTTGCTTCTACAAAGGTGCCCCTACTGACCTTCACCAAATGCTTCAAGGTTTTGAGATCTCAAACCCCGGCAACTCCGACCTCCAGACTCTACTCTCCACCGCCGAACGCTTTGACAACATTTACAATTTTAAACCCGACTCGGCGACCAACTCCAGACCCGCCACTTCCCTGCAATCCGCTCAAAAAATCGCCACTGCCCCGACCTTCAACCAACCCGACCCTTACGCGATGGAAGTTGATCACATCGCGCTCCCCCAGGTCCTCATCAACGCCATCGTCCAAGAGGTCTGTTGTATATTGACCCTTAATAGCAGAATGTGTGCAGTTAGAAAGTTAGCAGAGCACTCAGCCACCAGGGACCCGCCACTATTAAAGGCACCCTGGCGCCTGTCATTAAAGATCCCTCTCTTGTTCTCATTCATTCTTGGTAATTTGCCTGCTACTTCTCATTTTTTTGAATGAAGAATTGAAGGATCTTTGGATTGGAAAAACACGATATCGCATCGATCCATCCATCCACCCATACTTCCTGTACCATCGGCTCAGCCGCGAAAGTACTTCATCCCTGAAGAAAGCGTGCTGCGTTCAACCACACCGTCTTCCCAATTCATCACTTGAAGAATCGTACAGCGTTCAATCGCATCCTTCCAAATATATCTACCGAAGAAAGTGTTGTGTGTTCAACCACAATCTCTTCGATCAACCCCTTGACAGCACAGCTGTTTTGCAATATACAGTCAGGCACGAGATTCTATTGGTCACTGTCATAGAGAAAACTTTTCTGCCAATCATTGCACGCACAAAACTTTGCTAGTCGCTAACTGAGCACTTATCATTTAGGATATCAAAATGACTTCCAAGCGCTCCAACAAAGGAAAAGCACGCCCAAGCTCCACGCCAGTCGCTTCAACTGAGACTGTGGAAGGCAGCGTAAACCCTTCAACAGCTGCACCAGCGGAAGTACCAACCAACGCAGACAGCAGCACTATGGACCCCGAAAACATCGAACTTGGTAACCAGGAGGGCAACGGGCAGCAGGAAAGAACACAACCTCATGAAGACGACGAGGACTCTCCATCCCATACAGCCGTCAACGGAGCAGAAACCACCCGTCCACCCACTCAGGCGGACTACGCCGGCGAAGAATCCATGGCGATGGATGTCGACGATACTGGTGATACCAGCCCCACGGCCGATGACGAAGATCCGTTTGAATTGTCAGACATTGAGGTCCCTGACGACATATCCGAACCCCGAGCACTATTAATGAACTCCTGAACATTCAAGAACTACAGTTACGGAAGCTCCTCGCCATCAAGCGACATATACAACAGAATCCCAGTCAAGCCGATAAATACGAGTCCCGATTGCCGGACATGCAGAAAATCCTTCATGCTCGAGCCGCCAAGATAAAGGACCTCAAGTCAATTATCGATGCCTATGACACCATCCTCGCAGCCTCAACCAGAATGGGCGGCACGGATCCCAATGCGCAACGCCAATCACAGGAATCTTTTACGTCCTCCAAAACAAACGGGAACCGGTCGTACCAGCAACCAGCATTCCTCAACATCCCCAATCACTGGCCTCGCTTCCGTGGTCCAGGAGGAATCGCCAACACGCAGCAGTACATTGAAACATTTAAAAGACAAGTTGTACCAGCAATCAATCCTGAGGCACTCCTGCACGATGGCGCACGCTACTTGGGACTACTGATCAATCGCGAGGAAGATGTCGACGCTTTTAATGAGGCACTCAAGAAGGAACCCGTGAAGCGTTACGATGTCGACACTCTAGAGCGCGTGTTTCTCAGGGCCTGCATCACACCTGAGGAACGTGAGCAAAGCCTCCGAGACATGGCCACAATTGGACGACTCGCACATGAAAGCTGGAAGACCTTTGCACTACGCGTCCAGAAGAAAGTGAACCAGTTTCAAGTCACAGGTGATACCACTTATCTCGTGAATCACCTTCTCAGTTCGCTACCGTCCACGGTCAGGAATGTCATTCGATCGGGTAACAACATGGAAGATCCCACAACTGTTGCAACCTTCTGCGACATCTTGTCCAAGTGTCTTGGACCGGACAACTTGCCTGCGGAACCCACCAGTGGCTCAGTCAGCAAGACTCCCATCATTGGAGCTCGATCGGCTACCAGACCAAACCGTCAGACTCGCTGCAACATCTGTCGAGGCAGACACACTACAGAAGATCACATTGAGTGCAATAATTGCGGAAGACCAGGGCACAGAGCCGAGGAATGCAACAGCCAAGCTGCCAGATCTATGGGTACCAACCAGGATCAGGCATCAAACAACAGCAATAGCATGGTTCGACACCACCCCTTCCGCAACAATAATAACAACAATAGGATTTTCAATACCAACAACAACAACAATCAAAGATCGCAGAACAGAAGATGGGTCAATAACGGCAATGGAGAGAACAAGGACAATAATGGCAACGCCCAAAGTAAGCTGAAACTTAGCACTGGCTCAAATTCCATACATGTCTCTCCCAGAACACCTCTGACAATTAATGCTCTTTCTCTATCCACTTCCGATTCATCCTATCAGCATGAAGAAATTTGCAACCCAGACCCAGCATTGGAATCCATTGCACACCTGTCTGATTCCATCTTCACTGACGAAGAGGAGGATACAAGGACACCGGAAGAAATAAGAATAGACAATGATCTGCAGTACCTAGATAGTATTTACAATAAACTGACCATTAATAACCTTGCCACTGACAATCTTGAAACCATCACATACTCTGCAATGACGGCGATCGATGCAAAAAGTAAACGTATTATTGTTCCATTGGAATTTGAAAACACCATTTATGATGCACTACTAGACACAGGCGCTTCTAAGTCTTTCGTCGATCGAGGTCTTGTCCAAAAAGCCAATCTGCATGTGAATCCGGCTCAAGGAAAAATCCGCTTGGGTGACAAAAACAAGTTCGGTGACCGCACCGGCGAGACAGAGCCTATGAGATCAGATGTAATGAGCATTCTATCCTTACAGCTCTAGAAGTGTTTGATCTAGACTTTGATTTTGTTATTGGAATGGACATTTTTCATGAACTTGGCTTCTCTATTGGCGGCATCTCGGATGGTCGTGAAAACGCCCAGTGTCTTCCACAGCCCATTCCCGACAAAAACCGTCCTTGCTACCATTAGAAACACCAGCGGCGGAACTTACGCCTCAATTCAAAGCTGAGAAAAAAGCGTTCATGAAATACATTGACGAGGTGTTGAAAGGCAATGCTGAAATACCGCGCAATAGCTACTGTCCTATACCAGAAATGAAAGTATACTTACCTGTGCCAAAGGGTACTACGCTTTTCCGAAAACCCAGACCATTTGCGGAACAGCAAATGCATATCTTTGATGAACAAGTTGCCAAATGGATGGCAGACGAAGTCATCACATTAGCACCTGCAGGCAATCCTCATAACAACACACTTACTCTGGCATCAAAGAAAGATTTGAACGGACAGAAAACAAAATTTAGAGTGTGCCTCGACCCACGACCACTTAATATGGTTTTACCGGACGACAATCACCCTGTACCTTTGATTTCGGACATCATACAACAGTTGGGAGGACATGCAATCTACTCCACGATTGATCTCACGCTGTGGTGAAGGTACTCTAGATACGTAAAAATAGACTATCTGGTAAACAACATGAAACTAGTCTGGCCAATGATAAGAAAACTACATGTGAAAATGCCCTTACGTTTGATCGTATGATCTGATTTCCGTTGGGGGCAATCGGAACTGCGCAGACCAAAAAGTGGTCGCTATCAGTCAAGAAAAAGGGCTGGGGTAGAATATTCATATGATAAGTGACTAATACAAAAAGTGCCAGATAGCAGCATGCCAACCAGAAAATCACTTACTGTGAGAGCCGCTTGGGGGACTCGTGGTTCTCACAGGGTGTCTCTCTTGGGGGCGAAGAGAAGAGAGAATCTATCTATCAATATCTAAGGTAACGTCGACACACGCAGGTTAGGGACCTGTATAGACCTTGGGACTCCGTCGGGACTCCCGTACAAGCTGCAATAATACGCCGAGGGGTGCTGTTCTTGGTCCTCCTCTCACATCGCTAGTGGTCCATTATCGTACCTGACAAGAGGCCGGGGAGCTGCGGGCCTCTGTGGTGTCGGATGCTTGATACGGCAGGGGAGGGAACGGGACTGTAGTTGTGTTCGAGAGGGGACGATGAGAACTGTAGGGGACGGAGGTCGAAAGACACACCTGTCTCGTCTCTGCTCTTGCTGTGGCCGCGGTATATATGTGTGGGAGAGCTGTGGCAGAGTAACTAACCGCAATGGTTGTCAGTGAGGTGAGAATGAGTGTGGGAACGATGTTCTTACAATTCAGTGTATATGATACGATTTTGGGGAAGGAAACAGACCCCGAACCAAAGTCCAAGGCTGGGGCTTCTTTTATGGGTTATAAATTTAGGGTGCTATACTGAAGCTATATAAAATTGATGTGTTCATAAGGTCTATACTGAATAGAGAGGGTAGCAGGATTTTGATATTATAGAGGGAGGGTAGACGAGAGAGTGATCCTAGCTTCGCAGTGGTCCTGTACTATTTCCCTGCTATTTTGGGCGGATCCCCAATCTCTTCGTCACAACGCAAGCGTATCATCGTTTGCCAGTGCACGCAACCCATCAATCGCTGACTGCATTTAAGCACCGAGGTTCCCAATACATGTTTCAAAGAGCCCCTTTTGGACTCAAACCACTGACAAGCCTGTTCCAGCGAGGCATGACGCGTATCTTGGGAGATCTACCCTTTGTCCGCGTATTTGTCGATGACATTGTGGTATTTTCCAAGAGCCGCGAAGAACATGCTGAACATGTCAGATGCGTTATTCAGAAACTTACAGAAGCTAAACTCATTATCAACACAGAAAAATCACATTTCTTTGCCACACAAATTGTGCTCCTCGGTTTTGTGATTGATTTGCACGGTCAACGCATCGACCCTGCCAAACTTGTCAATATCCTTGAGTGGGACGCCCCAACTAAGAGCCTCCAAATCCAATCTTTTATTGGCACATGCAATTTCTTTCGAAATCATATCCCTATTTTCAGCACTTTAGCTGCTCCGCTTGACAAACTACGTAACGAAACCAAGCCCTTCAAGCTTAATAAAGAGGAACTTGACTCTTTCAATGCACTTAAAGATCTGCTCACATTAGCTCCCATACTTCACTTTGTGGACTGGACACAACCGCTATACGTCGGTACTGACGCATCCAATGTAGGCATTGGATCAACACTATATCAAATAATATGGAATCCGAAAACCAATAAAGAAGAAGTAGTCTTCATCTCGTTCATGGCCAGGTCACTACAGGCAAGAGAGCGGCGCGTTTTTGCCCTTACAAAGTTCCACTACTATCTTTGGGGTCGTCACTTCACTTTGTACACGGACCACCGCGCCCTTACTTTCATTCATTCTCAAAAAGAGTTGAACTCCATGTTAACAAACTGGCAAGAAACTATTCTTGATTACAATTTTACGGTGAAATATCGCCCTGGTATAATGAACATTCTGCCTGATGCCCTGTCTCGTCTCTTCCCGGCTGATTTTAAATCTCGCTACCCGAGGAGGGATGAAGAGGACATTAGTCTATCATATATGCAGGCGGAAGAGTCTCATACAGTGATTACAGACAAAGCAGAACGGGATGCCATTCTTGACAAGGTGCATACACTTGGTCACTTTGGCACGAACGTTATGGTCAAGAACATTCACGCTGATCATGTCACTTGGCCGCACTTAGCAGAGGACTGCCTGGCTTGGGTTAAGAAGTGCCCCGAATGCCAACGTAACAATATTGCTCAAAAAGGGTATCATCCACTTAAAGCCATTCACGCACAGCTGCCTGGAGAACATATGGCTGTTGATCTCGCAGGGCCTTTCCCTCTGTCGAACAAAGGCAATAAATATCTGTTGATACTAGTCGACGTGTGCACCCGCTTTGTATTCCTAAAGGCAATACCAAACAAAAACAGCCTCACCGTCGGCGGCGTCCTCTTTGACATATTCAGTCTCATTGGCTTTCCGCGCATTCTTCAATCTGACAACGGCACAGAATTTGTTAATGCTCTAATGACTACGATCAAAACTGAAATGGGCACTGACCATCGTTTGACCACACCATATCATCCGCGCGGCAACGGCGTAGCAGAAAGACACGTCAAGATTGCATGTGATATCATCCGTAAAGACTTCAAGCAGCAAGGCAACGCGTGGGATAACCATATTCCCATGGCACAGCTGGCTATGAATACGAGAATTGTAGCATTACACAACTCGTCACCTTTCTCTCTCTTTTTTGCGCGCAAATTTAATGGTTTCCACAATTTCACAAATGATAAAGACGAACTACTCACACAGAAAGAACTCTGTGATCGGCTTAAGTACATGACTGAGATTGTATTTCCTGCTATTACGCAGAAGGCAAAGCTGACTCAGAAGAAAATGATTGAAAGGTTCAACGCGACTGTACTCCACAACGATTTTCCAGCAGAGCTGGATCCGCCCCAAGGAGCAGGGAAATAGTCAGGACCACTGCGACACTAGGATCCGGCAATCGTTCACCCGCCCTCCCTCTATAATATCAAAATCCTACTACCCTCTCTATTCAGTATAGACATTATGAACACATCAATTTTATATAGCTTCAGTATAGCACCCTAAATTTTGTCATGTCCTAGTCGGTGTGGGGCTCAGGGACTGTGTACCTGAGTCGCACCTCCCTTTTTATTTCTACAAGAACCAAATATCTACTGTGACGTGATCATGGGGCCCGATATAAGGGCTCCATGAGCGCGGATCAAAATAAACCCCCTCTTTGTTCTCGTTGACTTCAGTACCTAGTAAGTTAGTATCTCATAATCATATAGAATATCACATTTTTTTCAACGAATTATTAAATGGTGGGATAGTGGGGTTATCGTACCTGCGCCGAAAGGCAACCCATTTAATAATTCGTTGACGCTTGCTGCACGACGTGACCTAGAAGGCAATGTTTTAAAATACAGAGTCTGTTTAGATCCTAGAGTCCTCAATAAGCAACTGCTAGACACGGATACATTCCAGCTGCCGCTCATCTCAGACATCCTGCAGAAGACGGCTGGACACGAGTTCTTCTCGACTATTGATTTGTCGCAAGCTTACCATCGATTGCCGTTGGCTGCAGACAGTCAAAAGTATACTGCTTTCACATATGATGGAAAGCAGTACATGTTCGCCAGGGCTCCCTTTGGATTAAAGCCCATGACCAGCATCTTCCAAAGGGGCATGGTCTACATGTTTGGTGACCTGTCCTTTGTCTGCATCTACGTTGACGACATTGTCATCTACTCGCGGAAGAAGGAAGAGCACCTACAACATGTAAAGATTGTACTTGATCGGTTAACAAAAGCCAAACTTATTGTCAATCGCGACAAGTGCCACTTTATGAGAACCGAGATTGTGCTTCTCGGCTTTGTGATTGACAAACATGGAAGAAGGATTAATCCTGAGAAAGTTGCCAATGTCAAATTATGGATGCCACCTACCAATGGTAAAGGAGTGCAGAGATACACTGGTATGTTCAACTATTTCTCTGAGTACATTCCACTGTACGGTACACTCGCTGCACCATTGAACAGGCTCAAAAACGTCAAGGGCGTCTTTGTCCTGAACGATCTTGAGTTGCGGTGTTTTGAAAAGATCAAGGAGCTCATTGTGCTCGCTCCTGTCTTGTCATTTCCGAACTTCAAGATCGCCTTTTATATTGCCACTGATGCGTCCAATGTTGGTATTGGAGTTGTTCTCTATCAGTTACCAGATGGAGAAGGTGGAAAGGTCAATTACATTTCGTTCATGGCTAGGTCTTTGCAAGACCATGAGCGTCGTTACCCAGCGTATAAGAAAGAACTCTTGGCGATCATTTACGCTCTCAAGAAGTTTCATTATTATATTGCTGGAAGACACTTTACTCTGTTCACTGATCACAAACCTCTTACCTTCTTGCAAGATCAAGAGAAGTTGACCAACATTATAGCAGAGTGGAAGGACACTCTTTTTAGCTATGATTTCACGCTGATTCATAGACCCGGTATCCTGAATATCATTCCTGATGCTCTTTCTAGGGCGTTTCCTGAAGAGTTGTGGAGCAAGGATAAAGAAGATAACTTTAGGGTTGGTACTAGAAAGACGTCTGCCACCACTCGTGCGTCTGATAGAGAACAGATTCATTCTGCAGATTTCGCTCTTCAAATGGCTGAAACGGGAACAATTCGTTTGGCGGAGGGTATTCAGATAGATGACCGCATGGATGTGGACGAATTACCTTTCGTTCATCATGCAGTCGATCCTGAAAGTCGCCATGTTGTTCCTGTGGCTCAACGTAGCCGCCTGTTGAAAGAGGTCCACTCTTTTGGTCACCTCGGCGCATCCGCCATGGTGAAGACCATTCAACAGGACAGCAAGACGTGGCCTAAGTTGAAAGAGGATTGTGTTAAATGGGTGAAAGCATGTTCATCCTGTCAGCGATACAATATTGCAAGAAAGGGCTATCATCCTTTGAAAGCTATTCATGCTGAGTTACCTGGTGAGCATCTGGCCATTGACCTGGCACAGTTCCCAGTGAGCTCCAGCGGACATGAGTACGCTTTGCTCGTAGTAGACGTCTGCACCAGATTCGTCTTCTTATATCCATTAAGGAACAAAGAAGCAAAATCAGTTGCTACATGTCTCTTTCGGCTCTTCTGTGACATTGGTTTCCCTAAGATCATTCAAAGTGATAACGGATCAGAATTTGTCAACAGTATCATATCCGAATTGACCAAGACGTTGAGCGTTGACCATCGCTTGTCTACTCCATACCACCCACGTGGCAACGGTGTTGCGGAGAGACATATCAAGTCGATGAAAGACATTCTTCGTAAGAACATCGAAGGCAGAGTTCCAGAGTGGGATGTGCACTTACCCATGGTCCAATTGCAGATGAACACGAAGATTGTATCCCTAACAAACTCCACGCCCTTCTCCCTGTTCTACGGGAGGGCGTTCTCCGGCATATCAAATTTCTCTGCTGCGAAGAGTCGCCTAATGTCAGATGAAGAACTTGAGAAAAGATTAGTATATCTTACTCAATTGGTATTCCCTGCGCTATCCTCTCTTAGTAAGGATAATCAGCAAAAAATGATTGACAAGTTCAACAACTCACATACTATCCGTGAGATCCAGCCTGGCGCATTTGTCATGGCTCGGGATCCTGTTGCTGTTGGTTCCATGTCTCCTTCAAAGGACGGTCCATTTAAAGTAACAAGGAGAACGACCCATGGTGCCTACGAGTTGCAGGATTTAACGGGTGAAGTATTGCCTCGTCACTATGCTCCTGAGCAGTTGGAAGTGGTCACTCAAGATCTGGACGCACAGTCAGATGAGAGTTATGAAGTCCAGTCTATCGTTGACCATAAGGTCGAAGACGGCGCTGTCCTTTATAAAGTCCACTGGAAGGGTTACTCGGATGATGAAGACTCCTTTATCCCTCATTCCCAATTCGACTCGGACAGGTTGATTCACCAGTACTGGAAGCGGATCAATCAGACGAATCCTCATGTGGTCGCGAAGAAGCAACGAAAGTTGTTGAAGACACAAAAGGAAGAGTTGAAGGCGTTCCTGACCAACAATAAGACTGCTGCAGCTAAAAGCGCGTTGTCGAGAGTTGTTGGTAGAGCTGGTGTTACGAAAAAAGGTCGTAAGACAAGGTCGTAATGCTGTGGAAGGACGTGCAATCATTTATTGTCTAGTCGAAAACTATGACGCGTAGTAGTGAGAAAGAACCGGAGTGGTGATGAGGAAGAAAACGTCGAGTAGATGAGCAAAAAAGAAAAAAGATGATGTTGATTTTTTTTTTTTTGGTGGCTGGCATTCAGTGCTCATTGCTAATCTGCTTTTGACTTTTTGGCGCAAAAAATCCCTTTTTGCGGGGGAGAGTGGGTCGCACTCGCAAATGCACTCACTTACATAACACGGACCCTTGTGTTCCACGCGCGCTCTATGTTTATACTGAGTTTTTACAGTTGCTGTTTCTCAGAGTTGCTAACACGCGATGCACTGATCCTGCATCTGCGTTACAGTCTATGTCAATGGTCTTTCTCGCATTGCGTTTTGCCATTTCGACTTTGCACACACAAGTGCCAACCATCCGTATCTTTGGTTGTATTTTTATGACAGCTGTCGCTCTGCAGACGCATACTCTGTCACTGGGTTTCTATTTTTTATCCCATCATATGTAATATACACGATAGGTTTCTCGTTTTTCCCTATCTCTATCTATGTCGAAGGCTTTCCCGATCTTCACGGTTTTCCTTCTTCTACTGAATCCATAGTGAGCTGTACACTCACGTGGATCCAGTACTTCTGAGGTTTAAATCCCTCTACCCAAGGTTAAGGTCTATTTTTTACCGAATTTTCGGGTTTTTTCCTTTGATCCAGACCACTAAAGAGCGCCTAGCTAACGTTCTTGGTCGCATGTCAGGCTAAACCACCAGGCAACAATCTGGAGGGGGAGTCTGTCATGTCCTAGTCGGTGTGGGGCTCAGGGACTGTGTACCTGAGTCGCACCTCCCTTTTTATTTCTACAAGAACCAAATATCTACTGTGACGTGATCATGGGGCCCGATATAAGGGCTCCATGAGCGCGGATCAAAATAAACCCCCTCTTTGTTCTCGTTGACTTCAGTACCTAGTAAGTTAGTATCTCATAATCATATAGAATATCACAAATTTATAACCCATAAAAGAAGACCCAGACTTGGACTTAGGTTCCGGGTCTGTTTCCTCCCCAAAAGTTTTCCTTTACATCGATTGCACAGTTTAGAACTACGTTCCTACGCACATCCTCACCCCCCTGACACCCCAAAGTAGGATTAGTGTTGCTCTGCCACAACTCGACGCTCCGCACACGGTATAAGCGTTAGCGTTTGAGTGAGAGTAGAGACGAGAATAGTGCTTTAGCCAACCTCTGTTCTTTACACCAATCCGTCCCGAGACACTCCACCGTCCCCCTCCTCTCCTACAAATCCTGAACCATCAAGGCCAGTGTCCCTAGGCCTTCCACCAGGTATGAAGATGATCACATAGAGTGTCTTCTCGGAGGATCAAGAGCAGTACCCCTCGGATTTGGAACTATCCTTGGCACAGGAGTCAAGAAGGAGTCCCTTTGTCTATACAGGCCCCTAACCTGTGTGTGCCGTTGTTTCTGTAGTTTTTGTAGTTATAGATTCTCTCCCTGTCCCCCACTTGCGAGAGACACCCTGTGAGACTTGAGTCCCCCCAACGGGCCTCACAGTAAGTGTTCACTCGGTTTCTCTTAAGTTTGTTAAGCCTGTTATCAGTTAGATACTTATATTTTGAATAGTCTTCCTTTTATTCTCAGGCTCAAGAGCAACCAAGTCATTTGGTACGCTTCCGCCGATTGCCCCCAACGGAGATCGATCGCAAGATCAAACGTAAGGGATTCTATCATTAGTCATTTCGTATCTGAGCAGTCTTACCTTCTTGAGTTGACCATAGTCTATTTTACAGAACTAGAGTTACTTCACCACAGGTGCCAAAGTCATGACCCTTGACCCCATCAAAGGCGACAAGTTGACGCCACGATACGAAGGCCCTTTCACCGTTGTTCGTCGTACTACTGGTGGCGCGTATGAACTTAGAGACGGAACTGGTTCCCTTCTGGGTCGAAATTATGCTCCCTCGCAATTAAAGTTAGTCCTTGAAGACTTTGGAGAAACTCCCACATATGAAGCAGAAAAAATCCTTCATCATAAAGCTCACCCGGCAGAACCAGGCAAATGGCTTTATAGGACCAAATGGAGAGGCTACTCTGACAAGGAATGCACTTGGGAACCTGAAGAAAATTTCGTTGAAAAGCAATGCATCCGCGATTATTGGAACAAACTAAGGATTAATCCAGACACAATAACTCAAGAGCTAGTAACCACACAATTGAGCAAGAAAAACGCTCGAAGCAGCACTGAACGCAACACGCGATCGTCCAAACGCATAAAACGCAGCAAGGGATAGTCCCACAGCGTACACGAGGTTTTTATATATCAGTTTTCGTCGCAAAAAGACCATAGCATAAAAAGAGCACAGGCTCTACTGAGGTTTACATTTCTTCCCTCGAACATAACTATAGAATATCAATGCCACAGAATGCAAAGGTGGATTATTTTATTTTTTTCTTTTCATTTTTTCATTTTTTCCATCTACGACTTCACACATTAGCAACAACAGAATGCGTACCTCATTCTCCATCGAAGGGGAGGGCAGTGTTGTATATTGACCCTTAATAGCAGAATGTGTGCAGTTAGAAAGTTAGCAGAGCACTCAGCCACCAGGGACCCGCCACTATTAAAGGCACCCTGGCGCCTGTCATTAAAGATCCCTCTCTTGTTCTCATTCATTCTTGGTAATTTGCCTGCTACTTCTCAAGGTCAATAGACAAAACAACAGCAACCAGCGGAACCAATACCAGGCCACCAATAATCAGCGGGGCTCTCGCCCCAACGGTAACCAGCACCAATGGGGCCGCAATAACAACAGCAACAATAACGACTGGGCTCACCTGCCAAAGCTGACGCCCGCGGAGAGACAATATCTCATAGAGAACAACGGCTGCTTCAAGTGCCGCAAGCTAGG
Organism: Mortierella alpina; assembly: GCA_029449245.1. Taxonomy (NCBI): domain Eukaryota; kingdom Fungi; phylum Mortierellomycota; class Mortierellomycetes; order Mortierellales; family Mortierellaceae; genus Mortierella; species Mortierella alpina. The sequence goes on along the minus strand of JANATF010000001.1, from coordinate 2,016,839 downwards.
GCACTTGTCATATGAGAACAGATGCCCTCCTCGTAACCGTGGAATGAACCATATAGCAACTAACGTGGGCGCTCCCTTCTATGGCCAGTCGGGAAACGCCCCCAGCGGTCAGGCTTAGTCCAGGACTTGATCGCTGAAACCCCCTCCCTTTCTCCTCTGGACAAAGGGAGTGAGCCTCGCCCCCAGGCAAGTACTTGTTCTATTTCTGCAAATAAAATTGCTGTTGAACATCACGCTTGCCGCATACCTGCGCTCGCTCCCTCACATGCAAACGAGAATGATACTCTGGATACTCACCCCGCCCCCAACCCCGCGCCCCCCGTTGCCAAACCTTGCCACGACCCATCTGTGGTGCTTAGATTGCCTGAGAAGATGGACCTGGACCCAGCCTCCTCAAACGCGTCTTCACCCGCGCTCTCCAAGAGCAAACAGAGACGTGTGCGCAAACGTGCCGTTCGGCTACAGTCCTTCAGTGTGACTGAGGCTGAGCGCACGCTGCTCACGTTCATTGGCTCCGTCAATGGACACCCTGCACGCTGTGGTGTCGTTGGTCTACATCAAAAGAAACATACTAATATATGAATATCTGTTCATCAGGAACTAGGAAGAAAAGCGAGAGAGGAAACACCAGCGCACTTACAAGTTGATCGTGGGAACGATTAACGGACGCGCAAGACTGGGGGAAGGATCAACTCCAAAAAGGGATTCACTCTATGAGAGAAGGACTACTTAAAGGTAAGTGTTTCTGTCTCAAGGAGATAACAAATATGAACTAACTCATGAGTAACTTACTATGAGGACCGGTGGGGAACGCTGGTCCACAAGAAGACTCTGAGAGAAGAAGGGAAGCAAAACTAGTATGTATCTAATAAAATAATACGACCCACAGCGGGTAAGGACTCGTCAGCTCAAAGGGCTCGCTCTTGATTCCTGTGCAAGAATATTGGCCAAAGTGGTCTGCAACGCGCTCCATTCTTGGTCGCTAAGGCAACATGATTATTACCTAGCGGTCGCTGCGGTGATAGCAGCAGCGGAGGGCCAGGAGGGACAAAGATGGCTTCTAACAGATTGCGTACGGACAGGTGGAATGGAAATAGAGGGGAAACCCGTCTCTACTCTTGCTCAGCTCTCGCTGTTGGCGGGCAAAGCTATGGTAGAGTAGCGTCTCTCGCGCGGGGACAGCCAGTGTGTGTGGGTTTGATCGTGGGGGTTCGATATGAATGAATGTTTCAGCAGCGGTTGTGGCAAAATATGACAAGGCAAATATTTGGGAGGGAAACAGACCACGAACCAAGGTTCGGGGTCGGTGCTCTTTTTATTTCACAGAAATCATTCAAGGCAACAGGGCGGTGCAGTACGTGCCACCACCTGGGCATTCATGTTGCCAAAGTACTACAAATCAAAAGCAAGAAAGAGAGGACATCGCATTTGCTACACCACAACGCATCCTCATCGATGGCGGTGCAGAGGGAAACGTCATTAGTACCTCCTTTCAGAAACGACATTCACTTCCTCTCCATTCGCGCAACCCCATTCCCATTGTTCTTCCTGACGGCTCCTCCTCCATCACTCAGCACACTGTCCCCATCACCCTCACTCGCAACAACTATGCTGACAATCTCGACCCCCTCCTTTATCCATCAAATCTTACGACCTGATCCTCGGCAAACCATGGCTCACAACCACCAACCCCGACATCAACTGGCGCACCAACGACTTGCATTTCCAACACCGTGGCTGCAATGTCATCTGGTCATGCAGAGGATTCGCCCCCTCTTCCATTACAGCTAAGTCTGGAGGCCGCCCCCTGAGCCACATGCACTTCAACTCCCTCGCCTCCCAACCCGGCAACGAAGTGTTCCTGGCGTTAGTCAAGACCACTTCGGGCAACAACCCCTCCACTCCTCCCGTTCCTGACGAAGTGCTCCCCATACTCGACGAGTTTCGCGACGTCTTCCCCACCTCCCTCCCTGATGGTCTCCCACCAGACCGAGGCGATGCAATGAAAATCGAAACTGATCCCACCGCCGACCCCCCTGTCCGACCAGTCATTCGTCTCTCCATTGCGGAACTCGATGAGCTCAGGAAGCAGTTGGACGAATTGCTGAAAAAGAAGTTCATCAAACCTAGCACCTCGCCATACGGAGCACCTGTCCTTTTTGTCAAAAAGAAGGATGGATCGTTACGCATGTGTGTGGACTACCGCGGCCTGAACAGAATCACCCGAAAGAACCGCCATCCCCTCCCCCGCATTGACGAGCTCATCGACCGCTTTCGCGGCGCGCAGTTTTTTACCAAACTTGATCTCCTCTCTGGGTACCACCAACAGCGCGTTTACGACCCACACACACACAAAACCGCCTTTCGCTGTCGCTACGGTCACTTTGAGTTTAACGTTGTCCCTTTCGGGCTGACTAACGCTCCTGCCTCTTTTTCAAACATGATGTTTAACGTGTTCGACCCGATCCTCGACAAATGGGTGGTCATTTACCTCGATGACATTCTGATCTACTCGAAAACAAAGGAGGAACACCTGGACCACATCAGGAGTGCGCTGACCCTTCTGCGCAAACACGGACTCTACGTCAAACTGAGCAAGTGTTCGTTCATGCAGGAAGAGACGGAGTTTTTGGGACACGTAATCTCCAAGGACGGGATCCACACCAACGCTGGCCTCGTCCGCGCCATTCGCGAGTGGCCTCGACCTAGCAAGCAGAAGGATGTGCAACAATTCATTGGCCTCGCTCAATTTTACCAACAGTATATTGATGGATTTGCTGACATCGCATTACCGTTGACTGGTCTCTTAGGTGACGGCGTGCCATTCTCTTGGGACCCTGACAAGGAACACGCCTTCACCGCTCTCAAGGACGCCATCAGCAAAGCACCGGTACTCAGAATCTTTGACCCCGATCTAGCCACCACTGTTGAAGCTGATGCGTCTGGATTCGCTGTTGGAGCCGTGCTTTTCCAGACAGACGAAAATGGAGTCTCGAGACCAGTGGCGTTCACATCCAGGAAGATGATGTAACAGGAGTTGAGGGTGTATCGTATGGGACAAGAACAAGGATAATGCCAAGCCGTAAGAGACTGGAACGCGACCATGCTTGGTCCCACACAAAGATAGATAAATAGATGGTTGCCCCCTCTGTAATAAGATCAGACGATTCTCACCCAAGCTCCCCTGATCCCAGCCCCAGAACCCCCACTTGCTTTAGCTATTACATGGTAGCAAAGGCTCGTTACCTCGATCCACTGATAAAACATACTCACCTTGATAACCTCTGCCCCTAGCCATCATGGCTGATCAACCCAGCTACACCAATGTTCCAACCACTGTTCCCACTGCCAACACCACCGCCAACACACCTGCTCCCACCTTTTCGGTACTCCTACCCTCTTACAGATATCCAACCCCTGCCCCTTTCAACGGCGTGCGCGATGGGTTTGCTTGCGAGGCATGGTTGACCACCGTACGCCGCTTCTTCCTTGGCGCAAACATCGCCGATGTGTCCCGCACGGTCACCGCCATCGCTTACCTTGGCTCCACCGGCCTACTCTGGTGGGATGGACAGTATCTGCCGGACTCCACTGACTGGTCCATTTTTGTCGAAGCCTTCCGCACCGAGTTCCGTCCCGCCGGCTTCTATGATCACATCCGCACATTGCTCTACTCCATCCGCATGACCTCGACCGTATCCGAATACGTTGGGAGGACGCGCCGATACCTAGCCGTCCTCTGCACACCGGAGATGCATGAGGAGGCTCGTAAAGTCATGGAGGATTCAGCCAAGACATGCTTCTTACAAGGTGCCCCTCTAAGTCTGCGACAAATGCTATTGAGCATGGGCATTAACCGTTCTGTTGCCCCTTCGATCCACGAACTCTGCCAAGCTGCTGAGCAATATGACCATGTTTACAACTTCACACCCGACAAAGGCCAGTCTCCTTCCACCAACCGCGCGGATACCAGCGCCCTCCAAATGGCTGCCGCTGTGGTGAAGGTACTCTAGATACGTAAAAATAGACTATCTGGTAAACAACATGAAACTAGTCTGGCCAATGATAAGAAAACTACATGTGAAAATGCCCTTACGTTTGATCGTATGATCTGATTTCCGTTGGGGGGCAATCGGAACTGCGCAGACCAAACAGTGGTCGCTATCAGTCAAGAAAAAGGGCTGGGGTAGAATATTCATATGATAAGTGACTAATACAAAAAGTGCCAGATAGCAGCATGCCAACCAGAAAATCACTTACTGTGAGAGCCGCTTGGGGGACTCGTGGTTCTCACAGGGTGTCTCTCTTGGGGGCGAAGAGAAGAGAGAATCTATCTATCAATATCTAAGGTAACGTCGACACACGCAGGTTAGGGACCTGTATAGACCTTGGGACTCCGTCGGGACTCCCGTACAAGCTGCAATAATACGCCGAGGGGTGCTGTTCTTGGTCCTCCTCTCACATCGCTAGTGGTCCATTATCGTACCTGACAAGAGGCCGGGGGGCTGCGAGCCTCTGTGGTGTCGGATGCTTGATACGACAGGGGAGGGAACGGGACTGTAGTTGTGTTCGAGAGGGGACGATGAGAACTGTAGGGGATGGAGGTCGAAAGACACACCTGTCTCGTCTCTGCTCTTGCTGTGGCCGCGGTATATATGTGTGGGAGAGCTGTGGCAGAGTAACTAACCGCAATGGTTGTCAGTGAGGTGAGAATGAGTGTGGGAACGATGTTCTTACAATTCAGTGTATATGATACGATTTTGGGGAAGGAAACAGACCTCGAACCAAAGTCCAAGGCTGGGGCTTCTTTTATGGGTTATAAATTTAGGGTGCTATACTGAAGCTATATAAAATTGATGTGTTCATAAGGTCTATACTGAATAGAGAGGGTAGCAGGATTTTGATATTATAGAGGGAGGGCAGATGAGAGAGCGATCCTGGCTTCGCAGTGGTCCTGTACTATTTCCCTGCTATTTTGGGCGGATCCCCAATCTCTTCGTCACACCGCCACCCACCTTTCCGCCGCAGATCCCAACGCCATGGAAGTGGACAACCTACTCCTCCATAACATCGAAACTATCGTCCGCCGAGTGACCCTGAACGCTTTACGACAACAACCACCTCGCTCCAACAACCGACCCCACTGCACCGTATTGGCCAGATCACATGACAATAGTAGCTAGACAGAGCCCCAGGAACCGAACCTATTTAGATTCCGGTTCCTGGCGAATAAACAGATCCCTCTCTTGTCTCGTTACTTCAATTCCGGTTATATTTTCCATTTTTTTTAACGAACCCAAGACGGATCATTTGGTCACTAGTGGATCAACTCATCCATCCATCCATCCAACCCAATCTTAATATGGACCAGTCGACCACACCAGTCATCGAGGCATCTAATGGCATCCTCGATGGCAGCATCCAGAGGTTGTCAATCTCACCGTCGCCCAACGATGAAGACTCGATAATGGACGATGCCCCTGTACCCAAGCCGGAACCCGTCGTGAGCGATCAAGAACGGCTTGCGAAGGCACGTAATCGGTTGCGCATAATGCGTGATCAATTCAAGGCAGCGGCAAACGACCACATGGACCTAGTCATGAAGTTCTACACGCAAGACGGAACGGTGCAGCAGGAGGACATCGACGAACACAAGGAACGGCTCGACAGGATGAAGGCAGCCATTGCGACATTCGAGGAAGCCTTCAAGAACTGCTAGTACGCTGAGGACCCTCAGACGACAATAGAGGTCCAACCCAAGGTCGAAGCGCACAAAAAAGAGACAATGGCTGTACTCGGCAACGATAGTCCCCGTTTCGGCCCTAAGACACTCGGTACCGGCAAGCCATACAATGTTATCTCGAAAGCACATGTCTTCCTGGACAAGTTCCATGCGGTCCTGAGCAGCAGCTATGGTACGAACTTCAAGAGCATGGCGCACCGTCTGCTAATCGTGGCCGTATTGATTGATGACACCCAGCGTCGCCTGAAGGAAGCCCTTGATGAGATACCAGAGTTGCAACGGACCTGGGAGAAATGCGAAGAGGTCTTCATTGACATCACACTGACACCCCAGCAGCGTCAGGCAGCCGTTCAAGCAGTCATTTCGGGAGGAATCCGCAAGAACGAGCTCTACCGTGAGTTTGCATACCGTATCCGCAGAAGCGTCCGCCTGAACAAGTTACCGGACACTGACCGTGCAACGTTGGAAGGAGTCAAGCAAGCCCTACCGTCGATGGTCAACTCCATGGTCGAACTCAAGTACATGGTAGCAACTCGGAAGGACGTGCAGTCTCTCACCTCCATCAAAGAGTACTGCTCTTACCTGGAAACGATTGACGGTCCCGATGAAGCCAATGCCAAGAAGCGAGCACTTGAGTCTGATTCGGATGATGACGATTCCGAGCCATCCCCAAGCAAGAAATCTCTCACCTCCAAGGTCAAGGGCAGAGTTGATTCCAAAGGTCCCAAGCCTAGCGGTAGTAAATACTACTGCGCTAATGGTCATGGTGACAACAATTCGCATGATACTAAAGACTGCAAAGACTGCGGTCAATGCGGCAAGCCCGGACACCTCGCAGACAACTGCAGGAATGGACGCGGCGATCAAGGTTCCTCAAACATGCGAGGAAGTTCCTCCTCCGGACACAATGCTCAACGTCAGCGTCCCTATAACAACCATAGAGGTAATGATGTCAACGCCATCCCTATCGTCAATGCACGGTCCCTTAGTTCACAAGCAATAACTAACGCCAAAGTCAATATACTACCACAGGCTCCGGCTCTGGCAGCAATGCCAACCATCGCTCCGATTAAGGTCATCCCTACCACGCTAAGCAACGTGCTAGCAAGCACCACCATCAAAACTTTGTGGGGTAATAAGAATATGAACAATAAAGTCTGTAGTACAACGTTACACAATGATGCAACCAACAACAATAATGTAAAGAACGCTGGAGTATCCATCCACGCTCTGGATCCCAGTGATGCATCATCTTCCGAGGAGGAGGAGAGTAGTAGCATCGAGCAACCCTGCAACGATGCAGAGATTAAGGATCATGAAGCATGGTATCCAATTGAGCAATTTCCTACTGAGGACGATCAAATCAGAGAGTTCGAGGGAATGACAATGCAACAAGAACCAGACACATATCGTTACATGTACAATGTTCCTTGGATGCCAATTAATTATGCAGCAACGTTCGTTCCAAATCATAAAGGATATATCACAAAGAAAAAGACGAAACTCGTAGACGAAGACAACAGGCTCTTTGTCGATGTGATGATATTTGGTGACAAGCACAAAGCACTATTAGACACAGGCGCATCACACTCTTTCATTAGTACAGAACTGGTGGAGCGTTACAACCTAAAAGTGAAAGAGGTCACTGGCTCAATTGAACTGGCAGACAACTCAGTAACACCACGCATCGGAGAAACAGAGAATATCGATGTCACATGCGGGAAAAATATGTTATCGGCACCCTTTGAAGTGATTCAACAGAAACATGCACTAGCAATCGGCATGGATTTGTTCTATCATTTCGGTTTTGGCGTCTCAGGTCTTCCTGATGTTGAGGCATCCTCGCGTCGGTTGCCTGAAGCTGAAGAGGATGTACGACCTACACTCAAGCCACTTGTTACTCCAGAAGAAGAGAGCACGCCTGAATTTATAAAACAAAAGACTGAATTTGAAGAAGCAATTGTATCTTTGCTGTCTGAAAACAAGAGCATTCCTCCGGAGAGTCACTGCACGGTGAAAGAAATGAAAGTGTTCTTAACTGTTCCAGAAGGCACCATCGTACACAGACGTGCACGTCCTGTCCCGTATGCACAGCGCCCAATTGTAGATCAAACAATTGAGGCATGGCTCAAGAGCAAGGTCATCGGACTTGCCCCAGTTGGCAACCCTCATAACAACACTTTAACTCTAGCCGCAAAGAAGGACGCTGATGGAAAGACGACATTATGGCGTGTATGTCTCGATCCCAGACCGTTCAACGCGCATTTACCGGATGATAAATTTCCCGTACCATTAATCTCCGATATCATGCAGCAAATTGCAGGCAACTCAATTTACTCCACCATTGATCTTACCCAAGCATATCACCGCTTGCCTATCCATGAAGAAGATAGACCCTTGACGGCGTTCATGCACGATGGAAAACAGTATATGTTCACCAAGGCACCCTTCGGCTTGAAACCGTTATCTAGTCTTTTCCAAAGAGGCATGTCACGCATTTTGGGCGATTTACCATTTGTTTGCTTCTTCATCGACGACATCGTCATCTTCTCCAAAAACAGAGAAGAGCATGCCGAACATGTCAAGCAAGTGATTGAAAGACTCAACAAAGCAAAGTTGATCATCAACCCCAAGAAATGTAATTTTTTCAGCACGCAGATTGCTCTCCTTGGATTTCTGGTTGATCTCCATGGTAAGCGTGTGGACCCAAATAAGTTGGCCAACATCCAAGATTGGATGCCACCCACTACCGCAACGGAAGTACAATCCTATATGGGTACCTTCAATTTCTTTCGGGAATATATCCCCCTGTTCAGTACTATTGCCGCTCCACTGGATGCATTACGGAACAAGAGTGGTTCCTTCAAACTCACTGCTTTTGAATTGTCCGCGTTCGAAGCATTGAAACACCTACTTGTGAAAGCGCCGATCCTATCCTTCCCTGACTTCAGCAAACCGTTCTATGTTGCGACAGATGCGTCCAACTTTGGAATTGGTGCTGTGCTGTACCAGTTGCCGGATGGAGAAGATCACCCTAAGAAGATCAGTTACATCTCTTTTATGGCTCGCTCTTTGCAAGTAAGTGAGAGGAAGTATTCTGCTACTAGAAAAGAACTGCTTGCTATTGTATTTGCACTTAAAAAGTTTCACTACTACCTGTGGGGTCGTCATTTCACCCTGTTCACAGATCACCGTGCGTTGACATTCATCCACACACAGAAAGATCTCAACCCTATGATGACAGCATGGCATGACACCATCCTCGATTACACATTCAAAGTGGTGTATCGACCAGGCATTCTCAATATTCTCCCTGACGCTTTATCGCGTCAATTTCCTACATCATTATGGACATCTCGATCAAACACGGTCGCCAAAAAGGTCTATGGATATGTTCATCTGATTCAAGACGGTCAAACGCCAAGAATTACTGTGCCTGCCAAAGAGAGACGAGCCTTAATGGCTGAAGTTCACGCTCTTGGTCACTTCGGCACTAATGCTATGGTTAAACAAATCCATGAGCAAAGCAAAACTTGGCCCAACTTGGCTAAAGAATGTTTGGAATTCGTTCAACGCTGCCCTGAATGTCAAAAAGTGAATATTGCTAAGAAAGGATATCATCCTATGAAAGCTATTCATGCAACTTTACCTGGTGAGCATATGGCCGTCGATCTTGCCGGTCCATTCACCCAGTCAAAAGACGGTAATGTTTATCTTTTGGTCCTAGTCGATGTGTGCACACGATTTGCATTCCTTACTCCTATTCCAAACAAAAAAGGAATGACCATCGCAAAAGAGCTGTTCAAAACATTTTCATTGATTGGATTCCCTCGCATCCTGCAGTCTGATAACGGCAAGGAGTTCGTTAACACGATTTTGCGTATAATGTCCGAAGAATGCAATGTCCAGCATCGTTTCGTAACCCCTTACCACCCTCGAGGTAATGGTGTAGCCGAAAAGCATGTGCAAACAGCTAAAGAGATCGTTAAGAAAGAAGTGAAGGGGATTGATGCTGCCTGGGATACTCATATTCCCATGACGCAGCTGGCAATGAACACTAAAATCGTGGCACTGCACAATTCATCTCCGTTCTCTCTCTTTTTTGCACGTCGATTTAATGGCTTCCAGCAAAGTATTGACACCAACAAGGAGCTCCTCTCCACTGACAAGTTGTTGGAACGCTTGAAATATATGACCGAAACCGTCTTTCCTACGCGGATATCGATTACGACGCAACAAGAGCAGGGCAAGCCTTCTGCTCGAAGAAGCACAAGAAGGAGCAAGTAAAAGCACAAGTGCCTTATTTTGATGCATCTCATTTTCCTCTGCACTAATCACGTGTAGAGTATTCTATGACCCATTTTTGATATGGCCACCAAGAGGGTTTTCTTATTTTTTCCCTCACCATGATCTTCCAACACATGCTGCTATTCTTACCCTGGACTTTGTCCTCTAGAGGGGAGGAGAGTGATGCACCGTATTGGCCAGATCACATGACAATAGTAGCTAGACAGAGCCCCAGGAACCGAACCTATTTAGATTCCGGTTCCTGGCGAATAAACAGATCCCTCTCTTGTCTCGTTACTTCAATTCCGGTTATATTTTCCACCCACAACTTCCGAACCTACACTCGACAAAACAATCACCGACCCCCGCTACGCCCCCTTAGCGATACCGACCGCAGAAGCCTGATGGCCAGTGGCAGTTGCTTCCGTTGCCGCCAACAAGGACACATGGCGAGCGAGTGTCGTGTCAATGCCATTGAACAAGCCCGCACCCCTCCCCCCGTGTCGGGAAACGCTCCCAGCGATCAAGATTAGTCCAGAACTTGATCGCTGACACTCCTTCCCTTTCTCCTCTGGACAAGGGGAGTGAGCAACCGCCAGAGTTAAGTTGTCACCCCACACACCGCAATAAAATTACGGTTGCACAACACAACAAATCCCTCGTTGAAACTCGTCCTTCGCTCGCTCCCCCTCACGCCGTGCTCCATACCTCGAACACTGACCCTACCCCTGATTCCCTGACCCCGATTCCTCAACCTCGCTACGACCCTCGCTACGATCACCCCCTTCCCCCTAGGACGTCAGAGACAGTGACCCTGGTCCCACCTGTCTCTCTCGCATCGCTAGAATCCACCTACTCCAAAAGCAAACTGAAACGTATGCGCAAGCGTACGGTTCGTCTACAATCCTTCACACAGACTGTTGCCGAGCGCACTCTACTCACATTCATCGGCTCCATCAATGGTCACCCCGCTCGCATCCTCATCGACGGAGGGGCTGAAGGCAATGTCATTAGCTCCTCCTTCCAACAACGACACTCTCTCCCCCGCCAAACCTGCTCACCTGTCCCCATCATCCTCCCCGACGGCTCCTCTTCCATCACCCAACACACCGTTCCCATCCAACTTGCCCGCGACGCCTATACTGACAATTTGCAACCCCTCCTCTACCCGCTCAAAAAATACGACCTCATCCTCGGAAAGCCCTGGCTCACCGAACTCAATCCTCACATCAACTGGCGCACCAACGACCTCCATTTCGACTTTCAGGGCACGAGCGTGCTTTGGACGTGTCGAGGGTTCGCTCCTTCATCCATCACCTCCAAGTCTCGCGGAATGCTCCTCAGTCACATGCACTTTCACGCTCTTACCGCTCAACCTGGCAGCGAGGTCTACCTCGCCCTCGTGAAAATAGCAAAACACACTCAACCCTCCCCAGACATTCCTGCGGATGTTCAACCCCTTCTCAAGGAGTTTGGCGACGTCTTCCCCGACACACTCCCCGACGGCCTCCCTCCAGACAGAGGTGACGCTATGAAGATCGAAACCGACCCCAACGCTGACCCTCCGGTGCGACCTGTTATCCGCCTATCCATTGCGGAGCTGGATGAGCTCCGGAAACAGCTCGACGAGTTACTACGCAAAGGATTTATCAAGCCTAGCACATCGCCCTACGGTGCGCCGGTACTCTTCGTCAAGAAGAAAGACGGCTCTCTACGGTTGTGTGTAGACTATCGAGGCCTAAACCGTATCACGCGCAAAAACCGCCACCCATTGCCGCGCATCGACGAGCTTATCGATAGGTTCCGTGGAGCACGTTATTTCACCAAGCTCGATTTACTGTCTGGATACCATCAGCAACGCGTGTTTGAACCCCATACTCACAAGACCGCGTTCCGTTGCCGCTATGGCCACTTCGAATTTAATGTTGTTCCATTCGGTCTCACTAACGCCCCAGCCTCGTTCTCCAACATGATGCTCAAAGTATTCAACCCGGTCCTTGACAAATGGGTCGTCATATATCTTGACGACCTACTGATATACTCCAAGACCAAGGCCGACCATCTCCGCCACTTAAGAAGCGTCCTATCCCTGCTCCGGAGCAACGGCCTCTACGTGAAATTGAGCAAGTGCTCGTTCATGCAAGAACAAACAGAATTCCTGGGCCACGTAATTTCCAAAGACGGCGTCCACACCAATGCCGGTCTCGTGAAGGCAATCACAGAGTGGCCGCGACCCAGCAAGCAAAAAGAGGTCCAGCAGTTTGTTGGTCTGGCCCAATTTTATCAGCAGTATATCGAAAATTTTGCTTCCATTGCTCTACCTCTGACAGCATTACTAGGAGAAGGCGTCCCTTTTTTCTGGGATGATGACACGGAACGCGCGTTTACTGATCTCAAAGACGCGATTAGCAAAGCGCCGGTTCTCAGGATCTTCGACCCCGATCTACCATCCACTGTGGAGACCGATGCCTCCGGATTTGCTATTGGCGCAGTGTTGTTCCAGACAGACTCGAATGGTGTGTCCAGGCCAGTTGCCTTCACCTCTCGAAAGCTCAATTCGGCCGAGAAAAACTACCCGACCCATGAGCAGGAGCTACTAGCAGTCGTCCACGCACTGAAAACTTGGCGATATTACCTTGACGGCTCCCACTTCATCGTGTACACAGACCATGTGTCGTGAATCTGGGCAGGGCAAGGACAGGTTGACCTTTCACAAGGGCAAGAGGGCAGGGACAAGGGAAGTGGTAAGACAGGAGGGTTCAGGGTATGATCAAGGATGTATTCAAGTTACTAGGTAAAGAGCAACTGTAGAGAGGGAACTACAGACTATATATACTAAACACTGAGCCCAGCGCGTAATGCCGCTTTGACCCATAGTCACCAGTCAGGACATAATTCAAGGCATTCAGTAAAAAGGGGGCGCATGTCGACAAGGCATTAAAAGGCGAAATAAGGCTTGGCCTAGGATACTACGCTTATCCTAGGGCCGAGTACGCGACACCATGCCACGCTCCGACATTTCCCCACACAGCTCAAATTGACGCGCCGACAGGCGAGATGGATGGAGCTCCTGCAGGAGTATGATTTCGATTTCAGATACAAGCGAGGAGCCGACAACATCGTGTCTGACGCCTTGTCGCGACGACCGGACCATCAAGATCCCCCGCCTTTGTCGCTCAACTCGTTAAACATCACGCTAGACCCGGGCCTAAGGCAGCGCCTGATTGATAGTTACGCCGATGATCCCAAAATCGGTCCTATCTATCGAAGCTGCCTTCAGGGAAGTTGCCCACCTCGTTATTTGCTACATGAAGGCCTCCTCTGTGTGATACGCCACAATCAGACCCTTGTATGCATACCTCAAAAAGCTGATATCCGCCTCTCCCTTCTACACGATTCCCATGATTCTGCTATCTCCGGTCACTTGGGCTTCCAGAAAACATACGACCAGCTCCGACGCATTGTGTACTGGCCCCAGATCGTACGAGACACCAAAACATATGTCGAGACATGCGAAGGTTGTCAGCGCAACAAGCCCAGTCACCAGCGGCCTGCCGGACTTTTACAGCCCCTTGAGATACCAGCTCAGCGATGGGAGACAGTGACCATGGACTTCATTGTCCAGCTCCCCAAGACACCTCGAGGCCACGATGCCATAACGGTCTTTGTAGACAAGCTATCAAAGCAGGTCCACTTTGCCCCAAGCAAAACAACAGATACAGCTTCCGATGTGGCCCGCCTATTTTTCGACAACGTGTTCCGACTTCATGGTATGCCCACCACCATCGTGTCCGACCGCGACACCAAATTCACCAGCCGGTTTTGGAAGGAGCTTCACCGCTTACTCGATGTAAAGCTCGCTATGTCCACAGCGTTCCACCCGCAGACTGACGGCCAGACAGAGAGAGCGAACCAGACCCTGGAAGAAATACTACGTGCTTTCGTCGACCAAAAACAGACCAACTGGGATTTATTGCTGACTGCAGCCGAATTCGCCTACAACAACTCGATCAACGCCTCCACTGGATACTCGCCCTTCTTCTTGAACATGGGTTTTCACCCCAGGGTTCCGATGTCCCTCCTCCAATCGCAAACAAGTTCAAATCCCAGCGTGCAAGCGTTCATCGAATCCCAAGGCGCCACACTATCTCTGGCACAAGACCAAATACAGCGAGCCCAAACACGACAGGCGCAGAACGCGGATACTCGCCGCCGAGACCACAACTTCGCCGTCGGAGACCAAGTGCTCCTCAACACTGATAATATTACCGTCTCCGCAACAAGAAATCAACCCACAAGGAAGCTACAACCTAGATTCATCGGTCCATATACAATCATTGAGCAGCACTCCCCGGTCTCGTTTCGGGTCGAGCTACCACCGTCCATGAAGATACATGATGTCTTCCACGTCGATCGGTTCCGAGAATACAAACCTTCCCCAGAATCACTCGGACCCCGCGCACCATCACAACCACCTCCAGAGATCATCGACAATGAGGAAGAGTATGAGGTAGAAACGATACTCGATCACCAGCACCGGAACCGGCGAAAAGAATACCTAATCAAGTGGAAGGGATACTCAAGGGAACAGTCGACTTGGGAACCAGAGAGCAGCTTAACTCATTGCAAGCAGATACTGAGCAAGTACAAGCGCGATCATGGCCTGTAATTTTTTTTCGCGATCCTTTTTTTTAACACGGGAAGGTGTAACAGGAGTTGAGGGTGTATCGTATGGGACAAGAACAAGGATAATGCCAAGCCGTAAGAGACTGGAACGCGACCATGCTTGGTCCCACACAAAGATAGATAAATAGATGGTTGCCCCCTCTGTAATAAGATCAGACGATTCTCACCCAAGCTCCCCTGATCCCAGCCCCAGAACCCCCACTTGCTTTAGCTATTACAGATGAATTCTGCAGAGAGGAACTATCCAACTCACGAACAGGAGCTGCTGGCTGTCGTTCACGCGCTAAAGACATGGCGTTATTATCTGGATGGATCACACTTCGTCGTGTACACGGATCACGCCACGCTTCGCCACTTTCCAACGCAACCCAAACTGACTCGCAGACAGGCACGTTGGATGGAGTTGCTACAGGAGTACGACTTTGATTTCAAGTATAAGCGTGGCGCAGACAACATCGTACCAGACGCCCTCTCCAGACGACCTGACCACAAGGAACCAGACCCCGTCGCGCTACACTCGTTGGTTGTACAACTGGACCCAGGATTGAGGCAGCGCCTGATTGATAGTTTGTAACAGTAGTGTCCAGTCACAACGACTATATAGAGTAGAGTAGTACGATACCTGTAAATACATTCCTTTTCCACCTACTTGACCTGACCCCTACTACATGGTAGCAAAGTAACTTCGATCCACCAGACCCCAGACCCCAGACCCAGACACTTGCCCTCTCCCCTTCCCTGACCCAGATCCTACCCCATCACTACACCCAGAACCCCTGACTACCGCCACCATTGTGGTGAAGGTACTCTAGATACGTAAAAATAGACTATCTGGTAAACAACATGAAACTAGTCTGGCCAATGATAAGAAAACTACATGTGAAAATGCCCTTACGTTTGATCGTATGATCTGATTTCCGTTGGGGGCAATCGGAACTGCGCAGACCAAACCAGTGGTCGCTATCAGTCAAGAAAAAGGGCTGGGGTAGAATATTCATATGATAAGTGACTAATACAAAAAGTGCCAGATAGCAGCATGCCAACCAGAAATTCACTTACTGTGAGAGCCGCTTGGGGGACTCGTGGTTCTCACAGGGTGTCTCTCTTGGGGGCGAAGAGAAGAGAGAATCTATCTATCAATATCTAAGGTAACGTCGACACACGCAGGTTAGGGACCTGTATAGACCTTGGGACTCCGTCGGGACTCCCGTACAAGCTGCAATAATACGCCGAGGGGTGCTGTTCTTGGTCCTCCTCTCACATCGCTAGTGGTCCATTATCGTACCTGACAAGAGGCCGGGGAGCTGCGGGCCTCTGTGGTGTCGGATGCTTGATACGGCAGGGGAGGGAACGGGACTGTAGTTGTGTTCGAGAGGGGACGATGAGAACTGTAGGGGACGGAGGTCGAAAGACACACCTGTCTCGTCTCTGCTCTTGCTGTGGCCGCGGTATATATGTGTGGGAGAGCTGTGGCAGAGTAACTAACCGCAATGGTTGTCAGTGAGGTGAGAATGAGTGTGGGAACGATGTTCTTTACAATTCAGTGTATATGATACGATTTTGGGGAAGGAAACAGACCTCGAACCAAAGTCCAAGGCTGGGGCTTCTTTTATGGGTTATAAATTTAGGGTGCTATACTGAAGCTATATAAAATTGATGTGTTCATAAGGTCTATACTGAATAGAGAGGGTAGCAGGATTTTGATATTATAGAGGGAGGGCAGATGAGAGAGCGATCCTGGCTTCGCAGTGGTCCTGTACTATTTCCCTGCTATTTTGGGCGGATCCCCAATCTCTTCGTCACACGATCGCAGTGCCTCTTTCCAGGATGCAGCTCCTGACAAAGCAGTTCCAAGCGAGTGTGATCCCCCTATTTCCTATTTTACGTTCCTTTGATATTGCTCCCTTATCGCCGTCCATCCTTGACTCGGTATGGCTTGAGATTGGTGTGATTGACTGGCCGTCCTTGTTTGTAAGCCTTTTGGTGTAGGCCTCGTCGCATTACAAGTACGTACGCCCCTCCTGCTCTCTTTTCAGCGATGTGATAGGGGCCATGCCACTTAGGCAGCAGTTTCCCGGACCACTGGTTGTCCAGATCAGCTCGATAGACAAGAACGGGCTGTCCTACATGGTACTCACGCGGAAGAGGGAGAATAGATCGTTGATTCTTGTCTTGGTGAGCGGCGTTGATCCTTTCAATCGCGGTTTCTCGAACTTGTGCCAGCATCCCTCGTCGATAGTTGTTGAGAGATTGTAGGTCTTCGGCATCGCCAACCGCTGGCATGTGCATGTTGTCCAGCTTGGTGCGCGGAGGTTGGCCATACAGGATCTCGAAAGGTGAGTATCCTTGGTCATCCTTCTCCATCGTGTTCCATGTCCATGCAGCCTTTTCCAACTCCTGTCTCCATTCTTGGGGCGGTCGACCATCCTCGGCCAGACATTTGCGGAACTGTTGACTCATGAATCCATTGTATCGTTCCACCTTTCCGTTGGTTTGTGGATGATACGCAGAGGCGGTAGCGATACGGATCCCAAGCTCTTCGCATTCGTTTTTGAACTCGCCTTGAGATAGGGAGGAGCCGTTGTCGGTGATGATCACTTGAGGGTATCCGTAGCGTCTAAACCATCGTCGCTCGACTTCTCTCTTGATTGTACGTCCCTTGATGCTGCCAAGAGCGATAGACTCAACCCAACTGGAGGTATAGTCGATCAGATTGAGAACGTACGTCATCCCGTACGACATGGGCAATGGTCCAACTAGATCCATCCCTATGACTAGGAATATTGACGGCGGTGGTGGGATGCGATGGTGCCTATATCGAGTGGAGTCCCGTTTCTGGAAACGTTGGCACGCTTCACAGGACTGCACAGCCCTTTTGACATCGTCAAACTGTCCGGGCCAAAAGTAGCTGATCGACGCCCAGCGATATGTGCCGCTGATACCCAAATGACCGTTTGTCGAAGACCCGTGGAGGGTGTCAATGATAGTTTGCCGTTCTTGTGGTGGTACGTACATCCGAGGGTTGGCTCCAACAGTCCTCTGCATCAATCGTCCATTGAGAACAAAGTACTTGAGGGCCCTTGTCCGTATATCTCGGAGGGCTGAGGCCGAGAGGTGAGTCAATGGTTGGCCTTGAAGCCAGGCAGCGATTGACGCATAGGGTTCCTCATCGATCTCAATCATCGCTACCAGACGTAAACCTCCCATATCATTGATTTCGTCTTCAAGGCCATAGCTTGGAATCGCTCCATCATTGGGGACACGGGAAAGTGGATCTGAGTCACGCATGTCCTTGCCGGGTCTATGGTGAATGTCGATCTTGAAACGGGCAACATACAATGTCCAGCGCGTTAGGCGTGCGTTCTGAAATTGGAGGTTGTGCAGGTACAACAAAGCTCGATGATCGAGAAAGGCATGAATGGTCTTGTCCAGTAGAAGGTGCTCGTTCTTTTTCAACGTGTAAACGAAACCCAACAACTCGCGTTCCGTGGTGAAATATCGTGTTTCAGGACCAGATAGCTTCCGGCTGCCAAACAGAATCGGACGGTATTTGGTGTGGATCGTAATGTTGAGGTCATCGGCTTCATCCGTCGCATGTGCAAGAACATATCCTGTGCTCTTATCCGAAGTGTCGGCAGAAACGATGACGGGTCGTCGGTGATTTATAATCACGAGGACGGGACTTTCGACCAATCCTTGTTGCAACTTCTTGAAGGCTTCCGAGTACTGGATGTTCTGGTCCCACATCTTGAGGAAGGTCATAGGACGCTTGTCATACTTGTACAGACCAAAGAGGGGGGTAGCGATACCGGCGAAGGCAGAAACATGTTCTCCGAGAAAGAGTGCAAAACCAACGAACTGCCGTAGTTCCCGCACGTTCTTGGGCATGGGCCACATAGCGATCTTCTGTAGCTTCTTTGGGTGGATGCTGACGCCCTCTGGTCCAATGACCCGACCCAGGAATTCTCTTTGTTGCACAAAGAAGCCCGATTTGTTGCTAGCAAACGATCCGTTCACTTCATCCATTCTTGCCAAGACATCGGCTATGCGAACCATATGTTCCGCGAAGGTGATGGTGCCAGTACCCATATCGTCGACAAAGGTGGCCAATTTGCCTGACAACTCCGGAGTATTGAACACGTCTCCCATGTGACGGCTGTACCACTGCATCGAATCAATCAAGCCCATGGGGAGGACGTTGTATTCCCAGAGTCCTTCGGGAAATGACACGGCTGTCAGGTAGCGGCATTTTTCCTCGATCGGAGATTGCAGGTATCCGTCCTTGCAGTCCCAAAAACTAAGCCAAGAACATCCTTGCAGTTTGTTGATCTCCACGTGGGCATCGGGGATGGGCCAGGCCATAGGTCGTATGAGCTTATTGATCGGTATGAAGTTGATACAGACTCGGTAGGTTCCGTCCTTCTTTTCGACTAATAAAGGGTTGCACGATACGGGAGAGGAAGACTTCCTCATTTTGCCTGCTTGCTCCATTTTCCTGACATATTCGTTTAGCACGCTGATCTGTCCAGGCGAATATTTGCGGGCATACGCTCGGGGAAAAGGCATGTCTTCTTTCACGGAGAAGGAGGCAGCGGCGCTGAGCTTGTCGGCATGCATCGTACGCGACATCTCGCCTTCTTTTGGAAAAGCGCCGACATGTTTCTGAAAGAGTTGCTTGATCTCGTCCATATGTTCCGTGACTTCGGGAAGGTCGCCCACCATGATCTTATGTTCTTCAAGACCAGGCACCAGTCGACACGGAGTGTCCGTTAAGACGTCTCGGCTCTTAGGGGCTTCCAGACAAAATCCATATTCGTTGTTTCGGAACGTCAGAGTAGACAAGGGATCAGTACTGGAGTCGAGCTTTGCAGCGAGTACGGCCAAGGGCGTTGTGTCGTCTGTCGATTCGACCGCGAGTTCGGTGTTGGAACTGGGTGTGGCCATTAGAATGAAAACGTCCTTGATATTGCCTGCTTCCTCTTCAGCCAGTAGCTCCTGCAGTGTGGCTGTTTCCATTTTCTCCTGTGCCAGGCTTTGTGTTGCAGCGAGGAAAGCATCGTGGTAGTCATCATCGGAGTCTGAGTCTAACTCCTCGTCAGAGGTGGTGTCGCTGTCTGACGATGCGGTGTCTGGGTCCTGGTTGCTGTCTGAGTCTGTATCGTCTTGGATGAGGCCACGATAACCATTCTTGACATCTGGGAGCACTGCAGGCGTATTCTCTTCTTCTTGGACCAAGACCGGAGATTGACCACGACCACCATCGATTTCGATTGTTTTGCCACCAATTTTGATCTGGTACAAACCGCTGTTCCAGTAGGTGATGCACTGAGTCATCTCGAGGAATCCTCTTCCCAAGAGTAATTCACAGGGAGCGTTCTTGATGATGAGGCATCCTATGATGACTGTCTGACCGGCAATGTCCAACGGGATAAGACTGGCTTCGCCAACAGCCGACAATAAACCTCCAAGTGACCGAATGGTGATCTTCGATATGTTGGAAATAGTGGTAATATTGGCTCTCTCTAGGAACTCAGGGCTGCAGACATTGACACAGGCTCCTCCATCCAAGTATGGCTTGATTGGATGACCGTTCACGGTGGCTAGGAAGTGATGCGTTGTGTTCCTTGCGATGTCTGTTCGTGCCAAGAACGCGCATATTTCGGCGTTTTGGCTATCGACGCCGAGGCCTGGATACTTGGCGAGGAGGACGTCCTGTTCGCGAGATGGAAGTGTCTTTAATGAGTCTCCTAGCACTCGTCTCAAAGCCGGTGACAAGGCAAGCAGCTGGGACAGACTAAGGCCGGTGACTTCCACGTCCCTGGTAAACTGGAGGATGTTGAAGGGCTTATCCTTCCATGCCAGACGGATGGGTCGAGGTAGTAGGCTTGCGATCTTGGTGAGTTCATCGGCATCAGTCTTGCTGCTTTTTATGGCTTTTGTGAGCTTGTCCTTCAGCTTGGTTTTGATTTTGTCCTTCGTGGAGACTTTCTTGTTAGGTTTGGCTTTTCCGGCGTCCTTTTCCTTCGGCTGGGTTTTGGGTTTGTTGAGCTTTCGCAGCTGTATTTCTCTTGCAGCTTGTATCTCATCCAGTCTCTTGATTTGTTCCGAGATCTTCTTTTCTCGATCCAAGGCCTTCAACATGGGTCGTTGGTGTTCGTCTGGTCGATTCAGAGGTCGTTGCTGCGGTCTGGGAGGGATCGCAACATGATCCAGCTTTTCCGTTATGTTGCGCTCTGAGGGGCCACTCGTAGGTGCTTGAGTGATATCGGTGTCCATGTTGTGCTCTCGTGCCACGGAATCAATCTGTGGACCTAAAGCAGGGATGGTCGTGTTTGTCGGGGCGTTGTTTTCTGGTTTTTGGTATGGTGTCTGGCCGACCGGCTTCATCCTTCCTCGGACAGCGGCCAGAACGTGTGGAGGTCCTTTTCCCTTGGGGTGAGTGTCAGGACCGAGATGTCTCACCCCGTTTAAAAATCCTGCTCTTCCATGGCCGACAATTCTTCCGAGTAAGATTCCATATCGACTCTGCTCAGATAGCAAGCAAAGTCCTGGGCTTGTTGCTCATCCTTGTATTCGACGGCCTGATGCCACTTCTGAGCCATGAGTGTTCTGGGCCGTTTAGGGAGTGGGCATTTTGAAGAATAATGTCCGCTCTCATCACAGTTGAAACACTTGACGTTACTCATGTCTCGAGGTGGGCGTGAGGCCAAGGGAGCTCCTGGAGTACGTGCGTTCTGAGATTTTTGCTGTGCGGACAGAAGGAGTGTGAGAGTCCCAAGTTTGTCGGTGACCACTTTCAAGTTGTCCTGCATTGATTCCCATTGGCCAGCATCCTTTGAAGACTTGAAACGATCCTTGGTCTTCTCAATGATGTCGTCCTCCGCTGCCGAATCGGCGTCACTGGCGTCCGATATCTCGCTATCAGGTTCCGGGGCGTTTTTGGACGACTTCCGGGCAAGCTCGACCTCATTGTAGCGAGAGCCTATCTCTTTCATGTGCCTCATGGCGGCCTCCCAATTGCCTTGGCGAACTGCAATGTAACCGTGATTCCTGTCGTACAGTCCACCAGCGTAGCTTGAGAGCAGCGATCTCTCATCCGGTGTTCTACGCGCACGTGCACAAGCTGCTCTATGAAGGTCGACTCTAGCCTTGAATCGCACGTTATACTGGACGATTCGCTCATTTGCTGTCTGGGGCACCTCCTGCAAGAATTGGATCTTGATTCGTCGTCTGGCTTCATCGAGATCCATAAAGGTATCGGATAAGTCTTCCATCAAGTCCTGGTAGGTAGTATCCGGCTCACGGATGCGATTGCGGCACCACTCGCTGGCTTCTGTATGTTTGGCTACCGCAAACATGACAAGACGTATGACTCCGGCACGTATGACGTTGTGACGAAGAGATTGGGGATCCGCCCAAAATAGCAGGGAAATAGTACAGGACCACTGCGAAGCCAGGATCGCTCTCTCATCTGCCCTCCCTCTATAATATCAAAATCCTGCTACCCTCTCTATTCAGTATAGACCTTATGAACACATCAATTTTATATAGCTTCAGTATAGCACCCTAAATTTATAACCCATAAAAGAAGCCCCAGCCTTGGACTTTGGTTCGAGGTCTGTTTCCTTCCCCAAAATCGTATCATATACACTGAATTGTAAGAACATCGTTCCCACACTCATTCTCACCTCACTGACAACCATTGCGGTTAGTTACTCTGCCACAGCTCTCCCACACATATATACCGCGGCCACAGCAAGAGCAGAGACGAGACAGGTGTGTCTTTCGACCTCCGTCCCCTACAGTTCTCATCGTCCCCTCTCGAACACAACTACAGTCCCGTTCCCTCCCCTGCCGTATCAAGCATCCGACACCACAGAGGCCCGCAGCTCCCCGGCCTCTTGTCAGGTACGATAATGGACCACTAGCGATGTGAGAGGAGGACCAAGAACAGCACCCCTCGGCGTATTATTGCAGCTTGTACGGGAGTCCCGACGGAGTCCCAAGGTCTATACAGGTCCCTAACCTGCGTGTGTCGACGTTACCTTAGATATTGATAGATAGATTCTCTCTTCTCTTCGCCCCCAAGAGAGACACCCTGTGAGAACCACGAGTCCCCCAAGCGGCTCTCACAGTAAGTGAATTTCTGGTTGGCATGCTGCTATCTGGCACTTTTTGTATTAGTCACTTATCATATGAATATTCTACCCCAGCCCTTTTTCTTGACTGATAGCAACCACTGGTTTGGTCTGCGCAGTTCCGATTGCCCCCAACGGAAATCAGATCATACGATCAAACGTAAGGGCATTTTCACATGTAGTTTTCTTATCATTGGCCAGACTAGTTTCATGTTGTTTACCAGATAGTCTATTTTTACGTATCTAGAGTACCTTCACCACACGGTTTTCTGGTGGAGAACCTGGGCAATATCCGTCCGGATATCAATTACAAGCTAAAAATAAATCCCTCACCCGAGGTCACCCCCAACAAAAAATGAGTGCCCCAAGATCCAACAGAGGCGGCTCTAACCCCAACAACCCCAACATTCCGAATCCGATAAACAATCCCGAATCAAGCCGTAGCTCCGGTTCCCTCCGTTCAGCGGCACATGCCAACCCCGGCTCGGCTAAATCCGGCCCTTCGGCTAATTTCGAAGCCGGCTCGGCTAAATCCGGTCCTTCGGCTAAATTCGATGCCGGTTCGGCTAAATTCGGGACTTCGGCTAATCTCGATGCCGGTTCGGCTAAATTCGGTACCCCGGCTAATTTCGATGCCGGTTCCGAAAATTTTGGTATCTCGGAAAACCTCGCTGCCGGCCCGGCTGACACCGATCACGGTATCGCATTCACATCTGATCCAGAATCTCGGGCTGAATGGGCTGTGGCGATCGAGGATCAATGCAATTCCCTTCGAAACGACATGAGCGCTATGGAGACCCGTATCCTTAGAGCTGTGGGCAACGCCATTGGTAGTACTATCGGAAACCAGAATCAATCAACCGAGACCCACGACCCAGGACGCATGAGGACCCCTAGACCTGTGATTGCGGAATCCAGCGAGGATGAGATCATGGAGGTCCACAACAACAGAACGTCGGTTAGACCTCCTAGACCTAGTCGCAGGCAAGAAAATCCTGCTCCCTACAACACACGACAAGGAAGTGGTTTCGACGAGAACATCGACGTGCACCGCAGGACTCTCGAGCGCCTAAAGTCATACGATGGCCCCGCCTTTGTCCTAAGTCGTAAGAAAGGAAAATACGCGGACGACTGGATCCGCGGATTTGATAATTGGTTTAGGGCGAGGGTGTGTGACCCCAACACCGATGACGACGTCATACGTGCCGGAGTCATACGTCTTGTCATGTTTGCGGTAGCCAAACATACAGAAGCCAGCGAGTGGTGCCGCAATCGCATCCGTGAGCCGGATACTACCTACCAGGACTTGATGGAAGACTTATCCGATACCTTTATGGATCTCGATGAAGCCAGACGACGAATCAAGATCGAATTCTTGCAGGAGGTGCCCCAGACAGCAAATGAGCGAATCGTCCAGTATAACGTGCGATTCAAGGCTAGAGTCGACCTTCATAGAGCAGCTTGTGCACGTGCGCGTAGAACACCGGATGAGAGATCGCTGCTCTCAAGCTACGCTGGTGGACTGTACGACAGGAATCACGGTTACATTGCAGTTCGCCAAGGCAATTGGGAGGCCGCCATGAGGCACATGAAAGAGATAGGCTCTCGCTACAATGAGGTCGAGCTTGCCCGGAAGTCGTCCAAAAACGCCCCGGAACCTGATAGCGAGATATCGGACGCCAGTGACGCCGATTCGGCAGCGGAGGACGACATCATTGAGAAGACCAAGGATCGTTTCAAGTCTTCAAAGGATGCTGGCCAATGGGAATCAATGCAGGACAACTTGAAAGTGGTCACCGACAAACTTGGGACTCTCACACTCCTTCTGTCCGCACAGCAAAAATCTCAGAACGCACGTACTCCAGGAGCTCCCTTGGCCTCACGCCCACCTCGAGACATGAGTAACGTCAAGTGTTTCAACTGTGATGAGAGCGGACATTATTCTTCAAAATGCCCACTCCCTAAACGGCCCAGAACACTCATGGCTCAGAAGTGGCATCAGGCCGTCGAATACAAGGATGAGCAACAAGCCCAGGACTTTGCTTGCTATCTGAGCAGAGTCGATATGGAATCTTACTCGGAAGAATTGTCGGCCATGGAAGAGCAGGATTTTTAAACGGGGTGAGACATCTCGGTCCTGACACTCACCCCAAGGGAAAAGGACCTCCACACGTTCTGGCCGCTGTCCGAGGAAGGATGAAGCCGGTCGGCCAGACACCATACCAAAAACCAGAAAACAACGCCCCGACAAACACGACCATCCCTGCTTTAGGCCCACAGATTGATTCCGTGGCACGAGAGCACAACATGGACACCGATATCACTCAAGCACCTACGAGTGGCCCCTCAGAGCGCAACATAACGGAAAAGCTGGATCATGTTGCGATCCCTCCCAGACCGCAGCAACGACCTCTGAATCGACCAGACGAACACCAACGACCCATGTTGAAGGCCTTGGATCGAGAAAAGAAGATCTCGGAACAAATCAAGAGACTGGATGAGATACAAGCTGCAAGAGAAATACAGCTGCGAAAGCTCAACAAACCCAAAACCCAGCCGAAGGAAAAGGACGCCGGAAAAGCCAAACCTAACAAGAAAGTCTCCACGAAGGACAAAATCAAAACCAAGCTGAAGGACAAGCTCACAAAAGCCATAAAGAGCAGCAAGACTGATGCCGATGAACTCACCAAGATCGCAAGCCTACTACCTCGACCCATCCGTCTGGCATGGAAGGATAAGCCCTTCAACATCCTCCAGTTTACCAGGGACGTGGAAGTCACCGGCCTTAGTCTGTCCCAGCTGCTTGCCTTGTCACCGGCTTTGAGACGAGTGCTAGGAGACTCATTAAAGACACTTCCATCTCGCGAACAGGACGTTCTCCTCGCCAAGTATCCAGGCCTCGGCGTCGATAGCCAAAACGCTGAAATATGCGCGTTCTTGGCCCGAACAGACATCGCAAGGAACACAACGCATCACTTCCTAGCCACCGTGAACGGTCATCCAATCAAGCCATACTTGGATGGAGGAGCCTGTGTCAATGTCTGCAGCCCTGAGTTCCTAGAGAGAGCCAATATTACCACTATTTCCAACATATCGAAGATCACCATTCGGTCACTTGGAGGTTTATTGTCGGCTGTTGGCGAAGCCAGTCTTATCCCGTTGGACATTGCCGGTCAGACAGTCATCATAGGATGCCTCATCATCAAGAACGCTCCCTGTGAATTACTCTTGGGAAGAGGATTCCTCGAGATGACTCAGTGCATCACCTACTGGAACAGCGGTTTGTACCAGATCAAAATTGGTGGCAAAACAATCGAAATCGATGGTGGTCGTGGTCAATCTCCGGTCTTGGTCCAAGAAGAAGAGAATACGCCTGCAGTGCTCCCAGATGTCAAGAATGGTTATCGTGGCCTCATCCAAGACGATACAGACTCAGACAGCAACCAGGACCCAGACACCGCATCGTCAGACAGCGACACCACCTCTGACGAGGAGTTAGACTCAGACTCCGATGATGACTACCACGATGCTTTCCTCGCTGCAACACAAAGCCTGGCACAGGAGAAAATGGAAACAGCCACACTGCAGGAGCTACTGGCTGAAGAGGAAGCAGGCAATATCAAGGACGTTTTCATTCTAATGGCCACACCCAGTTCCAACACCGAACTCGCGGTCGAATCGACAGACGACACAACGCCCTTGGCCGTACTCGCTGCAAAGCTCGACTCCAGTACTGATCCCTTGTCTACTCTGACGTTCCGAAACAACGAATATGGATTTTGTCTGGAAGCCCCTAAGAGCCGAGACGTCTTAACGGACACTCCGTGTCGACTGGTGCCTGGTCTTGAAGAACATAAGATCATGGTGGGCGACCTTCCCGAAGTCACGGAACATATGGACGAGATCAAGCAACTCTTTCAGAAACATGTCGGCGCTTTTCCAAAAGAAGGCGAGATGTCGCGTACGATGCATGCCGACAAGCTCAGCGCCGCTGCCTCCTTCTCCGTGAAAGAAGACATGCCTTTTCCCCGAGCGTATGCCCGCAAATATTCGCCTGGACAGATCAGCGTGCTAAACGAATATGTCAGGAAAATGGAGCAAGCAGGCAAAATGAGGAAGTCTTCCTCTCCCGTATCGTGCAACCCTTTATTAGTCGAAAAGAAGGACGGAACCTACCGAGTCTGTATCAACTTCATACCGATCAATAAGCTCATACGACCTATGGCCTGGCCCATCCCCGATGCCCACGTGGAGATCAACAAACTGCAAGGATGTTCTTGGCTTAGTTTTTGGGACTGCAAGGACGGATACCTGCAATCTCCGATCGAGGAAAAATGCCGCTACCTGACAGCCGTGTCATTTCCCGAAGGACTCTGGGAATACAACGTCCTCCCCATGGGCTTGATTGATTCGATGCAGTGGTACAGCCGTCACATGGGAGACGTGTTCAATACTCCGGAGTTGTCAGGCAAATTGGCCACCTTTGTCGACGATATGGGTACTGGCACCATCACCTTCGCGGAACATATGGTTCGCATAGCCGATGTCTTGGCAAGAATGGATGAAGTGAACGGATCGTTTGCTGGCAACAAATCGGGCTTCTTTGTGCAACAAAGAGAATTCCTGGGTCGGGTCATTGGACCAGAGGGCGTCAGCATCCACCCAAAGAAGCTACAGAAGATCGCTATGTGGCCCATGCCCAAGAACGTGCGGGAACTACGGCAGTTCGTTGGTTTTGCACTCTTTCTCGGAGAACATGTTTCTGCCTTCGCCGGTATCGCTACCCCCCTCTTTGGTCTGTACAAGTATGACAAGCGTCCTATGACCTTCCTCAAGATGTGGGACCAGAACATCCAGTACTCGGAAGCCTTCAAGAAGTTGCAACAAGGATTGGTCGAAAGTCCCGTCCTCGTGATTATAAATCACCGACGACCCGTCATCGTTTCTGCCGACACTTCGGATAAGAGCACAGGATATGTTCTTGCACATGCGACGGATGAAGCCGATGACCTCAACATTACGATCCACACCAAATACCGTCCGATTCTGTTTGGCAGCCGGAAGCTATCTGGTCCTGAAACACGATATTTCACCACGGAACGCGAGTTGTTGGGTTTCGTTTACACGTTGAAAAAGAACGAGCACCTTCTACTGGACAAGACCATTCATGCCTTTCTCGATCATCGAGCTTTGTTGTACCTGCACAACCTCCAATTTCAGAACGCACGCCTAACGCGCTGGACATTGTATGTTGCCCGTTTCAAGATCGACATTCACCATAGACCCGGCAAGGACATGCGTGACTCAGATCCACTTTCCCGTGTCCCCAATGATGGAGCGATTCCAAGCTATGGCCTTGAAGACGAAATCAATGATATGGGAGGTTTACGTCTGGTAGCGATGATTGAGATCGATGAGGAACCCTATGCGTCAATCGCTGCCTGGCTTCAAGGCCAACCATTGACTCACCTCTCGGCCTCAGCCCTCCGAGATATACGGACAAGGGCCCTCAAGTACTTTGTTCTCAATGGACGATTGATGCAGAGGACTGTTGGAGCCAACCCTCGGATGTACGTACCACCACAAGAACGGCAAACTATCATTGACACCCTCCACGGGTCTTCGACAAACGGTCATTTGGGTATCAGCGGCACATATCGCTGGGCGTCGATCAGCTACTTTTGGCCCGGACAGTTTGACGATGTCAAAAGGGCTGTGCAGTCCTGTGAAGCGTGCCAACGTTTCCAGAAACGGGACTCCACTCGATATAGGCACCATCGCATCCCACCACCGCCGTCAATATTCCTAGTCATAGGGATGGATCTAGTTGGACCATTGCCCATGTCGTACGGGATGACGTACGTTCTCAATCTGATCGACTATACCTCCAGTTGGGTTGAGTCTATCGCTCTTGGCAGCATCAAGGGACGTACAATCAAGAGAGAAGTCGAGCGACGATGGTTTAGACGCTACGGATACCCTCAAGTGATCATCACCGACAACGGCTCCTCCCTCTCTCAAGGCGAGTTCAAAAACGAATGCGAAGAGCTTGGGATCCGTATCGCTACCGCCTCTGCGTATCATCCACAAACCAACGGAAAGGTGGAACGATACAATGGATTCATGAGTCAACAGTTCCGCAAATGTCTGGCCGAGGATGGTCGACCGCCCCAAGAATGGAGACAGGAGTTGGAAAAGGCTGCATGGACATGGAACACGATGGAGAAGGATGACCAAGGATACTCACCTTTCGAGATCCTGTATGGCCAACCTCCGCGCACCAAGCTGGACAACATGCACATGCCAGCGGTTGGCGATGCCGAAGACCTACAATCTCTCAACAACTATCGACGAGGGATGCTGGCACAAGTTCGAGAAACCGCGATTGAAAGGATCAACGCCGCTCACCAAGACAAGAATCAACGATCTACTCTCCCTCTTCCGCGTGAGTACCATGTAGGACAGCCCGTCCTTGTCTATCGAGCTGATCTGGACAACCAGTGGTCCGGGAAACTGCTGCCTAAGTGGCATGGCCCCTATCACATCGCTGAAAAGAGAGCAGGAGGGGCGTACGTACTTGTAATGCGACGAGGCCTACACCAAAAGGCTTACAAACAAGGACGGCCAGTCAATCACACCAATCTCAAGCCATACCGAGTCAAGGATGGACGGCGATAAGGGAGCAATATCAAAGGAACGTAAAATAGGAAATAGGGGGATCACACTCGCTTGGAACTGCTTTGTCAGGAGCTGCATCCTGGAAAGAGGCACTGCGATCGTGTGACGAAGAGATTGGGGATCCGCCCAAAATAGCAGGGAAATAGTACAGGACCACTGCGAAGCCAGGATCGCTCTCTCATCTGCCCTCCCTCTATAATATCAAAATCCTGCTACCCTCTCTATTCAGTATAGACCTTATGAACACATCAATTTTATATAGCTTCAGTATAGCACCCTAAATTTATAACCCATAAAAGAAGCCCCAGCCTTGGACTTTGGTTCGAGGTCTGTTTCCTTCCCCAAAATCGTATCATATACACTGAATTGTAAGAACATCGTTCCCACACTCATTCTCACCTCACTGACAACCATTGCGGTTAGTTACTCTGCCACAGCTCTCCCACACATATATACCGCGGCCACAGCAAGAGCAGAGACGAGACAGGTGTGTCTTTCGACCTCCGTCCCCTACAGTTCTCATCGTCCCCTCTCGAACACAACTACAGTCCCGTTCCCTCCCCTGCCGTATCAAGCATCCGACACCACAGAGGCCCGCAGCTCCCCGGCCTCTTGTCAGGTACGATAATGGACCACTAGCGATGTGAGAGGAGGACCAAGAACAGCACCCCTCGGCGTATTATTGCAGCTTGTACGGGAGTCCCGACGGAGTCCCAAGGTCTATACAGGTCCCTAACCTGCGTGTGTCGACGTTACCTTAGATATTGATAGATAGATTCTCTCTTCTCTTCGCCCCCAAGAGAGACACCCTGTGAGAACCACGAGTCCCCCAAGCGGCTCTCACAGTAAGTGAATTTCTGGTTGGCATGCTGCTATCTGGCACTTTTTGTATTAGTCACTTATCATATGAATATTCTACCCCAGCCCTTTTTCTTGACTGATAGCAACCACTGGTTTGGTCTGCGCAGTTCCGATTGCCCCCAACGGAAATCAGATCATACGATCAAACGTAAGGGCATTTTCACATGTAGTTTTCTTATCATTGGCCAGACTAGTTTCATGTTGTTTACCAGATAGTCTATTTTTACGTATCTAGAGTACCTTCACCACAACGTCGTCATCGGTGTTGGGGTCACACACCCTCGCCCTAAACCAATTATCAAATCCGCGGATCCAGTCGTCCGCGTATTTTCCTTTCTTACGACTTAGGACAAAGGCGGGGCCATCGTATGACTTTAGGCGCTCGAGAGTCCTGCGGTGCACGTCGATGTTCTCGTCGAAACCACTTCCTTGTCGTGTGTTGTAGGGAGCAGGATTTTCTTGCCTGCGACTAGGTCTAGGAGGTCTAACCGACGTTCTGTTGTTGTGGACCTCTATGATCTCATCCTCGCTGGATTCCGCAATCACAGGTCTAGGGGTCCTCATGCGTCCTGGGTCGTGGGTCTCGGTTGATTGATTCTGGTTTCCGATAGTACTACCAATGGCGTTGCCCACAGCTCTAAGGATACGGGTCTCCATAGCGCTCATGTCCTTTCGAAGGGAATTGCATTGATCCTCGATCGCCACAGCCCATTCAGCCCGAGATTCTGGATCAGATGTGAATGCGATACCGTGATCGGTGTCAGCCGGGCCGGCAGCGAGGTTTTCCGAGATACCAAAATTTTCGGAACCGGCATCGAAATTAGCCGGGGTACCGAATTTAGCCGAACCGGCATCGAAATTATCCGAGGTGCCGAATTTAGCCGAACCGGCATCGAGATTAGCCGAAGTCCCGAATTTAGCCGAACCGGCATCGAATTTAGCCGACGGACCGGATTTAGCCGAGCCGGCTTCGAAATTAGCCGAAGGGCCGGATTTAGCCGAGCCGGGGTTGGCATGTGCCGCTGAACGGAGGGAACCGGAGCTACGGCTTGATTCGGGATTGTTTATCGGATTCGGAATGTTGGGGTTGTTGGGGTTAGAGCCGCCTCTGTTGGATCTTGGGGCACTCATTTTTTGTTGGGGGTGACCTCGGGTGAGGGATTTATTTTTAGCTTGTAATTGATATCCGGACGGATATTGCCCAGGTTCTCCACCAGAAAACCGTGTGGTGAAGGTACTCTAGATACGTAAAAATAGACTATCTGGTAAACAACATGAAACTAGTCTGGCCAATGATAAGAAAACTACATGTGAAAATGCCCTTACGTTTGATCGTATGATCTGATTTCCGTTGGGGGCAATCGGAACTGCGCAGACCAAACCAGTGGTCGCTATCAGTCAAGAAAAAGGGCTGGGGTAGAATATTCATATGATAAGTGACTAATACAAAAAGTGCCAGATAGCAGCATGCCAACCAGAAATTCACTTACTGTGAGAGCCGCTTGGGGGACTCGTGGTTCTCACAGGGTGTCTCTCTTGGGGGCGAAGAGAAGAGAGAATCTATCTATCAATATCTAAGGTAACGTCGACACACGCAGGTTAGGGACCTGTATAGACCTTGGGACTCCGTCGGGACTCCCGTACAAGCTGCAATAATACGCCGAGGGGTGCTGTTCTTGGTCCTCCTCTCACATCGCTAGTGGTCCATTATCGTACCTGACAAGAGGCCGGGGAGCTGCGGGCCTCTGTGGTGTCGGATGCTTGATACGGCAGGGGAGGGAACGGGACTGTAGTTGTGTTCGAGAGGGGACGATGAGAACTGTAGGGGACGGAGGTCGAAAGACACACCTGTCTCGTCTCTGCTCTTGCTGTGGCCGCGGTATATATGTGTGGGAGAGCTGTGGCAGAGTAACTAACCGCAATGGTTGTCAGTGAGGTGAGAATGAGTGTGGGAACGATGTTCTTTACAATTCAGTGTATATGATACGATTTTGGGGAAGGAAACAGACCTCGAACCAAAGTCCAAGGCTGGGGCTTCTTTTATGGGTTATAAATTTAGGGTGCTATACTGAAGCTATATAAAATTGATGTGTTCATAAGGTCTATACTGAATAGAGAGGGTAGCAGGATTTTGATATTATAGAGGGAGGGCAGATGAGAGAGCGATCCTGGCTTCGCAGTGGTCCTGTACTATTTCCCTGCTATTTTGGGCGGATCCCCAATCTCTTCGTCACACCATTGACCCTGAATATCACGACCTTGACTACCTCTGCAACGCCTTCGCCACCTTGAACATGGCCAACGAAAACCAGTTCCAGGCTCCCATGGCCGCTACACCCACTACCAGCGTCGTCCTGCCCAATGCCTCCACCTTCCGTTTCCCAAACCCACCATTCTACGAGGGCGCTCGCGATGGATTCAAATGCGACGCCTGGCTCACGGCGGTTCAACGCTTCTTCGTGGGAGCAAAGATCGCCGCTGAGGAAAGGACCCTTCACGCGATCATCTTCCTGACGGGCACAGCATCCCTTTGGTGGGAATCCCACCCTCTTGCCGACGACGCACATTGGTTCGATTTCGTTGAGGCCTTCCGCACCGAGTTCCGCCCCGTCGGTTTCCTGGACAGCATCCGCTCACTCTTATATTCCATCGCTTTCACCTCGACCTGCTCCGAATACATTCAACGCATTCGACTTTATCGCTCCATGCTTATTTCCCCTTCAATGTCGCATGACGCACGCGCGTTCCTGGATGAGACCATCAAGACTTGCTTCTACAAAGGCGCCCCTACTGACCTTCAACAAATGCTTAAAGGGTTTGAGGTCTCAAACCCCGGCAACTCCGACCTCCAGACTCTACTCTCCACCGCCGAACGCTTCGACAACATTTACAATTTTAAACCCGACTCAGTGATGAACCCCAAACCCGCCACTTCCCTGCAATCCACTCAAAAAATCGCCACCGCCCCGACCTTCAACCAACCCGACCCTTACGCGATGGAAGTTGATCACCTCGCGCTCCCCCAGGTCCTCATCAACGCCATCGTTCAAGAGGTCAATAGACAAAACAGCAACCAGCGGAACCAATACCAGGCAACCTATAATCAGCGGGGCCCTCGCCTCAACGGTAACCAGCACCAATGGGCCGCAACAACAACCACAACAACGACTGGGCTCACCTCCCAAAACTGACTCCCGCAGAGCGACAGTATCTCATCGACAACGGCGGCTGTTTCAAGTGCCGCAAGCTGGGACATCTGTCATATGAGAACAGGTGCCCCCCTCGCCCCCGCGGAATGAATCATATAGCAACTAACGTGGGCGCTCCCTTCCATGGCCAGTCGGGAAACGCCCCCAGCGGTCAGGCTTAGTCCAGGACTTGATCGCTGAAACCCCCTCCCTTTCTCCTCTGGACAAAGGGAGTGAGCCTCGCCCCCAGGCAAGTACTTGTTCTATTTCTGCAAATAAAATTGCTGCTGAACATCAGGCTTGCCGCACACCTGCGCTCGCTCCCTCACATGCAAATGAGAATAATACTCTGGATACTCACCCCGCCCCCAACCCCGCGCCCCCTGTTGCCAAACCTTGCCATGACCCATCTGTGGTGCTTAGATTGCCTGAGAAGATGGACCTGGACCCAGCCTCCTCAAACGCGTCTTCACCCGCGCTCTCCAAGAGCAAACAGAGACGTGTGCGCAAACGTGCCGTTCGGCTACAGTCCTTCAGTGTGACTGAGGCTGAGCGCACGCTGCTCACGTTCATTGGCTCCGTCAATGGACACCCTGCACGCATCCTCATCGATGGCGGTGCAGAGGGAAACGTCATTAGTACCTCCTTTCAGAAACGACATTCACTTCCTCTCCATTCGCGCAACCCCATTCCCATTGTTCTTCCTGACGGCTCCTCCTCCATCACTCAGCACACTGTCCCCATCACCCTCACTCGCAACAACTACGCTGACAATCTCGACCCCCTCCTTTATCCACTCAAATCTTACGACCTGATCCTCGGCAAACCATGGCTCACAACCACCAACCCCGACATCAACTGGCGCACCAACGACTTGCATTTCCAGCACCGTGGCTGCAATGTCATCTGGTCATGCAGAGGATTCGCCCCCTCTTCCATTACAGCTAAGTCTGGAGGCCGCCTCCTGAGCCACATGCACTTCAACTCCCTCGCCTCCCAACCCGGCAACGAAGTGTTCCTGGCGTTAGTCAAGACCACTTCGGGCAACAACCCCTCCACTCCTCCCGTCCCTGACGAAGTGCTCCCCATACTCGACGAGTTTCGCGACGTCTTCCCCACCTCCCTCCCTGATGGTCTCCCACCAGACCGAGGCGATGCAATGAAAATCGAAACTGATCCCACCGCCGACCCCCCTGTCCGACCAGTCATTCGTCTCTCCATTGCGGAACTCGATGAGCTCAGGAAGCAGTTGGACGAATTGCTGAAAAAGAAGTTCATCAAACCTAGCACCTCGCCATACGGAGCACCTGTCCTTTTTGTCAAAAAGAAGGATGGATCGTTACGCATGTGTGTGGACTACCGCGGCCTGAACAGAATCACCCGAAAGAACCGCCATCCCCTCCCCCGCATTGACGAGCTCATCGACCGCTTTCGCGGCGCGCAGTTTTTTACCAAACTTGATCTCCTCTCTGGGTACCACCAACAGCGCGTTTACGACCCACACACACACAAAACCGCCTTTCGCTGTCGCTACGGTCACTTTGAGTTTAACGTTGTCCCTTTCGGGCTGACTAACGCTCCTGCCTCTTTTTCAAACATGATGTTTAACGTGTTCGACCCGATCCTCGACAAATGGGTGGTCATTTACCTCGATGACATTCTGATCTACTCGAAAACAAAGGAGGAACACCTGGACCACATCAGGAGTGCGCTGACCCTTCTGCGCAAACACGGACTCTACGTCAAACTGAGCAAGTGTTCGTTCATGCAGGAAGAGACGGAGTTTTTGGGACACGTAATCTCCAAGGACGGGATCCACACCAACGCTGGCCTCGTCCGCGCCATTCGCGAGTGGCCTCGACCTAGCAAGCAGAAGGATGTGCAACAATTCATAGGCCTCGCTCAATTTTACCAACAGTATATTGATGGATTTGCTGACATCGCATTACCGTTGACTGGTCTCTTAGGTGAGGGCGTGCCATTCTCTTGGGACCCTGACAAGGAACACGCCTTCACCGCTCTCAAGGACGCCATCAGCAAAGCACCGGTACTCAGGATCTTTGACCCCGATCTAGCCACCACTGTTGAAGCTGATGCGTCTGGATTCGCTGTTGGAGCCGTGCTTTTCCAGACAGACGAACATGGAGTCTCGAGACCAGTGGCGTTCACATCCAGGAAGATGAATTCTGCAGAGAGGAACTATCCAACTCACGAACAGGAGCTGCTGGCTGTCGTTCACGCGCTAAAGACATGGCGTTATTACCTGGATGGATCACACTTCGTCGTGTACACGGATCACGCCACGCTTCGCCACTTTCCAACGCAACCCAAACTGACTCGCAGACAGGCACGTTGGATGGAGTTGCTACAGGAGTACGACTTTGATTTCAAGTATAAGCGTGGCGCAGACAACATCGTACCAGACGCCCTCTCCAGACGACCTGACCACAAGGAACCAGACCCCGTCGCGCTACACTCGTTGGTTGTACAACTGGACCCAGGATTGAGGCAGCGCCTGATTGATAGTTACCCGGATGACCCTAAACTCGGTCCTATCTACGAAAGCTGCCTCCAGGGAAGTTGCCCCCAAAGATACTCACTCCACGAGAATCTTTTGTTTGTTGAACGACATGACACAAACCTTGTCTGCATTCCTCAGAAGTCTGACATTCGTCTCTCTCTCTTACATGATGCTCATGACTCAGCAATAGCAGGTCATTTGGGATTCGACAAGACGTATGAGCAACTCAGACGACCAGCATACTGGCTGTGGTGTTTTATGCTGGTGTGGGGCTCAGGCACGTATGTACCTGAGTCGCACCTCCCTTTTTACTTCTACGATTATTAAGAGTTCCCGTGACCGGTGTCTGGAGGAGCTATATAAGTCCTCCAGATCCCTGTCCACAATAAAACCCTCTCTTGTTCTCGTTAACTTCAGTTCCCCAGTTAGTATTGTAAGTTTACCCCTAGAGAATATCACATTTTTTTCAACGTACTAAAGAGTCGGCATCCATCCATTGCATCCATCTTCAAGTGTGTTTGATTTGCATCCATTGAGATTCTATCATCCATCTTTCACTGTTTGCAATTGGGACCTCTCCTTTGTCGTTTATCATTGCTCAAGCAAGATCCAGAAAAAGACCCAATAGGCTTGTTCCTGTTGAATCCTGTTTCGAAGATCGAACTTGTGTGCTCTTTTGTGTCTTGGCTGCACATCGCTGCGTGATCCGCTGTTCTTGGAAATATCCAGTGCGTCGTGTTCCAGTGTTGTTTTCAACCACTACATATCTTTGCATTTGTTCTTGGTTTTTACCACGGCAAATCATTTTGATTGTCTGACGGTATTCACCGCCTGCAATTCATCATCCTCTCTGCTGATTGGCTAGTGCCATCAGCAAATCATTCTCTCTGTTGTCGGTTAGCTCCGCCAGAAAGTTTTAATTGTTGTTGTGTTGTTGTGTTCTAGCTGACGGAAAATTCTTCCTCAAGCAGCTGAGCTTCGACCGATAATTTTACTTGCATAGTCTTTTGACTCCAAGTATTCCTTGTGTGTGTTTCGACTATCACTTGGTGTGTTAGAGACAAGACCTATAGCAGGGTAGTCTCGTGTAATCATCCTATAGACTGTAAGCTGTAGTGTTTGAGAATCGAAACTGTTGACATAATAAAAGTCCAGTCTTGGTATCGCTTGAACCTCCTTTTTTCCGCTTTGCTTTTTATTACCGCATGGCTTCTAACGATAGTGCCTCAGCTATTCCTGAGGACGTCGTAATGGCATCTGGTGATCCACCCTCAGCGCATACTGGGGAAGCTGATATGGACGTATGGTCTATCGATGCTTCGGATGACAAACTTTCCATGTTCCAGAAGTTGGAGAGGGAGGTCGAGGAAGCCAACAGGGATAAGCAGGATGCTTTGAGTCGCTACATGGACACTAAAGTTGCCGTGCGCAAACTAAAGCAGCTCGACAGCAAGGATGCAACTCTCACTGATGCTCAACGTCGGCGTAATGCAGCTAAGCATGATGCGAAAGTGGAAGATGCCCAACGAGATCTCGACAATGCTGTTAGGGATTTCGACACGGTGCATCGACACTGGATGCAAATGCGACCGCAACCTCTCGATCATCAATATCGAGATGAGCAGCAGTCGCCGGCTTCGGACGTGCAGGACGCAGATGAAGCGTCAGGATCATTGGTCGCCCAATTTAATTCGGCGAGCATCTGGCATTGCGACATCAGGCGCTGCTTGAAGGAAAAGGTTGTTCCTGTTTTCCAAAACAGCGAGAAGATTGACTTCTCGAGACTGATTCCTAAAAGCTTCCCTGACGAGTAGGGTTTCTCAAACGTCGGATCGGATCGGATATGACCCCCATCCGTATCCGATCCGACTTGCCAAGGTCGGATATCGGATCTATTCGATCCGACGCTTGTCGGATGACAGCCTCATCCGATCCGACTTTCATTCGATCCGACATCCATTCGATCCGACATCATTCGATCCGACGTCCATTCGATCCGACATCCATCCGATCCGACATCATTCGATCCGACATCCATTCGATCCGACACCCATTCGATCCGACATCCATTCGATCCGACATCCATTCGATCCGACACCCATTCGATCCGACACCCATTCGATCCGACGTTTATTCGATCCGACCCTCATTCGAGGCACCCACGCTCTCATCCGACCTTCATTCGACGCACTCATTCTTTGATTTGACCTTTATTCCCTTTGATGACTCTTCGTACTTCATCCA
The DNA here is from genome assembly GCA_029449245.1 of Mortierella alpina. Taxonomy (NCBI): domain Eukaryota; kingdom Fungi; phylum Mortierellomycota; class Mortierellomycetes; order Mortierellales; family Mortierellaceae; genus Mortierella; species Mortierella alpina. Next base: position 1,978,493 of record JANATF010000001.1, on the reverse strand, counting down.
TGACACTCATCGCAACCATTTATCTACCTATATTGCTCAATCGAACTTCCGAGGTAGTCAGCCCAGGAATCAAGCAACATCTGCTCCCTGATCCTAGGATCACTAAGGCGATTCCTTGTGTATGGCAAAAGTGTGCGCGCTTTTGAGAAGCATCTCTCTGACGGTGCTGAGCTCGCTGGGATAGCCAAAAAGTCCCTCGCCATTTTGGCCAAGATAGGATATTCTTCATGATGCTTTTCCCACCACGGAAGACACTTCACATGGAGTTTTCGCTGCGACACAAATAACTCCAAGTCGTCTTCTTTCGGTTGCTTGGTCATTCCAAGAAGCCTAAGCTCCACGTCATCATCATCAGAGTCTGGAAGCGGTTGCGTGAGCTCTTCGTCCAAATCGATTGCGGTATCGGCGTACTGGCTGGTCCACACGTCGCGGACGGATTCCCTGGCATTCCTCTCGTACACACTCCCCCACTTCTCTTCAGTCCAGTACTGAAAGCGCATTGACGGATGAACCGCCGTCGCGACAGAGTAGATGGGCGACTTGTCGGTATCCGCGTAGTACTTCTTGAGCTTCTCATATGCCGCTGTGACACCTTGGCATATGTCTGGGTAATGAGCCCTATTCTTACTCAGAAATTCCTCCAGAGACTTCATCATGTTGTTGTAAATAATAATCGTCAGCGGAATAGTAACATACGTCTTGCTGGCGCAAGCGTCTGTCGTCAGTCTGTCGAAAGTCTCGAGAAGGTCTCTCAGAAGTTTAAGACCTCGCCACTCCGCCTCCTCAATAATCATATCATCCAGTCCGTCTGTCGCAAGCACCGAGCTGTAGGCAGCCTTGCACTCCACGGCACGTTTGATCATAACATACGTGGACCCCCACCGCGTGCAGACATCAAGTAAAGGTGAAAGCCCCTGGCGGTGTTCTTCAGATGCGCTCTCCTCCCTAAATCTCTCAAGTCGTGGTGGTGAACGCCTAAAGAGTAAAAACCGCGTAAAAAACCGATATATCAGTAAAATAACAAAATATATACACGCAGTTGGGCGCACAGTACGGATCGTAGCGCACAGCAGCGATGTAGCAGATTTTACCTGATCTTCACGATCCCTTTTCTCAACTTGACAAGCGCACGCTGAGTGCGTCTGGTGACGTCCACATGCTCAACCGCGGCGTTGGCGACAGTTTCCACTGTCTCTTGCAGATCAGGTTCATTGTCCTCGTCGGAATCGTCGGCGTCGACACAGATGCTGGTCCTAATGAGGCACTCAGTATCGTCCTCTTCGTCCTCCTCAATATTCAAGGCCTCTGCATCTGCCGGCGCCCTTGCGCCTAGACCATCCTTGCCCAGGAGAGCCTGGACAGCAAGGTTAAGGACATGCGCAAGACACGGCACATGCTGCTTCGATGCGTTGAAGACTCGCCTATTTGAATATGAATTGTGGAGAGAATAAAGGTTAGTTATATTGGTGGGAGTGTTGTTGCTGTGAGCTTGTGGTGGCATAGTGACCCGTGTGTTTCTTACCATTCGTTGTGGTTCATGCGCGTGTAGTCCTCAAACAGCGAGGCGAGCTTGAGGACATTGGAACCGTTGTCGCTGGTAATCGACATGACTTTCCGCTGCAGGCTGAACTTCTCCACGACGGCGATGAAGACATCCCGCAACGCCTCGCCTGTGTGTGGACCTCTGAGACGTTCGAAGCCGATTGTGATATCCTGCTGCTTCCAGTTATCATCAATCCAGTGGGCCGTCACGGCTAGAAACGACATTTGATACTTGCTTGTCCAACCATCCAGAGTGAACGAAACCATGGAGACCTTTGCGAGGTTCTCTATGATCTGACTCTCCGCCTCGGTGTACCAGTCCGTAATCTAGAGTGCAAAAAGGCAACACCCACGGAGGGAAAGATGTATGGCAATATTTGTTAGAAAAACGTTGACATATGTCGCGGTTGTTCATATTCATCGCATCTAACGTTCTTCCTTGTCGACGTACCCGTCTGGTTATGGTACTATTGGAGCAAAGCTTCACTTCCTCCGGGGATGGCGCTGCTGCCGCAATTTTGAGGAGCTCCAGCATATCGGGGGATTCGGCCAACGTGTACGGTAGCTTATGGCGGACCAGGACTTTGCAGAACTGCCGTTGAAGAATCTCCTTTGAAAACTGCACGGAGCTTCTTTTTCCCAAATTCGTAAAAGCGTTTTTGAGAGGGCCCGACAGGCGAGATCCTTCCTGTGGGGTGGTTGCATTGAGTTTATGGTCGCTTATGAGGTGATTCCTGATGTTGCTGGTAGAACTTTTGAGCCATACATAGCCTGTTTTCTGTATACAGCCTTTGACCAAACAGAAGATCCTGGTCTTGCCGGACTTATCAGTTCGCTTCTCAGACCAGCGCCAAACCCAACTTCCTTCCTTGTCCGACTTGCTTAGCTTGCCCTCTGACTTCCTCGTTGCGCCTGTTGAAGAGAGTGCCGGGGAGGGAAGATCAAACGTAGAAACCGAGCGGAGACTTTGCTGTTCTGGGCTTCCTAGAATTACGCTGGCATCATCATCGTCTTCCAGTTCCAGTTGCTGTCCGAGGGGCTAAAGAGAAAAGAAGAGTGGAGGTTAGCTATTGCACAGTTGTAGAGGGATGGAGGTAACCAAGTTGCTCATTCATGCTTACCATGTCAGCGAAGAGATCATTTGAACAAGATTCAGACATTGAACTTGAGAGGATGGAGAGTAGAGGTTATAGGATGCAGAGATGATGGCGAACACAGGCAATGGAGCGCAGAGATGATGCTGAGCAGAGAAGATTGCGAGCTGCAATGGTGGAATGAGACGCAAGAAGGAGAGGGAAGAATGAGATGCTGAGGCAAGAGACAGGAGATGAGAGAAAGAAAGAAAAGAGAGAACTAATGACGAGCTTAGATGGTCGAATGTAAAAAAGAGAAGCAAAATGAGAGAGAGAGATGATTCGCGATTCATGTTGGACATGGTTGTATGTACTTGTACTCGTGAAGGAACGGGGTAATGAATGGCGTTGTTGTTTTTTCATACAGAAAAGAAAAAAGAAAAAACAAATGCAGCGTTAGCGTACTTTCAAGATGCTAAAGAAAAAAAAATGCATGCACGCCAATCACATATAGTTATATGTTGGTACACAAACCTGTTTTCGGATGAATGTCGGATCGAACGAAAGTCGGATCGGATGACAGTCGGATCGGATAATAGTCGGATCGGATCAACGTCGGATCGGATAATAGTCGGATCGGATCAATGTCGGATCGGATAATAGTCGGATCGAATGACAGCCGAGTCGGATGAATGTCGGATCGGATGACAGTCGGATCGGATAATAGTTGGATCGGATCAACGTCGGATCGGATAACAGTCGGATCGAATGACAGCCGAGTCGGATGAAAGTCGGATGGGATAAATGTCAAGTCGGATGAACGTCGGATCGAATAAAATGTCGGATCGGATGAGCGTCGGATCGAATGAACGTCGGATCGAATGGGCGTCGGATCGAATAAAGTCGGATCGGATGGGAGCTTCATCCGACAACCGTCGGATCGGATAGAGGCATCATCCGTATCCGAAAAGTCGGATCGAATGCGGATCGGATGTCGGATGTCGGATATTCGTGAGAAACCGTAATTATCAGTGTTGAGGAGCACTTGGTCTCCGACGGCGAAGTTGTGGTCTCGGCGGCGAGTATCCGCGTTCTGCGCCTGTCGTGTTTGGGCTCGCTGTATTTGGTCTTGTGCCAGAGATAGTGTGGCGCCTTGGGATTCGATGAACGCTTGCACGCTGGGATTTGAACTTGTTTGCGATTGGAGGAGGGACATCGGAACCCTGGGGTGAAAACCCATGTTCAAGAAGAAGGGCGAGTATCCAGTGGAGGCGTTGATCGAGTTGTTGTAGGCGAATTCGGCTGCAGTCAGCAATAAATCCCAGTTGGTCTGTTTTTGGTCGACGAAAGCACGTAGTATTTCTTCCAGGGTCTGGTTCGCTCTCTCTGTCTGGCCGTCAGTCTGCGGGTGGAACGCTGTGGACATAGCGAGCTTTACATCGAGTAAGCGGTGAAGCTCCTTCCAAAACCGGCTGGTGAATTTGGTGTCGCGGTCGGACACGATGGTGGTGGGCATACCATGAAGTCGGAACACGTTGTCGAAAAATAGGCGGGCCACATCGGAAGCTGTATCTGTTGTTTTGCTTGGGGCAAAGTGGACCTGCTTTGATAGCTTGTCTACAAAGACCGTTATGGCATCGTGGCCTCGAGGTGTCTTGGGGAGCTGGACAATGAAGTCCATGGTCACTGTCTCCCATCGCTGAGCTGGTATCTCAAGGGGCTGTAAAAGTCCGGCAGGCCGCTGGTGACTGGGCTTGTTGCGCTGACAACCTTCGCATGTCTCGACATATGTTTTGGTGTCTCGTACGATCTGGGGCCAGTGTGATATTCTCTAGGGGTAAACTTACAATACTAACTGGGGAACTGAAGTCAACGAGAACAAGGGGGTTTTATTGTGGACAGGGATCTGGAGGACTTATATAGCTCCTCCAGACACCGGTCACGGGAACTCTTAATAATCGTAGAAGTAAAAAGGGAGATGCGACTCAGGTACATATGTGCCTGAGCCCCACACCAGCATAAAACACCACAGACTCCCCCCTCGAGATGAAATCCAGGGTTGCAGTGCTGTGATGTGGCTAGAAACGGTAGCAATTCGTTTCTAAAGTGCCAGGATAAAGGAAAAACTATACAACGTGATGGGAAAAAAGAACCTTTTCCATATAGATAGAGGGATTAAAACCTCTGAGAGTGGGTAAAGCAGAGTGTACATCTCTTGCTTGAACCACTTGGGAAGGAAAACCGATGAAGAACGGGAAAGCCTTCTCAGACCAGGATCAAAAATTAACCTGAGTTAGTCTGATGAGAACATGTCTCATACTGCTGTACAGTGCGTCTGCAGACTGCGGCTGTCTAAAATGCCTAATATACGGTGGCTAGTGCTCAATGGCACGAGTTGACAAAAGACAACTCTTACTTGTCATGGAAAAACGCAATGCGGAAAAAAGACCAAAGACCAAGTGTGAATGAATGAGGAAAGTGTGGTGTTTTATGCTGGTGTGGGGCCCAGGCACGTATGTACCTGAGTCGCACGTCCCTTTTTACTTCTACGATTATTAAGAGTTCCCGTGACCGGTGTCTGGAGGAGCTATATAAGTCCTCCAGATCCCTGTCCACAATAAAACCCCCTTGTTCTCGTTGACTTCAGTTCCCCAGTTAGTATTGTAAGTTTACCCCTAGAGAATATCACATTTTTTTCAACGTACTAAAGAGTCGGCATCCATCCATTGCATCCATCTTCAAGTGTGTTTGATTTGCATCCATTGAGATTCTATCATCCATCTTTCACTGTTTGCAATTGGGACCTCTCCTTTGTCGTTTATCATTGCTCAAGCAAGATCCAGAAAAAGACCCAATAGGCTTGTTCCTGTTGAATCCTGTTTCGAAGATCGAACTTGTGTGCTCTTTTGTGTCTTGGCTGCACATCGCTGCGTGATCCGCTGTTCTTGGAAATATCCAGTGCTTCGTGTTCCAGTGTTGTTTTCAACCACTACATATCTTTGCATTTGTTCTTGGTTTTTACCACGGCAAATCATTTTGATTGTCTGACGGTATTCACCGCCTGCAATTCATCATCCTCTCTGCTGATTGGCTAGTGCCATCAGCAAATCATTCTCTCTGTTGTCGGTTAGCTCCGCCAGAAAGTTTTAATTGTTGTTGTGTTGTTGTGTTCTAGCTGACGGAAAATTCTTCCTCAAGCAGCTGAGCTTCGACCGATAATTTTACTTGCATAGTCTTTTGACTCCAAGTATTCCTTGTGTGTGTTTCGACTATCACTTGGTGTGTTAGAGACAAGACCTATAGCAGGGTAGTCTCGTGTAATCATCCTATAGACTGTAAGCTGTAGTGTTTGAGAATCGAAACTGTTGACATAATAAAAGTCCAGTCTTGGTATCGCTTGAACCTCCTTTTTTCCGCTTTGCTTTTTATTACCGCATGGCTTCTAACGATAGTGCCTCAGCTATTCCTGAGGACGTCGTAATGGCATCTGGTGATCCACCCTCAGCGCATACTGGGGAAGCTGATATGGACGTATGGTCTATCGATGCTTCGGATGACAAACTTTCCATGTTCCAGAAGTTGGAGAGGGAGGTCGAGGAAGCCAACAGGGATAAGCAGGATGCTTTGAGTCGCTACATGGACACTAAAGTTGCCGTGCGCAAACTAAAGCAGCTCGACAGCAAGGATGCAACCCTCACTGATGCTCAACGTCGGCGTAATGCAGCTAAGCATGATGCGAAAGTGGAAGATGCCCAACGAGATCTCGACAATGCTGTTAGGGATTTCGACACGGTGCATCGACACTGGATGCAAATGCGACCGCAGCCTCTCGATCATCAATATCGAGATGAGCAGCAGTCGCCGGCTTCGGACGTGCAGGACGCAGATGAAGCGTCAGGATCATTGGTCGCCCAATTTAATTCGGCGAGCATCTGGCATTGCGACATCAGGCGCTGCTTGAAGGAAAAGGTTGTTCCTGTTTTCCAAAACAGCGAGAAGATTGACTTCTCGAGACTGCTTCCTAAAAGCTTCCCTGACGAGCCAGAATTCAAGTTGAAATTGCAGGGCAAGGAGGACCTGGCAGCTTTGGAGATTGTGCGAGTGATCAACAGGTTTTTGCGAGAGTTCCGCGACTTTTATAAGTTGCATCTCGGCAGCCTGTTTGCGATCCTAGCAAGCCAGTACATGATGAAGGCCTTTAGAAAAGCCGGCATCGAGGTACGCTTGTTGGAGGAGTCACTCGTGACAATGGGCAAGGACTTGGCAACCCAAATGGAGGCCGTGCAGGAGGCAGATGGACCAGTGTATTTCGACTATACGTCGATTGACACTTGGTTTCCGATTGAGAAGTGTGTGCGCGAGCTATTTCGCGTTGACCTTCTTAAGTCGGAGGCTGTCAAGCAGGTTTTCGCCCTCGACACTGCAACATTCACCGACGTCCACCTCTATGCGGGCAAAGTCGAATTGCTGATGGAAGCGTCAGGACTCAAGGACTCGGCTTACGAGACTCTAGTCATAGAGTCTTTGTTTGCTGGGTTGCCTGATGAGGGACAGAAGGCTATCACGGCAAAGTATCCAAAGATGGTTGAATTACCCAATGTCGCCGCCTTTTTGGATTGTGTCCGTGCTGACAGCACCCAATTTCCAGGTCGCAAGACTGATTGGGCCAAGTGGTTTAAAGCCCGATTCAAGTCCATTGAGATTGCGAGTCAGTCGGCCACTCCGGTTGCTTTTGTGAAGAAGCCCATGATCCCGCAGCCTAACAAGGGCAAGCATCCTCGCAAGGATACTCGCCAGCCTTGTAGCAAGGAGAGGTGCACTTCCAGCACCCATGCTCCAGCCCAATGCTACGTATTGCATCCTGAACTGAGACCTCAGTTCAAGAAGCACAAGTCGTCTGCTCATGGCCATATCCGTTCGGTGTCGGCCATGCAGAAGGCGCCTGCTGTTATTGAACTGCAGCCTGTCCATGCCAAGCGTTTGGCCGCCATGACTCAAGAGGTCGATATGATCCGTAGTTCGAGCTTGGACACTATTTTAGCGGAGAAGATTAATGATGTTCATATCAATAAACATGCTGATGTTGCCCGCTATTTTGCTGAATTTGATCCTTATACACCAACAAAGAGACTTTGTGCTTTCAGAGGTGCTCAAGAAGGTGATAATCGGATTTCGGTAAAGATATATGCCAATGGCAAAGAACTTACCGCTGTACTTGATTGTGGATCCACAGATTCGTATATCGATTTAGCCATTGCTAGAGAGATGGGAATCAAAGTAGCCAAGCTACCAGGACCAATTGAGTTAGGAGAAGCTGGAATGAAAGCTGAAAACATGCTTACATGCGACAAAGTTGATCTTGTGTGTAATGACAGATCGGTTTCGTGTCAAATAAGTGTTATGAACATACCTTATTACGATTTTTATATCGGCATGGACTTGTTTCCTCGCTTTGGGTACTATGTCGGAGGTGTCCGCATGCCCAAACCGCCTCCTTTGACTGATATCTGGATCTATGATGATGAAAAACCATCTATCTTGCCAGATGCTGTTCCTGACACAGAAAACACGCCCGAGTTCTTAGCGGACAAGGCACATTTCCTGAAGGAACTGGAACCTGCACTGGAGCGCAACTCTGCAATCGATCCCAAAAGCTATTGTGAGCTTGAGATCCTGAAAGTAGAGTTGAAATTGCCGGCAGACTGCGTAATTAATGTCAAATCCAGGCCGTTCCATGCACATTCACAAGGTGCAGAGGTCGCACGTCAGATCAAACAATGGGGGGATGATGGTGTCATCGTCCTTGCGCCGAAAGGCAATCCCTATAATAACTCGCTGACGTTAGCAGCCAGAAGAGATATGGATGGTAAAGTGTTGAAGTACCGAGTGTGCCTAGACCCGAGAGTGCTGAACAAACAATTATTAAAATCAGACACGTTCCCGTTGCCACTGATTCCAGATCTACTCAAAAAGGCTGCTGGTCATAAGTATTATTCTACCTTTGATCTGACGCAAGCGTACCATCGACTGCCACTTTCAAAAGAAAGTCAGCCGTATACAGCTTTCACCTATGAAGGAAAACAGTACATGTTTGCAAGAGCTCCCTTTGGTTTGAAACCAATGACGAGCATCTTTCAAAGAGGCATGTCTTACCTCCTCGGTGACCTCCAGTTCGCTGGCATCTATGTTGATGATACGGTTATTTTCTCTCATACGAAGGAGGATCATTTAGAGCAAGCTAAAATAATTGTGGACAGATTGACACAAGCGAAGCTCATCCTCAATCGTCAGAAATGTCATCTCTTTCATACAGAGATTATGTTGTTAGGATTTCTTGTTAACAAGGAAGGAAGGAGAATAAATCCTGAGAAGGTGGCCAACATTTCACAATGGGCCCCACCTACCAACAACAAGGCAGTACAAAGATACATGGGCATGTTTAACTACTTCCGAGAGTACTTGCCTTTATATGGTCCTATTGCTGGTCCACTCGAATCTTTGCGCAATGTTAAAGGTCGCTTCGTACTGAATGATTTGCAGATGAAGTGCTTTGAGGGTATTAAAAAGCTATTTCCTTATGCTCCTATATTGAAACAAGTAATCTGGAGACTGCATATGTATGTAGGAACGGATGCTTCTAATGAAGGGATTGCTGGTATGGCTTATCAGTTACCATTAGGCGAAAAAGACGATAGTAAGATTAATTATATCTCTTTCACTTCGCGTGCTTTGCGTGATCATGAGAAGCGGTATCCGGCTTATAAAAAGGAACTACTAGCAATCATCTTTACTTTAAAGAAGTTTCACTATTATTTGTGGGGCAGACGTTTTACCTTATTCACAGATCATAAGCCGTTGACCTTTCTGATGGATCAGAAATGTTTGTCAAACATAATGGCTGATTGGCGTGAAACTATCTTCAGCTATGACTTTGAAATCATTCATCGTCCTGGAATATTGAATGTGATCCCTGACACTTTATCCAGAGCGTTTCCTGAAGAATTATGGCCAGAAGATAAAAGGTCAGCTATCGTGAAGCATTCAAAGAGTAATGCTGCCATGTCCAGTGTGTCATCTGTTCCAGAGACAATTGATTCTGTAGACTTTGCTCTTCGAATGACTCCTGATAGCATAACATCTCCAGAAGGGGTGCAGTTGCCTGCATTGTCTTTCATGCATCAAATTCCTGATCCTGAGAGTTGGCACGTTCCTGAGAAATCTAGGCGAAGAGAGATTTTGAAGAAGACGCATTCCTTTGGTCATTTAGGGGCTACAGCAATGGTGAACATGATCCATCAAGACAATAAAACGTGGCCCAGATTGAAAGAGGACTGTGTCCTCTGGGTTAAATCGTGTTCATCTTGTCAGCGGTACAATATCGCAAGAAAAGGCTATCACCCTTTAAAAGCCATTCACGCAGAATTACCTGGTGAACACTTGGCTATAGACTTGGCGCAATTTCCGCTGAGCACTAATGGCTATGAATATGCATTATTAGTCGTTGATGTCTGTACTAGATTTGTATTTCTATTTGAGTTGAGAACCAAGGATGCTGCTTCAGTTAGTAAGCGCCTTTTCCGTCTCTTTTGTGATATCGGCTTTCCGAAAATCATCCAAAGTGACAATGGGCTAGAGTTCGTCAACAGCATTATCAAAGAAATGACAAAGACACTTACAATTGATCATCGTCTGTCTACACCGTATCACCCTCGAGGTAACGGAGTAGCAGAGAGGCATATCAAGTCAATGAAGGACATTCTTCGTAAAAACATTGAAGCTAACCCCACCAATTGGGATGTGCACTTACCCATGGTTCAACTTCAAATGAACACGAGAATTGTCTCGCTTCATAACTCTACACCGTTCTCTTTGTTCTACGGTAGAGCGTTTCCTGGGATATCAAATTTCACAGCTGCGGACAGTCGCTTGCTATCTGATGATGATTTAGAGAAAAGATTATTATACTTGACTCATTTGATATTTCCTGCACTTTCTGACATTAGTTCAGACAACCAAAAGAAAATGATTGATAAATTCAACAACTCGCATACCATCCGTGAAATTCAACCTGGCGCATTTGTCATGGCGATCGATCCAGTTGCTGCAGGTGCTCTTGTTCCTAAAAAGGACGGCCCTTTTAAAGTAGTGAGACGAACGAGCTTTGGTGCTTATTATCCAGCCTTTGGCGAGGACTCCATATGTGTAATCTTCTTTTAATGATGATTGCTCGAAACCTCCAGAAATGAAATAAAGTGAAGCTAGACTGAACTATTTGTACTCGGTGGGAGCCCTACTGGAACTGCATCTTCTTTTCGTTCGCTCGGAACACTCATCCGCACCTAGAGTAGTATCACACCTATGTCCTCTTCCTCTTCCTCCCCTCATGATCCCATCGCTTCCCTTCTTCAAAGCGACGACTTTAAGTCTGCTATGCGATCCATGCTTCGCGAGGCCCTGGCTTCAACGCCCCTTGACCAGGACCCTCCTCAGCGGGATGAGCAAGTCGCTCCCCCAGCTGTCACCGAACTGTACACACCTTCTGCCAAGGAACGTGAACATTGTCCTGGGATCTGGCCAGATGATCCACGCACCTTCTTTCGCAGGCCAGTCTCTGCTGAGGACTGGAACAACCAACTTCGCCGCTGCCCCAAAAACACGCGCGTTTTGTACGACCCTCCTGTCCTCCCAGCAGTCGTGCAGTGTTCTTCCACGTTCAAGGCCCATGACGGACAGCTGGCGAAGCTTCAGGGCGACATTGCACATCTCACTCGCCCCATCGACCAACTTATTCACCAAGTCCTCTCTGCTAACGATGTACCAGAAGAGAGTGAGGAACTTTTTATCAACTTTGCCAACCATATGCGCGAGCAGCTGGAGCTTCTGGCGAGCAAGGTTACTTCGATCCGCATGGACAACCTGCGCAAGGAAAAAGGACTTCCAGTATCAGACTCGCCTCATTTGCTCATCGACCCTCAGTCTTTCAACGAGCAGCTCAAGACCGCCAAAGCTCTCTCAGCAGCTTTCGCACCCCCGAAGTCGACCAGCAGCAGCAACTTCAACCGTCGGGGCAAGTCGGGCAAGCAGGACCAACAACAACGGTCCCACAAATACTCCGACAAGAAAAGTAACTCCGACAAGCACGGTTACAGTCGCCGAAAGAACTCAGGCGACCAGAGCGATGACGACAGCGACCGCGGCCGTCACAGGTCTTCTTTTTACAGGGAAAAAGGAAAAGACACCAGGAGGGACAGTCGCCACCGAGGACGCAGCAACACCCGCAGGTCCTCGGACCGACAGTAGGAGGACGCATCCATCGACATGCGTCCGCCTGGCAAGGGCTTTCGCTAGATCCGGAGATCAGGGATATCATCAAAGATGGATACAGGATACCCTTCATCAAGGACCCCCCGACAGCACCCTTCCCCAAACACGACCCAGTGCTGGCGAAGGACGACATGGATGCGCTGGACAAGGAGGTGTCCGCTTTGCTAACCAAGGGATCTATCGAGTTAGCGACATCGCCAGGTTTTTCAAGCCGTCTCTTCTGTATCCCAAAGAAGACTGGCGACCTGCGTCCAGTACTCAACCTTCGACCACTGAACGCGTATATCGCCCAACGACACTTCAAGATGGAGACGTTAGGGGCGATCACGACGGCGATCCGCAGGAACGACTACATGACTTCGCTCGACCTGCAGGACGCGTTTCACCACGTCTCGATCAACAAGAACTTCAGGAAATACCTTCAGTTTCGATGGAGAGGCAAGAACTACCAGTTCAAGGTGTTACCATTTGGCCTGTCGCTGGCGCCACTTGTGTTCACGAAAGTTCTGCGCCCTGTGTTGAAGTGGGCACGGGCCAGAGGGATCAGGATATTCGCATACCTCGACGATCTCCTGATTGCCGCGTCATCGAAGGAGCAGGCACTCAAGGACACTGCTCTGGTTCAGGACAAACTGAAGGAGCTGGGCTTTCTGGTCAAGCTCTCGAAGTCGCAGCTCGTACCGACTCAGAAGATTCAGCACCTTGGATTCATCATCGACTCGACCAACATGACCTTGTCAGTGCCTGGCGACAAGATCAGGGACGTGCGCAGGGAGGCATCCAAGATGGTCAACAAGGGAGCAGCGACGGTGAGACAGCTCTCATCCTTCATCGGCAAGACGAATGCGATGACCGCAGCGATCTTTCCAGCGCGCCTGCGATCACAGCATCTGCTCCAGTTGAAGAACGCCTCTCTGGCAACGGGAAAGCAGTGGACCGACATGGTGGATCTCACAGCGAAGGCGAAGGAAGACCTTCTCTGGTGGAAGACGGGGCTTCAGACATGGAATGGACAGTGCTGGATCCCGCCTCAGACAGCGATGGACGTCTACACGGACGCATCGGACTCGGGATGGGGCATCGTGATCGGGAACCAGTGGTGGTCAGGATTATGGTCGAAGCATCAGCATCGTCAACACATCAATGTCAAGGAATTGCTTACGGTCCTCATGGCAACGGACCTCCCAGAGTGCAAGGGCAAGACCCTGAACATCATATGCGACAACACGTCAACCATCGCATACATCAATCGCTTCGGCGGCACTCGATCACCCGAGTTGCTACATTGGGCAACGAAGCTTTGGGACAGGTGCCTCAGGACGGGCACACGCCTCAAGACGACGTACATCCCCTCGTCCTTCAATCCAGCAGACGCGCCTTCACGTCAACTCACAGCTCAGTTGGAATGGTCAATCAGCCAAGACTTCTTCTCACGGATGGATCGGAAGTTGGGACCACACAAGGTGGATCTGTTTGCGTCGGAGACGAACCACCGCCTTCCACGCTTCATGTCATGGAAGCCTTGCAAGAGAGCAATGGCCTGGGACGCCCTACAACAACCTTGGAAGGGTCTAGGGCGAGTCTACTGCTGCCCTCCATGGAACCTGATCCCGACAGTGCTCCAGAAGATCCGGCAGGAGAAGGTGGAAGCGACCATCATCACTCCGTTCTGGCGATCAGCACTTTGGTTCCCGACGATTCAGGACATGTCAACCAAAGCCCCAATACCGATTCCGAGGGAGGCAGTGCTTCCAGCACCGGGAAACGCACCGGACATTTTGCAGAAAAATCCGATGTGGTCGCTCACTGCATGGAGCGTAAGCGGCAGGCGTTGATGGCAATGGGCGCTGATAACTCAGTCATCGCCATGTGGGACAACAACAAGGCTCACAAACGCACCTTGAATCAACGCGCAGGATCTCAGCTTCAGTACATCCGGTGGGCACTGGCGCGAGATATCGATCCTCTCACCCCAAGCGCCGCCAATCTTCTCAACTTCTTGGTTTCGGGAGTGGCATTGGGCAAGTGGTCAGAGTCGACAACGGCCACCTACAAATCGCAGATCATTCAACTCTATGATGATCAGTCGGTATTTCAGACAGAGCTGTTCAAGAGCTCGATGCGGATGCTTCAGACCCGCACCATTACCGACTTTAAGGCACTGGACCTCGACCTTTCCCCAGCGATTCGTTACTTGGAGGCCTTGCCAGAAAACGCTCTGCTATCCTTAGAGCAGATCACGACCAAGCTTTGCTGGCTCTTGGCCGTAGTGGGAATGTTTCGTGGTGACGACATTGCCTGCATTGACATTGCAAACGAGCACTTTCGTGTGACCCAGCAAGTGGCGATTTTGCCAGTGGTCCTGCCAAAAGAGAAGCGCCGCCATGGACGGATCCGCAAGTTCACTACCATTCAAGCGCATCCGAACGCCGCTTTATGCCCGGTGGCAACACTACGAGAATACATCTCACGCCTGCCACCCGAAGATGACCTTGTGCCCCACCGCAAGGACCCGGACGTGCTCATCCGCCCGTTGGTGCGCGACCGACGCAACCTTCTCAATGCAGTCGGTCCTGACACCATCAATAGGCACATCGGCTCGATCACTGATATCCTCGAGCGACCTGCCTCCTCCACCCGTCCTCGTGCGCGAGCCATCGGTGCCTCAGCCGCGTACAAGAACGGTGCCCCCAAGGACGACATTGTGGTGCAAGCCAATTGGTCGTCGTCTGTGATGTTCGACAGCTTCTACAGATTGAGTGGAACCACTGCCACCAATTTTTCGACCGCTGTCCTGCCCTGATTTGTTCTCTGGAGCCACATATGGAGTCCTCGCCAAAGGCTGGATAATGTATCAGCGTAGCCGAATAATATGAAGGCTTAAGCATATTATCCGACTACGGCGAGGACTCCATATGTCCCGCCCTTTTTCCCGCCCAAGTCCTTCCTCGTTGTCGCTCACGAGTCGAAGATGCAGTTCCAGTAGGGCTCCCACCGAGTACAAATAGTTCAGTCTAGCTTCACTTTATTTCATTTCTGGAGGTTTCGAGCAATCATCATTAAAAGAAGATTACACATATGGAGTCCTCGCCGTAGTCGGATAATATGCTTAAGCCTTCATATTATTCGGCTACGCTGATACATGAATTGCAAGACGCAACGGGTGACATTTTGCCTCGTCATTATGCTCCTGAGCAATTGAACGTAGTAACCCAAGACCTGGCGCAGCCCTCTGAGGAGAGCTACGAAGTTGAGTCGATTCTAGGACATAGCTTAGAAGACGACCAATTGCTTTATAAGGTTCATTGGAAGGGATACTCGGAGAATGAAGACTCCTTCATCCCCTACGAACAGTTTGACTCGGACAAGTTAGTCCACCAATATTGGAAAGGAATTAACAAGACGAATCCTCACGTAGTCGCGAAGCAGCATCGAAAGAAGCTGAAGACTCAGAAGGAAGAGTTGAAGAATCACCTTGCAACAAGCGTGACAGCTAGCATTAAGAGAAAGGCTCCTGCAATCGCTTCAATTGCTCAAGCTGTCTCCAGCACTACGCATCGGGTCAGACGATCTGGTCGTGGTAATGTGGAGAAGTTGTAGTCGTTTTCAGGTTTGTGCAGGAGAGGGAATGGAGAAGAGAAGAGGCATGTACATTACAATTTTTGTAATTCTATTTTTGAACCGCGTAAAAAATCATTTTGCGGGGGAGTGTGGGGCTTATTCCCATGTATACCACATTCTCACGCGCGCGTTGTTCACCATGAGGTTTTTTGGATTAAGGTTTGGACCTTACTTTCCTCATTCATTCACACTTGGTCTTTGGTCTTTTTTCCGCATTGCGTTTTTCCATGACAAGTAAGAGTTGTCTTTTGTCAACTCGTGCCATTGAGCACTAGCCACCGTATATTAGGCATTTTAGACAGCTGCAGTCTGCAGACGCACTGTACAGCAGTATGAGACATGTTCTCATCAGACTAACTCAGGTTAATTTTTGATCCTGGTGTGAGAAGGCTTTCCCGTTCTTCATCGGTTTTCCTTCCCAAGTGGTTCAAGCAAGAGATGTACACTCTGCTTTACCCACTCTCAGAGGTTTTAATCCCTCTATCTATATGGAAAAGGTTCTTTTTTCCCATCACTTTGTATGGTTTTTCCTTTATCCTGGCACTTTAGAAACGAATTGCTACCGTTTCTTGCCACATCACAGCACTGCAACCCTGGATTTCATCTCGAGGGGGGAGTCTGTGGTGTTTTATGCTGGTGTGGGGCCCAGGCACGTATGTACCTGAGTCGCACGTCCCTTTTTACTTCTACGATTATTAAGAGTTCCCGTGACCGGTGTCTGGAGGAGCTATATAAGTCCTCCAGATCCCTGTCCACAATAAAACCCCCTTGTTCTCGTTGACTTCAGTTCCCCAGTTAGTATTGTAAGTTTACCCCTAGAGAATATCACAGAAAGTAAGGTCCAAACCTTAATCCAAAAAACCTCATGGTGAACAACGCGCGCGTGAGAATGTGGTATACATGGGAATAAGCCCCACACTCCCCCGCAAAATGATTTTTTACGCGGTTCAAAAATAGAATTACAAAAATTGTAATGTACATGCCTCTTCTCTTCTCCATTCCCTCTCCTGCACAAACCTGAAAACGACTACAACTTCTCCGTATTACCACGACCTGATCGTCTGACCCGATGCGTAGTGCCGGAGACAGCTTGAGCAATTGAAGCGACTGCAAGAGCCTTTCTCTTAGTGCTAGCTGTCACGCTTGTTGCAAGGTGATTCTTCAACTCTTCCTTCTGAGTCTTCAGCTTCTTTCGGTGCTGCTTCGCGACTACGTGAGGATTCGTCTTGTTAATTCCTTTCCAATATTGGTGGACTAACTTGTCCGAGTCAAACTGTTCGTAGGGGATGAAAGAGTCTTCATTCTCCGAGTATCCCTTCCAATGAACCTTATAAAGCAATTGGCCGTCTTCTAAGCTATGTCCTAGAATCGACTCAACTTCGTAGCTCTCCTCAGAGGGCTGCGCAAGGTCTTGGGTTACTACGTTCAATTGCTCAGGAGCATAGTGACGAGGCAAAATGTCACCCGTTGCGTCTTGCAATTCATAAGCACCAAAGCTCGTTCGTCTCACTACTTTAAAAGGGCCGTCCTTTTTAGGAACAAGAGCACCTTCAGCAACTGGATCGATCGCCATGACAAATGCGCCAGGTTGAATTTCACGGATGGTATGCGAGTTGTTGAATTTATCAATCATTTTCTTTTGGTTGTCTGAACTAATGTCAGAAAGTGCAGGAAATATCAAATGAGTCAAGTATAATAATCTTTTCTCTAAATCATCATCAGATAGCAATCGACTGTCCGCAGCTGTGAAATTTGATATCCCAGGAAACGCTCTACCGTAGAACAAGGAGAACGGTGTAGAGTTATGAAGCGAGACAATTCTCGTGTTCATTTGAAGTTGAACCATGGGTAAGTGCACATCCCAATTAGTGGGGTTAGCTTCAATGTTTTTACGAAGAATGTCCTTCATTGACTTGATATGCCTCTCTGCTACTCAGTTACCTCGAGGGTGATACGGTGTAGACAGACGATGATCAATTGTAAGTGTCTTTGTCATTTCTTTGATAATGCTGTTGACGAACTCTAGCCCGTTGTCACTTTGGATGATTTTCGGAAAGCCGATATCACAAAAGAGACGGAAAAGGCGCTTACTAACTGAAGCAGCATCCTTGGTTCTCAACTCAAATAGAAATACAAATCTAGTACAGACATCAACGACTAATAATGCATATTCATAGCCATTAGTGCTCAGCGGAAATTGCGCCAAGTCTATAGCCAAGTGTTCACCAGGTAATTCTGCGTGAATGGCTTTTAAAGGGTGATAGCCTTTTCTTGCGATATTGTACCGCTGACAAGATGAACACGATTTAACCCAGAGGACACAGTCCTCTTTCAATCTGGGCCACGTTTTATTGTCTTGATGGATCATGTTCACCATTGATGTAACCCCTAAATGACCAAAGGAATGCGTCTTCTTCAAAATCTCTCTTCGCCTAGATTTCTCAGGAACGTGCCAACTCTCAGGATCAGGAATTTGATGCATGAAAGACAATGCAGGCAACTGCACTCCTTCTGGAGATGTTATGCTATCAGGAGTCATTCGAAGAGCAAAGTCTACAGAATCAATTGTCTCTGGAACAGATGACACACTGGACATGGCAGCATTACTCTTTGAATGCTTCACGATAGCTGACCTTTTATCTTCTGGCCATAATTCTTCAGGAAACGCTCTGGATAAAGTGTCAGGGATCACATTCAATATTCCAGGACGATGAATGATTTCAAAGTCATAGCTGAAGATAGTTTCACGCCAATCAGCCATTATGTTTGACAAACATTTCTGATCCATCAGAAAGGTCAACGGCTTATGATCTGTGAATAAGGTAAAACGTCTGCCCCACAAATAATAGTGAAACTTCTTTAAAGTAAAGATGATTGCTAGTAGTTCCTTTTTATAAGCCGGATACCGCTTCTCATGATCACGCAAAGCACGCGAAGTGAAAGAGATATAATTAATCTTACTATCGTCTTTTTCGCCTAATGGTAACTGATAAGCCATACCAGCAATCCCTTCATTCGAAGCATCCGTTCCTACATACATATGCAGTCTCCAGATTACTTGTTTCAAAATAGGAGCATACGGAAATAGCTTTTTAATGCCCTCAAAGCACTTCATCTGCAAATCATTCAGTACGAAGCGACCTTTAGCATTGCGCAAAGATTCGAGTGGACCAGCAATAGGACCATATAACGGCAAGTACTCTCGGAAGTAGTTAAACATTCCCATGTATCTTTGTACTGCCTTGTTGTTGGTAGGCGGGGCCCATTGTGAAATGTTGGCCACCTTCTCAGGATTTATTCTCCTTCCTTCCTTGTTAACAAGAAATCCTAACAACATGATCTCTGTATGAAAGAGATGACATTTCTGACGATTGAGGATGAGCTTCGCTTGTGTCAATCTGTCCACAATTATTTTTGCTTGCTCTAAATGATCCTCCTTCGTATGAGAGAAAATAACCGTATCATCAACATAGATGCCAGCGAACTGGAGGTCACCGAGGAGGTAAGACATGCCTCTTTGAAAGATGCTCGTCATTGGTTTCAAACCAAAGGGAGCTCTTGCAAACATGTACTGTTTTCCTTCATAGGTGAAAGCTGTATACGGCTGACTTTCTTTTGAAAGTGGCAGTCGATGGTACGCTTGCGTCAGATCAAAGGTAGAATAATACTTATGACCAGCAGCCTTTTTGAGTAGATCTGGAATCAGTGGCAACGGGAACGTGTCTGATTTTAACAATTGTTTGTTCAGCACTCTCGGGTCTAGGCACACTCGGTACTTCAACACTTTACCATCCATATCTCTTCTGGCTGCTAACGTCAGCGAGTTATTATAGGGATTGCCTTTCGGCGCAAGGACGATGACACCATCATCCCCCCATTGTTTGATCTGACGTGCGACCTCTGCACCTTGTGAATGTGCATGGAACGGCCTGGATTTGACATTAATTACGCAGTCTGCCGGCAATTTCAACTCTACTTTCAGGATCTCAAGCTCACAATAGCTTTTGGGATCGATTGCAGAGTTGCGCTCCAGTGCAGGTTCCAGTTCCTTCAGGAAATGTGCCTTGTCCGCTAAGAACTCGGGCGTGTTTTCTGTGTCAGGAACAGCATCTGGCAAGATAGATGGTTTATCATCATCATAGATCCAGATATCAGTCAAAGGAGGCGGTTTGGGCATGCGGACACCTCCGACATAGTACCCAAAGCGAGGAAACAAGTCCATGCCGATATAAAATCGTAATAAGGTATGTTCATAACACTTATTTGACACGAAACCGATCTGTCATTACACACAAGATCAACTTTGTCGCATGTAAGCATGTTTTCAGCTTTCATTCCAGCTTCTCCTAACTCAATTGGTCCTGGTAGCTTGGCTACTTTGATTCCCATCTCTCTAGCAATGGCTAAATCGATATACGAATCTGTGGATCCACAATCAAGTACAGCGGTAAGTTCTTTGCCATTGGCATATATCTTTACCGAAATGCGATTATCACCTTCTTGGGCACCTCTGAAAGCACAAAGTCTCTTTGTTGGTGTATAAGGATCAAATTCAGCAAAATAGCGGGCAACATCAGCATGTTTATTGATATGAACATCATTAATCTTCTCCGCTAAAATAGTGTCCAAGCTCGAACTACGGATCATATCGACCTCTTGAGTCATGGCGGCCAAACGCTTGGCATGGACAGGCTGCAGTTCAATAACAGCAGGCGCCTTCTGCATGGCCGACACCGAACGGATATGGCCATGAGCAGACGACTTGTGCTTCTTGAACTGAGGTCTCAGTTCAGGATGCAATACGTAGCATTGGGCTGGAGCATGGGTGCTGGAAGTGCACCTCTCCTTGCTACAAGGCTGGCGAGTATCCTTGCGAGGATGCTTGCCCTTGTTAGGCTGCGGGATCATGGGCTTCTTCACAAAAGCAACCGGAGTGGCCGACTGACTCGCAATCTCAATGGACTTGAATCGGGCTTTAAACCACTTGGCCCAATCAGTCTTGCGACCTGGAAATTGGGTGCTGTCAGCACGGACACAATCCAAAAAGGCGGCGACATTGGGTAATTCAACCATCTTTGGATACTTTGCCGTGATAGCCTTCTGTCCCTCATCAGGCAACCCAGCAAACAAAGACTCTATGACTAGAGTCTCGTAAGCCGAGTCCTTGAGTCCTGACGCTTCCATCAGCAATTCGACTTTGCCCGCATAGAGGTGGACGTCGGTGAATGTTGCAGTGTCGAGGGCGAAAACCTGCTTGACAGCCTCCGACTTAAGAAGGTCAACGCGAAATAGCTCGCGCACACACTTCTCAATCGGAAACCAAGTGTCAATCGACGTATAGTCGAAATACACTGGTCCATCTGCCTCCTGCACGGCCTCCATTTGGGTTGTCAAGTCCTTGCCCATTGTCACGAGTGACTCCTCCAACAAGCGTACCTCGATGCCGGCTTTTCTAAAGGCCTTCATCATGTACTGGCTTGCTAGGATCGCAAACAGGCTGCCGAGATGCAACTTATAAAAGTCTCGGAACTCTCGCAAAAACCTGTTGATCACTCGCACAATCTCCAAAGCTGCCAGGTCTTCCTTGCCCTGCAATTTCAACTTGAATTCTGGCTCGTCAGGGAAGCTTTTAGGAATCAGTCTCGAGAAGTCAATCTTCTCGCTGTTTTGGAAAACAGGAACAACCTTTTCCTTCAAGCAGCGCCTGATGTCGCAATGCCAGATGCTCGCCGAATTAAATTGGGCGACCAATGATCCTGACGCTTCATCTGCGTCCTGCACGTCCGAAGCCGGCGACTGCTGCTCATCTCGATATTGATGATCGAGAGGTTGCGGTCGCATTTGCATCCAGTGTCGATGCACCGTGTCGAAATCCCTAACAGCATTGTCGAGATCTCGTTGGGCATCTTCCACTTTCGCATCATGCTTAGCTGCATTACGCCGACGTTGAGCATCAGTGAGAGTTGCATCCTTGCTGTCGAGCTGCTTTAGTTTGCGCACGGCAACTTTAGTGTCCATGTAGCGACTCAAAGCATCCTGCTTATCCCTGTTGGCTTCCTCGACCTCCCTCTCCAACTTCTGGAACATGGAAAGTTTGTCATCCGAAGCATCGATAGACCATACGTCCATATCAGCTTCCCCAGTATGCGCTGAGGGTGGATCACCAGATGCCATTACGACGTCCTCAGGAATAGCTGAGGCACTATCGTTAGAAGCCATGCGGTAATAAAAAGCAAAGGCGAAAAAAGGAGGTTCAAGCGATACCAAGACTGGACTTTTATTATGCCAACAGTTTCGATGCTCAAACACTACAGCTTACAGTCTATAGGATGATTACACGAGACTTCCCTACTATAGGTCTTGTCTCTAACACACCAAGTGATAGTCGAAACACACACAAGGAATACTTGGCGTCAAATGACTTTGCAAGTAAAATTATCGGTCGAAGCTCAGCTGCTTGAGGAAGAATTTTCCGGTAGCTGGAACTCAACAACACGACAACAATTAAGACTTTCTGGCGGAGCTAACCGACAACAGAGAGAATGATTTGCTGATGGCACTAGCCAATCAGCAGAGAGGATGATGAATTACAGGCGGTGGATACCGTCAAACAATCAAAATGATTTGCCGTGGTAAATACCAAGAACAAATGCAAAGAATTGTGGTGGTTGAAAACAACACTGGAACACGGCGCACTGGATATTTCCAAGAACAGCGGATCACGCAGTGATGTGCAGCCAATACACAAAAGAGCACACAAGTTCGATCTTCGAAACAGGATTCAACAGGAACAAGCCTATTGGGTCTTTTTCTGGATCTTGCTTGAGCAATGATAAACGACAAAGGAGAGGTCCCAATTGCAAACAGTGGAAGATGGATGATAGAATCTCAATGGATGCAAATCAAACACACTTGAAGATGGATGCAATGGATGGATGCCGACTCTTTAGTACGTTGAAAAAAATGTGATATTCTCTAGGGGTAAACTTACAATACTAACTGGGGAACTGAAGTCAACGAGAACAAGAGAGGGTTTTATTGTGGACAGGGATCTGGAGGACTTATATAGCTCCTCCAGACACCGGTCACGGGAACTCTTAATAATCGTAGAAGTAAAAAGGGAGATGCGACTCAGGTACATACGTGCCTGAGCCCCACACCAGCATAAAACACCACAGATCCTGAGAACCGGCGCTTTGCTAATCGCGTCTTTGAGATCAGTAAACGCGCGTTCCGTGTCATCATCCCAGAAAAAAGGGACGCCTTCTCCTAGTAATGCTGTCAGAGGTAGAGCAATGGAAGCAAAATTTTCGATATACTGCTGATAAAATTGGGCCAGACCAACAAACTGCTGGACCTCTTTTTGCTTGCTGGGTCGCGGCCACTCTGTGATTGCCTTCACGAGACCGGCATTGGTGTGGACGCCGTCTTTGGAAATTACGTGGCCCAGGAATTCTGTTTGTTCTTGCATGAACGAGCACTTGCTCAATTTCACGTAGAGGCCGTTGCTCCGGAGCAGGGATAGGACGCTTCTTAAGTGGCGGAGATGGTCGGCCTTGGTCTTGGAGTATATCAGTAGGTCGTCAAGATATATGACGACCCATTTGTCAAGGACCGGGTTGAATACTTTGAGCATCATGTTGGAGAACGAGGCTGGGGCGTTAGTGAGACCGAATGGAACAACATTAAATTCGAAGTGGCCATAGCGGCAACGGAACGCGGTCTTGTGAGTATGGGGTTCAAACACGCGTTGCTGATGGTATCCAGACAGTAAATCGAGCTTGGTGAAATAACGTGCTCCACGGAACCTATCGATAAGCTCGTCGATGCGCGGCAATGGGTGGCGGTTTTTGCGCGTGATACGGTTTAGGCCTCGATAGTCTACACACAACCGTAGAGAGCCGTCTTTCTTCTTGACGAAGAGTACCGGCGCACCGTAGGGCGATGTGCTAGGCTTGATAAATCCTTTGCGTAGTAACTCGTCGAGCTGTTTCCGGAGCTCATCCAGCTCCGCAATGGATAGGCGGATAACAGGTCGCACCGGAGGGTCAGCGTTGGGGTCGGTTTCGATCTTCATAGCGTCACCTCTGTCTGGAGGGAGGCCGTCGGGGAGTGTGTCGGGGAAGACGTCGCCAAACTCCTTGAGAAGGGGTTGAACATCCGCAGGAATGTCTGGGGAGGGTTGAGTGTGTTTTGCTATTTTCACGAGGGCGAGGTAGACCTCGCTGCCAGGTTGAGCGGTAAGAGCGTGAAAGTGCATGTGACTGAGGAGCATTCCGCGAGACTTGGAGGTGATGGATGAAGGAGCGAACCCTCGACACGTCCAAAGCACGCTCGTGCCCTGAAAGTCGAAATGGAGGTCGTTGGTGCGCCAGTTGATGTGAGGATTGAGTTCGGTGAGCCAGGGCTTTCCGAGGATGAGGTCGTATTTTTTGAGCGGGTAGAGGAGGGGTTGCAAATTGTCAGTATAGGCGTCGCGGGCAAGTTGGATGGGAACGGTGTGTTGGGTGATGGAAGAGGAGCCGTCGGGGAGGATGATGGGGACAGGTGAGCAGGTTTGGCGGGGGAGAGAGTGTCGTTGTTGGAAGGAGGAGCTAATGACATTGCCTTCAGCCCCTCCGTCGATGAGGATGCGAGCGGGGTGACCATTGATGGAGCCGATGAATGTGAGTAGAGTGCGCTCGGCAACAGTCTGTGTGAAGGATTGTAGACGAACCGTACGCTTGCGCATACGTTTCAGTTTGCTTTTGGAGTAGGTGGATTCTAGCGATGCGAGAGAGACAGGTGGGACCAGGGTCACTGTCTCTGACGTCCTAGGGGGAAGGGGGTGATCGTAGCGAGGGTCGTAGCGAGGTTGAGGAATCGGGGTCAGGGAATCAGGGGTAGGGTCAGTGTTCGAGGTATGGAGCACGGCGTGAGGGGGAGCGAGCGAAGGACGAGTTTCAACGAGGGATTTGTTGTGTTGTGCAACCGTAATTTTATTGCGGTGTGTGGGGTGACAACTTAACTCTGGCGGTTGCTCACTCCCCTTGTCCAGAGGAGAAAGGGAAGGAGTGTCAGCGATCAAGTTCTGGACTAATCTTGATCGCTGGGAGCGTTTCCCGACACGGGGGGAGGGGTGCGGGCTTGTTCAATGGCATTGACACGACACTCGCTCGCCATGTGTCCTTGTTGGCGGCAACGGAAGCAACTGCCACTGGCCATCAGGCTTCTGCGGTCGGTATCGCTAAGGGGGCGTAGCGGGGGTCGGTGATTGTTTTGTCGAGTGTAGGTTCGGAAGTTGTGGGGTCGGTTGTTGGAGCGAGGTGGTTGTTGTCGTAAAGCGTTCAGGGTCACTCGGCGGACGATAGTTTCGATGTTATGGAGGAGTAGGTTGTCCACTTCCATGGCGTTGGGATCTGCGGCGGAAAGGTGGGTGGCGGCAGCCATTTGGAGGGCGCTGGTATCCGCGCGGTTGGTGGAAGGAGACTGGCCTTTGTCGGGTGTGAAGTTGTAAACATGGTCATATTGCTCAGCAGCTTGGCAGAGTTCGTGGATCGAAGGGGCAACAGAACGGTTAATGCCCATGCTCAATAGCATTTGTCGCAGACTTAGAGGGGCACCTTGTAAGAAGCATGTCTTGGCTGAATCCTCCATGACTTTACGAGCCTCCTCATGCATCTCCGGTGTGCAGAGGACGGCTAGGTATCGGCGCGTCCTCCCAACGTATTCGGATACGGTCGAGGTCATGCGGATGGAGTAGAGCAATGTGCGGATGTGATCATAGAAGCCGGCGGGACGGAACTCGGTGCGGAAGGCTTCGACAAAAATGGACCAGTCAGTGGAGTCCGGCAGATACTGTCCATCCCACCAGAGTAGGCCGGTGGAGCCAAGGTAAGCGATGGCGGTGACCGTGCGGGACACATCGGCGATGTTTGCGCCAAGGAAGAAGCGGCGTACGGTGGTCAACCATGCCTCGCAAGCAAACCCATCGCGCACGCCGTTGAAAGGGGCAGGGGTTGGATATCTGTAAGAGGGTAGGAGTACCGAAAAGGTGGGAGCAGGTGTGTTGGCGGTGGTGTTGGCAGTGGGAACAGTGGTTGGAACATTGGTGTAGCTGGGTTGATCAGCCATGATGGCTAGGGGCAGAGGTTATCAAGGTGAGTATGTTTTATCAGTGGATCGAGGTAACGAGCCTTTGCTACCATGTAATAGCTAAAGCAAGTGGGGGTTCTGGGGCTGGGATCAGGGGAGCTTGGGTGAGAATCGTCTGATCTTATTACAGAGGGGGCAACCATCTATTTATCTATCTTTGTGTGGGACCAAGCATGGTCGCGTTCCAGTCTCTTACGGCTTGGCATTATCCTTGTTCTTGTCCCATACGATACACCCTCAACTCCTGTTACACCCAGGATAGAATAGCTACATTAGTGCAGTCGATGCCAGATAGGATTAAGGCTGTTATCAAGGCGGGAGGAGGCAGCACCCGCTGGTGATGTTCCTCTCACCTACCCTCCCCCTGGAATGTGGTTGAGAATCAGCTTCCTAATTGAAGTTGATCAGATTGGCATGGCGAGATGCAAGTAAACAATTTCTCTATACGCAATGCTGACCGCCCTGTCTTTTTCTCTTAAGGTTGCGGGCACCTTCTCTAAGTTCATGGCCGACCTTTCATAATGTAAAGTGCTGGTGCAAGCTCCCAAAAAAAAACATAGTAATTTCCTATGTTGAAAGGGGTTCAATTATTTTTTTGAGAAATACTTTCTGTTGGGCACTGTACAGCAGTATGAGACATGTTCTCATCAGACTAACTCAGGTTAATTTTTGATCTTGGTATGAGAAGGCTTTCCCGTTCTTCATCGGTTTTCTTTCCCATGTGGTTCAAGCAAGAGCAAGAGATGTACACTCTTCTTTACCCACTCTCAGAGGTTTTAATCCCTCTATCTATATGGAAAAGGTTCTTTTTCCCATCACTTTGTATGGTTTTTCCTTTATCCTGGCACTTTAGAAACGAATTGCTACCGTTTCTAGCCATAACACAGCACTGCAACCCTGGATTTCATCTCGAGGGGGGAGTCTGTGGTGTTTTATGCTGGTGTGGGGCTCAGGCACGTACTGTATGTACCTTAGTCGCACCTCCCTTTTGTTGGGCATGCCGTCAGAGCCTCCGCTTTTTCTCGCTCCAAGCGCTCGAACAGTGGCTCTGCCGCTATTAAGAGAAATGACGACAAGTTCAGTCAGGAAAAAACAACGTCGAGTGCAATGCATTTCATCTGGGCGTAAGCCTGTAACCAGGTTGCCATAGCATCTTACCTTCGACTGATGGTTCCTCTGGAAGATTTTCAAAGCTCGCTACAACATCGGTTTGCGGAGCTGAGTTCAGATCTGTACGGCGACGCCTCATTAGCGATTCGTCGTCAACGTCTTCGCTTTCCTCGACGATTACAGCTGGTGTCTTAGGAGGTGGAGGGCTCGTTGGGGGTCTGCCGCGCATACGCTTCCACTGGACAGATCCAGCTGTGCCTTTCTTGCCTTGTCCTCTTGGGACCGAAGGGTCAGCTTCGCTTCCTTCGAGTGGTGTGTTATGAGGCACGCACAGATAATGCGGTTAGAGAATTATGTCCCTTCAAATTTTACGTTGGGTAGTTTTTTTTCCTCCTGCATAGTTTTCTGCAGTGGACACGATGATTTTGAAACCTTTCTTCATAGCGACAGCACGGGACGTGTCAAAGTTGAGCAAAGGGTAGCAAGGTTGGGTAGGATGGAGTAAGGTGAAGTAGAGCGATAGGGAAGATACAAAAAAAAAGTGAGGGCAAGGGGGCTCTTTATGCAAGAAGGAAGGTGACCTTCCACATTACGTTGCCCTCTGGTGAATTACGTGGGGATCTCTTTAGATGATCGACTCGGATCAGAAATGAGATGGCGAAAGAAGATCAGAATGCAGGAGCCGAGATTGGGAGTATAGGGATCAGTGGATTTGAGAGCCAGCATAAAGAATCCCGGAGCAGAGGGAAACGCCCTCGGACTTTAATATACTCAGGCACGAATAGGATGCTCAAATCTCATCTATGCCCTACTCTTGCATCTCTGTCACACACAGTACAGGAGGGACACAACAACTTGCATACGCACGATTGTAGCAAGGCCGAAGCTCACCTGCCACATCTGGAATATATAAAACGCAAAGGCACTGAAGTAGCACCGACGTACATCGTTGTGTCGCAACGCGCAAGCATACCAATTTCGGTTGTTCTTGTTCGTCCTCCCTTTGTTAAGTTTGAACGAAAACGCGATGGGTTGTTGTCCCCCTTCGTGCCGTTGAGTGATAATGGTGCTGAAGCAGTCCGAGAAATTGAGAGTACGGAGATCCTCATCACGGAGCAATATGCCGTGCCGCATGGAGATACAGAACTTGTTACGGTAGTTGAGGCCTTAATCTTGCGATTGTTGCACTTCCCAAAGGGATCTGAGCATCTCGTTCAACTTTACCTAGCTGTACGAGTCCCGAAGTACGCAGTCTGCCGTAAAGCTTTGACCAGACTTGATGCCTTGCATAAATCACCATGGAATTGAGAATGGGGTGTACCTGGTCCAGGGAGGCTCTCCTCGTTTCGCTTTAACTGCGGATCATGGATCCTGATCATCACGCAGGCGGTACATACTCTGAGCTAGATTTACGTAAGACTGAGTTGAGGATCCTTCGCCGTTCAACCCGATCTGTGTCCGGAAACCCGCTCCAGTTCTGAGCCGTTTGATCGTCTGCGTATGGAATACCCCCTCCTTGAAAAAGGATCTAATCTTGTTCCGAATTCATTAGATGTAACGACCGGACATCTGCACCAGCATACTCGGCGCGACGCCTCTCGCAAAAATCCTACGTGAGGAGAAAGAGTGCCATTGCAGTAAAAAAAAGGGTTTATAGGACAAGACACAGGTGCATAGATATAGGTGTAATAGATTGTCGATGAGATTGCATAGGATGGAGTGCCAGTACTGTCTTCTATATCGGCCTTGTATTGTGCCTTGGCAGCTGCTGGATAGGAGGCCGTGATCTCACTCCCTGAAGGGCGCTCACTGAAGGGGACGATGCGTGGGTCGGATCACGTAAGGAAACTGAGCCGTCGGCGGTGTGTATCTTCTTTGGACGACCTCAACGTCTTCTTACGCCTTGTGGCAATCCTGGCCCTGTCTTTACATCAACTGTGGGAGGTGGAGGTTGGATCGGTGGGGCTATATGTGAGGTGATTGGTCCAGTGTGTTGCTCTGGAGACGACATTGTAAACTCGAGAGGAAATCAGGAACGCGTCGAACTGGCATGCTGATGCTGATGTGCAGTTGAGTCGATGAGATGGAGAAGAATATAGCAGACTTCACGTGAGAAGCACTTGCTACAGTAACGATAGTGGGGAGGGTGCAGAAGATAAGAACAGTGCTGAGGTGTGGTGGATGCGGGAGAATTGAGTGAGTTTGCAATGAGCATGGAGAACGAGATTCAACAACCTAAGTACCATCTTAGAGGGGTTCCACTGTAAGTGAAGAGCAATGAAGAACCAAAGGACCGCAGTCTTACACACCTTGTAAATAAACGTGGAGCACAACCAGCAAGGGAAATGGCAGGCTGGAGAAAATACATATTTACAGTAGCTTCTTTTCTCTGACTCTTGGAATCTAGAGTCTTGTCCATTGAAGCTTAGAGTTGGCGGACACTAAACTGTACGGTACTGTACATGTATATACATGAAAGTGGTGGATGCCAAGTAAGGTGCCTACGAGGTGGTGAAGCGGTTGCTTTAGCGCCTACAACAAGACATCCACGCCAAAGCATACTCATGTAGCACAGTACTCCATTCATTTCTGTCAGTTGCTCTACATCGAGATCGGTAACCCTCAACCGGAATTCATAGCACTGCTAATAGCCAATCGCCTTGACCGTAGCAGCGTCTTGGAGTCATGTGAGTATGCATGGCATGCCCAGGTACTCTTCACGAGTAAAGCTGCGCGGCGTTGCAATTCAAAAATGAGCCCTTTTTGTTTGTTATGTATGATACCATCTATTTACAGTGTGCTTCTTGTGTGCCCAAACAGATCACCCAATTTCCTGGTGCACATCTGTGCAAGAACCTGGTTGAACAGGCGTTCATTCCACACAGCAGAGCAGACAGGGGGAGACATCCCGACATTTATAGCATGGGTATCGAAGGCATCTTCGTTCGTCAATACCCTCCGCAGTTTGGTTTAGCCCGACTATTCCGTGCAGCAGTTTGCTCATTTCGCCTTTTCATCTCCCCACACTCCGCCGCTTTTTTTTTTTTTTTTTTTTTTTGGTAATATCACTTTCAATGAGAAGAGGCCAATAGGCCAAAAGTAAAAAAAAAAATGGCCATGCCAAAAGGCGGAGGTGCACAGAGTGAAAAGTATGAGAGCAGGGACCCTCTCTTCCGGCCATCTTATCGCTTGAAGAGTCAATCACTAGTACTGCAGACTACTGCAGTTGTTGACCCTATTGATGACTAGATTTTCATAGTTCCTTCTCTCCCACCCGCTTCGACAAACAGATCAACAAACGTTAAAATGACCAACTGGTCCTTCTTGTATATAAAGTCAACCCCCCGCCCCATCTTCGTTCTCTGTTCCGACCCTGCTCCGACCGCGCTCCATACCCTAGTTCCACACACCCTCCTTCATTTCTCTTCGTATCGCCACCAGCTAGTTTCTGGCCTTCCCTTTTTGTCACGCATCAGCATACCAGCTCACCGGCTCATCAGTAGACATTCGACCACAAATTCCATCCACAATACCCGCGTTCATAGCAAATTTTTATCGCCATGTCTTATTATGAATTTGACAGCGACCTGGTGGAGAAATACGAGATGGACCAGATGCAGGGACTCACTCACCACGAGGTCCTGGCTCCAGAGCAGCAAGGCCTGAAGCGCGACCTTCGTCTTCGCCACATGATCATGATTGCCGTCTCTGGTACGATTGGTACTGGTCTTTTCTTGACCTCCGGCATTACAATTGCCACCTCAGGTCCAGGAGGTGCCTGTAAGTAATCTTTACCTCTGTAGTCGTCAGACGGAATCAAGAGGTCTCGTCTTGATGCTCAAGTGCTAACATTTTTGTTCCAATTCCTTTTCACCAAAGTGCTCGCGTACTTCATCATTGGCATATGGCTAGCGTTCGTGTGTCAGGCTATCGGTGAAATTGCGACGCTACTACCCCTACCAGGTGCATTCAACGCATGGGGTGGGCGTATATTTGACGAAGCCCTGTCTTTCCAAATGAGTTGGATGTATTTTATCAACTGGGCGCTGACCATTCCTGCCGAATTGTCTGCATCTGCAGTCATTATCAACTTCTGGCTACCTGCCGGCTCCAACTTTCCCGTCTGGATCGTACCGCTCATCATCATTGTTCTCATGGTCCTGATCAACTTGGTGGGTGTCAAGGCCTACGGTGAGGTTGAGTACTGGCTTTCGATCCTCAAGATTGCAACTATCATCATGTTCATTGTTTGTGGTATCCTTGTCGATGCCGGTGTCATTGGCGGAGTTACATACGGCATGAAGGCATGGCACGTCGACGGCGCTCCCTTCAAAGGCGGATTTATGGGCTTTATCAAGACACTGGTGTCTGTCGGATACGCCTACGGTGGTACCGAGATGAGTGGTGTCACTGCTGCAGAGTCCCGTAACCCGCACAAGCACGTCCCCAAGGCAGTCAACACCGTTCTGTTCCGCATCGCCTTCTTCTATATCGTCTCAATCTTTTTGCTTGGCTCTATCGTTGAAAACAACGACCCTTTGCTTGTCAACACAACCTCATCTGCCGCGACTGCTCCGTTCACAATCGTCTTTGCCAAAGCCGGAATTAGCGCCGCTGCCAACTTCATGAACGCAGTTGTCTTCACCTCTGTCTTTTCCGCCATCAACTCGGACTTTTACATCGCCACCCGTGTGCTTTTGTCACTCTCCCGTAATGGCTGGGCCCACAAGGCCATTGGTTACACCAACTCGCGCGGTGTGCCCATGGTCGCCTTGGGTATCGTGTCAGGCTGCTCGTGTCTGTCGCTGATCACCATTTTTGTCGGTTCTGGTGCTGTCTTCCGTTGGTTCGTGTCTCTTATTGGTTCAATCATTTTTCAGTCCTGGATTTTCATCCTCCTCCTCCACTTCCGCTTCCGATACTGCTGGAAAGCGCAAGGCCGTAACGTCGTCGACCTCCCATACGTTGCATGGGGATATCCTTATGGCAATATGGTCGCCACTTTCATTGGTGTGTGCTGCATCGTCGCTACCTTCTACCTCTCCGTTATCGACCCACCCAAGTACCCTGGCGATGGGGCTGCACCTGAGCTCATGAGCAAGTATCGCACAGACCGTGATGCCTACGCTCAACACCTGCTTGGTGCCTGGTTCCCATGGCTCTGCTCTGCATGTCTTTTCTTCTCGTACAAGTTCATCCGCAAAACCAAGCTTATCAAAGCCGAGAAGGCCGACCTCGACACAGGTCGCTTTATCCCATCCGAGTCTGACAAGGAGGATTTGAGGCCTCACGGTCCTCTGTGGAAGCGAATCATCAAGTATTTGATTTAAGAGCAGTTCGCAGCAAATATAATAATTCATTTTGTCACCAGAGGCTTATCCTACATCAGAGAGTATCGCATCACTCGAACCGGTGCATGCCTGTTGCTGGATGGGTCTTCCTTCAAGCGTCAATCTTTCTGGTCGACATGCATTGTCTTTTATTTTTTACGTCAGTCGGTCAAGGAATACTGGTGGACGGCACCAGTTGTATTCGATGCATTTGATATTCGGTCTCACCCGTCCTAACAAGGCCGTTCTGCGCCTGCACCACGCTCCTTCCGGATCTCTCATTCTCACTACTCCCTCCTCAGCACTTTGTCTCTAACCCCTCGTCATTGCTGCGAGCCCCCCTCGATCTCTCCCATCCTCCATCGCCCCTTTTTTCTATATACTTGTAGTTCAGCAAGAACCCATTTTTCTTGTCTTTGTTTCCTTTCGCTCCCCTCCATTTTGCAACTTATCATGACGAGATTACGCTGGAACTCACCGCTGACCCAGGTCATCGCTGTGGGGTTTATCTGCTTTTGCTGCCCAGGCATGTTCAATGCGCTCAACTCTCTTGGCGGCGGTGGTCAAGTAGACTCCAAAGTGGGTCAGAATGCAAATGTCGCCCTCTACACCTGCTTCGCTATCTTTGGCCTTCTTTCGGGCGCAATCCACAACAAGCTGGGACCGAAATGGACGATCTTTTTAGGATGCTCGACCTATGTTCTTTATGCCGGCTCGCTACTTTGCTATAACCACACCCAGAACGGCGCCTTCACGATTGCGGCGGGAGGTATATTGGGAATCGGAGCTGGCATGCTATGGACAGCTCAAGGCGCCATGATGATGGCCTATCCTCGAGAGAAAGACAAGGGAAAGTACATTGGCTATTTTTGGGCCATTTTCAATATGGGTGCTGTTCTTGGCTCGGCCATAGCCTTCGCGATCAACTACAACGTTACAGAGCAAAAGTCGCTTGGTGACGCTACCTATGCCGTCTTCATCGCTATCATGGGCGTCGGCACGCTCATCGCCTTGTCTCTGGCCTCGCCGAAAAATGTCACGCACTCGAATGGTGATCATATTCTCATCCAGAAATTTCCAACATGGATCGGCGAGATCAGGGCCATCTTCAAGCTCTTCTTGGATTGGCGCATGGTTGTTCTCATCCCGATGTTTCTCTCCTCCAACTGGTTTTACTCGTACCAATTTTCAACCGTCAACGGCCGTTATTTTTCCATTCGCACCCAGTCACTCAATAACATCCTCTACTGGGCGTCTCAGATTGCCGGGTCCTACTCGTTTGCGCGTGTGCTAGACTATCAAGGGACTAATCGTCGCACGCGCGCCCTCTGGGGACTTGTCATCATCACCTTTGCATTCGTC
Source organism: Mortierella alpina (assembly GCA_029449245.1). Classification (NCBI taxonomy): domain Eukaryota; kingdom Fungi; phylum Mortierellomycota; class Mortierellomycetes; order Mortierellales; family Mortierellaceae; genus Mortierella; species Mortierella alpina. The sequence continues at coordinate 1,944,997 of JANATF010000001.1, read as the reverse complement.
GCGACTTGGATTGGGGGTATCTTCTTCCAGCGAACGTTCACCATCGACGACCCCAAGCCTAATCAAGACTTTAGCAGCGGTCGTCCGTACGTTGGCCCGCTGTTCCTATACATGTTCTACGGACTCAATGATGCTGCCTGGCAAACATACATTTATTGGCTGATGGGCGCTCTATCCAACGACGCCACGGTTCTCTCTCGCTATGCGGGTTTCTACAAATGTATCCAGTCCAGTGGTGCTGCTATATCTTGGAGGATCAATGCTGTTGGGACAGCCTACATGACGGAGCTCATCATCTGCTTTGCTCTCTTGGTCGCGTCGATCCCTGGTGCTCTATTCTTGGCACTCAGGATTAAAGACCACACTGTGGACGTGGGTGACTACGACGTGCAAGTTCCCGCGGATGTGGTGGGCAAGACGGAAGAAACGGACCGTATTGACAAGTAATAAATCTGTTCTTGGCTGCACTCTGTTCCAAACGATTCTCTTATTTTCATGCAGTCCGACGATGGGAATAGTTGTATTATCTGCCTCAACACATGCCCGGACAGGCCAGTACTGGGGGCATGTCATCGTAAGATTTTCCCAGCAGTCGGACCATTGTTTTCTGTTATCGGCTGTCTGAATGTCTGATTTAGGCAACCGCTCACGTTCGATATAGACGAATTTTGATGTTGTTTTCACAGCATTCAGCAGTGGTCCGACATCTCGCATGCTTACCCTCTCTGCATGCAGATACTCGAATCGTCTCCATGAGATTCATGATGACGAGTGGCAGAGAGGACGAGGTGCGGAGTATTTCGACTAAGCACTCTATCAGCTTGTAGCAGGAATTGAGTCCGCCGAGTTCTTTATAACAAGCGCGCCTTCACGACTACAACCCAACATGGCATGATTTGGCGACGTTCTTGTTACCCCTTTCCAATAAAACAATTAGCCACATTGATGGCTTGTGGTGTCGGTGTTGGATGTGGTGGCAGTATCGACAGTAATGTTGTACTTGTCCGTGCCAGCTTTAGACTCAAACTGGGTTGAGGCGACGGCCTCACTGTTCCTCGGAGCTCAATCTGGGGCAAAAACGAGGCCAGAGGTCGATGAGCAATGATTCGTCGAAGCATCATCTTCCAGAGCCATTCCGGTAACCTTCCAGCTATTGCCCGGGAAGCGGCGGTTATCCAGTGCTAGTGCGAGTTTAGCGGGGGACAAATGTGTAAGGCGAGTGTCGAGGGACTCATTTTATCAGAGGACTGGGATGTGTTATATATACCTTGCCCATAAGCTGACCGAGGGCGCGACTATGAGTGCAGGCTTGCTTCGCATGCGGATAGCGTTCATCCTTAAAGCCTCTGAAGGCATCGGTGATATCTTGTTGCGTCCAGATCTTTGTTGGCGGCAACGCATCTCGATAGTTTGCCAGAACCGCGGCATCTTGAAACGCATTGACGGCTCCTGAAAGTTTAAAAGAGGATGAGTTGGAGCAGGTTCCAGATCATGAGCACGTGGCGGGATTTAGAGACTTTTGACAGCGTGCACATACCAAGTCCGGCACAAGGAGTCATCTAAAAGTAAGGCGTTAGGTGTATGCGAAGCGTATTAGATTCCTTCTCTTAAATTCCACTCAGGAGACGCTTCAAGTGACCTGTACCTTATGGCATGCTATACACGTTGTGGTAGAAAAGCCTATACATTAGTATTTCAGCTCAAGGACTAAGGTATGCACAAGCATCAAGACTCTACTATCGGACAGTTGTCTTCTCACCATCACCCATTAGCACCGCTCTGCCGCTGTACCACGTCTGAAAAAATCTCTCCTCATGCATAATCTTGGAGAGAAGTTCTCTTGATGTCTCCTCCCTCAAATCCTGTAGGGTAAGGTTTTCGCCGCAAGGCAGAGGCAAATCTTAGCGCCTCACACATATCACCCGCTGGCTGAGACTTCCATCGAGTGATGGTCTCCACCGATTGAAGTGTGCCTCTGTCAAAGAATTGAATAATAAGCCAGCATATTGTATTTCGATGTGTTGGAACAATCGCCCACTGGGCGAATAATGGAGAGACGATTGTCAATATCGTTGCTTATTTTTGAATACCCTGCGGGATGTTGTAAGCGCGCCGCACTTACGTAATACGGCAGCTTTTCTCCATACATGGTCTGGATAATCGAGCTCGATTCTCTTAGCAACGGGAACTTGTCTGCTTTCAGGACTTTTGTCTCGCCCAAAAGGCAGACTCCATTGAAGTGTACATCTTCCTTGTCCGCCCTTGGAAGTTCCCCCTTTTCTTTCAAGCCTTTGTACAAGCTTTCGCGTACACCACTATGAGCTCCATCCGCGCCGACGACGACCTGTCCACGATAACTTATCCCGTCTGTGCAGTCGACGGAGACACCTTGGAGGTCTTCCTGGATATGGATGATTTTTTTGCCCCACAGAATTTTGCTCTCGGGGACTTGGGAGTACAGAATGTCGTACAGTTCTGGATGGGAGATAACGCGGGTCAAATAGCCAGCGCTAATTTCATGCAGTAAGTAGAGTATATGTATGGTGGGTATGGCACACGAGCTCAGAAGCACACATACAAATGCACGTACTTACAACTTTTCGGTGTGGTGGTACTGAAGCGGCAGGAACAGCTTCAGCTTTTCGTTGTAACACTCAACCTTCTCGACAGGCTTTGATTTTTCAAGGACCAGCGGCAAGATGCCAATTTGGTCAAGAAGTGGCAGCACGTTAGCAGTGAGAGCTATGGCCGAGCCTATCCGGATGTATCGATCTGCCTGCTCATAAATCGCAAAGTCTAGTCCGGCCCTCTCTAGCAAAGCACCCAGCATCAACCCACCGAGACCCGCGCCCGAAATCAAGATCTTGGTCTCGAAGGTCGCATCGTCCTCGAGAGTGAAGCGTGGTACTGTCATAGATCGGACTCGTGGTGTGGATTATTTTATGTGAGCGAGCCTTGTGGCTATGAGGGCGTGAACGTATCTGCTGTGAATGAGGAAGGAAACCTCGTGACGATAGTCAAGTTCAGCAGACACGAGCTGGGAAAGTATGTGATTTGAAGGTTGATTGTACGAATGCAAATGAGTTGCGGAAGAGCGGCACAGTACGCGGATGGAAGAGGGTGTGTTGTGAGATGCGATGTGCTGAGATGAAGCGATCTCTGGGCAAGATGGAGGACCGAGCCAAGAGATAGACCCAACCAGATACGGCTTCGAGGTCCATGCTGCCACTCCAAGCCTATCCATTACGCTCTGAGAGCACACACACACACACACACACACACACGTAGAGAGGAATCCAGAATAGTTTCTTGGATCCATTCGAACGAGTCACTCAACAACGATGCACTCTGAGAGCCGCTCATTGTCCTTCCGCTTTTGAGATTTATGGTAATAGTCCGCAGCTCGAAGCCCGTTTAGCCATGATGACACAGAAAGTGCTCAAAGCGCGATACGCGGGACCTATTGGTCCAACTCCCCGAGGGCTTTTATCCTCCGGCTTTTTTGCTGATCAGTCACTTCAGAATTCCTGGCGTGCTGACGCGTCTGATTTCATGTCGCCATTTGTGGTAGCTGTCGACCGGCTATTGAGAACAAATCTATGCCTAATCACGTCGCTCCTTCTCTCCTTGCCTATTGCGCATTGCTGCTCATAGGCCTTGCTCATGTTGAGGGTTGCTCAAAAATTGAACCGGGAAATTTTTCCTTGGTCCATATTAAACCGAAAATAAAGCGATCACAGGCACACAGTGCATTGGATATTCTGGGCATCTTTTTACAGTGTTGAATTTGGCCTGGTAAGGTTATGCGGCGGTCATAGACTACTGCTAGGCCTAAAGGCAGCTGCGTCCTCAACCGACGACCGTCATATGTTTTATTCTGCGTACAGTCGACTACGGACACATCTCGAGGCATCCCTCAGTCAGGCATCCCTCAGTCAGGTTTACACAACACATATGAATACATCTTTTTTAAATGTCTACAAGTTTGCCGGTTTTAACAGCGTCTCGACCACTCGCACTTGAGCTCTCGCTCTGACTCTCATCATCATCCAGTGAGTTGAACCCTGCTTGCTCTGTGAACATCTTGACCACCAACGCGTCTCTTTGAAGCTCACTTGCGTCCTCAAAAAAAGTCAGCACACCTTCTTGCAATTTCTGTCTGCATATTTCCTGACGCTCCTCCCATATCTCCAATGGAGTCTTGCTCACTTGTGGCTCTGCCGGAGGCGCCCCTGGCATTTCCTCGTCATCCAGGTCCTTGGCAGAGAGCAGATCAGCACCAAATGAGGCGCCTGCCGCCGCTGCAGACGGCGTCGAGGCGGGGGATGGTTGGCGATAGGGTTCAGGCAGACCCCGGGCTGTATCAGCTACCTCCTCAAAAAGTTGAGCACCTTTGTTATACGTGCCACCTCCCTCCCCATCCGTGGATGGACCGTCGTTCACTGTCCCGGGAAACGGATATCCTGTATGAAGTGTTCCTTCCAATGTAGGCGTCGAAGCCAAACCTGTGCTCCTACCACTCCATTCCTCCGAGACTGCACCGTCTGTTGAACGCGAAAAGAACCCGGTTGCCCTGGGGAGCATCGATACGAACGAGCGGGTATTAGTAGCGGCGGGAGCCGCCAGCCTGGTTTGAGCCTCCGTTAATCGTGCCGTGGTTATATCTCGGATAAATATCTTGGCAATTTGCTCGGGAAATTCCTGGGCCATCTCAGTGTATCTAAATGAATAGATTCCCGTGCAGAATACCAATCGTGAGAATCGAATCCTGTTGGTTCTCAAAAACCGAGCGTTGCCTGACGCACTTTGAATCTTAAGGCTTTGCCAAGTGCTTACATTTCCATATCAATCTCTCCACTATCGCCAACAAGTATGAACCTGCGCTTTGGAAAGTCTTTTAAAATTTCTCGGATGCTTCTCCGCTTGTTCTCACCCGGCTCCATGAAATATGTTTTCAACACGCTGTCGTGTAACCTGAGATGTGCTGATCCCGGTGGGAATTTGTGCGTATGGAAGAATTCAAGCAGGCTCGGAATCAATTGCCAAGGCGAGTTTGAGACGTAGTGGATGGCGGCACCTTGCTTCCACCATTGCTTATACACCTTTGACATTCCAGGTACATCCCGCATATCCTTGAGGAACGTGTTGCGCAAGATGATGCGAGCCCCGGCCGAGACATTGGTCTCTTTGATAGTGTCGTCAATGTCGGAGATGATAGATATGCCCTCAGGGTCGATAAGATTGACTACTCCATGGCAGTGCTCAGTCATTCCAGGGTGATAGGCATGCAGCTTTAAAAACCGAGGGTGCCCTCCGACCTCGAAGCTTTCCTCGTCGGAATCAGTGCCAGCATCAGGATGGGCTCCTGATGGTCTGCTCTTCTTTCTTTGGGCTTGCACATTTTCGTGCGATACCCTAAGCGTCCCGTCAAAATGCCCTCCGGGTTTGGATGATATCTGGACCGTTGGAAACATGCCCCTGCCTAGATCCTCGTCGTGCGTCTCTGTTTGCGACATGATGCTATCGAGGGAGTCCGTTCTCTGGTTGTTCTCGAATGGAGCTGTTCTGGGAGTGGAAGCTCCCGAGTTATCCGCAGAGTTATCAGATGCAGTGCTGCTTGTGATGGTGCTTGCCTGACTCTTGTTGTGTTTTTCCAGTGGCAACTTGGGAGAATCGATGGAGATGTTGCTGCTGTTGCTGCTGTTGGCGTTGTTGCTAACTTGGGCCATGACGATAGGCTTGAATTTCCTGTATGTGCCTTTAAAGAGCGCGGCTCCTTTGTTCCAGCGGTCCAAGAGAGAGCCTTCCTGACTTTCTGGTGAAGCCACCCTTGTGAGCGGGGCGCCATCCACAGTGTACTGCTGTGAACTATTTGCAGAGGCTGAATGTGGGTCTCTTGGACGCTGATGCACCCCATCACCATGGCCAACTTTACTTCTGTCGAGCTCTAAAGACACTCTCAAACGGGCCTTGTCCTCTGTGGCTTCTTCGGCGGCCTGTACGGCATCCGATGTGTCGAGCTCGCTTAGTAGCACATCGACAGTGGGATCATGCGAGCTAGGGTCGCCTGCCAGCTCCATATGGCTTGTCTTTGCCAGGCCCACACACTGGATGGAGAAGCGTGCTCCTTGAGTGTTACTGGCAAGGAACATCCCAAAGCGGGATTCCAGTGTTTCGTACACCTTGTTGTCCTTGGTCACCCCTGCCAGCTTCCTCGCCATGCCTAAAGGACACCATGGGTATGAGTAAGCGCGACGCTATCAAATATTCTTCAAGATAATGGGCGTTCAGCAAGCAGGGTGTTACACTTACTCATGACAAGTCGTTTCCGTCGATTGGATCGTTTTGAAAACGCCCAGCCGCGAACTCGGATATTCCAGTCCAGTGGATCCTTGGATCCTATTCATGCGTGCATACAGGAAAATATCATTAGTCATCATACATAGCCTTGAAGATTCCACAGAATGTCTTCCTAATTGTTACCTGATCTCGAGTGCCTGGTAGCATACGTTGGGAACAAAAGGCAATGCTGCTCGACATCAGCCGAGCTATCCACTGTGACTGAGGGCGAGGCTGGATCTCTTGATGAATCAGGAGCCTCTGCCGAAGACTGCTGCTGCAGTTGTCCAGCTTTTTTTTCGCCCTGCATCTGGTCCCATGCCGCAGGCTTATTCAAAGAACTACTATCTCCTTCGCCATGACTACTACGATTGGGATCCATGCCGTTTTGATGATGGCAAGTCGAATTACAGGCACCAGGTCCGGCAACTTGACTTTGATGATGGACGAGACGATTGCGACTATATCCGTTGCTGTACAGAGACGAGTAGAGGGGCGAATCAGCTCTTGCACTGGATAGCGTCGATGAGTGGAGCCGGTGCTGATAGCGGGTCGATCGACTTGGATGCGGATCCATGAAATCGCGACTCGCTCTCCCTTTTGCCGAGCCGACGACACTCCCTCTGGCTGTGTAGGTTCGAGGGGTGAGCGCAACGATTCCTACCTGCAGTTCTCCTTCTCGGACTAGCAAGGCTCTGCGCAAGACAGAGCAGCGTGCAGAGAGCCTGAAAGCCAAGGCGCAAGGTTTGATGGTGATGACTCCTGCAGAAGATTCGGATGGAGGGGAACGTCTTGCCAATCAATGACGACAGCCAGACCAAACTGTCTCGGCAAATGTAAGTGCGGGAGAGGGGCCGCAGGCAGCAATGAATAGGGCAAAGCAAATAAGGGCAGAAGCGGGATAAGGGCGAGAACGGATGTGTGCTGCCAATGACGCAGGCGAACAAGGCAGAATGAAGAGAAGGCAATAGAAAACTAAGGCATGAGAAGACAAGAGAAGTCAAGAGAAGTCAACAGGAGAGCGAGCAGCTCGTCCCACTGTGTTCGAACGACATAAAAAAAGAACACGATCAGACCTCGCGCGACGCCACCGCGTACGCCTTCGCCCTCACGCGCAGTGGCCCCCCTTCCTGCTGAGACTGCAGGATCACAAGAGCAGAGAAGGTAGGGGGAGGCAAACAAGCACTGAGAGTAGAAACCAGTGCACCGCAACAACAGCACTTGAGTTGAGTGTTTATATAGAAACTACGAAAACTTCCACCGGTTGCCACAGTTGATGCAGGTAACAAACGTTGTCATCGGCTCATCAGCAGAACGGGTCTGCATCTGGTAGTATCGCGTCTTTCGTCCCTTGCACTTTCCGCACCTAAACATATCCGTCTCCGCCTGCTGCTCCTCCGCGCCCTTGGCTCGGAACATGTTCTCCAGCTCAATTTCACGGTCCCGTGCCTTGGCCTCCGCCGAGGCCATGTCCTGGGTCGTGTACTCGCAAAATTCTTCCACAGCCACCTCCCCCTCCACAACGGCCTCGCGCAACTTGGGGTTGCTCCTGTCCCTCAGGTTCATAAAGAAGGATCGAATCTTGGCCTTATAGTTTGGGCTTGGCGTGCCTTCTGGTGACAACTTCTTGAAGACAATGGCCTCAATGCCTGTAGCCTTCTTCAACAAACGCTCTGATTCTACAAAGGCAAAAGCAAAGCATTCCTTAGCCATGATGACAGGCCACGACACGAAGGCACCTTCGCATATTGAATGGAAGGCATCTTTGCATATTAAATGGTATGCAAACAGAAAACTAACCCGCATTGGAGGATGTCCCAAGAGCCTGGTAAAGCATCTCGATGCACTTGTCGCGAACGTCATTTCCCGTTGTCTTGATACGCATACCATCAGACCGGACTGTGCGATCCCGTGGTGTATCTGTAGGCGTCCTAGGTGAGCTTGCAGCGGAGGATCCTTCCCTGGAGGTGCTCTGGACTTGAGATGAGGATGCCTTTGTGTCCACAACTGGTGCAGTTGTCGCGGATGTCATCGTAGTAGATGGGATCTTTGACGAGGCGCTGACCGTGGACGATCCTGACTTTGACACTTCTGACTTGGCTGTCGTTGATGTCGATACCGTCGAGGTGGTCGAAGTCTCCCTTGTAACCTGTGCCTTCCAATTCCTCACGATATCCTTGGCCAGCCGAGAGACATCGTTGTCCGTGTGCGTTTTCATCTTGTTGACAAATAAGCCCATCTCTGTTTTCTATTCGATCCACCAAAAGGTATCAGTAGCCGTCAGGATTCAATGAAGGAGCCTAGTCGCAGCGCACTTTTATCAGCAGACATACCCGAAGGAGTGCGGCAGTTACTGTGAACTTGTTCAATTGCCTAAGCAAATCTAGGACTTGCTATATGAATCCAGCGGGTATTTTCAGCAGTTATTCAGAGAGTGAAGCGAGGCAAGGCTGCTTCGTGTATGGCTGTGACAACGCACCGAAAAGTCTCCAAGCTGCCAAAAAAACGTCATTATGCTTGGCAAAAACTGTGACCTACCGGCGTACTCCCTTTGCTCTGCGCATCCTGCAGTGACTTTTTGACATCTAGTATATCCTGCTCTGGATTAGCGGCGCCCATGATGAGACTTCGGTGAATTGGATTTCTTGGTTTCCCAAAGGCTGCAAGGCGTTGTTTATGAAGGTAGTAATTGCAGTACAAAAAATACTGTGAACCGATCTTTATCACTTCTGTAAAATTTAATTCTTGATGGCATATTTTTCCTTTCCAACATCGCTGATCACACAGATGTGGTCCAAGTCACGGAAGTACTCATTGTAATCCAGAGCGTATCCAACAACAAAGGCATTGGGAATAGCGAACCCTACGTAGTCGGGGATATATCCATTTGACAGAGGCGTCTTCTTGATCAAAAGCGAGGCGACTTTGACGGACTCAGGCGAGAACTTCCTCAGCTTGGCCAAAAGCTGAACCATGGTCTTTCCAGTATCAATGATATCCTCGACAATCAAAATATTCTAGTAATGCGGCGAGCAAGACGATTTTAAGAAAGCCCCATTTGTTAGAGAAAAGTTCTTCGCGCAAGCCGAACAGTCCGTTTGACGGTTGGGCTCAGATGCAATACCCGATCAATTGCGCCCAAACCGCGACCGTTATCTACTCTGTGGGACATCGACAGGAACCCAAGCAAAACCAGGCCATACACACAGTTGAAAACGTTACCTTCCCGGAAAACTCCTTGCACTCCTCATCGGTCAAAGACAGCTTGACATCGCCTGAGGTCTCACCACTATAGCTCTTCACCTTAATGAACTCAAGGCTTAGAGGCACAGAGTTTCCACCGCGGGTGACATTCTTCTTGATGTAGTTGACAAGATCAGCAAAGAACTGGTGGCCACCCTTGAGAACGCAGCATACGACCAAGGGTCCAGTAGCCTCCTGCACGATGAGCTTGGCGAGTTTCTCAACTCTATCCATGATCACACCATGAGGAATCAACACGCTTTTAAGGGCAGTCTCATAGTGATCGGGGATGACAAAGTGATCAAGCGAGTACTGAAATGACTCGGTGTTGATGTCGATCCACATTTTGGGGTCCATGGTTGTATATGTCAGAGAAGAAAAGGATGAGGTTGGTCGGTCAGTTGAATCAGAATGCTTGATTGAAACAGAAGTATGGAAAAAATATGAAGAATCGTTTAAGCATATTCTTAAGGGTACCTCTGCTTTGTTTTACACCGTATGCGCCTCAAATGCGTCCCAAAGCTTTGCAAATTCACTTTTGAAGGCCTGCACAGCCTTGGCAGAGTTGGTGAGGGTCAGATCCTCGCGGTTGTCGAAGCGGGCACCTTTCGTCCAGTTATACGATCCATTAATAACGAGGGTATCGTCAATGATCACGAACTTGTGGTGCATGTGAGCCTCGCTGCAAGAACAAGGACCATGGAGGAACTGTTAGATATTGCAATCGACTTCAACATATATACAGAAATCATGGGTCAAATTGTGTTCTTTTAATTACCTGCCGTCTACCCGTGTAGGGATATTGTAGTCCCTGGCCAGACGTTTCACATCAGAGCCAAGGTCCTCCGACTGAAAATGAACCTGTCAGCAGATTGCGCTTTTGCGGTATTGATTTTACAACCGCGAATGCACACATACCTTGTCATCATCAGATATGATGCGCACCTGAACGCCACGCTCTACTGCTTGAATGATGGCTCTAGTGATTTGATCATCAGTAATTGTAAACACACAGATGTCCAGCGTCTTTTTGGCACTGCTGAGCGTGCTCAAGAGATGTCCATAGCTCTCCTCAGATGGGAAAAAAAGGCTAACAAAAACACCGGGGAACGGTGTTCCCCTGGCCCAAATGACGTAAGTTAGACAATTGAAAGATAGTTCCAAACAAAAAAAGGCGTGCTAGTTAGACATACCGACATTGTTAGTGTGGCTTCAACGCACTTATAAGTTGGAGGCGTCGCCGCGCTTGGTGCTTGCGATTGAGCCTGAGCTTGTGCCTGTGCTGGTCGCCTGGTTCCATATTAAGGACCCTTGCTTGTCCACGGGCTGTAAATAGCTGGGTCGTTCCTGCCTGAGAACGTAACTTTGTAGTACATTGGCGATGTTGTTGCCCGCGAGCTGGTCCCTGTGGAAATAAGTACGGCAATTTTCGCAATAAAGAATCCTGACTTGCACTTCGCAGACAAAGTTCTGACAATCTGGGCATTTCTTTGAAGTGTAAAATTCGTTACAACCAACCACGATGTATCCGAGAGACCGGAGCAAGAGATAAATAGAGTGTTTTAATAGAGAAAAGAGAAACAAGAAACACACAGAACCACAACATAATGCACAACACAATTGGTGCGTCTGCGCTTACCAGGTTTACGAGGTAGGACTCGAAGGAGCTGTGAAGGGAGCTCAGTCCTGAGGTGGAGGAAAACTTGCCCAAACCAATCCCGAAAAGGACATTGTTGCCTGGTTTCCTCTTTTCTCCGATTGAGCCGTCAACCATTTTGAGCAGCTGGTCTGCTGCGGCTGCATACTCGGCCTCCATAGCCCTGCGGCTGTCCCATACATGCTTCTGATATTGTCGGCCGTAAAACGCACGGAGCTGGCTCTGGTGCTTGCTGATGTATGATGTGAGCTCGTCGAAATTCGCGTCTTCGCCTCGCATTGTGGGCATGTTTGCCTCGATGTCCTGTACGGACTGCTCACCCTCAGATTGGGCATTCTTGCTCTCATTGATCCATCTCCGGAACTTGAAGATTGGTTGATAGATAGCCTTTGATTTCACAGACATGTAACGAAACACGAATACTTCCTTGGAGGAGCTGGAGGTTTTTTCCAAGGTAGGGGCAGGTGCACAAGGAGGCGCTGAGCCAACAGAAGCAGATGTCGCAATCGTGGCGGCAGATGAAGTAGAAGCAATCGGAGTAGCAAAGGTTATAGCAAGGGGAGTCGCAGAGGGCATGACATTGACGACAGCAGCTGAGGCTGCCGAAAAAATCGCAGGAGTCGCGGGCATGGTTGGCGGCATCGTGCTTGCGAGAACCTTGCCTTTCAACATGTGCTGTGCTGCCTGTGCAGGGTTGGATCCTGGAAGGAGCGCACTGGCGCCGAATACGCAGGCCTGACCTAGATCGATTCCGACTATCTTGATGTCTCTTGGATCACATTGCCATAGTCGCGCTACGTCGTCGACCGTCTTGATAACATTCCTGACTTCTGTGAGATAGTCTTTCGTACCTCCCACCGTTGATGTCAACCGCGATGGTATAACCATTCTCCGAAAACGAACTCCTTGCAACTCCTTCAATTTGTGAGCGAGAACGTGTAATCGAAACCCGTCCGTGGATATCCCGCCACGCAAGACGTACCCTTTCTCGGTATACTCTGTAGCATCGAAGCCTTCCTTCCTGATGGCTTCTAAATGAGCGCGCACCTGTCGAAAGGACCAGACGGTGGTGGTTCGCTGATACCCGGTAGGGTTGATTTCCTGCTTCCCGCGCCCTAGCCGGCCTCTCCCGACAGTCGTGAGCAGTTCTGAAGTCAAACGTCCTGGCTCCTGTTCCATGAGCCACCACTCCATGAACTTTAGATTCATATCCGGCTTCCCTGACATATCCACGAGCTTCGCTCTGATGGCATCGCTCTTCCAAAGCAGAGGCAGAAGCTCTCGTTCTGAGAAAGAGACAAAGGATGGCGCTGCAGTCGAAACAGGCAACACCTTGCGAGGGTTCTCAAGCAATCTGTTGAGGCGCACAAAGCTCACGATTGTTGGCTCGCTGTAATCGATTTCCAACTGATCCTGCGCGAGTAGGCCTTTTTTGACCTTGGGTGCTAGCTGGTTAAAGGACAGTAAGTTCAAAATACAGTTAGATACCACTAATACCATTCCACGGACAAAAGTCCACTATTGTACATGAAGCATTTATACCTTCTCGATAATATCTTGGCATCCTCGCCTAAAGTGGCTCTTGATCTCAGTCGCCAACTGGCTTCCTGTGGAGTCGAACATGGCCATTCCTGGGCATGTTTTTTCTAACATTGATTCAGGAAGCGGGCACCTTGTCACCAGTGCACTAGCTAGCTTCCCGAGCTTTGTGCTAGTCAAGCGGTCTCTTGAATAGACGTGCCTCAAGAGCATTGAAAGAAATCGCCCCTGATCCTGAGCCGAGCCGCCGTCCTCGTCCTCGTCGTCATCCTCGTCCCCATCTTCCTCAGTTGCTTTTCTCATTGGAGGGCAAATGATGTTCAGTATGTCCCGCTCCTCTTGGGATGGTGGTCGTTCCTGCTTTGTTATAACCTGGATAAACCTGCCGATTAGGAGCTGAACTTGAATTTTGCAGGCTCTGACGATAAGTATCACCTCCTGAAGGGTCCGCGCCACCTCCTCAGCGACTACCGCATCATCGCCAGCAGCTCGCGTCACATTGGCCTTGAGTGTACCGACCGTCAAGGTAACGATCGGATGCTCCTTGTCCATTGCTCTGACCAACTGCTGCTTTGTCATGTCCTCGATCTGCACCGGAGTGGTCTTCCTCTTTTTTCGTTTGCGCTTGGCTCTATCATTCTGCGGATTCTGCTTGGGAAGGGAGTCGAGCTTTTGGACATGAGGTTTCCACTTATATCGTTTCATCGATGCAGGAGCCGGCCACTCAATTCGGCGGTGACGGGTCTTGGCCGAGTATCTGGGTCGTGCCCTTGGCTCATGCCCATTGTTCTCCCCGGGAGGGCCCACAATAGTCCTGTACTTGTTATGGACCTTTCCAGGGCCCTGCAGATTCAATATCTCCGTGTGTACCTCACTAGGTCTGTAGAAAATTAAGCCATATTAAGCATCAGGTAAAATACGAGTAGCGGTTACTGAGAGCGAAAGTAAAAAAACGATTCTTACCTCTCCTTCTCTCGCTGAGAGTACCTCCGTGAAGTTGCTCGGAATTGTTCGTGGAGGCTCTCGTACGTCAACGAGCAGGGAGAAGGGACCGGTACCGGCTCTAGAATGGTCTGCGAGAGCTCCACGAAAACTTTGCGCGAGGCAGCAAAGGTTTCCTCGGTAGTGTTTCTGAGAACTACCTGTTTATGCCGCAAAACAGCTATTAAGCATTGTGCCGGGATCTGAATAGGTAACAACTAGAATGAGAAACGTTTGGCATGCTCGTACCATGACTCCATATACCATGAGTTGGTTAGGCTTACCGTGTCCTGCAAGCTCCTTGATTATGCTGTAGTTGGTGGCACTCCCGAGGCGCTTGATATTTCGGTTGTAGTCATTCGCCGAAACCATTCCCAGTACTGTCAGCTGTGTCCTATTCATCCCCAGCGTGACCATGACCTTGTTGAGATCGTATACCAGAATCTTTCCCTTCGATATTGGCCGCCAGATGGTTCGGATGCTGGCGTAGAATAGCATGTCGCTGTCCCGTGAGAGCACGATGTCTGTAGGCTGGCATGCTCGGCCTATGGATAGATCGGCCTCTGTTGGGCAGAACACCACCCACCCACCCGCGTTCAAGCATATATGTGCCAAATTCCCGTCGTGCATCCATGCCCCAATAAAATGCCGACCGCAAGCCCTTTGTGATGTCCGTGAAATGGCGCTTGCGCACGCGGAGACCGTCATTCACGCGCTGTTCAAGCACCTGGAGCTTGTCAACCGTGGACTTCAAAGCCTCCTGGCGCCGCTTCTCTCGCTTTGCTATGATAGGGTCTTTCTCTTCTGCGGGCTCTCCGTCGATGTAGAGGACCATATTCGTCTTTGCGCCAACCTTTTCAATCTGCCGCTCGATAACACCATGTGCGACCTCCCAGGAGCATGACGTGTATGCATTCCGAATGGAGAGGAAATAGGACCCGAGGACATCGACATGTATTGTGTATGGTACAGGAGGTGTGGATGGGCTGAGCATTATCGTGGTGTTAAGGCAGAAAGGCTCGTACCCTTTTTTGCGCAGGAATGGCCAAGTTCCTTCTACACCCATAATGAAGCAGTAGGCGATGAGAGTAGGAAAGCAGAGCGGAAAGCAGAGAGGAAAGCAGAGCGGAAAGCGAGATAGGCAGAAAGAAAGCGAGATAGATGTAAAGAGGAGAAGGAGCAGAGAATAGTCAAGGATATAGGAGGATGCAGGAAGCAGATAGGAGAAGACAGTGGAGGAGGCTGAACAGACTGAGCCGCGGAGAATGACAAAGTAGGAGGGGAGAGAGTGAGGCAGATGAAGTGGCTGGCAGGGTGAAGACAAGACTGAAGGAGGATGGGAGGTGGAGAAAACTGCCAAAGAGAATGAGAGAAAAAGAGAAAGAGAGAAAAAGGCAGGCGAGAGAAAAAAGAGGAGCGATCAGCGAGCAGTGTCCAGCCATTGGTTATCATCATCATTTATCAAACAACGTCTTGCATAGACTCTAGATGAACGACATCCTAGCAGCTGGCGTGGACGTCAATGATTGACTAGATGCCACGGCGGTATGCAAGTTTGCTCTTTCAAGATGCTGGAGGAAGCAGAGGAGACGTTCCAGCTATATCTTCTGTTCAAGTGCTCTAGTCGCCACAACTACCAGACTACCAGTGTAGTACTTGGAATTTGTGTAACCCATAATAATAGTGAAAATGCTTGAGTCACATTGGGTTTAGAGCCTCGAAAACACTGCTTTCCTCCAGCCTGGTGATCGTCATGATTGTGGTGGTGTTTCAGAAGGTGACTACCACCCTGGCTATCGGAGGCAATAACAGCCGATTCTAACCAAGTAATCTACGATTACAAGAAAGAAGCAGTTTAGCTTCATACCATCATGTTTACAGGTCATGCGAAAGTTCAACCGGGGGAGCTAAACAGAGTAAAACAGGCAGTCAATACCACAGCTCTGTCATGATCACTGGAGGCTTCTTCGCGGGCACAGTCAAACAACTGAGGCAGGGAAGGCGAAGCTCCATGCTGCTTGACATGGTTCTCAAAAACAGACACCAGTCGCGAGTGGGTTGTGCCGTTCTCGGCGATCGTCTCTCGAACAATGGAAGAGAAGGCAACGTTCATGATGAGGTGCGATATGGAAGGTAGAGGGAAGTGCGCTGTGGGAAAGATGTGCGTGGTGGGAGAAGTCAAGTGTGCGTGAGAAAAGGGTGCTAAAGTAAACGCATGAATTGTGGGTCCATGCATGTGAACTTTTTGGAGTTTGGACTTTGGATGTCCCCGATCGCTTTCTTTGAAGCGATTAAGAACATCGGCGTGACCTTAAGCGCCCCTGGATTTGAAAAAGCCAAACCGAGGGGCTACCCTGCGTGCCTCTTGTTTGCCACCGTTTCTCTTGGCAACTGCCTGCCTTGTAATTTCATATTGATTGTGCCATGGCTAACGCTATCCAGTCCTCTACCACGGAAGGCGATGGCAACGATATCGGCAATGTCTGTAGCACCAGCGATTTCAACCTCCTAATCGATGACAAACCAGAGCCGCTGCACCTAGCAACACCAAAAAAAGGCATGGATGTTGTCCTATGCCACCAATCAACTTTGCCGGCATCACAGGATCCAGCCAGGGCCAGCGATAACTTTGAAAAGGCCTCGCCAAAGAACCTCACAGCTGCATGTGCCCCCGCTGGATCGATCTTTGATGATGAAAATCACGATCTCCGACCACAGCATACGGTCAGTTGTCCTCAGCAGAGTCTTTTAGAATCAAGAAACATCATATCAGGCAGTGGAGACGACGGAATGACCGGCGCTCCTAACACGGAAGTCACGAATACTGACTTGAGCGCTGTCGTGGACTGCTGTGCCACCGCAAGGACCGGCCCCGCTCAGCCGCTTGGGTATATACAGCCAAGGACGCCTTCGAATGGTGGCCTTTCACCCCTACTTCCCAGTAGACTGCCTACCCTTTCCTTAGTCAAGACTGAACCGTTCGACGCACGGCCCTTGGAGGGAATACTACAGGAACATCAAGATAAAACGGTCCAAGGCTTTCATGGTAACTCAGTCTCAGTATCTGATGTCGAATATGTGCCACCAATAAAAAAAACGCAAAAGGCAATTGTATTAATATTCCACAACTCATCCACTTCGAGAAAGACATCGCTCATGGTCTCGACCGACTCAATATGGAGCTTCAATTCATCTTCTCTGAATTTCTGTCCCGCCAATACGCTCAGATCGATGACTTGATGAAATCCAGTCTAAGTGAAATACGGTGTCAAGAAAAAGAACAAGGTAATGACTGCACTCAGCCCTGAAATAAGGTGACGATGACGAGTATTTGCGCGACAATGTTGACATATTAATATATGTAGATCTTCTACGTATCAACTTGCTAGAGCGCTTGCTGAACCAAATGGTTTCGTTCCTCAACGCCATGAAAAATGCGTTTGCCATTTTCGGTGGTAGTGAATGACTGAAGATAGGCAATGGCTTCCCTGCAGCATAGTTCAAAAAATAGCAACCTTATAACATTTTATCTGATAGCAACGCTGGTGATCATGACAATTTGCGGGGATGTCCATTGAGTGACTGACTACAAATTGTGCGACTGATAATTGAGGAGGCGCCTTCAAACTTCATCGCCATTCATGGGACGAGCCATAAAGTCAGGATGTGACGTTTAGTTGAGGATCTAGGCCTCGCTATGCTGTTTCGGGTACCAGGTTTTAGGAAGGGAGTCATATAGCACTTGGGCGCCGACCGGAGGGCTGCCAGCAGAGCGAGTTGGTGTCCACAAGACTTCGGCTACGACTCTCGGCCTCTTTATGAGTAACTAAGCCTTCTGCGGCATCAAAGGTGCCTTCACAGATATTCAAATAGCCGAGAATCCAAAGGAGAGGAAAGAGACCTTTAGAATATTCTTGGGATGCTTCTCTGGCTCAAGAGTTTCTTGAGCAAACGGAAGGAGGCCTGCCAACCATTATGATCCGTGAGGAAGAGCGATTCAGGGGAGGGATGTCACAGAAAATGGAGATTACGATCAGACGTTTGAGCAAAGATGACAAAGACGAAACTCCTTTTTTTCGTCGAGCTGATTATGTGAAGCAAGGAGCCGCTGCACTTTCGTCAACACATCCTTGCCTTTTGTATGTTTTGCTCTTTCCAACCCGATTTTCGTTGTCGCTAAAGTGATGCAGCCAGTACGTTGATCTTTCGAGCACTGCAGCATGTTAATGCGAGGAATCAAGGAGTACGGAGGCAATTAGAAGCTATAACGTATATGCATGCACATTGGAAGACCAGGATATACGATGCCGAAAGGGTCTTGATAAGAACGGTGCTGTGGACGGCTATGTGTCTGTGCATGCGTGTCCAGTGTTAGATAATAGAGAGCCACCGCTAGGGAGCATGCGATGCTCCACACGACCTAAATACTTCTTGATCTGAACGAGGATATAAAAGCTTCACTCCTTGCTACTCTCGTCAGTTTCATTTTTACCTTAAACCGTCCATTGCTACCGGCTGTCTTTTGCTTCGCTGGCTCTCCTTCTCTTAGCCTTTCGCATAGTTCCATTTTCCTGCCACCTTCGCCTTTCACAATCACCGCCATCGCCACCCGTGCTTCCCTCCAACAACATTTACGTTACAACACCACCGTAATACTTTCCCTAAAGGCGAATTATATCGAACAAACAAAAATGGCCCCCCAAGTAGCCTCGATTATTATTGTTTGCAAGTCTCAGGAAGAGCTCGACGAAATCCTCGCCCGGAGTCAGAAGGTCATTGTCCTCTACTACAGCTATGCGATGCCGTAAGTACCTCCAGCATTCCCTTCAATCTTCGCTGTCTTTCTTTGATGTCGATTGCGCATGTGAGGCAGCGTCGTCAAGCTGCGCCTTACCATGCACAATGGGCCACCAGCTGATGTGCTCGCCTATTTTTAAGTCTCATCAAGACGAATTGGCTGTGCTGCTCTTTCAGTTATTAATATCGTCGTAACGGCCTCTCTATCATCATTCCAGATGGGGTAAAATAGCCGAGCACAAGATGCACGTCTGCGCCCGCGCACTTGAAAAGGGCAACATTACTACAATTCCTTTTGTGCTGGTGAACTACGCAGAGTTCTATGAGTTTGGAGGCAAGATTGAGGTTCTGCCAACGACCATGATACGATACACGGCTTATATCAATGGAAAAGAGCGACAATCAACTGGCAACAGTGCAGAGCTCGAAGGCTTGGTCACAGGCCTGTTGTAGATGCTGTGGAGGCAAAGCCAAAGAAGCATCCGTAATATTAGTTGCGGAAATGAAGACAAGCAATTTCATTCTTTTCCATCATTCCTGAATAATTGCTGCTCCGCTCCACTTCGAGCATCGATACATAAAGCCATAAGTGCCAGTGCATCAGCTGTGCCGCGTTGCGTCTTTAAATATGTTTGCGGTTCTAACTTACACGGTTGGCTATCGAGCAGCGCTGCTGCCGCTTCTCTACTGCGGAACATGGTATGCAGCTCATCGCAAAAACGTTGCATTCATGGTTTCTCTCGCCCTAGAGTTGGAAACACTGTGTAACCCATCTACTGAAATGCACTCGGCGACTCTAGACTAACTATGTGTGCTAAATAACTCACCAAAACTCCGTCTTTCTGCTTGGATGTATGGTAAGGGCACACTAGACAGCAGTCGCAGTGGCCATTTTCGCCTTTTCTTGTTCTTCCAAATATCTTTTCGAAGGCTTCTGAGGCATGATGGGACATGTGCCACGTTTCGGAACTAACGGCAAGAAAGAAGCTTGCGGTCGGTTGGCGGTTCCTTTGGACACGTTCTTCATCTGCACAGACTTTGGCATGTAGTTGAAAACAACATGGCGAATGACACGCTCAAGGAAGGTCTAATCATAGGCAGACCGAAAAAGTCTTGATAGTGTTAATTTTCCAAGGAGCAGACGCACGTAAACTATTGCCATACCGCAATTAACAACACCGACCTGGCCATAGACAATTTTCGCGTTCATTTTGCTGGCATCGTATTGCTCTTTGACGTGAGGATAGCGTTGATCCTTGAAATCTTGTAGCGCCGCCATTATATCTGCACAGTCTAATGACTCCAGCTCGTAAAGACAGTTTGCTAGGACAACAGAGTCCTGCATAGCTGTCACGGCACCTTGACCCGCACTGGGAAGCAACTGTTGAGAACCCAAAGTCTGAATCAGCATGCAGGCTGCGTCTTGTGCGGAATTTCTATGAGGACACTACGCGGCCAAAAGTCAGTATACTGTACTTTGTGAGCCGCATCTCCGATGAGGACAGTTCTTCCCGAATGCCAGGTCTCGAACAACTTGTCCTCCAAGAAGACCCTAATAAAAACAAGATTACAAAATACATATATGTCAGCCATTCCATTCATTCACACTTCCAATCTATGTTTGGTTATGGTAGAGCCTTTGTACAGTACTTGGAAATTCTCTCCCTTGGTGTCTGCGCAATCAAATCACCCATGGTGCAGTTGTAGGGGGTCTTGAAGTTCTCCACCTCTTTGATCAAAGCTTCATTGGATTCTGGGCCCCACTCTGAGTTTCTGAACCTCTCGTCTTCATGCTGCATTGAAGTTAACTGCACGACCACGTTCCAGCATATCTTATTTTCAGGAACGGAGAAGGCACTCCACTATTGATGACATAGGATGGATAGGAGGGACTGAGTTTTTTGCTATACGTAATAAAAGCCAAGTTTCGTGTCTCATATTTCGCGTTTCGCTTCCAATTTAGTCATGCTTTCACGTACCGTGTACTGAGAACCTTTGCCGATGACCTGATACGCATTAGACCGCGGGTCGTTAAGACCAGGGTATTTGGCAGGGTCCAAAGGGTCTGTTGTTCCAACCATGCAGATGAAACCTTTGCTCAACTCCATAGAGTCGGACTGAAGCAGCTTATCCTCCTGCTGAAGCAATTTGTACAGACCTTGGCGGACGCCGCTGTAGGCACCGTCAGCACCCACGAGAATATCGCCGTGATAGGTCGTGCCATCGCTGCAGCGGATCATGACCCCATCCTTATTCTGGGCAACGGACATGACTTTCTTGCCGAAATGGAATTTTTCAGGTGAAATCTTTGAGGCGAGCAGGTCATAGAGCTTTGGTCGAGAAAAGGCAATTCGGTCGTAGCCCAGAATCTCCTTCTCGTTCGTAACTTCAAAAGCACCGATAACATTCAGATCGTCGCTGTAGAAAGTCATCTTGTTGTTTGGAAGGGAAACCTTCTCCAGTTCCTCCAGCAGGCCCAATTGATCAAGCGCAGTGAGAATGCTGGCGTTGAGACTCATGAGGGCGCCTGAAGTGTAAAAGGCACCTTATCAGGATGAATACGTGCATTTCAGACAGGGGCGGGGACGACGCGGAGTGCCAGCACGGGTTTTCCTACCAAGGGGCTTGATTTCATTTGCGCGTTCATAAATCTCATAGGGGATCTTGGCATGGTCGAGGAGGATGGCCAGGAGAAGGCCGGCGAGACCTGCTCCGACAATCAAAACGTGTGGCGTCTTGCCATCGCTGACGGGAGGAGGCTGAGATGGGTGATTGGACATTGTCAAGGATTGATCTTGATGAGCCGACGAAGCGGTGGTGCTGAGATGAATCAAGATGAATGGAGGTGAAAGGAATCGCCTTGTGTGGTCGCGGGTCGGGTAAGCGTGAAAATGAGAGGGGGCCAAAAGAGTGAGTGTTGCAAGGCGGCCTTTCATCCAGCCTTGTTCTATTCACGGTGCCACCCAACGACCCCAGTCCACGACATGCCTGGAGTGTCCAGAGGGCGGCATTTTCTTAGGTGTGGTACAGAGAAGCAACACTCGCACAAACATTGCTCAACTGGTTGCCTTCTTTGTCTTCCACCCTCAGCGGGAGGGCGAGGGGTACAAGCTCACGTCGCACAAGTCACGGAAGTTCATTTCCAGAAGCAAGAGCACGGATGCTGCATGCAATATCACTTCGAACAAGTAAAACGATCCCATTAGACATCTCTGTTTTTCACAACCACGCCATAAAATAGCTTTCCATCGGCATTCGTCTTGCCTTGGAGTATGATGAGAACAGTACCCAAAGTGAGCTACCCTGTATCATCACTGAATTAGAATTGGTGGAAAGCGAGGTCCTGTAGTCTTGCCATCTGCGTATGTTCCCCTCGCCACATCATGAAGTGGATCCATGATGTGTTCACTCTGTCCCTGCAGGAGTCCTTTCAGCTTATGGCGGGGTTGACTTGTCCCACTTGAAGTGGTTGAGTGTCCAGTATGCCTTGTCTATGATAACCCTCTGTGGTCCTGAGTCCACGGAACTTGGCTGCCATTGTGAGGCCACCTAATAAAAAGTCTGCCCGAACGGCTGTCAATAACTAACCATAGCACCATACAACTACTTCGGCCGGCCACCGATAACTATTCCGCAGTTTCACAGTTTCAATTCCATAGATCTTCCGTTTGTATACATCAATACACGGCTTAGCTATTTTACGAGCGTTTGCCTCTGCTC
The DNA here is from genome assembly GCA_029449245.1 of Mortierella alpina. Lineage (NCBI taxonomy): Eukaryota > Fungi > Mortierellomycota > Mortierellomycetes > Mortierellales > Mortierellaceae > Mortierella > Mortierella alpina. The sequence continues at coordinate 1,922,721 of JANATF010000001.1, read as the reverse complement.
CTGGCCCTGGTTGATTCGGCGGTCCTGCACCTGCCCTTCGTTCCATTGATAAACGACAGCCTCAACATAAAAATCCATGGTCTCGGGCATACATAGCCCCCAAGCCCATCCTTTCGGACGTTCTGTCTTCGCAAAGGCTGTATGTCAGGATCCGGCTCTCCTATAATCTCTTTGAAATATCGAGCAGCCCGAGCATTCATCCCTTGATAGTCCCTATAATGATGTCGCTCGCAGCAAGCCTACATCAGCGTAACAAGCAAAAACATAATATTGGTCGTCGTTCGATGCCTTTCGATGCCTGAGCATTGTGTCAGAAGAACAGGCACTGGCAAGCTATAATCGCACACAACCCAATTTTTTCGGTACATGTCATACGCCTCTCGGATCGATAGGTGTAAGGTTGACGCTTCGCGCTTGTTGGGACTCAAAAACAGCGTCCGTCTCCTCTCTATTGCTAATCCTGGCTCAAGTTACTGTAGATCCGACCGAGGTGCTGCTTATGCAGGTGGCGATGATAACAGTGGTGTTGCTGCTTCTGCGCGTAGTCGTGATGATAGCTATTGCTGCTGTGAAGGTAGTGTAATATTGGTAATGTTGCAGAAGGTGGTGCTACAGGTAGAGCCGTTATATGTCACATATACGGACTCTCTTGCGCTTGCCACCGCTTTCCACCTCGTTACTGTCGTCTACCTGCGATCGAGGTCGCACAGGTTGCTTCCCTTTTCTTTGCGCTAGGCTGTCTATCATGACGCGATAGGCATATGTCCTGTACCGGCTACATAATCTGATCACTTGTTGCCATCTGTAGCGCGCTATAATCATACTGCCAAGTCATGCTGTCTTGGTCCTTGGCTTGCTGGCTGAAAGAATGGCTCTGCAATTGTTCCGAAAAGTATTAATAATGTAATGGAGAGAACATAGAGCCTGACTAAAGCACTACGGAGAGTCTCGACTTCTAGCACCCAGGTATGGAGCGTGAGCTGACCATCACCGTTCACTTCGACAATGGGGACTGAATCAGGAATGCTGACCGAGACCCACTGCTTTCACCGACTTTGTCCAGGAAATGTGCAGGTTAGGGTATGACCGTATGAGGACATGTGACAGTGGCGATTATTTGGTGGTAGTGATATAAGTGGTATATTGTATGAGCTCACTCGGCTGCCTTCTTCAGGAGCGACCTTGCAACATACTGATAGATGCAGCGCTTTCGATACGCTTTCTTGTGTCCGTGATCGACTTTTGAGCCCAGTGCAGCGATGACATCCTGTTCCTGAGCCGGAAACTTGTGGCACAGAATCTTCTTGAGGTTCACGGGATAGGTGATGATTTCCTCCTTGGGGTTGTCGTCGGCACCATCCTTGACGCCACGGTCGGGAGTGCGATCGGCTGCTGCCTCAGCTGCGCCGACGGTTCTTATCCAGATATGATCGTACTCTGAATGAACAACATCTTTCCACCGGCCCACATGCTTTGATCCTGACGCGAACTTGTTACTGAAGGCTTCGTGGTTGAAGCTTGCCCCTAGGTTATATTGATCGTGGATTGCAACTACTGACCCCCCAACAAGTCCAGGAAGGGGTCTGGTTACGATGAGAAGATGCACCTGAACCTTCTGCCGGCTTGCTGTGCGATCCGGACCTGTCCCTTTCTTCATCTTCGGGGCAACTTCCTTCCTTATTCTTGCTTCCATGGCCTCAATACTATTGCACCATATCAAAAGGGTGGCACATGGTATGAAACTTTCGTATGATTTGTGTATATGGGATACACTGATATGTTCCCACGATCTCACCAAGCTCTTTTAAAGACTTGTACACCGGCATCCTCTGCAGCCTCGCTGTGGTCTGCAAGCTCATAGACAGCACGAGATCTCGTCTGAGTCCTGAAACTTGTATAGGAACTTGGCTCGGAGGTGGAAACTTGGCTCAGAGGTGGAGGCGACGTCTGTGGTGGGCGGAGCGTGGCTGCTGTCGGGATGAAGTGCGACGCTGGAACAAGCACCGTATACTCACTTGAGCTGCAGAACGAGTCCACGCGGTGGAACAAGTCTACTGCATAGTTAGAGTATCGTTGGTTGAAAACGACAGGGCGGTCTCGTGAGGAAAAGAGAGAGATACTGAGATCTTCTGCATGGGCGAGGTGCCGCAAAATTAGCCTTGACCGAGCGGGTATCGTGAAAGTTCCTTTGCTGTTGGCAGCTCAAGCGATAGTTAAAGGAAACGCCGTGATGGGTATTATAGTGTAAAGAGATTCAGGAGAGTGCTTCAAATGTACTGTGAACGTGGCGCAAGTGGCGAGGAGAAGGACGAGCAATCGAGGGTAACGATTCCATGCTGGGCGGGCTGGCACAGAGCTTTGTGTCCGTTCTCATTAGCATTCGCCAGAGCAGGATCGTCGGCTGCTGTACAGAGGCGGCTATGGAAATCGGGCGGACTTTGGGCATCATGGCGAGCCACTTGACATCAGGAAGCGCAGCGACGAGCATGGGAACGCGTGTTGGTGAACTTGATGTTGTCTGCAAAGTGGGTAAAAGTGCGCGAGAGAGTGTGTTTGTGAGACGCGTGGAGGAAGGTCACTTGTTTTTTGGGATGATTTATGGATCGATTTTCTATCAGTCCATGCGAAACATTGAATCAGCTTGGCCAAATAGACTCGTTCTGACTCTTCCTGGCTCTCCTTCCACTGACATTTCCCAGCTTCATGCAAATCGGTCATAGGTCAGCCCCATTCATCACGAGAGTTCAAGCCAATCCCCCGCACATACCAAGTCTACTGATCATAACAGGAATGGCAATTTTCAAACAGACCCCTGGACTGCGCGACAGGGCCTTGCAGACGTAAAAAGACCCACTGAAGTGTATCTTCGTGGCAATGATCTATCATCAATAGCTAGATGTCGAGATGTAATTTTCAATATCGATGAAGGGGATGATTGTTGTGCAGACTTAAGGTTAATAGTGGTCTAAGTGAAGTGTCATAGTGGCGAATGAGTAGATTTCGACGGTAGTTATCTCAATGACGATAGGGCCGATTCGAAAACGGATCGCGTCAGCCCCAGAAGAACATGAACAGCCGCCCAGGCAACGCAACAAGAGTGTGCCTCTGATCGTTGCCAGGGACTTTCGATAAGCCTTTTTCCGGCTTTTTGTTCTGGCTCTTAGTAAATAGAAAACAATTTTGTTTACATCTTGAAGACCCCCCTCCCTGGTCCCCCACATGTCCCCCTCCTCTGTCTTGTGAAAGGTCATTCTGCCCTTGCCCTGCCCAGATTGTTAAGGCTTATTCTGGAATGCTGTAGTATTTGGATGGTGCAAGAGGAATAGAAATGCACCTTCAAAATTATCCTCTATGTCTCGTTGCTGAATATTAGATCAGAGGCATGGGGCTCTTTGTCGTGGGCGGGAGAAGCACTATTTATTCCGACTGCGATACCGGCAGCAAATTTATATGGATAGAGTTGCCGGGTACGTTTTTCCCAGATCACCCCCTCACCTCGTAGACTCCTCCTCATCGATCACGGTAGCCTTCCAGCAAGCGCATGCAGTTCATTTTGAGCCGCAGATGCAGGGGCGGGACCACTCCACCCGGGACAATGGACTCTTTTGCATGCGGGCTGAGACAAGGGGGTACCGTACGGGGGGTGTTCCAAGCAAGAACAAAGGGGTGCGGGTGGAGACGACGGTCCAAAGTGCGTTCCCTATTGAATATCGGACGTCGGAGAACGACCAGCCAAGGATCCTCGATGAGCACGAGTGGAGTGCTTGGGCTGGACCTTATTCTGCGCACATGGCCGGATCATGGTGGGCGGGACAAATCTTTGGTGGCCTCCAATGTGCAAAATAGAGAGCTCTTGTTTTCCGTCTTCCCAGCCATTGTCGAGTCCCCAGGATAAAACCCCCCCCTCCCTTCTCCCTCCTTCACTCCCTGCCTCGCTCTACTAGCCATCCATATAGCTCCCGTGCTAATTTTCACACTTTCACACTCTCCTCATCCACGCTTCATCATTTCTGTCCATTGGTCGGCTTTACCCGCAGCGAGCAGTCCTTCCACCTCACACTTTAGACCCGCACATCACACGCCCCCACTCTCACATGTCTCCACAGCCAACTGTCCTTGTCCTTGGAGGGGTTGGATTCATCGGGCGCAACTTTGTTGCATACCTTGTTGAAAACAATCTCGCCAGCGAGATTAGAGTCATCGACAAGGTCCTGCCTCAGACCGCCTATCTTAATAAGCGATACCAAGCTGCCTTCGAGAAGGTCGAGTTCATGCAGGGAAACCTCTCCAGCACTGGTTAGAACAGCGGCTGATAAGAATGCATCGATAGATCTGACAGGAGTCAAGGCTAGGTTTTCACACCTCTTTATTTTTCTTCTACTTAGCGTCAGTTGAGAAATGCTTCGACCGTGCCGATGGGTCTTCTTTCGACTATGTCGTCAACTTTGCAGCAGAGACGAAGTTCTCACAACCCAAGGAGGTAAGGATTGTGATGACTGATTATCCATGGCATCTGGCTGCTCTTGACGCATGCCGTCGGAATCAGCATTGGTGATGGCTCTGAAAATCCTTTCAAGTAGACTTGCCTGGGTTGGGTGTTGAAAGGGAGCAAGGTGTTTTTTTTGTTACAGCCAATGTAGCTGACATGGGAGCGTTGACTAAGGGAAAGTGTAAATGACTCCCGCCGCCTATTGCGGTCCAGTGTTGCGAGGTCCAAAATACCGCGATCACCATGGTTGGATGACAGCGCGTTGGCCTTGCCAGATGTTTGTATTTATGCCTGCGTCTTTCTTTTGCGTCTTTGGACATGTCGCTACTTTTCAAGTAGCGTCTGCATACATGAGAGACGTTCATCCTTGCTGTTCGTCTGAGAATTTCTCACACTGAACAGCAATGAAAGTATTTTTTGATTTAGTTTCTGTGTCGTTTTACCACCAACTCCGCAAAGTTTCATCGGACCATGGAGCTAGGATCATGAGCTATACGAGTACACTCTCTAAGATACAAGCATGACTGATACCAACCGATCCATTCTTCTTTCACCGCTAGATTTATGAGGACCGTATCTATAGACTCTCACTCAATTGCGCACAGGAAGCCGTCAAAAGGAATGTCAAAGTCTTTGTTCAAGTCTCCACGGGTGACATTTACGAAGGCTCTGGAGTACGTGCCTGTTAAACTTTTGCCTGAGCAATCGCAATGTCTTTCATAATGCAGTGTACTAACTACAGTATATCCTCATTATTCCAGTCTGCTAGCAAGGAAGAGTCTAAGACCAAGCCTTGGAACATGATGGCAGAATATAAACTGAAGGTCGACAACGAGCTGCAGAGCATGGCTGGGTAAGGACATGGCGATTCCCAAGGGCTGCACGAGACTTCCCCTTTGGGATCTTCCTTCCCATGTTTTCCCTTTCATTGAAGGCTGTTGTGCTGTGTGCATATTTGCTCTATATCTCATGGACGCTACCCCATTTTTTTTATGGTTGTGGGCAGTTCAATGAGGCGCAGATGATGTCATGTCCATCGAAGTCCGCCCGCCACGTGCTGCCCCTGTATTTTATTACAATTGCTCATCCGCTTTTATGCCAATAGATTGAACCTCATTATCATGCGGCCCGCTGTCGTGTACGGAGTCGGCGCCATGGGCGGTCTTAGTAAGTGGTTCCGTCCACATCTAAGCACACAAGCACACTCCCAGGATTTCAATCAAAACATCTAACCCCTCAATGCCTCTCTGCGTTGCCGTACCGAATAGCCCCGAGATTGATTTGCGGACGGGTATACCAGCATTTGAAGAAGAAAATGGAGTTTTTGTGGACAAAGGACCTTCGGATCAACACGGTCCACGTGTCGGACGTGACAAAGGCAGTTTGGCATACCGCCAATTGGTATGTTAGTAACGACAAGCAAGGATCATCCGTTATTTTTAACCTCGCGGACGAGAACGATACAGGTATGGGAGTGCCTTCGTGGGATTGTACCATTCGCACCCGGTGCTCGTTGGGGAACAGAGAGTCTCTCGTGTGCCCCATCATGACTAACAGGCTCATTGTTATGGCGCTAGATCAAGAGGCTGTTAACACTCATATCCGTGCCATCTTTGGTATCGAGACGGGATTCCAAGGAACACTTGTTTCTCAATTCGCAAAGGTACGCGGGCGTCTCCTTTGAGACTGAGAGTTCTTGCACTTGAAGGTTATGGTACATCAACTTACAACTGGGTCTTGAAACATACTTAGCTCAACATGAGAGAGGCAACAGAGGACATCAATGAAGAGCACTTGGCACCATGGTCTGAGATCCTGAAGGAACACTCTATCAAGACGTCGCCTCTAACACCGTATTTGGATCAAGAGCTGCTTTGCAACAATGCCGTGTCTCTGGACGGCACGAAAATCTGCAGGACAACTGGTTTTAGCTACGAAAAGCCCAAGGTGACGGAAGAGAGTTTGCGTGAAATCATTTCTGATTTCCAGGAGCTGGGGATTTGGCCAAGGGATTAGCTGTTGTACGGCGATAGTAGGAGTGACAGGCAGTGTAGACGAGTTCGCTTTCTTCTCACGGAGCTATTGTAAAAAAAAACATACCGCAGCCACGTACGCGAGCAGCAATCTTGAAGCGGGCAATTGCAGGCGCATGGATATACGCGATGTGTGCCTTTTGTGGTAAGAATGGCGCCAACAGGGTGCGGCGTGGATTAGCCAGTGCCTTGCTGCACTCGGTTCTCACGCACTCCTCCTCGTCCTTCGCTTCCTCGCCTACTGTTCCCTCCCGCCATGTCGTCTGAGAAATCCCCATCGCCCCAAGGCCCCGCTGCCTCTGGCTGCCTCTCCATCTTCAAAGGAATCTTTTCCAACAGCCACAAAGGCGATGATGTTGCCAGCCATGAATGCGCCTTCGATGTAAGGGCTGGAAGCACGAGTCGTTTTTTTGAATGCGCAAACCGTTACCCCTGAGTGTTTATGTTGAGTTTAGTATTCCCATGCAACAACCCGTCTTACCTTTTCGCAACCTCATTTTCTTCCAGGAGAAAAGCGCCCAGTTCACAACTACCTCGACTTTTCTTCCCCCGGCATATGAATCCCTTCACCAGACAATGAGCCAACTTAGTGTAAGCGACAGCGATGTCAAACTGTCGGCGCTTTGGGAACAAGATGACTTTGCAAAGTCGGTGCATCGAGCGATTGAGGAGGTCTCTGCGGAGCTAAGAGATATCAGCCTGAAGGTATGGTTCTTTTCATACACAGCTAGGCTAAGCACCTTAGCGAGGGTTTCCTATCAGAGACAGCGAAAAGATGGCAGTCCTCTAACAGCTTCCTGCTGCATCCACCCCGCCAATGATCTTGTGCCATATAGCTTCACGCGGACCCGGAGCTGAGCTACCAAGAATACCATGCGCATGCGTTACTGACAGATTACTTGGAGAGTAAGGGCTTTCAGGTGCAGCGAAAGGCGTATACTCTCGACACCGCATTTGTGGCTCGTGCTGGCAACTCTGACAAGGTCACCATTGGCATCTGCTCAGAGGTGAGTTTTTCTCCATCTTATTTTAGCCTGGAGAGGCTGCTGATGTTATTGTAGTTCTCCAATATTCTGATTCCCCGACTTTGCTAATGTCACCTTATCTTGGGCAGTATGACGCTTTGCCTGGGATCGGTCATGCTTGTGGACATAACCTGATTGCTATCTCTGGAGTGGCCACAGCCATCGGTCTCAAAGCCGTCATTGAAAAATTTGGACTTGAGGCCGAGGTCAAGCTTTTTGGCACTCCCGCAGAGGAAACCTCTGGTACGTAACAAAGTCGGACTTAGCTATCAAGCTGTTGAGAGTGTGATTTGTTCTACAGGACGGTCTTTAGGCTAGGTTACTCATCCGCGCTTACCTTTTGTCGTCATAGGCGGAAAGATTGTAATGTTAAACCATGGCGCTTTCGATAACGTGGACGTGTGCATGATGCTTCACGGCGCCAATGCTGACGTCGTTTACCCAGCTTTCTTGGCCCTCGACACCGTGGAGGTTGAGTTCTTTGGCAAGGCGTCGCACGCATCGGCGTCGCCCTGGGAAGGCATCAATGCCCTGGACGCTGCCGTACTCTCCTATACCAATATTGGACTGATGCGCCAGCAGATGCACCCCACTCAAAGAGTCCACGGAATCATCAAGGACGGCGGAAAGGCTGCCAACATTATCCCCGACTATACAATGTCCACATATACCGTGAGGGCTCCCAAGTACACGGAAGTGGAGGTCTTGAAAAACAAGGTCGAGCGCATTTTCAAGGGTGCCGCCGCTGCTACCGGATGCAGGGTTGAATTCAAGTGGGGTGTTCCTTACAAGGGTATGTGGAAGCAACAGCCAAAGACAACATTGAGACGACTTGCAATGTTCTAGTGTCGAGAGTTAACATTCCGACAATGTTGGATAGATATTTTGACCAATGACCCACTGGCAAAGAAATTTGAGCACTACATGAACGCCCAAGGCTTAGAGTACGCCTCCAAGCAGGAGCAGCTCTCGAAGCTGTCGGGCTCAACGGACATGGGAAATCTGACGTATGCTTTGCCTGGCATCCATCCCATGTTCAATATCTTGAACCTCCATGGAGAGGACGATAAGACTATGGGACTACACACCACTGCCTTTGCACATGCAGCAGCCCTGTCTCTGGGACATGTGACGACACTGAGGGCTGCCAAGAGTTTGGCCATGACCGGCGTGGAATGCATTGTGGACAAGAAGTTTTTGAAGAGCGTCAAACAAGAGTTCAACGACCAAAAGTGAAAAGTGGAAAAGCAGGATACTACACTGTGCTGGCAACAGAAAGTCGATACGTGGAAGAGCATCAAAGCAGTAAAAATTACGTTGGTTTGTAATCAAGTATGAAGAAAAAAGAATGTAATCAGCTTGAGCCATTAGAGCTGGTATCGAGGCTGGCAGAAGTGTAGGAAACATGGTTCAAGCTCATTGTAACCAAATGGGGCAACTTGCGCACTTGCTCGAAAAGTTTCTGTTTCGGCGATGGTCCGTACGGCGTGTCCTGCTCACTTCCTCCTGACGCAGTGTTGCTGCCGCTATCACCTCCAGGCGATGGAATCGGTCTTGCCGCCGAAGCTAATCTCCAGTGGTAAGGTTGAAGAGCCGGTCCTTGCGGACTGTTCTGTATGGTTTGAGCAACCTGATCCTCAATCATAGTCACCTCCGTCAGCGCCAAGGTCTTCAGGTTGCGACACGCCCAAGGCCTTTCAAAGAGCTTGAGGGTACCTTCCTTGCCCAGGGAGTGCGGGTTGAACTGGAGCGTGAGGTGGCGTAACTCAGTGCAGTGCTGGAGAATGATGCAAATGTTTTCAGCGTCTCGCAAGGGGTGGGTAGTTCGACGTTCGTGGAACCGCAGGCTTAAGGATTCTAAGGCCTGCGATTGCAACAACAAGGCTCTCGTCATGGCATCATCAAGGCAGGGGATGTCGATCTTGAGCGACTTTAGATTGCGGGCAGACAGCACCAGGTTTGCATATTCGGCATCCGAAAGGTAATCCCGACCTCCGAGAACGGAGCAGAACCGCGAAACGTACTCGATCCCTGATAGTTTTGGACAGCAATCCCGTAAGATCGGGAGCAACGCTCGAGGATCCTCAGTGTTCTCGGAGTAGAGTGAGAAGTTTTCAAGATCGGGACAGGACCGAAGTAGATCTACAAAGGCATCCTCCTTGGACATGCTTACATCCAGTCGCAGATCTGTGAGGCCCTGAATCGCTTGAGGGTGGTGGCGACGATCGACTGCATAGGAGAACGACCTGGGCGACGTAGGCGGGCGTGGGCCGCACGGATATGAGGGCTGCGGCGTTGATGGAGAGGAGGACAACGGGATGACTGACGATTGAAGGTCTCCTGGAGTAGATTTGGTCCAGTCGACGGCCGCAAGTCCCAGGTTCTTGAGGTGCCTACAAGCGACAAGAAAATCTACAAACTCTTTGCCGGACAAGGACCAGTGCGAGAGCTGCAAGTCTTCGAGGGTTGGCGCCATTCTCAGCAACAAGCCATAGTCTGGGCTTGGTAGCAAAGCTGTTCGCATAGGTGACGGTGAGGACGAACCCTTCCAGACCAAGCTCACCAGCGATCCTGCATTGGCCTCAACCAGCGGCAGCAACTCTTTGTCCCACCAGGAGATAACAAGCGCCTTAAGATGGCGCGACTCGAATGGCCCAGCGAACGAGCGATCGTAAAAGAAGATCCGGAAGTGTCGACTGTTCCTGACGATGACGCCCTTGGGGATTGATCGCATCACGAAGCCGTTGTAGACATACCAGATAACGGGCGTCAGTGCGTTGTGCCAGGTCCTGTTGACCAGCGTGCACGAGAGCAGGATCGCGGGATTGAAGTCGTAGAAGCCGAGGTTGTCGCTGTACTTCCAGAGAGGAAGGAAGCGTCCGACGTTGGTGATGATTTCTGGGAGGTCGAGAGGATTCATTCGGTCCATGGCGGCAGGTGATTCCAGCGCGGCGACTCGAACTGTGTCTCGCCGGGTTGGAGGCCGAAGGTTGGGTGGAGGAAGCAAAAAAGATAGCGAGAGACGTAGCGGTTGGTCAGTGTGCGGCTTGAGTGTCCAGTGGCGGGTGTCTGTTTGTCTCAGACACGCGCAGGCGTGCGGGCCCATGGCGCGCCTTATAAAGGGCCGCGACAGAGCTACGGCGCATCGCGGATGGTGGCGCGAGGCAACAAAGGAGCGAGATTCCTACCAGGGATGATTTCAAATCAGGCTGCGATGCTTGCTTGCTTCGAGGGTGATGAGTAAGGTGGTGAGATGGAACGTTGTGAATGCGGCGCCGGCGGGTTCGAGCGAGGCTCAGTCGGGGATCGAAAGCAACAGTGGCCGGGTGGCCGCGATGGATGTGCACTTTATACTCTCCTCGAAGCAGCGTCCATTCTTCCTGCTGCGTCGACGACCCGTTCTGGAGGGGTGTGCGACAATGATCCCGAGTCCTGAGCAAGAATGACCATTGTCGACAAGGCCTGAAAAACACGAGCCGGCGTGTGCTTTCAAAGCCAGACCCGCAGCCAAGTGCGCGACCAACGGACAGCTGTTCTTGCAGGACCACCATCGCCCTCTTACCCTCCTGGAGGCCTTCAGTCCGTACGTCAATGCTGTGCCGTTATGCTATCCGCCGCAATTTGTGCGCTCGGTCTATTTTATTTTTATTCCGAAAGTCGACACTTGTTGCTGCGGCTAAGCGGGGGAGAGGGTTTGCTGTAGTCGTTGCTTGGTTACAGGGCCTGCCATCCGTTGCACAGCAGGCAGGCTGTCCTGGAGATCCTTGGCATCCTCGAGGCCAAATGAAGAAGTTGAATCGAGCGCGAGGGGCAAGCGCAGCAAAGAAGAACAAGGCTCTATCGCGCTCAAAATTGTCAGGCACCGCCCTTGTGCACTCGGAAATTATCGCACCACGACTGGTCGAATTCGCTTTTGATCAAATGCCTTCGCACTCAGCATTTAGCATCACTAACCACACACCTGTAGACATGACATTCTCTCAAGCTCACAGGGCTCTCGGCCTCCAGCGCGCCTTCTTGCGCCCATCCAGCAGCGGCTCATCCTGCACTTCCGTATTGCACAGGGCCCTATGCCGTTCATACACAACGAACCCCACGGCAGTCTCGACACCTGCCACCGCGCCTGTAAAACACCAGCCAGTGTTCAAGAGCACATCCGCTATCAACCAGTCCCAGCATAGTCCTCAGTTTAAAGCACAAACAAGCCAGCTTCCCAGCGTTGCTAACCGCACGCCGCTCTATATCCTCCTCGGCGTCCTCGGCGTTTCGTTCTGGGCTGGATCCATCGCAGTGGCAGCCAACCACCAGCGGCAGGGCACATCGATCGTCCGGGGTACGATGTTTAACGTCAAGTTTGACACCAAGGCCCAGCAACTCCTTGGTGACAACATCGACTTTACAAACCCAAGCTGGCCTTGGATTTCAGGAACAGTAGCTCATTTAAAAGGCAGAGTTGATATCGAGTTCCAGGTCAAAGGCGACAAGGCCGAAGGGCGGGTGCATTTTGTTGCGGTCCGACCCGCCAAGCAGTGGGTGACTACAGACTTCACGCTGACCATGCCCGATGGTACCTGCGTCGTTCTTGGAGAGCATACAGTTCTTCCAGAGCTCGAGGATCACAGACATAACGTTTAGAACACCTTCTGGGTCCCTCCCGGAAGCCAGGAACCGGTGTGGCTTAGCCCAATACATACTGTAATACAACAACACCTTGTTCCCAATGCGACTCCTTTGCACCACCTACCTCAAATGGCTTCCGCTTTCCGCACACTCTTCACGGCAGCCTCTCGCCTGACGGCGGCCACACCGCGCTCCGGTGTCTCTGTTGCTCCCCAGAACTCAAAGTTGGCCACGATCGCCCATGGCCGTATTATTTTCCGCTCGAAACACATTGATTACACCCAAAAATATGCTGACAAACTGAAGCGCAAAGCCCAGGAGTAAGGCACCCACTGTCCCTCTGTAATTTAGCATGCGTTTGAAGGGGTTGTTCTAAATATTGAATCAGGAACGCTAATCGTATGGTGCATCGATGGTCTATGTTTGATAGGGAGGGCGTGGGAACCATAGAGGAGCTTAAAGCCAAGGTTCTGCCCATAACACAGACGGCCTTCAAACCAGTGAGGCCTCTGGAAAGCAACAGCACTACCACAACAGGAAACGGTGCAGTAGAGGGACAGGCCCAACGACAAACTAGCAAGGACACTTCCAACGTCCCAGAATCGTCCAGTCCAGTATGTTTTGCTCTTGAGTGAACTCCAAGTGCGCGAGAGTCTTTCATTTTCTCGGATCATTGCGGCATTCCACTAATCTGGACATTATTTTAATATTAGTCCCTCGACAAGATAATGAAGCTCGATCTGGTCAAGGATCTGAACGCAGAGGAAACCTCCAAGATCTGGATTCAGAAGCACTTGGACAAGGAGGATACAGTATCGGCGGTGATACCTGCTGAGACTTACAGAAAAATGTTGGCCCGATCTAAAGAGTACCCGATGGTACGTCCTTTGAAGACCACTGCATGGCATCGTACAGAAAACGCCAGAAACGCCAGCATACCCGTGAAACTTTTTTGTTTGATCTCTAACGCTCGTTGCCTTTGTTTTTAGTTTATCCTGCCATTGTCCCACGGTGATGCCGTGGAGTTCTACTTCCTTCAGTTTGCCTTTCATCAGATCGTCTTCACTTCGCTGCTAGAGTTCCAGACCCATGGCTCCAATGCCCGCCCTTTCCTCACCCTTACTCACTACCCCGAGTTGGTCGACTCCAAGGGCATTGTCCTCATGCACGGCGTGATCACGACCGACCCGAGAATGCTCACGATCGAGCAGGCGCAGATCTTGATTTTTGGGCTTCAGCAATACTATGTGAGCGACCATAAGGAAAAGGTTCAGCTGCTCCAGGACTTTCACAAGAGACCTGAAAAGTTTTCGCACGAAAAGTTGATGGAGCTGACAGAGATCTCGGGATAGCATAGAAAAAATAAACGTGCGTATTAACGCACTATATACAAATGTCTATAGGTCTAAAGTTGCGAAAAACATCTATAGTGCAGTCCTCTTGTTTTTTTGGTGCCTTTTCTTTTTTTCTTTCTTTAAAAGTTACGGACCAGCGAGGGAACGTGTCCTGCAGCCTTGTAATATTCGACAACCTTCTGGACCTTGGCAGCAACGACATCAGGGACCAATCCAAAGTGCTTGTACACCTCCTTGAAGGGACCCGAGGCACCAAAGGTGTCAATGCCCAAGGACTCATGGGCATAACGGTTCCATCCAAAAGTGGTCATGGCTTCAACTGAAACCGAGGGGACACCGTCGATCAGGACGGAGCGCTTGTACTCGTTCGACTGGTCCTCAAAGAGCGTGGTCGAGGGCATGGAGACGATACGAGCCTTGATGCCCTGGGCAGTCAACAGCTTGGCGGCATCCACACAGAGAGAGACCTCGGAACCGGTACCGACCAAGGTGACGTCGGCACCCTCGACCTCCTGGAGAACGTATCCGCCGAAAAGGGTCTTCTCAACCGAAGAGCCCTCGAGTTGGGGCAAGTCCTGACGGGTGAGGGCCAAGACCGAGGGGCGGTGCTTGGCAGAGATGGCAAAGAGGTAGGCTCCCGACGTCTCATTTCCGTCAGCAGGGCGCAAGTCAACGATGTTGGGGGTCGCGCGGATCATGGCCATCGTCTCGATGGGCTGGTGAGTGGGACCATCCTCTCCAAGACCAATAGAGTCGTGGGTCATGATGTAGAGAACGCGATGTCCAGACAGAGCCGAGAGACGAACGGCGCCCGAGGCGTAGCTGATAAAGTTCAGGAAGGTAGCGCCTCCGGGGATGATACCGCCATAGGCATCCAGTCCGTTCATAATAGCGGCCATGCCGTGCTCACGGACACCATAGCGCAGGTAACGTCCAGCGTAGTTGCCGATGCCTGAGTCCTCGGGCTGGAAGTCAACAGCGGTCTTCCACCGGGTCAAGTTTGAGCCGGTCAAATCAGCAGATCCGATCATCAGCTCGGGTAAGAGGTCAGCGACCTTGTTCAGGACAGCCTCAGAGAGCTTACGAGTAGCAATGGCCTTGTCAGCGGGAGTGAAGCGAGGCAAGGCTTCGGCCCAGTTCTCGGGCAAGTCCTTGTTCAAGCGACGCTTAAGCTCCGAGGCGAGCTCGGGGTATTCGGCAGTGTACTTCTCGACCAGAGCGTTCCAGTGCTGGTTGAGGGCAGCGCCCTTGGCAGCCTTGGCGTGGTAAAGGTCATAGGTGGTCTGGGGGACAACGAAGGACTCCTCTGGGTTGAAGCCCATGGCCTGCTTGAGCTGGACAATGTCATCGGCCTTGAGAGGCGATCCGTGGACCTTCTCAGTGCCCTGGAGCTTGGAGCCGAAACCGATAGTGGTCTGGATCTTGATCAACGAGGGCTTGTTGGTTATCTTCTTGGCCTCCTCAATAGCACTGGCCATGCTCTCGAGATCGCTGTCGCCGTCCTTGACGACGATGACGTGCCAGCCGTAGGACTCGAAACGCTTGACGACGTCCTCAGTGAAGGAGACTTCAGTGTCGCCATCGATCGAAATGTGGTTGTCATCATAGAGAGCGATAAGTTTGCCCAACTGCAGGTGTCTGTGGATCAGTGAAAGAAGGTGCGAAATGTTCAAAATTAGATAAAGCGCCATCTCACTTAAAAGCTGCTGTTACACAACGTTATACCTCGGAGGAGGTCAGTGTGCCATTTTAGTTGTTCTGCAAAAAGATACGGTACTTACCCAGCAAGGGAAGCAGCCTCGCAGGAGACACCTTCTTGAAGACAGCCGTCTCCAGTGATCATGAAGGTGTAGTTGTTGAAGAGCTCAAAACCGGGCTTGTTGAAGGTGGCGGCCATGTGCGCCTCACCAATTGCAAGACCAACAGCGTTGGCGAAACCCTGACCCAAAGGGCCCTATTGAAACACATACACATATAACGAAAGATTTCGTTAGTTTGTTAAAGACTAGCTGGGCATAATTGGGTGGGACACTGAAGTGAGTGGCCGTTGACTTACAGTGGTGACTTCGATACCAGTGGTCATATGGGACTCGGGGTGACCAGGGGTCCTAGGGAGGAAATGAGAATGTTAGTTGAGGCTGAGGTTGAAGTTGAGGTTGGGGCGAATCGTCAATCGAGAATCGTGTATCAGCTGCAGATGACAACGGCACGAACGCTGCCCGTGCATTGGATGGCACGGCGCGCCTGCATATGTGTGCACGGCATGCGAAATGAATGGGGAGCTGGCAAGTGCGACTGTTGGAAGCTGAGGGTTGCCCAAGGCTGAATGGAGGGTGCGCTCGTCATCTTCTACCCCAAGAAGATAACGCTCCAGAATAACGGGGTTTGTAAAATGCGAAAAAACAGAAAACAAAAAAAATGGGTTCCACAGATCAAAGACAAGCAGTCTGATTCGCCGCCCGTTGGGGTGCAGCAGTGCGGGGGAAGAAGGGACCACACACAGACAGGTGTTACGGTGTGACGCATCCAAAAAAAGAAAGATCAAATCTCTCACAAAGAAGGATCCAGCAAAGAAGGGATCATTGGGCATGGATGATCGATGCTTCAGGACAGCGAAGAGCAGCGCAAGACTTACTTGCTATGGAGCTGACGGAAAGCCTTGAGGTCATCCATGCTGGTGTCGTAGCCAGCCAGGTGAAGCAGGATGTACTGGAGTGCGCAGGCGTGTCCGTTCGAGAGGACGAAACGATCACGGTTGGCCTATTACATGTAGAAAAGGATTGCGTCAGTCCAGTGTAGAGCTGCAGCGTTGTCGTGCGTGACCACACCATTCCTCTTCGTGGATTATCGAATCTGTTCCTTACCCACTTGGCGTTCTTGGGGTTGTAGTTCATGAATCGAGAGAAGAGCAGGTGGGCCATGGGAGCACATCCCATAGGGGCACCTTTACGAGGGGAGCATTGAAGACATTTCGATATCAATAACCCATTCTTTTCGCATTGAGTGCTGCGGGGTCGACGCTGGTTACAGCTGCAAGGTAAACGCGTTCTCATTGCGACTTAAAACGAGAAAATCAAGCTGGCCCAGCATGTACCAGGGTGGCCAGAGTTGCTCTTGAAGACAGTGTCGGCAGCGAGCACTCGGATGGTGTTGACGGCATGCTTGTCCTCGTTCGTGAAGGTCATGTTGGGCTATCGGTTGATGGAGAAGTGGTGATGGGGTGCGAGGTGCGATGAATGAGAAGCGGATTTTTATTTTCAGGTACAGGTGGCTTGGATAACGGCCACTTTGTCAGCGCCTCGGATTGTTGTATAATATAGCTGTGAGATCGCGCCGCGGTTAATATATAGGGGAGAGAAATCCACACGCCTCGGCGCACATGGGTGTCGACACTACCCCCGGATGCCCCTGCGCAACCGAAACTAGACACTACAGAGGTCGATACGGAGACCGTCAGGAAACGAACAGTAGCTAATAATGAGGCTTGACGTTAATCTTTGTACATTGTATATTCAGGAGGGCTTTCTATCCTCCAAGCGGATTTGCCTCTAGGCTGTGAGGGATGATCAAGAGACGTACCGCAAAGAACACAAGAAGGATCCGCTAAAGGTACAACAATTCCAAGGGTCTGCGTATCAGGACTAACGTGAGACGATGAGATAGAGACAGGCACGCGCCCAGAGGCTCTTGAACATTGCCGCCACCAATCTCCAAGGACAATTGGCAAGCGGCGACCAAACACCAAAAACACATCAAGGCAAGTTTGGAACGCCAGCGCGTCCGAGAAGGGCGCCAACGGGCCCTTGCAACGGCAGCTTCGAGAGCAGGATATCGAACGAGTGGATGCTCAGCAACAGCAACTCCGAGAGGAGGAGCGCGCGCGAGTGGCAGAAGAGCGAGCAAGACAGGCCGCAGCACACGCGCAAGTAGCAAAAGAATGAGAATGACTGGCTGCAGAACGGGTACTGCGACTAGCTGCTCAAGCACGACCAGCAGTCATCTTGCTGGGCCGCAACACGGTCCAGCCTGGAGCTCTTCCATTACCCACGCCTCCGGTGCCTAAAAGCAACAAGATCAAGTTGGGCTTGCTGTTGGTGCAAATGGATCAAGCCCCTCACCTTCAGGCAATACATTCCACCAAGGTCACCTCAGGGGACTGGCTACTATACTGCAACGGGTCCATAATGGAAGCGGGTACTGACGCTGTTACTACAGTCCGAAGGAACCCCCCTGTACGGCAGGTCGACTTGAGCCAGCAGGACAAGTTACAAGTGCCATCCTCCTGCACAGACATCCCTGTCGAGATGGACGTCAGGCAGTTCCTCAGGCAACAGACAACGATCCGTCTTCACCAGTCGCTACTAGCGTAGAAAACCGCCAAACGTGCGATGCCTGTATTTGAGGCAGTTGAATGCCGATCAGCTTTGTCAATCATCCACGACAGACAACCAGTGCACACCTTCTTCAGCAGCCAGAGAGATACCAGGAACCGCACCAGGCACGTCAAAAAACCTTTTGGTTTGCTGCCACAATGAATGTGATGCAAGCCCACACCCAAACCTCTACGAGGACACCACGTGTCGTGTGCGCGGGGCGTACCTGGAGGACAATGATCACATCTCGCACCGTCACAGGCCGCTTAGGTACAGGCAGCTTAGTTACAGACCGCTTTCTGGGAAGAAGGTATTAGGTTCATTGTCGACTGGGGCAAGAAAGCGATTGCCAAGGCTGACAGGAACACTCAAGAGCGCTACAAGCGAAACCTCACGACCCGCAGAGCCAACGCCTCATTACCACTCCCAAAGACATGGCACGGTGCAACAGACGACGCTAAATAGACGAGTTTATCGTTCATCGACGGCACTGGGCACACATAGAAAAGGATTTCTGAGTATCTGCGTCAGTCACTGCGGACGTCGCCCACAAAGTCGTCTGATACCTGGAGGAGCAGGCTACAGAGTAGATCTGGAAGATCAGATGCACCACCACCATGAAATGGGAGGAAACTCTAGGCATTCTTCCTGCCAGCAAGCGCAAAACTTTTCGTGGCCCTCGCCAGCCATGGAGCACAAGTTTAGAATGCCCCGCAGAATGCTTCCAGAGCGGCAGTCCAAACACAGATCATGAGGCAAGCCAGTGTCCTGGAGCTACTAAGGATCCTCGTGCTGCAGATGCGCAGCTACTCGCCGCTTTAGCTGACCGCCGCCATCCAACTGTTATGGAGAGGAAGGGGATCATACCCTTTTTATAACGATACTCAAGTTGTTCGACGTTTTCTACAGTAGCGGCAATGGTTGCGCTGGACCCATGCTCATACATGGGAAGTGACTATATGAACTGTTGCTAAAGGCTACCACGGAGTGGCAGCTGGAACCTTCTTCGTCAAGTTTATTCTATAGTCTTAAAGCATCCAGCGAGCCGGTCCATGTTTTTGCCAGCCCTTGAACGTTCCAAGGAGTTGTCTACCTCCTGCGCCCCTCTTTTTGGTGAACGCAGCAGGAATTTTAAGGGAGCGCTTGCGCAAAGGTGTTGTCTTTTCTCTCAACCATACACCTCTGCCATTATAACATGTCTCTAATTCGCGGTATCGCTGCTGTTATGCTCTTTTTGACAACGCTCATCCACACGGCTCCCCTTTACAGCAAGCGCTCCAATGAACAGATTGTCATTGACGATGGAACCGGACTAATTGCTGGTTGCACTATTCCAGGAACGCTGGCTCTCACATTTGACGATGGCCCTCATATATACGCGGAAGAACTGCTGGATATACTACACAAGGAAGATGTTAAGGTGACATTTTTCATAAACGGGAACAACTTCCATTTGATATACGATTACAACTCCACTGTGCAGCGAGCATACAGGGAAAGCCATCAGATAGGCTCCCATACTTGGGACCACGCGGATCTGCGAAATCTAACCAAGGAGATATTGGAGGATATGACAAAGCGTGAGTGTCTTTCGCGAGCTAAATATCTGGCGTAAGTCCAGGCTCCTGGTTAATCCTACGTTGCTGACATGGGGAAGTTCACCTGTTGCCTCTTTATTGTCGCAGTCGACGCGGCCCTTTTGAACATTATCGGTGTCCGCCCTGTATTTATGCGCCCGCCCTTTGGATTCGTGAATGAGCTGGCTCGGCTTACTCTTGCAGATGCAGGTTACAAATTAGTGGTGTGGGACATCAACACTGGGGATGCAACTGGTAAGGTTATGTAGCTTACCAACCGACAGCCGTTGTAAGAAAAAGATTCAAAACATTCTGAACACCACAAGATCTCCTTCATGATCCCTCGTCCACATTTTAGGAAGCACCATAGCTGAAAGTCGTGCGGTTTATGACTCTGTGCTAGATCGTCGCAGGGAGACCCCGAAGCTTGGCCACATCGCCTTACAACATGATACGCACAAATCCACGGTGCACGACCTAGTCCCATACGCCATCCGTCGCGCGCGTGAACATGGATCCAAGCTTGTGACTGTGGGCGATTGTTTAGGAGTGCCTGAGAGCGACTGGTATCGGCCTTGAACTTGAAGTGTGCTCACATCTTCGCCTGTCAGTACCCTAAAATAATCTAATCTGCACGATTGCGAATAGTGAAAGCAAAGCGTCCGGCGTAGTAACCCGAGTGAACGCAGTTGTTCAGGTGTGGACCACCCGGACAAATAGTAAGCAACAGTACTTCGGCCCGTGCGGTTAACGAGCCATGTCAAGAAACAGGAAACTATTTTTGAATTTTGGAATCATATCAGGGGCGCGTATGAGGAGATAGGCCTGCCTCCTTTTCGCCACCAACGCTGTGTCGCAGATGAATAGTCATTAGATAGCTTCTGTCGTTTAGACACAAGGGGGCATCACTCCGCTCCTGGTTTTGCGCTTGACTCCTGCGAACAGTTGTAAATTTACACAAAGACCTATTCTTTCGTACTATTCCAGCTAGGATTGCACTGTTTCTTTTTTGCTTTTTTAAAAATCCATATTTTTTTGACAACACCACATCTCGCTATATACTTGACACAATGGTTAATATCTCTCATATAGCGACAGCTGTTTTGCTATTCACCTCGGTGCTCGTTAATTCAGCGCCCGCTCTTGAACCCACAAACATTGCCCAGTCTTTAAATCACAAACGCGCCGATACCAGTGAATCTGTAATAATCACAAAGTGTACCCAACCTGGTACCATGGCTCTTACGTTCGATGATGGTCCCTACATCTTCACGGAGGAACTACTCAAAACCTTGAAGACATACAACGTCAAGGCTACATTTTTCGTCAATGGACACAATTACGTTGACATCAACGACACCAAATATGCAAATCTTCTCAAAAGTGCTAAAAATGATGGTCACCAGATTGCTTCGCACACTTGGGACCATGCTGATCTCGCTACGCTCAGCGAGAAACAGATATTAGATGAGATGGATCAACGTAGGTCGAACTGGATAGAACTACTGGATTAAGTGCTGGAATGTAATGTACACTTGAAGATTCTGCATTCCTGACTATCCGTTGCATAAATGTATTGTATCCCCTTAGTGAACGTTGCCTTGAAGTTGATTATCGGCGTAGTTCCGACTTTCATGCGCCCGCCCTACGGCAGCACGAACGCTCTGGTCAGGAAAACCCTCATAGAAGCTGACTATACGATTGTAAATTGGGATGTGGATACAGGGGACTCGGCTGGTACTGAACTGTGCATTGGGTTATGATATTCCAGCGATAAACTTGAGATCTTTGAGAATTATCTTTTACTGACTCCCATATTGATACTCCAATAGGAAAATCAGAGGAGGAGAGCTACGGACTGTACGAAAAGTTGGCTACCACTTCCAACACCCAGGCTGGCCATATTGTGCTGCAGCACGATGTTTATAAATCAACCGCCCTTTCGTTGGCTCCCAAGGCGATCGCACTTCTCAAGAATAAGTTTCGACTTGTGACCGTCGGCACCTGTCTAGGAGTGGCTGAAGAGAAATGGTACAGGAGCTAAAGATGTCGACCTCCCTTTTGCGGTATCCTTGCTATTTCAGACACTTTACTCCTCTTGTCTAGTCCTATCTTATTACATATCGGTGCTTAAGAGCGTCAGCGCAATACAAGATAGAGACGGTGCCGTAGCACAGATGCTTGCAGTGGAATTCCAAAATATGAGATATGGCGCCATCGTCAATTCGCTTTAGCATTTCGCCCAAGCTCGATCCTTGTGCCACCATGTGTTGATCTGAAGGACAAATGCGTCTGTGTCGAGTCGTTTGGACCTAAAAAACTCCTTTCTTGGCCATCGTGTCAGATGGCACCATCGGTATGGCACCATCCTTGTTTTTATCCTCTCCAGTATTTATAAACGGGGCTGAACACTAGCATCAATTGATTCTGTCCCTACATCTATCGGAAACGGTAGGCCAGAGGGTGAAGGTTAATGTACAGGAGGGTAAGTAAGTTAATGTTGGTTTGCACGCTTGCGTGACTTTGGGAAGCCCCTATTTGAACACTCGAGGAGGAAGCGTACTCTTGCCTTCATTGAGCATCTTGTAACGAGCTTAGTGCTTGCTATTTCTGTTGCTTTCTCCCAAGCATCCATTGTTGGCCACCACTCCAATATCATCATCTGATAGCACGTCATTTTCAGGTGGTGTACCGAGTGGACGGCGGCGGAATTAGGTCTGCCTTTCACCAGCAGATCGAAAGATTGACCATAGAGGCGGTAAGGGTGCAGGAGATCTCCATTCATCCCATCAGGTCTACACAGGCTTACAATCTCTCTCCTTCATGATGCAAATACATCTCCGGGCCGGTGGAATGGCAATGATACAACGAACACTTACGGATATCTGCGCGCAATACAGAGGAAATGTCCATTTCTTCAGCCAACAGGAGAAGCTGTGCTGCGTTCATCTCATCGCCATACGACTTCGAAATGTCGCCATATGATAATTTAGAGCAGTCACTCACCATCCAGCGCAAAAGCGGTTGGTTTGCGAAAAGGGCTAATCGAAGGTGAGAATAGGAGACCGCTGCACTTTCTCACTCTCTTGCCCCATCTTGTTGATGACACCGAGCAAAAAAGGGATTGATGTGGTTGCCGAAAAAGATGCTCCGTTCGACTGCAGGATTCAAGAGTGTGCTGCTTTCTGGGCACTTCGGTGAGTGTGCTACCTTTTAAGTTCGAGGTGCGCGGACGTGCGTGCCGCTTATAAATTATGCGAGCGCGATCGACCGCCCACCCAGCTTCCCCACCTTGGCATACAATGAACTGCCTTATCGCACACTATAAAAAGCGCATCATATTTTCTTGAGCTCTCTTTCTTCCACTCCCACCACTCGTGTTTTATTCTTTCATTGCAACATATATCTCGCTGTCAGCGCATATCCTCGCCTGCTAAATCTCAACGAGCTCCATCTGTCTTGCCAACATCTCAAGCAAACGAACTTCTCACTACCTCAACTCCATCCCACATTTTCGTTCGATTGATCTTCCTTCATGGCAGATCAGGAGTTGAGAGAGTTCGGGCACAGTTTGCTCGGTTGGGTCAAGGCCCTCCCCAAGAATGCGCCCCGCTACGTCCATGAGCGATTACCCATTATCAAATGGTAAAAGTTATGTACTTGATCGTTGAGGGAAGTGATATAGAGGCGCACACTTGACGCTGACATGGAGTCGTCTCTCGTGTACGAAAGGTTGCCGAAATACAATCGCGGATGGGCGGTGAAAGACATCATCGCAGGAGTCACTGTCGGTCTGATTGTTGTCCCACAGGGCATGTCCTATGCCAAAGTTGCAGGTCTTCCGGTCCAGCACGGACTCTACTCTGCCTACATCGGCGCCATCTTTTACTGTTTCATGGGAACGTCCAAGGACTTGACCATCGGACCGACTGCTGTGATATCGCTGATTACCGGTGAATTAGTAGCTGAGCTCGCTGAGCAGATGACCCCACAAGAGGTCGCCGCTGTCTCCTGTTTGCTCGTCGGCGCTCTCACAATGATCCTGGGTGTTTTACGACTAGGCATCATTCTCGATTTTTTCCCAACTGCAGTCCTTGTCGGGTACACGACAGGGGCGGCCGTGACCATCATCATTCAGCAAATCCCTAAATGGCTGGGCATTCCCAACATCAACAATCGCGCACCAGTTTACACCATCGTCATCAACATGCTGAAAGCCATAGGGACTCTGTCCTGGCTCGATCTTGTGATTGGACTTGCCTCCATGTTTATCCTCTGGGCCCTTGGATTTGCTGTGGACCGGTGGGGCCGTGGAATGTTTTCAATCCAGATGATCAAGATCTCGCGCTTCTTTTTCGTTACCGTGCTTGCGACTGCTGTCTCATTTGCGGTTAACAAGAGCGCGCCCTTGGACTCGAATGGTGTCATCATCCCCCGCATATCCATCTTGAAGACTGTGCCGTCGGGCTTGCCTCATCCTATCATCCCGAGTGTACCTTCGGACCTATTGTCATTGATGGCGCCCAAACTGGCCGCGATCACACTGGCTCTCATTCTGGAGCACATTGCTATTGGAAAGGCCTTTGCAAGACGGAACCGGTACCAGATCGATGCCAACCAGGAGCTCTTGGCTCTCGGTCTGGCCAATGTTACGGCATCGTTCTTTGGCGCATATGCTGTGACCGGGTCGTTCTCGCGCTCGGCTGTCAAGTTCCAGTGTGGTGTTCGGTCGCCCTTTGCAGGATTTATTACCGGTGCGTTGGTGTTGCTGGCCATTTTCTTCCTGACCCCAGTGTAAGTTTTATCACATCGATATATGCTGTGCATGCGTTCGATTGATTCTCGCTCCTCTCTCTGCTGTTCTTTGGCGAAATCCATCCCCTCTCCTTGGCGTCCTTGCTCGTCATTGAGCGGTTCATCTGGGACATTGCGAAAAAAAACACGAGGCCTTGACATGAGCAACAGTACTCCAATAGACTATGCATGGTGATGCTGGTGCGTTTTAGTACACGTTTTGCTCCGTCATGCAGCCGTGCATATATTGACTGTGCAGGTGTGGTGCAAATTCGTTATTATTTGCGCTTGTCATGTTCTCGTCCCCCGCCCCTTTTTTCGCCCCTTGGCTTGGGAGATTATAGAAAGTCGACAGGGTCTTTGACGTATCGCGCAGCTAACCTAACGCACGTTTTCTCCTTTTTCTCTCCTTTTTCCTACTTGCATGATCTTTTCCTCGGTTTGGCTCGCTTCCCCACACATCGACACTTGTCGCGTGTTTGCATGATACGCATGGACTCACACGTGTATTCGCCAACACACAATCATCCAACACGAACACGAACACGAACACGAACACGAACACGAACACGAACACGAACAAACACAGTTTCTTCTATATCCCGGATGCCGCGCTCTCGGCCGTTATTATGGTTGCCGTCGCCACTTTGGTTTCGCCTCCCTCGGTCTTTTACCAGTTCTTCAAGATCAACCTCTGGGACTTTCTCTCATCCCAGATTGCGCTTTGGGTCACCATCTTTGTCTCTGTCGAGACAGGAATCGCCGCCGGCGTCGGATTCTCGCTCTTGGTCCTTCTCTACAGAGTGGCGCGTCCTAATTTCCATGTCATGCGGCAGCTCAAGGACAGACCCGATGTATTTGTGGACGAGTCGGTCACAAGAAACTTCGAAACTGTTGCTGCTCCGCATGGTGTATTGGTCTTTAGGATCGAGGAGTCGACCACATTTCCCAACACGGAAGTCTTCAAAATCTGGGTCGTGGACGAGTGTTACAAGTATACGCGCTTTGGTGGCGTGGTCAAGCCGAATTCAGAACGACTTTGGTCTGATAATCTTGAGGTGCATGTTCGGAAGCTGCGCCAGATTGCTCATGGCAAGGAATCTAACATCACGGACGATGACTTGCCGAGGTTGAGGGCGGTGATTCTGGATTTTTCGGCAGTGAACAATATCGACTCGACGGGACTTCAGGGCTTGTTTGATCTTCGAGAACGGCTGAGGGACTATGCAGGCGTGGATCAAGAAGTGCCAGAGGATCAACGGCAATTTTTTGAGATGCATTTCGTGGGTATCCAAGCGAATGTGCTCAGAGTATTGGAGCTCTCAGGAATCACGAGGCCAGTAGGACCCATAGCTCTCCAAAAGGTTGAGGTGCTGGACGATGGCCACTCCCAAACGGCTGGCACGTCTCAAACACCTACAGGCGAGCACCGACAGAACCTGGACAATAGCGGTATTGAGGTTGGTCATGAGACCCGCGAGTTTAGAGTCGACACATCAAGGACTAGGCCCGCGCATGGTGATATTGGCGTTGGAGCGCTCTCTGTCAATGGAATTGGCTCGAGCCCGTTTTTGAAGGGAGATGGGCTCGTGCACCTGACGGTCCGCGACGCAGTGGATGCGGTCCTGATCCGTGCGAGTCACTGGGAGGAGGATGCAGCGTCATCTCCAGATGTCAGCGGCAGTACAGTGGCACAAGTGCCATTGAGTGGGTTGGAAGAGCTCGAGAGCGACAGTCGAAACATGGCGCTCAACGAAAAGTCAGAGATGGTGTGAATGGCGCTACCCACGATCAGTAATATTGCATATACCCGTTTGCCCTCTTGTAAATAAACAAAGCTGGCATAAACAATGCTGGGCAATCCTTACGATGACACTGTGTTTTTTGTTCAATCTCAGTCAAGAACTGCGACTGACAGCGACAACGGCAATTTGCTATCGCAGGTCTTTTCTTTTCTTTTTTTCTTTTTTTATTTTTCTTGCGTTCATACTACATCCTTCTTGACGCTGTTGGTCACTGCAACGGACTCATAATCCAGCGGCATCAAGTTTTGCTTTGAAAACTCATAGGTCGAAAAAAAGATGGAGCAGACGCAAAACCACCACAGGGACCGAGGAATGGCTCCCACAAAGAATGCGCCGTATACACGCTGTCCATGACGAAGGGTGCGCACGAATCCATTAGAGTGCGCGCTCGCCTGCATTGCCTGCTGGGTTGCCTGGTCATACATCGCGCGACTGATCCCAGTCATGGTGACCTCCTGAACTGCAGACGCTTGACTTCCACCAGCTGCCTTCTTAAACGTCATGATCCTAGTGCGAATAACGTCCATTGGGGTAGTGAAATATCCGGCCAAGAATCCAGAGATACCACCAAACAAGGTCGAGGTCATGGCAGGGATTTTGACCTCCACAGGCGAGCTGGCGATATAGGATGGGTCCGAGGTGATCTGGGTGACCATGTTGCGGGTATGATAGGCCTTGAAGTTCTCGTAGGTTGTAAAGAGAATCACCATGAAGGGGCAATCCCTGGCGGTCGTACTCCAGAAACCTCTGAACAATCCGCGAACGCCCTCCTCCCTCAGAACAGCCCTGAAAACATATCCTGCGTTGATGCCGCCACTGGGTGGATTCTGTACACTGTTGTAGTAGCCGGTCTGGAGTCTAGAGGTAACGACCTCGCGAGGAACTTTGATGACCGACGAGGCCAAATCGCCAATGATGGCAGAAATGGCAGTGGCGGGGATGGGCGAGAGGGTTGGGAGCCACCAGGGGTGCTGTGGGGGAGTGTGTCCAGTTTGGAAGCGAGATGTTGGAGGCAGGAGGTATGACTTTGTGAGCTCGTAGAACGAGAATCGTGCGCCGCCCTACAAGTACGAATCGCATGTGGGAAGTGCGAGAGAAGGGTTAGATCAGGGCGGATCTTTTAGGTCGACAGATGAAACAAGAGGAAAGGGGGCAGCCGAGCGTCCTGGCCTGTTTACCTGGAGGCCAGCTCCGATGGAGCTGACGAGAAAGCCCTTGCCGAGCAGTCTGACAGTCTCGCGGGTGAAGACTGCTGACCAGGCAATGCCCTTGCCTCCAGGGACCTGCATCCTGGTCTTCAGAGTGTCGAGCGGGTGCATGATGGCATAGGAGAGCGAAAGCGAGACAGCCCCAGACAGGAAATGATCTAGCAAAGAGACGCAGGAGCATGAGGTTGTTAAAAATCTGGCAAGGACAGCATGAGGTATGAATGAGTACGAGTAAGAGTATGCGTGTTGGTCCTTACTCTTGAACTTTTGTGTCTGGGTGTAGGCAGGTTTCCGTACTACCAAGGCAGCGTGGGCATGCTGTGCAGTTGGTGCTACGTTGGCGGCATGGGTATATGGGTAATTTTGTTGCTGTTGCTGCATCATGGCTCTATCGGTGTCAGGCAGTAAGTCGTAGAAGGTTGCAAGAGGGACGAGTGGAATGCAAGTATGCTGTGGAAGATTGAATGAATGCAGAGAGTGATCTAATCTAGTTGGTGATGAAAAAAACGAGGCGAGCAAAAAGAAAAACGAGAGTGGAGAGGGCGTGCGTGAGGAAGAAAGACAGTGTGCTGTTGGCAGATAGGCCTGTATGCTTGCAGCAGAGTGCACGGTAGGAGAGAGAGAGGGAGAGAGAGTGCGTGGGAGAACGGTGAAGATGAAAAAAGAACAAGAAGGAAGAAGAGGTGTATATTAATACGCACTGCATTGCATACCTCGGAAAATAGGCAAACGGCTTTTTGCTTGCGAGGGGCCGATACGATAGGCGGGGGTGCGCTTGGGGCAGGCGGTGATTGCTCATTGCCCGGCCAATCAGCTGCGTGCCATATGCTTATCGGACATCAAGGACTCGGTGACCGCGTTTTGTTCCAGGGATTCTTGACAGAATTGAGTCAAGACTGACTCTTAAGGGCCATACGACTCATCCACTTGTCGTAGTCTAATAGTTTTTAAACAAAGGTGGCTAGACTGGGACAGCCTCACTTGCTGTCTAGAGGACAGAGAACAAAGAGAGCCATAAGAACGGGAGACGAGGAACACGAGAGAAGGGACACGAGAGAATGAAGAAAGAAAAAGACTGACCTGAATGATGGCGATATCCCAGCACTGGGCACTAAAAGAGTAACCAGGGGGCGTGCGTCTGTGAACAATGGCCATTTCGATGGGGAGATAGAGTGTACGCGCTGATAGACAGAAGATACATGCCCATGGCTGTCATGCCGTTGCCTCGGCGCTGTGTGCCGCGGACAAGTCTTCAAGCAACAAGCTTGAGGATACGCCGCCAACTCCATCCGCATCCGCCACCAACATGCTGTTTATTCAGCTGAACTGAATCGCAGTCCCCTCCCTTGTCGAGTTGTCCTGTCATGTGATTCCGCCCTCGCGAGTTGTGTTCCTTTTCGTTTCCCCCTGCCCGATCACCCTCTCTGTTTCCCCACACTTTCCCATTCCCACCCTGACCTGTCCGTCGCCTCTGTTTGATCAGCCTGATCAGTCCCCGTGGGATCCTTGTTGTCTTCTCCCTGCAGTGCTCCCTCAATAGTGAATGCTACTGTCGCTGGCCCGATCCTTGCCTCCGACACCATTGTAAAACCCCGCGAATCTACCCACCCTACCTTTCAGGTACCGAGATCAGTCCGCCTGGTTGCATCCAAACGGTGCCACACAGTTGCTCTTGTCTGTTCCTCTGTCCTTTCTCTCTTCTTTCTCGCTGCTAACCTTGGACCCCTGTCTCTCTCTCTCTCTCATTCACTCACTCACTCACTCTCTCTCTCACACACACTTCCTCTCGCTCTCGCTCATTGTACCTTGTCGCGCTCACAGTAATACACCATGGCAGATCTTACCCCTGAGCAGACCGTTCCTGAAACCGCTGTTGCTACCGAACAGGACGCACAAGGTGAGCCATCCCATGTGCTGGCCAAACACGCCAATGCAGACAGGCTATATCGAACGCTGACCTTTCAATCGTGTCCTTCCTAACGCAGCGATCGAGGACGCTGGAGCTGAGGAATTCTACCAGATCACCATCAACCTCCCCAACAAGGGCGGCAAGGTCCAAGTTATTGTACGTACTGACCCGGAAAATGGAGACAGAGTACAGACACATGTTTGGACTGATGCATGAGGCTGGATCCGGGATACATTTTCTTACATGTCATATTGGAACTTCATCCGGATGAATAGGCTAGTCCCCGTGAGGCGATCCAGGATGTCCGTCAGTCGATTATTGAATCCACGGAGACGTGCATGCACTCTTGCTTCTCACTTGCATTCAACGGCAATAAGCTGAATGACTTTATGGAGTTGGGCGACGTCGAAGGCATCACTCCCGACAGTGAACTGGACCTTATTTTGAGTAAGTAGGCCTGTCGCCAGCTATGCACGCACTCCTCCGCATATCGCGCATCATGACAAGGGGTCGTAACTTTAACCGAAATATCTGCTATGGTATAGACAACTACACGGAACGTGAAGCTCGAGTCCATGTCAATCGTCTCCGCGATCTGCTTGCTGGACCCGCCAAGTTGAACGTCAATGCAGTTGGAATCGACCCTGCAATGTCCTTCCTTTCGACCGTCTCGGGCCATGTTGGTAAGTACATATATTTGCGCCTCGGCTCTCGGCCACTGTACTCCTTCTTTCCTAAAGATTACAAGGGACGGAGGAAAGCAATCCTGACCCGCAGAAATGGTCGTTTTTGAATGCTCTTAGAGGAGACACCTGTGGATAATTCGACATACGAAACCGCGCCGTCGACAGTGTTCTCCCACTTTGATCTGAATGCATCGTCAGCGCTTTCCGACTTTGTTCCCAAAGGCTTGGAGAGGACGCCCGTTCAGTGTGTGAAGAGCATTGCCATGTCAGGATGGAACCCCCCTCCGCATCACCTCCGACTTCGTGGAGATCTCATGTACCTCATCGTCACCACTCTGGAGGGCGAGACTGTCCAGATCACCTCCACCGCGACCGGATTTCATGTAAACAAGTCCACCTCCAACCACTTTGACCCCACGCCTCGTCAGGATTCAAAGGCAGCTTGCGACCACTCTTTGATCGTTCTCTTGGAAAAAGTTTCGCCCATGTTTGCAACCAACTTCAAGAAGCTCCAGGAGTTCATCACCTGTCGCCACATGCTGGAAGTGATCCCTGTCACGACTGCACAGCCTGCTTACCCCTGGGCTATCCAGCCTGCACCGCACACCTTTGACCCTACCCGACCCTCCGAGGCATACCTCAATTACGGAACCGAGTCTGTGGACAGCTTGCGTGACTGGAACGACGAACTGCAGTCTCATCGTGAACTTCCCCGCGCTACTTTGCAGGAGCGGGTGATGCGTGACAGATTCCTCAACAAAATCAACGCCGACTTTGCAGAGGCTGCTGTCCGTGGTGCTATGGATGTCGTCAATGGCAACGTGGTTGCTCTCAACCCATTGGAGGCAGAAGAGTCCCACATGTACGTCTACAACAACATCTTCTTCAGCAAGGGCTTTGACGGACGCAACACATTTGAGAAGCTCGGTGGTGATGATGCTGCTCACGTCGCGACGGGCAAGGATCTGGAGGGTGTTCGCACCTTGAACGGTGTTGACGTTGAAGGTCTTTACACTCTGGGAACAGTTGTCGTTGACTACAAGGGTGTCCGCGTTGTCGCTCAGTCTATCGTGCCTGGCATCTTTAGACAACAAGAGGAATCGTCTATTGTCTATGGCTCCGTTGACAATGGCCCCTTGGTCAAGTCTGATGAAAAATTCCATCATATCTTGGGCCAGGCTGCCAAGGCTCTGCACATGGCCGAGCACGCCGTCGACAATGGCGAGGGCAAGTCCACTAACCTGTGGACATCCTTCGATACCAAGGGTCTCTTGGGCGCCGATGGCCGTCGCTATCTTTTGGATCTCTATCGCTTGAACCCTGTTGATATTGAATTCTTGGAGAACGACGTTGCCGCCAAGGATGGCATGCCCGAGTATCCTCACAAGCTGACTCTAATGAGGCCCGAGTTGATGTTGCTCTACTGGGAGCACAAGTTGCGTGCCTGGGTTCAGGAGCGTGCACTCGAAATCAAGAAGCGCGTAGACGATAAGAAGGCCATGGCCGGCGAGACCGAGGACAAGAAGGCCGAGGACACGGAAGCCGAGGACAAGAAATCAGAGGACAAGAATGCAGAGAAATCCAAGGAGGATGTTGATGACGAGACTGCCGCCGATTCCAACCCTGAAAACGATGTCAACATTCTTGACTTTGACCTTTCGTTCAACGTGGATGCCTTCACATCGGCTCAGACCCTTGAGGAGGACGCCGACGTTAAGACGGAGCAGGAAAAGACTGTTCGCGACGCTTCCAAATTTTTGCGTGAGAATGTCATTGCTGTTCTACTTCAGGACTTTACCGCCTACATTGTCTCGCCCATCGATGGCGGCTCGCTGACTAAAGCCATGCACCGCCGCGGAATCAACATGAGATATCTGGGTCGCATCGCCAACTTGGCCAAGGAGAGCAACGAGCCAGCACTGGTCCACATCCATTATCTGGCTATTCAGGAGATGGTTGTTCGCTCAGTAAAGCGTATCATCCGCAAGGCTCTGCGTGGCCTGCCAACGACCCATGTTCCTGACTGCGTGGCTCACATTTTGAACTGCTTGCTGGGTCAGGAGGTCAATGCAAAGCCCGTGGCGACTTTGGCTGAGGACGCTTACACCTACACTTCATTCACCCCTGAAAGTCTGCGTGAAAGCATCCAAGATGAGGTGTTGCTGCGCTACCGCTTCCAATTGCCTGAGAACTTTATCAAGACGATGGCCAAGGAAAAGAAGATTCCTCTCTTGAGAGATGTATGCCTCCGCTCCGGTATCCAGGTGGAGGCCCGCGACTACATCTTTACTCATCTCGCGGCCGAGGCCGCAGCTGAGACGAGTGTAGAGTCCGCTTCTACGACAACAGCTGGCAAGAAGGTCAGCAAGGAAAAGTCCGACAAGCAGGCGCGTAAGATCGCGAAGTCCAAGAAGCGCCAGACGACTTTTGAGCCCAGTGACATCTTGACTCTCCTTCCTCTTGTCAAGCAAGCCTCGACGCGATCCAACTATGCCGACGAGGCATTCGAGGCCGGCAAGACCAGCTTAGCCCAGGGTCACCGCCAGCTGGGACTGGAATTGCTCTTGGAATCCTTGGCGCTGCATGAGCAAACGTATGGATTCTTGCATCCAGAGACAGCTCGTTGCTACCAGGCGTTGGCCATGATCTATTACCACTCGGATGATAAGGAGGTTGCGCTCGAGTTCCAACGCAAGGCCGTTATTGTCTCAGAGAGGACTTTGGGCGTGGATTCACCCGAGGCGCTGCATAACTACCTGAACCTGGGATTGTTTGAGCATGCATCTGGTCGCACGCTGACAGCTCTCAAGTACTTGAAGCATGCCATCCAGTACTGGGACTTGATCTACGGCAAGAACCACCCCGACTCGTCCACGGCTGACAACAATGTTGCGGTTATGCTTCAGTCCCTTCGCGACTTTGACACGTCGTGCTCATTCTTTGAGAGGGCCAAGGAAACCCAGCAGCTTGCTCACGGACAGGAGCACGTCATCCTAGCCAACTGCCACCACGTTCTTGCCAAGGCCCATGCACTCAAAGGCGACTTTGAGACGTCGGTGAAGGAAGAGCAGCTTGCCTATGACATGTACATGAAGCTGGTAAGAATGAGAGTCGGCGAGATGGCTCACGCGAACGTTTTAGAGTTTAGTTGAAGGAACGTGGCATTGTACTCTTGTTGAGGTACTGTACTGAAATTGTAATTCTTATTTGTACTGTCTAGGTTGGTGCTGAGGATATGAGGACCAAGGAGGCTGAGGCGTGGTTGCAGGAACTCAAGAACACGGTCGAATTTACCAACCACCAGGCGTTGTATGAGAAGGCAGCACTTGAGCAGCAACAGCAGCAGCAGCAAGCCCTCCACAAGGCCACGTCTTTGTCGGCAACAGCGGCAGCAGCGGCCACCAAGGTGGCACTTGCAGAAGCGGCTATCCGCGCAGCCAATGCGGAGGCGCAGGTCGGATCGAAGGGTCACTTGTCGCTGAACGAACTGATGGATTATATCAACAACAACCCCGCCAAGGGATCGTCCGCAGCCGGGTCCAAGGCCAAGAAAGGGAAGGCGAACGCATCTAAGCGCGGGAACAAGAAATAGAGCTAGAATAATTCTTCGGGTCGTTTCTTTACCACTATCCCTTCACTGATAATTGTTCGTTACTTTGTTGCTGTTCGTTGCCCATTCGTGTTATTTTTTGTTCTGCTCACTGTCCATTCTTTTTGTTACATTTTTCTGGGTCCTATTCACGGTGTATTTTTTTTCAGTTCGAGCCTCATTTACTCCTCTGTTTCGTTTGATAAAAAAAGAAAGTATTGTCCATTCATAAACACAGGTATGATCCGAAGTCGAGGTGACAATGTTGATAAGAATGGAGTAGCGATGACAACTGGTCACGGTATAAAAGACACCCTACTTTGAGATACGATTGCCCTTTGCTTTTGCTCCATCCCTTTGCCCGCTATTCCTTGAGGTTAGTGACATACTCCAGCAACAACCACCTTTTCTGCCTATTTTCTCCCGA
Source organism: Mortierella alpina (assembly GCA_029449245.1). NCBI lineage: Eukaryota > Fungi > Mortierellomycota > Mortierellomycetes > Mortierellales > Mortierellaceae > Mortierella > Mortierella alpina. The sequence goes on along the minus strand of JANATF010000001.1, from coordinate 1,888,831 downwards.
GAATAAGTTTGTCTGGCCAGTCCTTTTTTCCACTTAGTTAGTCCTAGCCGAGTTCGTCGAAGCGTTCTCAAGACCGGATCTGCTCCATCGCAAGACTGGGGTATGGGGATAATGCTATATACTTATACCTAAAAGAACGCGTAGTAGCAACGTCTAATCACTTGATCCTCATCTTTTTTAGTCCAACCAGCCCAGCCTGGAGTTTTGTCGTTCTCCATGAGCGACCCAAAACTCAGAACCTCACTGAGGAACCCGCCACCCATATCCAAACGAATGCAAGGATGGCTCCTCCACCAGGAGGTTTATCGGCGAGTTATTTGAAGTGGTTGGCCAAATATTGGGTGGATAGCGTTGATCTTGGACTAATAATATTGAAAAGCACAATAAGAAGCGACAACTCGTGTCAATAAAAAACAGTTTTGTAAGGTTGAAAATGCACAATGACAATGGCACTACAAGTCGCACGACCTAACTATAGGCTACAGCGAAGGCGGGAGCTTGTACGCTGTGGGACACAAGTGCAAAGGCAGCTGCGTGTGCATCTGATAACAACTTCCAGGAGACTCCTTTGGTACAGGAGGCATGCGCTTGACGGAGGGCCAGATGATGACCATAAATGGGCTGGACGCGGCCCCTCTGTGAGACAGCGATCGTCAATGCCTTTCCAGATGGAAAAAAGGAGTTTGAAAAGCAACAAAGCAAACAGAAGGACAAGAACGGCGTGAATTTCGCTGACCGTCGGTTGCCAACTTTGACGGGCTGCGATGAGCTCCTATTTGCGCCTAGCTCAGAGTCAAAAAGGGAGCAAGCGGCATAGGACAGCCCCTACGTACAGTGCTGTACAGCGCAGGAGATGCTCAGACACAAAGACACAACGAGACACAAGGGTGTCCACGAACGAGGATGATCCATCTGATAAGCCACGAGTATCACTCGCAGAGTTTGCCCGCTACTGCCATTGGGCGACCATTATCAGATTCATCAATGTCAGTGTTGGTGTATCAGATACAATAACAGTGTGCAGTGTGCACCCGCCCTCGTTTATTGCGTTCCTTCTGTTTCTTCCCACCCTCCTGTAGCTCGCCACGCACTCACCCCACCGCAGAGTTCAGCATTCTTTCGTTTCCTTCCTTCCTTCCTGTCTTCTACTCTCTCGTCCCTCCCTTCGTCCTTGCGGATCCTTTGTACAGTTCACGTTGACCATCCGCTCATCACCGTTCCTTCGAACGCCGCATTCACAAAAAGCACATTTCACACCTCACGAATCACTCGTGCATACACATACAGACATACACCGACCCACCCTCTTGCATACTAAAACGACCTTTTGGACAGGATGGGAGCCGAAGAGTACTTCTCGATCCCTATCTTCTTTATCATCTTTCGAGAGACCACCGAGGCCGCCATCATCGTCTCAGTGCTGCTCTCGTTCCTGAACCAGGTCTTGGATGAGGACCAAGCTATGCGGAAGCGCCTCGCTCGCCAGGTAACTCGGGGCACTATGACGGCGTCTATTCTGGAGGACAGTGAAATGCCTCTCTTAGTTTACCAACAGCCAGCTTGCTCTTGTCTTTCTCGTTTCCGTCTCTACAGGTGTGGGCAGGTACTTTCCTAGGTCTTTTGATCTCTCTAGCGATCGGTGCAGGATTCATTATTATCTGGTAAGCTTAGGGACCAACACTTCTTCTGAGCAAGAGTGAACGCTGTTACTGTTTGATGCTTGGATACTCACTCACACATCCCCCTCTCCTTCCTTATTTTTATGCGTGTGCCTTTTTTTTTATTCCTTTCCTTTCATCGTATCCCCCTTAATAGGAACCTCTATGCCACAGATCTTTGGGCAGCCAGCGAGGGAATATGGGTTGGGTGCTTCTCCTTTGTTGCGGTGCTAATGATTACTGTCATGGGCGTTGCGATGTTGCGCACGAACCAAATGCAAGAGAAGTGGAAGCTCAAGCTCGCCAAAGCGATGGACGACGAAAACGCTCGGGGACTTGGTAACAGGTCCCGAAAGTATGCACTCTTCATCCTCCCCCTCATCACCGTCCTTCGCGAGGGTCTTGAAGCCGTGGTGTTCATTGGAGGTGTGACCTTCACAGAGGAGCCCAAAGCGATCCCCTTGGCTGTTATTGCAGGTGTCGCAGTCGGTTGGTCGATTGGATTTGCAATCTACCGTGGGGGCAACAAGATGAGACTGCACAAGTTTTTCGTCGGATCCACGTGTCTCTTGATGATGATTGCTGCAGGATTGGTCGCCAAGGGAATTGCCGCGTTCGAGAGTCAGGCTTGGAACAGCTTGATTGGAGCTCAGGGAGACGATGCTGGCAGTTATGATCCAAGGGTCAACGTCTGGTGGCTCAGTTATGGAGATCCCAAGGTGCCGGATGCTGGTTGGTGGGGTGTCGCCAACGCTATGGTGGGATGGAGTAACATTGCAAGCTACTGGACCATCGGAGGTTACATTCTTTACTGGGCCCTGGTATCGACATGGTTGATTCGACTGAAGACCAAGCGTGGCAAGGTCTTGGAGGCCGAGCAGAGGCCACTCTTGTCCGGCTCGACTAACGCAGCATCGGGCTCGAATGTGGGCAGCAGCAGGAGTGGTGCCACCACGGTCGCCAGCCGTCATGGTCAAGACGAGATTACCGCTGCTTGAAAGCGCATACCCTTTCTCTAGCACCACCCATTGATTTGATTTCGTTTTTGCATCGTTCGTAAATGCTTTTAAAGTCCTGTTGTATTTTTTTTTGTTTTGTCGTTTCGAGCAGACAAAGTTGGAATTGCAAGACAGCGCGCCTTGCGTGCTTTGGATGCTACACTCAATAAAATAATCATGGCCACTTACGATCCAACCGCAGTTGTTGTTATTGAACGTTGCAGGATACTCATTTGGGCATGATATTCTTAATGATATCTTTATCGACCTGTCTGCACTATAGGGACAGCGGGATATGGACACAATCTGCGTTTGCTTTGGAGTATCGTAATCGTAATCGAAAGTAGTGGAATGCGGTCTGGGAAGATTCAGGCTTTAGCACCAAAGACGTTAGTCGATAAGAGACTTGTCTTCTACGAATTTATGCAGATTAGATTAGGTGGAATAGTAAAGGGCTTGAGGGTAAAGTGGCTACGCGTCATTTGAAGGAGCGCTTGATTTCTGTTCCTGCTCTAGCATACGCAGCTGTGCCTGCTGTTCCGACTGCAGCCGCTCCAGATTATACAGGTTCTGCTCATACTGTTGTCGAAGCTGCTGCTGCGCGTCGGGAGACATGTATTGCGGACTGAGCTGCTGCCGCCGTGGCTGTACATGATCTTGTGGTCTCCGGTTGTTGGCACCGGACGATAGCCGTGCATCAGATCCATCATAATGGCTACCATTGCTTTCATTTGCGGCCGGGAATGTGACATTCATGCTGTTGTTCCTAGAACCTTGCATCTGCGGCGCGGTCCCGTCCGCGGAGGGCTGGATTTGAGGTCCTTGGCCATTGTTGTAGAAGAAAACATTTCCATTGACTGCATAGACGAGTGCTGGAAGAGGAGGCTGAGAAGATGTAAAAACTGAGCGTACCCCGCCATCTCCTGTGATGGTACTATTGTCTGTTCCTGAGAAATTGCCACGAGGGTTGGAGCTTGCAAATGAAGCCGAAGACTCTCCCTGATATCTGGGAGACGGTGTTTGGTTATCGCCGAAATACCCCATACGGTACTGCTGCTGGTATATGCCATCCGGATCACAACGGGGTTTGGTGGATGAAGAGTCAACGCCGCTATAGATGTCCAAGTGAGGGTCTGAACTAGGCGTCCTGTATGTCCCCTTGTTCTGCCTTTTCCTATAGCGTCTGTAGACGAGTAGACCAATGATAAATGCCACCACAGCAGCTCCCATACCACCCCCAATGGCTGCTACGTTGATTTCTTTGGATCCAGATGCAGACTGTGTAGTCGAAGGAGCAAGAGAAAATTGTGTGGTCCACTGGTTGGTCCTGATGTTGTAGATGATAGGCGTTGCGAACGAGTCTACTGCAGTCAAGATGTAGTCGCCTACGAAATACATGACAGCGGTTAGCTTGAATACATCTTTTGCCAAGCAGCAATTCACTATCTCGCATACATCCTTTGCTGTTGCCTGTTTACCTCCCCAGACCACAAAGTTATCTCCTGCGACGGTGCACGCCATTCCTGTGCGGTTCTGTCTCTCCTCGGGGTCGGCTCCTCTAAACCACGACATGGTTTTCACATCAAGAACGTAAATGCCTCCTTGAGGTATACCCGAGGGTCCTGTTCCACCAAACACTACCATTTTGGTTCCATTGTATGCTACCTCATGGTTGTACTGGTCAGTGTGAGGACAAGAAAACGATCTGAGGAGGTGAATTTCAATCGGTCTTTGATACCGTCCCTACCTGGCACCATGCAGTGTCTATTTATGTTGCTTGGAGCCACACCAGTTGTGCTCTATTTACAAGCAAGAAAATCCAGCACGTTATTATTGAGATTTTCCTGAGCGCTTTCGCAAGGTTGAACATACACGGTACCAGTCACTCATGGCAGTGCATACTATACGGCTCCAAGTGGAGGTCGCTGCTTGGAACTCAATCAAGTAAGGACTTGGAGCGTTTCCGGGGTTAGTAATTCCACCATAGAGGAGCATGCTGTTGCGAAGGGAACTCCAGACAAGGCTATAGTACTGCAAACCAACGTCCATGATTGCTGATGGCGCACTAGGCAGCGGAGTAGCGGTATCCCTGGCAGGGTCGTAGAGGGTCATACTAGTGCCGTTGTTGAACCCGCTAGGAACGTATATATACCCAGTGTTGGGGTCCGTAATAGACTTGAGTCCAATCCAGTCGGTTGAGTTTTGCGGCAGAGGGTGACTTCCAGCCCAAGTGCTCGTCGCCAGATTGAATATTGAGATCGTCCCAAACGTGTTCCATACTATTAGGTTCTGCTGATCTTTCGAGAGTGTCATTGATTGTCCCCAAGTCTTTGGGGCTGACTGTTGACCCTCGCCGCTGGTGAGTAGCCTCCATGGCGGGTTCGATGTGTCCCAGCTTGGTTGCGTGAGATCCAGAGAAAAGAATTGGGTGACGGTATCTTTCGAGACGACAGAGCCGCCTTGGATGTAAAGTGTTTTCTCATCAACAGTTGCATAGGCCATGTAGGTGACGGAAATTGGGGACTGAGCAAAGGTTGACATGGACAGGCAGGTCACCAGGAGCAATAAAGTTTGAAGCATGGCGTTGAGGCGTACGGGAGAACTGTTACGACAAAACGGATATGATCGGTCATCAAAGACTTTTTTGCTGGTCTTCATTCTAGGGATAGGAAAGAGGACGAGCCTGGCGGGGGAGGGGAGCGGAGAAAGGAAAGGTAAAAGAGATAAAAGAGAGAGAGAGAGACAACGCGGGAAGGGGAGAGAGAAGGAGAAGTGAGGTGAATAAATCGGTGAGAGCACACACAGTGCGACCATGTTGAGAGATGTGGCTGGCTCGGAATGCTCAGATGCAGCAGAGGTGAGAAATTTACCTTCCTCCCCGCCCTTGACCCCTCATGTTATTGCAACAACAGAGGCTCTGCCACAGACAGCGTGCATGAGAAAGGGAAAAGATAGTTGGCACAACAACGACAACCTAAAAAATGGCCAGAAAGCAGGGGCGCGTTTTTGCTTTCCATGAGTTCATTTTAGACAGTGTCGGAGGGTCGATGCTCCGACGTACAACGTAAAGCTGGCTACATGTACCATGCTCCACTGACAGTTGTAAATGGTCGTGCATGACAGATCGGCCACAGCCAGCAAAATGGTTCCAAGACTGATTTTGCAGATTGGTCACCGCGTGGGCTCTGTCTGGTTCGGGCACAGGGTCGACTCGAGTTTCTCGCGCACGGTACGTTTTGGGTAAAGTTTGCGGCTGTGCGCTTCGCTTGATGGGGGGACTGTTCTTCGCCAACCGAACACACATTTAGGGAGTGTCTTCAAACATTCGCCCGAGTGGACCACCATCTCGGCGCAATATTGCGCATTGTCCTATTTAAACCGCCATAGCAGCGGCTATCATGCTTTGTAGAAAGCTGAGTCTACATCTGTTATCGAGGAGGGCTTTGTTGGACTATACCGAGAGCGCCTGTGCGGCTCGTGAAGGATATGATAGCCAAATAGGGAACTGCGATCCGTCCAGTTTATCTATGATCAGCATAGGCGCGAGTCCGTTTAATGTCAAATCATGACTTCTATTTACAGGGTCTTGTACTCGTCTGCGGCTTGAACCAAACGCGCCGTTGTCGCCAACTCCTTTGCACTATGGCCAGCATCCGCCATGAACTCAAACTTGGCCTCGGGCCACACCTTGTGCAGGTCCCAGGCCGAGGTTGCGGGGCAGACCACATCATAGCGTCCCTGAACAATGGTAGCAGGGATGTGGCGGATCTTGTCCACGTTCTCGAGAATATGAGCGTCGGTCTTGAAGAATCCCTTGTTGAAGAAGTAGTGGCACTCGATACGAGCAAAGGCCAGAGCCCAGATGTCCTCTGATGCCTTGGCCACTTCAACAGGGTCAACATACAGCTTTGAGGTTGAGCACTCCCAAGTCGACCAAGCCTTGGCGCAGCGAATGCGCTCCTCCTCGTCGCTGCCGGTCAGGCGCTTGTGATAGGCGGCGATGAAGTTGTCGCGCTCATTCTCGGGGATGGGCTCGATGTACTTATCCCAAGCATCTATTAGACAGTGACAGTATTCAAATCGGTAGAAAAATTTGCAGTGGTTGTTAGCCAACTCTCATTTCGAGCCTCTCTTCGCCTCTCTTGGTATTGAAAGCAGCCATTCTGTCGTAGCACTGTACCAGGGAAGATGTTGGAGGCACCACCCTGTTCGTAGAACCAACGCAGCTCAGTCTGACGCAGCATGAAGATACCGCGGAGGATCAAGGCTTTGACACGATCCGGGTGCTCCTGGGCATACACCAAGCTATATGAAGCAACGAGCACGATGCATTAGTTTTGCTGGCTTTTTTTTCACTCCGCCCCTAGTCGCTCATATTATTTGTTTCTCACGCCATGGCAGTCGAAACGAGTCCTCTTTTGGAAATCTTGACGTGAGGCTGCCTCCACTTGCAATCTTCTTAGTCCATGTCCACATATCCTGACATTCCCCCATGTTCAAGGCGTTCAATGGTAGGCAATAAGGCGCCGTCTCTCTTTTTACCTCAACGTGCTTCCCCAGGAGCCGCCAAAGACGACCCACTTGTCGATCTTGAGGTGCTCTCTCAGCTTCTCGATATCGTCGACCAAGGCCCAGGTGGTGTTGTCCTCGAGCGAGGCTGTTGGGGTCGACTTTCCGGCACCGCGCTGGTCCAGGAGGATGATGCGATAGACGGAGGGGTCGAAGTAGCGGCGGTCATGCGCCGAGACTCCGCCACCAGGGCCGCCATGGAGGTAGATGACGGGCTTGCCCTGGGGGTTGCCCGACTGCTCAAAGTAGAGGGTATGGATGTCGGAGACCTTGAGGAATCCGTGGTCGTAGCATTCGACCTTGGGGTAGAGGGCGGGTGACTCGGGCATGGTGATGAAGATTGTTGTTGGGCAGTGAATGATGGGAATGAGTTGCAAAGAAAAACGAGGGGAGGGGCGTGCCTGGGAAGTGGGAAGTGGCTCATGTTTTGTGGCGGCTTCATTGGACAATGAATGTTCCCACGTCCTGTCACACCACAACGTAAACCAAATCCATCGCAGACGACTTTAATCGAACGGGATATTGTACGCAGCACATGTAGCATTTGCCCTTCAGTCAGCCAGGCAGTCCGGAAGCTTGACCTTGAGTTTCTTGTCAATGGTGAGCAAGCCCCAGAAGCCCTCGACAGCGTGGCCGGGCCAGATCTTCCAGGGCGCATCAAAGAACTCAAAGTAATAGTACGGCAGCTTCTTCGCATTCGCATCGCAGAGCCAAGTGTCGAGGAACGTCTGCAAGTTGGGGATCGAGGGGATCGAGGAGTCTATCAGTCAAAGGGGTGGCACGGTGAGCAATTGTTACAGTAGCAGCAGTGTTAGCCGGCAATTCAGAAGTAGGCACGTACTGGTGTTGGCGCTAGTAGGGAAAGTGGGCCAACCAACTTCGGTGATCCAGAGCTCAATTGGCTGCGCGTTGCCTTGATTCACAGCTGGCGCCACGCCCTGGTTCAGGTACTTCCAGAACCAGGCTGCAGCTTCTGCCACGGGCACGCCTGAAAAGAATGGGTGCAGGTTTACGCCAGCCTTATCCTCCTTGCTCGTCAGTGGAGGCTTGTTGGCGCTCTCCAAGTCCGACGTGAATACCGGCAAGGTAGGTTGCCCCAATGCCACGACTTTGGCCTTGACTTCAGCCACATGGCCCATCAGCACTTCCAAGGTCTGGTACTTGTCGTAGATCACCTCGTTGCCGACAGAGACACCAATAACATTAGACCAACCGTAAGTGGACATGACGCTGAAGAATTCAGCAGACTGACGCGTGAATGTGGCATTGTCCCTGTCAATCCAGATCCCGACCACAACTTTGAGGTCGAGTTTCAATCGCTGGATAGAGTCCATGGTGTACTTGAGAACACTGCAGTCTGTACCATAGAGACGGACGCGCTTGGTCGTCTGGACTAGCAGCTGCAGCTCCTCGTCAACAGAGCTCTGGGTGTTGAAACAACCAGGGAGCTGAGCACCAATGGGGACATAGGCCATGCCGTAGAAGACTCGCTTGAGCGGGTAGTTCGTATTGGGAACCACAGTGCCATTGGGCGTGATCACTATTATACAAGCGAAGGAATCGAGGACAAGCCGAGGGCGCAATCAGTACTGGAACAAAATATGAAGTCCTCCTTTGGCGCGCGACTTTCAAGGCATCCCCCATCGTCGTACCTGTAGGTCCTTTGGCGTTGTTCACACCTCCATCAGTGCCAGACCCATTCGGCCCGCCTTGACTGCCATTGCTACTTTTGCCGTCTTGATCCTTTTTGTACACTGCAAAATACCAAGCCAATACCGCAGCCACTGCGATCACCAGCAACACGAGAGTACTCGAGACAATGACTTTGCACTTTCTAGACCTATTTTTGCCCTCGGCATGTTTTGCGCCATGCGATAGAGACGCGGCAGCAGCAGTAGCAGTGACCTGCTCTGCGTGTCGTCGACGCTCCTCCTGACGGAGTTGTTGCGGAGTTGGGTTGGTTGCAGAGGATGTGTTTCCATCATAACCGGAGTACTCTGTATCGTCTTGGTCGTAGGGTCGTTGTTGCATACCGTGTTGATGAGACATGACGTTGGAATCAAAGTTCAGTTGTGGGATGAGCAAGCATTAGCACTCGCGAGGAGCGTAGAGGGGTACTGTACGAGAACACACGGGAGATCAGGAAAGTTTGGAAGGCCGTTGAGAAACGGCGGGAGGGGTCGTAAGGTTGCAACGTTCAACCAGTTCGTTTTGGAGATCAGGTTGGCAATGCAGGAGCAATTGGGTCAAGATGGAGAGTGGAATGATGAAGAGTATTGAAAACGAAGTAGACGACCACTATACCCGGCATGTAGGAGAGCGCGGTGCCTGGAAAAGGCGCGGGAGCCAGGCACAAAGCAACATCAAATATCTCAGGAATAGGCGTGAGCGTGTGGCATGTGCCATTTTGGTTCACGCCCGCATCTCGACTGGCAGAGAGAGCAATCACAGAACCAAGTGCTGCACAAGAGCACTTGCTCAAGGGCGCGGTGGGTTGACTGACTTCTGTGAATGTGTTTCGAACCAACAGAGGCGCACGGAAGAGCCAATCTGCCTTCAACCTCAATCGGGCGCGAGTGAGAGCGGGGACACCCAGACAGACACGCGTGTCGGCGCCAGATCAGAAATCATTATTTTCCACCGTGACTGGAAGTACATATTGACATCATGGTACGGGGAAGTATCGTATGCGCAGCGTAGCTCTTTGTTTGTATCTTTGAAGCTTTTTCCAGATGCATCTTCACAGCCAACAGACAGCACATCACATCACCATGGTACTGTAATGACACGCACTTCTCGAGAACAATGGCTCTATTGTCCTCCCACACACCCACACCTCCGCCATCCGCCCTTGTTGCCCTCCCACACACAGCCTAGACAGTGTCTACGATCTACACATTCCCCGCAGCACGATGCAGATCAAAAAGCCAGGAACGGACGTCAGCAAATTACCCTTGCATCATCCCAAACAGCACGCACCACTTTCTCCCACATCCTTCGTCTCGGAGAAGGACACCTGACAGAACACATCATGAAGGATCTAGATGCTGACGAACCCGTCTTCTGCCTTCACACAATAGCGTCCCATTCTTCTTCAGGGCCACGAGCGTTCGCTGACGCAAATCAAATACAACCGTGAGGGAGATTTGCTCTTTTCCGTGTCCAAGGATCATGTCGTCAATGCCTGGTTCTCGCACAACGGAGAGCGCCTCGGCACATATGAGGGACACATTGGTGCTGTCTGGACCGTCGATGTCAACTGTAAGTGTCCACTGGCCTTCTCCTGCTGATATTGAACATTTCACGCAGCCAGTCGTTGAGTGCAGGAGTTCTCACTCACCATACACCCATGAACACTACTAGCCACGACGACGCTCTTGGTCTCCGGATCTGCCGACAACACTGCCAAGCTCTGGGATGTTTCGAATGGAAAGTGTTTAAAGTCATGGGAGTTCAACACTGCCGTCAGACGTGTGCAGTTCTCTGAGGACGACAAAATGATCCTCCTCGTCACTGAGCCCCGCATGGGTTTCCCCGCCACCCTCCAGATCTTCAACGTCGAGACCGGTGCCACCGAGACCGTCTCTTCGGAGCCCTTGTCCGTCATCCACCCCGAGGGTCCCAAAATCACCGTCGCTGCATGGGGAGCTCTTAACGAATACATTGTTGCCGGTCGCGAGGACGGATCTGTGGCCAAGATCGATCCTAAGGTATAACGAACCCTGCTGCATTGCTTAGGATACATATACGACATCAAGCGACTTGCCCTGCGATGCACGAAACTGACCTCTGAACCCAATTCTTTTCTTTCTCGCTCATGCCCTCCAATCGCACTATCGCCTCATTCGACGCTTTAAAACGCTGTTCCTGTTCCTCGCAATCTCGACTACGAACATGGATCGTGGATCGACTTTTGGATACGTTTGGGATATTTTGACAATTGCCAATCACCAAAACACACAATCCGCCAACAAAAACGCAGACTGGAGACTGCATCAGCACCAACAAGGTCCACGAGGCCACCCTCACGGATTTGCAGATGTCGGCCGACCGCACCTACTTCATCACTGCTTCTAAGGATAAGTCTGCCAAGATTATCGAGTCAGAGTCTTTGGAAGTTTTGAAGACGTACACCACCGATACTCCCCTGAACTCTGCCGCTATTATGCCCAAGGTCCAGGAGTTTGTCGTTGTCGGAGGAGGACAGGAGGCTATGGATGTCACGAGGACCAGCAGCAGACAGGGTAAATTCGAGTGCCGATTCTGGCACAAGATCTTGGAGGAAGAGGTCGGACGTGTCCGTGGACATTTCGGTCCCATCAACACTATTGCCATTCACCCCGACGGTCGCTCGTTTGCTAGTGGAGGAGAGGATGGTTATGTCCGTGTGCACCACTTTGATGATGATTTCTTCTCCTTCAAGTTCCAGATCTAAATACAAGAAAACAATTGAGTAGGAGTATATGGCAGGGTTGTCGAGGGTGAAAGGCATGAAATATACGCATATGTATTGCATATGATACAAGTATCGCTATGGCATCTTTGGTTCATTCTCGTCGCCGTGTTCCGTTTCCAACTGCTTTCGCAAACTCTCCATTTTGTTCGCCTTTTTCTGCAAACCCTCTGCTCGGTTTTTTTCTCTCCGCTCCGTTCTTCTCAGCTCCTTGGCCTTCAGTCGCTCCTCCTTTGCGATTGCAGCTGCTTCTGCAGCAGCCTCTCTCTCGGACTCATCACCATCCAGCCTGTTCCACTTTGAAAGCGATGCTTCCACTACCGCCTGGGCTGCATGGAGGCCTCCTGCCTGCTCGGGCTCGGCTCCAAACCGCTCCACAAACAAGGCTGACTGCTGCTCAAACGTTCCGTCCTGGATCGATTGACGGACCTTGGCAAAGAACTGGGAGTACTGATGCATGTTATGACTAGAAGAGAAATCGGGTTTCGCGGGTTGACATATATTAGTTTCAATCAATAAGGAATACGCTATAGGGGAGCCGGCTTATTAAGTTACCTCATGAGGAGCACAGTCGCCAGCATCTCGTGGGCTTTCAAAAGATGGTTAATATAGGCGCGGGTATGGCGTCCTCCCTTGCATGCATAGCATTCACAGCCCTCCTGCAGAGGCACGAATTTGTCCGCATGTTCCTCGTCCCACAAATTGATCCAACGGCTGGTTGTTGATCCAGTGTTGCTGATTGTCGGAGCCATTGTGGTGTTAGGGCCAAAGGAGAAAAGGGATGCTTTTCCGTCCTCAGTCAAGTGGGAAGGGTAGGATGTATCAAACAAGTCAGCACCTAACGCGATTGACCTCAGTATGTCCTCTATATGTTGTTTGAAGTAGGCATCATAAAGAACTTCTTGTTAGTACAAGGATCTATAATTCAGAAACGTAACCCCCCACCAGCGTTTTTAAGAAATCATTACCAGGTGTTTGCATGCCGTATACCAGTCTAGGTTTCTCTGCAGGTAGATGATCGATGGAGGCTTTGAGCGATCTAAAGACCTCATCTCTGGATCCAGGCACTGTCTTCATGTCAATGATAAAGCCATCAACGCCCTCCCGCTTTGCCGTTTCCTGAGCACTCCTGATCCGTTCCTGCTCAAGCTGAGCCCCAACTACATGAGCAAACACACTGACGCCTTTCCATGATTTTCTGTTGGGACTCAGATCCAGCCTCTGGGCATCCTGGACCATCTGATCCATTGCGCCCTTCAAATTTTCCTTGCTGTCTGTGCAGCCTTTGCTGTCGAGACTGTTGTCACTGTTGGACTTCTTGCGGGCCCCATCCAATGCGCGATCCTCGGCCAGAGCATCGATTCCTTGCCTCTCCTTCAAGATCTGATCTAGCCACTTCAGGTTCCTCTCAACACTTTTCCGAACACGCTTCTGCCCACGCCCTGTTCCATTCAGTTTCCCGCTCTGGATGTGGTCTAAATCCGAGATAATATCTGCAAAAGTCGCCACGATGTCTGGCTGGTAGGCTCGAACGACTTTAAGGTATTCCTCCAAGGTCAGCTGGCGGACGCCTTGGTGGGTTACCATGGAGACATGGCGATCCGAGCTGAAGGAGACCTTGTGGTACCTCGAGGGGTCGCGGATGTCGCAGAAGACAATGAGGTCCTGGAGGTTAAGGAATTTAGGGAGAGAGAAGGGCCATTTCTCGAGGCCTGCTGGTTGATGCTCCTGCCTAAGAAAAGATTCACAAAGCGCCAATGGTTGCAGGTGATCGGGTTAGACTATGAAAGGCATCCAAGACTTTCTTGACAGAATGATGGATGTCTATGCTATTCAACCACGCTCCGATCTTCGAAGACGGGGCGAGGATGTCCTTACAGAATATGTTCGATGCTGACATGGACTCCTCCGAATCCTTGCAGTCTGAGCGTGTCTGGCGTGAGGTGTGGGACAGAACCTTTGACTGAGTACATAAGGCAGCCAGGAGTCTCGATCACGCGCCTCAAGGATGCATCCTGCTGATCCTTGTCCGCGGCCGGTTGGACTCCTGCGGTCTGCGGCAAAACTATGGTGGCGCGACGAGCAGCAGAAAGGTGGGTCGACTGACGGATGATGTTGAACGAGAGAGGCGACATCATGAGTGAGTGTGCTAACGGTCCGTGTCCGGTCGCATGCAGGACAATGCAACGGCGAGATGCAACATCAGCAGACTCAGGCACAGTTAAGGGGTACATGCGACAAATTTATGAACGCGGGGCTTCACTCAACGTGGAGGTTGTAATCGAGGAGACAAGGGGCTTGAGCAAGCTGCAAGCCAAGCCAGGAGCGCGACCATGCTCCAGCTATTTGTCGGCGGGTGCGGTATGGTTTCACTGCTTACTCCTCTCTTCTCGCCATCTTTATACCCACCACAATTCTACCCAACCGCACGCCTCCCTCCAGCAATGAGAACCACACTCTCCGCCGCAACAATCGCCTTAGGAGCCATAGGTTTGTCCTGGTGCGTGGCCAAGGTGACCGCAGAGCTGTCCGATGACTGCAGCAATTTCCTGGAGGGTCTCGAGGACCTCTCTAATCCTCTTCGTTCGTGCAGAGTGTACACTGAACTGGGCTTTCCCGAGATAACCTTTGCCAAGGATCACGATACCCCCAAGCTGCAGAAAGCCTTGTCCGCGTATTGTGCTACTCCAGCCTGCACAATTGATCAGTATGTTGGCCTTTTCGAGGGCTTTCAGGCTAAGTGCGCCTCTGATATGGTGCCTGACAACAGGGCAACCCTTGGCGCCGCCTTGTACATGTGGTATGGTTGTTCGCTCGATAATGAATGCGAAGTTATCCAGGAAAAGGAATGGCCGTTACCACAGGGAACGAGTACTAACAACATCATTGCTCGAACCAGGTATATGTCTCCACCTCAACGAGAGGCCATCTGCTTTCAGAATGCAGCCAAGACCGGTAACTGCGTTATCGACTCCGTGAACGAGATGATCGCCCGCGGCCAACTGCCTGACTCCAACCCGAACGAGGACGACCTCTATGGTTATCTTCAATACGTGACACCCATGGCGAACCCCATAAACATAAGCACCACAGCGTTTTGCACACCGTGCAACCAGCAAATCGCCAACATATTCTCAACCTACTATGCAAAGACCCCAGCTCCCTTCCCACTCAATTTTGAACAGGGATTAACGAGTAATACGTTGAACGTCAATATAATGGACCAGTACCAGCGAAACTGCGGTGTGACGCTCGGCAAGCCGGTGAGCAACAGCGGGGACGCACCTGGAGCATTCCAGCCGACCAATCAGACCAACAGTGGAATGCCTCCACCAGCATTTGGAAGTAGTGCAGCCGAAACTATGAAGGTGTCATCTTTGGGAAAGACGGTTGTCATCCTTGGTACCGCCGCTGGCATTCTCGCTAGTCTTTAGTCGACATAGATCTGCAGCATCATAAATGACCATGACTCCAAAGTGAGGCGTGAACCCTGTCAGTTTATGTAATCTGGCCGTTGGAATTCTTGTACGACGTCGCTTGCAATGCACATGTTGCAAGGGAATGAGTCGTGACTTGAAGGATTGAAGCAGCATCATATTTTCCTGCAAAAGAGCTGACCTTAAGGAGCTAGGGAGGTGAACAAGGAGCCGCCTCCTCGTCTTGACGATTGGGGCCTTGATACACGATCCAGCATCCCCAGAATAGCACAGTTCAAGTTCAAGGCGGATGAGCGAGACTGTGATGAAAAGTGCTCTCAAAAATGTGCTGCTCTTCGGCAGCGAGCGACCGTACTGGTTTATTCCTCGCGCACATTGTTCATTTCATTCTTTCATCCTCCATCCTCCAACAACTCATTCCTCTTTTTACTCTTGCTTGCCTCCTTATCCTCGACCCACCTTTATAACCTCTCTCCCCTCTCTCCACTCACTCTTAAACACGCCGCAGCACCTTCTTCTCAAGCACTGGCAGTGTACGCACCCCCCCCACCCACTTTTTTATATCACAGTGGAAGATTTATTACATTTTCAGCTATGCGCTTCATCACACTTTCAATCGCTGTCTCTCTGGCCATCATGGCCGTCACCTCTGCTGCCCCCATGCCGCTCCCAGCTCCTCAAGAAAGTATGTCATACACATGTCGATCTCTCTGTTTGTTCACCATTGAAGATGCCGAGGTTTGAGACCGCGTTCCCAGGGAGGACAACACAGGTGGTCGTTTTTTTTTGGTACCTGAACCGGGTAAATTAGTCCATGCCATTTTTAGGGCACGCAAGAATGAATTTCAACTCTCACCTCGTTGCCCAACGTGCTCTCAAACTAAAAAAAAAAGCACCACACACGCACACACACACACACACTCAGTCCACCAGCAACCCTTTCCTCTATCTAGTGTCCGTACGAGCATAGCGCGGTCTAGATTTGAGTTGATTGGGAGTGAGAGAGCGGAAAATGCAGTACAGTAGTAGTATCTTTCGTGGGTCAATAATCTCAACCGTTCGGTCTTAACCATCATCCGTGTCTAATTTCTTCTAGCTCCTGAGGAATACAACTGTATCGAGGAGTGTCTTCAAGTCGAGGAAGAGTGTCTGCTAAACTCGATCGGCATGAGCCCCTGTGTGATCGCCTTTGACGACTGCCACACCAAGTGTGTCCCCATTCCTGAGCCGACCGCGCCCGTCGTGCCCGAGGAAGAAGTGGTGCCAAACAATACCCAGGAT
This sequence comes from Mortierella alpina, assembly GCA_029449245.1. Lineage (NCBI taxonomy): Eukaryota > Fungi > Mortierellomycota > Mortierellomycetes > Mortierellales > Mortierellaceae > Mortierella > Mortierella alpina. Next base: position 1,872,435 of record JANATF010000001.1, on the reverse strand, counting down.
GTTGACACGAACAATGACGCCAACACCGATACCAACAACGACACCAACAATAACGTCACCAACAATGACGATGATAACGATGTTACTGAGAATGCTCCGGAGGCACCCGAGGAAAAGCAGCAGGAGACCAACAACGTGGAAAACACTCCTCCCCCATTGCAAGACGATGAGCCAGAGCAAGATTTGCAGACAGAGATCCCACCAGATACTTCTATTCAGGAAAATGAGGAGGGAGGTGATAACAACTCTGAGGTTGAGGATGGAGAGAACGAAGAGCTCCAAAATGAGGACCACCATGATCCCGGATTGACAGATGACGAGCAGGAACAACTCGAGGACGGTCAAAATCAGCAAAACGTCGACGGAGATGAGGCTGGAGAGGGAGAAGGAGAGAATGAGGGTGGCAACGACGAAGACATCAAAGGAGAAAACGAGGACGGCGACGAGGACGGCGACGAGGGGGATAACGAAGGAGGCAACGAGGGTGAAAACAAAGGCGATAACGAGGGCGACAACGAGGGCGACAACGAAGGCGACAACGAAGGCGACAACCAGGCCGAAGATAAAGAAGAGAACGCACTTGATGATGATGAGGACGGCGAGGGCAATCCCGAGGATGTTGACGGCAATGATCTGACGGACGAGAACGAGAGCACGCAGGAACACAACGAACAAGATGTTGGTGCTGATGAGGATAGCGAAGTGCCCAATGAGGAGTCTCTGGACGACGATGAGACCAATGAAAATACTTTAGGAAACAACGAGGAGACGCAGGGCCAGGAGAACAACCAGCTGCAAAATACCAACCCTGAGGTCAGACCAGGTGGGGATGAGGAAGACAAGCAGGAGGTTGAACAGGAGAATGAGCACGAGAATGAGAAGGACGAGAGCATCCCAACTCTTGAGGAGGAACAGCACGAAGAGAACACCACATTGGATGAGAATGAACCCATTCCCGAGCCTCAACAGGACGAAGAAGTCGTTGAGGATGAACACAATGCCCCAATAGACGGATATGAAACCCCCGAGTTCGAGGATGACGAGACAGAGAACCTTGGTCTTCAAGGCGAGAATGGCGATGACGAGGAGGAAGATGAAGAAAGCCCATACTAGGTCCGAATGTCTTGCGGCTGGCCGCAGGGCATAGCTGTGCTCCATAGATAGACGTACAGTATTCTTCCTAATATCATAATGACGGCTCCCGCCATTGAACACCAAACCTGTGCCTTTTTGTGTTGCAACTCAGGCATGAGGATGCACGCTTTGGGCTGAAGGCCGTGGTGTACATCTGGCGATGAAGTCATATGCAGCGCGTTCCGGAGGATGTTCAACACAAGAGCCGAGTGCCGCTTTCTTTCGTGACCTCAGGAGCTGGCCAAAATTTAAAGCCCCTCGTGGTTTTGGTCTGAAAATAGCCCCACCCAATCATTCCATACACGTCCTCGATGCCCTCATGCCCTACAGGAGGCAAAGACAGGAAAGGCAGGTCGAGCCCATGATTGCTTATGCGCACAGGAACGGGGACAGAAATAGATGCATTTGTATGCAAAGATACATATGACACCAGTACCACCGCTGTGGTGGTGAGTCCCAGTGGGGTACTGTTCGCCTGGATTCTCTAGAAGTTCCGCTTGTCGGACATTTTATGCAAGGCAGACAACAAACATATACCTATACAGTTCTGCATGCGGTTTACCTGAGCCAAAGGCGAATGTGCAGTCGACGATGCAAGGAGAGGATGATGCAAGGGGAGGATAATGCAAGGGGAGGATGATGCACGGAAAGGGAAGTCCACAGACACATTCCTAGACTACCCTCCCTAACATCGGGCTTCCTTGGCATAAACCACACTCGACAGCTTACTCCAGCAGGGGCTTCTCGGTCCAAGGTCCCAAAGCTCTTTTGGAGTGTGACCAAATCAGTGTTTACCTTTCGTGCGACAACCCAGATGATATTCCTTTCGGTATACAGTAAAGTGCGCTAGCGCTCATACCTCAGCCGTTCGATTTTCCGTTGTCGCACCACCGCCTTCCTCTGTGGATATAAAGGCGGCCTCCTCCCGTTTTTGTGTGTCTCGCACTTTGCGTACCTCTTGTCAGCCTTCCCTACCCAGCTAACGTTTCTTCCCTCTATTTTAATTTCACCATGAAGTTCGCTGCCATCGCTCTCTCCACCATCGCCCTCGCTTCCCAGGCTTCGGCTGTAATCATCGCTTACTCTCAGCCAATTGCTGCAACCCAGTGGACGTAAGTCATCCCGAGTCACTGGTTTCCTCACTCGATGTTTCTCCCTTCTAGCATTGCAATATCCCCAGGTTTCTTACTTCCTCGCCCCTATTTCTCTATCTTGTTACTTAGCGCCGGACGGGAGGAAACTGTCGCCTGGACCAACGCATGCAGCGACATCACTGGCAACACGACCTTTCCAATCACACTAAACGAAGAGATAAACTCATACCAGGTCGAGGTTTCCGGCGTTGGTCCCATCGGATATCTGGACTGCAAAAGGTCTGGCTCCACCAAAGTCAAGATCCCTGCCACTCTCGCTCAAGGAAACAAGTACTCTATCCTTGTTGTCAACGGAGGCAACCAGAGCTACTCTGCTCTGTTCACCATCTTGAGCACGGTTCCTGGACCCACATCAAGCGCCGTCTCTAGCACGCTCCCCACAGCTGCCGCAACAGCATCTTCGTCAGTTCCCAGCGCCGCGACGTCGACAGCCGCACCCACCCCCACCAGGACCAGCGATGCCGGTACTTTAAAGGCGGGTTCCTATGCGCTGTTGGCTGTTGTTGCAGCTATTGGAGCCATGGCGCTCTAGAATGGTTAGCGCCGAAGACGGAAGAATGAAGAGAGAGTAAAAGGTGCCAGGTACATGCAACGTATCGGAAATTCACCCTAATCCTAGACCCCTCCTCAGCTGGTATCTCGACCAGCGTTTGTATTATACTAAATAAGACATAATTCTAGCATCATCATTGGCACTCCTGCGTGTTTCGATATGAACATGTAGACTACAAAGTGTTTTCTCATCCACTGCAAAAAGCAAGAACGAAATACTGTAAGATCGCAAGGATGGGCTCTTTAATTGCGGGATATGCATATATTTTCGCTTGGTCCTCACGATGGCGTAATGAACTCTTATAGCGACGGCGAGGCGCTCACGGCGGGTGAGACCACGAGGCAAGACCGTGGAAGCAGCAACACAGGGAGTTGGGGGTAAACCTTATTAGTAGAAAGGTTTGCTTTAAGACCGGGCCACTTCACATTTCGTGAAAAAACTTCACGCTATATGATAGGGGACTGTAGGCTAGAAGAGCTCAATGGTCGCCCTCTATGGCGATAACTGGAGCGAGGCTCCTGCAATTTGGATGGCCAGAGTCGAGTGCGCGTCCCTGCCTCCTATAGTGTAGCCACCACCAAAAGAGGGACAGGCAGGGCTGACACGCTCGGTGGCGCCGTGGCCGCGAGAGCGGACGGTCTTCAAGACATGATGTTTGCCCGCCGTAGTGCTTTTACCAGTCTGGTTGGCTTGTAACACCATGCGCATGCTTGAGATGTGCGGTATTCATTGGCTAGTCCAACCATGGCGCATGAGTCGACCACCACCTCCCTCATGTCCGTCTATCCGCAAAACTACATAGCTTCCTCTTGTGCCGATAAACATGATCGGAAGCACCGTGGGTCTGCCTGGTTTGCCTCCCTGGTTTGCCTCCCCTTGGAAATACTGATGCATGTGTAGGTGGCTCTCCACATCTCCTGGGCACATGGTGGATCTGACAAACCACGCGCTAGCTGTCATAGTCCGACGCTTGTAGAGGTATAGAAGTTAGGATCTGATATGATCATTTGTGGAGTCGATATACACGCTGTACATTTGGTTTCTTGCACCTTAGCCATTGTGTCTTGGAATTGCTGCCGACCAAAATCTCGGAGGTAAATATGACCGTTCACAGGCCGTCGCCTTCTGCCAACTCCTTCTGTTGGTAGCTGTTGATTCTTTGGTCTCTGATCCGAGCATTGCTTCTCTCAAATTCTCACAGAGTAGGACCTTCCATGTGTGCTACCGATATCGATTTCAGGGAGTGATGACCATCGTTCAAGACATGCGAAAGACTCTGGGTATGGTCTTTGAACCGCTTCCTCTTGGCCACATCAACTCGTTTTCTTGTGCCTTCATCTTAGCTTTGAGTCCAAGAGACCGCTGCCTCGCCCGCTCGCGTTGCGCATTCTCGGCTCGAGGACGGAGGTTCTAAGTCAAGAGGACGGTGCTAAGCTGGTACAAGAGTTTTTTGCAAATGGGACCATCTCATAAGCTGAGCATTGAAGCAGTCATTTGGCGAGCTACTGCAGACGATATGGCCGAGATATTCTTTAGAGCAATGGGAAAGTCTAAAGAACCAACTGTTTATGCCAGCAATGTCCATAGAGGGTGATTGCTCTCGGTGCGCTCCTGCACTTTGCCAAAGAACTGGATACAGTATGTCCTTGTGAGAACAGGCCGTTCAAATCCTGCAATGGACCATCAGAGGACGTGCACTCCCTCTGCATTGTCCAAAAGGGCTTGGAGATCCATGTATATAAGGTGCTAGAGGGACTGGTTGGGCGTCCTTATACTTTATGGTTGCGTAAAGCTACAGTACTAGACCTGCAAGGTTCTATCCACCTTCCTTTTTACCCATATGCATTGAGCGTATAAATAGCCTGTAACGGGACTCCTATATAAGTGTCCTGCCTCGGCATACAATATGCTCTTTGTCTCCCTGACTTCTCAGGTTCCACAGTACGCTTCACTTGACAATTGAACAAAGGCAACGACGCCCCGACACCTTCTTCCTCCTTCAGTAGACTGCTCAAGGTTTCGTCCGCCAACTAAAAAGCAAAATTAGGATGGGAAAGGAGCGCATTTTTCGTTTAATATGACCTATCGTAGGTTCATTGAACACTACAGACCAGCAGGCCTTCAAGAACAAGATGCGGATCACCAGCGTGACTTTTGCTGAATTCAGTCATTTATCTTTATCCTTTAGCCGTGTCAAAGGTATCTTTGATGGCTTGATAGTGTGTGCTCTTGAGGTCCGGGTGCAACAACTCGTGCAGAGGCAAGGTGCCTATTTGGATATCTTACTTTTTGGCATGGACTCCTCTTGAAGTGCTGTGGCGACTCCGGGTTGAGTTGTGTTCTTGAACATAGCCTCTAAAGCCAGTGCTCTCCATCGCTCATCGAAGTGATCGAGCTCGTCCATCTTCGAACCCTTTCCTACTGATGGGCGCCTTTGTTCTCTCTTCGTAAACGCAGGTAAATGTACGGAATTGAGCCCACTGAGTCGCAGAAGCGGATGAGGATATATCGACTACCATCACTAAGCCTGATCCGATCATGCGTGGCAGATCTCGTACGTCGACAGCCTATTCTAGAGCACTTCCTCAGATCCAGCTCTCTCTTCTCTTCGAAACACTCTATTTGTCGAGGTCCAACCAATTTGACATCCAGACTGCGAGCGTCAATGCGATATTGAGCGAGCAAAGGCAACACTATTTTTCTTCGCTTAAGGCTTTGATCCCTGCAGTATAACAGGATGTGAGTGTGGACACCTTGCGGTTGGCGATTTTTGCCAAGGACGCCCTGGACCACCTGCATTCCTCCCTGGCAAAAGGACCCACCCCTGTTAACCTTCAAGACCAAAGGCAAGGCAGTGGTGGTCTACTTTGCAACTAAGCAAGGAAATGCAATTGTCAATGCTCGCGTTTACCAGACCTGCTTCCATCAAAACTGACTGTATTTCAAGTCCAGACGTCTCCTTGAAGCCACTAGGGGGATGGATGTCTCAAGAATAGGCGTGGAAAGAGGTTACAAGATAACTGCCCATTCCGACCTTTGGCGCCCCTGAGCGTCTTCATGCTATGAGGTCCCCTTTCAAGAGTCAAAAATGAGTGCTTTATATAGGACTTTCAAATCCTCGCTATGCGTGAGAAAGGCGACTTTGCAGTGCAGAAATGTAGGCTATGTTCGGAGCTTCCGCAGCCATTCACGCGCCATGGTGGCACCGTGACGGGTTTGGCGCGTCCAGGGGCGTGTGCCGTGTCGTGTCTGGCTGCAGTTCGTGTGCCAACTTTGCGCTGCGCTGGCGAGACAGCAATGCCAGGACGCACCCCGGTTCCCATTCACTCCGACACTCTGGTTCTGATTCCATCCATCCATCCATCCATCAACGCGCACTGCAACGGACAAGGGGAACGGCAGAAGGGAGCACGTCTTTGCAAGCAGGAAGGAAGGGAGGGTTCGCCGCGTAGTCAGCGCGTGGGGTGCGCCATTGGGTTACTCATCTGCCACATGGGTTGCCATGGGATGTGGTTTTTTTTGTACTGTGCTGCTGGTTGCTGTTGTCCTTTCCTTGATCCTTTTTTTTTGTCTTTGTTCCCTTTGCTGAAGGTGCATTCCTGCAAAGCACACACGCACACCCTCAAACAAACAAAGAGAAAGCAACCCATTGCCTGCAGATTCGGCAGACCCGCTGACTTCATTCCAGCTTGCTGCTTCTTCACTCACCACGCTCCCAATCTCGCTCTTCTATCTCCCTCCTCCTCTTGACATCCAGTGGAACCTACTCTGAGCGGACACAGCAGACGCGACGCATAACAGCAAGTGATAATAAAAGCTTCTTTGGGATAACAGTCAAGTATCAACCATGGTGAACAAGGCGATTCCCTCTGCTATTACGGAACAGCAGCAATACCAGGTAAGCACGCTGGACCATCAATCAAACGGAAAACGACAAACGCGGGCTCTAATTGTATTTTCAGGCCATGGAACAAACGTTGGCCAGGGCTGGATATACCCACGAGGGATATGTGGAGGAGCGCCCAAAGCTTGGTCATGGATCGCTGGTCTTCTCAACCTTGAACTCGCCGGCTGAGCAAAGCTATGGAGCCGCAGGTTTGGAGCAGGTGTGCAACTCCAGAAGCCCGGCGCAGGGAATCGGCTTGGGAGGCATTGCCACTGGAGCAAGTAGCATGTACGGTGGAGGGGTGTCCATGCAGATGTACTCGCCTGTTTCTGCGGGAGGGTACGCTCAAAAGCGGTATGCGCACACTGTGCGGTCCAGTGCCAGCAGTATCCTGTCCTTGGGGCGCCAAAAAGCGGAGCCGCCAGTCATGATCCTTCCGCACTACAACTCGCCGTATGAGAGTATTTTCTTTAATCAAGCAGGTAATCCTACGAGTCCTGATGTTGGATTGTATGCCCATGGACACTGTCTTCTAATCTAATATTTGAACCGGTCTACCGGTCTTGTCTACCAGATGTGATGCACTTTGTGGGGAGGGACCTGCGAATCGGGACGATATGCATCTCGTTCAAGCCGACTCAAAATGTGATGCACTTTATCGTTCGGACAGTCCTTGTAAGAGTTTGACACTTCATGCTGGTCCATGCGCAGTAGAGTCGGTGACAACACACCACATACTGATTTCGAAAGACCGCCGTCAACCAAACTGATAGAAATTCATCAACATTGATATCCCGGAAAGCTACCGATCCTCGCCAGAGTTTGAGCAATGTCGCGCCCTGTACCCGAAAAAAAGCGATCTCCTTCCGCTTCTACACACAGCGATCCAGCACTGCCTCGAATCCATTCCGGAGTCGGATGTGAAGCAGCATCAGGTGGTGCAACATCAGTCTGCTAAAGACCATTCTGTGTTTGTGCTGGATGAGCCTGGGTGGATGCAGAGCACGGGATACATCATAAATATTGTGAGAGGGCTGGAGGAGATTCGGCAAGAGGGATTCACGCATGTTCTGAAGAACTTGGAGGCTCAAATGGTAAATAAGCGGCACCTATCGCGGCAGAGCCATGTCAAAATGAAGCAGGTGCAGAAAATTAACGTCCACATTTTGTTATGCATAAAGCGACCCGCTGCTCTAGCCATAGACTTCGTGATTCCTGACCAGGAGTCGTTGACAGTCCCAGAAAAAGAGCGCTTTTGGGAGTTCTTCTATGGCTTAGGCGATCGCGTCGAGCCCGGAACCTATCTTCCTCATGCTCCAAAGGCGAGCTTGTGTATGCCTGACATGACTGTGGGCAACAAGGTATCTGATTAAAACTAACATCGTGCATGGCATTTGTTGATAGGTGTATACAGGTGTATAGAGAAAAAACAACGCTAACATACTTGGATACATTTCTTCTGCGAGTGTAGAATGAAGAACAGCGCTCAGAAGCTCTCACAGAGTTGATTGAAACTGAGAGCAAGTACAATGCTCGAATGCAGGACTTGGTTAATGTAAGTAGGCACAATGATAGACGCTTCGTAAAATGCGCGAGGGTCTTTCTCAAATAGCGCGCTGTCCTCATCAAATTTGATCCCTGTAGGTATATCTTGCTGAGGCGCGCATAGCTGCAGCTGGTCCTAACGCACCACTGGGCAAGTATGAGATTCGGGTAATTTTCTCCAACATTGAACAGATCCTCGCCGTCAGCACAGACTTTCTGAGCGATCTCCGAGAATACCAAAGCGATAACTCGTTTGGACAGAGTCTCGGGGAGATTTGTCGAAAGAACGTACGTATATTCCAGCATCTATGTTCATTCGCCGCGTAGGGGTGTAACGCCTGAAAGCCACCTAGCTTATTCTCAGTTCCCTATTTTCATGATGCTGCATCTCTGTACTGCGCTAAAATAGCTGAAGCGGATGGGCTGCTATAAGCAGTACCTGGTCCGATACAAACGAGCACAGGAGACATTGTCGGCTTTGTCAAAGAAGTTGCCTACATTCAAAGCATTTCAGGAGAGATGTGCACAAAGTAATGGCGTCCAGATTTTACCAAACCTACTGGTTGAGCCTACACAGCGCATCGTCAAATATCCACTCTTGTTCAAAGGTGGGTGCAATACAGATGTTGCACTTGCATGCCTCCTGTGTGATTTATGGATGACTAATTGGAAAGATGCAATGTTCTCCTGGTAAATACAGGCATTTTATCAGGGACAAGCGAGGACTCTGCTGATGTAGATGGCATAAGGCAGGCGGCTGAGATGGCGTCCCAGATAGCACATATGACCAAGGCAAAGCCGGAGCAAAACGCCGAAGTCCTTTTCAACATTCGTAACATCATCGAACACTGTCCTGACACTCTCCTCAGTCAGAGTCGAAGCGCTGTAACATATCTTGATGGACACGAAACCAACATGTTAACGGGCGAGCGAGGGAAGCCCATTACGCTGATATTGTTCACGGACAAGATCATGATTGCGAGGCGGCCCAAAGGTATCAGCGGCGAGGTCTTGTTCCAACTGAAAGAGGATGAGGACGAGAGGAAACGAACCGAGAGAAAGGAGAAAGATAGAAGGGACAGAGAGAGAAAGGCTAAGAAAGACGGGAGGGGCGACAAGATGGACGATAAGGACGAGATCGAAAATGGCTCTGGTGGACATGGGCCAGCTTATACCACAGCAGGGTTTGCCCTTCTCAGGAAGGATTGGAAGTTCATGGGCTGGATGGATCTGTTGAAGATAAGCATCTCTGTCGTCGAACAAAGTAAGTCTTGATTGACGATTGGCATTTTGCAAGGTATTAACCTGGCCCAAGGTGATAGATGACCAATACCTTCAACGCGCCTCTATAACATCTTAGCCGATCCGGAAGGACTATTCTGTATGACGACTCAAAATCATGCAGATACAAAAGACGAGCTCTGGGAAACTGTACGCGGCATCATGCCAGAGCATCTCGAAAAGCGGGACTCCTTTGTCTCAAAGTTCTATGAGACGCTGACACTCGCTAAGGCAGCAGGAGCTTCGATGTTAAGCGCCTCCTCATGCCCTTCAGACCACACCTCGCGCTTGCATGTTGCAGAATTGGAGCTCTTTTGTAACGTCTACACAGCAAGCCAGTATCGAAATGTTTCGTACAGGGGCGATGTCGCCCTTCTGTATACCTCGGGAGGCGCTGCAAGCCAGGAGCTTATGGACATGACGCCCGTTTCCCGTCTACCCTTGTTCGCTGGCATGATTCAAGCAACCGAGTCTGGACTTCGTGTCATTCTGAAAGGGAAATGCACCTTAAACGATTGTGCAAACGCATCGCTATCTAGCGGAGAAGAGAACCACTTCCTCGACGTTGATGCGTTCCAGATCCACATCACGGAGCTCGGTAAGCTCATTCCTTGCCTACACTGCTTAAGCTAGGCCACTCCCTTAATGGACTGACAGTTGTTAATTTTTCCCATTGTCTTTATCTTGCAACTTTAGTCGCAAACCTTCAATGGACAACATATTATTTTGATCCATATCAAAATGCTCAACTACATTTCAGCAAATTTTATCTTCGTACTGACTATTTGTACAAGACCGCCAGCTCCTTTTCCAGGGCCACCACATTGCGCACAAGAAGTCTCAAAAAGATTCTCGACTCTACGTCCCCTACCCACCAGCAGAACTTTTCATCAGGATATTCTAACCGGCATTACAGTGGATCGTCTTCACCAAGCGTCGGTAGTCCGTCTGGAAATGCCAGTTCACCAAACTCCCCTGGTGGTGGGCTAGTACGCTATTATCAGATGGGCAATTTCAGCACCGTCGGATCTGGATTAGGATCATCAGCGCCTATGTCACCGCGAACTCCGCCTAGGAGCTTCACAGTACCAGACATTAAGCAGCAACGGCAAAGAGATCGCTCCAATAGTCATTTGAGGGGCGACGGCGCCGACACTGTCAGCGGGAGCATCGGAATACGTCTGCAACAGCCGCCATTGCCTCCGAATTATCAGCTTCAATTGGGCGCTGGCAATGTTTTACGAGAAAGCGTGGCAGCTATGGGCGCATTGATCCCGCCAGGACCAGGGCGGAAGAAAGGTTTTCTGGGCTCCATGATATTTGGTGGCAGTGGGGACAAGAAGAAAAACAAAGCGAAAGAGTGACGAGGCGGGAGAGGGGAGGTGGTTACGAGCGAGTTACATCTACATGAGCAGAGACTGGTAGAGGAGCGCAACTGTGTATGGTATCTACAGCTCTCCCGTATTAATATTTATGTTGTGTTCATTTGATCTTTCCATTGGCAATTTTGAACGCGACGATAGACGGAAGTGTAGAGCCCATGAAGTGGGTCAGCATGCTAATAGAGCGCATGGAGACTCAAGGTGCGAAATCGAAACAAAGAAACGAAAGAGTGAATGGTGAAAAGAAAGAAATGAATATGGAGGGTAGAGACGAGTATTAAACAGTGCAACGTCTTCTTTGCGGGCTTTATTGTAAAGGCATGCTTGACAGCCAGTTACTGAGCGCACTCACAGCCCATGATCATCGAGTTGTCAGGACGCTTTATAGCCTCATTAGCACGTCCAGTAAGTATCCTCCTTTGACGTTGAGCGGACAAAAGATCACGTCCTGCCGTTGCGGCCAGTCTGAACTAGAATATGGAATATGGAATGACACTCTGCCCGGGGGGTTTCTCTCCTCTCTAACTGCATCCTGCTGCTGTTTCTTTGACTCTTACCCTGAACGTTAATCTAGATTCAGATCTCTTGAAGCTGGAGTTGCGGAATTACAGGAGTGCAATCGCCTATGAAGTTCTCAGGATCTACCTGGAGGAAATGTATGCCTACTCGCCGCTAGTTGCGCGGGCGGATGTACAGCAAAAGTTTGGGGCATGTCTTCGTAAGTCATTTCATTGCGGACTGCTAGGCTGAATACTGTACCTTTAATCGCCCGAGTATTCATCGTTCTTTTCTCTAATTCGTATGTTTACTCGCTGTATTCTGATAGATCACAAAAAGGTTGGGGAGATGAGTGAGTTGATCCTTTTGCGGTGCCAGACGTACCTGGATGACATGAATTCCGAATCACGATACATCCTGGGAGCCGTTATTTCATGCTACATCCGGTACATATGCTATAAGCGGAAGTAAGTCACGCAACGCGGTAGCGCCTTGCTGAGTATTAACGCCATTTCTACAATCGATTGAACTAGGTTACGCAACTCGAAGCCATATCGAGGACACTTGGACGCTTTGTCTCTCAAAATACTCGCGCTCGTCATGGCGAATTCCTCAGAGTCAGACTGTGATCCAGTTGCTGAAAGTTCGACGTCGAAAAACGACCAGGTTTCGCTGCTGGATATCTGGGCACAATTCTATCCGGCGCTTTGGAGCGATGGTGAGTTGTTCGTTCACTTGGCCGCGTCTGTTGCTCATGGAAACGATATCTAGATTGGCATATCATAAAATGCTGACACTCTACGATCTTACAGTGACAAAATCCGTCACAGACTCGCAACACGAATCAGACACTGCATCTTATACAAGCAGCAGGAAATCGCCCCAGACGCTCCCACTTTCTACCTCCTCACCAGTTGACGCTGACACGGATACCGTACTCAGTTTCACATCCCAGTCTACCGCAACGCCTCACACGCCGTCGGTTACACAAACAGCATATGCAGGTCAATGCTGTCCACAAGGCATGGATGTCATTTCAACAACACGCCAGGTTCATTTTGTGGATCACGACGACGACTCAACACGGGGGAACCATCACAGGCATAGCAGTGACAGTGAAGACGGTTATGACCCTGCTGTATTATCGGTCCCAGCTGACACCGTCGCGCCATTCGATTCACGAACATTGTCGTGCCCGCACACGGACAGTATGGAGCATGAAATTACCACCAATGTAAGATGTTTACCGCGACCGAGTCCATGTACACAGGAGCTCCTTATCCTACCTGCAGTTTCAAGTTCGATCATGACTAATGCCAAGATACATTCGCGTTCTAGCTCACTCGAGGACGGCATGATATCGACAACATCCGAGCCCAAATCCAGCAAATTCGAGACAACTTTTCGCAGGAGATTCATTGGCTGGGTGCCCAAGTTGCACAACAAGGTATCTTGAGTCGAGAGTCCTCGACATCTTCATCTTGCACTGCAATTTCAGTATCCTTGCAAGAGTCAGAGACAAAATTCTTGGGCACTATTACTGAAGACGCGGATTTCAAAGCTTTCGTTGATGGCGAGGAAATCGACAAACTTGACGCGCCTGGCTCTCAAAAGCCAAGGAACCCGCAAGGAATGCCAACGACACACGCCGAGAAAGACTACTGCATCGAAAAGGATAGCTACGGAGCGGACGCGATCTCAAAAAAAGGATACGGGTTTCCAGTTCCATTGATGGTAGAGGAGTATTGCGAGGATGATTGCGAGGTCAAACTGGAAGGTGAATCTGATGTCGGAAATGTTGACGACTACCCAAGTGTCACGGATGCTGTTAATATTTCGGCTGCATTGTCTGAGGCCGACTTCGATGTTGACTCGAATCGCCATTCGAAAATCGCGCCTGGAGTGAAAGAAAGGCCCTCGCATGTTCCAACAGACCTTGCACAGGTACCTTTCTCTGGTCGGCGATCAAGGCACATGGCAGATTATGTGAAACAACTTAGGGGCCAGATCACATCTATCACTGAACGCAACTTGGACATGTTGGACCGATGCTTGACTTCTGTGCAGGAGTTCCAAAGCGAGATTGGAGTCCAGTGGCATATGATGGCAGGCCAGCAAGACCATCTAAAGGACCAGCTGAACGATTCTATGGAGTATCAAATCAGGGTAAGGCGCACCAACCGTTGTTCAACACTTTTGTAAGAAATCTTGCCTTGATAGCCATTTTGCTGATTTGTAAACGAGCGACATTCTTTTTCCCTGCGTGCGTAGTTGGAGTACGAGAACGAGGCCATTAGAGACTTGTACGACGAGGTAACGGAAGAGAACAACATTATCTTTGAGGTAAATATAGGTTTTTTTGACTTTGTTGATGTGGCGTTTTACTAGCGTTGTCGTTGACAATACAGCTCACTATTTTCATTTTTCGCAGAGGTTCAACGAGGAACTCGAGAATATCTTTGAGGCTGTGAATACCCCCAACGAGGACATCATCTTTACAGATGCAGCGACAGGTCTACGGCATGACTGTCATAATCAAGGATCCCGTGAGGAAAGCGGGTGCTCCACAAATACCATGGCTCATGAAAGTCACCCATGCGCGCACGGCGACCATCCATCCTACAGTCAGATCCGGAGACTTTTGCAAAAGGCTATTCAAGATCGATCTCTGGCTGAGCAGCAAGCAAGGTAACAACGGATTATCGCGTTAACAAATAATGTGTTTGTTTTCTACATCCATTTGCTCTTGGTACTGAAGACCTTCTTTGTCGATGTAGACGTGCGATATTACAAGCCAGCTATTTTCGGGATCTGCTGGAGAGACATGGGGTCGAGGTTGAGACGTCAGACTTGTTTGAGTGATTCTTGAATAGAAACAGGCATGCACTATAGTTCCTCACCCTGTTCACCATCGGAACAAGCCAGAGAATGGTTATGTCCTTGTGAGACTGTTAGTATTGGGGGGTGGAAGCGCTAACGCAGCGATTGACCTACCTGAACCAGCATCGCGTCTTTTTTTTTTTTGAAGAAAAATCAAAGGTGGGAGTCATAATTCCCATCGGAAACATCCAGAGAGGGACCATGCATGCCCCTGTTGACTCACGTGCAACAAGCAAGTTGTTCGTGGACGCTCATCAAAGTTATGAAAGCGTTACATTTTACTAGTGCACAGAGTGGAGCAACGAGAAGTGTATGCTTGACACAAACTAACATATCGAGTCCAACTTCCCATAGTCTACATACAGTGCATACGTCCTTCCTGAGCACCAAAAGGTTCGGCTTTATAACGGCACAGCGCCGCATCTAGCATAAATTATATATTCCGCATCTGGAGTCCCTTTTTGATCCCTGTAATGAAATAGAGTCTTTCTACGCTTACAACCGCGTTATGAAATTACTCCTCGTACTGCCGCCGAGTCTTGGCCATGTCGTCAATCATCTTCTCATATTCCTCCAGCTTCTGGGCCGAAGTCATGGTCGATGTGGCAGACGACGGAGCGGACGACGGAGCGGAGGTTGGGATTGGAATCGAAGCGGGGTCAATAGCCGATGAGGGGGTCGTTACTGACTCGGATATTCCTTCCTCTCCTGCGCTTGGTGCTGTCGCAATGGCTGATGGAACTGCCCCACCTGCGGCGGTGGAAGCCTCCTCTGCTGCCTCAGCAGCATCTGCTCGAAACGCCGCCTCGTTGTTCAAATGCGCTCGTCCCCAGTTGGACCGTAGCAGCTCCAGTTCATTCGCCAACGAATCCGCAGACGACCGGTCTGTCAAGTGGGACCCATGGGACATGGGCGTCAGATGAGATCTTCCAGCAGTGCCTGCGCCCTGTTGCTGCTGCTGACCGAGTGCTGTATGGGCTGTGGGCAGTTGATGCTGGTTTGCTTCCATCAGTCTCAGAATCAAGTCGTCTCCGCCATTGAGGCTCGCCATGCTGTTTCTAACAGAGTCCGGGCCATGGAAGTTGTCCAGCAGGATCGAGATCTTGTTCTCCGACGCCCGCAGCTGCTGTTCCAGGTCCTGGTTGGTGGCCTCTAGCGACTGGATCGTCTTTTGTGCGTTCTCGATCACGAGCTCCAGCTCCTCCTGGTGGGCGGCCGCTGCCGCAATCCGCCTTTGCTCTGCCTCGGTCTCACCCTCTGCACTCTTGGCGCTACCTTCCTCGACCGTCTTCTTTTCTGCAGCAGCCGTAGCAGCAGCAGCCGCCGCGTCCTCCTTGCTCACTTTCAGCACCGCAAGGGCGTCCTCGAGCTCCTGAGCTGTGCTCTTGTTCTGCTCGTGGGCTTGCTCGAGATCATACTGGCTGGTCTCTAACAGCAGTCTCAGCTGTGCCAGTGATGTCTGTGCCTCCTCCACCAGCGCCTCCAGCTCTTCTACTTTTGCCTGGTAGCTTTCGGTCGAAAGGGCGCCTTGCTTCTTGTGTTCATGATGCTTCGACTTCAGCGTCTTCAGTTCTGTTTGGGTCGCGTCGGCTGCAGTCTCGGACTCTCGAAGCTGTCTCGTCATCTCCTCTGCTTTTTGCTCCAGCTCCACGGTCCGACCCATGGCATCGTGCAGCTGTCGGTGCAATTCTGCCATCTCCTCTTCCACCTGCACGGTCGCTACACCGACGGCTGCCGCCACCGCAGAGGCTACATGAGCCTCGCTCGATTTTGCATGTGAGACCTCAAGATCCTGGAGCGATCGCTGAGCAGTATCCCGCTCGTTCTTGGCGGCCTGTGCCTCATCCCGGAGTCGCTGGAGCATGCTCTCTGATCCCTGGACATAATGCACAGCTGTTTGGTAATCTGCCTCCAACTGCTGGATCCTCTCTTCCTGTTGCTTCTTGACAACCTTGACTTGTTGAAGCTCCTGCTCCGCTGCCTCAGCACGTTTCTCGGCCTCTAGGACCTGGGTCTTGAGTCCCGTCATACTGGTAGGCGACGTCGCGACCTTGCCGTCGGCTCCTTGGCTCAAAGCCTCGAGGATCAAATCATCCGCCAGAAGGCCATTCTCGCGCATCACGCCGCTCAGCACTCCCAGCTGGACCTCGTTGTTCTCCTGCTCCTTGGCCATCTCTTCCAAGGCTTCTTCTTTGGAGCCTAATTCAGCTTCCAGTGCTGCGACCTTGTCCTCAGACATGTTGAGCTGTCTCTGAACCGTCGCCAGTTCTGCCCGAGCGCTCATCGACGTCTGCTCCAGCTGCGAGATCCGGACCATGGTCTCACCCAAATCCTTGTTCGCTTGTGCGGCCGCCGCCTGTGATTCTCGCAGTAGCTGTCTCAACGTTCCAAGCTCGTGCTCCAATTCTGCAACTCTAGATGCTGAGGTAATAGCCATGATCGAATCATGCTTGCGAGAGTTGGTTCCTGAGGGACTGCTGGCACCACTGTTGTTACTGAAGGTGGCTTCGTTCATGTCTTCTTCCATGAGCGCTCGCATGGTCTCGTTCTCACTCTTGGCTTTTTGCCATAGCAACTCTGTGTCCTGAGCCTTGGTCTTCCAGTGTTCTGCCTCGCGCTGAGCCCGCTCTAGATCCGCGCGCGCAGAAGCAAACTCGAGTTGACGATGATCAATTTCTTGTCGAGATTGAGTCCACATTCGGTCCACATGCTCTGCTCGCTCGTTGACGACCGAGTACGCCAACTTGGCCTTCTCGAGCGACTTTTTCTGATGATCCACCGTCGTCTTCAACACCGAGATTTGCGAGAATAATGCTGTGGACTGTTGCTGGTACGATGAGAGACCCGCTTCTGACGCTGCGTTCTTTGCCTCACATTCTCTCAGTCCTGCTTCGGCCCGCGACGCCCTCTCGTGAAGCGTCGCCAGCTCTGCCAACGATCGCGTATGCGACAACTGCAGCTCCTCGGCCAGCAACGCTGCCTCCCGTTCCCGGTCCTGAGCCGTCTCCCTTGCGGCACGTTCTCGGTCCAAGATCTGCTCATGCTGCGTGTTCTGGGTCTGCAACCGGTCGACCTGCGCCAGCGCCACCGTCAGTCTCTTCTCGAGATCCCGAGCCCTGGCTGTCTCGGTGGAGATCAAGGCCGAAACCTCGCCAGACTGCAGAGCCGAGACCTTGGCCTTGAGATAGGCGGCTTCTTGCAAGGCCGCCGTCCTCACCCGCTCAGCCTCCTTCAGTTTACCGGAGGCGACCTGGGCTTGAGTGACGATCGAGTTCTTGGATTGATCCAGCTCGCGCTTGACACTCAAGAGCGCTTGTACGATGCGATACTTTTCGCTGTCCCGGTCGGCCTCAAACCCGTTCATCTCGTCCTTGAGCATAAAGCTCGCGCCAGTGGTGGTGGTCGAGGAGCCCATTTTTTTACGGGCCATGGCCACCTCCGCCAAAAGCCATTGCTCTCGCTGCTTCAGGTCCTTGATCTCGTCGTCTCTCGAACTGTAGTGCTGTGGAGCCGATGATCCGGATGCTGCCACTGCTGAGGAAGGTTGGGGCAATTCTGCCGACGACAGCGGTGTGGATGAATCCATGGGATGCTGGTGATGTTGCAGTTGTGGGGATCGAGACGTCCGCTCTAAAGATGCGCGAGGCGGGGGATTGAACGATCCACGGTGTCTGCTATCAATGCTCGACCTGCCTTTGTTCAACTCCTGGTGTCCTGCAGCAAACGCTCCATTCTGCCCAAACTGCATTGATCTTTGCTGTTGTTGAGATCCACCCCTGAGTCCGTGTTCAGAGTACTCGTTTTCCAACATATTAGGGCGCCGAGTCTCGTCCACTGACTGTGTCGCTCGGCTGTCGCCATTGTTACTGTTCATAATGCTACCGTTGTTGGGCGATTTTCCAGTCGTCCTTCGACGCGAAGCTGTGGTGGCATCTGTGGAATCGAGGCTGATCCGTGGTTGTGTGGACGTTCCAGTCACAGCAGCATCATCCGCGAATCGATTGCTCAAGTGCAGGTTGTGGCTGTTGGGGGTCGAGTCATGTCCCTCACTTGACTGTTGAAGGTGGGCAATCCCGCGGCGAAGATCAGCATTCATATCGGGCGAAGGTGTAGGACGCGAGAAATCGTCCTGTCCTAAACCTTGTACTGTATCGAGGCGCTGGACGCCATCGATTTCATATGCTGATCGCAGAGAGTTCATGGAGGAGGGCTCGTGGTACCGGATTTTGGCTAGAAACAGTTTTTTTGGTTGGTGCAAATAAAGTCAGCACACCGTATAGCAATATGTTCCACATTGGCCGTCATTGCTTTTGGAGTGCGGTCAGTCAGAAAAAAGAAAGAGAATGCCGTACTTGTGTCGAGGATGTAGATCAATGCAGAATCTTCGTCGACGTTCAGTTCTAGCTGTCCGCCGAGGATGTAGATCTTTTCACCCACACGGCACATTGAATGCTCTGTCCTGGGTGATGCCGAGTCCACAGTATCAGGGAAGGTAAGCCAGCGGCGGTCTTGAACATAGTGGTTCGCAAACAAAACACAGTAGAAACAAAAGTCAATACAAAATATAACGGCGTTACGACAAAGCATGATCTGGAAATCGTCCAAGTGCCGCTATGCGGCATACCGTTGAACTTGAAAGCCGAGAGATCGCCTAGAAGCTGGTCCTCATGATCCATGCCTCCGTAGATGTACATTGTATCGTCCACGACTGTCGATGCATGACCTTGTCGGCTGGTCGGTAGCACACCAAATGCGGGGACAGCCTCCCATTTGTTTGTGAGTGGGTCGTAACACCAAATGTCGTTGTAGAAGAACTGCTCGTCTGCTCCACCAAAACTAGAACCAAAAAACAAGGAAAATCATTATGAGTGTTCATTTCAGCAGGACAACAAATAAATCACCAGGCCAAACAGGAAGCCATTGCTCTGTGCAACAGAGAGAGAAAAACTAGCAGCAAACAGAGAGAGCATTGCGCCCATGACTTTTGGTTATTCTTGTGATGATCTTACATGTAGATTTTACCGTCGTGGGCCGCCGCACAGTGGCCAGCACGTGCAGGGGGCAAGTCCGAGGCGGGCTCCAGTCGTGTCCATTTTGGGCTCGCAGTGTTCACTTTTCGCAAGAGAGGAGAGGAAGGACGATGTAGCCATAGCACCCGTTAATACGAGGGGTCGAAAAAAAATACACCCCCACAGCTGGTCCTGCTTAAATGCATATCTCCAATGAACACGTTTTGCACTCACAGGACTTCATGTCAAAGGACGCAATGTCGTTGAGATAATATGAATTGAACTGTCCTCCAAAGATGTACATGGTCGTGCCAATGACGCAGGCCGAGTGCGAGTGGCGGGGTGCAGGCAGGAGGCCGAGGATCGTGGGCTTGTTCCATTCCTTGCGGACGGTATGCAACACGTACAGAGAGTCGCTGCACTTGTTCTTCACGTCCTTGCCGCCAAAGTCTACGTATCAATGGAGGTGAGTAAGCGCGGTGCTGGACAGAGCACAGACACATCTGTCGAGTCATTCTCACGCAAGGAGCTGTCTGCCTACACATGATGTATTGACCCAAAGTCACCGCGGTATGTCCTGACAATGGGGGTGGCGAGTCCGATCCAGACAGCGGAAGCGTCTGACAGCTCAGCGTTTCTAAACAACAAGATTTGTGTGGGGTACAATGCCACAAGCACAAACGAAAAAAGACCAGACCAGGAGACATGTGGGTTAACGATCCATTGAACAAATACAAACAATACCGCCAAGATCCTCCTGATCTGAACACCTTCAGACAACCACCCGGTCGATGATTGTAAAACGAGTGATCAACCCAGTGTGTGAAGCGAGCCGTTGGGTCCAGGAAGGCAGGCAAGATGGTTTGCTGCTCTCTCGTTCTCAAGCGCTTGGTAATATAAAGGCTCAACATATTGCTCACTTGGCTCCTTCCCTCTGCACTATGCATTTTCAATATGGGCCTTTCCCGAGCGACCGAACTGCGACAGAGCTGAGCGAGCGCGAGAGAACGAGGGGCGCGAGAGATAGATAGATAGAGAGAGGACAGAGAGAAAGAGGAAAAAGAGGAAAAAGAGAGAAACGAATGAAGAGAAGAGACTGATCACACTTACGGGAATCAATCACATGCATGTCCTTCTGTGCCGAACCCTTGACGACCCCGCCAAAGACATAAATATCCGTGCCCGTGTGGACGTACGAGGCGGTGTGCGAAAAGCGCGGGAAGGGATTCGTGGACACGACCTGGGCCGAGATCCAGGGTCCTGTGGCATTAGCGAAGGAGGTGTGCATGGTGGCCGAGGCTGCGACTTGGTGGGGTCCATTGTGCAGATGCTGGTGCTGATGAAACATCCTTGTCTTTTCACTGTCGAGCGAGGACTTGTTGGAGAGTGTGGGCTGGTGCTGCTGTTGGTATTCAACCGCGGAGGAGAGATGGGTGCTATTGGCAATGCTGTTGTTGGCACTTGAGTTGTCGCGCAGGTGTGCCCCTGAGGGGGTCTTGCTGCTGCCACTGTTGATATTGCTGCTATTGTTTACGTTGCCGTTGATGCTGCCCCCGGGGATATTGGAGTTTGAGGAGGTGATGGATGTGGTTGAGGCAGCGGTCGAGGCCACATTGCTGACGTTGTTGGACAGGCCACCGGCAGCAGCCATAGCTGCAGCGTTCTTGGCGGCGGCCTTTTCGTCCTTGTCCTTCTTGGACTTTTTCGAGAACAGACCAGCCATGTGTGGCTCTCTGCTATGTCAGGCGCGTAGCGTTAAAGAGGAGAAAAGGGAGAGAAAGAAAGAGAGAGAACGAGAGAGAACGAGAGAGAAAGAGAGAGAGAGCGAGAGAGAGAGAGAAAGAGAGAGAGTGTGAGAGAGAGATTGATGCCCGAGATGCCACGCTGCCAGGATGGGAGTCGAGGTGATACAACGAGAACTATGCAACGAGCTGCAACGGAAGAGAGGAGAGAACGAGAGGGAGCGACAGAGAGAAAGGGAAGCAAAGGAGGAGACGAAGAGGCGAGGGGTGACTGAGACTCCGAGAGATGATGTGGATGAAGACAAAAAGGATGAAGCACGCACGCTTGATGAGATGCGGGTCGGTGCCTGAGTGTAGAGTCGTCTTAAGCTGCGTTTAGGTGTTTTGCCCCCTGCCCACGCGCAATTTAAAGGACACAACTTGAGAGGGCAAACCTTGAAGGTGGGCTCACACACTGCTGTTGACTATAGCTGTTCCCTTGTTGTGTGCTGAGGTTGCAGCACCGCTTGCCTTGCACTTTCCCGCCTCCTGAGGCTGGCTTCAATTCATTTGCTTCCCTGGGATGCAAGGAGGTATGCTTGTTCTTATATTTGTGTGCTATATTCAATTCTTGCTGCTCAGTCGATCTTGATGCTGCTGTAGATCTTTCTTACAAACATCATGGTGGAAAAGAACCCGATGGCGCCGCTCATCACAAAGAACATGCCGCTGATGACGCTCATGTATCCAAAGTACAACACCGTGCTCGTGAACGACCGGATCTCCAGCGTACTCCAGTAGTAAAACATCGAGTACAGATACACGTACAGGGCAGCGCTGCCGCTCGTGAAGAACGACCTCCACCACCAGCGATAGTCCTCAGCGCAGAGATGAAAGTACGCCATCAGGATCGTGACCTCGGCACAGGTCACAATCAACACGCCAAAGACCAGGAACAGGAAGCCAAACACATAGTAGATCCGGTGGAACCAGATAGAGTTCAAAATAAAGTAGAGCTCAATAAAGATGGCGCCAAAGGGCAACACTCCCGCAATCAGCATCGAAGGCAAAGGCCGCAAGTAGAACACTTGGTCTGGAATCTGTCGAGGGATCTGGTTCGCCCTCACTGGCGTCTCGATTTTGGGACGCTGGAATCCAAGGTACGATCCGATGACAGAGAGTGGCGTGGCGATCAAGAACCAGAGTGCAACAATGCCCAGCATGGTGCCAAATGGCACTGCACCTGATGAATTGGCGCTAATCAGGAAAAAGTTGAGCGAAACAAACGCACCAAAGATGACCCTGATATCGAGCCGAGTACGCAAAAAAAAAAAAAAAAAAAAAAAAAAGTACATGTTAGCAGCTTTTAAAACACCGGATACAGCATGCAGGGGTGCAGAGCAGACGGCACACTTACGAAGGAAACAAGAATGCGGTTGCAAGCACGTTGCTCTTCCACGCCTCGCCTCCAAACATTTTGTACAACCTAGCCGAAATAAATCCGGCAACGATGCCAAAGAACATGTAGAACACAATCATGACAGTCGCCAACGACCCACGGTTCGAGGGGGACAAAAATCCTAGAGCCGCAAACACGATCGTGACCGAGGCCATTAAGAACATCTGCGATCCATTGCCAGCAAGAATCGACAGCAGCATTGGATAAGCGGGAGAACGGAAGACATCGCCGTGGACAAGCTTCCATCCGAAATCCTCCTGCATGTCCATGTTGTCATCCTGACCGCCAGTGGCAGACTCGAGGGACTCGAGCCGACTGTAGATCTGGTTGTACCGTGAGATGTCCTTATGAAGTGCTCGGAGAAGGATCATGGCCACCATTCCCGTCAAGAACAGGACAATGATGATCGAGTTGACAAGACTGAACCAGTGAATCCGGGGTTCTCCCACCAGGATGTACTTGTCCCAACGAGTCGCCCAAGCGGTGCTCACTGGCTAAATTAGCCGAAAAGGCAACCATAAAAGTTAGTGGTTTGGAAAAGAAAAGGAACCTTGAGAGGTGAGTTACGCGTGCATGTTGCGCCATGCTTATAAACACTATTAACAAAGCAAAACCTACAGTCCAATTGACAGAGTAGGTATAGGTCACAGTATTGGTCTTTTTCTCGTCCAGGTAGACCGCAACAGATTGCTCCGCGTCTAAGGTGCCACACCCTTCTTGGCCGATGGTAGGGGTCGCAATACTAAGAATTATTAGAACAAGGCGTTAGTATGATAAATGTTGGCAGAATAAAGTATCGCACTCTATAGTATCTAATATCCAACATTCTGGTGCATCTTCGCGGAGGGTACTCTTGCTGGATATCTCCTTTCAAAGTGTGCACAACAGCGTTAGCGCCGATCGGCATGTGAAGCCCCTTTTTCCATTGCGCTTCTTTTAACCCCATTCCTGTCCCATACCCCTATCAGCACACACCGCGCGCTCCTTTTCTTTCGCTTTGCCTTTTCATCCAAGTCGATTGAGACACATTTACCTCATAGGGCTGACACGGACTCCAATAACGCGTTGCGAGTTTTTGACGGTGTTGTGGTGGTACTCTATCGTGATCTCGTAGTGGTTGTTCAGACTTGGGAGCGACTTTTTGTTTCCTCGCTCATCCTCGTCCTCTTCACCCAGAGAAAACCCCAAGGAATAGATCTCCTCCGCCCCGTCGGCTGTGCTCTGTCCATTACTCGGTGGTCGACTGTGTCCTGCTGGCAATCCATCGATAAGCCAGTTAATGGCATAGTTTTCTCTGATGCGTGCGTTGATGAATTGCGCCTGCTCCGGAGACACGGTCGCGTCGCACAGTTTCTGGCATGCAAGCTTGGTCCCCATGAAAATCTAAGTGGAAAAAGTAGGGCGTTTTAATACAGACCTTGCGAGTCCCTCTGTGTTTGGCACGCGGCGGGTGCGATTGTATACACTGAAAAGAGTTCCACAGGGATTGAGAGCAAGAGTGAAGAGTGGTAGAGAGAGCGAGGGAGATTCTGACCTGGAAGGGCGAATTCCAGATGCGGTCGCCAAAGAGGATGCTGCCAAGCGACTCTGCCTGGGCCTCCTTCTTGCCGTTGGGTGGTGCACAGAACCCAAACTGGGGGTCGTAGTAGTCGTAAGGGATGACGGATCGAAGGTCGCTGTTGTCGGACCCGGGCGTCAGGGCGTTGACCATCAGGGGCACGGGCTGGCTGGGCTGGTATTCATGAGGAGCGACGCCAGGGAGATAGAAGGCGTCGGCCAGACCAGTGGCGGGGCGCTGTAGGTGGGAGAGGGAGAGGAAGGAGGAGGATGCGAGCACGAGGAGGACGGGCAGTCGACGCAGCAGGGCGGCTGCGAATGGAGAAGAGCGCGCCATGGCACGAAGGATGGGTGTGGATGGGAACGAGAGCAGAGAGAAGGAGTTGAGAGATGAGAGATGTGAGATGTGAGATGTGAGATGTGAGATGTGAGATGTGAGATGTGAGATGTGAGATGTGAGATGGGATGCGGCGAGATGAATGGAAGAAGAAGGAGGAGAAAGCAGGAAGGAACGAAGAAAAGGACGGACGACAGGCAAATGGTGAATGACGAAGATGATGAACACGACGTCGGAGAGATATCGAACAAAAGCGAGAGCGTGTCCTATTTTGAAGGCAGGGTCTGGGTCTGCCTGCAACACCGGATAGAGTTTGAGCCGGCTATTCATAGCCAAATGGACGTGTTGTTCGGTCCACGGCACAGGGACGGCGCCAGCCCATCCACGCGTGGCATCCACACAGCCCATCCAGCGCCTGGATTGCCGTATTGCGGACAAGACCAGGCAGCCTGGAAGAATAACGTGGGCAAGATTGCGCTTGCTGCTGGAGACACGTAGCTGTATCCTCATGTCAAGGGTCAAGAGATGGATTTTATTTATTGTGTGATTTCTATAACAAACGCCTCCACCATGCTCAGGGCACCCGGGGACGCTTCCTAATTCTGCTTCTTCCGAACGCATTTTTTTTCGTTGCTTAAACCGTGCGCAGGTGGTATCCATATTCGCATTCTTTTCTTTTGTTGTTGTTGTGTGTGTTATTAGCCAGGCGCTCTATGAGTCGTTTGCCCTTGCTCCTCGAGTCACATCCTGTGCATCCACGTTATTTTTTTCGTATCTGCCATGTTGCTGAGGCGATCCTCGACTCGGTTCCTTTACTGTCCTCCTTCAAGCAAAAAGTTGGCTGCCCGCTCAACAGTGTCATATCTCGATAACGCATCGTTCGCCTGCTGGCGCGTGAAGCCCATGCTGATGAGTTCCTCCACACCAGGAAGGTCCACTTGCGGTGGAGCCGGTGTCGTTGCCGCCGCCGCTGCTGCTGCTGTTGCTGCTGCATTACCGGATGAGGCATCAGTCGCACCCGCAGTGACTGCAGGTGTAGCACTCGAAGTTGACAAGGACGAGAACTCGGCTTCAAAATCTCCAAACCCTCCAAATCCATTGTTGGCCGATGCTGCTTCTTCAGCACCGGTGGTTGGTGTGGCCGAAGAGCCCCCGAATCCACCAAAGGCTTCATCTAGGTCCAACGCCGTAGCCTGACGCGCTACAACTGGTTTACCACTCGTGTTGAACTCCATCTCGCCAAAGGACTCCTGCCGTACGGGCGCAGTAGTGCTGGGGAAAGGTGCAGAGAAACTTGCCCCGAATGCATCGGTAGCGTTACTGGCGCCTGGGGCCGCAGCGGAAGATGGTGTGGCTGCAGGAGGACCAAAGGCGTCATCAAATGAGGAGTTGAAATCAAAACCCTCGTCGAATCCACCACCGCTGACTCCAAATCCGCTCGTGCCACTGCTCACTTTCGGTGCTGCCAGCTCCACACCATTAAACGCCGAATCAAAGTCATCGCCGTCACCAGATCCACCAAAGGCCGCCTCAAACTCTCCAAAGTCGGCCGCCGTTAGCTTCTTGGTCACCGATCCAGTCGAGACCGGGGGGGCTGTGGCTGCCGGTACAAGCGTGCTTTCGGAACCAGCAACTTCTGGGAGAGCTGGGGCAGCATCTTCCCCCTGAGACGCAAGTGTCTCAGCAGGTGCGAAGGCCTCCCCTTGCGTGGCAGCCGACGGGGCAGCTGGAACTGGGGGATCAGGTGAAGCTACCGAGCTTGTCGCTTGCACAAAGGCGTCGTCATCGTCATCTTCATCATCTTCCGAAGAATCCTCGTCCGCGTGGTTCATCTCCACGATAGGTGGGAACTCGTCCTCCTCAGCCTCCTTGCTCTTCTCAAGAGTCTGCGTAAATGGTGAAGCTGCGCTGAAATCGTCATCGAATCCAAAAGCACTCACGCGCTTCGCCTTGGTCGCATCGGCACCATCACTCACGCCATCAATATCCGGGAACGCTTCCGCAAAGGCTTCGGCCGACTTGACACCATCAGAGCCCATAGCGCTGTTGTTCTTGCTGAGCGGAGGCTTGGAAGACGAGCTGGTGGCAAACCCTGTGAATGCAGAATCAAAGTCCATCTTGGTGACTGGAGGTGTGTCCATAGCTGGGAACGCCATCGAACCAAAGGGATCCTGCGATCCTGCAGGCGGTGACGTTGGAAGAGACTCGGCTGCTGCCGTCACTGACTCTGCTGGAAGCTGGGGCGTCTCTGGGAAAGGAGAGGTCGTCAGCTCGGGCTGTCCTGCCATAGTGGCATGAGCAGCATGGGTTGAGGGAGACCAAAGATTCTCCTGCAGGGCTGCGGCTCCCGAGGCTGGGGCAGTCAAGAGTGTATTGCTGTGTTCCGCCGACTTTGTACTCATTCCAGTTCCTTGATGGGCAATGGGCTCTACGACTGCTCCTGAGAACGATGACCCTGTGGCCTGTCTGGAGATGGACTGGAACGGCGAAGATCCTGTTGTCTGCCGAGGAATGGTCTCAAAAGGAGATGATCCGGTCGACTGACGGCTCAAAGACTGTGGTGCGCGAGGGGAATGGACACTGTGGAAGCTGCCAGTAGGGCTGCGCAGTGCCGGTGGGATGCCAAAGGCTTCCTCGGCTTCGGGAGAGACGCGCGATGTGAACGAAGACGAAGGAGACGCAACGCCAGTACCACGGCTTGCTGGTGGAGGTGGAGGCTCCTTTCTAGAGCCTCGAGGTGCTGGAGGGGGTGGAGGCCCAGAGGGTGCGAGCGATGAAGTAGACGCAGGAGACAAAGTAGACAGGGACTGAATCTCCTTGGCTGCTTGGGCTGCCTTCTCGGACTCTTGAGCAATCTCGCTTACAATCTTTTGCTTGTCGGCGTCGCTGGCCGACAGTTGACGGCGTGCTATCTCCAGCAATCCCTTCTGCCTTCCAGTGTCCTTCTTCTTTGCCTCAAGTTCCTCGCGCAGCTTAATGGTCTCCTCATTGTTCTGTCTCAGCCTAGCCCTGATCATGTTGGATTCCTCTTGATCTTTGGCAAGCGTAAGCATGAACTCGTCCTTGTTTGACCTCGCAATGTTCAACTCCCGCTCCGAAACGGCATATTCCTCGCGCAACTTGATGAGCTGTGGCTGGATGGAAGACAGCGTGCTTTCCAGATCCCTGATGGCCTTGGTCTCGCCCTCGTGCAAAGTCTTGATTTGGTTCAAGCGAATGCTGATGTCCTGCTTCTGAGCCGACAACACCGACAGTTGCTTCTCAAGGATTGCACGCTTGGCCTGCAGGTCCCCAGTGACTTGGCTCAGGTTGTTGATCTGGTTTTGCATCGACGCCAACTCACCGGTCTCCGATGTGAGTTTTGAGGTCAAGTCTTCCGCGCCCATCAGATCCTTATCGGCTTGAGAGGATGTCGAAATTCCAACCGCATTGATCGCTGAAGTCAAAGAGGGCCCGTCTCCCAGTAGATCAAACGACTGGCGCCTATATTGCGACTGCGAAGAGGGCATCGTCATGCCTAAATTCATTGCCATGAAAGAATGAAAGGAAGGAGAGTGATAAGTGATTCAGCGTTGGAACAGAACAGATGCACCACCATAGCAGAAAAATTGCAGCTCACGTACTGCGAGCGGGTTCCTGGCCAGCAAAGGCGCCCGTGACCGATAGACGACTGCGGAGCGAAGGTGGGACCAAGGACAATGGCAGTGTCTTTGGGATTGGCGCGTTGGTGGCATTTTTCCGGTTGATGAGCAACATGGCGACTGCAAACTCGTCCTTGGAAAGATTACCAGATCCTGTGATGTCCGAGAGATCCCAGATCTGGGCCAAAACTGACTCGGGCAGCCTCGAGTTCATGAAGAACCTGCTAGCCTCCTCGCCTATAGTTTTGCATTAGAAAGAAATGGGAGAACAACGAAGACAAAAAACAACTTAGTTGACAGATCCCAGTAGCATATCCTGGGTTGACTTGCGGCTACATGAGAAGAACTAGTACCTCCAATAACACCAGTGCCGTTCTTGTCCAGCTGGTCAAAGAACCGGTCAAACTTGGCCTTCTCCTCGGGACTAATATCCCATGGCACGTTGTCAGATGCGCCAAAGAGATTGCTGCTGCTACCTGCGCCGCCAGTGTTCTGCTTTGCGAGAGGGCTGGATGTCATTCCCAGGGATCCAGTGAGCTGTCGCCCCACGAAGCCAGGGCTGCTGTGGACGTTCAAATTGCCACCGGTGAGCTGCCGCGGCAGAGTTTGAGCACCCATAACGGGGGATGAGATGAGTCCTGCTCCGGATATTCCGCCGCCTGCAACTGAGCATGCCTTGAGAATGGACGCAGGCAAGGTGGTGGGGAGACTTGCGACGGAACCATCCATCGTGTGCTGGATATAGTACATGGCGATTGTAAAGTCCGTAATGTCGAGTGACCCCCTCTGCTTCGTGTCAGCAAGACTCCTGAAAACGTCCAGACCAAGCGACATTAGTAGAGTACATGACGAGTGCGAAAGACAATAAAAATGTTAGAATTGAACATACGAAAGCTCAAAGGCTCGTTGCGGCCACTGAACGCAATCCGCCATTGCGAGCAAACGGTTTCGTACCAGATCTGACTCAGCTTTTCGACGGGCAGCTTGGACTTTAAGAACACCTCACGGGCCTTGTCGCCGTCAAGGAGCCCGTTGACGGGACCACAGGCGACAAACATGCCGCCGTACTTGGTCCTGTCATCGTTGGTCAATGGTGGCTCTGCACCCGATGCAGATCCTGATCCAGTCAGCTGAGCAGCAATGGGTGTTTGTGAAGAGTCGCCGGTCTTGGTAGGGGTGATACCGTCAAAGTGGGGCAGCGGAGCATCTAGCAAAGGGGCCACATGATGAAAAGGGTGTTCTCTTAGGAAGCTGTCTATTACCACATGCATACCTGTCGTTTGCCGTGAACGATCTTTTGTTATCAGGGCGTGGATGGCTTACCGACGTTGATTAGGGCCGCTGACGGGGTCTTGCCGCTCTGCGCATGAGCAATCAACTTGACGGCGATGCTAAAGCCCTGCTGTCCCAAGACGCCTTTGTTGTCCGAGTCCGCCAGCACCCAGATCTATTTTGCAGACGGCAAAAATGGGCAAGCGTGAAAGAGAGTTAATGATCCTGCATAGCTCCGATGGGAGCGCTGCTCATTTTAATTATCGCGGGCTGCAGCAGACAGGTCTCCAGCGTATCCATCCCGTCTATTATATATAGAAAGCAAAGAGCCGACAAAACGACAACGACATGTACGCACGCACACAGGCACAAACATAGAGAACAAGGACGACAGTGCGAGTGAGAAGCAGTGAGAAAGAACATTTCTCAGAATCGGGCTATTCTCCGCAGGTTGTGTTACGTTCACTCTGCTGTCTACTCTCACGGCCTCGTGCTGCCCAACCGTCAATGACGGTCGAGCAGCTATCACGCCGCGGCTGTATCTCTCGTCACCGTCCTGCATCCAGCGTGTGTCAAGGAGGGGGAACTGGACATGGTATCATTGTATCTATACCTGACCAAGGACCTGGGGAGGTAACCCACTCTTGGCAAAGAAGGGCACTGCATCGGCTCCGGTGATAAATCCACTGTTGTCCTTGTCTGCCGCAGCCCACAGCTGTCCGTAGATTTGCTTTTCTCGCGTCGTTAATGTGATTTCTAAAGCCGGCGGATGAGAGCAAAGCAGGGAGAGAATGATGTGCAATCAGTATTCAAGAATCCAGCCGCCCTCTTCCCCCTTTGGAGCGCAGTAGTGACAACTGCATGCTTGAAACGTCGCCGGCCTGGCACCGGAGAGAGGTCACGTCTGGCCACCTCTTGCGGCAGCCCTTTGACCGGGTGGGCTGTTTTTGTCCCTCTCCTTCGCCTTTGTTTCTGCTGCGTTGGGTGTTGTTTTCTGTGTTCAAGAAAAGGAGCGAGCGACGCCCTCCCCAGCTGCAACAGCCCGGCTGACAATCTCAAGATGCGTGGGAACAGTGCGATGACAAAGTACCTCGTCGACGAACAGTGCCCGTGCCGTCGCGAGTGATGGGGCTCCCGAACGAGGCCATTTCTGCTGGCTGTGTGGGTGCTAGGAGAGTGTGACGTGTGCGAGAAGCGCTGCTGATGGCGGATAATGTAATGGGGAAAGAGGGACAACGAGGGTCGAGTACGGATGAGATTGTGTCGAGGAGGAGGAGGTTGGGTGTGTTGGTGAGAGGTGTCGGGGTGTGGGGTGTGAGAGATGTGAGGTGTGAGGTGTGAAAGGAGAGAGAGAAAGTGCGAGCGGTGTGCGTGTGTGTGCGAAGTAGTGCGTAATAAAAAAGAAAAAAGAAGCAGAACTCAAAAACTCTGTGTGCCAATTCAGCAAGTGTGAGTCGAGTCGGAACAGGCTACCGTCGGGCTCCTTGCCCTCTCTTGTTCTTCTCTCCCTTTGGCTTGCTTCCCTTTACCTGTCCTTGACCTGTATTGTGCCTGCCTTGCTTCCATCGCCTTCCCTCCCCCCCCCCCCCCCCCCCCCCCTCTCCTTCAATTATACAGTTGCCATTGGGGATATCTCAACCTCCGCTTGACTGACGCGCGATATCCATATGAAACCACGGAGATACCATGAAACGAGGGAGGGGACAGGGCACAGGCTGTGCTGTGCGTCTTGGGGATGCAAATGCCTGTTTTTATTGGGTCCTGCGGCAGTTTAAACCGTCGCTAACGGGCTGTCTATGCCTGAGTGCCTTCGTTGGCATCCCTCAGGCGCTTCAGGGCCTTGTTCGACTCGACAATGCTCTGGTTAAATCCTGTCTTCAACCCATGCTGCTTCGACTGCCTGTAATAGTCCTGTGCCTTCATCACATCGCCTTTCATCTAAGACCAGAGACGCAAGAAAAGAAACATGGACTTCAATAAACGAGTTTTGTGGGAGTTTTTTTCTTGCAGATGCAGATCGGCCCTTACCTCGTGAAGCATTCCGAGATTATATAAAATCACTCCGCAACCCTCGTCGCACTCTTGACCGCTCTGCGTGGATCCGACTTTGAGTCCTCGCTCGGCCCATCCAGTCGCATCTTCCACGTTACCGAGCCCTGCAAACACATCCGAGATGTTACACATCAAAACAGCAGCGTGGCAAGAATTTTGGTCCACCAGAGACAGTGCGCGGATGTACAGCGGAAGAGCGTTGCTAAAAAGATATGGCAAGAGAGAAGAAAACTCGTTTACCATAGTTTCCTTGACTTGGCTTTTTCCTCCTGCTTTTTTAGACATGACGCCAAACGAGATGATCAAAGACTTACGAGTACACGCCCTTGCTAGTGTAGAATCCTCCAAGAGCCTCCAGACTTGCTCCCAGGTCAGTCTTGGTCATCCATGAAGGCAACTTGTCAAAATTAAACTGCTTTCGCATCGCTTCCTGGTCCCTCGCATTCTGCAAACGTCTTTCCTCCTCCGAGATGTTGGACTGCCTCTCTACCACACCATCATGGTTTTTGAGCAACTGCTCCACCGACCACAGATAGTATCTCTCTGCCTGCTGATCCTTCCTGATCGAGTGATACAAATCACCAAGCTTTTGAGCAATGCCCACGGCCTTGAGTCGGGTCGGTCCATCCAATCTCCTGGGTCTGTGTTGGTGTTCTGGCTCTGATTGTTCCAAAGACGATGACCGTCCTTCCAGTTCACTCGTCTGACCTTGCATGGCAGATGACGAACTCTTGTCTTCGGTTGCACCAGTACTTCTCACAGATTCATTTCCTGTTCCCAATGTTCTTCCATGAACGAGGCACTCGAACGCCATGCCAAGCACATCGATCGCCTCCTGAACGCGCCCAATCTCCTGGAAGAGTGTTCCTAGCTGGATCATGATCCCCGTGACCTCTTCGCCGTCCACCCGCAGATCCGGATGCTGCATCGCGGCATTGAGTGCAGAGCGATAGAACGTAATGGCCTTGTCGTTCTTGTCAATGTCGGAGCTGTAGTTCTGGTAGTAGAGTGCCTTGCGAAGGTCGTTACGGATGCCCTCGGGAAAGCGGTTGACGCCCGAGGTGTAAAACTGGAAAAGGCCGAATCCCGTGAGCGAGATTCCTCCCAGGATCAGGGCTACGGCTGCCAAAGGGAAGTCGCCGCGACCAGAGCCCGAGGACGAGGACGAGTACTGACGCACTCCAGCTGTTGTTACTGAGGATCGAAGCTCTGCATGAAGATTCGGTGTCCGTGAGCACTGCTGATGGATCAGTCTGCAATGGATTGTTGTAGGCGCAAGGCGGTGAGACCCAGCAGCACGCACGGGTCGTGAGATCACGCACGGGATGGAGCGCGCGAGTGATCGCGTTGTGGATCCAGCCCTGGTGAACATTGTTGTAGGTACAGTAGGAGGCAGAATGAATGAGGGAATCGCGGGCATCAACAGATTCGGAATTGGGATCACAGTCGGAATTTTTCAGTGTGCTCATTATGCTGTGCCACACATCCCCGTCCTCAACCAGGACGCGTCTCCACACCCATATGGCATACACATCACTGCCTACGATGGATCTCTATCCAATGGTCCTGCGCACCCTCAGTCGCATCATACTCCCACCGCAGAATCTGCTCCTCGTAGTCCCAGCGCCATGACCCGTCGCTCACGCTCACCCGGCACTGCTCCGGCCCTGCAAAGTGCAGTCGAGGGATATACAGCTCCGTCTGCAACTTCTCTCGAGGGCCACCTACATCTGCTGCTGCCTCTGCTGCTGTTGCTGTTGATGTTGCTGTTGTTGCTGCTTCAGTGCTCACAACCTGTGTCCTGGTCTTCATCTTGAATATCTTGGCAAGTCGGTCAAACATGACCGCGACAGGCTGGCCCACTGTCGCGATCGGATACGGCCGACAAAACTGCTCAATCGCACGACCTCCTCGGTCCAATCCACTGTCCCCTACACCTACTCCATGAACATCCGCTGAGTATAGACTCAGGTTCTCGCCGTTCCATCCATCTCCGTACACTATCTCATTCTCGATCGAATAGTTCCACAGCGTATAGTGCGCAAGGGTCTCATCCAACCCCTGTAAGATGTTATCGAACGCCTGCTCAAACTGCCTAGAAACCCTTGGACTCTGTTTCGAGTCCTGTTGACACGGCTCAGATCGTGCAACTGTATAAAATTTGAACCACGATGACCGCCTCGGCTTATCCCTGCCCAAAGGACTCGTGCCTTGGATATCTCCATTTCCTGCTTGCTGCATCTTGTCGAGCCCCACATCAAAATGCAAACCTGTCTCGCCGATAAGGACCGGCCTCCGACCTACAAAATATGAATGCCTCTAGGAGTTAATAGTTAAACCACTACGTTTTAGAACATCGCTTCGAGAGGTAGTAAAATCAGACGGTACCAAGCTGCTTATGACACTCGTCCTGGATCTCACGAATCTGTTTGCCAAATAGAGCCCTGGTCGCCTTTGCACCCAATACGATTGACCCAAGGAGACTCTTGTGCCGACCACGACTCAGTCCCAGGAGATCAATGTTAATCCATCCAAGGTATTTCTTTGTCAGGAGTACCAAGTCGTCATAGTGGTGAGGGGCATAGACCATATTCGTCAACAGCTCCTCGTCGACGTTCGGGTCCAAGGTATCATTCGGGCTTGGCTTGACAAGGTCCGGTGGTGGGGAATATACCGGTGGCTCCAAGAAGAGGATCGCGGTCGAATGCAACTTTCGAACCCGCTCGATGACATGTCTTGCAAAGGGGAGCCAGTGATCCTGCACCCAGTCGATCAAGCGCCGCTGGTCAGTTGGATGATCCCTGTTGGTAACAGATGGCCCTCGAGCAAAATAATCCTGTTGCAAGACCTTACGTTCGCTAATAGACCACACACCATGCTGTGCCCACAGGCACTCTCCAGCCTTCGGAAAGTTTCGGTCACGATGAAATCCATATCGGCGGTCGTATTCATCCCGACGTTGAGGTGTCAACCACGCTTTGATAGGATCCTGCTTCAATAATAGTGCGTCGGTAGATGTCGGATGAGCAGACGGATCGATGGTCCTGACACCAGACTTGACGGGTCCCACAACCTTGAGCTGGTACGTCTCCACATTTCTCACGGCGATCCCCTCCCCAAGCATCAGCGACTGCAATGGAGTTGGCATATCGCCTTGACGCATGTCATGCTGCTCAGGCAGCCGGTCTAAGCATTCAAGCCCTATCCACCCGCAAGAAGGCTCGTTCCAAGAGTCGTAGCCTATTACTACCTCGTCCTCCAGCAAGTTCGTTCCGTCACTATCCGTACATCGGTGAATCCTTTCCACGAGAGCCTCAATTGCGCCCAAGAAGTGTGATTGCAGGTACTCTTGAATGTTGACACCGTCGTCAAACGTGCACTGAGGAGCAAGGGTCTTGCCTGCATAGAACAGCGTGAACATGGATGCACATGCGAGTTTATAATAATTGGTCAGCCATACCATCCTGAGCAAGGGCTCGTGGTCTGGTAGAGTGTTGTGGACCGCCGCAGCACCAGTAGCCGCAAAGTGGTGCGGGTCCAGTCCAGCAGCATAAAAAGTCCAAAGAGGCGCGCCCGATCCGCCTGAAAACCTTGACCACTACGGGGGTAAAGAATATCCTCAAGATGACTCCATTAGCAATAGCAAGCACATCAAAGACGTATGAGTGACTACAACACGTAAGAGGTAATGTCAGCATTACCACGTCCTGGTGAAAGTCTATCATCACCTTAAAGCCATACTCTTTTGCTTTGAGTAGAGCCATGACTGTGTACTCGAGGAACTCTTGATCATAGATGCCTCTAGATACAATTAAAACAAAGCGCGCGGTCAAGTCGAGACAGTCTACGATGCTATGCTCCAGCAACAACCACCTTACAAGACGTACGGTCCCTGGTGTTCAATGGCCTCCCATGTCACCACCCAACGAATCATCCGAAACCCCCAATGCCTCAGTCTAGCCAAGTGTTCATCGGCCTCGTTCAGCTCAAACGGTCGTCCCACAAACGAAATTCGGTCGGTATGAGCGCGGCTAGAGTCTGTGGGTCGCTGTGGGTTTGCTCCACTCGTGTTGGCGTCGCTATAGACTTTGAGGTCACTGTTGTCACCACACTCCTCCATGGGTCCATTCAGCTTGACATGGGACTCGGAATTAGATTCGGCATTCGCATGAGCCACTGGCTCGAATCCGGGCACATTCGGTGCCTGAGCCCTCTTTGTCAGAAAAGCGTCCCCGCCAACGTGGGACGGGACCGGGACAGGGTATTTTGGGAACTTGCAGGAACCGCTCAAGTTGACGCCTCGCAGCAGCCAGGCTCTGTTGGTCACATCCCTGAAAAAGACATCGTTGGGTACTACTCTCAGACGAGAAGGCGTTGACGAGGGTGTGTGCTTGAATACAGCAGGGTCTGTCATAACTGTGTTGCGGACGAGGAGAGTGAAGGTGTGAATGCGAGTGGGGTAGGAAAGACGAGTGATAATGCTTTCGATTGCCCTGGCAGCGACACCGAAGGAAAAAATGTTTGTAATGGCAGGCGCCCTGTGCACCATAGCCTTATACGCTACTGCAGATGCATGTCATCACAGCTGTTTACTTCAGTTGTCGTAGACATCATCAGCTTAATGCTGCGTATCTCTGCAGGGAAGCGAGACCAAAGCTTCATAGATCGACATCGTGCGTGTATTCAAAGCAACACACCTTGCATTTTCGCACTATCTCAGCGCACAGGGCCACAGATCTCACATCTCCATTTCTAAGTCCTAGTTTACATTCACATGCATCGCCATCAAACGCTTGGGCCAGCCGTAGTGATTGTATAGCCGCCCAAGAGAACTTTTCATTGTGTTCTGTCATTCATCTTTTGAGAGTCTTGAGAGTCGTTGGGCGTTTTGTGCTTAGGCGCATCTTTTTCATGGACGACGCACTCTGGCATGCAGGGCTAGGTCAATGCGCAATGCTGCTCTTAGGATAGTATTGTAGGACGGGTGGACAGATGTTCACTCATTGAACCTGACAGACCACACATATTGTACCGCCACTCGTCCACTCGTTTCTACATCCTTCAACCGTAGCTCCTACAATACGCCCTTCACTTTACTCATTTGCATAGACACGGATCTCGGAGCCTGCACGTACGTGCAGCACTTGAGATCGAAAGGACACAAAAATTTAGCCCCTTGCCCACTTGGTCACACTCACTTCGTTGCGGCATTTTCGATCATCTTTCTAAATTGTGAGAAACGGTTCCTAATGTGTAACATGTGCCTGCCGTAGTCGAAACTGCGGATAATGATGGGATCTGCTTGAAGCCCATGCTTAAATACGGCATTGCGATTAGATTTTTTTCTCTACATTCTCATCTGGATTCTGTATCTGTCTGCCAACAACAACATGACCGTCGCCCACGAATTCTCAGCTTCCACCAAAGAGTTCTTTGACACTCTTCCTGCTATCCTTGAGAGAGCTAGGAACGAGTGTGGCATACCAGGAATGAGCGTCGCCATCATGTACAAAGGCGAACTTGCTTTTGCGCAGGGGTTCGGAAAGCGCAATCGCGTCGATCCATTCACTGAGGAGGTAACAAACCATCAGCCCCATGGGATATGAAGAAAGATTTCGGCTGGTCATAAGCCAACACTTTTTAACACGATGGATGCGCGCTTAATTCTTTGTTATGACCATTAGACTGTCTCTCACATCGCATCCGTGACTAAGGCATTCACTGCTACTGCCATTGGTGAATTGGTGGCAGAAGGGAAGGTTGATTGGGACAAGACTCCAGTATCTGACTATCTCCCGGAATTTGAACTCAAGGATCCTGTCTTGACCTCCCAGTTGACATTCGCTGACATGCTAGCTCATCGCACAGTAAGAAAATTGAGAATGTTGGCCTCGGTGCGCTTGCTGTTGTGATTTACCACGCCCTCTTCGTCAATGATGCTGATCATATCCTTACTTTTTTTTCCCACGATACTGCATATTTGTTCTTACCAAAATCAAAAAAAGCCAATGCCTTTTATTGATCTAGCATGGCTCAGAAATGGAGCACCCTCGAAGGTCCTCATCAACCAATTGAAGCACCTCAACATGCCCTCAAAGTTACCTTCCACCGTCAACTACAGTAACATCATCTATACCGTCGCTGGAGAGGCAGCCGCAAACGCTGCTGGGATGTCGTATAAGGATCTGATCACCACCAAAATCTTTGACCCTGTTGGATTGAAGAGCGCCGGACTATCTGGAGCAGAAATGGCAAAGCAGCCGAATTTTGCCATGCCTTATAATGCAGCCAGCCTCGAAGAGGCTAAAAAAGGAATCTATGAGGAGGGATACATCAATGAATTCCCTGTGAGCGATGCTCCATCTGGGGATATTTTCATGGATGTGGTGGATCTCGTCAAATGGGGCCAAGTTATCCTTAAACAGGGAGAACTCAATGGCAAGCAGGTCCTAAACAAAGAAAGTATTCTAGAAACTGTTACTCCTCACAATATCATGAGGCGACAAAGACTATGGTCTGACCTGTCGCCTGTCAAGGGCTATGGGTACGGTTGGATCGTGGATTCGTACAAGGGCCAAGCAAACTTTCGTCATGGTGAGATATGATCATCTAATACTCGTAGACGGAGTGTACTATCGGACAAAAGTAGCAGAGCTAACATCATGGATGTCCTCTCATTCTTTACTCTTCACCGCTAGATGGCTCGTATCCCGGATATGTGTCCCAGTTGACCCTGTTCCCGGATGCCGATTTGGTTATTGCTCATTTGACAAACATTCATGTCACCAATCTGCCGTCAACACTGCCGTACTACATTGCCGATCAATTATTGGGTCTGCCGCAAACAGAGGACTGGCTCTTTGAAGCCGCTGCCGAGGACTCTCAGCATGTGTACAATCATTTTGCGCGGCTAGCCAAGGGAGATTTTCCGGAGCGTGTCGAGAGTCAGCCCCAGAGCCACCCATTGACCGACTACACTGGCGAGTACACTCATCCAGTTTATGGCAAGATTACGATCCGTCTTGAAGGCGATTCGCTGTTCATGAAGATGAACATTTTTGACCACAAGTTGAAGCACTATCACTCAGAGTCGTTTACGACCTTGCTTCATCACTTTACCCTTAAGTTTGGTGTTCTTTTCACCTTTGTCACTGGTAGCAATGGAAAGGTCGATGCCATCAAGACAGTGATAGAGGATGTTGCACTCGAATTTACTAGACTTGAGGTGCACAGCATTAGCGCCAAGGAATAGAAGTAAAGCATCATCAGTATCGCGTGCACTATTCTTGAATGACGTGATTCTACGTTAGATAATGGACTCGGCGACAGCTATTCTATTTAATTACGACCACGAGATTTTACCCTACACTCTTTAGCCTTGGGTGAGGCTACGCGACTGCCTTGATGAATTCAGATGCATCTTCCATGAGTATGTATTGAACCCCAGCGACCTCTTCAAACGTAGTCAGTGTAATAAGAGTTGTCATCAATGACAGTGTGGCCAGCAGGATATGCTCCAACCTGACGAATCATGTGCATCGTAGCTGTAGTCCTTGTACTCGTTGTACCGGGCATCGCTGGCTGACTTGAAGTCAGCGTAGCATGCAGCAACGTTCTCGCTGTAGTAAAAGAAAATATTGCCATTACATTGTCAAAATTGAAAAACCTGTCAGCCAGAACTACAAAGAAAACAGTGTTGATTAGGTTAGCATGGATATAAAGCAACCGTCATACATAATAGGAGCCACCACAGCTGTGTTCGAACTTCCATTTCTGGAGCCAATTGTCGCCCCAGGTCGCCGCATCATCGTTCCACATAGGATCCGGGGACCCATGCGTGCGACGATATGCATTATGCGCATACTGCATCTCATCCGCCATCACACTTGTAGTAGAAAGAACATCGTGGAAGGTGCTGTTTCTCATTACGGAACAATCGCTCGTTCTCGTATGAAAGCGATAGGATCTTTACTGGCTATGATTGCGGCTATTTCGCATTTGAGTTAGACCCAGCTGGTCAGCAAAGGTGATAAAAGCCAAGGCGGCAATGCCGACGAGAAGTGTAAGAGAGGACTTCATTTGAAAATATCGCGATGTCCTGTCTGGTGAATTGAATTTGGAAGAACTGATCAGCTCGGGGCGATTTACGCAGTCTTCTGCCCTAGGGGAACTTGGAGATTTGGAAATGTTGTCGAGGATGTTCTTTCTGGTCTAAAATACGCGACCTTGTCTGCCAATGATAATTAGTCTGAACGTGCACCGCCCAATGTCCACAAAGACTGAAGCAGATCGATTGGCGTAATCAGGGCTTACTGTGGGAGTCGATTCCTGGCAATGAACTATGTGGATCTTCGCATGAGTGGCAATGAAACGTAGGTGTCGACTTGTTTGACCAAGCTGGAAGGCCGGAACTTAATGCCGTTTTGGTCTGTATGTAGTCCATTCCCGATTTTTCCTAACATAGAGTAGTGGAGCAAAGCCATAGACTTTTATTCTTTAACCTCATACCCTGGAAAAATGTGGTCCAGTCTACTTTTACGCTTAGAGACAATCTAGGATGCCTCTGTCCTGATATTAAACGCGAAAAGGCCGATGGCGCTCTGAGGATTGTGCTTTTTTCAAGCCCCCTTAGTTCCATTTCATCATTTGTACCCAACACAGCATAGCACATAAGATGTCGGCTCAGTCCATGGGCTAAGCTAATGTCAGTTGCATAGGAGGAAATGTCGAGAAACTGTCAGGTACGCCAATAATCCCTTTGGTCATTACTTGTCTGCATGCACAAGAGCGACGAGGCAGTGAAATACGGCGGTGTCCTGACAACCCTTTGGAAGGGGAACGTTCAACAAGAATACTATACACACTTTACAAGGCGCGGCGCTATCGTTTAGGTTATGGAGCAACACCCTGCAGCCGGACTTTGAGGTTTTGAGCCCGTGGAGATCAAGTTTCAAACGGGTGCAACTGCCTGGATCAAGGTGCCACAGTTGTTCTAAAATTAGGTTGTTCAGTCTCGGGCATTTTGAGGAGGTCAATGCGGTTCGTGCATAAGGACAGGTCCCTCCACGCCTCCTCATCAAAAAGTCTCAATGCTCGGCCTTAACATCCTTTATGTGGCTGTGCGGGTGTGGCTAGCCAAGTGAAGCTCAGTCGACCCAAACTTGTCTAACGATTTTCCAGGAGGATCGATCCTGACTACGATGCGGAAAGCGCGCTTATAAAATTACCAAAGGCTCAAACTGCAAGTCATCACTCGTACTTTCCCCGGGTTTGAACTGTCTTTTGGTTTGCCCTGTATAAAAATAATAAAGGAGGGCCTCGGGAGGGGATGATGCACGAGTGCGACATGCCACTCATGCATTGAGAAAAATGATGAGATGGAGTTGGGCTATGCACTGTGTCCCTCAATCAAAAAGGCGTCCAAGGGGTCTTCAAAAGACGGACATAGTATTGTGTCCCAAACACTGCAGCGATGGACAAAGGCGAAGGCAAGGAGACCTCAAGTTTTTGGCAAATATGTCCATGGTCATCCTGGATACATTCCCTCCTTCTTACCACCTTTGACTCTTTGACTTCTTTCGACAAGCGACTACCGCCCATTTTACACTTCCATCCACATCGCTACTGCTCCGGCTTTCTTTTCCAAAGACAATATCAAATGTCACGTAGAACACCTC
Source organism: Mortierella alpina (assembly GCA_029449245.1). NCBI lineage: Eukaryota > Fungi > Mortierellomycota > Mortierellomycetes > Mortierellales > Mortierellaceae > Mortierella > Mortierella alpina. Next base: position 1,831,397 of record JANATF010000001.1, on the reverse strand, counting down.
AGCGCGGTGTCTGTCCTTTCCAAGGACAGCTCATTTGTGCTCTCCTCCTCTTTGTATACTCCTTCGTGTTAGTCGATGGAGTCATTGGAGTGGCGCCAGTTCCAGCAACCGCAGCTGCTTATGCGACCATCGACGAAAAGACACTGTACATTCAGGGAGGGATCACCAACATACTCGCAACAGGATACGTTCTCTCTGCCCAATTTTTCTCTCTGGACCTAACAACCAACTGGACGACATCCAACCCACCATGGGCGCCTATCTACACCAACACCCTTCCAAAGGCTCCAACCACTTGGGGTCATTCTATGGCCGTCTCTAGAACAAAAGACTTGATCATCTGGACCGCTCTGCCAGATGATAAACCAGGGGTTTACACTTATTATTTCTCAGATAACACCTGGCAGGCCACCCTTCAACCGCTGCCTCCCACCTACAGTCTATTTTGGAAACTCAGAGCAGTGACGGACCCCAGCACCGGTACTGTCTACGTCCCGAGTGGGAGAGATAATGGCACCAATATGGCCATCTACAACCCCGAGAGTAGCATCCCCGCAGCGATTTCGATGCCCCCGGTTGAAATTATGCCCACAGCCATGAACGCGTACAGCGCTGTTTGGTCGACACAAAGAAACACCATCCTTATTTATGGAGGAACGAAATATTTTGACTTTCAGAAAGGCATGTATATTGGAAATCCTTTTCTCGTCGAATTCTGCCCAAGAACCTATACATGGTCCCGCGTAGTAAGTTATGGTATCCTTGATGTTGCCCATACATCCGGATTTCAGATGTATCCCTACGCGTTCTCAACTCTTTTCGTATGTGCTTTAATCCATAGCCAACCACAGGAGTTTCACCAGGGGACATAAGCTGCCATTGTATGGTGCCAGGTACAGAAAGCCACAGAATTTTCTTCATGGCGCGTTCTGTCGGCTTGGTGGAACGCGGCGGACACTGATATCAATTTAAATCGTTCAAACACATAGCATATAACGGAACCAAGATGGTTGTATTCGGAGGAATCAATGTTGGTCGACAGACAGTAGCAGGCATCTACATCCTCGATGTTGAAACTATGATCTGGAGTAAAGGAAAAGATATCGACCCGTTGTTGAGCCGTAGTGATATGGCGTGTAGTGTCGCTGGCGATAACTTTATAGCCTGGGGAGGTAATGACGCAGAGTTAGACCGCAGCAACGTCAATTGTTGAAAACACATTGAATCTAACCTGCAATTGTTTCTTATTGCTTTTCCAAACAGGCGAATATGAAGCGCAGCGGATGGAAAGTCTCGGAAAGCCAGTGATTTACAACCTCAAAAGTGGTCAATGGATCGACGAGTTCATCGCTCCTCAAGATGCAGCTTCTACAACAACTTCATACATTATCCCGAGCTCCTCCAAAGTCAACGTGGCAGCAGCCGTTGGCGGCGGTGTTGGTGCTGTAGTCATCGCCATACTCGTTGCATTTTTGTTATACAGACGTCGCAAGAGGTCTATACTGCTGGCCAAGGGGCACGCTCTGGCCGAAAACGACGTTAATTCGCATAGAGCCGAAGAGGGAAAGTTCAACGAGAGCACATACTTGGTCGCGTGCGACTCTTCTCCACGCTCGCTTTCTCAGGCTGCCGGTTTCCAGCAGCCGCCCGCACCCAAAATGGAGCTACAGCATTCACCATCCGCTCTTCCGTATCAACAGCAGCCATCTGGAGGCATAGTGTACTATCCTGTCCCTCCTCCAGACTCAGCATATCCCATGCCGTCTATTCTTCACGAAAAAGGAAACATTTACCATGATGGAGACAGCCAGATCCATCACCAAAGCGCAGGTCATACCAGCAGTAACAATGAGGCATGCACCCCGCCCGATTCTCATGAGCTGAAACGGCGAACGAACGATCCACAGTACAAACCGCAACAGGGGTCTGTGCATGTCAACAATCCCGAGGATCATGCTAGTAATGACGAAAACGAGGACCGGAGGATACAGCGGCACATTAACCTCATCCGAGAACAGCAGGAAAAACAGCAACAGATGCAGCAAGATCTTGAGCGCCTTCGCCTAGAGCAGCAGGAGCAACTACAGCTGCTCGAGAGTCGCTTAAAAGCGAAGGAGTAGGAGAGAGATATTGTAAATACTGCACAGGCAGAGTCTGGGGAAGTTTTATCCACTCTGTCGCAACACACCACTTTACTCGAATACATGAACCACATCGGCCATTGTGTACAGAAAAATACAGAAAACTCTAGAGGCAATGATCTTTAAATAGGCAAATACTGTATGTGAACACCATGTCATCGCTCGAGGCAGCAATGTTGGAACGAAGGCTCCGGGTTCGATGACTTGGTCGTGCTGACAAGTGCCATGGCACCAAATCTCACACACGATATTGATCTTCGTAACAAGATGTGTTGACGTGGACCAACTCCACTACTCAATGCTTCCCAAAGATTGTGGAGCTCTGTGTTTGCATGAACATGAACCTTTAGCATATACAGTGTACACAGGTGTACACTGGCAGCTGGCGAGCGATTTTCCATTTGCAACTGTCAGAGCACGGCTCTCAAGCTCATTATCGGGGCACGTTTGCGATGCATGGGTTTAAACTGTAGAGGACTTAGATGCAAGCGAATAGTCAGTTTGTTCCAGAGTACCCATCATTGGGGATTGATGCCTGCAATGTCAGCTGCGTGCCGTGCTAATTGTCGCACCGCCCTTCCTTCAAAAAGCCCACCAGTCATGGAACCGTCAGGCCGGGGATCAGTTGTAAAGTCTGCGCTCCCTGCCTGCAGCGTTTAGAGTTTCTGGATCAAGGCAGCACATCGGACCCAATAATATTCAACCTTGAGAGCCAAGAGGGCGAGGGCGCAATATAGGCCCAAGGTTTAGATGCAGCATATGCAATGTTCACTCTCCGAACTCTTCTGCTTGCACTTCTCTCCCTTCAGTCAACAAAATGCCCGTCGATATATCATCTCCTCTCTTCTGCTCACCTTTCCTCAACATTCTTCTATTCTGATTTCCCCCCTACTTTGCTTCCTTGGACAACGATCCGGAGCGAGGATCAGAGATGATTCACGATCGCACGCCTAGTGACAGTGGTGCTGAACCTACTCCCAGGAAGCATCGTCACACCCATACTTGGAAACCCTCTGTCTGCAAGGTGTTCACCCTCCTTCTTTGCATCGCCTGTACCTTAACACCGACCCATGCCAAGTCTCCCACCCCAGTCACGGCAGGAGCATATGCCACCGTCGATGAGAAGACGCTGTACATTCAAGGCGGGATCATCTCACTCGTCAATGGTACTGTCACTGGCGATACCAACCAACTTTACGCCTTGGACCTGACCCGGGAATGGAACGCCACTAATCCCCCATGGACGTCAGTCCCTATCGGCTCAGGAACGTCGCAAGTATTATGGGGTCATTCGATGACCTACTCCAAGGCGACAAACAGCCTTATTGTTTGGTCTCCTGTTCTAAAGCCGGCTGTTTACACTTATTCAATAACGAGCAACGCATCGGCCGTCACTCAAAAGCCATTGCCAGCCAAGCACACTGATTTCATGAAACTCAAGGCGGTGACAGACCCCAATACCGGCCTGGTGTACCTCCCGAGCGGTATGAATAACGGCACCGAGATGGCAGTCTACCATCCCAACAACGGGACCTTCACTAGCGTGGCGATGGCTTCGCCCATGGTGATGACTACCGCGGTCGCCTATTACAGCGTCGTTTGGTCGACTCTACGGAACAGCATGATTCTCTACGGCGGATTTTTTATATTCGACGAGCAAGAGGGGAACCCTTATCTCATCGAGTTCAGTCCTCGCACTGCGTCATGGTCGCGCATTGTAAGCAGCATGTGTATGAATAAGATATTGTAATCTCAAGCTGTCTCGACAAGACTGCACACACACTTATCTGCCTCCTTGAAACTCAACCATAGCCCACCACCGGAGAAAATCCAGGAGACATAGCCGCCCATTGCATGGTGTCAGGTAGCACATACTACTCAACTATGTTAGGATTGTGTATTTCTCCCACTGCAATGCGAAGACTTACAAAACCTTACGCACCTAGCTCACAATGGAACCAAACTGATCGTGTTTGGAGGGTACACTGTTGGGAAGCAAGTTCTGGGCAGCATATATATTCTTGATGTTAAGACCATGGTCTGGTCAAGAGGCCAGAACACCGATCCATCCATGATTCGATCCGATATGGTCTGTACCTTTGCAGGGGACAGTTTTATTGCTTGGGGAGGTGAGTACATGTGGTCAATATTTCGCCTACGTCCATATGGCTTTCATATTCCCTATGTTCTTGAGCATTAACGCTGTTTGTACCTACTGAACTATGTGCCCATAGGCGAATACTTGGCACAGCGGATCGAGGGACTTGGAACTCCAATAATTTATAACATCAAGTCGAACATCTGGACAACGCAATTCTCGCCGTTTACAGGAAGTCTTGTTTCGCCCTCTATATCAGCAACTACAGCGCCATCGCCAACCGACTCACCAGTCGTCGCGGGCTCAAAAGATGGCAGCGCAGCAGGTGTAGGAGCAGCAGTTGGAGCAGCCATAGTTTTCGTTTCATTCTTGGGTTTCTGGTTATACAAACGCTACTTCCGTCGCCGCAAGAAGACGTTAAGACCAGATTCCGTCGCTAAAGAAGATGCCAGTGACAATACTGGTAATGCTGGACCCAAGGCTGAAGAGCATGAAATATCACAAGGTTCTCTGCCAGCCCCACAGACAGTTCCCGGAGGCAATGTGTTTCAGCATGTGCCAGCTTTTGTTAGAGAATACCCATATACCACCACCCCTGCAGCCGCGCAACTTCAGACTACTCCCGCTGGTGCCGAGCAGTTTCCACAAGCATCCCTCGGCATGGGACAATACCAGCCTCAGTCTCCTGTCGCGGGCCAGTATCTATATAATCCAGCTTCACCTTCGGGGTATCAGCCTCCTCCAATGTCACCGGCAGCATATCACTTATCGCCAACTCCGAGCGGAGAGGATGACGAGTTCCATGATCAACGTTTACGGGAGCAGATTGAGGTCATCCAAGCTCAACAAGAAGTCCAATACTGGACACAACAAGAGCAACTTAGGCGACTTCGTAACCAACAGCAGGAGCAGCTGAGGATGTTGCAGCAGCAGTTGAAGCCAAAGAAGGCTGTGCCTGGTCCACTTTAGAGTTTGGCATTTTTGTGACCATCATGTACATGTACTACAACATCAAGGCGCGATAGTTATGTAAAATATTAAATATGCATCAAGGCGGAAGAGTAAAGGATGAATCTGAGAGCCAAGAGGGCGAGGGTACAAGTCCTGGTCTAAGCTCTTAATACCCCTCCCCATTGAATTGCATCGTTTTCCCTCTTTTCCTTCTCTCTCTCTCTCTCTCTCTTTCTCTCTCAAACACATTCTTCACAGTCCAGACCCCCCCCCCCCCGTCTCTACCAGCCCCTTCTGCCTCTGCTACCTTGAAGGTCTGCCACGGGAAGCACACGACGAGTTCGTTCCATAAGGCTTTTCGGCTATGCCTGAAAACAAACATAATATCGTCGTCCACATCGAGCGTCCATGAACACCCAAGCATTCTTTATTTTGCTCATCGTCTGTTTGTTCATATCGGTCCAGGGTGAAGCTCCTACTCCGGCCACAGCCGCAGCATATGAAACAGTCGACGAAAAGACGTTTTATGTCCATGGCGGGATTACCGTTTGGGACAACTCGGGGACGACCGTGACGAACCAACTTTTCGCCTTGGATTTCACCACAAACTGGACATCCTCGAATCCACCCTGGAGGTCCATCAACGTCAGTTCAGCAGTGGGCGCTCCGCAGGCTTGGGGTCACTCCATGGTGTACGACAAGGCGAGCAACAGCTTAGTGTTATGGTGCACGACCACGCAGGGAGGATCCGCCGTAGGCATGACGACTTATTCAATCTCAAACAGCTCTTGGACCCCTCCAAACAATATCCTATCGGAAGGACTGAGCCCATGGTATAAACTCAGGTCAGCAACGGACCCCAGAACTGGCTTTATTTACGTCCCCAGTGGGAAAAATAACGGAACAGAAATGGCAGTTTACAGAGCCGATGGCAGTTTTGGTCCTAAAGTAATGATGCCGCCGGCAAAGACTATGGTCGCTGCAGTCACCTTGTCAACCGTAGTTTGGTCGACGCAAAGGAACAGCTTGCTGATTTATGGAGGACAGAGTTCTTGGGATCCCACCGCCATGAACCCATTTCTAGTCGAATACTCGCCTCAGACTTCTAAATGGAAGCGTCTGGTAAGTAGTGGATAGTGTATGCCTCGCCTCTAAAGAGCACGGATGAAGGCACTAACATCCCCCACGGCTACAATTCATTATTAAAGGCCACTAACGGTACCTCACCAGGGAGTCTTGTCAGCCACTGCATGGTACCAGGTAATTCTTGGATGTGGACTGGAGAGCTCATGTGTTAGAGATGTTTTTGATTCATGTATATTGATATGCCTCCATTCGTCCCGTAGCCTACAACGGAACAAAATTTATTGTCTTCGGAGGAGCTCAGTATCCTGACGTGGTAATGGAGGTTGATGGGGCCATCTCTCCTGCTGCTATTCAGGGAAGCATTTACACTCTCGATGTCCAGACATTGACATGGACAAAAGGCGCCGACGCCGACCCTCAGTACATCCGATCCGACATGGCATGCGGAGTGTCCGGAGACAATTTTGTCGCCTGGGGAGGTATTACCGAGCTCTTCAGAGATCTTGTGTTATAGGGAACTCTCAAACTGATGTTAACATACCTTTAACAAATGGTCGTAGGCGAAGTTCATGCTAATTATATCAACACCTTGGGGACTCCGATCATCTACAACCTCAAGACGAATAGCTGGACCAAAGAGTTTGTCCAGACACTGAATCTAAAATCTGACGAGATTCCGTCGATCACAACAGCCAACACTGCTACGCCCACAGGAAGCAGTGCTGTACGCTCTGACAATGGCAATAATACGCGCCGTATAACAGTAGGCGTCGGGGCAGCGGTCGTGGCCATTCTTATGGTTGGTCTAGTCTATGCGTGCCGCAGATCAAGACATCGCCTGACTCTCTACAATCGAGTATCTATCAATAATCAAGGCAGGAATCCACAGCAACCAAGTGTTACGAGTGAAGCTCAGGAGGATAAACAGTGCGTTTCACCTCTAAAGCAACACCCGCAGTGGCCTCTATTCGCAACAGGATATCAGCTCCGAGCACCCGCCGGACTTCCCCATCCTAGCACGTCCGCCGAGTACGAGTACTCCAGCCCATGTCATGATGTCTCTGACCAACCAACAGAAAATGTCAACAGCGGTAGTGAACTGTCCTGGACTGTGAGTTCATTCCAGCCTCATGCGCCCCAAGTTCACTCTGATGGAATATACCGTGGCTCAAAGGATCCTAACTTTGGGCAACATTCGATGGATATCGGTGAACAAATACCACCTGGATTTGACCGCAGTTCGCTCCAACTGTTGGGACGCCCTTACAACGACGAATCTGACAACGCAACTAGCTACGATTCCGATCAGGAAATTGAGCAGCAGCTCGCGATCCTTGAGGCGAGACGTCTGCAACAATATCAAGCACAACTATTGAGCTTGCAGCGATTGCGACAGGAACACGAGGAGCAACTGCAGGCATTGCAGATGCAGCTGCAGGCCAGACTATCGCCAAAAGCCTTTCAATAAATAGTTGTTTCCCACATACAGCGACCAGGCAATCTTTGCATCGCCAAAATCTGCTTAAAGAATCCAGGTGCATCTGCAGAGCCGGGCGGATTCGCCCGCAGCAGAGGATGTATGCACAGCCCACAAGATACAGCATAGGCCTTTGGACTGTTGCGGCATTGAGCATCGGACAGATCTCACTTATGTAATATGTTGGCTGGGCGAAGAGTTGCGCTTTGTTGACTACAGTACTGAACTGTACGATGTTACTCACAAAGCGGAAAAGTTGTTTGTAAAAACACTCAGGGTCGTCGTGTAGTGGTTCGTTACAGCTGCATATTTGTCGATTCGACACCAAAGCGGGCTATCTCAATTGAGTTTAAACAATGGGCTGTTGCTGAACGTGCGGTCGAGTACATGCATGCTTGCATGCCTGAAAAGCCGAATCTCTGTCACACCAACTCTATTTTTTTCTCCCCATGTTTTGAAAGCCAGATGGCGAGGGCGGGGGGTCCAGCACCGCAATAGTCTTGGCAAGGCCATTCCGCCCCGTTTCGTATTTTCATTATCGTCCCCAACCTGGCAGCATCCAATATGCTTCACACCTACACCTTGACTCTCCACTTTCACCACCCACCAAAGGTCTGGAGCGTGAGCGTCTCCCGGCTTTCACCAGCACAAGCACTCTTCTTTCATGCATGATTCCTCAGCACATGGCGTTGGCCGACAACGAACAGCGATGATCACAGCTATAGTCACCTTCCTCTCAATATCCCCCTTCACATCCGTCGCGGCTCAGACGCCCACTCTGGCGGTCACCTCTGTAGCTCAGACACCCACTCCGGCAGTCACCTCTGCAGCTCAAGCTCCCATCCCAGCTACCTGTGCAGCCTATGCCACCATTGACGAGAAGGTCTTCTATGTCCAAGGCGGCTTCACCAACCTCACTGCTGGAGCGTCCGATCTGACCAACCAGCTTTACGCACTGAACCTGACCCAAAACTGGACATCCTCGAACCCTCCCTGGAAGGCGGTGACTGGTTTCAATGGTCGAGCACCTCCGCTTAGTTGGGGTAACTCCATGGCTGTTTCGAGAACGAAAGAGAGTTTGATTATGTGGGCTACAAAAGGCTATGGTACTATAGAGTCGGGCCTACTTTCGTTTTCCGTCGCTACCGAATCGTGGACAAGCATTGCTGAACCATTGCCGGCACCACATACCAATTGGTACAAACTTAAATCCGTCGTTGATCCCAAAACTGGAGATATTTACATTCCAAACGGGTGGAGCAATGGCACCGGCATGGCGATTTACAATCCAGAAGGCAGGAACTTTACATCCGTGCCGATGCCGTCCATTGAGATCATGACGCCCACCGTAAGCTACTCTACCGTGGTCTGGTCGACGCAAAGAGATAGCTTTCTAATGTATGGAGGCTTGAATTTCCTCGACGTTCGCGTCGGGAATCCATATCTCGTTGAATACAATCCTCGAAGCAAGGTCTGGAGCCGGCTGGTAGGATATGGTTACAATTATGAATATGGGCAATTTATGGGGGAATTCTTCGCAGTAGCAACTAACAACCATCCTTGATCCGAATCGTAGAAAACCACCGGAGAATCCCCTGGTGACATTAGCAGCCACTGCATGGTATCTGGTACGACTGTGATTGCACAGCGATTGTATATACATGTACATAATTCCGTCATGAATGCTAACGGTAATATTTTTGTTCCTCGGGCATCTTAATGGACGATTCAGCGTATAATGGAACCAAAATGGTGGTGTTTGGAGGGAACACCATAGCTCGCGAACCGCAAGCAAGTATCTTCATATTGGATGTCGCGACCCTAGCTTGGACGCAAGGAAACGACGCGGATGCATCCCAGAGGCGTAGTGATATGACATGCACCGTTGCTGGTGATAACTTTGTTGTTTGGGGAGGTATGTATTGCGCACACAAACGCATTGTTCCCGTGAACGCTGGACCTTTCTCTAAAATATCATAATCTTCAATGGCACACTTAGGAGAATACATAGCTACCAAGATCAACCTGTTCGGAACCCCGCTCATCTACAATCTCAAATCGAAGCAATGGACAACTGATTTTATCCTCGGCGACACGACCTTGCCCACTGAGTCGCCATCGACGTTGCCTCCGACGACGTTGCCTCCGACGACGCTACCTTCCAAGGACATCAACATTGCCGCTATCGCAGGCATTTGTACTGCTGTCACTGTTGCCGTTCTCGTTGCATTATTCATATACAGACGCGGCAAGTATAAGCAGTTGGCACGGCAGTCCAGTGACTTATCCCTGGCGGCCCCCGACCCGGACACATCAACAAAGTTAGGGAGTTCGAATTTGGTCGCCTTGTACTCGCCATCTACAATCGTCGGCAGTCCTCATGCTTTCACTTCTACATATGGAAGTCCACACACACCCACTACGACAACAGGATACCAATACTCCCCCTCCATAACTTCAAGTTTTCAGGACTCTCCTTCTCCATCTCTTGGGAATGGGTACTTTCCTTCCACAACCTCAGGATATATATCTCCTCCTCGGCTATCAGTCGCAGAAGCTTTAATCTCACCAAACGAACCTGATTTTCATAGTGGAAATGGCCATCAGGGTTATGGAAAATCAGAGTATAACGATAATGGACTGCCCATGCAAAACAGTGCCCGGGGCAATCCGCAAGCATGTGTCCCAGGTTCACACCACAATGGTACTTCGAACGATGCTCAAGAATTAGGTTCGGCAGGATCGCGTAAACAAAATCCTCAGTATCATCCCACTCATTTTCAGCCATGGGAACTTTCACAAACGAACAGACCCGAGTACCGCGACGGTGTGTATACCGGTAGCGATATTGGACTAGAGCAACAATTAGAGCTCATTAGGACACAGCAAGAACAGCAGTTCCAGTTACAGCAGCAAAACTTGGAGCGGGTTATGTTGGAGCATCAGAGACAGCTACAGCAGTTGCATGAGCGATTGCGAACAAAACCATAAACTTTAAAGATGTTATGCCGGTGTTTGTTGAACACGTTTGCTATTACTCAAGAAGAATGGTTAAGGTTTGGGGATTGTCACCCATGTCCTTGGGTTTGCTCGTCCACAGTAGCCAATGATGACGGCGACGGCAACGGCGACGCACTTGCGCTGGACTATTTGATTCAATGGCCGTGGCTTTTGCTTGGACTGTATCCCTCTCAGACCACTGTAGCTGCATGCTCTCCTTAACGGCGGTGCTCGAAGGCAGAGCATCGGCGGAGCTCACACGCATGAAAATCAGCCTTGTTCAGTGGTGAGCTCCGTGTGCTCAAAATTTGTTTACCGTAGTACTGAACAATCTCGAGAGTCGGAGATTGCATCATCATGCAACGTATCACACCTGCCAATTTCTCTCTGTCTATTTGTGTCCCTCAGTATAATTTGCACCACTTTCCTTCTCCTTCCATTCCCCAATATCCCAACGACAGTGTAGCGCTGATTTCCAAACTGGACAAACCCCTACCGGACGTTTGGCATGGTTGCCAAAAGACACAGTGCATCCCTGGCAGCTCTGCTCCTCTTGCTTTGCTCGTTCACTCCAGCACTTGCCCAAAGCCCGCTTGCAGCATCCGCGGCGGCATATACGACCATCGATGAGACGATCTTCTACATCCAGGGGGGACTGACATATTACTCTGAAAAGGAGGGCAGTATGGACCTCACCGACCAGTTTTTTTCCCTGGATCTCACCACAAGTTGGACAGCAGCAAACCCACCTTGGAAAGCAATCCCTGCGAACTCTCCACTAAGGCCTCCTAGAACATGGGGCCACTCCATGACCGCTATCAAGGCCAACAGCGACCTCTTGATTTGGTCCACACAGGGCAACCTCGACTCAAGGGAGGGAATCTACTCGTACTCCATCGCAAATAATTTCTGGGAACCCACTGTTGTGCCTCTGCCAAGCTCATACAATAATTGGTACAAGCTTAAGGCAGCAGCGGACCCCCAAACCAATGATGTCTACCTTCCAAGCGGGAAAGGCCAAGGAAGATCGATGGCTGTCTATAAGACTGCTAGCAGCGTTGGTGAAGAGTTGCCAATGCCTCCTCCTGAGACCTTGATAGCCGATGTCTTTGGGTACACCACTCTCTGGTCGACTTTCAGGAATTCAATGCTTTTGTACGGAGGCTTGAGCTACAACATGAGCCGCGTCTTTAACCCTTCCCTTGTGGAGTTCATTCCAGGAAATAAGACATGGGCGCGGATTGTAAGTTTTAAACAATACGACTTCATCTTGCTCCGTAATACGCAAGGCACTTACCGCACTACGCTTCAACTGCTGCATCCATAACAGCCTACTACGGGAATGGCGCCAGGCGAGGTAAACGCACACTGCATGGTGCCAGGTAAATTGCTACTGACCGAATTGAACTGTCAATCAACTATTTCGGTACAGTCGTCGAAGAAGATATACTGACCTTTTCCCGCGTCTGTTGCTGTGTAGTGTACAATGGCACCAAAATAGTAGTGTTTGGAGGATATGGACCCAGCGGAGCTCAAGGAAACATTTACATCCTGGATCTCCAGAGCATGGTTTGGTCGAAAGGAGTCAGCGGCGATCCGCGAGCTGAAATGGCCTGCTCTGCCCGAGGAGATAACTTCGTTGCATGGGGTGGTAAGATTTAGTCGCAGGTCAATCTAGACTTGAATAATCCACTATACCACCGGATGCCTAACCATGGCTCCCCCGTTAATAGGCGAGCTAGAAGGAGCGGTTATACGCAACACTTTCAACACCCCAATCATATACAATCTCAGGACTAATGTTTGGACAACGGAGTACATAACTACATCCACAACTCCTCCCTCTTTTGGATCCAACTCACCATCAAAAGTCAATGCGTCGGCTATTGCAGGAGGTGCTGGTGCGGCTGTTGTCTTAATCGCGGTGGTGGCTGTACTTGCGTATAGGCGCCATAGATCCAAAAGCGACAAAAAGCCTTCAGAGCCCCACATTCAGGTCGACGAGAAGGATATCCAGACGACTCCCGAAGTTGCACACGTTCAGGCGGATATAGTCGTACCTAACACACCAACGCAACAAGACTCACCACATGCAAACTTGCAGTATCCATATTCACCAGCCACCACCCTGGTGTACGGAAGCTCGCCTCATACGGTCGCTGGATCCCATTATACCCCCAACATGGTCGCCACGCCTTATTTCAAACCTTTTACCGCGGAGTATCATAGCCCTTCAGCACCAGTGTATCAGCATCCCTCTCCGACACCAGCACAGTATTTCTACTCGCCTACTATGAGCTTCAGCGGTTCACCGCATAGCCCGACCACCACGATACGAGCGTATCATTACCTCCCAACTTTGACCTCAGGATATCAACTTCCTTCACCTGTTCCCGCATCGCACCAAACACCGCATTCCCCTGAAGCATACCACGATCTCGCCAGATATTCCGACAGCGTCAAGGTCCAGCACTTTTCGGACATTGACATAGATGAGCCCTCAACTCCTCTGCAAGCAATGCCCTCATGGCCTCCGCTACCACCTCATAGCCAAACATCCCCACAGATCTCCCCGGACCATCCGTCGCTTCTCAAACTATCCAGCAACCCCCACTACCACTCACCAAGTGCACCATTAGAGTCCACAGATCAACCATCATCAATTGCTGACAAGGACGAGGAGCTGAGAGAGCAGATCGAAGCTATCATGGCTCAACAGGAGCTGCAGTATCAAACGCAACAACACAACTTGGAACGCCTTCGACAGGAACAAACGGAACAGCTAGAACTACTACGGAGGCAACTGAAGCCAGGTTCATGAACAATGATAACGGGCTAAACTGTTTTGGGCTTACAAAGACAATGTAAAATAAACAGCACACAAATCCATGGATCGAATCCAGCGATGAGTTTTACGCAACACTAATTTTTGTGCTCGCCAATTCAATACGATCACAGAGGATCGACAACCTTGTTGCGGATATTGGTAACGCGAACACCAGCGGAAGGGTCCTGTTATGACTGGTATACACGTCCAGCACGGGCAATAAGGCAAGGCTGGCATAGCCCAACATATTGACTTGGCCCTGACCTACCAACCTTAAATGTTAATCCTTGAAACGATGCCCGAGTTGCTGCTTTCGTTATTCCAATACTTATGGAGTTACACTGATGATAGAGATGAGTTCCATCTTGCTGCCTCCGACCCATTATTTCCAAGGTATGCGGGTCATGAATGGAAGCAGTGGTGACACACGGAACGGGATTTGGTTGATTTTTGACAAGAACCTTTTTTTTTTTTTTTTTTTGAACAAAGAGTACTGTACCTGGTCGGGAGTATTGCCCAAGCTAAGCTAATTTTGTCTGCGAAGGCATGTTCACACTATAAGCTTTGTCAAATCACGGAGACTTACAGTAAGTTTTACAGTACAATAGTATATTGTGCAACTGTACAGTGTGCCAACAACTACACTCGAAAGGTCTACTGTAGTCACTGCAGCTTTACCGAACATTTACTGTTGGCCTTCCTAACACCAACCCGCTCTGCTTACATTTCGAGGTTTAAGTTTAGGCAACACCGATGTTTGCAGAAGGTCGAAAGTGTGGCTAGTGTACATGTACATGTACATGCATGTCAACAAAATGAGCCAGTGCTGGTAGTGTTATTTTCAGAGCCATCGAGGCGCGGGGCGAGGGCGCGGGCTGAGGGCGCGATCGAGAAACATAACCCAAGTCCAGCCTACATGGATCATGGCCATGATCTTTTCCCATTTTATTTTTCTGCCTCTTGTTCTCGGTCCCTACCCCTAACTCCTCAACCTCTTTCCACCTTTTGTAAAAAATCCCTGCTTCCATCATTGCCGCACCTTGTCGCTCAGGTGCTGGCTCGATTCTAATATTCAACTATCGCGATCCGATACCCGGACCCCTGTTAACGTGTTCGCCATGCATTTGCTACGTGCGACACCTACGCCTCTTGCGGCCGCGCTCCTCCTTTCAGCATGTACTTTCTCTGTCCTCGCTCAAGTACCTGTACCAACAGCTGCTATGGCGTACACAACTGTCGATGAATCGACATTTTATGTTCAGGGCGGCTTTTCAGGCTATGCCGTAGATAGAACCATGGAATTGACCGACCAGTTTTTCTCCCTGGATCTTACAAAGAATTGGACGACGTCAAGCCCACCTTGGAAACAACTGACCCCTGCATCCACAATGACCGGCCCAAAGGTCTGGGGTCACTCGATGGTTATTAGCAAGTCGAGCGTGGTGATCTGGTCGAACCAAGCCACTCTAGGAGTCTTCACGTTCACTCTTCCGGACCGCACCTGGGGAGCTCCTGTGGGGCTGCCAATAGGTTTCAGCACTGTGTTCAAACTGAGAGCAGCATTGGATCCTAACACCGGCCTGGTATACGTTCCATATGGGATGGGTACTGGAGAAAATATGGCCGTCTACAACAGCAACACGCGATCGTATTTGCCATCGGCTCCAATGACGCCGGCAGTAGTTATTGCACCTGGGTCCTATGGATATAGCTCCGTTTGGTCCACTCAACGAAATAGCGTACTGGTTTATGGAGGGAGAACGGCAGTAGCTTCCACAAATACCCTCCTGGCAGAGTACAGCCCCACTCAAAAAACCTGGTTGCGAGTTGTAAGTACACCTTCTCAAACTTCATGTGTACTAGATTGTCTATGTTCATGCTTTTCGCCCAGGTTTCTGACATCTATTTGCTAAATTTTAATGCAGGAGACTACAGGTGAATTACCTGGCGATCTTAGCGGACATTGCATGGTGCCTGGTAAGCGATCATGAAGCTAGTACCAAGATACAGAAAAGGATGAAAGCTTGTCTAACGGTGAGTTCATCTCGCTCCAATATGCGTAGCGTACAATGGAACCAAGATGATTGTATTCGGAGGAAACCACTTCACGCGCGGGGTGCAAGGAAGCATCTACATTCTCGATCTCAAGAGCTTGAGCTGGACCAAAGGAGCGGAGGCAGAACCAAACCACAGACGCAGTGATATGGCCTGCACGGCATCAGGGGACAACTTTGTAGCATGGGGAGGTAAGACCTTTGGATACCCGTCAAGTCGAAGCTATACCGCCATGGAAACCATCGTAACCATGGATTACTTTTATCTACAGGCGAAACTACTGGCACCAACGTCAATACATTCGGCACCCCAATTATTTATAACTTCAGGACAAATGCATGGACAACTGAGTACCTCATCCTCCCGGAATCAGTGCCAGGCGCCACTCCAAGCCCAAGTCCGGGTTCAACCCCTCCCTCGACCACAAAGGGAGTCAGTGGGGCTGCTATTGGAGGAGGTGTTGCTGTAGCTGTCATTCTCCTCCTGGCGGCTCTCTTTGTGTACAAGCGCCACCGATCGCGTAAAGACACACAGAGACTCAGTTCTCACTCTTTGCTCGAGCAAGGCAATGATTTGGACAAGACAGCTGTCATTGCCCCAGCCAAAGAGGCTGCACATGCCATAGTTCCTGCCAAGGAGGAAATCCCACCACCAGCAATTATGCAATACCAGCATGCGCCTGTTACATCCTCAGGAACCCAGGAACATCATGCGTTGGGACCCGTATATCACTATGCACCCACCGCAACTGCTGACCATCAGTACCAAACTTCTCAGGCGGCCGAACATCAGTATCCACCGTCATCGGTTGCAGAGTATCACTACTCACCTTCGACAACTCAAGGATACCATTCGCCTGCCTCAGCCACTCAAATGTACCAGAATTCTCCGCCTGCTACATCTGTAGCCTATTCACTCTCTCCAGCTATGACTACGGACGGACAGCAATATTCCCCTTCCATTTCAACGGGGTCTAACCCTTATTCTCCGACCTCAACCGCAGTGTATCACCCGCCTCCTCCTGCAGCCCCAACTTACCCATTGCCACCCAGTCAATCCAGTAACGTGAAAGTCGAAAGAGGACCCGACGTGAAAGTAGTGCGCAATCCTCAGACCCATATCCCGGATTCTGAAGAATGTGAGCCACGGCGGTCGAATCAACCCCAGTCCCGTCCGATCAATGCCAGCGGCTCTAACGATGAAAGTCTGAAGCAGGAGATTGCGTTCTTGAAAACCCAGCAGGAACAGCAGTATCAGATTCAGCACCAAAACATGGAACGCCTGCGGTTGGAGCAACAGGAGTTAGTCGAGTTGCTGAAGAAGCAGATCAAGCCCTAATTTAATAAAATCATTGGCGGAGCGAATTGAGCTACGTAAGAGATGATGATAACGAAGTGGGCTATGTGGAGTTGGTGATGACGAGGAGGCGTAAGCAAGCTGCGCCGACCATGATGGACGCATATGTCAAAGATATCACTGTGGTGAGGATTAGATTAATTATAGACTAAATCAATTAGCGAGCCATGGTCGCCTGTATTCACAATGTGATGATCTGATCCAGTATGGTCGCCACTAGAGTCAGTACTGCCAAAGCCGACGCTACTGGAACCTTGGCCTACGGGCTATGGCACCTTTATTTTGAGGAACTGGAACAGCTGGCACAAACAGGCAAGACAGTCCAAGAAATACAAGCACTTTGGTTTTGAGGGAGGACATTATGGGTGGTTAGAGGAGGTTGAGAAAAATCAGAGCGGGTTTGCAGCAGCTTTGGCTATTGGTAGTAGTTGATTTAGCAGAGAAAGTGAGTTCAAGCCTGGAATTTATGAAAATGAACTAAGAAACGTAGCGCTGTGATACTGCATTAAAGCTCAAGGGGTCATCAACGATCCTTAATGTCTGCTCTACTCCCTTGTATTGCCTTTTACCTATGAGTGGCTCAACTTTCAGCAGCGCACCATAATTTCTCCCGGCAGTAGGAGAGAAAAAGAACCGGCATCGAAGGATCAGAATCGATGTCGCTTGAACGCTTCGCCAGTTATTTAGTGGTGCGACACCTGATTTTTTTTCCGGCACCCCTTACCTTTGTCTCCTCGGTATCATCATCGTTTTTTAGCTGTCCCTCCATCTTTGTGGCTTTTTCTCCTTTCCTCAGTTTCTCTGGACTCCCTCGCTTTCTTAATATCCCTTGATGTTGACTCCTTGCTTGTGGTTTTCAACGAGAACACGTAGTCATGAGCGCGTATGGTCTATTACAGCAGCGTAGAGTAATGCACGCGTAATTGTTAGCTGAATCGGTATGTGTTGGACATTGGGAATTCCAAGAATAATTGGTAACAGTAGAATGGACCTGCCTTGCGGGAGGTGCGGCATGCTTAGACTCAAATGTGTTGTGTTTGTGTTTGTGTTACGCGTAGTTTGTGTTTGCGAGTGGTGAGTATG
This sequence comes from Mortierella alpina, assembly GCA_029449245.1. NCBI lineage: Eukaryota > Fungi > Mortierellomycota > Mortierellomycetes > Mortierellales > Mortierellaceae > Mortierella > Mortierella alpina. The sequence goes on along the minus strand of JANATF010000001.1, from coordinate 1,813,323 downwards.
CAAATACTGCCGTGTATCTAGAGCCATGGTAGGATCAGATGTGCTGTTGCAAGCTAGGAAGACGCGATCTATTCAGATATGACAAAGCCGAGAACGAGCAATTGTCATCTTGACGTGAGTTGATGAATACATCACTGTAGCGAAGGATGAGAAGAAACAAGAGTCCACCGCGAAAGAGGACAGAAAGGGGACAGAATAGGGGCAGAAAGGGATATTGGTTGAAGATAGATCAAAGAACCAGGGGGTTTCTACGGCATATTAATACATCTGAACGAAGTTTATTGCGCCAAATAGGTGCAGGGGAAGTAAGGGGTGCAGCCAAAAGGTCACGATAGAAAAGATTAGGGCCATCTTGAGAAGACGAAGTGTTTCCAAAACGTTGTATGGCAGAGGGCAGGACAATGGCCCCTGGTGTTGACGCATGGGACAATGACCAACCAGTAACAGGAGTTTGCTTAGATAGGTGTAGTGCTATCGCGAATCGCAGCTCTAGTCTACACTGTTCGACCTAATTGTTTTGCTGTTGCTTCAAGGGTGCAAAGCCCATCCTCCTGTTTTCCTCATCAAAAACTACATAACTGTTCTTGATAAATACGTCACCAATAATAGCAAATTCGTCAGGATTCGTCTGCACGCCAGAGTGACACATATTTTGCAATGCAGACTTTTCTCGAGCAATGTCCGAATAGGGGACTCCAAACTTGGCGCCACCGATCTCGAACTCCAGTATTTGTGTTCCCTTGCAAGGCACATACCACCGTTCATGCAGTCGAATGGCCTTTGGGATCTTTTTGTGGATGGCATTCACCAGAGACGACGGCAAAATTAAGAGCGTGGTGCCTGTATCCATCACCGACAACATACCCGCTTTGGTGCTATCAGTAGACACGCTTTGGCCGTCCACAAAGGTGTCTGAAATATTTATGGCCCAGTAGCGATCGTCGATCACGTTCGTGTAGGTGATCTTTTGGCCATCCTTGACCTTGCTCATGTCAATGTCTCCAAAGAGCGCCTCGCCGCCAGTCTCGGAGGGATACTTTCCTAGAGCAAACGAAACCACTCCCTTATCCAGCAACTTTTGCTTCATCATACTCTCCAGGACCGAACTGGTGTCGCTTGGTGCCCCAAAGGAAAGTCCTAAGATCCCGTCCACAAACCCATCAAAGCCAGGAGTCATCTGCTCTGCCAGGTGCACAGGTTGGTCTTTGATCGCGAGATTTGCCAGCTTGACGACGTCGTGACCGGTTACACCGGATGCTGAGGACGTGTCGCCAAAGTTGGAAGACCAAGTTTTGTCAGAGGATTGATAGGTCGAAGATGCATTTCGATCAAAATGGGTGTTGCCAGTGCAGCCGGGGCACTCGGTACTGGAGATGAGAAGTCGTGCCGATCCAGTGTCCATCATGACTTTGAGCGTCTGAGCAGGCGTCCCGATATCAATCAGGCCATAGTACTACATCGAATTTTATGTTTGTCAGCTTTGGCATGTCCCGCTGGCAGGGTGCGTAGTGATACTTTTATATATACTAATATATCAATTACCTCTCTATCGAGTCCCAAGTTAACAAGAGCAAGGTCGGCAACTGCCTGGGCTGTCATTCCTTCAGCAGCGTGTTTAAATCCAAACTTACGTAACGCATAAGACCATTCAGCAATCGTGTTTGGCTGATACTTTGGTCCTTTGTTGGCAATAGGTATACTATACGATGGATGGAGAACGATTATGAATGATAAAACACAAACATCAGCCATGCATACGATCAAGAAAAGGTGTTACACTAAAATGGTGCCGTACCGTACTGTCTTGCTCTGGGTAGTTGGCGCGGCCATGATGGCCCCTGCGAACACAAGCACAAGCGTTGCTGAGATTCCTAGACTAAACTTCATGAGGTATGGCTACTTGTCTGCAAAACTGCAAGACGTGCTGAATCGTTTTATGCGGAGTGGTATAAAAGAAAAAAAAAAGAGTGAGAATACCAGTAAAAGGGGGTCTGTCTGCAGCAGTCCCTTCTGAAGGATCGCTCTTGTTCATGACTCCAAGAATCCAGGATTCCACTCGCACACTGTCATCTATGCATTCTTTGTTGATCAAGGAAGATCGGTGACGAGCGGCGTAATCGTTGTTAGGTGTAATAGGAAGGATTTACCCTCCCCTTTCAACAAGGACACGATCCTATTCCCGGACACCCTATGCGTCTTCTAGATTCACCTAGCCCATAGCCGTACTTGATCTTTAAGGCGATCTGTGGACCACTACCTATAACCTGGCGAACACCTCGCTCCGAAAGGCTGCAGTCAAAGTACCGAGCTTCTTGCGTTGAAAAGGAAATGTAAATTGAAAGTTTAACAATCATATGGCTAATGCTTGTTCTTATGGGCAGCGTGTTTTTTGCGGGTCTGAGAGTACTTGGCGACCGATCCCACATGGTCGCGGCTATTCTCATCCGTGATCTCCCAACGTTTCTTTTCTGCCTCGATATGAACCTCGACATCACCTTCCCCCACCCCGTCGCGCCCCTCCAGCACCTCGTCCTCGTCGTCTCGCTCATCGTTGTCACGGATATCTTTTTCGAGATCTTGGTCCAGTGAAAACTCGTTCGCTTCGAGCAGATCGGTGATGCCAATGTCTAGTTTCTCAACGTCCAGTGATGGGTCCAAGTCCAGCTTGAGCGGCGCTATTCCCACGCGCTTTTTCGCTTGATCAAACACAACATAGTTGTTCTTGATAAATACGTCCCCAATGATCAAAAATTCTGCCGAGCTCGTCTGGATCCCGGAATAACATGTCCCTGCCTGCCCTGTCTCCTCCCTCACTAGATCCTCGAATGGGATCCCAAACCTCTTCCCTTCAATTTCAAGCTCTACTCGTGCTCCATGATAGTGTTTCGCCAGGTCACAAGGTACGGTGTATGAGGGATCCTCCAACTTTGCGCCCTTGATTCGCTGATGTATAGCTTGGCCCAACTGTTCAGGGACGACCATCAGCGTCGTACCCGTGTCCATGATCCCCGTCAGACCATGGTCCTTGTGCGCTCCTTTACGCTTTTTCCCACCACCACCAACACCGCTGTTCACCACCGACTTGCCATTCACAAACACGTTTCCGATATTGATCTGCCAGTAACGTGCACGTGTGACAGGCGCGTAGGTGATTACTTTTCCCGGCGCCACACGGTTCAAGTCCATGCCGCCAAAGATGAACTCTCCACCGCCTTGGAGGCTGGATTTGCCGAGATAGAATGAAAAGATACCCTGGTCCACCAACTTTTGAGCCATCATATTCTCAAACACGGTCTTGGTGCTGGAGATGCTGGCTGACAGGGCTCCAAAGGCAAGTCCCATGATTCCGTCAATGGTGTCGTCAAACCCTGCAGACTCGTTCGTCACCAACGCCAACTGCTGGTCCTTCACCCGAATGCCGTCGATGGCGATGTGATCCCAGCCCAAATAACCTGCTGCATGAGACTGATCGCCGTAGGTGATTCTCCAGGGCTTGCCGTTTGCCCGGAAGGTCTTGGAGACTGATGGATCATAATGGGTCGTGCCGGAGCACTGGGCACACCCCTTGGCTGCGATGATAAACTGGGACGAACCAGTGTCGAAATCAATCTATTTTGCGAATGTATCGAAGAGAGCGAGAGGGCGTTAGGATCTCGATGTTGCTTTTGGATGATGTTCTGCTTCCGAAACGACCAGCGATGTTATCTTTCACCTTGAACGACTGCGGGGGCTGGCCAATCATGACTATACCGTAGTACTAGCAGCAGAGACGGGAAGAAGCAAACGAAAGGGTGAGTAAGTAAGTACACAGAGTAAGATAGGAAAAAAAAAGTGACACCATCATTAGCCAGGAGGAGCATATACCTCTCGATCGAAATCGTAGTCTTCAAGGGGGATCCTGGCCACATTGGTCTCGCTCAGTGCACGACCACGCTGATAACCTTGAGGTCCCCCTACTGCTTCAGGTTTAATACCTGATACAGCAGCAGAATTCTTGTGCGAAAGGCCGTATTTACGTAGAGTGTGCCGCCAGCGCCCCATGGTCGAGAGTCGGATTGGACTGTTGACAGTCTTGATGGGGATTCTTTTTCAATCGAAGAGGTAAGTAAAACTTGAGCATCAGGATACCAGTGTTCTCCATCAAATGGTTTGCATATGAACATGAACAGAGGAAGAGGCAAAGGAGATGTGAGAGTTTGGGGGTGTGTGCTTACCTGAGGTATTCCTCTTGGGCAGTAGCGGCGAATGTTGAGCTGGCAAACGCCAGCGCAAGGGCTGACGAGATGCCAATGTAGACTTTCATTGCCAAAGTTGAGGAATGGCTGCTTTTGATACGGGTGTCGCGTACTTTTCTGATCAGATATGGACGGAAAGATGTTCTATTTTGGAGGGAAAGTGATATTGAGGGCTCTCTTGGTGCAAAAATAAAGGGATGGAGGGAAATAATAGAACAGAGGCTGAGACAGGATGAGTCGGGTTGCCCGAGGGTCGCTGATATCCTGTGAGCCTGCCCTACCAAGACTCATGTCATCAAGGTTCACTCAAAGTAGCCCACAGTATTCATATCTCGATTTACACCAGGACGCGTCCAGCTCTAATTATGCCAGCTCTGGATCTCGCACGCTCGGCCATCATCTATTGCAATCTCAGCTGGCCAACAATACATTCCGATCTGCGCCAATAAAAGCGTATATATTAAAAAACGGGTTTACTTCCAAAATCGTCCCCCCGCGCCAACAGAGTCATCTCTCTCGTCAGCTTCGTACTCTTCATCCACATCAAAACCGCCATCATGAGGCTTGGAGCGTCGCGTCCCTAGCCACTCGACCTTTGGCCACTTTTCCCGCAGCTCTCGTTGGATCCGCTTGATGGGTCCAGCTCCCCACTGCACATTCTCCAGAGCCTCCGTCACCAGGTTGACAACCAGACGAGAAGGCGGCCGCTCGATCGTATCCATCATGTCATCCCACACTGCAATCATCTTACGCTGTCGGTGGTGTCGCCCAAGCATAGTGTAGTACAGCCGATAGTTGAGGTCGGACAAGGTCGGTAATGTTCTCTCCACGATAGCTGTCGTTAGAGGGAAAGGAAGTCCTTGGAAGGGCATGTCGTCCATGTCGCCCTGATCGTCAAAAGCATTATCGGCTTTGCTGCCATCGGACTCCTGATGCTGATGTTGTTGGTTGTGTAGTTGTCTCTGCTTATCAAGGTATCCCTCTACTAAATCGATGCTCTGATCTACCAGGCTCTCGGAAGCTGTCCCTGAACCACAGGCCTGCAACACAATCGAAACTGAGAACTGATTGGGTCGAATCCTCGTACCCCAGTGTCCCATATCCATTTCCTGATACAGCTTCAAAACCCGCTCAGGTCGGTTATGAGCCCAGTTGGCCTTCATGAGTTCATGCAGTACTGTGAGGCTGATCATCTCGCTTGCAGGTAGTCGCTTGAGCTGTTGTCCGGCTTTCGATATTATAGGCGTCCATCTACTGGATTTGCTATCGGTCATAGAGGCGGTCATGTGTTGATATTGCTGTTGCTGGTCAAGTGCCTCCTGTGCCAACAAGCCCTCTCGCGTGTACTGTTCAGCCTGATCAAGGGAACCTACACGACCCCACCCCTTCACAAAGCTGGCTCGGACATGACTATCCTCGGGTATACCGGCTTTCGCCATATCGGACCACAACTGCTCGCCTTGATCCATGTCCATCTGTTCTGCGCAAGCCTCCAACATGATCCTGTAAGTCACTTTGTTGGGCTGTGCATTCGTGGATGCTCGCATCTCGTTGTATAGATACAGCATGCCCGGCAGCGGCGAGGGCAGGGTTGATAGGTACTGCATCATGATGGTATAAAGCTGTGTGTCGACTTGGTTGGGATCCTTTGTAATCACAGTGAAAAGCTCCAGAACCCTGGAAACCTCCTCCTTGACAAATTTTTGAGTGAGCTGCTCCCTCCTTCCACGTTTAGCATGGGTCTGGTTGATGAGGGCGAGCAACATGTTGGAGTTGTTGACAATGTCCTGAGTCGACAATATGGGTTCCATATCCGCTCTAGAGGCGCTCTTGTTTGATTTTGCCTCCAGTGTTGGTCGTCCAGAGTTGGTCCCTATCTCCATCCTGGGCTGGACCAGTGTCCCTGTATGGCTGAGCTGGCTTAGGATCTCGAGGGCGCTATCGAAATCCCCACGCTTGGCACACGCATACAACAAGATAGCCTTCATCCGTTCAGTGACAGTCAGGTTCCACTCTTGGTGCATGCGCCTAATATATCTTGAGCAGGCCTCCATATCGCCTGCACGTGCCGCGCACATGATGGCAGCCTTCATGGTCTCCTCCCGCGGTATGAGATCGCTGGCAAGCATCTGCTCAATAATCCGGTCCGCTTGTGCTTCGTTTCCCGACATGTGACTGAGCGAATGGAGAAGATAGTCGTAAACCGCCGGCTCTTGCTTCCAAGGTATATTTTCGTGATTCATGTGTTCCACGATCGCCATGGACTCCCTGCAGCCTTTGAGGCCCAGTGTGGCGTAGTATTCCAAAAGCACCTGTGGGTATGTGAAATAGGTACACTATTAGCATAAAGAACACTGGTCCCCACTTGCAGCGCAGATGGTAATGAAATCGAGTATTGTTGACCAAGGGGTGCTTACAACATGCATCGCCGCAGTAGTGCGGATCCCAAACTGCTGAGGTATAGAGTCCAGCATAGATCGGATCAAATAGGTGTGGCTGTAGACCAGCTTCTTCATCAGCTTTGTGAGCCAGTGTGACAGGTCATTCTCCAGGGTCGTGTGTCTCCAAAGGTGTCCCGAGGTTGGCGTGATCACTTTAGCTGTGCCTTTGTGGGTGGCCACATTGTTATCGACAGGTCTCTTCCATGATGCTGGAGACACAGCCCATTCCTCCAGAACTCTCAGTGCATCTCTCCAGTCCTGCAGCTTCGTTGCTGATTTTGTTTGATATGAATGGTGGACAATTGCCTTGCTCCTCCCAATCGCGTCCACGAGCGCGGCCAGTGATTCTGCATGTTCATTTCCTTTCAGTGTCCTCTGAGCAATGTGTCGAAGAACCCTTTTCCGATTCCATTCATGTCGCTCGGACTGACGAGTCGGCTGCTGTCCCGGATAAGCTGCCAACTTTTCTAGCTGAGCTTGATGGAAAAGCCTGACAAGTCTGCGCTGGATATGGAACCAGGTCCGAAGGAGTTGCGGCTCAAAGCTGCGGCGTTTGAGCGAGAGGTAAATATCCAGTGCTGTCCTGAGATCACTGTCCTGCAATGCCTTGTCCAGAGTCGCCATTAGTTGACGCGTGGATCGCTGTTTTGTTCTGTTGGACGAGGTTGCGGCTGAAACGAGCGAGACTTTGCCGTGGATCGGAGTGTTGCGCACAGATTTTAGAGAAGCACCTGTGGTAGCTGCGGTTGCAGCTGTTGTGCTGGTATAAAGTCTTTGCGACTGCCGCCTAATCAGGTATCGGTTGATTTGGAATGTCGCCGGAGGGAATGGCACGGTTGGGCGAGTGCATCCTGCTTCCTTCAGCGTAGTACCTGGACTGGAGCGAACGAGATCCTTGGAGACCACTGCCCGCAAATAGGCGCGAGAGAAGCAGCTCTGCCAAAAGTGATCGGCTGCTTCAGCAGTAGTGCGGGTTGTGCGGGCGAGGGGCGGGGGGGTCCTGATCCGAGTGTGCATTGGTGCTTCTGCTGTGGTGATGGACCGACGCGGCCCTGGTAGGAAGTGCCTGATGCTAGCAAGCCTCATGCCAGAGACGGAATATCCGGGGAGGACGAGGGGCACGAGCAGAGAGGTCTTCCTGGGCGAGGCGAGGCGGCTGTCTTGCTGTCTGGCTGTCTTGCTGTCTGGTGAGTGTGGTTCCTGAATCGTACCGGCAATCCTGGAGATCTCCCATGAAGCACCGACTGTCCGAGGGCTGGTGGCTGGTGGCTTATCCCTTGGGTGTCGCACACCGCGGGATCACATTGGCGGCAAAAACGACAAGTGCAAAGACAACTCGCGACATATCAAAAAGGAACACTCCTTCGATACCGCACACCCCCTCATCGCTTCCTTGACTGCACTGCCTGCCCTTCGCTTCCGCCTGCTCACCGCATTGCACCTCGTCTTCAGCGCACACGCTTTCCTTCTGTTTCTTGCCGCATCAACACCCATTGACCGACCAGCATTGACCCGAGCCACCTTCGCACAACCCTTGTCAGACGCGTCGCACTCATCACTAGACCATCATTACTGGAAGCAATATATACCCCATCCTGCTTAAGCCTGGATCACGCTCTAAGCAACGAGCCGCAAACAGAACTGCCACTTGCAAACCTCGCTTTGAGACACATCGGAAAACAGCTCGCATACAAGTACAAGTACCCAGCACTCACTAGCAAATCAAATGGAAGAAAACATTGCAACCTTGATCCAGGACGTTACTTCGCAGTTCCACCGGTCAAATGCAGACGTGCAGAGCATCCAAAAGACAGCCAATGATATCCATGAGGCAGAACGAACTCGACGCGAGATACAGCAGGATGCCAGATCTTATCTTCAACGTACGTTTGAGCAAGTTTTCTTTTATCGCTTCAATACCAGTGCATGTTACAATTGGGGCATATGAGCTAACGCGTCGCTTTGCGCGATCCGGGAACAATAGAACTCTCAAGAAAACTACAACTCTCAAGATCTAAAGGCTCCCGTGAACATGTCGACCCAGACAGTCTCAGACACGATGACCGCATGGTGGAAATGGACCAGCAGAAATTTGCGCTTGCAAAGTCGATTCAGGATATGGACCAGGACATTGCCTCTCTAGAAGCAGAGCTCCGTCAACTAAGGGAGCAGAACTTGGAACTGGACGTAAACTATTCCTCTACCCCGACTGGATCAAAGGCGAACGGATCTACCACCAACGGGCGGGGTAGAACCTCAATATCAGCCGAGAATGGCGGTGACGGAGGAACGAGGTCTGGTTCACGAGCTGCCGCCGTGGTTGATCACGACGAAGAAGACGACGAGGAGACCGATAAGGCACACGCCACGGCTGTGTAAGTTGCCATGGGACTGCATATGTGAGCCATTCTTTGCCAGCAGCACAGGCTTCTCAACTCACAACTCCATTTATTATTATTTGTTCCTCTCTTATTTAGTCTGCGGCTACAGTTGTACAGAGGACTCGGAATCGAGATGCTGGAGAACGACTTTGGTGAATATACAAGAGCCCGCATTCGATCCAGTTCGCGCAAGGACGTCCACATCGCCACATTAGGAGGAGACTTGTCTGCCTTTTACCAGACAAATCTCATCTGGGACTTTGCGTCGTAACCGTCGTAACACGGGGTAACCTGGAGATACCAATAAACCACCTTATTTATATTCAATGGGGAGTTATGTCTCTTGACCACTCGACCACAATCTTGCGAATACAGGCATTTTTTTGCTTGAAGACGCTGTCTACTTCGGTGTCTGCATCCAACAGTGATATGCGGCGAACAGTTTTCGGAGTTAAACAAGGCTCGGTTGCCTTCTCTTTTCACAAACAAGGTAAACATATCCTATCAGTAATCCACCAGATGCTCATAGCCCATCAAGACGATCCGTATTGCCTGCTGGAACGCATTCCTGGGTTTGGGTCATGACCTGGACTCGACCGAGACATTCAACCCAGAATTTGGCTCTCTGAAGCCAACCCCCCCCCCCCCCCCCCCCCCCCATTATTACGAGATCGTTCAGTTCCTAAACAGTAACACCATCAGGGTGGAGAATCTTGTCAGTTTCAGGCGGGGTTATGACCGCCTCCATACGAGTCTGCAGTGTGCCTTTGATTATGGACTCTGTTGACTTCATAAGATCGAGCACTGGCTGAACGTAGGGTAGTCAAGATTGAGGCTAACCCAGTGTGTTACCTGCTTCGTACCCTGCGATGATTAAACCGTAGTGAGTGGGAAAGACGGTGTATAACAGTAGAAACAGTAGAAGTAATGATAGAGCATGATTGAGCCTATTAATAAATTGTGAGATCTGGAAGAACCTCGGCGGTCTTCAGGACGATTCTATCAATGAAGATGGCATCGTCGTCGAGCTTTGATGAGAATGGTTTCTGGAGCATGAACTTTGCCAAGAGGCCTAGACAGCAGAGGTGGCCAGTGGCAGAGTGAACAGGAGTATGGTGAGGAAGCGCATGGAAGTGTATGGGTGTAAGGCAGCATCAGAAGTGTGGGAGGTGAGACGAGGTAGGCTTGGAGAAGTTCAGGAACGAGAAAATCTCCTGTAGCTACGGTCAGGGGCAAGATCGAAAAAGAGCGTTTTTTTATTTTTTTTATTCTACTCTACATATAACGTCGGTCAAGCACCTGAACGTCGCTCTCGGCGTAGACCTTGATCTCCTCAAGTGCTGCTGCGTTGACCAGAGTCCGCCGAGTCTGCTGAGAGAACTGTTCGCGCGAGGCAAAAATAGCGTACGTGGCGTCTACTGTATTCCGAATAGCGGTTTGGATCGTGTTCAAGAGCCCCTCTGGAGCCAGAGAGGGCTGGGCAAGCTGAGGGTTGGTAGCCCTGTGGGTGATAAACACCCCCTGAACCCTCGCCATAAATTCTGGAGTTGACTGTCAGTTGTAAGTCGCACCCCCCGAAGCCGAATTCAGCCCTTTGCCTCTCATCAAGGCTATTAGATTACGTTCAATGTCGCCAAAGACCGGAATCGCCCGCACAGAGTCGGCATTCTCAACCGGCCTAAAGAGACCGACCCACTCGAATATCCTCCAGTTGATGACCCCGATGCCTTGGAAGTGGGCAACGATGTTTCCGAGCCTCGACTGCGGCGGCGAGGCAAAGTCTGCCGTATGGCGACCGAGTGGTGTACTCTCTATGGTCATGCCAACGTAGAGTAGATTGACGGTGGTGCGGGAAGTGGACATCAAGATAGTCCGAGCCCACGATACGATATGTGTGTACGCCATCGGTAGAATTGCTGGGAAGTTAAACGAGAGAGAAAGCAAATGCATCTGTTAGTCAGGAACAGGTTGATGACAAGGACAAGGGCCAGTGCGTAAAGGGAGAATGCTTACTTATTGAGGCGCAATAGTTGATGCAGACTATCAACGTTGACTGGTGTCCTTCATTTTCGTTTACTGGAGCAGGAGGGGCCGTAGGGTGACTAATTGAGTCATACGACTTGGGCTCCTAGTAACGGCCGAGGAGCTCTTGAACTGGGCCAACATCTGCTAATTTGACACACTTGGGGTGGTTCGTCTTGTGGATGAATTAGACGACCGGGACTTGACTTCCCATGGTGGCATTGTAGAAGTAACAGCATATGGCTTCGCTGGGCAATGATGCTCTCTGCTCAGATGGTATGAAGGCGAATGTCATGAACACCCGTACACCAGAACGGCTTCACTTTCTTTTGAGACCCCGCCTGGAGAGGGCTAGGATGACTGAGGCGAGGGTGGGGTCAGGACAGTTCAGGTAGAGTCAGGTAAGATCAAGTGTGTATTTTGAGCGTTGCAAACGAGAAGGAATCGACGAACTATTTAAGCGTCGGACTGGAAATTGCGGTCTGTGCTCGCCCTCCGATACACGTTTCCATTATTGAAGCAATAGGAGCGATGTCGGCGATATTAAAAATAAGCTGGCATTCCCCTGCACTTTTGTTGGAAAGGCGAGTGTGTCACAACATATAACAATCTGCCTTATTGTGCATCACGCCGGTGCGGTGCTGAAGGTCTCATCCCTGACCTTTTCCTTCGCGCCACTCTATGAACAATACGGAGATGCTAAATGGGATTGACCCCCTCATGAGAACAATAAGAAAAGCTAGGCGCCTCTCAGCTGCACTTTTTGATAAGAATGGCAAAACGCCTCTCTGGCATACCTTTTTCTTGACCTACCATTGCTTTAACTCAATCCCGCAATGCTGACTCTGTTGTCCGTCTTCGAGTCTGGGATTTTGCAGGGGAGCTTTGGGCGTGAGCTCGCTGTATTCCTTGACGCGCTCGACCGAAGTATGGCTGTATCGATATCGCAGACTGCTGGACATCACCGCCTGAACATTATGCGTGAAGCTCCGTGATCCTGTTTAGGACAATCACAAAGACACCGGTCAGTGAGGTCTGTGTGCACCAGAGGTAAACGACGAGGAAACAATGACCTGTGACCGATCTGCTTGCTCAACCTGGCCGGAGGGTCCATTGGCGCACTCCAGCGACGATATCAACACAACGGTTTGAGCGCTCTCTTTAGTCGTGGACGTGGTTTATTTAGAGCTGAATGAAGCCGCAATTGATGAGGGATGAGAGTTGATGATGAAGGCGATCAGCACCAACCGCAAAAGAGCCGCTTGATTCGCAGGTGCTGATGCGACGCGGAGGAGACTGCTCGAGCTTCACAGTGGTTTTGTGCGGCCTTTTCCAAGAAAAAAAGATACCTTAATGAATCGTTCTTTCCGTTTTTTGCGTGGCGTTTGTGCGGCCTTTTTTAGTTCATGTGAGAGAGAAACCTTTGTTTTTGACGTTGAGAAACAGAGGAACCAGAAACAAGGGTCTTAGTGAATCAGGTAACCTCCTGGGATCTGGGATGTGGAAGATCTGGAAAAAGAAAAAAAGCCTTTACTGTACATTTTGACGACTGCCCGTTCATATCCATTCCACCTTCTGATCCTGATCCATCAAATCTTGATCCTTCAAATTCAGTCTACGATATATACCTCCTAAGTCACAGAGCACTTCTTTTCGTCACTATGTGTCTACAGCCACCTCTAGCGCCGCTACATTATATAAAGTCAGAGTCCTGCCTCACACAAGATACCCAATAGCTCTTCATCTTCTTGACTCTCATAGCCTACGGTTCGTTTCTGAAATGAATCTTACAGCTCATGCATATTAGGAACTGATCCATTGGTTTTACGTTGGTCAGCTTCTTTTGCTCGCCAGGAGGTCCACTTGAAATTCATTGAATACAGTTGGTTTTGGCTGGGAACCACATAGGACTGTACTATAACTCGGAGTCGTCAATATGTTACTTCCAACCCCCAGAGAACCACAGAGGCAGAGAAGCAGAGTGGCAGGCAAATTGCATTTTTTTAAAGGACCTTTCTGCATACTTCTACCCCCAACAGTGGACAGGTACTAGCGAGGTACAGACCGAGGTGAGCCGAGCATTCCAGTCTCATGAGGTGCAAGGTCATGAGATCAAGGGTCACTGGAATATTCATCAGCGTTCTTTCTCTTTGATGCACGCCTTCAACTTCAAAGGAAAAAACGGTAATCATCGAGATATATTACTTGCTGATGTGGTGATACACGCCAATATTCAGTTAGATCTGTAGCATCCAGGAGACCTGTTCCCAGGGGCTCAGAAGCCCCTCCCTTGTAATAATATCCCTGTCTTCTCATTCCCCAGCCATGCCGTTTTCTTCTCCATGTACCCACGACATAACATATTTTGAAAACAAACGTCAAGTTATGTGCTGCAGATCCATGAGGCGTCTTTTGGTCCAACCATACTCATCCTTCAAATGAAGTTCACGCAAAAGCCCTTCCATCATGCTCCCAGGAACTTTAGAAAACAATAACATACAGGAGGCACAGGCCAAGGTCGAGCAAGGCGGCGTGATATTGCGTTGGTGACAGAGAGCAAAGCCAAGCAGAGTGAAGCTAAGGTTATACGACTGAAACACCAGGGTAAAGACGCCCAAGGCTGAGCAGGTCAGGGTGAAGAAGGGCAAAGCCAAAGAGAGCAAGGCTAAGGTGGGGACTAAGATGAGATTACCTGTCAATTTTTATCATACAAATATATCAAATATATCGAAGGAAGCCATGAGCAACTTTTGTCGCGTCCTGTCTTCAGTTTCCCTTATAGTAAACAAAACGCCTTTACCTCCCAGACATCGCTAAAATCACAGTTGAAGCTGAAGTTGACAGTATTAAGTAGCGAGGTAGATTCATAGGATAACCAGGAAGTGGACAGAACCGTTCACTTTAAAGGAGCGACGAAGGGTATAAGATCTTGAATGATGAGAATGAACTAGACGAAACCGTGTGAGAGGACATCAGTGTCTATACTCCTGGTGAGATTTTGATTCGGCAACAGAAGAAAAGTAGCTTGGATATCACGAGTATTACAAGAACACCTACGCAAGAGAACGTTGTACTTGGCGATACTTTGTATGAAGGCGGTCATTTTGTGAATAATGATAAAGAGTGATAGGTTGCGAGTCTACCACACTGCAGCAACATATGGTACGCCACGACCTTTGATACAGGGAACGCTGTGCTCGAGAGTATTTCGTAGCAATGGAATAGAAGTATCCATGGCATCAAACCCGAGGGTATTATACATCAGCATTACTATTGTCCCACGCCTGTGTACATGTACATGATCTTTGCTATGTGTGAGGTTCTTCTCCAAGTTTCTCAGTGCCCTAATCTTTCAAGGCGCAGTCCTTTACGGTAGGAAAAAGAACTATAAACTACGGGTACCGAAGTGATTCGACATGGCTTTGACATCCGAGATTCAAGATTAATGTTTGACATAGACGAGGATGACAAGGTGCTGACGATATTTTTAACGACGTAAAAAAAAACTACTGCAAAAGATCTTGTGGGTGAATTGAAATGCTGCTTCCTCCATTTCAACGGACATCCTGGCTCCCTACCCACAAGACCTTAAATTCCAAGCACGTCCCACAGACATGTTCTCGCACTGGCCATGAGAGCATTTTGCCACCCCGCCGCCCATCAAGATTTTGAATAATGCATGTGGAAGGAACGCCGCTTCTTCAGGTTTATTTTTTTGTACTTTCTTACTTCTCTATCAGGCCTATACTCGATACCAACTAGCCTCGAATGACAGACTCTTTGCCAGCAAAGCTGCCCAGGGTGCACCACGGGGAGGTGGTCTGTCGTCGCACCCCAAAAACGTTTCTTTTTTCAAGTGGTTTGCTCCACTGATTTGTCGTCCTCCGCTGACTGTGGTTGACTCCACCTCCTCTTTGAGTTTATAGCGCGAGGTAGAGGCAAACTCGCGGGGCCTTTGCAGGTGTCGCCCATCAGCGATTTTTGCGAGTGGTTGACTCCACCCTCCACTATCTTGTCTTAGCGGTAGGGCACACCCGCTCTCCACTATCTTGTCTAGGCGGTAGGGCGCACCCGCCATCCACTATCTTGTCTTAGCGGTAGGGCACACCCGCTCTCCACTATCTTGTTGAAGCGGTAGGGCGCACCCGCTGCCTTGCCTATGTGGAAGACGAGAGGGTCAGTGAGGAAAAGAAGAAAAAAAGAAGAGCGAAAGGCGACGGATGGACCCTGATATTTATACCTGTGCGAGCTAGGGAGACTGTCTTTTTTTTTTGGTGTCACGAAAAACGAATGGGCAACGAAGGGACCTTGCCATGCATTAG
Organism: Mortierella alpina; assembly: GCA_029449245.1. Taxonomy (NCBI): domain Eukaryota; kingdom Fungi; phylum Mortierellomycota; class Mortierellomycetes; order Mortierellales; family Mortierellaceae; genus Mortierella; species Mortierella alpina. Next base: position 1,797,922 of record JANATF010000001.1, on the reverse strand, counting down.
TGGGCCAAAAAAACACTACGGGAAAGAGGGAGTGAAGAACAAGAGGACGGCTTTCCACCTTGGGGCTTGAGGAGCGTGGCACAATCACACTGGAGGCGTGACATTCGAGCAAGAAGGTGTCCTCTTTCACACTCCCCTCTATCACCATGCGAATGCATACTCTTTTTGGTAGCTACATTAAACCCACTTGTGTGCACAGCAAGAGATTGACTTCCCCGTTGACCTGCGACCGTGCGTATGTGTACTGGCCGTATTGCTCTCGACTGACCCATAGGCGGTCAAAGCAGCTGCCGCAAGAGTATGATATGGTCGTTGCATCCCAAACCCCCCTCTCCTGGGGCGTTCTCGTATGTTTAAAAAAAATGAGAACACTGTCATGACCAAGATTTTATTTTTCTATTCCGTTCTGAAGGGTATCTTACTGTCTCCACTGCTTATTGCTCTGGTTGTTCTTCTTGCTCCAAGGTGTTAGCGTGTCCGGGTATACAATGTTACGGGTATAATATCCGCCTGAGTCATCGCTTTGAGGATTCTCAAGCAGCACCTTTAGATTTTTAGGGTCAGTGCATCTAGACAGCGCAACGTAAAGCTGGTCATGGCTAAAAACCGGTTGTGGGAGGAAGAGGCCCACTGTACTAAGGGTCTGGCCTTGAGCCTTGTTGATGGTCATAGCGAAGGCCGGCTTGACAGTGAACTGTCGTCGCGTGAACCTGCAAGGTGTCAGCTCGTCGTCCGCTGTTTCGAGGGTGATCCGAGGCAAGAATACCGTTCGATGCTGAGCAATGCCTGTAAATGACCTGTACCTCGATACACTTGATTTTGAGGAGCGGACGATCATTCGTGGTCCGTTACAGAGACCCATATCAGGATTGAGGTTCCGGAGGAGAATGATAGGTTTACCAATCTTGAGGTTTAGTTGATGCGGCGGCATTCCACTTGGGCACAGCGCGTTCAATAACTCGGTGGGGCAATCGAACGATGCCTCGTCATCACAGATAGAGTCCTGACTATAATATGTCTTTGCTCTACCTGGCATCAATTCTGTCGCCAATGAGTTTAGTCTGTCGACATTCTCATTAAGTGGCGACAATATCGCTCGATTCATTAGGATAGTCGCGGGAAGTTTCTGCAAGCCGATGTTGGGGTATATGGCATTGAGAAACTGAGTGTGCACTGACTGGCTGCTTGCTTCATCGAGCTTGAAGAGAGCCGGCTGGGTGTCTGGAAATAGTCCGAGTGAGAGCCGAATTGGAATGTTGGCTCTGTACAACTCGAAGCAGAAAGTCAGCGAACGACCGATGTTCTTGATCTCCGGAGACGCGCATGTTTTTCTTGAGTTTAAGCGGGCTTCACTTCAGGCCCAAACTCCAAGTTCTTGATGCACGCGGACTTGATCTGAGCAGCGGATCCTTTCATAACCACAGGAAGTATCTGCCGAAAGTCTCCTCCCAGTACAACCTTTCCGCCAAATGGAAGATTCGCTTCGGTTAGGTCGCGCAACGTTTGGTCCACAGATTCGAAACCATGGCGGTGCAGCATAACAGCCTCATCCCAGAATATCGCTGCGGCGTTACGGATGCGGGTTGCCCTGTCATCTCCCTTCGCGATCTTGCATGCAGCGCCAGGATGCAATTTGAGGTGAATCTGGAAGGTCGAGTGCGCTGTACGTCCGTCGTGAAGAATGAGGGCTGCGATACCAGAACTTGCGACGACGATGACATCCTTCTGAAGTCCTTGGATGTGACCGATCAAGGTGTTGTACAAAAAGGATTTGCCCGTTCCTCCAGGTCCGTCAATGAACAACATTTGTGTGGACTGTTGCCCTCGATCGCTTGCATGATGCTGCGGAAGGCTGCGGCTTGATCTTCATTCAAATTGGCGATATTTTCCTGAGCCTCGCGAATGAAAATGATTTGTCGCCTCTCTTTGTCGGCTAGCGCTTCTTGAGGGAGATTACCGATATATCTCGTGAAATCCTGAGGCAACTCGGGGAATTTCGACACAGAGGACCCCATGCCCTTTAGGATGCCGTCGATGTAGAAGAGGGCGATCGCCTTGGCGGTCCGGATTTTCTCGGTCTGGTCAGCCATACTCTTCACGTTAGGGCACCTCAAAATATCCTCACACATGTCGTTTGAGAATTTTCGCCATAGCTCGCCTGGCTTAGAGGGGGTGCTGCCGTGTGGATTGTATATGATGGTTGCGAACAGTTGCCGTAGTTGGGGAGGCATATGACTGGATGCTGCTTCCTTTAGGCAGTGCTCCCACTCCTTGTCATCCTGCAGCAGATTCCTAGCGTTGCAGGCGCCTTCGAACGTATTGTACTCGATACCGTCGACGGTGCGCAAATCTCGAAAGCTGATGGCGCCTTTTATATGTAGCAACAGAATCCGGAGGCAAAAGCCCTCGTAGTCCTTTGGGAGAACATAGAACATACGCGAAATAGGCCTTTTTTTGCAACGACAAGTAAAGTGAAGAGGGGAATGGTATATTTTGGTATATTGCTTGTCGGGCCCAGGGCTCGATGTGTGTCTCTATTTATGTGCCTAGACTAGATCTAGAAACTTCTAGTGCTGGGCGCAGCCAAAGTGACACAACACCATGCAATCCGTTGCATTTTTCCTGCTTTGTGCTCTCTTGAGGTTCTTGTTGTTGGCCATAGCGTATGAATTTTTTTAGCGCCTTAGTTGTTGTTGCTGGTGCTGTGGGAAGATCTGAGGCGATGGAAAATGGAAAACCGAAAGCCCAGCAATGGAGCAACACAAAAGACACGAAAGAAATTTCTCGGCCCTTGAAGGAAGGGCTTTCCGTGCCAGACATGCCAGAAGCCAGATTTCAGTGCCAGTGCCAGTGTCAGAATGTGCCAGAAAGACCTCCTCAGCATGGTTTTTCTTTTTTTTCTAGTCTGCTTCTCTAGTCTCTTCCCGTGACAAAGGGTCGGACTCAGAGCCGTAAGTCACGATTAAGGCCTCTCTCTCTCTCTCTCTCTCTCTCTTAAAGATGTGGGGTGAAATGATAGCGCCCTCTGACAGCTACAGAGGGTTCTCATTGGAGCCTTGGTTACCAGGATGGATCCAAGACCGAGGGTAAAAACGGCTTTGACTCTATTACGATCGGCGACATGACGGCCAAGAACCAAGCCATGTTTGCGGCTAAAACCACTACGTGGTCTTTGACCAAAAGGAGAAGAGAGTAGGGTTTACGCCTTTGAGAAGCTAAATGAAAATGCAGTACGGGTCGCTTCAATGACCGAGAACCCCGTGCATTCTTTGTAGGGATGAAAGGGCATCAGTGCCCCCTTTCCTTTGAAAGTAATATATCTGAAAACAAAATTCTTTACTCTTTTCATTAAACGTTGTAATCATCCATGAACGTACGTCTCTCCATCTCAGTAGCCGTGTTTCTGGCCACTCTTCAGTCGGTTCTTGCTGCCGCTGGCGATTCTACAAAGGTCTTGAGGTAAGGCTGCCGCAGGAGTGACGCAGACATGCATGTCCTTGAGATAAATATCCAGCTTGGCCCATTACGTCTCAACAACGTGATTCCTTTCCAACGTAGGATCGCGATTGCCACTGCAAATGGCACTGTCAGGCAGAATACACCTGCAGAATGGGCTTATACTCTTGAAAAATATGGATTCACAGCAAAACCTGGAGCCTGGGACTTGGGATCGGATGCCACTACAAAGGTCCCTCTCGTGGATGTTCGACTCGACAGACAGGTAATCACAGAATGACAGCAAGCCCAGTGCAATCAACTCTCGACTCATCCTTACCACTGATTCCACTGCGTACTTAGTATCATGGCGAAGTAAGGATAGGGGTTCCTGCTCAGACGGTCAGACTGCAGTTCGACACAGGCTCCTCTCGCTTGGCTGTGTCGGCATCTGAATGCTCCGAGTGTGCAGGAGCGTTGCAGTACACACGCGCGGCGTCAAAGACATACATCCGAGGCGTCGAAAAACCGTTCCGAATCACCTATGGTCAGCATAAGAGCTTTGTTTCCGGCGTAATGGGTCAAGACCAAGTGACACTCGGATCCTTGACCATCCAACACCAGGACCTCAGCATTGTCCTGGATGAGAGCAGGCGGTTTGAACAGTCGGTCGACGGCATCCTGGGTCTTTCTCTGGGCGCAATTTCAGGGTATAAAACCATATTTCAAAATATGGTGGAGCAAGGCCTGGTCGACCGGGGAATCTTTGCCTTTTATCTTGGGAAACAGTACCTGACGGGCGGCGGGGAGGTGATTTTCGGGGACGTGGACTTGAGCAGAGTTGCAGCTGGAGGGTCTATTTTATACACCAAAGTGATTGATTCTACGAGATGGATGGTTAACCTTGAGGATGCTATTGTGGAAGGGCGGTCGCTGCGAGCGTTCGTGGGGAAGGGACAACTGAAGGCACTTATCGACACTGGCACCACGCTGCTTGTACTGCCCAAGATCATCGCGGATTGGATCAATGAACAGATCCCCAACTCACAGATGATTGACGGCAAGTGGACCGTCCCTTGTGATACCATGAGTGGGCTTGCGTTCACATTTGAGAAAACATCGTTCGTGGTGCCCCCGAGGGATGTGGCTCGCGAGTGGATAGGACAGCCCGGACGGTGCTACTCAGGGGTCCAGACCAGTTCGGGGGACTACATGGTGATAGGAGACGTGTTTATTAAGAACAACTATGTTGTTTTTGACGCTGATAACCGCATGGTCGGATTTGCACCGTTGAGGGTCTCTTGACGATAAACGGAGAAATAAAGATGCAGCTATACATAGGGCGTGTCTTCTTGAAGCAAATACTGCACGTCTGCGATGTCATGTATTCATCTGTCACGACCACCACTCCATTTACTGCCAGTCCTGCTCCCGGATCCTCTGTCCTCCAAGACGAAGGTTGCATTGTAATCGCGATCCCACTCCCCAGCCAGCGGCGCCTGTAAATGCTACTGGCGACCGATGGTCGTGGTGCGTATGCAGTAGGCTGCGTGGCGGAATGCCTTGGCGTGTCTCTGCTTCCCAATCTCGTGCTTGTGACACCTTGGAGTAAAATCCTGTGGTGGGGTCCACGCTGGCGATTCCCCTCCTCGGGTGTGAGGCTCTGGATTATGTTAGTATATACAAGGCTTTCCGTGTCCTTCTCTGGCGACGATCAGATAACACCTTGTCATCCACCAGCTTGGCCGTCATGCTATGTGATTTTGGGATCTTCATGCGTTGTGCCAGCCGAAGGGTCTATTGGCGGTGTGCCTGTGTCCATTTTTGCGGATTGCCTGTGGTTCATGAATATTAACTATTCGAGGAACATACCGATAGCCATATGATATCTGTTGACGGACTCTTTGATCCCTTCGACCGCGAGAAACACGTTCTCTGACAGGGGACTGATCCCAGGATCCTTGGCCCAAGGTTCGCCAATGCGGGGTACGAGAAGATCTGGTCCTCATGAGGCAGAGTGTCTCGCACGATGGGCTTGGAGGGTCGGTGCGGCGGTGGCTTATATCTGGCCTGTGGAGCGTAGAGTTGTTTGCCCGCTCACCGCGTCCTCCTCACAAGCGATCCCTCGTCGTTTTTTTCTTCATCAGCTCGTCCTTTGGATTGTTCACCGCTCCCTGTCGTCCCATCCACCCTTCGGCATCATTGCTTCCCACACTCCCACAGCCATGGCTGCACGTCTTCCGCCAGAGCTCGCAGGGGAGCTCTACTGCAGAGCCAATCTCGAGCCCATGATCTACAATGTCATGAACCCGCAGATTGCCACCGAGCTGCTCGACAGAGCCTGGCACATGCTCAGCCAGAACCAGATCTCCTTCTCGTTCAACTACATCGACAAGCCCAAAGGTCTCTTACGATACCCGCCAGTCAACTGTCGCGTCTTGATCGCAGGAACTGATTTAGGATCACCACTGACAGGCGCTGTTTTCGCTATTGCTCATTTGTCTGTTAGAGGGCAGTGGATTCTTCCTCAAGGTCCAGCCAGATGAAATCATCATGCCGCACGACGGGTAAACTAATTTGATGACACACGTTTATGGTAGAGGCTCTGGACAGACAACTAATCCAACTTGTTGTCTCCTGTCTCGTATCCAGTTACCAATACATGGATGATGAAATCGCCTACAGCTACCCAATGGACAATGTGAGTTTGAAAGCAACGAACGCGTTGTTGCATAATAGCAAAGAAGAGGGAGCGAGGTTAGGAGACGCGCCACTAACATCCTCAATCTTGTGCAAATAGAGACTCACGATCACGGAACGATCTCAGGGATTTGCGCACGGGGACCAGTTCACCCATATTGTGCGACGAAAGTACACGCTTGTTCAGCCAGGACGGGACACCTTGGCATTTTTGCATTACTCTAAAGCCGATGTCACTAGTAAGTGAGGAGGCTTTATTTTACTCGCATAGTGTACGATTCTATACATGTAGGCACAGACTCTTTGGGACATTGCGCCGCTGACACTGGTGTCTATCGATAATTAGGATCGATTGTGGTCGATGGACGTAGAGCCAAAACTCCTGCACGACAATATCCACTGAAACCCATTCCTGGAGCAGGCGTACCAACACCACAGTCCCAGCCTCAACAACAGCAGCAGCAGCAACAACAACAGCAGCAGCAACAGCAACAGCAGCAGCAGCAACAGCAGCAGCAGCAATTGCAGCAGCAGCAATTACAGCAGCAGCAGCTACAGCAACAGCAGACGCAGCAGGCATACCCGCAGGGATATCGGCCTCAGCAGCCGCCTAAAATGGCTGGCCCTTACGGAGTTCCTGTAGCAGGATCACCCGCGTCTCCTCAACAACAGGGCGCCTACGGTCGATTCCCAGGTGTGCCTGGCCCTGTTGCAGGGCCATCGGCCCAGCAGCCCCCTCAGCGATTGATGTCTGTGAGTCCAGGCGTGTATGCCAACCAAAGCTCTCGACAAGAGAAAAAGTCCAGTCACAAAAAGCACCATCAGCAACAGCAACAGCAGCCCCAGCTCACGCCCCAGCATCAGGCTCAAATTATTGCTCAGCAACAAGCCCAGGCACAGGAGGATGCTGAGGAACCTTCGGGAGATGAGCTGGACTTTTTGACAGCACGAGATGTGGCCATTGCGCGCTACAAGAGGAACCATGATTACCTTGCGGAGGTGTTTTCACCGTACCCTACTTCGCGGATCATATCCCCGCGGCCAGAGTATCAACAGTCGATTGAGTTTTTGAAGGGATTGGATGCAAAGGACGACAGTGCCCTGGAGGAAGCTAAAAACGAGCACGATGAAAAGATCAAGCGGTTCAAGGCTGAGGCTAGCGTGTTTTACAAGGGATTGGAGGACTTGAAGTCCTCCACCACGGTCAAGGTATAGTAGACTATGGCCTGTCATGGAGACAATCACCAGTCGGTCAGTACTTGAAGAGTTACAGTGTTAACACCGTATTTTCATTCACTTTTTTTGGGCATCATATAGGAGGTATATGAGGCTAATGAGAGGGTCGAGGCATTCAAAGGAATGTCGGTGCAACCTTACCTTGCACTTCGTCAGATCGAGCTGCCAAAGGACGAGGCCGCCCGTACACCCGAGCTGAAACCCTCACGTGCTCCAAAGCAAACTGATATCGCCGATATACACATGGTCTCGCATCAAGTCACCCCTCTTCAGGAGGCAGCTGTGGCCAACATTGGAGGGGAGTCTGTCACTGCGGTTGCTGCCAATGGAACGCCTGCTGGCTTGGGTGCACATTCAGAGACTGGAGGTGATGTGGATGCTGCTGTCCCTTCTGCTGACTCTCTTGATGGACAGGTTCCAGCCATCCATGAGGACACGGAGATGTTGCCCAGGGACATCCAGGTGAATGCGTCAGCCGAGCCGGCTGTTGAGCAGAGTGCAGTGACGATGGATGCTGCTGTGACGGAGGCGCCATTGACCCATGAGACTACAGATGTGGTCATGGAAGAGGAACAGGACCAGCAACCTCAGCCGCATTTCAGTGCGATGCAAGAAGAACAGCAGGATCAACCACAGTCGACTGGCGAGGAGCAGCTAGGATCCATTCCCAACTCGTTGTCGCAAACAAGCACTCCCATCGAGGAGTCTGCTGCACCTATTACCGAGCCTGCCACACCCATTGTCGAGTCACTTGTTACGCCTATCGTTGAACCCGTCGAGCCCGTTGAGCCCGCTGAGCCTGTGCTTGCACCTGCTGTCACCCCCCTCAATGAGTCCGGAGCATTCGTCGTCGAGGCAGCAACACCTATTGTCGATGCCGTGACTCCTGCTGTCGAGTTTGACACACCAATGTTGGACTCTACGATCACTGCTGCAGAACCGGAATTTCCAGCTCCATATCCCACGGCACCCGCTACAGCTCTGGACCATAACGTGGCTGCTGCTAGCATTGAACAAAATCAGCCTATTGTGGGACAGTCGTTTGTTCAGCAGTCGTTTACGAATAGCAGTGGGGATGGAGATCATGTCACAACCACAACATCAACCACGTTAACAGCCTCATCTATTGATGCGTATGGAACAATGGTCACGGATATTACGGAGAGTGACAGGACGACTGTGGACTATGCTGATGGCCACCAGGAGCAATTCCCACAAGAGGTTCACCATCAGCATGTGATTGAACATGCTCAGCCGAACCAGCAGCAGGCACGGATCGAACCCCTTTCTGGTATGACTGGATCTTCTGTAGGCGGCACTGTGGAGGCAGCGCCCATTGTCTCTGAGGCGACTACGCCTGCATCTGCTGCAATGGAGATGACGCCTTCTGTTGATTCATCATCGACCCCAGGAGATTCAGCGGTTTCATTACTGCCGGCAGCTGCTCCAGCAGAGGAGTCTATGTCCAATTCAGCAGCTGGGGATACGCATGCTGATCTGGAGGCAGCAAGACCCGCCGCATTAGTAGCGGCCGAGGCGGACCCATCCGCGGCAGCTGGAATCGCGGTCGATAGGACAGTGCCATCCGAGGCAGGTGCCCAGGCGCCGGAGACACAGACACCTCAGCAGGAGCCTTACTTGTCATAATTGGGGTGCTGTTCTGGAAAATATACACTGTTTGATCTGGAGATGCGGTCACGTTTTTTCTTGACTTGACCCCACATTGAGGCTTATGAGGCGTCCTTTCTTTCGTTTTTTCTTTTTCACAATTACTTCACTCATCCATCATCTCGCCAAGACCTTTTGTCTGTCTTCACTCTCCCTTCACCACTCGCTGCCACTCCACCACTCTTCGACTCTCACCACTCCATCTCTGTACCCATCCGACCCACGCTCACTTTTGCGCACTCTCTCCACTCTATCGCTCGATAGACACGCCACAAAACTATCACTGCATTTCTCTCTCGTCTGCACTTGGCTTTTTCCCTGACACTTTTGTGTTGACCTCGTTCCCTTTCCACGCCTCTCATGCACCCTTGGGCCTGCCACATCACTCCTTCAACCACGCCCATCCCACATTCCTAGGTATGGATATCTGGCTTTGGCTGGAGTAGTGTTCCTTCCCTCTGACCACGTTTCCACTAGTGTTTCAGACTGGGTCCTTTTTTTTTTTTTTGGGTCTCTTTCCTCTTCCCACTCGGCGCAGCTGGGGGTATCAAATCACGCACCTGCTTACTCCACCACGCACCAGGTGTTCTTGCTGCTGGGTGCCTTCCCCCTTTTGATCGCTGATCTTGCCCTCGCCTCTCTCACTCTCTCTCTCTCATTCTATATGCTGCTTCGATTCGTATGCACTGCGTTCAATCGTGTACTCTGCTTTGATTCGTATTTGTACCAAGCACCTTTGCCCTTACTGTGGTTGTAAAGTGGCACTGCAGAAGGGCAGGGATGGTGCTTAACTGCTTTTGTGGATGGAACCGTCTGCGTGGCGCCTATTCTTGGATCGTACCTCTGGCAGCTGTGTGCAAGTGCTCTGAGTATGAGTATGGAGTCATCCAATATATTATTGCCAGTTGGCTCTCATTTGCATCCGACCCAGCCTCGAGGGAGTCTACAAGAGAGCGCAGGGCGTGTTGGTGGTGTGCATGTGTATGTGTGTGTATGTGTGTGTATGTGTGTGTATGTGTGTGTATGCGTGTGTATGTGTGTGTATGTGTGTGTGTGCATATATGTGTGTATGCGTGAATGTGTGTGTGAATGTGTGTGCACTGTCTGTGTTCTATGCTCTGTGCGTGCTCGTGAAAGTGCAAGTCGTTTTGGGTTGGCTCCCCGTCCCGGGCCGTGTATTTCATTCTCGCACTCTCTCTCGGCATCCTTTTGCCGTCTTCGCTCCTTCACATTCACCTACTCACACCAACGTCCGTCTCTTCTCTTCTCTTCTCTTCTCTGTCCACGCTAACCATCGCTCTACAAAGACTCGACACAATGCTCCAGCCCGCAGCAGTCTCCTCACCAGCACCGGCAGCAGCGCCGCCATCAAGTCCAAGAACACCACGCCAGACCCGCAAGAGCGGCATCGCACTCGCTATCCAGAATCAGAATCAAAATCAGAATCAGAATCAGAATCAGATTCAGAATCAGAGCACAAAGAACAGCAACAGCCTCAACGGCAGTAACAGCAATACCATACACCTCAACGGCGGCAACCGCACCGGATCCAATAACAACAGCAGTAGCGGTAATAATAACCGCCAACAGAGGAGTACCTCCCAGAACCATGCTCGCCACCAATCCATGCCTATGCAACAGCGAAAACCCACACCGGGCTCGCCATCTGGAGGCACTAAACACGGCAACGGTGCTGGCCCAGTCACTGTCTTGAAGCGGACGTCTGCCTCGGTGGTAGCCCCTACCCCGTCCGTTACTGCCCCTAGCATCCCTATCCTGCAAAGTCAGGGCCAAAGCGGGAACAAGCAGAGGAACCAGCAAAAGTCCCGACCCCAGTCCCATCAGAACCAAATGCATCAGAGCAGTGGACCCACCTCCAAGTCCAAGCGCACGCAGCGGCGCAAGGACATTGACGCTGACACCGACTTGTTGTCCAAGGCGGATCTGGAGGCTGCAGTGAATCAGAGCCCACCCATGAACCCGTCGAGCCCTCCCTCGTCCACAGACTCGGACGACTCAGAGTCGGCGGCAACCATGCACGCGAATTCGCAGCCACGCTCAGGCAAGGGACAACATCCGAGATCTTCGGCACGCACTCCAAAGCTGGCCGAAAGCCCCCCTCGACGTCCCAGCTCTGCACCGGTGATGCCGCAGCTACGCAAAGGGTAAGTAAGGATGCGGACTCAGAAAAAAAACAAATATGCCGCAGCTGGATAATGCTCAAACGTTCACTTTGGTCGCACATATCACTAACTAATATTCCTCTTCTGTCCGCTGTCTCTTTATCTTCCTGTCGAATTTTTCTCAGCATGCCGACCATGCAGCGACATCAGAACGTGCTGCAAAGCAACATTGGACTTCAGCAACCTTCAAGCGGCCATACCTATCAAAAGGCGGGTTACGGATCACCTTCAACTCACTCAGTGGATGGGGCCGAAGCCCAGTTACGCCGTAGCCCCCCGAAGACCAACTCGGCAGATAGGATCATGTTGGCCGATCGCGTCGCAGCTGAAAAGAAGAGCGCTCTCTATGCAGGACCTACCTTCCACAACTCACCCGCACCCACCAGTCTTCCCATCCCAGCCTTTGTCAGTTCAATGGGAGGCAACTTTGTGGAGCCGCCGATGCCTCCACCCATCCCATTCTTTGCCGAGGCTGCATCACCTCAGCTGAACAGCATGCGACCCCAGAGAACACAGTCAGAGACCAGTGGCGGGTGGCTTGCTCATCAATCCATGCCCGGGTTGTCAACGCGACAGGAGCCATCCTTTAATGCACAATATCCTCTGCCGGAGCGTATGGCAACCTCCCACTATACCTTGGATTCTCCCCCTGCGCTGCATGAAGCCAGCCATTTGACAGAGATTAGCCAGAATCTCCGCAGCTTGCTCAAAATCCAGAGTCAGTAGTGCGGGAGTTTCGCGGGAGTATCACGGGAGTACCCTCGCCTTCTCGGCCGCCCGTCCGCCCGTCTTTTTCTTCTTCGCGCATACCCCTTTGTATTTCTCTCAGTTCACGATGTGTGCTTTTCAGATGTGCACATCTTTTCCGGAAACTCAAGGCTTTGTCTCCAGTTATAAGTCAGCTCAGGTCCTTTTTATTGGCCTCTTCCCATTTTTCTTCATTTTTCTTTCTGGACAGAATGCGAGTAGTTTTATTATTGCTCGAGTGTTTCTTCTGCAAGCCATTCTTTTTACCGCCTCTGCAGATCCTTCATGTATATTCTCCTTCTCCTTTCTCGCTACTGTTTTTATTAAGAATCCATTCCATTGTTCGTCAATTGCTTGCTTCTTTTTCCTTTCTTTTTTTTTTTTCTTTTCAGTTTCATTTTGTCCCTGTACCATATCCCCTTTTCCTTTCATCACCCAGTCGGATTTGGCTATTGTGAGTCATCGAGGCTCCAATGCCTGTATTGGAGGCAACAACTTGTGTAGAGCACATCCTTTTTATTATTATCATTATCATCCTTCTCCCATCGAAGCATTATATTCGCCCTTCACGTGACACATTTGGAAGGGATGATGGGGGGTTTTTAGGTGGTGGTGGTTGTTTGAACCCTTGTGAGTTGAGGACTTTTTTTTTTTTAAAAAAAAAAAAAGCCGAGAACGAGGGCCAGATTGTCTGGGGACAATTCAAACTGGTATGTTGGCAGGACTTTTTATTTCATCACCTAATATGATGATGTTGAGCTCCAGACACGATTCAGTGGAAACACACATACGAAAATGCAAAAACAAAAAAGAAATAAATAAAGTAAAGGCCATAATATGGTCTTGCAAGTTTCAAGAACCCCTGAGGGCATCATGGAAACTTTACCCTTGGGGCTACTCCTGCAGGACAGTACTCTTGCTGAGGCTCTATGGGATGGACGGCTGGACAACTAAACCGACCCAGCATTCTTGGTGACTTGCTGGTGGATCTAGGGCAACAAAGTGCCTCGTTATTGTGTGCAGATTCGACCTGCGGCAGCACTTGGAGCAGATTACGGAGGCCAGATGTCCTGTATGCCCATGGTGCACGGGCGGTAAACAGCGGGTGCCGGAACAGTTCAAGGGGCTAGATAATGAAGAAAAGCTGCAGGGTTAAGGCCGTAGAAGGTACTTTGCAAACGAACATTGAATGCCACTCAGTCTAGCAATGTTTGCAACCCTTGCTATCTCACGAATCCTCACCGACAGGCTTGACGACCATTCGCCTGTTGACTCGGGCCCCTTTCAAGGCACTCGAGAGACCCATTAGATCTTGCAGATTCGGTTTTCTGTTCAAAGTCGCACGGACACGAAGAAACTTGCCGTTACGGTATGCTTGCGTTAAAGCCTTCCGAATATATATCAATCCGTGGGTTGATGTGGGACAAAGAACAGCGTCTTCCAGCTGAGTGGGCCAGGTGGATGCAAGATTCGAAAGCCAGCATCTGCGAGCTTGTTCGAAGGCGAGCAGTGTCAGCTCCACCCATGACAGGTGAGGACATTTACAACTTTATCAAGTCCTGTATTCTCAATGGTCATGAATTGGAAATTCTCGGAGAGTCCTCACGGCAGGTCGTGGCTGGTGAGCATGAGCTTGGCATCAACTTCTGCAAAACCGCTAGAGTATGTACTTGTGGTTATTACTTCTGTCTTTGTTGTTTGTTATTTTTTTTTCACTTGTCATCTCTTCATCGATGATATCGAGGTCTTGGTAGTCATAAACAAGTTCTCGTCCTCGTCCTCGTTTGATCCGCCTGGGAATCCTAGTAGAGTCCTCGACTTTTTTGAAAGCGGTTCTGCAACGATAGCAAAGGATCAAAAATAAAACGAAACACGGCTTCGCCTCATTTGACTTGCGAAGAAGTGAGGGAGGAAAAACGAGAGATAAAACCTGTCAAGGCCAGACTTTATCATGGTTGAAACGTTCTTGAGAATGTGAGAGTCAAGAAGACGAAAAAGTAGTCGCTTCTTCTGTACCGAGGCAGGACTCCCATTTAGACGTGACATCCTGCCACAGGCTGAGAATGCACTTTGTGAACTATGATAAAAGGGAAGTGGTCTCCAATTTAAGAAGTACGCTCTTTAAAGCCTGGTAGGTCCAGTGCGTTACAATGGCCACAGTGGATGGTGAATTTTGGTGCAGTTTTGGTGCAGCCAAAGAACAGTTTGGCTCGTTGTCATGCGTCCCAGGGAGAACCCTCCATATTCAAGTGCACGTCCGCGGACTAACATGTCGTGATTTGGACGCGTCGCAATCGGTCGAGTGTTGGCCGGACACCGGGCAGTATTAAGTGGACGCATGGCCTTCCTGTCAACACCTTGCACACCGAGAGTTGGGTGGAGCATTTTTCTCATCTTCGTTAGTATGTTGAAGAAAACGGAACTGGTAAAAAGGTCGTGGCAGACATCGAGTAGAGAAAGAACTCACCTGGTAATTATCTGAATGTCGCCACTTAAAAACGACGATAGTGAGAGGGTGACTACTACAGAGCCGCTTTGCCATTCTCAAAGCAACCTGCGCATATAGCAGGAACTAGTGGGGCATGAAAATATAGGTTGTTGAGATTGGGCCGTGAGGTGTTGTTGTGCTTTGGCAACTTGTGCTTGTGCTCATTTACTCTTTGCTTTCATGCTGGGCATCTTCTTGCTGGGCATCATGTTGTTGTCATGGAGTATCGTGGAATATTGAACAGTTGTTTATCTTATTGAGGAAAGAGGCAAGCAAGCAAGCAAGCAAGCAGGAAAAAAAGCTAGAGACTATGTATATATAGGATCGAGTCTAATTTTTAATGATACAGAGGATAATGGCGAGCATGATGGACGACGGCAGTCTTTTTAGAAACATGGCTGGGATTTTCGGGTGCGCGCCGCTTGCGACCGTCGCCTAGTCGTGACAGAAGTGCTGCTATCCCGGCTCTCGAGGAATACTCGTTTGGCACAGCCAATGCTCTCTCCTCCCGGTCAACTAGCTGCTTATCCACCTTCCTCTCCCAGGCCATCACTTCATTTTGAACATTGATGTCAAACTCAAAGACGTTGGCCTCCACATTCACCTCATCGTGGACCAGGACTGGTGTAACAGTCATTTCTTGCAAGATGATATCGTCTTGACCAGCGTCAGCGTCATGGCCGTCCTTCTCCAATGTCTCCATGTCTTGCATATGTTGCTGTGCTTTGAACTGTCTCTGCTGCCGCGCGAGCTCTTGTCGTTGTTCCTCCCATCTCTGAAGGCGGATGCTAAACCGTTTCGTGTCCAGAATTCCTGCCTCAATCCACGTCAGCACTTGGCTCGAGATCAATTTGAATATCGCCTCTATGGGGACACGATCTATGTACGAGCAATTGCAGTGAGTTAGGGAGTTGGGGAGGTTTATTTCCGAAGTCCATAGTAGTCTCAATACAACGCAAAGAATATCATTTTCGAGGCACTTACCATCGTTTGATTTTAGTAGTTCCCAGATATCAGCACGGAGTTTGGCCTTGGCCTCCAGATTCGGATGCTCCCTTGCAATTCCGCCCATCGACGCAACATAGACATCGACAAAGTCGAAGAAGGCACTAATGTATAGCGAGAACGAGGTATGTGTCAGGAAAGTAAACGCGAACCCATTACGTTTGGAAACAAATTTGTCGCAAGACAAAATACACTGTTAAAAAAACTCACCTCCTTGGTTCCATGCCAAAGTTGAGTCGGGACTGAATAGATCCCCGCTTCATCTCGGGTAACTCTGCCTGTCGAATAAACCTCGCAATCGCGTCCTTCACTCTACCTTCCTGCTCTGCACCTTCCCGTGTTTCGCCTTGTCCTTTGGCCTCGATCGTCTGCGCAAAGTTCTCCAGTCCCATATTGAAAACTCTAACCGCTACGTTGAATCCAGACTCTGTGGCCTCCACAAACAGGTTTCGCGGCTGAAGCGACTCCTGTCCCGATCCATTGCTGGCTCCATTCTGCTGCAGCTGTTGCTGTTGCTGCTTCTTCTTCCTTTCTCTTGCCAGGAACAGGTTCGTCTCCTCCTCTTCATCTTCATCAAATTGCGAGTAAAATGGCGCGTCAGCCAGTGAGATCCTGCAGAAGGCCCAGTGAAGGATCGGTCGATATTTGTCTAGCAAGTTCCTCAACAGAATCGCAGGATCTTCGAAAAAATCCTTGGTCTCCGATGCGAGCCATTCCAACGATCCAACAATGTACGGATCCAGCTTCATGGTCGCCATGTTCAAGTTTAGGAATCGATAGCCGATAAGTGGACCTTGCGGGGCTTTCACCATTTGATCCAGCTCCAGATATTCGACCATGTGGGGAGAAATGCGCTCCCACATTTCAGTTGAGAGGGTCCACATGATAAAGACAATCGGCTGCTTCACTTTTGGGAAACATGCCAGGAACTGCACCAGGCGATCCCGCTCAGCGATCCAGTATTGACGACTAAGGTCAAGGTTAAAAAAAGAGGAAAAAACGAAGGTAAGCCATCGTTTTGGCTGGCCGCGTCACTCAAAACACAGCTTGCACCCGCCAGCTCCAACACTTACATGACATCGTCGGTGACCTCATAGTCTGCAAACGAAAACTTGGAGAATTCAAACATAAAGGCGGAAGTCTCCATGATCAGGTACTTGGACAAGCCCAGCAAGTCAATTACAGACTGGTCTTCACTTCCATGCACGACTACATCCATCGCACTGTCGTCCGTGGTACATCCGCGCTGTGCTGCCACCATGGTTCCTGACCGCTGCTGCGTCTTGGTTTGCCGACCCATATCCACACCCAGCTTAGTCAACAACCACTTTGAACTGGTCTCCTTGAATGACGGCGTGTTGACAAACAATCTCCACCTTCGCTTCATAACCGAAGGTGGCTCCTTCTGAAGTTGCGTACTCTGTCCCGTAGACCCATGGTAGCTTCTCGCGATAATTTGGAACACAGGAAGCGGTGCCCACATCTCGCGTCTCGGAGCCACCACTTTTTTGAGTCCTGCCACAAGGGCCAGGTCTGGACTTCCTTCTTGATCGATGCTCAAAAGTCGTTTCCGCTTGTTCGTCGCAGCCATGACCATGGCTTTGATACCAGCAGCATCCTTGCCGCCCGCCAATCCATTGCGGACCGCTCCATGAAGACGTTGCTGTTGTAAGTCGTATTCTCGAATCTTTGCTGCCCTCGGGTTGGTGTCTCCAAGACCAGCACGGCTGGCCATGGCACGAACATTGGCCAGAACGTGCTCCCGACGACGACGATTTTCCTCCGCACGTTGAATTCTTGTGCGCGTAAACTCTTTCCAGTGAGCGACCACGCGGCGTAGGAGTTTTGACTCCCGGAATAGCTCGGCCATTATATCTGATGTGATCGAGTGCATGGCCTCATTCATCACATCCGACATGATCGTGATCGACTCTTGTTGCAACAACTCCTCGCGCTGCTGAGCTCGTAGCACCGACCGCTCGAGGGCGACTTCATGAGACATTTGCGCGGCCGTGGCACGGATCATGCGATTGGTTTCCTGCTCCATTAGCTGATTGACGATCGATTCCACAACGGACCGTGGGTATATCTTGCCTCGCTTAGTGACAATTCGGGTCGCATCAGATTTTGGTGGTGCAACAGGTGCTGGAATAAGTGCTGCAGGGGTTGAGACCAGTGCTCCTGTGGAGAAGGATAAGCCTGGCGCAGACGACGCCATTGTCCCAGTGGTGGTACCAGCATGGGGCGGAACAAACGAAAATGTTGGAGGGGCGGGATGTGGAGCCTGGCTTGCGGCAGAAAATACGGAAGGGTTCACTGATGCTTTTTGGGGAGCCATAGAATTGAATGCTGAAGGCTGACTTGACGTCGTTGATGCGAACGCTGAACCCACCGCAACAGCGGCGGCGGCGGTCGCGGCAATACTACTCAAGACCGCGCTTCCTACAGCGCCTGGCTGCGTAAATCCAAATGGCAGTCCCAACGGTCCTGCCGGTTGGAGTGCTGCTGGTAGGAATGCAGGGGCCCCCGGGTTAAACACTGAGGGAGCCGAGGCATTGTTGCCGTGTGGCTGCGACGTGGTAGAGAGCGGTGGCTGTAGTTGGAATGCTGGGTCCCTTGGGTTAAGCGCTGAGAGAGCCGAGACCTTGTTGCCTTTTAGCTGCGACGTGGTGGAGAGCGGTGACGGGGCAAAGGCGGACAGCATGGGTGTCGTGTTCGCTTGAAGCCCTGGTGTTGTTGAAGATATTGAGAATGCGGTCGACGCCGCTGTTGCTGTTGGTCCTTGCCTCGAGGCTCCGAAACTAAATGTAGAGCTTTGTTTCGCTACGGGAGGTCCCATCCGTGAAGAAGAAGCAACAGGCGTCATTGAAGCCCCCGCGGCAACTGATGGTCGAGAAAAACTGCTACCCAATCTCGGAGCTTGCGGTGCGTTGCTTGATGCAACCCGGTTATTTGAGAGTCCCAGCGGCCGTGAACTGGTGGGAAGTGCTTGATTTTGATGGGGTGCAGGTGTATCGCCATAAATGATCTGAGCAGTGGTATAATTTTGGCGCTTTGCCTCCACGATCCTTTCGTTCCTATGCTGCTTCATCAAAGGCTTTCCATCTAGATACATTTAAATATCAAATCAATTTAGTCCGTACGGCTGGATGACAGCTTGGTTGGCATTGCTTGCAGTTGTCCTGGAATTACCATCGAATAGTCGGCGACGCGTCAATTCATCCTTCTTGCCAAAAACAACTCCCGCACGGCCTTGATCGAACAACAATTCCAGACCGTACTCCTGACAGTTGGCTATGCACTCGTTTTGGTCATCGAAGCCGAGGATATTGACCAAATCCTCAACGGGGAACCCTCCGTGCTGGTGTAGATACGATTTGTTGAGAGCCTTAAGCGCACCCTTGCGAATGTCCACAAAGCTGGTTTCCATTAAACATGCCATCAAATATGTTGTGGCCGGTCCTGCAATCATCTTGAAATAACGGCTGAAAAAGTTGGGGGAGGCTTCTGATTGGATCTTGGCCCGACGCCGTATGTCATTGTTCCGTCGCGTTAGGGTATGCATTTCTGCTGCCACTTGTATATAGGGATTCGCAAAGATATGAGAGGGAAGCTGTTGTGCCTGCCGCATCATGTCTGGATCGTGCAAGTGACTAAGAATGTGGTAAGCGCGGAACTCAGCCTCGTTGGGACAGCTTACTCCCTCTGAACGCAAATCATCGTAGAACTCTTGAAGACTCGTCAGAACTACAAGCATAAAAAAGAGAATGTTAGCTTGCTGGATATTACATAGACGTGTCATCCTAAAACGGCCAGCTTTGGTTTACCTTTCCTAAGCTGCTCCATCTCTTGTTGAGCACTAAATTTGTCATTTTCGCACAACTGATGCATACACAGAATGTGGTAGCGAGCAATGATTTCGTGTGCTTGGACAGCTTCGATCCCACGATTGTTTTGGAGTGTGAAATCTTGCCTAATCGACCGCGTTCTGTCTCGAACGAATGGGTGCGAATCCGAAAGATCACCATGTGCCACAATGTCCGTGATAAGGTAGTCTAGCGTCGACTAATTTTGAAAGACCATGTACACATTTCATATATTAGCTGGAGGTTGATCGCTCATACAATTGTATTCAACGAAGAAATGAACAGGCCAACTCACCAGAAGGATAGGGGGCGGTCGCACGTCAGACGGCAAAGGTTGATCAGCTCCAGCGGCAGGACGAGAATACGCCTTTACTGCACGACCATGATCGATTGACTCCAATCCGGGAATCTAATTGAGCAAAAGAACCTTTCGTAAGTACGAGGATAAATCCTTTTGGAATCGTAAAACTTGAGTAATAACAATCAGCGATTACCTTTTCAAATTTTTCGACGCTCTGCTGGTACTCGCGTTCATGACGTTCGAATTCAGGGCACATGTCCTTGCAGGTTCCGATGAAAGTGATTGCATCTTCAAGTCGAACGGGCTTGTTGGGGTCCGGAATAAGGCCTCTTCTGATAGCGTCCTCTCGCTCCGTGACGCGTTTGTCTCGGAGCTGTAAGTTATCGCCAGAATGTGGGTTGTAGTTTAGGATCGAGAGAAGCAAGCATCCAAAAGTCGAATAGAGCAGAGACGTATTGAGCCGCGGCGACCGAGATCAGTTCATTTTTTTTTGTCCCGATGTTGAAATTGATCCGGTTGTGAAATCGCGAGAAGGGCGAGGGTTAGAGAGAGAGAGCAATAGACGGTGGCAGATATATTCCCTCCATTCCATGGTCCAGATCAGTATCAGTATGATGTCGCATGGTTCATCACGTCCGATTGGCCCACGCCGAGAGGGAAGATCAAACATGATGAGATGCCAAAATCATAAAGGGCATAGACCTGTGCAACATTACAGAGGCATTATAGCAATAGAAAACAAATATATGTTCCAACGTACCTCTTCAAATCGGTTCCCTATTGGCACGGCACTGAATCGAGTAAGGCGGCTGTCCGGAGTGCCTTGGTCTTGCCTGGAAGCCATGGAGTGTACAGGTTGCGCCTGGGGTTGTACCTGGGGTTGCGCCCTGGATTGTTGTGCAACTTGGTCTTGCCTAGAGGCCATGAAGTGCACAGTCTGCGCCTGGGGTTGTGCTGTGGGTTGTTGCGCGTGTGTCGAAGGGCCTGATCGAGCACTGCTGAATGCGTCTACTGCAGGAGAAGACTGAGTGCCTTGCTCAGGGCGATACTGTATTGATTTGTATTGGCCAGGAACACCTCCCCCACGACCTCTACCACCTCGTGCATATCCGGCGGTGCCTCCTCTCCCACGATTCGCCCCAGGTGCTGAGTAGCCTGAGTTCACGTCTCCTGAAGATCCGGCTGTAAAGGCAGACTGGTTGAACTGCTGCAGGTTTTGAGGTTGGCTTGAGGACAATCCAGGCGCAATGTATGTCATGTTCGCACTTCCTCGGTTACCTCCACCACGTCCGCCTCGAAAGCCAGTTCCTCTTCCTCGCCCTCTTGGGTTGGGGTTTCCTGACGCGTCAAAGGTAGAAGGGTGGTTGTTCTTGGGTGCATTGTTGTTAAATCCGCCAGTACCGAATCCGCCGCCAGCGTTGTTATTGTTGTTGAATCCGGCATCCGAGTGGCTGTGTGCGCTGAATGCGCTGGTATTGGCCCCAAAAGCACTTGCGCCATTGGTATTGGTATTGCTGGCGCCAAACATGCCTGATGGTCCAAAGGCACTCATGGAGTTGTTACAGTCTCGAAAGGCATACGCCAACACCATGAGATTGGCATCTTTGAAATAATACCTTTGATTTTTTTTGGCACACCTAAGGGTACTAGAGTGAAAAAATTTGGGCACACCTAAGGGTACTGGGGTGTGCCAATAGAATGTGCCGCCAAAAAGCAGTGGACCTGGCTAGAGCAGAGGCCACACCGTCCCGTTACAAAGAGCTGTGCTTTATTGAGGCCAATTTTCAAGCCGATGGGCTAGTGTACTTGTGATTGAAAAGCCTTGGCGGCCCGCCCAGTGAAGGACCGAAGGGCGGACATCATACTTTGTGAGCATGCCCAAAATTAGGAACTGAAGCTGCGCCCTTCGCTTCCCGATCTCCGGTCGCTTCTGGAAGTCGTACTTCTCTGATACATACTCCTGGCCAAACCCAAAGTGCGTGCCAAAAAACTTCACCTCAGCGTCAAGCATCCGGTAGGGTCTCTTATAGTCCAGACTCCACTCAAGTAGGTTTCGTTCCAAGCCAGGGAGGAGGAGCTCCAGACCGTCTTTGGCTCGGACTCGGAAGTTGCAAAAACTCATGTTAAGAGTTCGGAGCTGGGTTAGCTCGCCCAGTCTAGCGTAGAATACCCTCAAAATGGCTCGCTGTCTAGGGCTATTCCTTCTCAATTCGCGTGGCACTGGATGTCGAGTATCCAAGCGTGGTAGAACATCCTCCGTCCAATAACCGCTGCTGCTGCTGCCCTCATCAGCACTACTGCTACTGAAGTCTTCATCGCCACTACTGGTGCCTCCGTAGCCACTACTGGTGTCTCCGTAGCCACAGCTGATTTCTCGGATGTCATCGCTATCGGCATCGAAATCTGAGGATCCATCCGCCACTTGATCGTCCTGGGTCATCTCACTGCCGCTGTCAACATCGTTCCAGCCTGGGAGCGGATCCATCGGAGCCACGATATGATCATAGTGACCATCCTCGTCAAAGTCCTCATCCTCGGGGTACGGGGTTATTGCCAAAGGGAACCTCCATGAAGATTCCATCGTCTCCTCTCGAATCAGCTTCCCGCGTGTCGATATGCCATCTTGGTGGATAGCAGTGACGCCAGTCGCTTCAAGGATCATGCCTCTCAGATTCAAATCCGTCAACCTTGTACAAGCCCATGGCCCTTGAAAGAGTTCCAGAGTGAGATTCTGGGAATCACTAATGTCGAGGGACTCAAGTCCCACACAGGATCGCAGTATGGTCCTGACGCCTTTGTTGGTGATGTTGAAGCAACTCGAGAGTGAAAGTCTTTTTAAGCCACCAAGCACGCGTCCATTCCATTTTGGTGCTTTGCTCTCGTTGTCGCTATCGGTTCTGGAGCCCTGGAAAGTCATCGTGTCATCGGCTTGATCCATGGCCTGCGCCCTTTCATCGGCTATTGTATGCTCTCTCCATGCGGCAGGAACACCCAATCCTAGAGCCGTCATCCGATTCCGATACGTCTCAGCGAGCACTACCAGACTGTCGTCCTTCAACCCACATTCTTTCAAGTCGATGGACGTCAGCTCTGTTGCAAATCGAAAAAGAACCTGGAGTCCCACGTCCGAGATCAGACGACACGACGAGAGATTAATGTTGGTAAGGACCGTGTTGGGTGAAAATCGAGCTGTGGTGAGCTGCACGTTGTCGACGGCATGTTCGATAACAGCGGTCAAATAGGGTGCAGTCATCGAAACTCCATTCTTATTCTTCTTGGCAGGATCCTCTACAAGCGCAAAGAGCACGCTGTCATCGATGGGCAAATACCGCGTGGACAGAGTGTTGAGACTAGCTCTGCAGGCCTTGAGTATCGAGAGAAGGCCTGTGCTTGAGGTTTCGGTCATGTCCAAGCTCAAACTTTCGAGAGATCGTCTTTGGCTGCCGAGATTTGATGTAGAGGCGGAAGGTATAAGCTCTCGAGCAAAACTTGTGAGGAACTCGTCCGTGATCCCAGTGCGCTCCAATTTCAGCTCGACCAAGTTAGGGCAGTGTTTGACAAGCCTGGTCAGGATTTGGTCTGTTATTCCGCGGATATTATCCAAAACAAGCCGTTGCAGCTGGGGGCCCAGCAAGGAGACAACCTCAAGGCAAGCAGCGCAATCGAGGGCGGGGCTACTCGTGAAGTTCAGGGATTCAAGGTAGAACGGGAACCAGGTATTGACTCCCGTAATGCTCTGTACTTTCGCGGCTGTGAAAGGCTGGACAGTTTTGGATTGGCAGGCTGGCGCTGGCACTGCATTGGTTTCCAGAAATAGCTGGTAGGCGTCCATCATGGCATTCACATCGCGATCCAGGTCGCTATTGCTGTCCTCCTCCTCTCCTTCCTCCCCTGGTTCAACGTCTTGGATCCGCTGCCCTCTACCCCTAATTCTTCTGTTGGAGGGACCAGCTTTGGCCTTGCGCTTCTTTGGTCTGTCACCGTCTCCACTGTCCAGGACCCCGTAGGGATCACTGTGGATAAGTATGCGAAGGTCCTCTGCAGTGACATATGTAGCGGTGAGGTCGAGGTGCTTAAGCCGAGAGCAGTTCTCGGCCAGCTGTTTGAAGTCAAAGTCCTGGAGAAAGGTTCGGGTGAGATGCAATCGCTCGACTGGATAGAGCTTTCCGTATCGAGCAAGTCCCTTTTGGAACTCCTTGTTGTGGGTCCAGATCCCTCTGGGGATGTCCATGTTCATCCAGAGGATGGGGATGCAGATGTCATGTAGCAAGCGCGACACACGGGCGCAGCGTGCGAGATCCTTGATACCGATGTGAGAGACGATCAAAGTCGCGATCTCGGGGATGTCGAAGGGCGATCTGCGAGGCATGGTCGCGCTTGCCACTTGAGGAAGATGAGCGACAATCTCTCGTTGTGACATCGAAGAGGGTCAGGATGCTGGAGTGTGCGATGGAGTGTGCATGGGCGCGAGACGCGTAATCTATTTCTCGCAGTCCTTAGAAGGTGCATTGCCATGTCTTCACGTGTACTCTTGAGTCTCGATTTTACTTTCTCAGTCTGCCACCGTCGCATGCTCCTTAGAACGCCGTCGTACAGCATCCTCAAGCTCCTGTTCTCGTTTCCTCGATTAAGCATGTTCATAAGACAATGGCGCGCGACGGTTTTCGTTTAACAGGCGCGTGGAGTCTTGGGAGGCGTATGACCCTCCCCCAGTCTCAAGAGCCGTGTCTGCCTTTCTTTTGAGATGATGGCATGGGAGTGGTGGTCGATACTTTCAGTTCTTGTATTTTGGGGCAGCTCTTTACTCTGCAGTAGGGATGGGAGCGAATAAATGTTAGCAAAGGTAGCTCGCTCGCTGGTCGCTAGACGCTCGCTCGTCGCTCTGAAAAGATGTACACTTACTGTAGAGGCATCCCCAGCCCGAAGGCCAGAAGACGCCCGTTATTCTACAAAGTATTGCGACGCTTCACGCCGCTTAATCGAGACCAAAGTCTCCTTCATCCTCCTCTTCAGCCTGGGCAAAGTCTCCTTCATCTTCCTCTTCAGCCTGGGCTACGGGTTGGACCTGGGTGGGGCGGTGGAGGGACGCCGGCCTTGGTTGTTGGAGGAGCTGGGCCAGGCCGATGCGAGCGATATTGTGCGCACCCGCGCTATCTCTGTGCATCGGCACATTGCAGGTTGTGCAGGTAACCCTGCGCATTTCCTTCGTGACGGTAGCATCGCAGCGAGGGCACACGCTGCTGGTCTTGTACTCATCCACTTTGGTGACCGGGATGCCAAGAGCCGTCAGCTTTCAGGTACGATGTAAGATAGGAAAATTGTGTCAGTCTCATATCAGTCAAGGTCGAGCCTATAGTAAAAAAAGAGGAGCAGCCAATAGAAAAAAAAAAAAAAAGAAATCTTGCCTTTTGGTACAAAAACTTGGCGACCTTCTCGTGGAAGGAGGCTCGTCCACGGACACCCTCAAACTGCCCATCGCCAAGAACGACAACGACGTCCAGCCCAGGACTCCGCTGTACATCGCCTGTCCGAGTGCCGATCGTTCTGAGGACAACGTTCAACACCTGCTCATAGTCTGCTCGCTTGGCACGGCGGTTGGCCCACTGCGTCCGTTTGAACCCCGCTGACTGGTAAAAGCTGAGCATGGCCAGTTGGTGCGTCTTGAGCCATAGCGCATACTCCACCGCATCATTGGGCTCAGGGGACTGCCGATCAGGAATACTAGACTCGTATTCGCTGATGCTGGGGAGTTCAATTGGCGCTCCATGTGTCTGTCGGATCGAGGCAGATAGACCACAACTCAGGTTGTCTGAGCTGACTGGCTTTGACTTGGAGAGTCGAAGGCTGCGAGCAAACCGATTGCTGGACTCGTACATCGATCGCTGGGTAACGATGGCGTTGACAACCTCACGGTCTCGTGAGGGGGCGTAGAGAGCCGCTGCGGCGCATGGAACGACAACTCCCAAGGCGATCCCGATGACAGCGACATTGCCAGTACCGGTCGGATTACCAACACGCACAGGAAAGTGCTTCTGGCGACTTGCAGGATCGGCCAACCACTTGTGGAGGTATGGAATGTCATCCAAGACCGACTTGCGCTTCGGAGCAACAGTCTGCTGAGAGGCCGACGCCTCGCCTGCGGTAGCTGGCTGCAGGGGACTGGTTTGGGCAGAACCAGCGACTTGGCTGTCGGCCTTTTTCGCTTTGCGTTTGGTATTGCTGGCAATCGCCTGCACGACCCGACCATTAGTCCTGATGGTGCCAGTCGTCACTTGGAACTTTTTGATGAGGAGTCGCTTCTGTCCTTCGGTCACTACGCAACAAAAAAAAAGAGTGCAGAAAATTAATGTCAGCAACAGCCTTGATAGCATATACATTAAGAGGTTGCAGTAGTGCTTCATGTCAAGCCTAGACTTACAATTCTCAGGCGGTATCTCTTTCAACCGCATGTACTCGTGCAGCGGCATTGTACGACGCGCATGATTTGTGTGGTGCACAAACAGGTGGTAAGACAAGTCATGCATGTCGTCCCTGTTGCCAAAGAACATCTTCATCAGTGGCGTCGTCTCACCGCCTTTAGCCCAGAGCACCTGGAGTAGGCTCAACTCGCTGAATGTCACGTAGCCCTCCTGAAAGCCAACCTGGGGTATAATTTCCATCTGTTTGGCGCGATGTTGAAAGGTTCGCAGAGTTCGAGTTCGCTCGCTCTGTTAATAAACTCTTGAAGCCGCCTGCCAATGGGATTGTCGTTCTGACGTTACCAAATCAGAGATGCGTCAACAGCTCGGTGAGGAACTGATACTGAAGAGGCGTGTCGTCTTCGTCCACTCCAGCATCATCCCAAATGTCCTTTTCATCTTCAGACCCTGGCTTGGCAAGTCTTGGACAGATGGCGTCCAAGAATTCCTGATCCCCGGCAGAGACGTTTTTGTCCATCAGCAAGAGCCTTAACCGCTACGTGCTGAATAATCCCTCCAATCAGCTCCTGGGCTTGTTGCTTAACATCCGCAATAATCCTACAGCCTCCCGACGACATGCCATCACTTCTCGTATACGATCCTCGCACACTCCGCGGACATTAGCGCTTAAAGTCTCAACGCGAGGTGCAGCCAAACAGAACAAAACAAAATGAAGATGAAGATAGGTTCCGACACTCTTTGCCTAAAAGAACTTTGCCTTCCTGAGGCAAATTTGCCAACAAGCCGGCATTTGCAACACGGCTTGTTGTGTCTGCGCTCTTACCTTGAGGTTACGAGTAGGACCGTTGGTTGTATTGGGCTCTTGCTCCAGTTCTGGCTCAGGCTCCGGCTGCTGTGTAACCCCTAACCAGGCCAGTGGCTTTTCCAGGAGGTTGAAGACGGCATTGGTGACATCCTCCACATTGCATGATCGCGATATAAAAAAGTGCAAACATGGCGCATTAGATAAGGCGGAACTGAGCTTCTAGCGTGTGGATGTGCTTTAGATGCAGCGCGTTCGGTCTCTCCAGACGGATGAGATGCCTGTGCAGGACTCTGTTTTCTGCGCATAAAAAAAACAAGCGCAAGCGAGTACACGAGTAACTCTTACCTCTACAGTCAAACTTCTGGTTCTGCAGACCCTCAAAATGAGTAACTCCCAAACCTCTATGAGGCCACTTCTCAAAGCGCATGTTCTATCATATTGCATACAATTCGGGTGGTACCACGGGTATGCAAGACCAGAAGTTCGACTGTACATCATGTTTCTGCCGTTCCTGGCCAGCATATGGCTGAAAAGTGGTTTTCTGTGCTCCATGGGCAGGGCTTGCCGGGGACGAGGGAGCGAGTGATCCAGCGAGTCGGTGAAAGCTGCTTGAGTGGGTGAGTGGGTGAGTGGATGGGTGGGTGAGTGAGAGACGATGAAGAAAAAATGGAAGGAAGGGGAAAGCCCACTGGCGGGAAGGAATGGTGAAGCGCAAGCGAACATGCCGCTGCTGATGTCCAGCACTCCAATGTGAAACATTCGGAACATTCGCACGCTCGCAAGAAAAAGGCTCAAACAATGGGTGGACCCCCAAATATCGGCCGTTGGAGCAAACATGGACGCTAATGGGTGGGGGCGGAAGGGCTCATCATCTTCTAAGCGCCATGGCGCATGGCGTGTGGACGATTATGACCAGGTCCTTCCTGTTGGGTTGCCTGCTGCTGCTGCTGCTGCTGCTGCTACTGTTGCTGCTGTTACTGTTGCTGTTGTTGTTGCAGATGATGTTGATTCACCAAGACCGGGCCGATGTATTGGCGGCTGGAGCAGTTGTTGAACCATCGAAGTGCGATGCTCTTGTCGCTGCTGCTGTAGTTGTTGCAGATGCTGCTGGTACTGCAGGTGATGTTGCTGCGCCTGTACTTGTTGCTCCTAGGTTTTGGTGCTATCTCGTTACAAGCTTTTAAAAATGGCTGATAGGATTGCCTTAAGGTGGGGGATCGTCGTCGTCCTCCTCCTTGCTCCTAACTTCTCTCAAATACATCGCGTTGCTGAGAGGGGCCGCGAGCCTTGGAGGTGGTGAAGGGGATGGGTGTGCCCAAAGGGAGAAAGGGAGAGAAAGTGTTGGGAGGAAGGCCCCGCACCATTTATTATATTCCACAAAATACAGTAATCTTCAGTGATCTCTCACGCGTACAGCTTACGACGGTTGCGCTTGATCACAGCATTCAGCTGGTTCTCTAGCAGCTGCGTCTCCATCTTGGCATTGATCACCTGGAGTTCCAAGTCCTCGACGCTCCGCGCTGGTGCTGCAGCGGATCCTGCTGCAGCTGTCGTAACGGCACTACTACTGTCCATCTGAGGCGTTGACGCCGCTGAATTAGTTCCGCTGTTACCATTGCTGTCATGGCCGCTTGCACCGTTCACAGAGCCGTGGTTGTACTGCTGCAGCTGCTGTTGCTGCTGCTGTTGCTGTTGCTGTTGTTGTTGTTGTTGTTGTTGCTGATGTGCTTGCTGAGGGTACTCCTGCAGCCCACGGATCGGCTGCACAGCTTCGCGACGCGACATTTCCTCGTGATAGGGAGCTCCCATATGGGCACTGGTGCCACCGTTAGCCATGGATGGCCAGTGACTACCTCCGCCGTTGTGCATGTTGCTGTTGGCTGACGAGCCCGGCCCGAAAAAGTCAAGGGCACTCATCATGCTTGTGATATCCATGGGCTTATTGTTCGCGTTGTTGTTCGGATAGGATGCTATCCCATGACCACTGTTCTCGTTTCCACCAGACATCACGTACTGCCCATTGTCATTATCGGCATTAGTGTTCCCACCAACGCCGCCGCTGCTCTCGTTGTTGCTGTTGCTGTTGCTGTTGTTTTTGCCGACGCTAGGCATACCTAGACCTGGTGGTGGACCAGAGACAGAGGCGCTCATAGAAGATGACACTGCTATTGGCATGGAGTGCATCGGCGAATTCAGACCGTTGTTTCCAATCCCGTATCCACCATTCATGCTCAATGACTCGTACTGACTGGAGGGTCGGCCGGAATAATCACCGCCAGGTCCGGCGAAGCCAGAGCCGCCACCGTTACCAGTGTTCCCAAACATGTTGCCAAAATTGAAGTTGGGACTGTTGCCGCCGGCACTGGAGCTCATTCTCAACCCGCCGTTTAAGTTATTCAGCATGCTGTTGTGTTCCTCCGAAAGCGATGCGGTGGACGTCGTAGGCTGCGGGTCCTTCATGCTAAGTCGGTCGGGCCGAATACCGGCATTGAGGCCCATTAGAAGATCCGACTTGACCTTTGCGGACCGAGCAGCAGCAGCAGAGTTGATGGTGTTCAGCAAAGGCGACTCTCCGGCTCCAAAAGCTGCGGGCGGATATCCATCCATGCTCAAATTGGCCGGCTTATTGAGAGGCGAATAGTGCTGCTGATCCATGCGTCTAGCACCGAGTCCAAACTGCTGGAGCATTGACGAGTAGGCCCCATCGTTCATGAACGATGAGGCATCGGGTCCCATGGGATGTGCGCCGGGATAGGCGCTGCTTCCCATAGGGGGTTGCTGCAATGCCTCATCTGGTGACGGTCGAGCGGCTCCAGACGACGACATGCGAACAGACATGATGGCAGGGTCCTGAAATGTCATCGAATTCGGTAAACCTAAAAAAAATTACATTCACCGATGCGTTAGGGCGTCCGTCCGAACAAGTATCATAATCCATAAATTTCCTCACTGGATGCCAGCGTTACCTGGAGTGCTCGGGACAGATGCCGACTGATTTGAAGGTGAGGCGGCTGCAGCCTTCAAGAACGCGCCGAAAAAATCCTGTGCATTGTCCTGACTATTTCGGGTACCTGCATGGGTCGGCATCTGATGGTTTCCGCCAGTCCAACTGCTGAGCCTGGAAGTCTGCTGGGGACGCTGTTGTTGCTCTTGTTGATGAGGTGGAAGGAACTGCATCTGGTGTTGATGCTGTTGATGCTGTTGATGCTGTTGATGCTGTTGATGCTGTTGATGCTGTTGCTGTTGATGCTGTTGCTGTTGCTGCTGGTGGGTGTTTGACCAGCCTCCGTATTCGTTACGATTAAGGCTCTCCAAACCTGGCGGCGGAAGCTTGACCATGGTTGGCGTCACAGAGTTGCGCGAGAGCCCAGGTGGTCCACTACGAGAAAGCTGCTGCTGCTGGATGGAGCCAAGGTGAGATTGCATTGGCATTTGTTGCTGATAATCCGCCATTCGAGAACTTGGCGCTGTCAGCATCGGATCCATATTCAACTGATTCATGCTTCTCTGGTACGAATCGTGGTTGTCTGTACCAGCCCACAGGCCATTGCTGGGGGCCATCTCCTGGCGATGCAGTAGCGGCGAACGGTACATTGATGACTGCTGCGATTGCTGCTGTTGCTGTTGTTGTTGTTGCTGTTGTTCTTGCTGCTGACTTATTGGTCCATCAGACTGACCAAAGCTGACATTGACATTGGGGAATAATGCGCGGAAGCTATCCCGCGTTACCGTTCTATCAGCAGGCATCTGTGTAGGGTAGTTATCCCGTTGGACAGCATCGCCGTACTGATCACCCATCGCAAAACCAAAGCGGGAGGTCTGTCTGGGCTTGCCAGGAATGGGCGGACCTACGGGACGGTTGCGGCCAGTGGTGGGATCATAATCAGAATCATCGAGGAACTGCCGCGCAGGAAGGACCATGGATCGCCTCATAAGGGGTTCATCCTCCAGCGAGAACGGGTTGAATGAACCGGTATAATGAGTTGGCGTGAGCGGAAGATTCGAGAGTGCAGCAAATGTGTCTAAACCAAACGGGCCAGATGCTTCCGTTCCGAGAGGTGCAGCTGGGACGCCGTTGCCGAACGCGGTTGGAAGTGTGGACAATGAGGCGTCGGGGTTGAATGAAAACGAGCCCAAGGATAATGTGGGTTGCTGGGCCAACCGATCTTCCTTCTCCTTGCGCTCCCTTTCTTCTTGCTCTCGTCTCTCTTCCAGCTCTTTCCTTTCTTGCTCCTCCCTGGCCTCCTTCTCTTTTCGTTCCCGCTCTTCTCTAGCTTCCTGTTCCCTTTGAAGCAACTCCTGCTCCTGTCTATCCTTTTCCAGTCTTTCTTGTTCCAAAAGTTCCTTCTCACGGCGATCCTTCTCTTGCTGTTCTTGTTCTTGCCGCTCCTTTTCTTTTCGTTCGTTCTCCTCTTTCAAATCCTGCTCCCTTTGGATCTTCTCCTGTTGCTCCTTCTCTCTCTGTAGTTGCTCTTGACGCAGTAGGTCTCTCTTTTGTTGCTCCTTTTCTTTTTGTTTCTGCATCTTGTGCTCCATCTCCTGCTGCTGTTTTTGTTTCTGAAGCTCCAGCTGTTCTTGTTCATGTTCCAACTGCCTTTGCTTTCGCAGTTTTTGGTTGAGTAACTCTGTCTGCTGCTCTGCTTCCTGTTGTTGCCTCTGCAAAAGCTGCTGTTGCTTTCGTTGCTGCTCCTGCAATTGCCGCTGTTCTTGAAGCATCTGCTGCTTGGCAGCCGCCTCAATTGCCAGTGCCTCTGCTGGAGTAGGGGAATGCACCACTGGAGCTATAGCACAAAAACGCGATTCGAATCATGAGTATTTCTCCACTGCAAACTTAAAGACACGTCAGGACATTGGGTACTCCCTAATTCATCTTACACTCAATGATGGAACCGTCCTTGGTATAATTGAGTTCTTTCCGTTTGCCGTTATTGACAACAATGCCTGTGATGATCGATGCCGTCGAGCCTTTGGACCGCAATGGTGGGGGGCCCTCCGACTTTCGCGATGTGGGTAAGGAGCTGTGAAGCGTCGGTGTGGATGGATTACTGCCAATCTTTGCCCATGACGCCGTCGCAGGAAGTGCTGAACCTTCCTCTTCCTTGTCATCATGATTGCCTCTCTCGCCGCCAGGCGCCGGCCAGTCAGTCATTGAATTCGAGGCAGATTGATACGATGGAACAGTTGCTGGCTTGGGTCTTGGCGTCAGTGAGGAGCTGGAGCCGTGCGACGCCAATGGAGGTCGACCAAGGCTGACGGGTTTGTTGCTGTAAGGGTCATAAGGTCCAGCATGTTCTTGTAAATGATGTTTTCTACAAAGAGATGATGATGCAAAGTTAGTCATTTTTTGCCCGAGCGTTTCATCCCACGAGCACGGTTGAGGAGACAAGGATCATCCATTGACAAGGTCATTTACCCAACGGCAAGGTCCTCTTTCGAGAAGCTATCTGCATCTTCACCTGGCTCGTGCAGATACATGCAGCCTGGGTTCTGACAAGACATGCCCCGCAGATAGTACGTGCAGTACTTTGTTGTTCCGTAAGATGCCCTATGCAAACAGTAGAAATATATATCGGATGGGTGAGTTGTGGTAGTTGTACCATGACCACTGCGTAGATCATTGCATATTGATCAGCATTCTTTACCTGAGGATTTTGCCGTCCCACACGCTCCCGTCAATAGCTGCAATGGCCTTGGCGGCGTCCTCTTTCCTTACATATGTGATGTAGACTCCGACGCTGGCCTGACCAGGTGATGAGCCCCCTGACGGCATAGGCGCGTTGCGTCGGTTGATGACGACCTTCGCAATTTTGCCGTACTGGCCAAAGTACTCGTTCTGCCGCAGGGTGTGCTGAAAATAGAGAAAGACAAAGGGGTCGATTCAACGTCAAGCGCAGTTACCATGGGTGGTGTTATCTTCACTGGCGTCCCTTCTAGAACCTTACCTCGTCATTCGCAAGCTTGGAAGGCAGGCCGATTACGTAGACAAGACTCTTCTGGACGACTCTCATGTTGGAGAGATGTTTCCTGTTCATCGCCTCTATCTCCTTTTTCTCGCGTTCCTTTGCCTTTTTTTCATTCTTGATCAATGCAAGCCTAGAACAGCAAGGATAGAGCAAAAGGGCATCGACGAGCTGCGAGTGAATAACGGGTGGCGTACAGTGCTTGTCGAACTATCGAAAAATGGCATGTGCGCTCTGTGTGCTCTGTGTGCTCTGTGTGGTCTGTGGTGCTCTGCACGCGTCATGGACCCATTGGAGCAACCCAGCCCTAGTGGATCCGAGACGGCGCTAGAGTTGAACGAATACAACGAATCAAGCAGAAACAGTCGCCAGGGCTAAACTTACTCGTCAGCCGAGATGGGCGTAAACTCGACGGTCTCTTCTGAATAGACCCTCCTGCAAGCGGGGCATCGTCCATTGAGATCCTCTTTGATGTGGTGCCAGCAGAATCGGCAGATCTGTCGTCAGACGTAAGAGGGCAAAGAGACAACAGGGACAGTTTAGTCAAACCGGACACACCGTGAAGTCTCAGTTCCTGGCTGTTCTCGTGAACGCTCTTCCAAACGAGTCTTGTTTCCGAGGACTGGCTCGCGGGAGGAAGCCTCATCATCTTGCGCCGAGACACACACCCACACACCCACGCAGCCCGAGCGGAAGAAGGGACAGATACGGGGCAAGCCGCCTTACCTGGTAGCCGCAGGGACAGGGACGGAAGTTTCTGTCCGAGATGTCCAGCTCCTCCATGCACAGTGGGCAGTCGAAATCTTCATCATCGGACATCATTGCTGGCTAAATAGGCGTTGAAAAGGGGGGGATGGGGAACAGGAAAGAGGCGGTTCTGAGGGGAGGGGCGAAAGGCGTGCCAGGGAAAATAGAAAGGCGAATCCTTTGCAGACTGGGGGTGGGCAAGGGAACAAGGTCCTGCGAGACACCAAGGATGGAGAGTGGGTTGTGTGAAGTTGTGAAGCGTTTGCTAATTTGCTTAAGAATGTTCAGGAGACGAAGAAGAGACGCGATGAGGGCAGTGGAGAAGAGTCAAGGGAAGAGTCGATGGATGGATAGATGGTGCTGTTGACAGGGCTGAGGCCGATAGAGTGTTGTCGAGTGTGCAGATAGCAAGCGATGCAGAAGGGATTAGCAACGAGTCTTTGATGGGTCAGGCTAGGAATGCGCGTCTTGATGAACGGATGATTGCAGTTGAACCGACCATGACTTACATAGATACGTCACAGAAACAATAAAAAAAATCTAAAGCCATAATGGCTCTCACACTACCGGGCGCACCTCTTTGCAAAGCACACCTCTTTGCAAAGCACACCCCCACAGGACTGAGACGAACACAGAGGAACATGGATGTGAGTGTGCAACCATACGCGCCGTAATGCAGAGCAACCGACTCGTCTCTCCACTTGCATGCACACCATCCAGCTGACCGCATGCATTCCACTGGCCCTTTCAATCCGCTCGCATAGGACAGCGACTTTGCGAAATACTTTCCCGCCTCCTTCGGCAAGTCCAGCGCCTCCAAGCCAAAAGCAAAACCAGAGCCCAGGAAGGCTCTTGCTGACGATGGCATGGATGCTCTCTCTGCGTACTTGCCCACGTCCTTTGGCAAGGTGAAGGCCGTCAAGAACGAGGCCTCGCTCCAGTATGAGAAATCGAAGCGCGCAGGTAATCAAGATGACCAGGCAGAGGTAAGGCCAAAACGAAAAGATGATCACTGCACTGCGTCGTTGATCGTTGTGAGAGACTGCCATGACCATGTATCTTCGATCTAAAATTCCCATCTTCCTCATGATATCTCTAGTCCTCGCGAAAATCGTCAGAAAAGGCTGCACCCTCATTAAAACTGGAGAATGATGATCGGCAGCTTAGCGATAATGACGACAGACACGATGTCCAGGATAGCGACCCAAACCCTTCGTCGTCCATTTTACCGATATCTCATGAGATTGTCTTGAATGAGCACAGCAAGGTGAGGATAGAGATGCTATTTGCATCAGGCCTCGTTCGCAGTGTCTTGCTGCTTGACGCTGCAACTAACACGACCCACACTTTCCTAGACAATATCCGCTATGGCACTGGACCCTGCAGGCGCGCGACTTGTCACAGGAGGCTACGACTTCAACCTTTGCTTCTGGGACTTTGCTGGAATGGACACACGCTTCAGACCTTTCCGGTCAATGGAACCCGCTGGAGCTCATCAAATCCACGATCTCAAATATTCGCTGACAGGCGACAAGATTTTGATCATCTCTGGAGAAGCCAAGGCAAGGATATATGATCGAAACGGACTGGAGGTTGCAGAGTATCAAAAGGGCGACCCTTATATCAGAGATATGCGTCTGACAACGGGACATGTGGCGGCACTGACGAGTGGCGCTTGGCACCCGTACACCAAGGACCGGTTCATCACCTCATCGACAGATGGCACAATCCGACTGTGGGACGTAGAAAACATTCGCAAGCAGGCAGATGTGATTGCATACAAGACCAAGGAGCGAGGAGGAAGGACCGCAGTGACAACCGTTGCGTACAGTTCGGATGGCAAGATGATTGCGGGGGCTGGAGGAGATGGCACCGTTTCGCTCTATCCTAGCACAGGACCGTTCCTGCGGCCGATCCACACGATTGAGAATGCACACGTCAAGGGTACGGAGACTTCGTGCATTGTGTTTTCTCGAGATAGTCAAAAGATGGTCACCAGAGGAGGCGATGATACAGTCAAGTGTAAGTCGTGCATTCGTACATTAATATCACAGTGTTGTGAACAAGGCTGTTTGCAGGTTTCTCCTGCTCATTGTCACTTGCAAGGTATAGTGTCTGACGTTTGAACCTTTTTTTTTTATTACGCCGTATAGTGTGGGATGTTAGAAACTTCAAGCATCCACTTATGATCGCAGAAGACGTGGCTACATTGAACTCTGAGACCAACGTCATTTTTTCTCCGGACGAGAGACTGATCCTCACAGGAACCGGTGTTAAAAAGAATGAAGGCTACGGCAAGATCGTCATGATGAACAGTGAGAATCTCGATATTGTCAGGACCGTCAGCGTATCTCAGAGTAGTGTCGTCCGAGTTCTTTGGCATGACAAGTTGAATCAGGTAAAGCGAGAGGTCAAGAGTGATCCTATGCAAGCCGAACCCCCCCTCCAAATCCACAAGACGTAAACTCATGCTCGCGTGTCTCTTTTTTTCATGGTTTTTCACAGATCATCGCAGGAAGCGCGGACGGAACTGCACGCGTTTTTTATGATCCCGAGGTGTCCCATAAGGGTGCAAAGCTGTGCGCCACCAAAACACCCAAGAAACGCGCCGTGGATGATTATGAGATTGACCGACCCATCATCACCCCGCACGCCCTACCCATGTTCAAGGAGGACAACACCAAGATGCAGAGCAATAAGCGCAAACAGGAAAAAATGCGCTCGGATCCCCTGGCTTCCCATCGTCCAGAGATGCCGCTGAAAGGTCCCGGAAAAGGCGGCAAAGTCGGTACCAATCTCACACAGCATGTGCTCACAGATGTGGTCAAAGATACAATGCGCGAGGAAGATCCACGAGCGGCGTTGCTCAAGTATGCAGAGGTCACAGAGAAGGATCCACAGTGGATCACACCTGCATACAAGAAGAACCAACCGCAAGCCGTGTTTGATGATAGGGAGGATAGCGAAGACCATCGGGAACTGAAGAGGAAAAAGTAATAAACAGGTGTCCATGATGCGTCTTTCAAAAAAAGAAGTGACTCGTGCCGAATCTTTTATGCGCGAGTGGTGCGCCTGCAAGGAACGAGGCAGAGTGTCCGTCCCCCCGTCCCCCGAGAGTGTAACAAACTGAGTCTTGAGCACTGCCGTAAAAATAGTAACCAGTTTGATGGACGCCGCTTCTGGCTATTTCTATTGTTAGTGTGGTACGCTGACGCTGTTGACATTCATCACAAATCCCAACTTGAATAGACGAGACCAAGAACATGCCCACTACAAGTTGCCTATGGACAGCTGCTAATCGCGCATCAACAACAATTACAATTGACAATTGACCAGGTCATGGGATTGACTGGTCGAGTACCGTAGTCCATAGGTAAGTAAAACACAGTGGGAGTGGAGTGCCGATTCAACAGCAATGCCGGGTCATTTCGTACACTCGTCAATGCTTCCCGCCTTACGAGCCAGCCGCCTGCGAGGTGTTTCTGTACTCTTCTTCTCTACACTACATCTCTCACGCTTAGTCCTCGTTTTTCAGGAGGTTTATGCTGCATGATCACGGATGAAGGTTCTAGTGCGGGCCTCGGGCCGCCTTTGTGGAGGGTAGAAGTCCCTACGCTTGCAAACAATAGAGACAAAAACAACAACAACAGCACCGCAATTGGCAAGTCAGAGGGACAAGAGAAGCAAGGGGGGCCTGAGCGTGAAACTGACACCATTGCGTGTGTGGTATATCTACAAGGACGCTGTGGAACGCATGATTCGAATTCTGAAAGCCGTGCTTGCTTGGTGGCATGCTGTCGTCGATGCTGTACCTTATTAGCTGTTGCACCACAGAGGGATGCAACCATCGGTGTAAAATAATTGCCCTTGCTCCTCTCGGCTGAACACGTACTTCTGTGCTCAGTGGCCAATGTGCCGAATGGATGTGTCGAATGGGAAACAAGAGCAAGAAACAGAAAATGTCACCATTTTAGCAGGGTCACACTGCCCTGTGGTTTGTGGTCACAGTTTCTTGTCCTTTGAGCCTTCAAAAAATAAACGAGACACTAGAATAGGACGAGTGGCCAGGAACAACCTCACCTGGTGCGCAAGGGTTGTAGACTATAACGCGTTTGGAGTTGCTTTCGGCGCTAGGCGGGGTTGGTCTGTTCACAAGAAATGAAATCCAAATGGCGTCTGAAAGAAAAACGTGGAAGAACAAAGGAACAAGCGCAGATTAGTAGGTTTATTGCATTAATGACCAGGGCTTTTTCGAGGGTTGCCGTCTTTCTGTTTCAGATTAAATAATAGTCTGCGGCTCGCCTAACATTCCGGGCTACTTTGCTCGCAAATCAGTAACGAATTTCGAAACAGGGGTCCGTCGCGTCCCTGGCCTGTTTCACATTTCCTCATGAACGCAATTTCGTAGACATTTAGACCGTCTCGACTGATAGCCCATAGCTATGTGCCATGGCGCCAATTGACCTGCTTTTCTTGCTTTGGTTCTTCTTCCGGTATTCCGCCATTTGACTATCTACTGTACTTGAAGGTTCGGCTCCAGATGCCGCATTGGCGAGTAAAGTGTACACACATACAAGGGAAAGATACATAAAGACGCGCATGAGGGCGCATCATCACAAAACGAGCTGGCCCTTTTGCTTCCGGGGTTAAACATCGCTCTCAGCAAAAGCCAGAGGTTTTGATTTTTTCGACAACCGAAGGGCAACCTTGACGACGGAGAATGAGCGACTTTCAGAAAGAGAAGTACAAGACTGTCGCGCCCACAAAACAAAGTAAATACTTCCTACAGTAGAGCGAAGATCCCTGAAGGAAAGGGTGGGATGTCATTGCCCGTCCCCTATTGGCAAGCAGTGCTCAAACGACCCCGTCTTTTTTTTTTCTTGTTCCTCTTTTACTGTAAGCGGAAAGGATGCGCTCTTTGCATTGAGCCCCTCCCATCCATTTCCTATTCAATGTTCAACAAGACCCTGTATGCGCGCGCGCCCCGGCGTCAAATTCTCGCATTATTGTCATCCCTATCCATCTCCTGCTCTATCACCCGCTTCCAACTCTCCTATTCTTTCAAAACTCTCCTCCATCTCTCTCTCTTTCTTTATTTTCGCGGTTGCGATTGTGAATGCTCCCAATCCGCCAACGAACCCTCCTCTTGCCGCTCGTTTTCAGGCTGGAGAAGGAAGGCCTTTTGCTTGTCTCCTTGTTTTTTTCTGTATGTTTTGCGTTTTGTTGACAAACACGATAGACTACCGTACAATAAAAACACGCACTGGTATCCATTGTTTAGTCGATATGCATATCTCCCATAATTCTGCTCAATCGCCATGCATGTGGGTGTATGGCCTTACAAGGTTTCCTACTCATTGTTGCTCAATTCAATTGGAGCGATGTTCACGTTGCACAAACACAAAAACATCCTCTGCTGACGTTTTTCTGCTCACACTCGCGACCATGCATCTTTGCCTATCTGTGGACGGATCACTCAGCTTGTCTCGCTCACTCTCTTTTGCTAGTCTCATGTTTCTCTTTTTTTTGGGTGTGCACATAAGCATGGTCAAATAGAGATGGGACGATTGTCGATAAAAGTCCAAGAACGTGCGCTCTCTCTCGTCTCAATAATTAGCAATATTGAAGTGCAGAGCTGACGCTCCACTGCAGGCAATCGACTTTGGTAGTAGGTGTGAATATCGGTGTGCCTGGTGAGGATGCTTAGTCTATTATGGTTCGATGTTGATCCCTCCTCCCCACGAGAAAGTGAGCGAGAGCCTGTTGCCGTAGCGAAGGCACTATTGTAGATTACTGTAGAGTAAAGGGGCGGCGCTAGGTACACATGGCTGGGTATCCTACAAGAGTTACAAGAGTTCGCTACAATACAATGGCCAGAGAAACACCATCTGAGTCGAGAGAGGACCTTGAAGAGCGAAGAGGGAGGGAGTACACGTACTCTACAGTAGGTGCGGAGTGAGGGGAGAGGTCGTGAGTGAGCGAGTGCGATGTGGGTACATGGTCCGTGTTCAAAGGAGCAAAACATTTTGCGCCCGCCCATTGTTTGGCAGGATGGATCGGGTAAGGAGACGAGAGTCAGAGGGAGGTGCACACACAAGACACACTCAGATGCACAAAGTGGCCGCCTGCCCGTTGGCTGCCGAGGGCAGGGCATAAATACAAGAGGGGCTCGTGAGGGAAAACTTTTTTTTCCCTCTCTCTTTTTCTCTTTCTTCACATTTTCCGTTTCGCTGTTCGCTGTCCGTTTGATATCCGTATCCGTACATTCCATCCCTGTTCCTCTGTCTTTTGCCTGTAATAACATAATCCCCACAGCAGCTCCCCTTCTCGCCCGCAGTCGCAAGTTGGCACCAAGCAACATCAGCAGCAATCCAAACCAATCGAGCCAGCACTGCCAAATACTCTTTTATCCACACATCCATCTGTCTCTCGCCTCGCCTTCGCCGGTCTCCTCACCTTTTTTTTTTTTTACTTTGCACCTTATTTCACTTTTTCTCCTCATTTCGATATTTTGTCCTGTGCAGTTCTTTCCCCTCTTGCTCTCTCTTTTTCACCTTCTCTTGCTCCCCTTCTCGCTCTCTTGCATCGAATCGCGCTTATCCTATCATTGCGCTCAATACTGTTACCTCCACTCCACAAACCGCGGAAGAGCTCTTGATCCTACGGAGCCGATCGTTGCCCAACTGTATTCTACACCTCGTTATTGCCACTTGTATACCTTCTTCAAAGCTCAAAAATCACCCAGCTTCAGTTTTCATCCTCTCTAATCTCTCAGCAGGTGTAGCGCCTCCCCTTCCTTTCCCCTCTTTTCACTGAACATCAGTCCTTGAATTGAACACAACCGCTTCTGTCAATCATGGCGCCGCTAGTGAACGCCAAAGAGTGGTTCAAAAAGAGGCAAAGCAAGAAGAAGACCAGCGCCGACAACAGCAACAACAGCAGCAACATCTCGGAAACGTATGCTGCGACTGCCGACACCTCGACCACCAACACGTCAGTACAAAAATCGACAGGTTCATTGCAGACGCAAACGCCTTTACTTGCGACGGCGCTTTTGGCTCCTGCCAACATTTCAGAGACCACGATTGCACCGCGCTTTGCACCCGAGACCACCTACGTACCGAGGACACAATACATCTCCTCCAAGGACCTGAGGAAGGATGAGCAGCCTTCCACCGCCTCCGCATCGTCACCCTACCTTCCATATCCTACCCATCCTACCCAAATGACCCCCTCCTCCTTGCCCGTCGGGATGCGTAATGGTTCCCACACTTCGCTTCCGACCCGATTCCGGCTCAGCGACGACTTTAAGAAGGACCTGAAAAACTCGTATCAAAGTCAGCAACAACATATATCTTTCATGCCCATGACGAAGCAGAAGCCTCAGTACCACTCGCTGCAGAACCAGCTGCCGCCATCGCAGCCACGGCCGCAGCTGAAGGACGTGCTAAAGCCCATGCAGGAAAAGAGGAAAAGCGACTTGAAGAGAGAAAGCGACAAGACGATCGACAACTCGGCCGCCCTCCACGACCTGACTGCCAAGGCCTTTGCTGAGTACCAGGCAGCCAAGATTTTCAAGGGCCTGTCTGCCAAGTTTAGGACTTCATCCGAGACACTACGTGACGCTGAAAGTGTGGTAAGTGCTCTCGATTCGGGAGACGGTGTTAGAGACAGACACAGCACAGGCGAGGACTACAAGGTTTTTTGGTACCTGAAATTCGCCGATGGTGCATCCAGCTGGGGTTGAACTCGTGCTCCTTTGGTGAATTCAGAGCGTCAAGGGAATGGGCCTTGCCGCATATCCACCAACGGGCGCACGCCCTCTTAGTCGAATGCTAGACTAAAGTAGGGTGTGTCCACCCTAGTTTTTTTTTATCCACTCCCTCTCCCCTTGTGTCTTGTAAATGCAAAAAAAAAAAAAAAAAAACCAACTAACGCCATATCATGCACCCCTTCTCGCTTTCTTTTGCGTCCGTCTCTCAGGCGCAGGAGTACGCGAGGACGATCAAGGGTCTCTGGCAAATGGTCGAGGACGAAGAGCTCTCGCAACGGATGGCCGATGCAAGCCCCGAGGAGCGCGAAAAGATCATTGTGCACCACAACACATCGCGGGAACTCCCCTTCCACGGGCTCGACCTCACGGCTGCTGTAGCCCGCTTATCAGAAAAGACTCTGAGCCAAAGCGAGCAGGCCGCTGCTAATCAGCAAGTGCCCTCGACGCCGACCACCCGGCATGCGACCCACAGAGGGAGCCACGAGAGCTCCCGATCTGACAGCAGCAGTTTACGGAGGAGGAGTGCCCAATCCGGTGGAAGCTATCGCCACAAGGACTCGCACTACCTTCCTTACAACAGCCAACACCATCACCACCACAACAACCACCTCCTCAAGACGCATGATCCAAGGCTCTCTGCCATTCGCGAATCTGGCTATCAGACGGAAGAGGTCGAGACCCAGCATTTGTACCAATGCCCTCCAGCACCACGTTCGTCGCTTCAAGAATCCCGCATCCCATTACACCACCGCAACTGTCTTGCGAGTATTCAGCAAGGAGTCCCCCAGCGGTTTCCAGATGTCGATGAGATGTCAGAGACGGCGTCGGTCGAGGATCTTGCAGTGTCTTCGACACTTGTTTCAGAGACAGTCCAGCAATCAGCGCTCGAGCTCCAGAAGCGCGACCACTATACGATTTCGGAGCGGTTGGCTATGGAGGAGGACTGGCGGATGCAGGCTCGTTTGTTGAAGGGTGTCCTCGAGGACGAGCGAGATGATGCCATGCAGGTCGCACTGCAGGAGCGCGAGCAGCGCGAGCAACAAGAGCAACAGGAGTTGCGACAGCTGATGGATTTGCAGGATCAACTGCATGAGCAACTCCAGCAGCAGTTGTGTGACGTTGGCCGCCCTGAGCATCGTCATTCGAAACTGCCGGAGCAGCAGGTGCCTCAACAGCAGCAGCGACATCAGCCCGAGTTGCCGCAAGTCGAGGAAGAAGAGGAGGAGGAGCCACTGCGATCGCGACGACTTTATTTTTACCTCGAGGATGATCATGGCGAGCAGTTTTCGGAACTCGCGTCGACGTACCCGGATGAGGACGAGGAGGAGTTTTGTAAGCGGTTCCGGTTGGGTGAGGATGAGGACGATGATGATATCGAATTGGAGTCGGATCGATTCGGGCATGAGGTGAATTTCGTGGGCTTGCCACAGTTCGATGGATATGGATATAACATCAACTACGACAAGGAGCTGCCGGCCATCATTGGACAGGCGCAGCGGTTTGATGTGCGCGAGGCAAACAACATGATGCTGGTGGATCCTCGAACAGGGTTCCACCACCACGATATTGACATGATCTCTGCTCGGAGGTAAAAAAGGCGTCTCCCCCCTTTTTTTGCCCATTATGGCCATTGTTCGTCGGCGTCGTACTCTACGCTTTGTTCGGCCAGATTACGAGATGAGCCTCTGAGCCCGAGCATTCAGGAATGAGCGAGTGCCGCTAGGCCGCTACGCCCCACTTGTCGTCGTCGCACGACCCGCCACACACGCGCCCCGCACTCCAAGACGAACCACCACTGCTGCACACCTGCTGCACATTGCATCCACATGCACCCACATGCAAACAACGAGCCTCCCAAGACATATCCATTATACCCCCGATACCTCGCTCCAGTCCAATGTCTTGACCCTCTCTTCCTTTGTACTCTACCCAATCCTCCTTTCGCCTTCTCCGTTCTTCTGAACTTCTATCGAGCAATTGTATATACTCCCTCTGCCGAAATGATGCCCTTGACGAATACTCTCCGCTGGTGCGATAATAAACCACGACTTTATGACCTCTTTGACTATGCGCACACGTAGTTGATGCTCGCATCATGACACGATACTTCTTTTTGAACGCGAGTGGGCGCCAAGAGGCAAGACAGGCCCGCTCAAAGGACTGTCATTTTGCAATCCCGAAAGGGCGAGCGGGACAAAGGGTGTTTCCTCTTTCCTCTGTCCTCTGTCCTCTGTCCGTGTGTTCCTCTCCGCTCCTTTGCACCTCTGTCCGCGTCCTGCTCCTCGCACCCTCGTCGTCATTGCAGCGACCATTGCAGCGACCATTGCTACGACGCACCTCCTCGCTCATCGTTAGCTCATCCCCTGCTGGCACACACGGCCCAAAGGCACCCCCAGCACCCCCCCCCCCAGCATACCCCATCGCCCATACTCCTCAAACCTTACTCGCCTCAGTGCTTCCCATTTCTTGCCTCCCGCGGGTCAAGCCCCATGACCAAGTGAGCAACCGCAACCCGCAACAGCACACACCACACCACACCACACCACACCGCACACCACGCAAACACACACACCGATACACCAATCCTTTTGCCACCTCGTCAACGGTCTTTCCTCTGCTCAAGCTCCGTAGTTGTGCGCTGTCGCATGGTCTGCCTGTTCGATTCAAAAAGCGACCTCTAACTTGAGCACCGCTGTGCAAGCGTGATCTGGATCCCACGACCGGACAGGTCACTTCTGTTCCGTCCTGTGCGTGTGTGCATGGTCGCAATTGCACCACAATCGCAGACAACACCGAACAGCCAGAAGCACGTTGAATTGGACCCTCGATTGATTGAACACGTATTCAGCTTGCCACCTGTGCGCCCACTTTCCTCTTCCTCTGCATAGCTTTTATTCGTTCACCCCTCCACTTCCAATCTTGTTGATATCGCATTCCTCCTCTTCCCTTCGCCTCCCTCCTTCGCCTTCGCCTTCACCTTCACCTCCCTTCCCTTTTTTTTTGCCACTGGGCCATCTGAGGGACACAGAGCAAGAAAGAATGCACCCGTATCTGTTCTTCTACCTGCTAGGCGGTGTTACTTTTATCCCGCTCACACTCCTGCTGACCGCTGCGGTCCTCTGGATCCGTCTGCCGCCGCTCGACCCGAGCCAGCCTCGGCCCACCGATCTGCCCCCGCCGACCATCGTACAGGAGATTCACGAAAATTCACGGCTACAGATGGATGGCTCGACAAGAACCGGCACAACCACAGCAGGAGGACCGAGCCATCCAGGAAGTGTGCAGTCAAAGAGATCAGACACCAAGAAGCCCCGTTCACGAACCGATCAGCAATCAAAGGCCCACACTTTA
Organism: Mortierella alpina; assembly: GCA_029449245.1. Classification (NCBI taxonomy): domain Eukaryota; kingdom Fungi; phylum Mortierellomycota; class Mortierellomycetes; order Mortierellales; family Mortierellaceae; genus Mortierella; species Mortierella alpina. The sequence goes on along the minus strand of JANATF010000001.1, from coordinate 1,753,237 downwards.
TCGCCATCATCGGCATCTATCGCATCAGGAGTGTCCTCTGCTACAGCGACCACTGCTCCAGCCCGTCTCAGGACCAGGGTGACGCAGGATGGCAGTGACGAGGAGACAGACCAGTCTGACAGCGAGGATGATCAGCGAACCATGAGCGAAGGAGAAACCGTCGCGACGCACAATCTGAGGACAGTCGCCGCTCGTGAGCCGGACGTGCTCATGCAGTCGGACCCCAACCTAAACAAGGAGGGCTATGTGCGGATGACCCGGGTGCCCCGGCTTGGTCCAGCAGCGGAATCCATCTCGGACTATATGAGCAACATGCTGTTCCAGCCAAAGAACGCGCGGCCCAAGGACTCTTACTATGCAGTACTGCGGTATGATACCCTGTTCTTGTACGAGAGCGACCAGCAGAGGGATTGCAAATCGGTAGTGCCCATGAACCTGTACGAGGTCAAGATATTCCCAAAGAACCTCCCCGACAACGAAGTGTTCAACAAAGAGCACCCTATCCAAATCAAGCGCAAATCAGACGCCCCGGCCTCTGCAAGCATCCTTGACAATGGCCAAGATGAGTACTACATCTTTATTCATACTCCTGTGGTTAAGGAGGATTGGTAATGTTGCCGATGCCGAAAGCAGAAGCTGGTTCATGCAATCGTGAGGGGGGAGATTTTTTTTATCAGTTTCCTCTGCAACTATGCATATCACTAACATTCATGCTGCCCAACATTTCATACTCACCCCAATCATTCTAGGTATCTTGCTCTTTTATATGCATCGAAACTAAGAAAGCCTGGTACGAAGCAAAAGATTCAAGACAAGGCTCAGTTTGACCCGGAGGCCATCCTGAACCATATCCGCACGCTTCACTCGGACAAGCACCACGAGAACACTCGTTGGTTCAACTCTTTTCTGGGCCGCATCTTTCTTGGGATTTACAAGACCAAAAGAATCCAGGATGTCTTTATCCAAAAGATTACACGCAAGACCCTCAAGCTGAAGCGACCGTCGTTCTTGGGCGAGATCAAGGTCCGCTCGTTCGATGTCGGCCACAGCATTCCTTATATCACGCGCACAAAGCTGCATGAGCTCGCAGTCAATGGAGAGCTAACAGCAGAGTTCCATCTAGCCTACCAAGGAGGTGTCAGGGTCGAAATTGAGGTCGATGTGGGACTCAAGTCAATGAAAGTAACCATCGTTCTGGCCGTGCTGGTCAAATCTATTTCGGGCACGATGACGCTCAAGATCAAGGCCCCACCAACAAACCGTTTCTGGATAGGGTTCCAAGAGCCACCCGACATGGACATTGTGATCGAGCCCATTGTTGCGGATAAGGCGATCAAGCTGAACATGGTACTGGGAGCCATCGAGACCAAGATCAGAGAGGCGATGGTCGAGGCGATTGTCCTGCCCAACATGGACGACTATCCGTTTTTCGACTCTCGGGGCACAGGAGGTATTTTTGAAGGAGACGAAGAGATTGAACCGGAGCATGTGGACGACAGCGATGCAGAGTCCATGATGACTGGCAAAACTGTTGGTGGTAAAGCAGCAAAGGGGCGGCGTGGCAGTGAGTGCTCTCTCAACTCGGATCATGGACCGCAAACAGCAGGCAAAATGGACCGGAGGATGTCGTGGAGTTCAACAGGCACGGAGTCGGACGTTGACCCAGAGTCGGCCCACCTGTCGACCACGCCGCCATCGCCATCACCCCCCAAAATGTACCTCCATCAGCACTACAACGGCAGCAGCAGCAACACCAGCACCGCATCGACACCCATTGCTGCCACTATGGCTGCCAAATTCAAGCGCTTTTCGCAGGCTCATTTTCCCTCACGGTCGTCAGAGTCGCTTGTCGAGGCAACCAAACTGAACACAAAGCCGACCGTGGCGACATCGATTGCCACGGCCATCCGTACATCACCTGCAGGCACGCCACCACACTCTAATAACAGCAGCGGTGTTGGTGTTGGTGTTGGTGTTGGTGGCGTGAGTGGTGGCAACAACCCCTCAAAGATGCCATCCGTGATCCCGAAGCTGTCGGCGCTTAACGAATCCGCAGAAACCACACAGGGGCCGCGGATATTCGGATCCTCACCCTCGAATGGGCCCTCGAAGAAAGCGTCTTCCAGCTCGATGCGACGTCTTGCAAGTCTCGAGTCGCCGGCGAGCAATGATTCTGAAAGCAGCGATAATGCCGAGGATGTGATGACTCCGACTGGGAATGATCCTGTATACCAATCTCTAAAGTCTCCGATCGAAAGTGAGAACAGTCAGAGTATGCAACAGCCTTCGCAACAGCAACAGCATCAGCAGCAGCAACAGCAGACAGCAACCCTGTATGAACAATCCCAGCCACTGCAATCGCACCAACAGAGTCACAGAGCAGAGTTTGACACGTTTCCGCGATCGACAGCCCCTCGACGACTGGATTCAGTTCCAAAGAATTGGAGCAAGGATGGGGAAGGGAATGGTGGAGGAGAGGGCAATGGCAGCAACGGAGGCATGTCGTCGTCGTCGTCATCGTCTCATATTGGCATCGCGGGCATTCTGGAAGGCAATCCCAGGTCGAGCTCAAGTGCTGTATCAGGAAATCTCGCCAGTCTTTTCTCGTCAGACCGAAGGAACAAGATGGGTCATGACCGGAGCGGCAGCAACGGAGCTGTCCAGCAAGGTACTAGCAAGGAGGGCGATCCAGCATTCAAGGGTAGCAACGGCACAGACTCTGTGAAGGATCATGGTCGGAAGAATAGCGGTGACAGTTTGATGTCTTTGCGGATGAAGAAGGATCTGCTTTTGAAAAAGATTTCGAGCAACAGCAGCAGTGATGGGGCTCAGGAACCCGGCGGTGGGAACGGAACGTCCTCGTCCAGGGGCTCGTCACTGAGTGGGCTACTGGGGCACCGTCGCAAGGGCAGTCTCACTGTCGGCGGTAGCAACAGCAACAATAAGGCATCCTCCAGTCCAGATCAAGAGTTGGTGCAAAGGAGCTCGCTTGGTCAATCAGATCCATCCGATCGGCCGCAGGGCTATTGGGGACAGGAGCCATTGCCGCGGGGCTTGGAGAGATCAAAACAAAGCACGCCGAGTGGTGCTCAAGCCAAACGAGAGGTGGATCTGTATCCGCTCGGCCGGCCCTTTGATACGACAAGTGATTCTTCGCAGCTGCCACCTACAGCTCCTATGAACAGCTCTCTGACACCCACTCTGAGGACAACGACCGCAGGAGCCGCTCCAGGTACCGGTGCAAGGCCATCACTGTCGCCCTCGGGCTCTTCAGGAGCATCCTCTTTAGCGTCTTCAAGCTCGACATCCTCGCGATCTGCATTTCTGCAACAAAAGTCGCAGGCTGCCCTTGGGGCGACGAAGGCCTGGGTGAAGAGGTCGTTGGAGGACAGGAGGGTGAGTGAAGAAGATCCCATGTTGTCGGGAAAGATGGGGAGTGACTAGAGGCGCGTAGTTCTTTTTTTGGAGACAATGTGGCAACGGAAGAATGGAGGAGTCTTGACACCTTTCCTCCTCCTTCCTTTGTCTTGTGAATAAACCTCTTGCATTGATGATGGAGGTATGGTCTTATCGCTGGGGAAATGCTGTCGGGCTCTATATCCATAAATGGGATTTCAAGGATCTTCGCGCTTGGCGACAGCTGCGCGCAACGAAGGCACCATCTCGGTCGTTGGTGCCGGACCTTGCGGCCAGTAGAAAAGGTTGTGTGGGGACAGATCCTCGAGCAGTGGACAGATGTTCTTGAAGAATGGAATTAAGCCAATATGGAGCAAGGACTAGAAGCTGCAGTCATAGTCGCACGTGAAATAGTATTTGCGAAGTGAGAGCGGCTTCCATGGAAGGTTGAAGGTGAAAGGGAACTTTGAGAGGAGGACTACTTGTATTTGCAGCGTCGTCAGAGTAGAAGGAGTCGTATGAGACATGGAGTGATTCCATGTGTGGAGGACAATTCGACAGAGCCCTGGCGAGGACCGCGGGATAGTTCGATGTTTCGGGCTTGCTTCAATGTTGTGCTGGATAACTCAACCTCAGTTCGGTCCAGGGCGAGAGGTTCTGAAACATTGAACTATGCTTCGAGAAACAGATGGCTTGAGTAATAAAGAACCCCAGGTTCAGTCGCTGTTCAGCTATCCGTCTAAGAGGTAGATAAGGTATAACATATTGTGGCTACTGTTGCGGCCCATATTGTAGATGCGAACGATATTCCCAGGGGCTTAAGTCTAAGCACTGCCTGCTGAGAAGGATGGACCGATCGCCGGGTGGTATGTGTCCCTGGATGGAGCAGGTTCCCCACTGGTCGCTGAGGTTTCTGAATGTAACATTGCGACATGCACGCGTCCTTTCGAAAGAGGTCAGACCCTTCAGGGTTTCCTGGTGGAGCATATCGAGGTGGCGCATGCTTCTCGTGTGCAGTCGCGTGTCCTCCTCTTAGTAGGTGTTGATGAACGTTGACATTAAATGAGATCCCATTTGGGAGCAGTGGCTGTTGAAGGGGATGAAGGAGCAATCTGCCGATTGACCCTAGTTGGGAAGTTGGAAGGCACGAAGCAACACGAATGCCAGAGAAAGCCACATACAAACGCGCGCCATGACCTTGTGCGACCCATTGCTGCTATCACCCATTGCTTTTCCGCTTTTCCGTACCGTGACAGTAAGAAGTTACATACAGACTAGTCGCGGCAGAGTGGATCTGATCTTTGAAAGCAGTTTGGTCGGCGGTATAGAAGAAGTGGGATGCTGGGGAATGCGATCGCGTAGTACCTGGGTTGCCTCACTTGCCAAAGTTGCCTGCAGAGTCGCGACTCTGCGCGTCAAAACTCAAAATTGGTAGTTGGCAGGGCAAAGCCACACAGAGCCATTTGATGTTGCTCAGTGCAGCAGCAGCTGCCAGCGAACTCTGTGCAATTCTCTCCATCCCATCGGTCCCTTCTCGCTCTCTCAGACTCGCTCCATAGTTGACAGCAGGAACAAACAAGGACACAGTACACCATGGACACCGAGGACACTGTAAGGATGGACAGCCCTTAGGCTGCAGACCACTCGCCACATATACCGCTGCTGTCAGCGGCAATAATGATCTCGCCTCCCTCTCTCACACATTGTGCGAGCACTCCTCATTCTCTGCGCCTTTAGGACCTTATGCTCGAAGAAGAGGACCTGGATCTCTCCCTTGCAACACCCTCAGCAGCTGCTCCCCCAGCTGCAGCTTTGAACGACACTCAGTACAGAGACTCTATGCTCGAACTCGAACAGTAAGGAATTCGCCGACATTCTCACACTGCCCCCTCTGCCCGAGTCTTGATGAGGCTCATGGCAATACTTTTCCTCACATTCACTAACACAGGAACCGATTTTACTCATTTTCAGGAGCCTGGAAGAACAGACCAGGGACATCACAACGCGATTTCAGAGTGAGAAGAGACCAGAGCCTGCAGGACTGGATCGCGCCTTGTCCGATAACTATGGGAACAACAGATCGCAGCAGCGAGGTCTAGGCGATGCATTTGCTCAGCAGAGATATGCCAGCAAGAGTGGAGGATTCGTCACTGGTAATCATCGGGCAAAGAGCCAAAAAAACTTTGCCTTGGAACTATGCACGGTTGCTAAACAAAGGGGTATCCAGGATTCTGATTACTGCCGTTTTACATCCCTTCTTCAGGATTCGATCCGCTGTCAAAGGAGGAGCGCGCCAAAAAAGCAAATCGAGCACAGCGGTTTGGGGCCGTACCTCAGGCAGAATCACAGCCAAAGGACGAGGCCATGGACGAAGAGGGATCCAGCATGGATGTCGGTGAGTACACGTAACGCACTTCTCGCGAACAAGGGCTATTTCTTCTCTCCCAGGGGACACATCCTGATCTCAACCTTATTTGCATTACATAAAACAATTACGACATTGAAAGACGAGGGAGAGTGGACACGACCTCACAACTTGCCCGAGACTCCACCAAGGACTTCGACCATTCGCCCTGACGCCGTCCATCTTTATGGAACGGACGAGATGTCGACAAAGGACGTACTGGCGTACTTTGAAGCCTACGGCCCCAGCCACGTGGAATGGATTGACGATTCCTCTTGCAACATTGTCTTTCCAGATATTTATTCTGCTAAGCGTGCATTGTATTTTCAGCTCGTGGATAACAATGTCAACTTTGGAGAGGAAGAGGATGGTCAGCAGGATCAAAACGGGAGCGAAAATACTGGTACAACATCCGCAGACGTGGAGCCCAGCCGCACAGTAAACCTGTTGACACAGACCGCAGATGGGACACCTGCAGTCGTGGTTCCGGGATCTAAGAATCGCTTGCAGCGAGCCAAGGAATACATTCCTGTCCAGAACCGTAACCAGCCAATGATCCGTCGTAATGCGGGCCTGTTTGTCCGTTATGCGACAGACTATGATCGCAAGGAGCGTGGAGCAGCAGCCAAGAGCCAGTACTATGCGATTCATGGACGAGAAGAGGCACGATCGGGAACATCATCTTCGTCCAGATATGGTCGTCGCAGTCGTGCGGACGAAGACGAGGTCTGGAACCGCGGCCGCGGCATTCAGACCATGAGCCGCCTTCTTAGAAAGTTGGAGGGTGAGGCGTCTCCATCGCCCTCACCAACCCGAAATCGCAGATCTTGGTCAAGGAACAGAATGGCCAGATCACAGTCACGCTCGAGGTCCAGATCCAGGTCAAGATCTAGAGGCGGTTCCATGTCGCCGGCCCGGTCTTTGAGGCGCGAACATGGATCTAGGTCACCAGAGTCAAGCACTCGCCTTCGAAGCGACGATTATGAGTACGAGTATGATGAATTTGAGCAGTTTCCATGGAACTCCCTCTCCCATTGCGCGCCTCTAATTTTTTTTCTTTTTGTCATTTTCATCTATATTCTCAGAAACCGTGGACGCCGAGGTGATATTTCATTGCGTTTGGGCGGTCGAGTCAAGGTTCCCATTGATGATGAAGTCGGCATCCAAAGTTCTGCTGCTGCGTCCGAGAGGATCAATCAGTATGCGGATGACTTCTTGGCGGAGCTAGAGTCGACCTTCTCGAGGAGAGAGAAGCAGATCCCGAAGACCAAGTTGTATAGTGATTTCTATGAGCGCGAGACCATTTACGAGAAGCCCATCGAGACAGCCTCGGGCAGGGAACGTAGACGAGACAGAGGTGAACACAGGGACGATCGGCGGGAGAGTGGTGGTGGTAGGAGAAGAGATCAGAGAGACAGGGGAGGTAGACGACACGAAGATGCGGCGGCACTTCGAGCCATTGAATCGCGGTTGGGGCTACCAGTGCAAGAGAAGGTGGACGAGTTTGGTCGCGCGTCTCGTGACTGAGCCTCTGAAATACCTTGTTCACTCATCTTTAAAGTAATATATTTAAACGATCACTATGGTTTTCCATATTACGATATTTTTGCCCTCTGTAAACCGGAATGGATGTGATAGAGAACAATCTACGATGATTCGTCTTTCTGTTTTCACGGGGCTGCCGACCGTACCCGTCGGGTTTGATGCGATATGATCGTTGCATTTGGACACGATTCCCAGGGTCCTGACGTTCAGAATGTAATCATTCTTGGAAACGATTGCAAGCAGTTTCGATCACCAATAAGATATGTAACCGCCTACTAGTAATCGTTCTTGGAGACGATTGCAAGGCTCGATAAAACGGCCTATGATGATGTGTCCTCTCTACGTTCGAACGGACTGGGGGCCCTTTAGCTTAAAAGCTGGATAGTATCCTGCCACGCTACGACTGGATGGCCCTACCTTCGAGTTCGGGATCAGCGGTATATTGCGCGTTCTGATTAAGATGTGAAATCCACCGCGGATCGACTTCCACTCTGAGTGTGTAGGGCTGTGATTGATTCATTGTGTATGGAGGAGTGAGTCGTTGGGGATCAAAAAGAAGAATCATCTTCGATTTAGTATCCTGTTTCAATGAGCTCTGATTTCTTGGCAGGAACGCTGGCTCCTCTAGCGTTAGCGAATGGCTCTGTGAATACGGGTAACTTCACGAACGGTATCCCGAACTCAATGATAGGAGAATCGAACCAGTCGCTGTGACGCGTCTGGCGTTGGCCCGTAACATACCAATATCGCGATTTAGGGTGGTGGTGGTGGTATGGCAACTAGAGTTTGATTACCGATTTCCTATTTTTTTGCCTGAGGACCTTGCGTTTGTCAGTGTCTTGAGTATGGGCTTATTCTTGACTTGGGTACGATTTCATCAAGATCGGATGACTTTACTGAGGGTTCTGCTGCACGATCGGCTGTAGCAGTTGTAGCGATGGCGGCTGTGATAAGTGCGTCAGCCATCTGCTCATTTCGGGCCGCGTTCTCCTGTGCCATGCGCCTATAAACCTCTGATGCAATTCTTTCCTCAGTGCTCCGGAGATCATCTTGCTGCGGAAGGGCTTGTACCTCTCCGTACTCTGAAGCCTTATTAGTAGATCTGCCACTGGAGCCTTGTTTGAGGTTGCCATCTCTATGAACCAAAGGTCATCAGAGCTCAGTTACAACTTTGCTGCGCTTAGAAAAGGCACCCATATCATGCAGGTGGCTCTCAGACATGACTGTACTGTATCGAATGACGGACTGCGGGGACGGAGGCAGGTGATCTAATCCTTGCCAAGCGCTACTCTCATTAACCTTGCTCAATGATCAACTGATCACTGAACGACGGGTTAGACGCGAGTGTGAAAAGATCCGCAGAGAGTTGTCGATAAACACCCTAGTCATCGTCTTCACAGTACCTGAGGTGACAGGTCTTCTAATCTTTCGCTCAACTATCGGAGCCACTATAGGTTGTAGCATGTCGAATCTTACGACTTCTCTGCGCAAACGAGCAGCTTTTACAAGAAGGCTGCGGATTGCTGTAAGAACTCAAATAGCAGAGATTAGGGGGTTACAAACCAAGGCTTTGAGGACGTGTTTGCAAACTTATTCTGAACTCAAACACGTCATGTTTTGACGAGCATTCACGCAAAACACACAACCTCGGGAGCAGATGTGTTTACAAACACGTACGTGTTACAAAATGCTCTGCCTAGGATTGTAACCCCATATTATACTGCTGTTGAGACACGCTGCAGGTACGCTCAGTCATACTGCCGTCTCCTCAGACAAGGGGAGGGCAGACTAAATTCAACATAGTGACTAAGAGCCTCCGGTATGTGGTAGTCGGCGTTCATGTTTTTTTCACATCGACCAAGTAATGTTGGTGCAACTGCAACTCCTTCCTGCGGCAACTAAGCAACTAAAGCAGAGCTCGCGTTACCACAACTGTGAATTCTATCTGGATCGGGATGCTGTGGGGTCCAAGAGATTCGGTAGAGTAGGGCCAGCTTATGTCAAGGAGAGGACCGAGAATACGCGATTAAGCTTACATAGTCTGCACATATCACTTCAACTCAACTCGGCGCGCACTGTAAGGCGACATAACACGAAGGAGATGTATCAGAGAGGCCATGGCGGACACACGAATGCATGGTGTTTACACGTGATGATGATCCCATTGGGATCCTATTGGCCGAAACCTTGATTTGGACAGAGCCGCCTATCCCCGCCAGGTCCGGCGAAATTTCAAGCAGCTCGACCAGCGTTCTCTTCATTCAATCGCTTCTCTTCTCCATTCCATTGGCCTCTCGCACCTCACCGTCGCTCCGCATACCCCGCTTCGTCGTCGATATATCCGCCGCCTCCTGCACACCCTTCGGCCGGTGCTCCCTCCCTTCCCTTCCTGCCCACAGCCAGGAATACGACTTCCGCGCCCGCCTTGGACCGTCACTTCGTGGCACCTTCACTTTAGCCCGCACCTCGACACAGCACACGCAGACACACAGACACACCTGCTTCGCACAATGTCCTTCCCCGGCTTGGTCTCAGGAGGAGCCGAATGCGGACCCTCAAATCCCATGAACGGGCTCGTCAAGTCATTCTCCAGGGACAGAACACTCCACCAGGTAAGCTTCCCAACCAATGCTCAGGAGTGTTGCATCGACACTCGCTCCCCTACCTCTCGCTCTCATGGAAGGAGACGCACAACCCAGTTTTTCTTTTTTTTTTTCGTTGACTAATCCGACTCAACGGGGTTCCCCGCATTCCGCATACACTTGATGAACAAACTTACTGCAGGACCGCTTCGCATCGAGCCGTGGTGCAGGCAGCAGCTCCTCGGGTTTCCGAACAGCTCGACCAGGACAGCAACAAGGAGGTGACCAGGTAAGCGATTTTATCCGCCAAGCAAACCGACACATATATTCATTAGAACTTGATTCTCATACCAGGAACTCGTTTTTGCACTATTTAGTTTTCAGAAGAGTTCTTGCAAGCCCAACAAGGCGGGTCGCAGGATTTTTACGAGTTCAATGAGATGGGCAAGGAGCTGGAGGGTATCCATCACGCGCAGATGGCAGCTCCCTCGGGACCGGACTGGGCTCTGGATTTCATGCAGCAGAGCGGCCCCGCACAACAACAGCAACACCGAGAATTTCATAACGACGCTCAGTTCCAAGAATTTGAGAATGTGTTTAGGAACGCACAACAGCAGCAGCAAGGCCCTCAGCTTGGTATGTGCAGCGTGTTTTTCATCTTGGTGAGGAGGGGGAAGGGAGAGGAGTAGGGGGAGGGGGGTTTGAGTTTTGGCAGATCGGTCCGGCCGGTTACCATGTACATTTTTTTAATGGCACTGCGTTCTTGTAAAGTATGATGTGTCTACACGTTACTAATTCTTCTTCCATGGCCTTTTCTTCTCTGAATATCTCGATAATGGAACTGCAATTTGCAGGTGGCTGGCAGGAAGAGTTTGCAGCGTTTGAGCAGCAAAACGGAGGTCTTGCACATACGCTGCAGCCAGAACAGATCGAAGCGTTCGAACGTGCCTTTGAGGACGCTAAGAAGGTCAGCGAGTGGGAGTCCGAGTTCAAGACCGAGAACCCTCAAGGTTGGGCAGAAGAGTTTTCAGCACAAGAGAGCAACTCTGTGGCTGATCAGGACAATAAGGAAGCGCTTGCTAAAACCGCAGGACTCTTGCTCGAGTCCGTGGATCCAAACTCGAACGAAAAGTTCAAAAACTCGTCCTTCATGAGCTTTATGAGGCGGCTGCGTGATCAGGAGGTTGCTATCGAGGGCAACAAGCTAGTGGAACAGACTGCTCCCGTGAACTCGACTACTGCAGGAGGTGACTGGGCCGCTTCTTTCAATCAACAGCAGCAACAGAATAAGGGCAAGGGCAAAGCAGCGGACTGGTCCACCGAGTTTGAAAGTCAGCAGCAAGAGCAGACAGGAGGCAGCACATGGTCCACCGAATTTGAAAAGCGCATCGAGCAGCATATCCAGAACCGAGAACCGGGCGGGATGTGGTCTAATGAGTTTGCGAAACAGCAAGAGTCCAGTTGGGCAGAGGACTTTACGGGTGTTACACAAGCGATGGGAGGTGGTGGGGCTGCGGACTGGGCACAGCAGTTCAATGCCTCGAGACAGGACTCTGCTCAGGACTGGGTCAACGAGTTCAACTCTTCGAACGCCGCTGAGGAACTGGAGCAAGCATTCCAGCAAAATCAGCAGCGCGATCTCTCGAACGAGAGCTGGGTCGAGACCTACCGCAAGAATATCGCCCATCTGGCGCAAGAGCCCGGCGACAAGGAATGGGACTCGCTGCAGAAGGACTGGGAAAAGCACGAGGCCACAGGTCTGGGTTATAGAGCAACCGACGTGCGGTACCAGAACTACAGCTTTGAGCAGAACAACCCCTATGTGGTCGCAGACTCTGCAAAGTTGATGGACCTTGCTGCCAGAGGTAACCTCACAGAATCGATTCTAGCGCTCGAAGCCGCAGTCCAGAAGGACGTGACGGATGCAGCGGCTTGGCACCAGTTGGGTCTCAGGCAACAGGAAAACGAGCGTGAGACCATGGCGATTGCCGCATTGCAAAAGGCTGTGGAGGCCAACCCCAAGGAGCTGAATGCCTGGTTGGCGCTTGCAGTTTCATACACAAATGAGAACTGCCGCGTAGATGCCTACGACGCATTGCAGTCCTGGGTCGAGAACTCGGATCAGTACAAGGGCGTGCTGGGCTCTGTCCAGGGAGGCAAAGGACGGTCGGCTCAAGAGAGGCATGAGTATGTGACAGGATTGTTCCTAGAGGCCGCCAGGACGAACCCAGGCGAGAACTTGGATCCGGATGTGCAGATTGCGCTCGGTGTTTTGTTCAATGTCTCAGAGGAATACGAGAAGGCGGTCGATTGCTTCCGAGCTGCACTTAACCTTCGGCCAGATGTATGTGTTTCATTTAAGCCCGCAATCATTTGCCTATACGCATTCTCGCCAAACTCGTCGTCCCGTACTAATACTAACGTGGTTTAAATTCCTATTTTTTCCAGGATTACATGCTCTGGAACAAGTACGGAGCAACACTCGCCAACTCGCACAACACCGCTGCAGCCATCGAGGCCTATTTCAATGCGCTCAACATCAACCCATCCTATATCCGCGCCCGCTACAACCTTGCGATCGCCTGCATCAACCTTGGTCAGCACCGTGAGGCAGCAGAGCATCTGTTGAGCGCACTTTCGCTTCAAAATGCAGGAGATGCCGCCCGAGGATTGATGGTGGGTGCATCCACTGCAGGCCCTCAGCCCGATGGCGGTATTGGTGGCATGTCCCAGAACGTATGGGAGACCCTCAAGATGGCGATGTATATGCTAGGAAGGACGGATCTTGCACAACGATGCGAAACTACCCGCGATCTAGATGCCTTCCGAGGCGAATTTGATTTTTAAATGAAAGCAAAAGTGTATGCAATCGTTTGATTTTCTCTTTCTTGATGAAGAGCGCATTCACTATCTTCCTGCATTCTTCTCATCCAAGCTCCAGGACGTATATATGAAAAGATGAGAAAAAATTGTCTCTGAGAAAATGTACACGAAGAGAAGAAACCGATTCATCGTTCTCTCAAAGAAGCGGAAGAAGGGTTCTTCTGGACATTTTGCAGTTTTTCGTGTCCTGTTTCGTCTCTGAGCTGAGTATGTTTCCATGGCCTAAACTAGCAGGCAGTTTCGTACAGTGTTCAGATTAGGGATTGGAACCGGTTCTCGGCGCGCCGCGGTCTCGACAATTTTCCTGCGCCAAAGAATTGACCGCCCCTAATTTTTAACCGACGGTTCTTTTTTTGTCAGGAATCTCGACTTACAGCGAGCAGAAAGACTCAATCGAGCATCGAAAACAGGGTTAAGGACGGCCATTGAAGCTCGTGATTGGCTTGAGAGCTGAGAGCCCGTTGACCGGCGGTTTTAACCGGTTCGATATATATTCGGGCAAGGTTTGACCGGCGCAGGATCTTTGACCGGTTCCAATCACTTCAGATCTTATGGTCCGCCAAGGTTCAACGGTTTTGATTGTTTTTCCTCATGCTGCTTATTTAAACATGGCCTTCGAAACGAATTACAAATATATTACAGCTACATAGATATATCGCCTTTGATCGCTTCATATTTACTTTACCTTACCTTTTGAGTGTAGTACCAGAAACTACAACACCAGAACGATGAACAGCTAAAGCCCAAAATCCCACAAAGACGCAAACCGAGAAGCGCGAGACGAAAAAAAACGCGTGAACGAGCACAAACTCCAGTGCGTAGTTTGCAAGGCCTAATCCCCTCCCACGCTGCGCGGTTTGCGGTGAACGGGGTCACTCACTCCTAGTCCAGGTACGCGTTATCTAACGAAGGCTATTGATGCCGTAAGCTGTAAGCTTGGCTATCTAACAAACATCCTTCACACCTGGACCCTATTTCACATTCAGGACCCTAACCTTTCACAACGCCAAGCCATTTCGATTTAAGAATCAAGAACCCCTGTACAGCCGTCATCCAAGCACGGCCCAGACTTCGTCACCTCAACGACCGGTCCTCGAAACGCCCCCATATCCACCTTTTTCAAGGTCAATATTAAAAAACCGCCACAAGCTGCTGTTAGTGTTACTGATGGCGGTAGCGAGTGAACAGCTGGAAGATGCACAGGCTAACACGATTGGCCTTGAATTCCGGATATACTAAAGTCGGGACGCTGTCAATGTTGTTAAATTTGCTCTTGAGAAACTGCCTCGGCATCTTGCTCTTCAAGATCAAGATCCTAGGCGCTTGCTCCAGCTGAGGTACCGACTTCTGCCATGTCAACATCCTTTGCACCGAAATACATCTCTACCTTGCCCTTGCTTTGTTCCGATCATACGCTGTACCCTCTTTCTAACAGCTCATTCTACAACAGGGAGGAGGGAGGATTTCTAACAGTGCAATTCACAACACTCTTTTTTTTTTCTATGAGGGCTGCCAGTTATTAACTGCGCTCAATGGTGAATCGCGACGCAAAAAAGCCATGTTGCGCACAGCAAATGCACTCAGTCTTCTGTGATCACGACCACCCCCCCCCCCCCACACACACACACACACACACAAGTACACAGCGATTTACTGATGATAATGCAGCTTTATGGTGAGTGAAAATATGATGAGTACAAGAAAACCTAAGAAAAATAAAATAAAAGAAAAAAAAACGCAACAACCAGAACTAGAAGAAAAGCAAAATTTTACTTCTTCTCCTTCTTGTCCTTCTTGTCCTTCTTTTCCTTCTTTTCCTTCTTCTCCTTCTTGTCCTCCTTCTCGGACTTCTCCTTCTTGCTCTTCTTGGCAGGTGCCTCCTCCTCGGCCTTTCTCTTCTTGCCAGCCTTGGCTGGTGCCTCAAGATCATCGCCGGCGGCGTCCTTGAGGTTGTCAATGACCTTCTTCATGGTATCGGCGTTCTTGGAGGGGGTGGCGCCAGACTCGTAGAACTCGAGACGCTCCTCAACCTGCTCCTTCATGGCCTCACCAAACTTGGTGGTGGGCAATTCACTGAAGCAATCGATACGCGAGGCAATCGAGCACTTGTTGGCGACAAAGCGAGAGATACGACCCTTGTTCTTGGCACCAGCACGGCCAATGAAGGACGAGTGGTAGATGAGACCGTACTTGGGGGTGTTGCCCTTGGTCTTCAAGGCACGGAACAGAGCCTTCTCGGCACCGAGAATCTGGACGGTCGAGGCGGGGTACTTGGAGAGGTTGGTCAACGAACCGGCATGGGAGATCAGGCGGGCACCGACCATCTCACCGATCAGAGCCGACAAGTTGGGGGCGACGTTGTTCATCTTGGAGATCAAGTACTCGTGCAACTTCTTTCTGTAGTCGGCAAGGTCGATCACACGCTTGGCAAAGTTCTCAATGTTGATCATGTCGATTTCTGAAATGTCAGTTCCCATCGAAGCACGGGCAGCATCCAAGATCTGCTGAGCCTGGCTGGCATCCTCAGTGACCTCCTCCAAAGCGGGCAAGTCCTTCTCGGAAAGATCGCTCTTGTTCTTGATGAGCTTTGCGAGTCTGGCAAACTTGTAGTTGTCGTTAACAATCTTGACCAGCTCGGGGAAGTGCCACGAGTACCACTCTCTGTTATTTTTTTTTTGGAATTTGGAATTTGGTGCAATGAAAATGTTCTTCAACGGTTAAAATCTTGGTCGTTCCACCTGACGATTCAACAAATAACCCCTTGACGGCGGCCAAGCAAAAACACGAACCTGATGCGCATGGCGAATGTGTTGACATCCTTGTCCATCTGATCCAAGAGAGCAATGGCCTGGATGATCATGTTGTCGGAACGGTGAACGTTGAACTTGACCTTACCGCGAGAGTAGCTGTGTCCCAAACCAAGCTGAGCACGCTCGAGATCGCCCTCCTTGAGCTGCTTCAAGAGCTTGTCGCCAAAGAGACGGACACCACGGACGAGATCCAGAACAATCTCGCTGGCATCGCACTCGTATCCGAGACCCTCCTTGATGGATCCAGCCAAAGACTTCTCGGTGACACCCAAGACGACCTTTGACTTTTTGCCGGGCTTGGGGAGGTTCATCTCCAAGAAAGCCTTCAAGTGGTCGTTCATGATACCTGGGTTGTGTCAATGCGCAGGTACGATAGAGAGAGCCGTTGTGGTTGTAGTTGTTGTAGTGGTCGAGATTGTGATTGTTGAGAAAGGTGACAACGGCGGCAAGAAAACCAAAAAAAAAAAAATACGTGATGAGGGTCAGTGGGATGACGATCGTCCAACAGAGCACGGATATTCAAGGTGGGCATGCTGTCCACACATACCCTCAGAGACGTCGTTCATGTTCTCCAAGGCGTGGGCAGCGCTCTTGAAGGGGGCAAAGGACTTGAGCTTGACGACCTTGCCAAACTTGGTGAGATCAGTCGCGGCGGCGACGACATCAGCAAGCTTGGAGCCAATCTCCTCAGACTCCAAACGCTCAAAGAGAGCGTATCCAGATGAGCTCTCGTACAGGAAGTAGTTGACCTATGTGCAGCAGACATGCAGTGAGAGAGAAGGGTCAGCGGGTGCGGATCCAATCACATGAGTGTCAAGCCAGATTAGATTGGGCCCGTTGTTAATTGTTTAGTTGTTTGGCGGTGGAGGGAGTAGGGGTGATCAGTGTCTGGTGGATGATGGGGTGCTGTATGGGATGCATGCATGTATGGACTGTCTGGTGGTTGCTGACTGATGAGTCGCCGAGAGGGCAGGAGCAGATGCAGTGATCGGCCATTACCATTTGTGAAGAGGAGGACGAGGAGGACGGAGGGGGAGCGAAGGATGGATGTGCAAGAAAAGATTGCAACGGCGAGACTAAGAGAAACGAGGAAAAAAAAAAAAAAATGGACTGCTTATTCTTATTTGTTGTTTACAACCGCCTTGGCTAGGGGAGGGGGTGAATGTTACACCTACTCTGCTGCATCTACTCTCACGTGCAGGCGCCTAGCTTTTGCAACAATCGCGACACTTTGAACTGCTTCATAAAGCAGGGTCTCGAACCGACGATCGTGAGCATCTGAGGGCTCTTCTCAGCATGTGCATAGCTACAAAGAAAGAAAAGGCGCGTGCGATAGATTCCGATTCTCACAAGATGGTCCAAGTGTATCTCCCTCAAGCTCGCTCCTTTATTCTCTCCTGGTCCATTAATCCCCCCTCCACGCTCCACTGTGTCGCGGGTAACAATCCATCCAATCCCGACTATCCGTCCACCACATAGACATGGGCGATATGTGCAGAAATGGAAAAGCTTGAAGCAATCACCTTGTGTCATTCATTGATCTACCTCCGCCTCTACTTCTCCCTCCCTTGCCCACTAAACTCTCCACTCCAATACCACTTCCCTCCCGTCCTGCAGCACCTAAGAAAAAGAGGATGAAGATCGTCACTTCCAGCCTCCTTGCCCTGCTCAGTCTAGCATCCCTTGCGGCCCTCGTGCGCGCAGAGATAATCGAGGTCGACGATGACCCCTCCTATGAGCAAAAAGAGCCGGCCGAATTCGCCTACTCGCACATGGGCGTTGACCTCGCCTCTGTCGCCGCTGCAGACATGGGTGTCATTCTTGCCTCCCAAGAGATCCGTGCCGCCTCGATGAACATGGAAAGCACCAGCAGTAGTAGTACTACAGATGATGGCACCGAGACCATGAACCGACCTCTGATCATCTCACTCGAGGACAGCGTCACTTGCAGTTCTGACTGCATCGATTCCGAGGCTCATGAAGCTTATGAGGCAATCAAGTGGTGTGTGTACAATTGCCTTCGGGATTTGGCCACAGACAAGTTGCAAACAAAGGCGACAGAGGCTGCTCGGTTGGCATCAAAGGAACCTATTGCGGAGGCCCCAGTCCAGGCACCGGTTCAAGCGCCTATCCAGAAGGCACCTGCACCTGCACCAGCTCAAGCACCAGCTCAAGACCCCATTCAGGAGGCACCAGCTCAAGCTCCCATTCAGGAGGCACCTGCTCAAGCACCGGCTCAAGCACCCACACCTCTTAAAGAGTCCACTCAGGCCCCTGAGACTGAACCCGAAGTCAGGACCACAGAGCAGGCACCCGCAGATCCGAACGGCGACGGATCGGTGGATAATCCCGAAGACAAGCCTGACGACGATGATGATGATCAGACGGGCGATCAGCCAGACAAGCCTGACGACGATGGTGATGATCAGACGGATGATCAGTCAGACAAGGACGCGGATCCCAAGACTGGTGACGAAACCGAGACGGATGATGAAGACGATGAGGAGGATGATGGTGAAGATGATGGTGCAGTTGGTAGTGAGAGCAAGCAGTGAACACCGAGGATACACCACTAACTTACCCGGCTTTGATCTTCCGAGACCCCTTTCACCCCCCCCCCCCCCCCGATCGCATTTGTCCTTGCACACATCCTTGATAGTAGAAGAAAAGAATACCGTTCTCAGAAGTAAAAAGAAAGAATCAACACCAGATAAGCATTCTATCCCCTGGCACTCAGGGCGAAGAGGAGATGGCGAGCCTGATAAAGAGGCGCTGACAAGAAAATGGGCGAATGTGGAGTGTGGCTTTGCCCAATCGTCTTGGGCTGCCCTGAGCTCCGACGTGGCACAGGCATGCTCCATCACATCCCATTAGGACAGCATCCCCTAACCATCATTGCTCGTGCAGGACACCGTAAACATCCGCAACGCGCAACGTGCCCATAAACGCCGGAACATTGCAAGAACAGTGAACAGAGTATACTCTTTGCCCACATTACGTTGGAACGAGGATGAGACCTTGGATTGTCTTTGGCGTCATGTTGGCCTCACTAGCCTGTCAGCTGGTGGGGCTCGTCATGTTTGCAAAGGGCTTCTTCCCCTACAAGGTCATCTCCACATCCTTCTCAACCCTACAGGACTTGCCACCGCTGCCTGTAGTACCACCAATAGCTGGACAAGAAGGCAGAGAGCCGATGATTGAATCAGGCACTATCAACCCGCGATTCGGCAAGGTGGTCCTCATGCTCGTCGATGCCCTACGAAGGTAAGTACTCCTGTTCTATGTCCACGCGGTGCTGCTTACCTAGCCTAGCGTGTACCCGCCCGTGGAAATCCCAAGCCCTAACACACTGTTGATCCGTTGTCCCGATTTACAGCGACTTTTTGTATGGAAATGATTCCGATTTTCGTTTCATGCAAAGGTAAAACACCATTCCGCAAAATGACTTGCAAGGACATCAACAAAGGACGCGTTTTTCCCCACTCACGCCATGATGTTCTTGCTCTGGATATCTGTACAGTTTGATCAATGATCACAAGGCGATCCCTTTCACGGCATTGGCGTCCGCGCCAACTGTGACACTTCCCCGCTTAAAAGCCCTCACGACAGGCACGGTGCCAGGCTTCCTGGACGCGATTTTGAACATTGCAGAGTCTGATCAATCATCCACACTCGCGAATCAGGATAACTGGCTTGCACAGCTGGCGCGATCTCCGTCTCAGAGGAAAAACGCACGGACCAATGTGGAGAATGGAACACAATATCGCAAGATTGGGTTTTTTGGAGACGATACTTGGATCAAGCTATTCCCAGGACTTTTTACCAGAAGTGAGGGGACCTCCTCGTTCTTTGCAATGGTATAAACATAACGTTGAAAAACAACGATTTTTTCACCACGATGACATGCAGCTACAAAACTAATCCAGCCACTGGCACCTTTGTTCTTGTAGGACACGGTAGAGGTCGACAACAACGTAACTCGCCATGTGGCACCAGAACTCGCCAGGGATGATTGGGATGGCTTGATTTTCCACTACCTTGGACTGGATCATGTTGGGCACTCGGGAGGACCCAAATCCCAGCTTATGAAACCCAAACAAGCCGAGATGGATTCGGTTGCAGAGATGATCTACAGGTCTTTAATAGCGAAAGATGCCGTATCCATCACTGGTGATGATTTAGCACCAGAATTGCCGACGCTTTTCATCCTCTGCGGAGATCATGGAATGAATGAGGTCGGAAATCACGGCGGGTCCTCCAAGAGCGAGATTTCGACCTCGTTTCTCTTTCTGAGCCCTCAGTTTGAAAATGAGAAAGCTAGGAAGGCCATCCAGGATAGAGTGGACCCCTTTCGTTATGCCGAAGATCGGGACGAGTATCAGTACTACAAGTCTGTGAGCCAGGTTGATCTCGTGCCGACACTATCCTTGCTCCTAGGCCTCCCGATCCCAAAGAACAGCGTTGGAAAACTGATTCCTGACCTGTTTCTGGACCTCACTGGTAAGTTGGAAGAAAAAAATCGAGGTGTTTGCAAGGATATGCTCGCTTAGTATCATGGCAATGACTGATCAAGTTTTTTCCTTATCCATTTTGTAGATATGGAAACATTACGGGCACTGCAGATTAATGCCCATCAGGTAGCAGGCGTGTTGCGAAATATGTGGTCTGATTTCGAGACAGAGGCTCCTGTACTCTTGAGGAATTATAAGGATCAGGATCTTGAGACAACTCAGGATGAGCAGGATATTATAAGCAACGGGCCCCAACGATGTTCAGCCGCCAAATCAGAGAAACAGCGTCTCGCCTGCTGGTATTCAGTAGCACTGGCTGGACATGCATCTTTCCTGGAGATGGGCGACACAAAGGGAGCTCACAGCGGCATTGTATATCAAGAACGTGATCGGCATTTGCAGTTCCTGGCTGCTCAGCAGGCATACTCTCTGGTAAGTATCAGGAATACCGCCCTGTCATCATGCCACGAAGGGACAGTTGTTAACAAAGCTATACTTTTTATTGACAGTTTCTCTCGGAATCGAGCTCTATGCTCTCGACGGCACTGAGCAAGTACGATATGCCATTGCTGACAAATGGGTCACTGCTCATGGCCTTCGCCGTGGCTGGTTTGATTTACTGTGCAATGCAGACCACTTTGCTGAGCGACGTGAAGGCATCCTGCCTCGAACCGGACAGTCACCTGCAGGCAGACCTCGTACGGAAATCTATCGTACCTAGAAGGTCAATGACGTCTTTTATCGCTGCGGCATTTTCGACCAAAGACACCAAGCAACATAGCATGAAGCAGAAGCGCCGCAAACATCAGAATGATGTCAACTGGATCATGGCCCGTGGCTTGTCTCTCCTGATCATGGTGCTTTACTTGGTGACACTTTTTGCATCGAGTTTTGTGGAGGAGGAGCATCAGTTCTGGTACTTTTTTGGCATGACCTGGTGGTTCGTCCTGGGCATGACCAGTGCACGGTACCTTGTAGATCACCAAAACACCAACAGGATAGCAGGAGCGCAACGGCAAGCTAGACTCTCATCAAATGCTATTGGTGCAGCCGCATGCTGTTTCCTCCAAATGGCAATCCTTCGCCTTTTACGAAGCTGGAATCAGACAGGTGCGGCTCATTACCCTGCTTTAGAAGACTCCTGGCGGCGTTACTATATTGCCCGCTCGTGTTCACTGATGCAACTCTCGATTTTTTTGTCTCCTAGGACAAAAGTACGCGGACCAAATCGACTTGCGGTTTCACCTAAATTCCTCCTGGACTGGACTCTCGTGGATATTGTTTTGCTCCACTGTAGCTATGGTGGCAGCTTTCATGATCGCTCTTGTCTTTTCCACGTCGACTATGTTCAGCCCTTTGTCAAGAAATCTGGAGCAGTCTCAGCCGCAGCTGAAGGCACCAGTCAACGGCGAGACAGTAAGCGGCACGAGCCCCACAGCGGTCCTTGTCGCTGCGCCACCTACATGGAAAACGGCACTTATCTCCGTCCTGCAGGCTATTCTCACAGTCCTGATCATCCTCGTCTCGCTCTGGATTACAGTATACAAAATGGACCTCGAATCAGCATTTTTTGGCGACAGTTTCATGAACCGCGTTCACTCTCTCATGAGCACTTTGTCGTCCGTTGGCTACTCTACGACGTCGTTGACTGACGCTGTGCAGGATGCAGGACCCACTCTTTCGGGTTATGAGATGGCAAGAGGGTGCTACGCCGGACTTGGAGGGATTGCACTTCTGACATTGATCTTGCAGGCCATTTCATTCAAGCCGGCCATGGCACCAGCTCAGAATAACTGGGAGCAGAGAACCAAGACGCTGTTTAACCCCCTGATGCTTCTTGGCACTGCAACTTTACTCTTGATCCTGTTGTCGAGACGACATAATGCCCCGATTTTTGCTCTCTTTGGGGTCCAACTTTACACCTACCTTTGCTGGATCACATCTGTCCGTCACAGGGGCATCGCAGTCCCTTACGAAGTCGACTTGAAGAACAACACTCTAGAATTCGTCGCGGATGACGATGAACTGAGTGAGAATGCAGCATCCTCAGACACGGCAAGGCTCTTGACCCCGATCCCACTGGAGTCAACGACAACGCTCAGGACAGTCCCTGGTTTGAGCTCGCTACACTCATGCACGATTCTTCTGTGCACAGTGTCTTCCTTTTTCCTCTTTGGAAACTCGAATTCCATAGCCTCGATCGACATTTCAAACGCGTATGTCGGCATTCAGGCGTACGATATCTTCCTTACCGGAGTGCTCACATTTGTTTCGAACTGGGCAGGACCCATCTGGTGGGCACTAGCGGCTGCCGCTATCATAGCGTGGGACCTGGAATGGGAAATAGCCTGGACGATGCAGGAGAAAGCAAAGTCGCTACGTAGGAAGGAGGAGCAGTCATGGGAGACGGTCCAGGGTTGGAAGAGAGACAACAAGGCGACGTTGACCCGAAAAACGAGGAGGAGGATACATTTGTACAAGGCCGCATTGGCCAAGAGGGAGAATCAACCTGCAGATGGTCATAGCCCAGAATTAGAGACAGAGCTGGACTCGACAAAGGACGATATGCTGGCCCGGGAGACCAAACTTGGAGATATCAGCATACAACCCGACAATGGCGAGTGCGATGCAGGTGAGCCGCAGCCCATTGCACATCACGAGGGCTTACCCTTGGACCAAGATGCCTCATATGTCTATCATGACGACACAGACGACGCACAGGACTCTCTGCTGGCAGGGGAGCAACAACCCTCTGAACCCTGTGCAGTCAAGGACCCTCAAGGTTTCCGGCAGTATCTAGTTCAATGGCGAGTCCTTGACCATCTGATCTTGACCAGCCTCTTTTTTGGGATGTCACTCTACGCGCTTTCGATCGCTGCGATAGTGTTGAGGCACCACTTGTTCATCTGGACTGTGTTTTCTCCAAAGGTTCTTTACCAGTTTGCGTGGACAGTGCTTTTTCAAATTGTAGTCCAAGTCTTGGGGGTTGGGGTTGGACTTTGGTCGATCCTCATCGCTGCTGCGTAGAGTTGATACAGTAGTACTGAGCGGGCAAACGATCGCTTCTGGGGAGAACAGATAGACACGACATATAGACACAATATAGACACAATAGACTGCGTTATCATAGTATGCGCAAACCGCATGTGGATTTTTGGGCAGGGTGGATGACTGGAAAGAGTGAATGTGTGGTTATCGATATGGGTATATTCCATATTCCCAACACCTTTGGGCTCGAGCTAGCCTTTAAAGCAAGGGGGAGCGGCACTTGTCTCCACAGAGTTCTGCTGTAAATATACAAAGAAAGGAGTTGGAAGGACTGCAATCACATTCAAGCAAGGACGGACAACGCGAAATCCGCTCGATAAAATAAAGGGGAGGGGAGTCAGCACGAGTAATAGCGAGGGTTTGAATGCAAGGATGGTTCGAAATCTATGCAAAATAACATATCTATCGCCTTGGCCAACCTTGGAATGTTGAGAAGATAGAGAGTGCGCCATAACATGAACACACGGAGGTCCATTATCATTCCTCCTGTATCCTTCCGCTGATAGTGCTTCGCTTGCGTTCTTTTTCATTCTCGTTCTCCCCTCCTGCCCTTTCTCACCTCCCATTTCCTTCCCAACTTTCTCTTTCTCTCCCCCCTCACCCTCTCCTCTGCCACACACTCACACTCTCGCTCTCTTGTTCTTTGAACTCGTCCTTGGCATTTCTGGCACAGGCATCGCTCTTTCAAATCCTTGCAGCATACAGGAACAGCAGTATCACATCG
Organism: Mortierella alpina; assembly: GCA_029449245.1. NCBI lineage: Eukaryota > Fungi > Mortierellomycota > Mortierellomycetes > Mortierellales > Mortierellaceae > Mortierella > Mortierella alpina. The sequence continues at coordinate 1,729,334 of JANATF010000001.1, read as the reverse complement.
CACATTCTCCTCCTACCTTTACAGCACTTCAAACCCTGCCGCATCAGAGGGCAGATACACTTTTATCGCCACTACCAAACCAACTAAAAAAATAATGCGTCTGATTACCCTTTTGGGCGCTTGCGCCCTTGTCGCCCTGTCGACTGCTCAGGCCCAAGTGGCACCTGCAGCAGCAGCTGCGCCCGAAGTTGCCCCCGCCGTCGCCCCCGCCGCTGTACCTGCAGCTGTCGTGATCGCAGACGCGAGTGTTGCGCCAGAAACTGTCGCACCCGAACCCGATGTGATCTCGACTGAGGGCGTGAAGAATCTGGACCCCAACTTGTATCCCTCTTTGAAGGAGCTCGAGAGTCGTGTCCATATCTTCAACACATATGCAGCCGAAGGAGAAAAGAAGGTCAAGGCCGCGGCGGCTGTGAAGGCTGCAGCTTTGAAGAAGAAGGTCATGACGACCAAGAAGACGAGCAAGGTCAAGGGAGATATGAAGGCCGAGGTGGATGACAAGAAAGAAAAAGAGGTCGAGAAAGATGAGAAGGAGGAAGCCAAGAAGGAGGAAGCCAAGAAGGAGGAAGCCAAGAAGGAGGAAGCCAAGAAGGAGGAAGCCAAGAAGGAGGAAGCCAAGAAGGAGGAAACCAAGAAGGAGGAAGCCAAGAAGGAGGAGGGCGGGGAGGACAAAAAGAAGGAAGACAAGAAGAAAGACAAGAAGGAGGAGAAGAAGGTCGAGGACAAGGATGAAGCCAAGGTCGAGGAGAAGGAAAAGAAAAAAGAGGACAGCCACAGCAAGAAAACGCAGCACCACCACCACACCAGCAACAGCCACAAAAAGGTGGACCATAGCCACCATGAGGAGAAATTCGAGGCTGCAGAGAGCCACCCGCATTCCAAACCAAAGAAGACAAAGGAGGACAAGAACTGCCAGGCCTTGCACCACGATCATCACCGAAACTGCCACCATAACGAGGATGGTAGCTGTGTGGTTTACACGACCATCACTGTTGTCCCCACCTGCCCTCCCACACCAACGCATTGTGCGTTTTCGGACCCCGAAACCTTTCCCAGCGACATAGACTCTGAAGATCCCGAGGTTGACAATCAGCAGGAGAATGACATCGATGGCGCGCACGAAAACAGCGCTTACACTGATGTGGATATTGACCAGTTCATGAGCCCGGACGATAGCGACTCCTCCGAGGACCCGATCGCCCAGGGTTCTACGAAGAAGAATGGAGATGACAAGGATGACAAGGATGACGAGGATGGCGAGGATGGCGAGGATGAGGACGAGGAGAACGAGGAGAACGGTGACGGTGACGATGATGATGACGATGATGCCGAAGTCGATGAGATCCCAGATGAGGACGAGGACGTAGATGATGCTGACTTGCAAGGGGCTGCCAGCGGAAAGAAGAAGGCCAATGGAAAGAAGAAGGCCAGCGGAAAGAAGCAGGCCAAGGCTCCCGTCGAGCGGTACCAGTTTTTGCGCCGCAACTGAGCTCTCAGCCCTTGCATGGCAGAAAGACAGAGGTCAAGAGGGAAAGAGGCGAGAGTACATAGGCTTGCGCAATTGCAATATAGCGAGACATGGCGAGGTGTGAAGAATAATGGACAGACAGACAGACAGACAGACAGGCAGACAGACAGACAGAGCATTAAAAACTATAGCAACAGCAAGTGATATGATAAAAAGCAACAACAGGATTTCCACAAATAAAAACGAGCAGCCTGAATCCAGGAATGCATGGACCAGGCTGCTAGCGCGCAACAGGTGTGGGGATCCAAAACGCGTCGCTCGCCATGCCAACACACGTGCCCGCAGGAATGTGTGGCTGGCCTTGGCCGCCCCCTGTGTGCTTTCTCTTGTCTCCTGCGCTGCGATTGGCCGCGGACATGCCTTGACCTGGCCAGTCCTGGCCCGTCCTATCCTATCCTGTCCTGTCCTGTTCTGGCCTGGTCTTTCCTCCCTCTGTGCTCTCCTCGCCATCACCTTCGTCGCCCATCCCATCCCCCTTGCTGCATACAGCCATGTTCAAGAAGCGCGCGCCTGCAAAGCGGCCAAAGGACGACGACGATGGCGAGGACACCGCCATCACCGTCTCCATTCCCCAGGACGCATTCAACCTCGCATCCCCAACAGCCAACACCGCCCGACGGGACAGCGCAGAGAGCGAGCGCGTCTCCCATAGCAGCATCCGCAGGAGCAGCATCGACACCAAACTGCAGCGACAGTCGCACCAGTCGCACCAGTCGCATCAGCCGTATCAGCCATGGAAGCCATGGAATCCCCAGAGGCTGCCCGCCATCGGCACCGATGGCCACTCGGGAACATCAGCTTCAAGCCTGTCCGCCCTCTCCACATTGTCCTCACCGCCTTCAGTGACCTCGTCACCTAATGCCATGAAGAGGAATAGTCATGGAGTGATGTTGAATCTGTCAACTATGATCTCTGGAACCCCTAGTACACCCGCGACATCAGTCTCACCAGCATCCGCAGACAGCACAGCTCACACAGACAAGAGGTCACCGACAACGAATGGCGGCGGCTCGATGGCTCAGCAGCAGCAGCCTTTGGAAGCACAGCTTTGGAACGCAGAATTGCTCGACCAGTCGCCGTCTTCGCCAGCAGGCCCACGCTACATTCCAGCGGTAGCTGGCAAGTACGCCCACCCCAGAACAGGATTTGGAACAGGTCTAGGACGGATGAACACCCGATCGGGCGATGTTCCTCCATGGAGAAACGCGCATGCTGCGGCCGGCGAGAGGTCGCCTCATAGAGCCACCGCTTCATCGTCAGTCAAATCCCGTACAGGATATATACCCAGCGTGGACGGTCGCTCCTCCACCCCGTCGTCCCCAGTTTTCCATCGATATCCTGCTTCGCCCGGACTAAACAGGTATAGCGACATGAATGGATCGGTTGATCCAAGCCAAATTCATTTTATACCTGAGGGAGCCCAGAGCTCAACGTCATGCCGAACAGAAGGCGCTGATTTCCAGAACGCTGGCAGGTCTCCGGGAATGTCATGGAATGAAGCACGGGAAACTCAGTCGTATGGGACAGATGCAGGCGGAGGCGACTACAGTGATCAGGACAACGACTTGCATGAGCGCAAGAAGGACCATCGGTCGTCCAACAACCATCAACAACCTCCTGGTTTCCCTTTGATCTTTACGGCTCCAGCGAGGGTCTTGCGGTCACGACTGTTTTGTCTAAGAAAGAGCCGGAGGCTTCATCCCTGTGTGCGCCTTGTGGTACTCCTGTGCCTAGCGGGCTCAGTGTGCTTCACTACTTTACATCTGATATTCTTGGAAAGCAGTCCTGACGGCACCACTGGCTCAAGGAGCAAGCGGAGGAGTTTTGATTACAGTGAACAGCAACTCCGGATCCGTAAAATGCTTGGAAAGTCAAACATACAAACAAGGGTAGTCTCACCATTCGATGTCGAGGCACAGAATTACAGCTCACATCAATGGGCCCTAGACACGCGAGACATTGACAATTGTAAGCAACCCGGGCTTTGTTAACCAATTTTCATGGGTAACTGAAGCTGGAACATTTTCTTTACAACGAGCTGACTACGCCCTGTTTTTATTTTATTACTAATAGCCAAGGCTGTTGCACGGGTTAGTGAGGATTACATGCTTACGAAGGCATTCAATGGCGCCATGCAGCCAACTCGCGTGATCCCCTTTTACTTTCGGGCGTCCTTCAAAGACGAAAATGACGACGACGACAAGCATGACGATGATGATTTCTACAGTCCAGAAGGAGATCATGATGGTGAAGAAGCCGAGGCAGTTCAAGTTGATCCCTCGCTAGTGACCATCACAACTTTGATCACGCCAGATCGATATGGGGTGTTTCTCAAGTTGGTCCGACAGTACCGGGGCCCTATCTCGGTCGCGACACATATTCGGACGGATGCGGACCAAGATAAAAGCTTTCACGAGCTGAACGAATTCTTTCAGGAGAACTCAATTCTAAGGAAATATGTGGACCTTCATGTCATTGTGGACAATGTCGATTTCCAGCTCAACATGTGGCGCAATGTTGCAAGAATGTTTGCGCGAACGGACTACTTCATGATGCTGGATGGTAAGGATATTTACGTTTTTCTTAGTGTCCCATATATATCGGAACTCGCTTTGACCTATTGAACGTGTGGTACTAATGGTTATCATGTCCTTTGCAATAGTCGACTTTCACATTCCTTCAGGACTCAAAAATCACCTACATCATGATCCCAGGATCCAAGATCTACTCTCTTCAGGAGCTGCGCTAGTGGTCCCTGCATTTGAGTACAAGGTGGAAGAAGATCCCAAGGACTCAAAGTACTTTCCGGATACCAAAAAGGATCTCATACCGCTAATTGAGAAGGGAGATATCCGCGTTTTTCACGACTCATTCCCTCCAGGTCATGCTGCAACAGACACACCACGGTGGATGAGGATGAACCCGAATGCACCTAATCCGGGGAGTCGATGGAAGATGGATGAAAGGCAAAACTATCTGGATCAGGAGGCTGAAGGCGAGAGGCCCTACAAGGTCACCAACTTTGAGCCGAAATACGAGCCATACATTATCTTGAAGCGCGAGGGAACACCTTGGTGCGACGAGCGATTTGTCGGCTATGGTGCTAACAAGGCGGTATGTATTTATTATATCCTACGTTTTATGCTTTGTGTTTTCACTCCGCGTGATGGTCACTATTCAACTCCATTGCCAGCCTATGTGGCGCTCTGAAGCACGCTGTGCGTCCATCGTGCTTACTTTTTCCCTTTTTTTTCTTTGTCTTGGCTTTTTATTTACAGGCCTGTCTGTTTGAGATTTACATATCAGGGATCGACTTTTGGGTGATGCCGCAGGACTTTTTGATCCATCAGTACCACGACTACCCTACCACCAACCGCAAGAATGGCCGAATCCTCAACAAACAGCTCTTTGTCTCGTTCCAACAAGAACTTTGCTTTACGACGTTGGAGCGAATGATCGTCACGGGTGAATGGTATACACACAAGGCTGACAATCTTCGGCATCAGTGTGCTGCCTTTGATGGGTTTTTGAAATCGGCCGATCAGATGGCCCAGGACTTTGAACAAAAGCATCCGAATAGTCTGTTGGAGGACCCCATCTTTATCGCTGACGAAAACGCTCAGAGGAAGAGGACTAGGCTGCAGATGACAAGCCATCGTCAAGACGAGGATGGCTCATATACCGAGGGAGATGATCGACGTTACGGACCAAGAAAGGGAGCCCTGGGGCGACAGATTGTTGACGATGAGCAGCATCTGGATCCCTTCATGAGTCGACCCAGGGGGCGAGTTTGGGGTGGGGTCCATCCCAAGACATATTATGTGCCACCACCGCCGGAGGAATTCCTTCCGATTGAGGGTATTGATGTCGACGCCGCGGTTGAGAACCACACTGGAGATAACAAGGCAGCTGCGAGTGACCCATTGGGTCAGGATCTGGCGCAGCAGCTACATCCGCCCGTGAACCCTGATGAACTGACTGGCGATAAACTAGAGCAGTATCGGCAGGGGATCATTCTACCGGAACATGAGGGGGACCGTAACCGGTTTGCGTTCCCCAAGGATGGTGAGGCGACCACTGCTCAGAATCCCGCTCTTGGAGGTGCCAATGGTGGTGCTTATGGCGGCCAAGATCATACAGCGACTCTTAGTCCAGGGGACCGTGGCATTGTGGACGAGGGACGGGAGATGGGTCCGCCTGTAAATATAAGCCGAGATGGATCTTTCGAAGAGGTTGCCGAACGACTCGAAGAGCACTACCGGCAGCTGGGTCTTGCAGGATGATCTAGCAACATACCCTATATAAATATCATTTTGAACATGGGCTACGCGAGAAAATGTAATATGAAGGAGAGCCACTTTTGCTTTTTGACGCACGCAGAAACTGAACTCGTCATCTAGACACCACGTATTGGCGTGGAAGACCGGTCTTGGGATGAACTTTTTGCTGGAAGGAGCTGCACAGAGTTCCCCTGGTGCAAGCAAGGTAATGACAACCGATTGGTCCTATTAAGAGGCAAGGGGAGAGTGCGTGCGCATGAGGACACCATAAGAAGTGGATGCTAACTTTAGCAATGGTCCCTGATCAAAGGATGACCGACCATAAGGCGCAGATCAACATGTAGGAAACAAATCACCACTGATTGCTCGCGCACTTTCGCATTAACAGTTGAAAAAAGTAAACGCAATCGGACAGAAAAGGCCGCCGGTAGGAGAGGCGGTTCAATTCAGCATGAACTGCAGCCCTGGACCTTTAAACCCTCCCGCCTTGCAGCAATCGAAGGACCACCCTTAGGCAGAGAAGCAGGAGTCGAAAATGCACCCTACATCCTTTTTCTTTTAGGAAAAGAGTCCCTGATGTGCCGTACATGATTCTCAGTACATCTTTGCTACACCATCGTCGTCATGGCTCGTCAATGCTTTCTTTTCACCCTTGTAGAGTACCTTGACGGCGTTTGCTGCTTCATAGGATAGTAGTCCTGATGGATGTGGCCAGGGACACAATGCTCGAGGGGCCAAGGGCAATGACCCTGGCCCTACGTTCGGCAAACCACCTCAGGCTAACAACCCTTGGAATACTACAACATGTGAATGTTCTATGCTAAGATGCATACGACCACCAAGGAGGTAGAAGAATGGTGACTTTTTCTTTCTGGTATAAAAAGGACGTTGGTTTCTCTGTTTAAACGCTTATCATTCAAGCCCTAAACCCCCACCCATTACCCAGCACAATCTACCCTCGATCCAGATTATCTCGTCTCTTTCACATAGAAGCGTATCCCGCCATGGTCTACATCGCTTTCAAGACTGTGCTTAGCACCGCAGCCATCGCTCTCCTCGCACTCACGCACGTCCAGGCCGCACCTGCGGGTGACATTACCGCCAGTGAGATCAAAGTGATCAGCGAGAAATTTTTGGATGAATTGTACGAACCCACCTTGAAAGTCAACCGTTGCAAGGCTCAGTGCTACACCAAGAACCTGAGAGACGTGCTAAAAGATGTGCTAAAAGGCACTACAAGGGTCAAATGGCTTGAAGAGGTGGATGTTGTTGACAAGTGCGTCAAGAACCTGCTGGATGAAATGAAAACAATGAAAGATATCACCGACAAGTACGAGGGCAAGAAGTGGGTCATTCACTGGAACATGGGCCAGTACTGCGCCGATGTGCTAGAACAAAAGGGCAAGGTGCCATTCCTCCAGTGGCTCTACATCCCGGAAATTCAGAGCAAGGCTTTGAAGTGCTCCGAGCAAGAATGTGACAAACCCTACGACGCCGCCTTCTTGGCAGCCATTCAGAAAAGTAGAGTGGAGGTTGAGAAGGCAATGGAAAACTAGATGAATCTGTAGTTCGAACTCTCCTTTAGACTATAGCCAATTGCATTAGGATGCATGGTGTACATATAAGCGTCGTTATTTTGTTGAGAACAATACCCTTCCCCTGAAAAATTGGTGACATTCTTCATCTTGTAACTGTGACTCTGTGAGCGACCTTACTACCCGCACTCTCGGCATTCTTTGCCCATTAGAGGACAATTCTGAGGCTCGAGCACCAGCAAAAACAATACGTAAACCGCTTACGTATATACACAAAGTTTTTTTTTAAAGTACTTTTTATGACAGCTATGCAAGAAGTAGGATATATCGAGTGAAAGAGCGATAAAGGGCGAATTGCTATGGTACAATATCTAACATATGAAGAAGGAAAGAGAGCAAAGTATATAAAAAAACGAAAGTAATGGGGAAAAATGATACAAGAAATTATGAAGCATGTACGAGAAAGGGGAAAGAGAGAGAAAAAAAAAAAAGAGTTGTACCCGCAAGGCAATCCTTTCAAGGACGGTCGTGCATGCCAGAAATGGGGTTCAGATGAGGCAGACGCGCGTACGAGGGTTGCTGATGGTGGTACTGAGGCTGAGCATGCTGATGATGACGCGAATAATGATGCGAGTCTTCACCCACGGGCATACCGGTCGAGTTCAAACCAAGATCAGAGAGATCATCCAATCCTCCATAACCAAGGCTCAGAGCCGAATGGTGCGAACCAGGTCCATGAGGACCCTGGTTGGGATGTGGCTGGTAGTACGACTGGCCCTGGCCCTTGCTATCAAAACCGTTCCCCATGGACGATTGGTTGCCGTTGTTGGGGTTCTTGATGCGCTTCCTCGACAGATCCACGAGATGGACCGTCTTCTCGTGCGTGCGCAGGTTGTGCAACTGAGTGTAGGCTTTGGTGCATCCATTCTGTGTGCACTTGAAAGGCTTGAACTTGAACTCGGCATGGGCGGTCTTGATGTGGGTCGCCAACGACTTGCGCTGCGAGAAGGCTTTGGCGCACCCCTCGATGATACAGTGGAAAGGCTTCAACTTGATCACAGGGGTGTGACCAGTTCGCTCGTGCGACTTTAGGTTATGGAGCTGAGTGTAGGCTTTCGTGCAGCCAGGAACAGAGCACTCAAAAACTCTAGCGGCGACGGCCTTGCGTGGGGCAGTGTTGGCACGAGGTCTCATCTGGATGGTAGTGGGCGAATCCGAGTCCTCGTCGTCGTCCTTTGCTGCCAATTCAGCAGCTGAGAGCGAGGTCGAACCCAAGGTCGTAGCAAGCGTGGACAGCACACCGTTGGAAGCAACTGAGGAACCCGTGGAGTTGACGGAGTTGGCTCTGGTTCTGTTGCCAAACTCTCGCTGCGATCCCATAGAGGTGGTTCTGGTCTTCTTGTGAGAGTTTCGGATGGGACCGCCGTAGCGCGAACTGTTGTTACCGTTGGCGGGCGATGCCATTGAAGGATGGGACATGATCGTAGGAGTCTCGTGCATGCTCATGGGGTAAGAGGTCGACTGGTAATCAGACTGCAGCATGTTCGAGGGCGACAGAAGGGGAAGGCCCCCCATGGCGGGCAGGTTGGGCTGCGAGACGACGGTTGCTTGGCTGTGTCCATAGGAGCTCCTTGCCGACTGAGAGTAGGTGCGCTGATGCTGGTGCTGCTGACGATCTTGCTCTACGATGATTGAAATTGATTTGACGCGACCAGGTTAGGAAACAAAGCAGAAGTAAGATTGGACAAACATCTCGGACAATTATTATCGCACACCCCCCATCTATCTTTGATGTAGCTATTATTTACGCTCCAAGACAAAGACAATTGTGGTGAGCTGACTTTCAACCTCCCCTTATTGTTGGTCGACCTGTCACAGGTGACCACTGGGCGACCCAATGGCCGCAGGTTGGACCGTGGGATATTTACACTTTCTCGAGTTTTTCGTTGGGCGGTGTTTGTGCGACCACCCCTCGATGACACTACAAGCCGTTGGAGGGGCATTGAAGAGCGTTGGGGGGGAATTGCCCGAGCGAATGGAAGCGATCTCCCAATGAAATAGAAAATAACAAACAAACGAGTGCAGGAGAAAATGCCTTACCAAGGAACTCGTCCGCGGCCATACTGGCAACCCAAGCTTGCTGAGCCTGCTGGGGCTGGTCCTGTGGGCTGCAATTAGTCGAGGAGTAGACAAAAAATGGACACAATTAGAATGCGCAGTGATGACAGCGAGGTAAGAGGTGAGCGTGAGCTTTCCATAAAACGGCGAAAGAAAAATGGTATTGTTTGCTTACCTATACAAGTGAGATGATGTCTGTGCCTGAGGATAATATGGACGGTCATTCTTGGGTGAAGAGTTACCCCGCAGCTCTTGCTCCATGGATGATCCTACAGAAACCAAAGTGGCAAGAAGAAAAACAAGACAAAGACAGGGGTTAGGAAAAAAAAAATTAAGGTACAGCAACCAAAGAGCAACGAACCAAGGCAAGGTCATGCTTCCAATCTATATGAAAACACTATGCTGGGTCCATTTTTAGCTGTGAGCCCTCTGCATCATCAACCAGGCAGTGAACGAGAGCCGATGAAAAAAAAGGGTCATGACACAACACTGTGAAGGCAAAAACTTGCACGACGGGGAATGAAGAAATAGGGGTCCGATTTGAGGTAAGAGATGACCTACCATTGTTGGGCGTCCAAGTGGGCATGGCCTGCGTCATACCAACGGCGTGGCTGGCCAGAGGCGACGGGAGGTGCGATCCAACGTTCAGCTGGTCAGGAGAGGCAGGGATGTGGAACGAGGACGATGGCGTGTTGGCCGAGGCAGGCGAGCTTGGCCGGTTACCATTACTGGTATCACCGCTGTTGCTGCTGTGATTGTTGCTGCCGTTACCACCATATGCATAGTCCTGGTTGCTTTGCAGCGTTGACGTGCTAGAGGAGAGCGAGGGCGTGGATGCAGAGGAAACGGTGGAGAGAGTGGAGGCGACAGTGGGTGTAGGCGTGGATGCATTTGAGCGCTGCTGTTGCTGATCAGACTCGGCCTGCTGTGGAGGCTGCGACTGTTGCTTGGAGGCATTGCTGTAATGGTAGGGGTCATGCGATGAATAGTGCTGATGGTAGTTGTAAGGTGCGTGGTATTGGCTCGCGTGTTGGTTGTTCAACTGACGGTTTGTAAGGGGATTCATCAACTCCTGATCCAGGGGTTGGTGGGGAGGCTGGTAGATATCGACCTGATGTTGAATGGGGATCGTCTTCTGCAGATCAGCATGGTACCCATTATTGTTGTTGCTATTGCCATTGCTGTGGGGCGAAGAGGTATATGGCTGCTGCTGCGACTGTTGGCCATGATATGCCGAGGCCTGCGTTGGGGAGTGAGAATGATGGTGGTTTTGAGAGTGATGATGATGGAACTGGCTGGAGATGGTGTTGCTTGCAGAGTGATATGGGTGAAGAGGTGTGGTGGGGCCACTATTGCTATTGCCGTTGTTGTTGCTACTGTGTGTGCTTTGCTCGTGGCCATTGAAGCCGAGACCTCCATTCATGGCCACCGATCCGAGCGAGTAGTAGGCCGCAGGAATCTGGACCTGAACTTGAGTGTTATTGGAATGCATAACTCTCTTCGATATCAGTATGTCTGTAGTGCACTTTTAAGGAGATCGGCCTAAAAGGGTGCGAAGGGAGTATGTTGTGGTAGGACAAATGAGGAAACGGAAGGTTGTGGCGTGGAAAAGGACGGATGCCGTTTGCAAAGGAGAACTGAGCTGTAGGCAAGTGGGTATGAGGGATAACGGCTCTTCTTTGTTCAGGAACAAAGTGTCAGTGTGTTGACAGGGCAGACAGACTGCGAGAGTGAGGGAGCAAAAATGAGAGTGGGAAGAAAGAGAGAAGAGAAAAGAAAAGAAAGCAAGGAAAGACGGCCGTTTGAGACTGAAAGAATTTACAAAATATCCTTAAGAGGAGCGACACAGGGGTGTGAGGGAAAAGGCGATACAATAGAAACAAAACAGAGTACGGAGCAAGGACCATTCAGGCAGGGAAGTAAAAGAAAAGAAGTAAAGGCAGACAGTTAGTTTTCCGTGTTGTTTTTTTTGGTGCCGCCAATCTCTAAAGTTGTTCGCTGTCTTCCCCACTTCTCTTATCCTCTCATCCTCCTCCTCCTTCCTCTCAATTTCCATCGACAGGACCGCGCTGCGCATCATCGATCCTCCTTGTCGCAGGAAGTGATCGACACAGTGCGTTTCAGCAATGCGATATTGGAGCCTCTCATTAAATATGACAAGCCTCTGCTTTACCTTGCTTGTTTGTCGATTGCTGTTGGCTGCAAGAAAGCTGCTTGTCGTTCTGTTTAGAATGAGCGAGGGAAAGATGGTGGCAGTCTGGCCTCTGTTTGGTGCAAGTTCCAGCGGGCGTTTGTTGTAGGGGCAATTGGGCAATTGGGGGACTGCAAAAAAAAAAATTGATATCTCCGTGGGATAAAAAATGTAAAAGGCGCTGAATGACACGGATGACTGCTTCGAAAGTGTAGTCGCAAAGCGGATTTTGAGTTTTGGGTCGTTAAGAAAAGTGCGAAGGGTCGTTGTGAAGGAGGAACAGAATGTGATGCAAGGAATGATCAGAAAAGTGCTGTTCTGCTGCTTGGTCTTGATTGTTTAGAAAAGAAAGTAAGGAGGAATTAAGAGAGTGATTTTCCCTTCAATTATTTCCTTAGGATGGGTGCAAACCCCACCGTCCTTTTATACGAGAGACGAGCAGAGGTTGGAGGAGGGATCTTCTCTAAATGTGTCCCTGGCCAGCTGTGGCCGATAGTATCTGCTGGAGAACTGACTTGGACTGAATGGAAAGGACCACGCTATGAAGGCGACCGTTGCAACTGAATGGATACAATACATAACAAACAACAAACACTTCAAAGATAGAATACAATGTGTTGAATGCACCAGCCAATCACGTATGTTGGAGCCCATTCTCTTATAGAAAAAGGTACCATCGTTGTGGTATCTATCAATTGAATTGTCATTAAAGAACCGATATGCAATAACAGTCAATTGAGAGAGTAAGGCTGTCAATGGCCGTTACTCTATTCCCATGTTGCCTTCAGTCACCTTGCTTAGACTAGACCAGATGCCCTGAACCCCCCCTAATTTTTTTTCTCTTGGTCCCTATCGCGAACGGCAGGGCGTACTACGTTCATGGGCATAATTCAACGTTGCGATCGCAACCGTTGGCAGGGGTAAGACCCCCTTGCTCTCTCGCTGAATCTCGCTCTCGGTCGTGTTTTTGTGTTCTTCAATCCGTTGCTTCCATGCGGACCAGCTTCCAACTTCCGCGATGCTCTCTAGCCATTCCTGACACCTTTCGACTCTCCTGCGTGGCTCCTGGCCCCTGCCCCATGTTGGCTGTGTTTCGTGTGAAGGCTAATATAGGCCGACTGGAATGCAATAGGCAACGAGAGAGAGAGAGATAAAAAATGGGGGGTTTTACGAATTTTAGGGAGGTGACTTGCACAAGGGAGACGGTGATACGGACGCCGAGAACAGGGTCGCTTGGAGATAGCGATAGCGAATCGAGGACTTGAAAAGCACTCGCATGAATAATAACAAGTGGAGAGAACAGAAGGAGGAGACGGCAAGCGCGAGAGCAAGAGGGATAGGACATAGGGCCGATAGACAAATATCACAGATCGTTTGGTCGCACACATTTTGCATATTTGCACGTCTATGCACATCTGCACAAACCGCATTGTGCTTTTACCCCGTTACCCAACGAGAGAGTGTGTTACAGAGCAGCCGAAGGGGTGAAAGAGAAAAAATGCTGGGTGCGCGAGGACGCTAGATCTAGTCCTTATGAACGGTTTCAAGAAGACGCCTCGATTATGGGCTGCCGTTGCAGCACATTCCACGTCCTCCCCAGGACCCGCTTCATGAGGACAAGGGACAGAGGAAGGACCTTTGTCTTGAATTCACCACCGCACCCTGCCTTGAAAGTCTCAGAAAGTCGGTTGGCAAAGCAGCGCGAATGGATGTCTACGACGGCAGGTACATTTGCCTAATATCGCAAACAGCCTTTGGTCCCTGTTCTCTGGTAGGGGTAGGAATTGACATTCTTTTTTGTAAAAACAGATTCTATATCCCACGAGATATCGCCCATCGGCACAACATCAAATAGCCAATTTCGCGTTAGCCTGCCTTGGCAGCCATGTCTCTGGCTCTAAAATCCGATTTCCCCATTTCTCTGCGTTCTATCTTTTCCCTGCCGCTTGCCTGCGGTTTGTCGTCCCGCAGGTCTTACCTGGTGGATCACGGGTAACCCCGTCTAAGTCACTTTGTCAGCTCTGTTCCCGATAAAATTTGTGCCTAGTCAGCCCAGCCGGGGAGAGCCAGCTTTCTTGTCAGGGTCTGAGTAGTAAGACCTCCCACATAAGCGCATACATGACGCGCACACTGGCCAGCTCTTTTTTTGGGATGAAAAAAGTATGTTTCTGAACCGTTATTCTTCTTTGTTTCTGCCGGTACATGGACCCCGTCTAAGTACATCAATTGTATCATTTGGTACTGACCCCCTGTGTATCCCATATTATGCTCTCAAAAACGCACCCTCTCCAGGGTATCCCACGTTATGCGCTTGCTCAAAAACAAAAAAACAAAAATTCAGTGCGGCTGAAGGTCACTCCATTCATTCCTATACCCTGTTCTACCTTTGGCTGTGGTCCTCACTATGCAGAGCATGCTCATCGGCTCTCTACCGTTTTCATCCACCGAGAGTGGGTGCGGAGAACATTGGGGAAGGGTTTTGAGAAACCCATCTTAAGAGTGACTTGAGCAGTGGGAGTGAAAGAGTGCGAGAGCAGCATATTTGAGCATGTCGACAGTCGCTTGGTTTCACACATTGCAACGGCAAAGCGGCACTTTATGATCATTTAGAAGGGGACACAGACAAAAATGTCATTAATTGGAGTCCTCTTCAGCATCATCACCACCCAAGGGCTCGCAAAAAAAAACGCAGATATGCGACGCACATTCTTTGCTGCACTCACTTTAAGATAACAAGAAGAGAAAAATAAAGCACCGACTATGGATTCTCTCGTCTCTCGTGCACACTGTTGTGGACCTTCAATTCCTTGTTCTTTGGATCGACTCTAGTCATGCAGCTTGAAAGTATTCTCGCGTTTGCAATCACATACATTCGGAAAAAAAAAGAAAAGAAAAATACCGCGTGCCGGACGGTTGTGAAGACCTAAACCAACAAAACAAAAGCAAATGAAATAAACATGGCAATTGTGCTAAGGAGAACCGCGATAGCAAACAAATGACAGGAAGCCCCTATTATCTTTCAGCGCTCACCAGCTCGCGATTATTGAAGGGAAAAGGAATGACACAGACGCAGGGGCGCTGAGGGAGAAGGAGAGAGCTGTTAGAGACACGATTTTCCCTAAGAGAAACAAAGCGGTTTACCGTTTCCCTCTAGTGGATGAACCCTCTCTCTTAGGGACCTGCATGTCTCCGTTGAACGGCATGATGCATAGGCGTAAACCTCCTTGATCGGAAATGGCTGGTCAATGCTCGCGATGCAGCTCTCTGTACGGCGTCCGGGCTGTATCAAATTCATGCCGAAAATGCAAGACCACTCTCCTTTATTTTTTTTTCTCACCTCTTCTCATTCTCTTTGCTTTGATATGAATGTTCTATTCAACCGCATGATGCCTCTTGCATGAGCAAGGTGCGAGTCTGACGACACACCTGTGAACGAGGAACTTGAAAAATGTTATATATTTACGGCCCAAGCGAAATAAAGAATGATATGGCGATTGTGCGGGATTTCGTTCGATGACAACACCACCAACCTTTGAGGCAAGTTCCCCCGACCTCCTAGCAATATTAGATCTATGGGCGAAGCTCATTCTCTCGTACGACAGCCCTCTCATTGCGACCTAGGTGCATTTAATGGGCTTATCGAACCGCCTTGACAAAGTGTCGCTCTTAGGGGAGGGCTTGCAAAGACGCGTTCATGTCATCTTCCTGACGTTAAACCCCCGCTAAAAGTTCATATTGCGACCGACAGAAGCACGCGTACTAATTGATGATATTCCGCCCTGATTTCGGTTCTTGTAACTTTACGCTGTGGCACCCGGTCCCTATTCGAACCTACAAGGTCATGTACCTGATCCTTCCGTCTACAATGTGTACGTACCTTCGACATTGCGGTGTTCCCCAAATTGCTATTCATTAAACGCTAAAAAAGAAAAAAATAGGTGAGCAGCCCAGTGTCTATGTAGTCGCCCACAGGTAGCCCTTTCTCCACGGTGGCGAAAAAGACAGACGCACAGGTTAGCAAGCTTGTTTTCGCGTGGCGGTTCGTAATTATATCTTAATATCGCACGGTTGCACTAAATTTTCTCCATGAAGTAAGGCTCGTACTGTAGTGAACACAAACGATCCGGTCGCGTTTGTCCAAATATAAACCATAAAGTGATTCCGGGGTTATGAAGTAGGTTTGCAGAACAAAAAAGGCTATAGTCCTTCACTCTCGTTGCTAAAAGTGGTCAAGTCTAAAAAAAAAAAAAAGGTCATCACTCAATTGCGGTTGACATGTATTTTTCTGTTCCTGCCACGCAACCCCTGCCGGAATTAACATTAGGGCGGGTGCAGGAGGAATAGTGGGTAAAGACGAGCGAGTTAGCCGACATGCAAAAAGTCGCGTCACTTACAGTCCACCAAGAGAAAGAGAGCTTTGCTGGCAAAATGTGAGCGTCAGTCTTCTGACACTGCATAAGGTTATCATGTTGTGTCTATTATCTCCCAAAAGTGATTATATGAACGAGAGCCTCCAGGGGTTGTTCATTTTGTTTAAAGCGTTTCAGGATTTTACAGTAGGGAACCAGGGCGGGATCAGATGTAAGGGGTATCGAGAGGGGTTCCAAAGCGAGGCGGAGGTAAGGAGAAAAAAATGCGACACGGTGCAGTGCAGTAGACCACATGCACATCGCGTCCGAGGACCCATGGTGTACAAAGTATTTGAAGTGTTTTCTTTATGCAGCTGGTACCAGCCATTGTACGTGCCACCAACCTTGAAAAAGAAGGTTTGGCCGAAAAGGCATAGGTATCTCCTCTATAACGCGCGCCCTCAAGCTATTTCTCTTTTGTGCCATGGTTGTGTGTTTGACCTTGCTCCACAGAAAATATAGGATCAGCCCACTTCTGATTTCTTTTTTGTCAATTCGACAGTGTTTGTTTTGTTGACACTTTTGGTAGCCACCTATTGACAACGATATCCGTATGATGCCCGAACATGGTATCAATTGATGAGTAGAGGTGCCGCCTTCGTTGTATTGGAAAACTGTTTTTGCTCGTTGAAGCTTATAAGTACTTGGAAAGCTGTTGCACATGTGCACACGGACACAGCATTATGCAAGCTCTAATTCATGCAAGCTGAAGAGAGAAAAACTAATTAAGCACAACGTTCAGCGGCGGCAGCAGCAGCAATGATTGTTTGTTTTGTCTCCTACCTTCATCAGCAGTTCCAACAGGATGTTCTTTTACAGATCGCATGCATTTGATGTCCGTGCTGAAAAGATCGATGGAAGGAAAAAGAAATTAACATACGCCCAGGCATTCACCTGAAACACGATTTGTGCGCGCATCACTGTCGCGCGTCCGATAAAGCATGCCTTCCTCAAACCCAAACCCAAACCAAGACGCGTTTTAGGACGAGTGAAGTGTGATTTTCTACAACCATAACACTACGTGTTTGATAACAAGAATGGTGTCATGAGCGACAAATAAACAAGGCAGCAAGGCACAAAGTCTGGACATGTGTGCCCGATGTAGGTGGACCCTGTGGTTCCTTCCAGCTGATACAAACAACAGACAAGTACGTGGATCGTGAGTGACTGGAGACATACATACTGTACCTCGTCTCTGATATATGATACAAGAGCAATGGTCCAAACGTCGCCTTTCTCCCCCTGGCTCATTGCTCCGTGCCCCACCTCTTCATCGCGATCAATAATCCGTAATGGCCCAGGGGTACACTTTGCGCCCGTTAGTTGAGTGAGTGCTTGCGTCCTGCGCATACGCAAAATTGCATTATACGGCTGCCCAACGATAAGCTGCGGATTATCAATGCTGTTTGTGTAATACATTTTAGCCCAGGCCAAGGCTATCAGGCCAAGGGGCGTGCATGAAAGTTTTGTAATCCGCGCTCATGCCTGTCTACAAAAGATACATGATATTATTGTAGACCAGTCATAAGGAGTCTTTAAAAGGCTACCTGTAAACGGAGCCACCGTGCGACCGAACCTAACTTGGTCTGCCCATACCCCGCCCGCCTCTACAAATATGCAATATAGCCCCAAAAGGAGCCCAGAATATTACACAAAAATAATATGCAAGACGCACTGCCGAGATGATTGCGAGCTTTAACGGAATATTTGGGTCCAGGTTCCAAAGTACCCTTTGATCTGTAAGGTGGACACAACCAGCACACGAGTAATTGGGAAATATTAAGGCCCTAAAAATAAAAGAAGAGAGCATAGAGGTTTGTATCTAGATCTCTTGTTTTCTGCTGGAAAAAGTTATAGTTTTGTCATTTGTGCAAAGGAACCTGATCAGCTGGGTTGGACAAAGATTTTGGTCAATGCTATGGTTCCTCTCACGGAAACAACAAAGGAAGCAACAAGACGAGAACAAGGAAAATATTCGAGGGTACCTCTTCCTAGTATGCTTTTGGTACATAGACCAAGATATCACACCAAGTACCGTGTGGCAGTGGGGCAATTATTCAGCAAGCATCCTCCACGACAATCAGTACACTCACACAGGCACCGGAAATATCATTTCGGCAAGACGCTAGCGTGCGTCAGAGGTTCAGAGGCACCAAAAAACAACAACAACAGCAACAGACGCAACAGAACATGAGCAAACTGAGAACAAAAAGAGCAGCATGGATATTCGTAGGACACGCGGTTGGTGTGTGCTTAACCGCAAGCATGCTATCCATCTACGCAGAGCTCACGAAAATCAGATCTACACTGGCGATTGCGTCTATGCAGAGTCGCACAGCCGTGTCAGCCGTTCGATGCAACAGGGTCAGCTGCAAGAAAAATCGTGATTAGCGTACTGTTATCGCTACTCACTTTTCACTCTCTATTGTATATATGACTGAGTTGTTGAGGCGAGGACGGTGGTCGTTGTTTTTGGTAACCGCAAAGGTGCTTGGAAATACAAAAAAATCCAAATCTCCACGCGAGACTCGGTACATAGGCTGTGCGAAAAGGTTTGAAACAACGGCGCATTTGCGTGGCCCTGAACGCGCTAGGTACGCTTGTCGTACCCCACTTGCTGGGAACGTGGTACTTGCGCGTGGCGAGGACGCGTACATGAGCATAACTCGTATCTGATCTAGCCGTGAGGAACCACCACGATGACCTGTCTGTTGAAACTCAAACCTGGTCTACAATGAACCCGAGCGAACTGTTTGTTTGCATAGCCGCTACTTTACTTTATTGCGTTGCCTATGCTTTGAGCAGAGACGCTCAGTTGGTCACACGGCTGTCAACCTAGTACTTTCTCAACTCCAGAACACGCCGCTCAACTGCTGCTGCAGCCAGGGATTGGCCTGGATCTTGTCTTGATACTGCCCTCGAACTTGGTCGATCCTCTGCAGCATCGCGGCGCGGTCCTGGACCAGCTCAGAGGTATAGTCCCGCGTGATGGCATGAATCATCTCCTCAATCAAAGCGGTGCCGGCCTAGATGTTTACAAATGTTGTGTCTCGTTAGTGGAGAGCGAACCTCACGATAAATTGTGTCGGGCACACAACCTTGATGGTGCGTAGGTCGGCCGCACGAAGGCTGCGAAGCGAAATTGGGTGATGTTAACAGCACCGCAACCTCTGTCGTCGAGTATTTTTAGCTGTTCTCATCAAACTTGAGCTGTCCATAAAAAAGTGAGCCAGACCCGATCTGTCCCAATAACTCCAAGGGTGCAGCAATGAAATTTCAGGGTCAAGGTTAAGATTCTCCAACTTCCGCGTGGTGCTGGTCAAAGTGCTGGTCGGCTATTCTTTTTCAGAACCCCCGTCTCCGATCAATGACGAAGGCCTCGGCAACTAAATGGGCCGATACCTCCACCTTGGTCCTTGTATGCATGAGCACGCACGTAGCACAGTTGACGTTTTGAAAATAGACGATGCACGCATGCAGTCCAAAAAAATGTCTGAACAAGGAACAGTATCGCTTTGAGGTGTTCGAAACCAGAAATAAAAACACAGGCGAGTGCTGCATGGCGAACCTCCCTCCAGCGAGCCTACACAATAACGCATAATAAACATAACCACGCCTGCAGCTCTTCGCCCCTAGTACCCAGAGCGTGCATATGTTTCTGTTTGTGTTTGTGTTTGTGTTTGTGCGTCTGTTAATCAGTGTGCATGTGCCCGCTACCCATTGCTTTTGATGCTTGGCCGCGTCCCTATGCCCTGACTCTGTTCCCTTCACTTTCCTCAAAACACATCTCGCGTGGCGACTCTATGCATCTTGATCTTCGTCCTCCCCCCCACCCCCCAAGCGTTGATGTTCGAGCCTTTCGGCTAGTCATTGCATCATCGTGCAGACCAAAGAAATCTAATCCTCTTTCGCCCCTATATTTTTTCCTCCCGTCGTCCCTATTTTTCGCCAGTCTTTCCAAGGCATGGGATGTACAAGAGTAGATGAAAAACACGCGAGAGTAATAATAGTACACAGTAAAGCAAAAAAAAACACGGCACGGATTAAAGCTCACATCCCTTCCTGTGCCTTACCCCTGGCTCTAGTCCCAAAAAAAAAAAAAAGAAAAAAAAAAGACCAGGTCACCCATGGTACATTGAACCCTCTCAATTGCCCACTCACAACAACCATGAATCTCCGCTCTAAACATGTCACAATACATAAGCAATGCCCGCAAAACAAAAAAGCTCTCTGGATGACATTGTCGTGACTGAAGTCGCCCACTGGCCGTTGTGCTTTAGACAAACTATTTCCTGCCTGGCTGACTTGTGGGCGCGGCTGCATTCATTGGCCAGCTGTAAGGCGAACAGTGAAGCAAAGTGGAGGACAATGACGCCCATTGAGAATACGTCCCCAGAAGTACCTGTCAACCACACCGCGATAAACAACGATCCTCGTTCCCCTCTTTCCCCGCCTATCCCATTTATGGCTCCTAGGGCTCTCTTATCTCTTCACTTTCTCTTACCCGCTCGCGCTCCTCTCTTAGAGGCCATCTGCAATAATGTCTCGTTCGTGCTCCCCTCGTCGTTTTCCCTTTCCCTCTCCGTGCTCTTTTTCGTTCTGTCTCGCAGCCCTTGCATAAAACCTTAGTCGCCAAAAAACAAAGACAAAACAATAGCCCGTTGAGTAATCCCAGAACTCGCCGAAAGTTATAATAAAAAAAAAACGACGCGACGGCAATCCACCAAGCAAACTGACACACGGTCTGATGACCATTGTCGCCGCGAACCAGAGAGCAAAGGTTAACCGACGGCAGCATCCAAGTGCTGAGGAAGTCGCAATTGAGAGAAAGAATAAATATGCAAGGGATATAATCTTCAATAGAGTTCGAGTGTCCGTGTGTGTAAAATAAAAACGTAAAGCATGGTGCGAAAGTATCGGGCGGCCTCATACCGTACCTGAACCTTCCCTGAGTCCAACCGTTTCTCATACAATACAAAAGAAAAACAGAAAAAAAAAGGGAAAACGCCCGCCATCTGCATCTCCAAGGCGCACGCATCTCCGATGTCCTTGGAGTTGAGGAGTTGGGGGAATTGGGGGAGCAGCGGTCGTGTATACGTGTGGATGTATATGCATAGAAAGGCTTTCGACCCCGCAGAATGAAATTCCACCAGCCGTTCTCTTTGTCTTACCTCAATGTCCTCGTTCCTTGCTCTCTTGTTCTTGTGCGCCAAAGAAGAAGCCGTTTCTCCGCTTTTCAGAGTCCCGGGCATTGTCGTCGTCGGTGCTCCTGCAACCGATGCACCTGCTGATGCAGAGTGAGCCGGCGCAGATGCAGAATGATGGCTCAGAGAAAAGTCCTCGAGCTCATCTGCTTTCCGTTTCGCAAGTTCGACCACCGAGTCTGGAAACTGAGCCAACTCTGCAACATGGATTCCGAAGCTCTGATCACAAACTCCCTCCACAACCTTGTACAACAACGTAATGTCGCGACCGCGGCTGACGGTACCCTGGCTGGTCTCAGTCGTGTCACCTGCCATGGTCACCTCTGCATCGTCAGCACCGTTGCCAACATGTGCAGATACATGCAGATTGCCGACGAATGGGGCAGTTTCGCCGAGCGAGGTCAGTTCATGAAAGTGAGTCGCGAATAGGCAGTAACTCTTGATCTCTGTGGCGATATGCCTACCGGGATATGTGAATGAATTTCAAGAGAATCAGCGTCCACAAAAGGCAGCATGTTGGGGTGCGAATACGTCTAGTTGGTCGAAAAAGACGCTAAACTTTTTTTTTTCTCTGCCGAGAGTGAGACATGGACAGCACTTACTCTGAAATTGCCCAGGCTAGACCAAAGCCGTCATAGGTGCTGGTGCCTCGCCCAAGCTCATCGATGACAATAAGCGAGTTCTCAGTGGCGGACTAGTTAGAGTTCGGGGTATTTGGGTTTGTAGTATAGACAAAGCAGCCAATTTTAGCACCCAAAAGTTTTGTTAGAGCCTGCAAGTTGCCATGTGGGAAACGAGGAAGGAAACCATAATCATTCTTAACAGGAAGGTAGGGGATCGAAAATAGAACTAAGACATGCGTCGACAGGTCGGTTGGGATTGAAAGGAAACAAGAAAGCAGTGCATTGAGTAAGAAAGTGGGATGAAAGGAGTTTGAAAAAAAAAGGAAAAATACTGCGTTCCTGCAACAAGAACGAAAACGCTAACCACGGGAATACAGAAGCACTGTGAGCGCAAGACGGTCGCAGTGATAGGGAGAGAGCAAGCGTAGGTAAGGGACAGCACACGAGCGTTCATTCGCAGCTTCCTGGAACACAGCTTTGGAATGAAAGAGAGACATGGCCAGCCAGATTGCGAGCGCTCAGTATAACTCATCAAGGGGCTTAATGTGCAAGGAAAAGCGAAACATGTAGGAAAAAAAGAATGAAGACGGAAAGAAAACAAGGTACGTACACACCATGTACCAGGGGTAAGGCTGAAGGGAAGTAGATGTGGGGACATGAACCCGCGTAGTGGATCGTGTAATAGAACATAAGCATGGAAGCACATATGAAAACGCAAATACATATGTCGCAGGACTGCGGAGTGTGAGTGATTGTGCGTCAGGCCTCTGACAAAGCAGCCTGCTTACCTTGAGAATACTTGCAGTCTCCAGCATCTCGGCCATGAACGTGGACACACCCTTCATCTGGCTGTCGCCTGCGCCTACCCTCGCCAGGATACAATCAAAGACGCACAAGCTCGCCTCTGCGCATGGCACGAAGCAACCTGCCTGAGCCATCAGAGCGATAACACCGATCTAACAAGCGAGGTATATCAGATCCATACCATGCGTTAATGATGGAAAAGTCATGCGTATGCACCGTCTAGCGTGCACGTTGCTACACAACAGATGCAATTCACTGGAGGACAAGGTCGAAGGGTAGGGGAAAACAACGAATGCATGCAACATGCAGACTGTAACAGGTGAATAGTCTTCACCGAGTGCATTACCTGGCGGATATATGTCGATTTACCGCCCATGTTGGGACCAGTAATGATCAGGAACTCAGTCTTGCCTGTAACATCAGTTTGTTCACAGCAAGGAATTCACATGGTGTACGTTAGTCAAACATATCTTGTAGACAACGCAGGGCGCGGCATTCCAGACATCATGTACGCGCTGCACGCACAGGTGGTTCGCATTGGTGTGCGAAGGTACCCACGCATCTAAATATTCCGATGCTAATCCACGGCACATGGCCATGAGCATGAAATCTCGGGGTTAAAACGCGTGCACGCCTCTCCCTGGAACTTACCCCGTACAAGGCTAACGTCGTTGGGAATGAACGCGACTTCGTCCTGCGCTTCAAGACAAGGATGTCTCGACTCCTTCAGGATCACATCTCCCGACCCCATGGTTTTCATATGGGGACGGACGTATGGCATTGGGGCGTGTACAGAGACATGCGCAAAACTATGATAAAGATGAAAACATCAATGTAAGTTAGACTGTAATGCGTAGTTTGTTCGTTGTTTACGCAATGCTCCCGACAAAAAAAAAAAAAAAAAAAAAAAAAACGACGTTTGGCGCATGCGCAAAGAAAGCAGTGACCACAACGCCGTGAGAGCAATAGGTCCCTGTCTTATAGCTTGATACATTATCGTGATTCGTGTTGCTGTTATGCGGTTACACCAAACGGCAGTAGGAAAAGAGCGAAGGAGTGCTCTTGCACACAGTAACTCATTCCATGCGGGATAAATAACCATAGATTAATTCTACCATACCTTACGAGCACATCCAATTGTGCAACCAAGGTGTTGAGCTTTTCAAGAACGGGACAGTAAGTGGATACAATGCCAATCACCTCTTTGGCCAGGGAACTTTGTGTTCGCTCATATTCTTGGGAAGCATCACCAAAAGCCTGAGACGCGGTCCGCATCTTTGTTGTTGTGAAGAGTACTCCGTTCTTTTGAGTCGTCAGCTCAATATAGCTGCTCTTATTGCGGAGACAGGACGAATCCTACAAGGCCAAAGGCACATGCCATGCAAGTAAGTTTAAGGATCATTCCCTTTCGATAAGGCAGAGACGACCTGCATAAATCCACTTACATTGCGGGAAAGACGGAAACTCCAACCATAGACCTGGTGGTCCTCCATCTTCAACTTCTTATCGACTTCCATATTCAACTCATCCGCAACTCGTTCGTGCTCCTTTTCCATAGCCTGCTTGACTGCTTCCATCTTGCTCCGAAGGACTAGAACAGAGAGCAGAGGCGAGTGTTAGCCGGCTTCGAAATAAAATTGACAACTTGGGCACCATCCCGCTGTTATTATACCTTTCAAACTTTGGTCGAATTCAGCCTTGATCAAATATTCATGTCTGTCGACGGCCTCCAAATCGATGGTCGTCTCCACCAGCTCCTGAAGCTTCTGCAGGTTGGATGTATATTCTTGAAAGGGAGTCGTAAACTGGGCATCAAGCATCTCCTTATGCTCTGGCGCACCGGTCTCGCACGAGGCAAGCGCGCTCACAAGTCCTGGCAAGCGAACCACCACTTGGTAGGCTCTGACCACATCCTGCAATGACGCAACACCGCGTTGAAATCGTTTGGCCAAACGATGCAAGTCCGGGATCATTTTCAAGTGACTCTCTTGAAGAGTTTGTCTCAGTTCCGAGTCAAGTACGAAGGCCTCCACCATGGTTTGACGTTTTTCTAAGTCAGGAAATACATGTATAGGTAACACATTAGAATGTTTTTGACAACTTCATCCTGCATTCTGTAACTCTTATTAGCGTTTAGTTGTCTCGGTGATCCATACCGATAGCCGTGACGTCCATAAGGGGTTGTTTGAGCCACTGTCCAAGCATGCGACCTCCCTGGGTTGTCTTGCACTTGTTCAAAAGTCCGTAAAGACTCATTGACTTGTTGGCGCCGTCCTGAGGGCTGGGCATCAAATTGAGTGCCTGCACCGCAGAGGCATCTAGTTTCATGTACTGCGACAGATCGTGATTGCAAAGAGTGTACTGTCCGAAGTTGGTCTCATCCGTCAGCAGAGCCAGATACTTCATCACGCAAGCTGACGCCGCCATGGCGTTCTTGAGTTCGAACTCTGGCAGCGCAGCGATCGAAATTTCTTCCTCGAGGAGGCGATTGTAGTCCTGTTCCACATCCTTGAGAGAAAAGTCCGATTTCTTGCGCTCCGTAATGACAATACCGCAGTGCAGAAGTATCGTCCGCAGCTTTGAGAGCTCATAGTCCTTCTGACCCTCATCGGCTTGGATCAGACACTCTTTAACGCCGAGCTGGATCACCAGCGATTCAAAGTTGGAGTATAGGTCGTTGTCGATAAACTCTGCGATCCCCAGCTCTCGCACGGTCGCGTCCGCAAAGCATACGCCCACAGTCCTATGGTCAGCACCAGCCTGAATTTTCACCGCCATGACAATGGGAGAGGCTGCCATGTCTGTATGAGCGAACAATAGGTCCTCCATGTCCTGTAAGTTTCCTGGCGACGCCCGCTTGATGATGCTCCATACGTTCTGCTTGCGCGGCTCCGCGGCCCAGATTTCAACTCGCATCTGTCTGTTAAGCAGAGCATCCCTCAAAAATGTCTCGCACGTCGTCCTCGAGAGCGTGCAGCTGGGGACGCCAGTCGTCACATCACCTATCGGTACGGAACATATTAGGATGTTGGCTTTGATCCGTCGCTTTCAAGCCATGAGGCAACACAATGCAACCGCATAATTACCTCCGAGATACTTGATTACTGAGGTGGTCTTGTACACATGCTGTGCGATAAAGTACGCATCTTCACCATGAACACTATAGAAATCCTGGCGAAGGACAAAACGAATAAATGAAAAATTGTGAGTGGTGTGGTTCTGCCCTGCTAAGCCAAAGCTATGTTGAATCGCGAGGTATTTGCATATGCATACTCCCGAGCTTCTCTCAAACAGGCGAATGCAGTTCTCTTGGCGCTCGGGCAAACTTCTCAGAAATGAACAGTATTTCTGCTCGCCTTGGTTGTCTACGAAATTGGCAATGGCAAAAGACCGTTAGCCCCTGTTATTTTTTTGGTGGCGATCCGAGTGCACAAAGATCGGTATGGCGGTGTACACAGGCAGGATAACGAGCTTTGGCGGTGGTGTTGCTATTACCAAGGTCGAATTCTGGTCTGTCCTTGAGTGATGAAGCTTCTGACATGGCGGGCAATGGACAGCAGGTCGAGGATGCTACAGCAATGCTGGTGAGGAGCGTCCAAACAAATAAACGAACGAAGCGCGTTCGTCTGTTGCTGCTGCAGTGACTGTTTCTCCATCGCACTTTTGTAATGTGATGACTAGGAACGGGAGAGGCAAGGGTTGGAAGATTGCATGCCGCTGGTCCGTCAACACTCTGATACGCGAATCCAGCCAGCCAGATGGACAACGACATCGACACCCTCGAGGTGTTGCTGAACCAGAGTCTCATCAAGACAAAGGTACGGAGCCGGTCGCCCTGTCTGCATCCAATGTTGCGTGCAACAGACACGTTCCACCTTTCAACATGCTAAAAATGAAGTGTGAACCTGGCCATTGAATAGATATCAGCCCTCCCACGGAATCAAGCATACAAGCAAGGCCGAAGGCTGCTGCAGGACCTGCTCTCAATAGCGCGGTTCGGGACACCTGCCATCGCCCCGATCGAGACGCCCTTCAACAGCAACCAGGACGATCGCAACCATGGTGACGATACGGGACCTGCCCAACAAACCATGCAGCTATCGGAGCGCCAAGGCACGTACCCTTGCTTCATTGCCACACCAGGACTCCATGCACCGGATCCAAGAGAATCATCACTAACTCTTTTTCGAGGCTATGTATTAGACATGCTTCTTGGCCAGGCATGCAAAGTATACCATTTTGCTTCGTTGTCGCTCGACGATATTTTTGATCAAGTTCCTCCGCCAAATCAGCTTTGCCTCATCATCACAATGATGCTCCTAGCCCAGTAAGATAGTTGACGGAAAATATGCAACGTGTATCTTTGAAACATACGTTCGCTAATGTCGCCATCCACTGTTTTCTATCACCAGGAAATCAAATTCGGAGATTGCGTCGTTAATAGTCCAGGAGGAACCGTTTGATCCATTGACGATGTTCCAGAGGTGGATATTACGAACAAGGGTGGCAGGAGCTGAACCTCTAGGACTAGACCTTGGAGACTCAAACTACCATGCAGAGGCCTTGCAAGAGAAATTGACGGGACTTGCTAAGGTAGGTCGCAAAGATGAGAAGGCGAGAACAGGTCTTTATCATGGGCGGTATAGTATTAATCGGATGTTCAATACCGTTGACTTTGACATATTAGCTACCCGAGAGCCCACGGATACAATGCCTTCAGTGTCAGGTATCATCAGAGCTGGGACAGTACTACTGCTGGAATGGACAGCATGAAGAAGCAATCAAATGTTTGGATCAGTGCCAGAAGGTGCACCGACAGCACTCAATGCTGCAAGCGGACGATCTGAGATGGTTAGTGAAATTTTTCGATCTTCGGAGAATTGGGGCTTTGGTCGTGCCGTTTCACTGACTTTTGACGCATGTGGTCTCGACTTTAGCCACTTGAACTTGGTCCGCATCGAAGCTCTCTCAAAGCTTGCACGTCTAGCTGTAGGTACACCACTGGAAACACCGAAGGACAACCTGCTGAACCGAGTCAAAGCCCTGGAGATAGCGGAGCAGCATGATGTTCTTGCGGACGAATTTTTTATGGACAATAAGTCTCGGAACCTTCCGTATGCTTGGCGTCAGTGCACTCTACGGAGTGTGTTAAAGCGAGGCGATATGGAGAACGGCACCTTTCTTGCCATAGCCAACGCCTTGTACCAATTGGGCGAACCATGTGAGTGCAAAGCTCCACATAATCGTTACCACTTACTTTTGTTTGAATGGGTGCCTGTTAGTCATTACTTACGCCCGATAATCTTTCCTTTGTCAGCTCAAATGATGCTCGCTATACCGATACAAGTCCTGCAGTTTCTTCGCACGATCGTTTTCGAAGGCGGACATGAGGCAGATGCGTACTTGTGCTCCTCAATATTTGAGGATATCATGAAGGCAATAGCCGATGCAGAGGCAGCTCAGATTGGCGATATCAACAAAAGCAAAATCAAGGGATTTGTGACCAAGTTCTGTGCTAGTGTGAATCATGTACTATGCTATGAAGCCGCTTGGACATTAGGTATGATGAAGACTCTGCCTCCTCCCCCCTAGCAGTGAAGTCACCTCGAGCTCTCACTTATACGCAGTTTTGCTTTGTGTTAGGTCTCTTGGTGCCGAACCCAAGCGACTGGAGCAAGATCTGGCAAGTGTACAGTTATATCTTGGTAAGCCGCATGTGCCATCTTACCTGAAAGTGCGAAGCGTGTATTGGAACTTACGGTCCCTTTCAACACATTTAGGTTCGAGAGGCTCCCCTCCAGATCACGAGCAGCACAGTCGACGGCATGAGCGAGGACGAAATCTTGGCCCATATACTCGAACACATGGATCCAGACGACATTGAGCGATACCTCCTTAGCGTAAGGATTTGATAGTGATGGGCATTGGTTCCTGTTAAAGCGTGGATGAGCTGTATACGATACTGACCCGTTCTTGACCCCCCCCCCCCCCCACACACACACACACACACACACATTTACAGAAGGAACTACCGCCCTTGACGTGCAGTTTGACAGTGTTAGCACTGAGTGCCCAGGCGAACGATCGGAATCAGTTCCTTGAACGCGTTCGGTTCTTGCAATCGGCGGCGCGGTTTTTGGAGAAACATGAGGCCAAGTACTTGGTTATGTTCAAGCAAATCGAGTACAAACTGCAGGAATTCACGGCCATGTCGAAACTCGGTATCCTAGCCATGGAGCACGAAGAGAGACGTGAAGCTCGGACCATGGCTCGACTAGAACACAAGATCACCGCTTCCCTTCAGGCCCAGGCGATGCGGGTAGAGAAGAATGAGAACGTAATGGAGGTCGACGGCGAAACACACACTGCGGTGCAGGAGGCTGTTAGCCTCACGGATGAGGACCAAGCCAGGGAGCAGGAAAAGACTCGCGAGATTTGTGATCTCTTGAAACAGTTTCTTGAAAGCTACGGAGTTCTGGAGCAGGATCTCCAGGTGAGTCTTTAAACAGCGACGCATACGTACCCTGGCATGAGATTTTGAAGCACACCAAGGCACTAATATTGATCTTGAAATCTGCATAGCTGCGTTGCTTGGCCATTTGCATCAATGGCAAGCAGTGGGAGTTCCTGTCAGGTTACTGCAGGGCAGCAGTCGCTGTGGTTGATAGAAACGCGCATCCTGGTAAAATGCTCTCTTTTTTAACTAGTGAATGAGTTAAGGCCTTCCACATTTTGCATCTGTCCTTTCGACTCTAACACTATAGCACCAATTTCTCTTACCGCAATCAATAGAGATATGCCAAGTCTATAACATCCTTGTTCCTCTAGCGGAGATTATGAGCATCAGTCAAAACCTCGGAGTCGACTTTAAGGACATTACCAGTGCTACTTGTCTTGACGCCCTGATCTCTACTAATATGGCGGACATCCTCAATGTCCTACGCCTGGCCTCCTGGGACCTGATTCACGGTTTATTACCCATAGCCACTAGGCCGCCATCCTCACCTCTACCATCGGCGCCTGGAGGGGGTGGCTATCGGTGGCGTCAGGGCTCTGTCCAGCACGACACGCACAACCAACTAGGCGCCAGAATGGAAGACGACCCTGTCACGTCCGAAGGACAAGATCATGGTCATGCCGCCATCTTAAAACTCTTTGGGATGGTGCGCCTGCGTGGCATCGTTGATGTCTTTGGAGCCTTGGTGGCCGGGGCGTTGACTTCCATTCTGCCTCCTAAGGAGAAGTTGACCTTGAGCGAATTTGGTTACCACGCCCTGTTCACAACCACTTTGGAGAGCACATCATCGTGGACGGATGACAGGATCAAATCCATTGTCGCCTTGAGCAACGGCGATTCGGCCAGGGCTATTCGAGGCATCCCTGGAGCAGTGGTTCGATTCGTCCGATTGTTAACCCAGCTCTATGAACGTCAGATTCAGTTCGAGACCAACACATTGACGACCAAGCTCAGGATCGAAACAGACGCCAGGGCAAAGGCGATGCCTCTTGCCAATGTTGATCAACTACGGTCTGGATCGACAGCCACGCCTCTGTTCTCCACAAAGGCCACCGCTTCTCTTGTCCGGTATTCGCTCTGTCTGACAGATATATACTACCTTGAGGGTAAGCACCAGGATGCACTGGCCTCATTCCTGACTGCCTGCATGATGTGCTCAAAGGGATTTGCGGATGCTGAGCGCCTGAAGCGGAGAGTATGGAGTGCCTACAACAATGGGCTCTCGTTGTCCTCGGCTGTCACACCCGCCACACAGACCATTCTCCCCTCTCAAGGTGGCCCGCTCCCCGGGGCCGAGATGATGGGCGTGCAGTCCTTCCAGAGCCTCACGTCACTTTCGAATATGGGCGGTGCCCTTCCCGTCAATGGCCTCCTACCTACAGCCGTTGGTCTGGGGCTGAGCTCACCGTCGCCTGCAGAAGGCAATGGCTCGTTCAACATGCCCGGAGTTATACCGCAGACGCCAACAGTACCGTCGCAACAACTGATGCCTGGACCGATACCACCTTACAACGCTCCGGGATCGCAGTCGTCAACGTTTGCTCTGCGGGCCATCGATTGCTGCATACAATTGAACGAGCCCTTGGCCGGCGTGTTGATGTATCAGTTCCTACCAAGAATCGACTATGCCCAAGTGTATGGTGTGATCCGCAATGCGTACGAGAAGGGCTTGCTTGTTTCATCGGGCGCGCCTTTGACAATCTCGAGCAAAGTCACGCCAATGCCTCCTCATGCCATGATTTCAGGACCGACCATGACACCGCCTATGCTCCATCCTGGGTCTCATGTTTCTGGAGTGAACCCTCCATATCAGCAATCGCCGAATGGAACACCCTTGGTGGGTTCAGCGGGGGTCAGTGGCCCATCAGCAGCTCTGGCAGCGTCACCCCGAGTCTACACTTCCGTTTCAGTCTTTACACCCGAGTTCAAGAAATCGGCCGAGGACAAGCAAGGCAGGCGAGGATCGCTTTTGCCGCCCATCTCACGCCGGGACGCCATTGTCCTGGGCCCGACGTTTTCGCTGCTGCAGTTCCTAGAGTTGATGTTTGACCTACCGATGCTGGAGCGGATCTGCCATCACTTCAAGGCGAGCAAAGATGACGAGGGAATGGTGAAGGTGCGGACGAGGATCAATAGCAACAGGTTGGCATTGGATTTGAGGCAACCTTTTAGGGATCAAGTCCAGGCACTAGCGCAGCAGGATCTGTTGAGTCGTCTTTGGTCCCGATATGCACGCATGGGGTAGATCCTAAAGTTGTAAACCATCCAGCTGTTTTTCAGTAGACATTTTTTCCTGTTTAAAAAAAAATAGGATGATGATGTTTTTGTATTGATGATTCAGTCCTTGGTACGTCTACTTTCGCTGCATCTCTGCATACCGCACCCAAGAGTACATTCCCGATCCAAGCAGACTCAAAAAGATGCCAAATCCATTCTGAGAAACCCAAAAAAAAAAAAAAAAAAAAAAGAAAGAAAATAGGTAGTAAGTATCTTTTCGTCTTTCTCAAGATCAAAACCTTTTCTTTTGTGTGGTTAGGATTTTTTGCTGCTCTCCTTTTCTTACCATAGCAGTGATTGGGTTCTGGTAAAAGACCATGGCCAGCAAGGTCTGCACACAGGACTTTGCGGTGCCCGAGATGGTGTTGGTCAGTGCGGTCGTGTACTTAATCTGCAAGAACATGGCGGTGTTGATCAGAAATCCGGCCACGCCTGTGATCGTCATCAGGAACCAGAACCCGAGGTCGCCAATGAAATACACCTCTCGCCGAATCTCGCCCACCTCGCCCGAGAACAGGACGATCGGAGTGAGGAACATGATCGAGATGGCCGTGTTGTAGTGAAGCAGCCTCCACTGGTTGTTCTCGACCACCACGAGCGTCTTCTTGACATAGATCCCGTACAATGCCACAAAGATGCTCGATCCCACACCGGCGAGGAGTCCAGGCCATGAAAAGTTCGACTCGCCATACGAGCCGACAAAAAATCCGAGCACGACCACAGCACAGGCGACCATCGCTCCTGGGGAGGTGCCTTGACGGAGAATGGTGTAGGTGAAGAGGATGTTGAAGAAGATGGACAGGGACCTGGCCACCTGGTAGAAAGTCACCTCGACCAGTTGAAGGCAGAGGTTGTTGAGTGTCAGCATGAGCACGTACACGAACGAGAGTGGAGCGATCTTGACCGCCAGGTCAAGGTCGAACTCGAATGGCGGGATCATGGACAGCAAGCGGTTGCTATAGTGGACACAGAAATGGTGCGAAAGTTAGTTTTCTTCACATGATGAATAAAGTGAAAATGTCGTTGGCGAAACAAACGAAGACAGAGGGGCATATACCGCTTGCCGAGCTGACCACAGACGAGGAGGAGCGCGAGCGCTACGAGGAGCTGGAAGAGTGTGACAAAGAGAGGGTAGGGGAACTTGAACTCTGACCCAGAGAGGATGGTCTTGTTGAGGAACACGACCGAGAGAGATGCGACCCAGTAGAAGGCAATCGCGCTGACGATGAGCGACACAGGGTGCTGGGGCGCCTGCCGGTGCGAGGCTGGCGTTGGGAGGAACTTTTCGTCCCTTTCAGCAGACATGGCTTGGCGGTGGGTGTGGGTATATGAGGTGCGAGGAGGATGACGAGAAGGACGAAGAGGAAGGAATAGGAGGAAGAGGGAGGAGGAAGGACGAGAGAACGAACGACAACGAGGCACAGCGACTGTAAGCAATGGCCCTATTGGCTCTCACATCATACAAAGGTGTGCAATTTGGAATAAACCTCGCTGCTCACACACTTGCCAGAGCCCCTCGCGCTCCTCAGCAGCAGAGATCAATTGAAAAACGAGACTAAGCAGGGTCCGGACTACTTGTACCGGATCTCGCTCGATCCGAGTCGTGTTACTTGCGCGGCCCTGGGACCTCGTGCTGCTCGCTCGGGGTCCATCTCCCTCCGCACAATCGCATCCAGGTCCGCAATCCCCGTCCGTGCCTGAGCCCTGCACAGCGCATCCTCATCAACCTGCTCCACGTAGCGCAGGGTCCTGTACGCTCGCTTGAGCTGATCGCCTTCGATCCGATAGAGCGAGTTGCTTCCCAGCGCACGGAACAACAACACCAAGACCAGCGTCGCTCCCCTCTTCACCTCCGTTTGCCGATCAAGATCGAGGATCGTGAGCACCCAGTCCACCAGGAACCGTATCTCGGGTAGTAAAGCCGTTGGACAGTTCTCTGCCGCTGTGGCCAAGATCGTGAGGGCACTAGACCGGAGGAGCGAGATCTCGTCAACCGTCTGACCTTCCTCCTCATCATCTTCTCCTATCGCTGATCCTCCCTGCTGCTTCTTTCTGTCCCTCTCTGCCCTCCACTTTTGCTGCCTCTCCTCGGGTGTCAAGAGCGCCTCAGAGGCTTTCCTGGCCCGCTCTCTCTCCACCCTCGCCTTCCTCTCCTCCTCGCGTGCCTCCAAGACATCCTTATCCATCTTGGTGTTCATCACCTTGTATAGCCCAGGAAGCAGCGCATCCAAGTAACCGCCCAGAGCGTCCCCACACCGCTGCACTGTCTGAACCAATGCCTCGCCGATTCGTAACCTGGTGTCCAGCTGCTGCTTCCCGTTCTCGTTCGAGTAAATCTTCATCAGTTTTGACAGAATCTCGGGTCCATGGGCATCCGTCAGTGCTGCGAGGCCCTTGACAGCATTCAGATAGATGAACGAATCCGGCTCTTGAACATGTTGCACGAAAATATCAAGAGCGTGATCCAGCTCCCTCTCAGCTCCATCACCACCAGAGGACTTTGTGAGAACCACCGACTTTGCCAAAATCATCTCCCGCAGGATGTGAAGACCATGCGCCCGCACTGGAAGAAGACTGTCCTGAAGAGCCGCAAGTGCAGAGGCATATTTTTCCATCTCAATCTCCACCTCGGACTTTTTGGGTGAGTCTGCACTTGTGGATGAAAAGTCGCTCAGTCGTGTAGGGATCAATGTCTGCAAGTCGTGCGCGACTCGCCGGATCTGAATCAGCGGGTGGTCTGAGAGGAGCTTCAAGTGAAGCAGGGTCAGTCCCAACAGGTGGCGATCCTGCTGTGAGAGATGCT
Source organism: Mortierella alpina (assembly GCA_029449245.1). NCBI lineage: Eukaryota > Fungi > Mortierellomycota > Mortierellomycetes > Mortierellales > Mortierellaceae > Mortierella > Mortierella alpina. The sequence continues at coordinate 1,695,045 of JANATF010000001.1, read as the reverse complement.
CGTTCTCTATTTAGATTGTAGAGGAGCCAGTGGCAAGATATTAGGATCTCGTCATTTATGCATTATCCTAAACTTTTTCTGGGAACTCGAGTACTTACCATTGAGAACCGCAGTCAACAATGTGAGAACCAAACCAAGGATCTCTTCATCAGCCTCCTCTGCGTCATCCCCCCCTTCATGTGTGGTGATTTTGTTCTCTTGCCGATCTGCTTCCCCAGGTCCCTGGTGCTCGAGGATATTGTTGGCCAGACCAATAATCTGCGTCACTTTGCTCACTATGCTGGGACCCAGCTTCTGGGTCATGCTCAAAATCAATTGAAGCATGGTCAGCATTCTAGATATTCGAGCAGGGATAAAAGTCAGTGTCCCTAGCAGCTCAACATGTCGCATATGAATTGTAGCCGGCTGTTTAAAACGTCCAACGTACCGTCTGGGAGAAACACTGTTTGATCCGCGCACCTTTCCTGCTTGGTACTCGTCCAGCAAGTACATGTACAGGTCGCCGAGTATCTCTCCTTCCTTGCCTGATGTCTCCAGCTCGCTCAAAAAGTCAAGAAACACGTCCACATCGAGCTCCAACTGTGTAGCAGCAGCTGGGTCTTGGGATCTATACGAAATGAGAGAAGGACAAAGCTGCAAGTTTAACACAATGCCCACACCATTATCATTTAGCACTTGTCATGCAGATATGGACCAAAGTATTACCTCCGCCGTCGCAGAACGGCTCCTCCCGTAGGCCCTGGTGCAAAATAACTCTCCCCTGCGCTGCCCATCTCTACCAACTCTGCAATCCTCTTCCCATCCAAAGACACAAGGTTGAGCCATGGTTTGGATGTCGGGACCGGCATGCGTCGGCGCATCACAATAGCCTTGAGCACCTCCACCGTCTCTGTGGGGTCTAGGATTCTCAGATATACAATCAAGATCTCCTTGACCTTGTCGCGAAGAATCGATCGTACCTGGGACGAGAATTCGTACAGCTGATAGAGTCCCTGAGCTGCCTGAGCCAAGAACGCCTGGAAGAGTGGAGGTGAGGGCTCATTTCCGACTAGGAACGAATGAAGAAACATGACTGCCCTGGATATCTCATACTCAGATGCCACAATCAGGTCCAGTCCATTGTCTTCATCCTCCTCTGCACCGTCCATTTTTCCCTCGGCAACCAGTTCCTCTTGCCTGACCGCCACAGTGTCCGCCGCAACAGGGCTCTTCCGTTCCGCTCGTGTTCCCCACTTCCATAAAGGTCCAACTTCCTTGGCCACAATCTCAATATGGCTGACAGCCGGGTTCTTTGCCAGCAATCTTCCAACTACAAAAGTCGCAATCTGAACCAACTGTAAACTTGGAGGCGCCACCATATGCTGTGATCGTCGGTTTCCTTGCCTATGGAAATCCACGAGTCCGAAATCCATCTCAAGAATCTCAAGCAACTCGGGGCAAATAGTGTGGTAATATTCCTGCGCAGATGCCATCTGGTCAGGGACAGAGGTAACGAGCCTTGCGATCTTCTCTAGCTGATCCAGTTTCACTGTATCATTGCCACCTTGCATGTACTCCAAAACGACTCGGACACCTCCGGGACGAAGTAGAATCTGGGAAAGATACCGACCGCTGACACTCTTCAGCCACATAGGGGTCGGATGCACTGGTGATGACGATGATAAAAGAGTAGTAAGGGACTCTAGAGATCGTGCCGCCTCTGTGTTCCAGAAGAGATCGTGGAATAGCTTTGCACTCTCCTCCTTGTACTGCAACAGACGAGATTTTTCGGGTCCGTCCTCAGCTCCTTGAATCGCGTGCGCAGTCAAAGTTGTTGGGGATCGCGGTGCCTTTGATAACAGACTGCCTGGGGTCACCTTTGTCGGTTTTGATGCTGCTGCAGAGTCGTTCTCTGATGAATTGCTGTTTGGGACTGCGGGTATCACTCTTGGTTTCGGCAGGGGTCGGTAAGCGAGCTGCAACAAGGCTGCATATAGATCCGGTATATGTCGGCTGGCCAAAATACTTCCTAACGTTGTGAATCTGGTCACTTTTGGAGAGTATGCAACCGTGATCTGAGCAAGCGGTTGGATGATGGACCAGAGAGCGTCGATGGATTTGAGGCGATTTGCAAGTGTTGCTTCGGTACGAGTATTCTCCTCGGCGCCTGATCCTGAGCCCGTGACAAAAAGTTCTTTCTGTACAATGTTGGATCGGATACGACGATTCAGTGGCATGCCCACTCCGGGAAGAAGACATGGGTATATACCCCAGCAGACGACAATCTCAAGCATGGTATGGATCATCCGTTGGTCCATGAGTCCAAGCAGCTCCTTGTCGTTGTTTTTGTCGTAGTGATCTAGAATGTAGAGTGCATTAGTTGAGAAAGCCTGGTGCAGCAGCTATTCAGACGTGAAGGTCCATGGTAGTGTGAGTCTTTTGTGTACCTCGATCCTCTATAAGTGTCAGCAACACCTCTTCAAGTTGAACCAAAAGACTGACAGACTCTGTTACGAATTTGATCCGCACATCATCCTTTTCCTCACTATGCCTTTCTGTGTCAACCTCCTGCTGAACATTGGTGACATCCTTGGTATCCTGCTGCGGATCACACGCATCTCTGTCCTTTTCTGGTGCCTCCTGTCTGTCAGCTGTCTGATCTACGGGATCGCGGCGCAAAGCCTCGAGTGCCTTCAAGCGTTGCCGCAGCTCCTGATCGACTGTGGTGGTAGAATTACACAAAGAAGAGTAAGATTAAAAGCTGTTCCCCTGTTTCCTTGAAAGACACACAATGAGCCACTGAGGATCTTGTCAACCGCCCGTACTGTTCTCAATGTCGACACGCCTGCCCACGAGAGCATCGATCATTCGAAGATTCGCCTTCAACTTTCTCTCCATGGCCTCTGCATGTGAATGTGCAGTGGATTCCCTCTCCATGCTGCCAGACTCCCCTGGGCCCATGCCTGTCTCGGCTGGATCAGCATTATTGTCGTTCATCATGGCGGAAGAGGTGAATGAAAATCCAATGAAACACGAAAGTGTGTGATAAAGATCTTTTTTTTTGAATTTGTCAGTGCACAGTTTCTTAAAACCTTCCGTTAAAAATCTCAAAGACGCTGGTTGAACCTAAGGCCTACGGGCGGTCTAGCACAGACAAGAGTTGCCTTAACAGGTGTCACAGCCGCTGACGTAGTCCGTGGTGATAAAGAGCCACATGCTTGGCCACGTCTTGATGTCTTTGCGATTCCAAGGTGGCCTGCAGCTGGAGTGCGTAGCATTCGTCAGAAACTGATAGCTCGCTGCAGATGTCGAGAGCTTCACTGGGTCCGGTGCTGAGGATACAGCGATGTTTTATGGGCGGCGAAAAGATCGACTATATGGGGGCGGGTTTCGATCTGTTAGAGATTCCCATCGTTTCCTCGTTGTCCTCACCGCTATCCATACCTTCACGACTGGCATCCAGGCAGGGACTAGGCTCTGCAAGTGTGCCGACGCGCGTAGGATTGCGAGGCTCGTGTAACCACAATGCAGGGTGTATAACACTTGACCACTCCGTTGATGTTGACAGTCTTGACCACCCTTGTTGGTCGTGTCAATGGACCTGCCTTTCCGTCCATCGGACGTCGTTATATCAACTGTCATCCCTGATGAAGCTACCCTATCGGCATTGTTCCCGGACACCCCGTCGATATTGGTGTGCTCGACTTCGGGAAGGAGCTCATGGCAGCGCCTGCTTGTACGAGATATAACAAGCCGCTTACCAGCCTTACATCAAGGCAGAGAAGGAGATCGGGAGCCGCGATTAAACAATACTACCATCAGCCACGTTGACGGGAATCACTCATGTCTCCATGACCGTGTACCAGCCAGGACCGACCTCACTGAAAACGGATCCGTTGTGATCCTCGGTTGCAATGCGGTAGCTCAAGCAGAGAAAAGAAGGTATATTTGGAGTTTAAGTGGAGCGGTGGAGCGGTGGAGCGGGTGGAGCTAGATAGAAGAGGTGCTCCTTCAAGTTACCAGAGAGGGACCAGAACGAACATACCGGTCGCGGCGCATTAAAGTAAGGCAAATAAGGCATGACCCCTTCCCTAGGTCCAGCATACATAATCCTTTGAAGCGCAACACGCAACATACAAGAACAGACAAACCAATATCAGCAACGCAGTTCATCTACAACAGCGGCGGGCGAGACCAGAAACGGCAAAGCAGCGAGCTAAGGCTGAGTTCGACGTACCGACCAGCCACATTCTCAAGGCAATGGGCACTCACAGAGCCAGGTGTCAAGATCCAGTATACCAGCCTGTTGTATAGTTCGGGGGCGACATAAGGAAATACAAGTTCAACTTTTTTATTTGTCGACTCCCCGAGTGATTTGCTTGAAACCTTTGATCTTGTTGCACTGCTCTTTCAGGTTGTCTGCCTTGGGCGTGTTCCACACATTGGCCATAACAAACTGCTTAAAATACCGGAAACATGTCTCCTCCTGAAAGTTCTGGTACAGCTTGCGATTGTACTTTCGCTCCTGCTTTCGCGTCTCTTCCTTGTATGGGTGCGACTGGTGAATGATAAAGTCGTTGGGAAGGACGTGGTAGTCGATGCCCGAGACATACATCTCGAAAAGACAGGCCTGCGTAGAGAAACAAGACATAGATGGTGTGAGTGTGTGCACGTTTGTAGGAGTAACATAATAACATCCATTGACACCAACCCCACTCAGGTTTATCACTCTCGAAAAAAAAACTTACGGCTTTGTTTGCTCCATAGCCGACAAACCGCTCATCGCACCAGGGCGTGCCCTCCTTCTTCAGAATCACATACGGCTCATACGAGTGCTGATAGGCTGTGACCTTGTAAATAGAGTCCGTGTTATACCAGCGCTGATAGTCTGTCGCGTTGTGTCCTTTGAGGAAAAAGTCATGGAAAATGGTCAGCTTTTTGTTTTTGACCAACTGGGCTACTCCCTTCTTGTCCTTGGGAAACGTAGCAGAGTCGACCCCGTCCTCCTGATTGACGTATTCAAACGCGGGCAAAAGAACAGCTGCTCCCGAGCGCAAAAGTCGTTGAGCTTCTGCATCTAGTGAGAGGTGGTGCTGCAGATTGGTGCAGATATGAAAGTCGACTATAATTGTCATAAAAAAAACAACACAAGAAAAATACTGTGAGTAACGGACGTTGATGTACTACAGGTCGAAAAGGAAAAAGAAAATGCCAAACTTGTGCAATGAATAGCTCATTCTTACCATCCAGCATCATAAAATAGTTGGATCGCGCAAAGAATCGTGCAACGTTGCGCCACATGTTGAACTGTCGATCAAACTTGTCCACGACCACATGCACGTCCACAAACTCCTTCATGAACGGATTCGAATTGTACATCTCGTGCAATTTGGCGAGGTTTTCGTCGCGGTTTTCATCGTCGTTGATGTGGATGCTGACTGAGATGGGTCCTTGATAGTTAGTGACCAGTTTGCTGAAGACAGGGTACCGGTCAAATGTGATCAAGGTGGTGATGGTAACCGACTCTGGATCGAACTCCCGCACTGCCTTGAAGTAATACGGCAGTACTTTTGACGGCTGCAAAGTGTTGGAGAAAATCTTGTGGACCACTGCATCCTCAGGGATTTCATGCACTACAGACCCCTCGGGTGCTAAACAAGTCAAAGTCAATTGAAGATGTTAGCACAAGCGTACCAACCACTGTTGCAGGCCTAGTTCCTATATTGCTGTACTGACAAAATCCACGACACTGTACTTTTCCAGTTCATGACTTGCTGCGAGTAGGTGATACTCTGCACATCAAAGATGGCTTGCCCTGGCTCTGCCACTGACCATGGCCGGATCTTTTTGCCGAAATCTGATCCATGATAATGTACAATAAAGTAGTGGAGGGTAAAGAAGACGGAGAATGCTAGGTACGCCAGCGCACCATATCGAAGCAGCGTGGTCACTGGGTGGCGTAACCCCATGATGTTTGTGATGGTAGGCCACGTACGTTGTTTCTGCAAGAAGATACTAGAGGTGGGGGGAAATGAGGTGAAGTGAGACGTGTGTTCTATGTTTGGGATATTCAGGAACCACTGTTTTACACGGCTAACTCTGCTGCCACCCCCGTTCGAACATTGCCCTCCCTCGTTTTGAACGAGCAGCTCCCCGTGTAACAGTAGCTGTTCATAGCAGTAGAACGGGTCTGTACTCTGTAGCCCGCTGCACATACTCATACTCATACACGCACACACAGCGATGGAGAAAAGTCTTGAAGGACAACGATGACATGCTGTTGCCGGGATGATGGTCTCCACCCTTACATTAACTCTGCGCGACAGAACACGAATGGGTCCTCGGCACAACAGTCGACTTGAGTGTGGAGTAGCGAATGCGTTCCAGAGTGCGGAAGGGGTTGCTATGAATGTTATGAATGTAGTCGTCAAGAGGGGTATAAGAGGAGAGATGGGCAGGCATAAGGATGGGGCCGAATGTTCTGGTCGGCGGGATGGGATGAACACAAGAGAGTGCAGATGCAGAAGCAAACGATGAGAGCTGCACTACTTTTTATACGAAGAAGTGGCGGGAACACAGACCCGAGAACATGGCGCACCAGCCAATCACAGTTGCCTACCTGACTTGACTGCCCCTGTCAACTGCTGCTGGAGTTAGTAGTCTATGCTCTCTATAAGAATACGTTCATATCATCATAGCTCAAGTGCGCTGGCGCAAGCTGGGTGCGTGGAAGGTGTAGAAGGTGTAGAAGGTGTGTCTGTGCATGACTGTGGGACATGGCCGTGCTCCAGAATAGAGAAGGATAGGCCGCAGAAAAGGGTTGTCGATCCTCCATGGCCAAAGGGTGCAGGCACCTGGAAGGAACAGAAATCCTCGAAAACATCTAAGCCTTCTCTATTTTTTTTTTTTTTTGCCCTTCGTATCCTCCTCTTTGACACAAGCTCTCTGGCTGCACACATCTCCCATTTCTCATTCCCCTGTCGGTTGATGCCCCTCCTGCCTCTGGTCTCCCACAGAGCACCTTACTTGCTGGCTGCATTCGCCTCACTCTCTCGCTCCCTCTCGTCATCGTCTTCACTCAAGGCAGCTGTCCTCCACTCATTCTTCACACCGTCCTACCCGTACCCGCAGCCTCCTTCTCAGACAGCTCGCACAGCCCACCCTTCGGACTACTACTTTGCCAAAGTCCCCATCACCCACCTTCGGAAAAAGGTTCTTAAAAAGTTTCCTCACCTTCCAGACTACTTTGACCCCATGCCGAACAAAGCCAAGGAAGACGCCGAGGAGCGCAACCTGGCTGCTGCGGCAAAGTGCAGAGCTGAACACACCTTCCCGCCCAAACTCTCGGGCTGGGACTTTTACAGATCTATCGGAACACCAAAGTATGTGGTTGCACCCATGGTTGACCAGTCAGAGCTCGCCTGGCGAATCCTTTCAAGACGATACAACGCCGATCTGTGCTACACACCCATGTTCAACGCAAGGCTCTTTGCCAAAGAGGAAAAGTATCGGGACGAGCACTGGGCAGGACTCAAGAATGGCCTTGGAGGCGGTGGACCTAATGACAGACCTCTGATTGCACAGGTAACCAACAAACAACAAGTGGAAAAACCGTTGTGTATGTGCATGCGGGAATAGATCGGGTGGGGCTAAGCATACAAATATTTCTTCTCTCTTTATACCAAACCTTAGTTCTGCGCTAATGATCCAGAGTACCTACTTCAAGCAGCGTTGATGGTGGCGCCGTACTGCGACGCTGTCGACATCAATCTGGGATGCCCGCAGCACATTGCTCGGAGAGGACACTATGGATCGTTTCTGATGGAGGACTGGCCCTTGATCTCGTCCCTGATCTCAACACTGCACAAGCACCTGCCCATTCCCGTCACAGCCAAGATCAGAGTGTTCCCTGAGGCTGAAAAGACGGTTGCGTACGCCAAGATGGTAGTAGAGTCTGGTGCCCAGGTCCTGGTCGTCCATGGACGACTTCGGGAGATGAAGGGTCATTTGACGGGCGTGGCGGATTGGGAAAAGATCCGCTTGGTTCAGGAAGCCGTAGGACATCTTGTGCCGGTCATCGCAAACGGAAACATCTTATACCACGAGGACGTCGAGCGCTGTCTGGAAAAGACTGGATGTGTCGGCGTCATGTCTGCAGAGGGCAACCTATACAACCCGGCCATCTTCACACCCGGCCACCCAGAGTCTTGGAAGCTGGCAGAGGAGTATCTGTCAATTTGCGACGAGTTGGAGACCAAGATTGCGTACGTCCGTGGACACTTGTTCAAGATCTTCAGACCCAGTTTGAATGTCCATACGGACCTGAGAGCGAACCTTGGATTGGCCAACTCGAGAGAGGAGATGTGGGAGGTGACGCGCACGCTGAAGGAGAGGCTCTTGCAGGATGCTGAAGCCTCTCGGCTGAGCGGGGAGAGCTTTGAGGGCCGTGTGGACGACCAAGGGTTCCCCATCCTGCCTCACTGGCTGGCACAGCCCTACTTCAGGCAGCCCATGCCGGAGCATGGCAAGAACGGTGATCAGAAACCAGAGACCCCAGCCGCCGCAGCGTTGAACGCAAAAAGATCTGCAGACGATTCGGCCCATGGAGCAGAGGACGATGCCACAGTGGCATCTTCAGGCGCTTCGATAAAGTCCAAGAAGGTCAAAAACAAGAAAGCCAAGATCCAGCCCAACCTTTGTCACGGAGGCCAGTGCCTCAATACGTTTTCGGCCAAGTGTGTTCATCAGCGGTGCAAAGGATGTTGCCGTACTCATCAGCGCGAGACAGAGTCATTTGACTGTGCTAGCCATGTGATCCGGTCAATGATGCAGGATCTGCAGCTGCAGTCGCTTCCCAGGGTCGACTCTCGTGAAGCGATCGCAGGAGTTGCATTGGAGGGCATGGTGAACTCTACGCCCCCTTCCGTCTCGGAGGTGGATGGAGCTGAAAAGAAGGATGGCGCGTCTGAACGATGCATGATTCTTTGAAACCAATATATATAAACAGCGATTGACCTTGTATGATGTTGAGGAAAGGACAGGGGTGGATTGAGAACATGTCTTTGTTTCCGTGGATTGTGTGAATGTTAGTTAAAAAGTCTTGGCTCGTGCTCACACTTGAATCAAAAGTGATGCCGGCGGTTTATTAAACACATCCAGGATACGCAAAGATCCTCAAGTAGGTAGGTGGTCCGGGCATGATATAAGAAGCTAGTCTAACTTTGTGGAGAACGCTGGTCAAGGCCACACAGCCACTCAGGTTATATGTAGAGTGAGGTTCGTATGACAGTTTCAGAGGTAAACATTGGACTCATGGGAAACTCTCCCTGCTCAGCTTCGCAATTCCTCATACTCCGTCCTTATATTAAGCAACCCGCCTCATCTCTTCATTGTCGATCTTATCCAGTCAATCATGAAATTCCTAGCCACCACTATCGTACTGGGTTGTGCTTTCTCGAGGGCTATATCAGCCCTCCCCGCCGGCCCATTGATGCAAGATACATGTCCCCGCAATGTCCTTAGCTGCTCCCGTGAATCCCAACACGCAAGTTAAGAGCAATATCTCGTATGGAATATCAGATCTGTGAAAACCTCCCTCCCTTATTCATCACGTACTCTCGCTCCTTTGCTCTTGTAAAAGGTCCTTCTGACCTCGCCCGTTTCGATTCATGGCAGTAAGGTATATCATGATGTAAGTCGGATCAAATTTTTATCTAGGCGCGATGATGAGGATACGGTTGCCCCACAGACACAGATTTGACTTGAGATTTGAGATTTGACTTAAGTTTTGGTCGTACGTCAACGAAAAAAAAAGACAAGAGCTACTTGTGCAAATTGTTGCTATCGTCATTCAGTTCCCAGGGTGTCTTGTTGGCCGGAAGAAAGGTTACCAATGGCTTCCTTGGAAGAGGAAAAATCTCGGTGTTGTCATCATCAGTAGCAATCGGTCTGCTTCCACCACCATCGTAAACATACCAATGTCTCCAACCTTTGCAGCTCAAGGCGACGTGTAAGTCTGTCAGTTTTTTTGAGGCGTCGAAGACCGGGAGAGCCTGAAGGTACAGCGATGAACTGTGTCCAGTGCCGATCATGCTGATAGGATGGTACTGTAAATCATCCACGAAATCGAGCTCGCACTTGCGGACACGTAGTTTCTTCCATTCGTCTGGTGTCTTGTCATCACATCCTTCCCAGGTCAGGGAATCGCCACAGCCCAATCCGTTAAGATGTAAGTGCACGGAGTGCTCATAGACACGTCTGGCGCGCAAGGACATGCTCATCACAATCTTGTTAACGGCAGTATCACCGAACTTGGCAGTTGTCAAGATGCTATCCTTGACTTCGTTGGAACAACTGTATTTTGCTTCAAGGTTACTGGTCTCTGAGATGTCCATTTTCAAGCCCATCAAACCGGCTCCAGTTCCAAGCGTGAACGATGTTGAGAATTGCCCATAAAGTTCCGATTTGTGAATGCTCGTTTTCGTTACAGTGATTGCAGTTTCAAAAACATCGACGGGAATGGTGTCCAAAAGGCGCACGACGGGAACCCATGAAACCGGGGTGAACACCGCAACTTCGCCAGTGATATCCGAAGCGTAACTAGGCCCAAAGTCACACTCCGGATTGAGACTAGCACTGTGAAGAAGCGGAAGGACAAGGTACTTGGGAAGTTTACTTTTCGCAAGCGCTGCTAAGCCGAAGTAGTATTGTAGTTGATCATACGTCAGAGGGAAGTCCCCATCACATGGACCAATGGGGACCTCGACCATTGCTATGCTGCCATGTTTGTAATACAATTCACGGCCGGGTTTCTTCCTCGAGATGCCTGGTAACGAGGGCATTGGAGCCATGTCGCCATCTGCGATTTCTTGTGGATGTTCGTTCGATGCTTCCATGTCACCATATGCTATTTCTTGTGGGTGTTCGTTCAATGCTTCAGTGGCCATTGTTTTTGTCGTGGAATGAGGAAGAACATAAAATATGAAATTGTCGAGCTATTAATATTAATAAATGTTGCTTAAATAGGAGAATGTGCTTGACCACTTTGGTCTATTGCCAAAAGACATGCCAGCCCACAACACTGCCACTGGGACCCGCACAAGAGAGAGAATGTTTTTGTTATGAGAACTGCAAGGGGTCTGGGCACAACCTGGTTTCATGGTTTCATAGAAGTACGAGTAAAAAATGGGTGAAAGTGGATTGAGCCTAGCCTACACCGCACAGCCACAGAGAATGTTTTCGTCATGGGATCTGCAAGGGGGTCTGGGCACAACCTGGTTTCATAGAAGTACGTGTAAGGTTGGGCGGATTGAGCCTTGCCTACACCGCACAGCCACCTTTCTGGGAAACTATGCTGGACCCTCAGTTACCAAATGAATTTTACCCTAGACCGCTTGTGAGGATTTCTGAGGATTTCAATTCCAGACTGGGCGAAGCCTTCGCCCTTAACATCTGCTGTCTGCACCTGATTATCGTTCGGCTCGTTATTTTGTGACACGTGCTCTCTCGAGTATTTGAGTCATTCAACCAGCGTTTTGAGGTCCAAGTTCTTGGCCTGAATAGTCTGCCATCCAGGGTGGGAAGGATCTTTGAGTAATGCTTTGTAGTCAACCATGATTTTTTTTGTAGTGCTGTACTGTGGATGTTGTGTGATTGGTTTAAAGTGGCATATGCAGACGCCCTACGTGGGGCAGACACTATTGTCATTTGTAGGGCCAGGCTCTAGCCTTCCAAGAGTCGCGATTTCACCGTGCGTGCAGATGAAACAATTTTTTGAAGACTGCGGAAATGGTTAGTGTTCTATGAATCCATGCAGGTGATGCACTTCCTCAGAGAACGATCGACCAATCAGTGTTCATCACCAGTCCCCAGCGCCGCTTACTGTATTAACTTTGTTGGCGCCAATGTTCTCAGTGAATCCACGTTCTGATCCGCACAAAACTTGGGAATTTCGGTGCCAATCACGCTTCAACGCCAGTCCCCTCATGCCGCTGGATTCATTTGTGGTAACGGGATTGGCACCTTGCAACACGAGTCCTGCCAACCGGTCGTTAGCCCCCTACTCGAAGTACACATCCTTTGCAGAGCTCGGGCAGTACCGCATAATCCAGCTGTTCTCTTCGTGTTAATTTCACGTTTCATATTACAATAAACAGTGTAATTGTTGCCGACAAAGGAACACGAAAGTTACGAAACCCCGAGCTTCTCATATCATGTGAATAGGACATGCCTAGACCGGCTGAGTAATGTTTAGATATCAGGGGCCAAGTATAAGGCTAAGTATATCCAGCTCGAATGTTCCACCTACTATTAAAAGTACACAGCTTGTGTTTAAATACCTATGAAGCAGCTCTCTTGTAAAAAGAGGTGTGGACATCATGAGCATGAAAATAACAAGAGTCAAGTAAATACATCTAACGATAACCGCTTAACAAAGTTCCGCGCATTCTTGAATGAAATTTGAATTAATGGCATGGGCTTAATAGTGTTACCGCCGCCGTTGAATAGTGTACATTTTTGATCAAGACCTATTGTGCATTTCAAAAAAAAATGATAAAAATTCGGGCCGTTAAACGTCGGATAAAAATGCTGAGGTCGCTATTCATCGAGAATTTGTGAAAAAAAAATCACAAAAACTGCGAGGAATAACTCAGCCTGAAGGTTATCGTAGTGAAGACCTCAGCTAAATTCCAAGATGTATATCAAAACCGTTCATTGATGAAAAGAAAGGGAATTATACAATGGCTATCCGCCATTTTGCGGCAAACCTTATCAATTTTTTTTGAAATGCACAATACTACAAGGCATGCCTTACTTATCCACAACCATTCAAGAACAGAAAAAAATCGCTGTGACACTGGCAGACGACGAAATGAAAATTAGAGCGCGAGCAACACAGACTGCATTGCCTGGACAGCAAGCTCCTTCTGAGCATTCCTTAAAAGATCTTATACCATCGAATTTCTCAACGGAGTCATCATCTGGCACAAGGGTCGACATACAGCCTAGACTGTCGACATCCATATCAAGCACAGTACAAATTGGGAAGGGACGGGATAAAAGTAAGTAAACTCATCATTCGACTGCATGCTTTAAGATTTGCTTACTAAGCAAATGTACCTCGTTCACTTATTCTCCATGGCTATTATCTCCATCCCCTCTGATAGCTTTGGTTGGACGCAGCCTCACAATAGAAGATTGTAGGTGGACTCGTATACCAAAGGTTGTTGTTTTCAAGCTGGTTCTAACGTATCATTGTCTTCGACTGAGAATTTTTTGATTTGAAATACAACCAACTTTATAGAAAGCGATCAAATACACCACATGAAGAGTCATGGTGAAAATCAAGCAGCCAAAAAGCAAATGAAGGAATAGAATGCAGACCCATGTCAAGCCTTATCCTCCTTTTAGGCTGGATTGTTGAAGACGATTAGATTGTTCATTCCATTCAGGTCGCCATGGAGTGCACCTCCTGTGGCATGTTCAGTGAGTCGGTCATAGACATCCTGGGTCATCGTTAAGTTCTGATCAAGGCTGAGGTAGATGGCAGCGACACCAGTGACATGAGGTGTGGCCATTGAAGTACCCTGTTCGACTTTGGTTGCATTCTCGTTTCCGATATAGGCAGAGATGATATTTTCACCAGGTGCAAAAATATCGACGCAGGTACCATATGAGTTGAACCAAGAGGAAGGCTGATCATCCTGATTCATGGACACTACTGTGTAGGCACCCGGCGAACTCCCAGGAGATTGGGCATCTGCGCTTGTCTTGGGATCGTTGCCAGCTGCAACAATTACTGGAATATTTTTATCGTAGAGTCTTGTAACCGCATCATTGAGGGCGTTGGATTGGCTTCCCCCAAGGGACATGTTCGCAACAGATTTGCCCGGGATGGCGTTCTGGGCAACCCAGTCCACACCGGCAATAACTCCCGAAGTTGAGCCACTTCCGCGGGCGTCCAAAACCTTAACAGCGACGATCCTGACCTTTTTGGCAACACCGTACTTGGCACCACCGATGGTGCCAGCCACGTGTGTTCCATGTCCATTCTCGTCAGTGTCCTTGGATCCTGTGACAAAATTGTGCCCCCAAGATGCTCGACCCTCGAAATCATTGTGCTCAAGGTAGACTCCAGTATCAATCGCGTAGACTGTAACGCCCTCTCCAGCGGCTTCTGGAAATTGATAAAGCTGATTCAAGTCCGAATTCCGCTGACCGACGCGAGTGAGACCCCAAGGAGCATCGGACTGAATCGCATTTGTTTCGAAGTGTTCAGGCGGAGGAATAATTGAGAAGACTTTATCCTGTTCCACGTACGCGACATCGGGGTGGTCTTTAACTCTCTGATGCACATCTGGAGTCAGCGTGGCGTGAAATCCAGGGATGACCGTGTACGTCTTGTGTATCTGAGCATCATCAGGGAGCAAACCCAGGGTGCGGCAAGTGTCTTTCAAGTTGGCATGGAAGGACTGAATAGAACAACCGGCTTTGAGGATCACGATGAAAGAATTGGGGATGACTTCGCCAACTTGGATATTCTGAGGGGCCGACATTTTGAAGAGGTTAAATAAGGAAATTGTGGTTTTTGTTATAAATGAAAACAAGAACTAGCTACGTGCTTTTATAACCCTCAGAATCTCTATCAGACAAGAAGAGGCCTGCCAATACATGCGTGCGATTTGTCAACGGGTTCGGATCACTGGTGCTGTTCAGGTTGGGTCAAACTCAATTCCGTTACGTGACACGCTTTGACTTGAAAAGCACAGCCGCAGAAGCTCATTTTGCATAGCTGCAACGCGGGTCTGAGCACGCACGCACGCACTGTTGATTTCTCTTGGCAATGTTAGACCTCGTGGCTCAGCTTATCTTTAATTTCGAACGTTTCAGTCGTGGGAACTGTTGGTGGTCTGGGCGCCATGATTTAAGTTCTTTTTTGGAGAAAAGCTCGCGTCTAGACACCGACACAGCCACTCAAATTTTGAGACTCAGACATGGCACACCCTGAGCAGACCTAGAACTTTTTTCTGACCTGGGACACATCCATATTGGCGATTTGTTAAAACCAACCATGCATGTTTGTAGAAAACAAAGCGAACCTTGGGAAAAACTGAGACACGAAGATCTGGCTGGGCTCAGACTTGAATGGTCACTTGTCCTGTCTAGACCACTCAGCTACCGTCTGGCAGAAGGCTTCATATTGGCATTACATTGGGTATGCCTATTTTCTGTTGCGTGACGTGATACGCTATGCAATTTTACTGCTCTGGGTATAAATAGAAGCTCCAACTTTTGCTTCCCCTCAACTCATAGACACTGTTACTTATCATGAGGCTCGAACCATTACCGATAGCAGCCGCATCCCTTTCACTGGCAGCACTGACTGGCGTCCAGGCATACGTTGTTCCAGGTATGGCAAGGTTCTTCATCATGCTCAGTATCCGTCCTTGGTGCAGGTCCTTATAACAAAGGAAGGTGCAGGTCCTTATTACGTGGTTCTTTGACTCATTCTGTTTATTCTGTCTGTCTATTCATTTTAGTCCACACAGTCGCGATTAACCCAGGCGAAAATCCCACCAGTGACGTGTTCAACCAAGGCATTTTTCTCAAGCGCATCCTTGAGGTCCCCACAACATTTGTAAATGAAAACGATGGCACATGGCTCATGACGAACTGGGTCCGTAACCGTGAACCAGACCTGGTTTTCATCAAGACTTCCAGTACGCCCAGTGGCCGCGTCGAGGTACATATCGCGTCCGGCAGCTCAAACTTTCAGCAACGCGTTGTAGAAGTCCCCACAACATTTGGAAACGAAAATGATGGCACATGGCTTATGACGGACTGGGACAATGACGGTAAACCAGACTTGGTTTTCATCAAGACTTCCAATACGCCCAGTGGCCGTGTCGAGGTACATATCGCATCCGGCAGCTCAAACTTTCAGCAACGCGTTGTAGAAGTCCCCACAACATTTGGAAACGAAAATGATGGCACATGGCTTATGACGGACTGGGACAATGACGGTAAACCAGACTTGGTTTTCATCAAGACTTCCAATACGCCCAGTGGCCGCGTCGAGGTACATATCGCGTCTGGCAGCTCAAACTTTCAGCAACGCATTGTAGAGGTCCCCACAACATTTGGAAACGAAAATGATGGCACATGGTTTATGATGGACTGGGATGGTGACAGTAAACCAGACCTAGTTTTCATCAAGACTTCCAATACGCCCAGTGGCCGCGTCGAGGTGCATATCGCTTCTGGCAGCTCAAACTTTCAGCAACGCATTGTAGAAGTCCCCACAATATTTGGAAACGAAAATGATGGCACATGGTTTATGACGGACTGGGATGGTGACGGTAAACCAGACCTGGTTTTCATCAAGACTTCCAATACGCCCAATGGTCACGTTGAAGTTCACATAGCTACAGGTAGCGAAAGTGCTTGATCATTTACGAGGGGAGCCTCTCAAATGACTTGCAATAGCAATAAAAAGCCATCATTAAGGCTACACTTCACTCACACCAACATAAACCAACACCAAAACAGCGGCGCTTTCCATTTAACTTTATCCTAGTTCTTGATCTTCTCAACATGCGATCCAATTCTCTGGTCACTTTGATTGCTCTTGCCTTCGCCTTTGCGTTCCTACTGGTCACAGATGCACTGCCGTTGGAGAATGATGGAGGAAATCAAATCGCGGGTATAGTTCCGCTTGATGATGCTTGTACCGATCCCGAGTATCCTGACCATTGTGGTAAGTCAATCTCCCATTCCCCTCCTCTTACTCTTCGATTTGTTGCACAGCCTAACTCTCCCACCATTTCTTGTACTCTATGTAGGCAACTGGTGCTGCCACAAAACAGCCGTCTGTCTTGGCTCCATTTTTGTCCCTAAAACCGGAAGCGGAGGGGGCGGAGACATTTGTGTCGGGCCATGGTGCATTTGAAACCGATCACAATGCGAACTACAAAACATTAGGGCGATTTGCGGCAAAGTTTAGCCAACTACGTCCTTACATGTTATTCAGTGCACCCAAGGTTTAAACTCGGCCAACTGTACTTGCACAAGCTTTCGAGCACAGCCCAGCATTACAAAAAGCCCGACGTCACCAGAAGGTCAGATCAAAGCGAACGTGGGACGTCGTTGGAGCCATGGAGAGGGCTTATGTGAAGGAGCATGGGCGGGACGCCACAGGCGACGGCGAGGCAGTAACGGTCCCGGTAGCTGACGGCTGGTGCCAGTCGTGTCAAGTGCACCATGTTCCTCGGGGAGTTGACGCAAAGGAGTTTTGCATTCTCCAGACAATGCCCGAAAGCTGCTGTTCAGGTCGCGCCGATGCTCATCATTGAAGACAAGGGAACGGGCGTGGGCACCAGGATCAAGGGTCACTCTCACCGCGGCGGGAAAAAGATGAGGAAAGTTCACCAGCGCAACTGCACCGTCGCCATCCATGATGAATTCCGAACCAGCAAAGTTTGCGCTTTTTGCCACGGAGCAGTCGCCCTCGTCCGATCAAGGACACTCAAGGACGGCAATATTTTCGTGAGGAGGGTGAACGGCGCCGATGAGTGCACGAACCCTGCGTGCATATCATTCCGCTGCGGGTATACTATGAGAGCTCGAGACCCCCTCTCGGCCCTCGCAATACTGATGTCAGGAACCTCGGTCCTGGAGTCACCTTCAAGACTGCCTCTTGACGCCTTCTGCCGAAGTACAGCACCAAGAACACCAGGCCATCGTCTGGATCAAGACCCGCCACCCACATCCACGCGGATGCAAGGATGGCTCCTCACTGAGGCTTATGCAAGTCGAAATGAGTGTCGGCTCTTAAAAACTGTGAATCTTTAGTCTCACGACTAACTTTGTCTCTTGCAGTTTTTAATGAAAGGTTCAATGAAGTTGTGTAGACATTGCTTTTCGATCTGTCAACGTCGGCTCATTCTCGCTTCCTGCAGGAGAGCGCGCGCATTGTCGATGCTTTGAACATGTACTAATTTTCTGTCATTTAAGAGGCTCCAGCATACAGTCCGTCACCTGTGGCAGCTGAATGTGGCCCATGTATTTTCAGCAGTTGGGGACAGAACTCCAAGCAAGGAAGAGAGAGGTTTGTATTATTGTGCCTTTCAATAAAAAGTGCTTCCATAAAAATTATTTACTAGTGCTACGAGCGCTATTCGCTTGAAATCCACGAGCGACTGGCCAAGCGAGCGTTGCTCCTCTCATCGGCGCACTAGCATTCCATAAGGAACTATCGCAAACTACTAGAGCGGCTTGCCCGAGCTATAACAGTGCGCGCAAGTAGGACTTTGCTGTGTGTCGCGTATCTGTTCGGCGCGACTCATGAAACTCCTATGATATTTGCCTTTCGTTTTCATCAGACAAAATTTTCTGATGAAAGCCTGTGCTTAGCCCAGCGTAGCCTTTTTCCTCTTGGCTTTCTACTTTCATTCACTTTCTCGCTGCCTACTCAACTTCAAACCGGCTTTATTCGTTTCTGCCAACTTACTGATCCACATGGAGACTTTAATGGAAAGCGTTGATGACGATGAATCATGGATAAAGGCGGCTCCAGAGGGCATACACGATGACTCTGTGCTATATCAACGAGCCTCCCTTGCACTTCAACATCCCCTCGCAGCATCTCAAAATGAGGATTGCCAGCTCGCCATGAGAAATCTGCTGCAGTTTGGCCTAGCGACAGAGATGAGTGCGGTGTCTGGCATATCTTCAGAATTGTCCCACTACATTGCCAGCCTTCTCAACTTTTCCTCAATCAACAAACGGCCTTGCCCACACAACTTCAAGTTGAGGATCGGCGATCGTACCTTCAAAATCCCCGAACGAAGCCGAATTTTCTTCCTCCGACTCTCCATCGTCCTCCGCTGCAATATGTTCATCTTCTCCTCTCGCGCCAAGCCTATCTTGTTCAGCCCAGAAAATGCCACTCGCACAGTTGCCTTCTTCCATGGTATCAGCTCCTACACGTCCATCAGCCAGTTCGTTGTCCTCACCGCCTCGAATCATGTGCCTTGTGTCATGGAAGTCCAACAGACGGAGGCATCAGAGTACACCAACCCCATCAGTCCAGCAACCTTCAGAGATGTACCGCGAAGGGTTCAGTCAAGAGCCAGGGAAGATGACTCGTGCCTCACCGGTCCCGTATGCAAGCGAGCATTTGCAAGGGCTTTGTAAGTTGCTGCATGGACAGAGCAATAAATCACATCTGATCAATCTGTATGTTAATGTAGTTCTTTTGATGACCGTAGCAACGATTTCATGGAAGAACAGATTGAGAAAGGAATGGCACCAATCATGAAACGGCAGCGATTCAAAAGAGGCGATTCAAGAGAGTCTAAACTGGTAGAGCTGAAGGACGCAACGCACCTAGACCTCGAGTCACGCGACCAGGTTCCACGAGGCTCGTACACCAAGGTCATGGATATAGCAACGACTTAGCCAGGTTTTTTAGTCAGGACCATATGCAGTTCATATTTGCAAGACTGATGGGGACGCAACAAGCAGGAAGAAACGATCAGGAGGTGGTTGAGGTCGATGCCAATGCGAAGGACCCTCATGCTCTGTGGGAGAGAGGACTTCACCTCGTTCAAGCAGCCTCCGACTTGGAGCAAGTCCCTGATCCTCTCCCAGGCATGTCTCACACTATCGTCGAGGCCATACGAGAGTTCTCAACGGCCCTGGGCAACATGTGGGACGGAGGGATGTACAAGAATGTTCTTATGCAGAATTGCCCTCCGCCTTCAGCTCGCCCCGACGATCGACAAAAATGTGAAAGCATGGAAGAAAAAGGCTAAGTTGCGCAAACAGGAGAAGCAACAGAGGCAGGCAGAGAGGGCTGAGCTCACGAACAGGCAGTGGAAGACAAGGATCAAAGGTCTTTTCGACGAGCTGGGCGACCAGCGCCGACCGATGACAGCACAGCGCATCAAGGATATATGCAAGTCGATCAGGGATTTTAAAGAGCCAGAACCTTCTCAACAGCGCATCATGAAAATCGAAGTTTGCTTGAACGAGCTCGGCCTGGATTCAAAGACTGGAATCGAATCTGACGCAGAGGGTGCCTGGTCTATGCATCAAGATTTGATGACTAATGACGAAAATGGCCCTGGTAAGAGGCATTGCGATGTGCGAAAAACACGGACAAGGTGCAGCGAGGGATTCTGACTTACATCTTCGTGTTTTTTTAGGTGGCGAGGCTTCATCGAATCGACTACGCGCATTGGAATCCGTGCTGATTATGCTCGTCGAGTCCCCTCACATCGAGAACGATGTTATTGATAGCAATTGGGTTCAAAAATGCGCGTACAAGGGCCAGCGCTTCACCAGTGATGAGTGCGAGGCAGTAGCTCGGTTGGCCACGATGCTCCGTCCGTTCACACCCAAAAGGAGGAGCAAGGACGATGGTTATTATGAGGATGCGCAGGCTCATGTCGCCAATTATGCAGCATTGGTGAGGATCGCGAACACGTTCTTGATGGGTACTGGCTATTCTCAGTTCACTCAGCTTGAATCCCCAACCGTGTCTCCGTCCTCGCTACATGGCCTTGCTTTGGGCTCAGTGGGTATTTACGAGACATTGTGTGCACGAACCTCTGGTCACTTTGATATCCGGGACATCAACGACGACATGCTCAGCAATTATACCGACATCACAACTGTTCCTGGAAACAAAAGAGTGGTATTCGCCTCGTTCTTTGATCTGGAAACAATCGATACCAAGTGCCACGATCATGGCTTGGTTTTTGCGAACAGGTAGGCTTGAAGCCCATACGTTATGGTCTACTTGCTCAGTGTTGGAAATCTCTCAAGGTGTGTATTAATGCTAGCACTGTTTTGTAGGGTGGTGTTTGTCAATCGCTTCACGGTCCGTCTAGTAGGAGAGCAAGTAAAGCACGGTGGCCACCTAGGAGAAGCTACTCGAACAGGCCACCCCGTAACCAGTCAATATGACAAGCGGAAGAAACAGGACAGTCAAAAGACAGCAGCCAGGAAATGGAGGCAGGAATTCATCAACTCCGATTATACCAAGGATGAGGTGGATCGCCTTGCATTGCAGACCGCGAGGGAGCTTAGGACCAAGGAGGCAGCGATCAAGCCACTCCGCCAAGAGGTCAAGGTCAGGCAGGCAAGGCAGGATGCCGCTAGCTGGCGTGTCAAGAAGCAACAGCCAGGAGCCTATGCGGAACTCGTAGCTGCACGACAAAGCCTTAGAGAAAAGCGTACGGGCCTTCTGCAGGAGGACCAGGATTTGAAGCGGCTCCGCCAGCAGTGGTACCGACTCAACAAGATGTCTGAGGCGGCGGGCAAGATGCGTCACAGCAACACTACTGGTTCCAATCAGGATACGGCTACAAGTTCTACCCCGTCCATGACCATTCCGACCCCCGAGAGGCCCACGGTAGAAGACTCGTCAAAATTCCTTGATATTAGTCAGCTTCGAGTCCCGGACGGCCATATACTAGCCTGGAGCGGCACGGATTATGGCGTTTCTAAGATGAGCGAGACTGTCGCAATGTCCTATGCAGGAATTCAAAACCATCTCAATCGCTTTCAGGCTCTATACGGTACGTTCTAAAGGATATTAAGACCAGGGCAGGTCAAGTATAAGATGCTAACAGACCCATGATGTGTATTAGGCATGGATCACACATAGGAGCAGACACAGGAGCGAACAGAGGGACAGGCGCAGGGGTTAAAGGACGCAACAAGGAAGGAAATTCGGGAGGCTATCAAGATGCCCAGGTCGCATAAGATCACAGCACAACAACTGGATAGCATATCTCATACGAGGAAGTTGGTCAAGGATCGCCAGCGTGCCCTAAAAAAGCCAGGCAATGCAGGAGTGTCCGAGTCTCTCAAGAACATCAGCACGCGAGAGGCGTCGCTCAAGAATGCAGCCACCCTGGAGCACGTCGATCGCGCCTTTGCCATCCAAAAGATGAACCGTCCCATTCTAAGAGAATTTGAGCACAGCCACTCCTTGATCAAGCAGCGCCACAACCAAGAGCTACGGTCCAAGAGAGCTTGGGACGTGGTTGCAGCTGAGGAGCGTCGTTATGTGCAACAAGTAGGACAAGGTAAATGCAATTGCCAAGCCAACTGCTCCCTGGGTAATTTGTCTTGATGGTAGAAAAACTATATAACTATATTCTGCTGCATCAACGCTTAGACCAAAGAAGCGGCTCCTCAGCGCCGTCCTCGACGGTCTTGGCCTCCGATGGCTGGTGTGAACGATGCAAGTGCCACCACGTACCCGTCATTGAGCAGAACATGTTTCGTGCCCGTCTGTCATGCCCTCGGGATAACGCCAAGGTGCTGCCGATCACCATCATCGGGGATAAAGGGACCGGCGTCGGGAGCCGCATTGGTGGTCATGCGCGCAGAGGTGGAGCCAAGATGCGCAGGAACCACAGGAGATTCTGCACCGTCATCATTCACGATGAGTTTCGTACGAGTAAGGTTTGTGCGTTCTGTCATGGAACGGTTTCCCTAGCCAGATCAAGGAGGATAAAGGATGGGAACGTCATCATCAAGAATGTGAATGGGACTATCGAATGCACGAACCCCGAGTGCATATCCTTCCGGTGCGGATATACTATGAGAGCTCGGGATCCACACTCGGCGCTAGCTATTCTGATGTCAGGAACGTCAGTCCTTCAGTCGCCGGCAAGACAGCCACTTGAAGTTTTCTTGCGAAACCCCAGCACCAATAACGCCAGACCATCTTCTGGAGCAAGACCCGCCACCCACATCCATTAGGATGCAAGGATGGCTCCTCAGTGAGAGGTTTATGTAAGTCGAATGTCTATGAAAAAAGTCGCGGTTTGAAACCTGTGAACCTTTAATCTCACGACTAACTTCGTTTCTGGTACTTTTTTATGAAAGGCACAATACCATTATTTAATATCTTGTTGACAACATTCGGTGTTTACGGGGCAGCAGCCATTAATTTTCTTGAAAGTCACCTCATTGGCAAGTTTGCCTGTAGCACAAGTGGCGAGACACCCAGAGCCAATGTTGTCACGGCAAGTATTCTTTTGCTGCATTTGGCAACAGATCGTAGCTGAATCACTCTGAGGGCAATCCTTCGCTGGATCAGAGGCGTCAACTGCCAGATAGCTCACACCCGCAACATTGCCGGTAGCGCAAGTAGCTAAGCATATTCCATAGGCTTCTCCACATCGCTGACCATTCGATTTCGCTCTGGCTTGGAGAAGGCCAATGCAAGCCAATATTGCGACTGCAGCGGATCTTGACAATGGTAGCATCATGATGATGAATAGAAGCAGGAGTGCACAGCAAAGACTAGGGCTCAGTAGTATGTTATCAAAGGCTTAGTCAAATGAAATCGACAGTAAACAAGGTAGCTTGCGAAAAGTGTGCGGGTTTTCAGATGGAAAGGGAAAGGTCTCAGAGCAGGAAGTCTGTCAAGATGGCCGTGGCGATGGCAAGGGCGCCGATAGTGACTGGTGAGGATCGCGTAGAAATGTTACCAACGGCCAGGCGGTAAATCTGATGATCTGGTGGAGGATGGTTCTAAGGTTAGTGGATGCACGATAAGTATGGAAGCCAGACAAGCGAAGGAGCCACGTAGTAGTGTACTATACCTCTTTCACAGGTGGAATGAAGGCAAAAGGTGTAGTGAGACAACGCCAAAAGCTAGTGGTTGTGTGGGAGAATATTGTTGGGAAGAAAGTGTTATGTCAGGAAGGTGAGATGGAAGGGTATTTGCATTGAGATTTTCCAACTTATTTATTCATAAAGCACAACGGACAGAGAGCGAGTAGAGATAGAGAGGCCAGAGGTAACATCAAGGGCCAACATTAGGGACGACACCAGAGACGACACCAGGGACAACACCAAAGAACAAGTGAGAAAAGAACGGAGAGGTAATGAAGGGTTTATGATCAAGCTGCAAGGTAAAGAGCAAACTTGTAATAGTAGCAGGACAAGAGGGTGTAGGCAAGAGGAATACAAGGGAAAGGCAAGGAGGGAACCAGAGGGGGCCAGAGGGTAGACAAGGATACTAGGACGCAAGAGGAATAGGTAGAAACAGATGCTGTTTATTATACGCGGGTGAGGGGATATTTATACTAACGTGTGGGGGAGGCGAAGCAGATATGAACTAGCAGGTCGGGAGTAAGTAGTGAGAGCAAAGAGTAGACTAGAGGGAGAGAAGCAGTGACAAACAGCATCGTGGTTCTGTGACATGGGCAAGCAAAAATCAAGGGAGAACTGGCTTGTGGCAGCCAAGCGTTCATAGCGACGTTGCTTTTTGATCCTTCGATGTGCGCTCTTCCTATCATACTGAACTTAAGCAGAATTCAGTAAGCGTTGGACGTGAGAGACAGGTTAGTTTTACCCTACTGATGACAATAGTAATTGAACTTTGTCCTACCGTTCATCCGGATAATTGGTAATTGGGCCTGCTTGAGCAGTCCGTGGCCCGAAGCTATCATCCGTTGGATTATGGCTGAACGCCTCCAAGTCTGAATCCGTGCTAGAACGCGACGATTATCGCCTTTTCCGATTTTTAGTTGAATACGAATAGACCTCCGGGTCCAGCATCATATTACGTTGGGTGGTCTTGTGGAGCGGAGAGGTAGAGAAAAGCGAGAACAGAGAATAGTAGGGAGAGGAAGAAAGGAAGAAGACAACAAAATAGTTCGCATTGAGGGACGATAGTGTGCCGCGGTGCTCGGATGGCACCAGAGGTTCATTTACCTGGCGACAAACCCGGCGTTGCTGTTTCAAAGTTGAGGCCACCGTTTGGTTTTAAACGCGCTTTTGAGGCTTGGACATCGAAAGCATGCGCAAGGACCACTTCCTCGAAGGTTGTTCTCAATTGTGGGCTCAGCAAGGATGACCTTGACGAAAATGAGCCTCTCCTAAGCACGGTACTGCCTTATCCACAGCTTGGCCCTCATAGCGTAGGGTTGCCGATTTGTCTCTCGTCGAAATAAGCAACGAAACATTGACCCAAAGTAAGGGCGCGACAAGAACGGGCCACTTCTCATTTATTTTCGAAACAAGGAGTTAGGGGAGGATGCGTTGAAGTTGTTGGGGGGAGGTCTACGGCCTATTTCTAGTCTCTCCTTGGCATCACTCTAGTTCCTATAGCATGCATTCCTGTTACACTGGCACGGGCTAACCGACGAGAGAGATGCATGAGGGAGCTTGGCTGCATGAGCAAAGAGACGAGAGAGGGCGTCACACACACCGAGAGGCATGAGTCAATAGTCAGCTTAGGCCGCTACAGTACACATACGAGTTTCCGATGCCAGTGGCAAACAATACCTCCTTACCCCTAAGAATACCGCGCAAGGCATTTTGCTTGTGAAAATGCGAGCAGTCTAGAAGACATTCAAGTGCTCGCAGAGGCGCATGGACGACAAAATGGATCTGCATAACCAATCTAAAAGCCTCCGTCCGAACATCCCATCCACGCAAGACTTGACATACAACAGATCAAGTAGCTAAAGCCCTCATTCGACAACGCTTAGATGTTATTTCCTTCTACCTATTTGCCTTCTCTCGTAGTCCTCTGTCAGATGTATGTAGTGTAATGGATATAAGGAACCCACTCATCCATATGAAAAAAAGTTGTTGCTATAGTCATCCTCTGTCATCTCGACTCCCATGCTCGTGTGTTCCTTGGGCATCGTGCTAATGATGTGGCAGTTGGGACATAAATAGGCTGCGAGATAGCTCAAAATAGCTCAAACTGCTCCCGGAGGTCATCAGATACTTTGAGGCAATCAGAAAACGTATCGTCCCCTCTAGCGACTCCACGTTATGACACTGTGCACCCGGCAGAGCTTGCTTTATATCCCGCAACCGCTTCCAGTCGCTCCAAGACCAGCCAGAGGGTTGATAGTAAATGAAATGTCGACGGGAAGTGATATCGAGAGCTTTCGTCTCATTCCTTCAATGATCTTGACGTAAGTTTCAGGTCGTTCCGATACTGTGATGTCGCCAAGCCGAATGTGATTTGCTAGGCGCTCCACTTGCTCGACTCTCCGTTGTCCTTGCATTGCCGACTCTCTAGTCTGCAGCAGATCCTGGATGTCTCTTATGGCATTGAAGAATGAGAATTCCGTGAGGAAAGAGTCGGAGTCCTGTCTGGGGTTACCCTCAGGACAGTAGTAGGCGTTGCGTCCTCCGAAGCCGAGGAGTGGTCTTCGCAACTCGAACTCGCTCATCTGAGCGTATGCGTTAGCGGTCGTGTCTCGATAATAGTATACAGGTATCCACTGATTCAAGTTAATCGCAAAGTCTTGACCGTTTGGCTGTACCTCTTCAGGGACAGGGTACCGCTGTCGGATGAGATCCCCCAACCACTGCAGGTCGGCTTGCCGGGCGTTGTTGACAAACGACTTTTCATTAAACACATACTGGAGACGATTTTTCTTGGCGAAGTAGAGACCCATCAGGAGCTCATTGAATATGTGTCCTGCTCCTTGATTTGCAAAGTCATGTGTGAAGTATGTCAGTTCATACAGAGGAAGTTTCTCAGAGAGCAGAGACATGGTGTCCTCATCATTCTCATCATCCCTGTAATGGCTGGTGAAGCGTACTTCAGGAGCACTGTGAAATGATAATACGTTGGTTAGGGCCGTACAAAATTGGGTTGAGTTACTACACTACTCAGCACCTCTACCTCACTTTAATATCAGCACCATAACCAAGAGCGCCTTTGATCGCATCGCTTACAAAATACTTTGATTTAATATATCTATTTCGAGAGAAGGATGCCTAGTCCTTGGGCGATGAGTAGATAGAAGCCGCTCTTGGGGAGCGCTGCAGCACCAGCGATCCCTATACCAATAAACCAGATGCCAAGCTCGCGAGGTACGACTTTTCTGGAGCGCTGGAGGCGGTCAAGGGGCTTGTCCTTCAAGTCACGGAGGTTTTCGTCGTGTTTCACCTCTGGAGTCAAGTACCACTGAACAAGCTTGCCCATCAAGATCATGTTCACACCGCCCATAAAGAACCAGAATGCGTGGCGGCGCTCCATGGTCGAGCCGAGCTGGTTGACGTATCCGTCCATAAGTGCCTCTATGAAGGGGTTGCGGATCCTGTGGATGAGGAGGCCCACAATATTGTGGACATGGCCGGTCATGATCAGGAAACGAGCTGGCCAGGGCGAGGATCGATATGGGACCGAGTCGGCGGAGGAGGGGGAGCGTTTGCTGGTGCTGCTGTGGCTGGACATGGCTTGATGTGGACTGGAGGGAACGGACAAAATGTGGCAGTGCACTGAATGTTTGTGTTGTGGGTTGTGGGTTGTGGGCTGTGGGGAACGAGAGGCGGAGCGTATCTTATATAAGATTCGAGAAGGAGCGATCGACGAGCGCGTCTAAATTTCTAGCCGACGTGCGCAGCATCCGTGCCCAATTTTCGCCGCCCTCAGGATCACAATCTCGGGAGTCGGAGGAAGGTGCTTATTTTGGTCAGCACCGAGAGTACGCTCTACATGTATCTAGTCAACAAGCTCGCACCCTTCCCCTCACTCGCGCTCCTCCTCGAGCAAGCGCAGCCGATACTCCATGTCCCTCATCTCCCGGTCCTTGTCCTCTAAAGTCCGAACCAGAACCATGTTTGCCTCTCTTTCCATCTCGAGCAGTCCAATCGCATCACTCAGCTTGACCACTGTCTCCTCCACCTCATGCAGGTTCTTCGTTGTCTCTTCAAGGTCCTTCTTGCGTCGACGGTATGACTGCTCGCACTTTTGGAGCAGCTCTTTGGTATGACCCCAACAAAGAGTCGTATCCCGCAGCTTTTCCTGGGTTTCCGTCAACTCGTTTTGCAGCTTGGTCGCCATGTTTTGAAAAACTGTCACCGATGCCGCAGTACAAGTGCGCTCCCGCTGGGCTTGAAGCTTCTTCTCCTCGCTAAATCTTTGCATCTCTTCTTGATGGGCTTGCTTCTGCGACGCAAGATCCTCCTCATGTTGGAGCATGAGCCGCTCAGTCTCTTCCTGCGCCTGCTCAAGTTCAAGTTCCTTGAGCCGGAGATTAGACGTGAGCTCGTCGATCTGGATCTCAAGAGCTGTGATCCGTGCCTTGAGCTCCTTTTGAGATTCAAAGTCGTGGTCTTTTGCGGGTGGGGATGGGATTACGCCTGCGAAAGAAGGTTGTTGATCACTGGCACATTGTAGCTCGCGGATCGAGGTAGCTTCCTCCTGCATTGCGATAATCTTCTCCCGCTCCTTCCTTGCCTGGTCCGAAAGCTCATCATTGAGCGCCTCCACGCGCATAATCTTGACTGCCAGAGTCGACAACTCCTTATTCAGTCGCTTATTGGCCTTTTGGGCCTTGACCAGACACGCGTAAAGATGTGCATTCCTCTTTTTGTGCTGCTTTTCCAGATGGTCCAGCATGTGTTGTCCATCCTCTGCGGCTTGCTCCGTTGCACCTCGCAACCGTTCCTTGAACTCATTGGCCTCTTGTTTGCACTCCGAGAATGCCTTTCTGCTCTGAATGTCAAGTTCCGACTGTTCCGACAGCTCCAAGATCTTGAAGTCTTGAAATGCGAGTTCTGACCGGAGATCCTCAATCGTTGATTCAAAAGCTTGGACGCGCCTCTGCTGTTCTTGTTCACTCGTCTTTTGTATCTCCCGACTTTCTGAAAGGAGTTCTACCAACTCTTTCACCCCATCTTCCAGTGCCCTACTCTGCTTTTCGACCAGTAGTTTTTCTCCTTCTAGCACTGCGATGCGATTCTCCAACTCGTTGGCTTGCAGCTGACTTCCCTGAATCTGTACTTCGAAACCTAGAGGTATCGACTCCAGCAAGTATGCAAACAACTGGCGGTGATGAGTCAGTTCCATCTGCTTCCTGGACACCTCTTCCTCTAGACCCGAGATATCCTCTGCATTCTGCGCCATGACAAGCATGAGCATCCCTAACTCGGTTTCGGCACAGAGGAGACGAGTCGTGGCCTCGCTTAGCATTGACTGAGGTTCATTGCCCATTAGGGACCTGTCAGACCCCAACGTCGCTACTGGTGTGTTGGATGTAGACGGAGGAAGCACTGAAGCCATGTCGGGTCTATCTTGGCAGGGTGGCTTCTGTCCAGGATTTGGGTCTGGAGGGTAATCACAGCCTTCGATATTCGATGGTGGATGTTTCACGAGCGATCTAGCATTAAAGGCCACAGTGGCCAGGACGTTCTCCATCACTTTCGTATCAGTGGCCGAGATCTTGGCTGCCATGACTGCCGGTCCAGGGAAAGGAGACGATGCAATGGAGCGAAAGTTGAGAATATGTTCCTTGAGCAGCGCATGGTGCGCTCGTCTGGAGAGGAATAGCTGGTGTTCCAAATCCGAAACTCTTGCTTGTGATTGCCTCGCTGAGACTGAGAGTAGAGCCGTTTCTAATTCCAAGGGCTCGGAAGGACCACCTGTGCCTTGCCCGATAGAATCAACAGGCATAGCCTTAGAGGTGAATACAAAGTCGACAGAGCGCCTGGAAGAAGGGTGCAATGGGTCCAACGAGGCAGATGTTGCTTTCGCATGATCTACAGGCCTGATCTTGGAAAGGGTTGCAAGCTTCTTCCTGGCACTCTTTAAGCAGATATAGTAGTCGTAGAGGCGTTGGTGCAAAGGCTAGAGAGATTTCGATTAGAAACTAAGTTGCCAATACATACGCCTTTTTCATCAAAGAGTCAGTATCTCGAAGCGCAGGTCATAACGCAGGGTCGTATCTATGCCGGATTACCTCAAGAATAGCAGGGTATGGAAAGTGCTTTCCAGGTTGACCGAATTCATGGAGAGCCAAGCGCTGTATCTCTCTCCAAAGTACATCAAGCGTGATATCTTCACCCTCTTGAGTAGGGTCATGGCGCAATACAACATTAGGCTAACATATACAACGGCGATGGTGACAACGGTTAGGGCTCGTCGGGTGTGCAAGGCGCAGCTTTTAAATCCAACTGAGTTTGTCACTTACCTCAAGAGCGGGCGCGAGTAGTTCCTGCGTGCTTTGATCGAGTATTGCCAGCCCTTGACGGCCAATGTTCTAAGTATGCACAACAGGGACAATTCATTGGTATGTCTTTTCATAAACACGACCCGTAACAAAAAAACGCACACAAACCTCAACTGAAGGTTACCTGTTCCCGTTGCTGGTCTTCCGTATCATCGCCAAAGAGTTCCTTCGACCTTTTCATACAATGAGACGATGAAAGGAAAGTTAGTTTGACCGAGCTTCAATATTCGATGTCTGAGCTTGCCCCTTTACGTGAAAGTTACCGCTTGGCCTCCGAAAAAGGTTCAGCAATCTCCTATGTGTGATTACAGAAAAAAATGAGGACTGTGAGGAACGGTTATACGGTTCAAGGCGAGCATTTTGTTGGATTGCTGGATCCGATGAACAAAGACATACTATAATGGTGTGCACTACCGGCGACCATCGATGTCGGGGACTTTTGCTATTTGTGGGAATGAGGTTGTCTTCCGGTTCGTTCAGAAAGGCAGGCGACGGTGGTGCTAGTGGACAACCCTGCGGTTGCTTGACAGCAGCATTCAGGGGTAACACGTTCTGATCACCCACTGTTTCGGCGTGAGAGGGTGCTCCGTCTCTAGCGCCGAGCAGAGTTGAAGAGGAAGCGCTCTTGAAACGTGTAGAAGATGACAGCTGCCTTTTCTTGGATCGAGAGGGAATGAATGCTGTACGTAGCATGTTGGGCAACGATGGGGGTGTATAGTCGCAGGAGTCCTTCGCAGGGCTGCGGAGGGGATGGAAGGAAAAGAAACAGAGTCGTCTATGCTGAAGGAAGAAGAGACGTTGCTTGCTGCCATTTGCCCTTGCTCTTTTGAGATCATTACCTAACGATGCTTAGGATGATAGAGAATAGAAGTGCATGAACGTGCTTTTTTGGATCCCAACCTGCCCTTGCAACCAGGTGGTGGATCTTCCAAATCTATCCCAAGGTCCTGGCAATGATGTGTTTGCCACGAGCATTGCTCGACGACGAGTTACTTGAAAAATATGCGCCCGATCCGATGGTCTTGAAAGACTGCGGTCCAACGCTTCTCGTAAGAGAGACGAGTTACAGCTTCAGTCTTGGAGACATTTTGTCCCTCCTAGATGTATCTTTTGGTTCACTTTCAAAAAAACCCCCTTCTGTTGCTGGAGTTGGAAAGCTGGAGTTGGAAAGCTGGAGTTCTGTGCTGCACACTTTGTGAAAAATATCCATGGTTCAAGCGTCCATCGTGTCCGTTGACCCTGCATCTTTGCTGTATCTTCCTGTTTTGCATACATCCTGTCTCGATTCGACACCGCTGTTTGCGGTGGATCGAGGGTCGAGTAGTCGAGCAGGATATGCCGCAGCAGAAATGCTGAGGGTTCACATCCCACACACAACTCTTATACACACACACACACAGAGAGAGAGAGAGAGACTACATACGTTTGTTTTAGATGTGATGATAAAGAGAGAAGCACCCCGAGGAGCGCTGCCAAAAATTGGGTCGACCCAGGTAAAGAGCCAAGAACCAGATGGGTTGCCCCACCCAGCTCTCGTTTGAATAACTCGATGCCTTGATGAGATCGACCACCAAAATAGTGTTTTTACTCAAAAAAGCACTCTAAGCATTCGGAAAAAAAAGAGAATGCCCAAAGACTCTTGAAGAAAAAAGACAACTATTTCCATATAATAAAGTGGAGTCCAGCGTTGACACCCTCGGTAAAAACCTCACTGAATGTCATCACATGAATGTTCCATTTCTAGATTACATGAAAAAAGGCAGTAGGCCGTTATTCTTTCCTTGGGGGAGGAAGAGAAAAAGAGGACGTTACCGCTTCTTCGCTGTACTTTGATCCCAGATCGGTCTCGGTTCTTTACTTTTTCCTCGGCACATGTCCTTTAATGCGAAAAGGCAGATTTGTGTGGATTCTTTTCTGAGGAACCAACAAAAAATGACCGATCAACGGCCAAGAAATAGGGATCGATGATTCTTTTTTTGGTCACGTGCTGACATTGTCCTGGGCGCACTTTTGGGTCGACTCCTGTCACCGCAAGCGAACTCAAAAGCGTCCTTCCTTCCGCCGTTTGCATTCACTCTTCAAGACCTGGAACAAGGAAAACAGCGCACCATGAGCGACTCGGAAGAATTGGCCGAGAAGTACCGCAAGCTCTTGCAGGACTACAGTCGGTAAAGCGCTTGATGTCCATCAATCCCCCTCCATCCACTGGAGGTCCATTCTGGGAATAAAAAAACCAGACACGCGCGTGGCAAGCCAACCCGCGGGATTAGGAAGGGTCGCGAGCAAACGCCAAGCATTCTCGCAGCAATGCGCAACAACTTTTGGTACTAAGACTATAGCATCCTCTCTTGCGCATTGACGCGCCTCCTTAGCATGAAGGCCCAGCACACCATCTTGAAAAATGCAGTCGTCAAGGTAATATCATTTTCTTCTACGGATATTCAGTGTCCTGTACACTATATGCACCAAAAAAAAAAAAAAAAAAAAAAAAAAACTCTGACTAAAATACACGGTCGAATCTCTTAGGAACAATCAGAGAATACCGTAATGCAAGCTGCTATGAAGGAAAAGGAACAGGAAGTGAGAAAGGTACAGAGCGACGGCAGGATTGATTTTCGACTTGGCTTTCATGCATCTGTGATCTATGCGCTCCTCTGTGAATGAAGCAAGCCAAATTGCAAGGTCGAGGACTTGAATTCTCGAAGACTAACATATCTTGGCCATTGTCGGCCCTTTGGAACTCGACTCTAGTCTCTGCAAGACCTGGATCTTCTCTCTTTCCATAACCAGCGCCTGACAAAACGCATCGAAAACCTTCAAAGTTTGGCCGCCACCGTAAGTTTATTTTGTGCGCATATCCGCAGTGGTTGTAGACTAATCATGGTGCAGCAATGCTGATCACCCATGTTGATTACTTGACGCGCTGAGGCGCATTTAGAAACCAGGAGGATCGTGGCTGATGGGCGGCGGCTCTGCCAAAAAGGATCTCGAAAAATCACAATCGGAACTGGAGGCTGCCACGATAGATCTACAGGCCAAGATAGAGGAAAATGGTATGTCGATAAGATGATATACCACGTAATTGCTTAGCCATTGATGTATGTTGACTATGCTACTTTTACCACCGTGCTATCAACCGTACAGAGAAATTACACCAGCAGCTCTACGAGATCAACGCTCTATATCCACGGCATGTCACTGAGCTTCAAGGAAAGATTCAATTGCTGGAGAAACAAACCCAGGAGCTGCAGGTAAATCGATCATAATAACTAGAATCTATCGATCCTCATCACTCCAACACGCGCCATTGTTAAACTCCGCGACAAACTTTGATAGGAGGATGTCCAACGCGCTGGAGTTGCCAACGAGGATACAATCACTTTGATTCGTAAGGAAAAGGAGGCAGTCGAGAAAGAACTGGGTCTGATTCGGGATGCCCTAGCTGGGTACGTTTGTGAGGTGCTGGTTACATCAATTGAAGCAAACTTGGCAGTGATGCATCATCTAATTGTTTTGACGACCGTATTTTAATATTTTTTTTGCACCACCAAAGCGAGCTCAAGGACGAGCAAAGAGCGCACCAGAATCTTCGTGAAAAGTCTCACCGACTGGAGGACGAAATTGATCGGCTTAGGAAGGTCGAGCTGGAATTGGAGTCCCTGCAGACAGAGCATACAAAGCTCCAGGGCGAGCTCGAAACCTTCAAGTGGATCTCGTCAGAGCTCTCTCAACTTCAGGAATCTTACAATGCACTCGAACGAGACAAAGTACAGCTGGAAAGGGCTCATGCGCAACTCTCACAGCAGTACTCAGGCTTGAGGCAAGCCGAGGAGGAACTGAGAAAAACCTTGTTTCAAGAGCAGGAGCAGCGAAGGCTTGCACAAGAGCGGAACCAGAATCTGATGCGTGATCTGGATGCTGTGCGGGGAGAGGCAACGGAAAGAGAGCACGGCCACATCCACAAAATTGAAGAACTCGATTCTGAGCTGGATAAGGTACGCAAGGAACAAGATCAACTTCGGGTCCAGTACGAGGAGTTGAAAGTTGCAGAGCGGTCAGCGAAAGAAGGAGAATCACGGACGAGAGCTGACTTGGCCAGGGATTTATCAGGGATGGAGTTGAGCCTCAAGAACGCAGAGACAAGGGTCAAGGAATTGACACAGGTCAAGGAAACACTGGAAGCCGAACTTGCAGAGACCAAGGAGACACTTGAAAAGACGAAGGAGAGTTTGGCCCTGGAAATGGAGAAGAGGACGTCAAGTGAGAAATCAGGAGACATCCAGACAGAGACAATGGTCCAAGAGCACGAGGAGGGTCCTGCCAAAGCAGCGGCAATAGAGGACGAGGACCATGCTGCAGATGAGGGGAACGCAGAGAAAGACAAGGCGCCACTGTCAAAGAAGGCCAAGAAGAAAAAGGCCGCTGCTGCCGCCGCTGCCGCCGCCGCTGCAGTTGCTGCTGCTGCTGCTTCGACAGGTGGCGCTAGCGAGGAGGAGCATCTCGAACAGGAGGATACCAAACGCGATACCAAGGATGAAGAGAGAGTAACAAAGGAAAGGACTGAGGCTGAGGAACAGGAGCGTAAGGAGAAGGAGGAGGCCGAGCTGAAAGCACAAGCAGCCGTAGTTGATAAGATGCACGCCGAGATTGAGTCCTTAAGGGCTCAGATCACAGCATCGGAGGAATCGAACCTCTCCAGGCAGCAAGAGTTGAGCTCAGCGCAAGGTAACAGAAGAGATACTCTTGATGCCATCCGTACGATGACGCACCGTCTAACTTTGACATCGTTCGTCAAATCCAATAGTTGCTTTGGAGATCGTGAGGGACGAAAAGGCATCTTTGTCGAGCTCACTGGAGATGCATGTGGAACTTACCATGCAGCTGCAGCAGGAAATAGAGGATCTAAAAGTGAGCCTAGTAAGTCCCCGATTACGCTCAGCTTCTAGTGTGTCATATATATCTAGTTGATATATCCTCAACTTAAAGCTAACCGCGCGACGCATTGTTGCTGACATTTAGGGCAAGAAGCAAAAGCGAGAAACCAATGGTACGCCTTTGAAACGCTCGCCAGACTTGCACGATGACGATTTGACATCTGCGCAGATGCGAAGCACGAGTGCGCAAGGAGCAGCAAAAGGCGAAAACACTCCTCAACGGGCGACGACGCCAGTACCGACAGCAACACCTTCAACTGAGGAAAGTAAGCCCTCCACAGCAGCAGTCGCGAAGGACGAGTCTACCCAAGTAGACAAGATTGATACTGTGGACAAGGCGGTCCAGTCCGAAGAAGTCGAGCAGATTGACGAGAGCACACAGGCAGACTTTGTACAGGATCCCAGCGTTGTTGCCGGGGATGATGCCGATGAGAAGAATAGATTGGACGTCAAGGAGACAAAAAGTGACCAAGCGGGCAAGGACGGCAAGGACTTCAAGGAAAGCAGGGATTCCGTTGTCTCACGGCGGTCGATCGACAATGCACTCGCTAGACGGTCTATTGTTGTCGGTGAAGTTGATCAAGAAACGATGCAACTGACATCCGACGCTCTAGTATCGTCGAACATCAACAACACTAATCAGTCGAATCGCGAGTTCTTGATCAAAAAGCACTATGAAACCAAGGTCCAAAATATCACGGAACAACTCCAACTTTCAGACGGGCGATATGCGCGCTTGCACCGGGAATTTGGACTGTTGAAGGAGCTGCTTCTGGAGACAGCCAAGGAGAAGGAAGCCTTGGCAAAGGATGTGCAGCAATTGATGGCCAAGAACGAGCATCTGCAGGAGGAATTGGCTTCCGCCAAGGAGGATAATCGAGCGCAGGTCGAATCGATGACAAACTTTATGAAAAGTCTTGATCAAGGCCAGGGGCGATAAAGCCTTTGTAGCTTGCACATACTAGATCAGCATCTCCGCAAAAAATATCCACTGTTCGCGCCACCAAGACACTACGAAACAGTCCCGAAAGCACGCTGAGTAATCCTGCTGAAAGCACTCTTGCATGTTCTATTTCCTTGCTTCTTCACATTCCTGACCACTTTGCACCGTTCAAATCCTCTTTCCAATCACAGCAACTCCTACATATAATGCAGCAACCACCGCAGCTCGATGGAGTAAAGCACATCATCCTTGTCATGTCTGGCAAGGGTGGTGTCGGAAAGTCTTCGGTCACAACCCAACTGGCATTGTCGCTTATTGCGAGGGGCAAGACTGTCGGAGTGCTCGATATCGATCTCTGTGGACCCTCCATACCTCGGATGCTCGGGCTCGATGGAAGAGGTGTCCACCAGTCTTCTGCTGGGTATGTTTTCCATTCCTCTCAAACTTGAAAAACGCTCTACGTGGAGACCGAAAAAACTGGATATGCTGCTGACTCATACGCATAATCTCACTACGGGTACGAACCTTAGGTGGGTTCCGGTGTTTGCGGATGAAAAGAAACAGTTGTGCTGCATGTCGATTGGATTCATGCTTGAGAATAAGGACGACTCTGTCGTTTGGCGTGGCCCCAAAAAGACTGGTAAGTTGTTGCTCGGAGTCGTTGCTGAAGATTTCTTTTTTGCTGCTCTTGACGATCTCGGATCCACTTTTTAATTCATTTCTGCTCACTCAACCCTTTGTGGAATAGCCATGATTAGGCAGTTTTTGACTGATACCTGCTGGGGAGAACTTGACTATTTGATTGTGGACACGCCACCGGGTTCGTCGCTGTGCTACATCGGTTCTTTTACGCTTAATGTGAAGAGACAGCAGTACTTACCACGTCGGATCAATTGAAATAGGCACTTCGGATGAGAATATTTCGATCGTGGAGCACCTCAAAGCGTATAACCCAGATGGCGTGGTGTTGGTCACTACCCCACAGGCAGTAGCGCTGGCGGATGTGCGGAAACAAGTGAGCTTTTGTAGACAAGTTGGTGTGCCCATCCTTGGTCTGGTTGAAAACATGAGCGGCTTTATCTGCCCACACTGCGCTGTAAGTACCTCGGACCCAAGACATTGCTCGCTCTCGTCTTGGCTGCTTCATCGTATATACTGACTGATCGATTGATATCGTCTCGTACTGTGGATGAATATTCTAGGAGTGCAACAATCTGTTCTCGGCAGGTGGAGGGGAGGCCATGTCGGAAGAATTCGCACTCAACTTTCTCGGAAGGGTCCCCATCGACCCCACTTTGACAGCCATGGATACCGATCTTGTGAAGCAGTTCCCAACATCGTCGCTGTTCCCTGTCTTTGAGAAGATTACTGATAACGTGGAGCGTTTTGCCAACAGATCCGTATAAACATTGTAAAGTTCATGTAAATCGTAGAAACGAGTCACGTAGCTGCTTGCTTTTTGGCTGCTCCCCTTTTTCGCGCTGCTGCATCTTTGTTCCCTTGTGCTCGACAATGTCTTCGACGCGAAGACAACGAGCTACTCTGCCTGAGCCTGCTCGGCAGCTAATCACACTCACCACAGGATTCCAAGTGCGTTCTACTTAGTAATCTGCAGGACCCAAAACACCAACGTTCGCACATTCGCATTAACATCATTTCTCGATTTCCTTGGCACAGCCTGCAACCGAGTACTTTGACGCCTGCTCCAGCTATGTCGGTCTCAACCTGTTCGACGTCACCGGCATAGGTGGGAATCGCAACAAGTCCGTCGATCACGATGTGGTGAACAAGCGTATTACAGGACTTGCTGAGAAGTTTTCAATGAAGGGGCAGGATGCAAAATCAGAGGCGCTACAGGACTATCTCAAGAGATTACGAGGACTGGCACGATCTCTCGGAGGAGGCGACAACGCAAGGACGATCGCCGCCAGCAGTGAGATGGATCGGGAAGAGGCA
Organism: Mortierella alpina; assembly: GCA_029449245.1. Lineage (NCBI taxonomy): Eukaryota > Fungi > Mortierellomycota > Mortierellomycetes > Mortierellales > Mortierellaceae > Mortierella > Mortierella alpina. The sequence goes on along the minus strand of JANATF010000001.1, from coordinate 1,657,222 downwards.
GCACAGAACATGGTCTCGTCTATGCTCCTGATGCTACTAGAGTTGTCAGAAACACCAACCATGCTCAAAAGAGGCGATCATGGCTACACCGTGCCCGATTCACTAAGGGAGTCATCGCAGAAATCAAAGAGCCAGAGCCAGATTAACAAGGAATTATGGGAAGCTATATTGAAGGAGGATCCACTTGAGGGCGAGCACTGGCTGAATCTGGAGACAGGAGACGAGGCTAAAGAAAGTGACGAGAGCGATTACGAAGACATGGATGTCAACCCGCGTGCAGTGCCTGTTGCCTCCAGGACAACACCAAAAGCTACAAGTGATAAGGGACGTGGCAATGAAAGTCAGTCGGCCAAGTCGGCCTTAGGCGTCCTTGGGCTATGGACACAATCTGGACCTGAGCCAAGGAAGGATTCACAGTTAAGGCTATTGGAGCAGCAGCAATACTGGCGTAACGACAAAGTTGTAGGTCATCAGTCTGGAGGCTATTTGCAGGATGTGGGGGAATTTGACATTCAGCGCGCGTCAGACCTCAACGCGAAGTTACGAGAGACCAGGGAATATAGTCTTGCGCAAGAGGCACCCATCATGAACGAGGTGGATGTCATCCACGAAGTATTTCTGCTGTTGCAAGGCCTCCCAACAACCATTTTCACTGCCCAGGATGTACATTTTACGGACGTGCGTATGAGTGTCCTGATCAAGAAGTTGTAGCTTGAGGTCAGCAAAGGCAAGGTTGCTAACCGTGTTGTCTCTGAACAGTACTCGACTAGGGTAGAAGTCGCGCACCTATCACCAAGAGCGTTACAGGAGTTACTTTGCCCGTTCATGGAAATAGCAGGGGCTACTGTCGAGCTGCAATCTTTGGTTGACTCTATTTGCTCCGCGTCATCTAAACTCAATGGAAAAATTGTCCAAGCATTTGGGGCGGCCGTTCATTCGGAATTGGTCGAGTTGAAAAACTACATGGCCAATGAACAGCAGAGTTACCAGCGCTATCGAAAAGGTACTATTTCACACTTTGCCTGTGGGATTGATGATGATGCGGCGATATTGCGCACTGACGTTTCTCTGGGGGTGCTTATAGGTGATACATGCCGCATTGCATCGTTGATCGACTTGAGCACAAAACTATCGTGCCGACTGGATGTAGTTCGAACGCTCCTTGCATTTGTGAAGGAATGCCGGTTTTACAGTACGTCCTGCTTGTGGTTTTAAATTTTATTGCGAGTTGAGGAGATTCTGTATATTCAGACACTTTTTTGTACAGAATCCCAATCTAGTGCTCGAGAACATGCTTGTCGGAACTCTGTGGATATACTTTCCAAGCTTTACGACAATGTATGCCAGCTGGAACTCCTTGGCGACTGCAGGAACGCTGCGCTTTTTCAGCGGCTGCTGCAGCAAAGCATATGGCCATTCTTGATCAACCTGGAATGCTGGATGACAGGCCAACCGCTGGACTCTGAATTTGAGTTTATGATTCAAACGTAAGTTCAAAGACGTCATGTACGATTGGCGGCACCAAAGAACATCAACTAACTTCAATATCGACTAAATGATACATAGTGCAAAGAACGTTGACATATTTTCCAACAAATTCTGGACAGAAGGATGTTATATCCAGACAGAAATTATGGAGGCGAGTGATGGTGCTAGGGACGACACTTCCACAGTTCAAATCTCGCCCCGCTTCATTGACGGCTCAAACCTGGATCAGATTATGTACACGGGAAAAGCTGTTCGTATCATACACACCTTACAAACATCAGAGGTATCTATCGGCCTGCTTGATCTTTATTAATTGCAAGGTGGTGTATCTGGATACTAACTGTTGTTCACTGCATGCATACAATAGGGAATGGCCCAAAGACAATTCCCGCCCTTAGCCTTCAGTGTTTATAATCGGATTTTCAATATGACACCCACTACTAGCTCGTTGCCGGACCAATGCATGCCAGCAGAGGGGCTAGTGGACTCCTTTCCCAGCTACAGCCCGATCATCTTATATCAGTACCCCATGTCCTCAATGCGTTCAAATACCGACACATCCCACGCAAAGGATTATACCCCAACTATTGATTTCATGAGGAGAGTGAACCAGGCTCTGGTGGATGCTACAAACGATCACTACTTGGCGACGAACACACAGCTCAAGGCTATGCTCTTCACTCAGTCCCGGTTATTATGGCATCTGAGGGGTATGTCAGAGTTTTATTTCATGATGCAAGGAGAGGTGATGCACGCCTTTTGCACAAGTCTTTTCAACAAGGTAAGCTATGCTGCAAACCCGCTTGCGTTTAGGATGTGTGTTGAACCTCGTTAACGCTCCTTATCGCTGAGATAGATGAGAAGGAGGCGGCCCTGGCGGGATTCGTACGTGCTAGGATCAACTTTTAGCCAGGTTGCATCTCTGCGCGACTGGAAGCATGCCAAGTTTGTTAAGGTCAGGCTCAAAGAGCGAGCAGGCGACAAGGCCCCTCAGGGACGTCTGGATCTGGACATTAATACACTGGATCAGATCGAATTTGAGTACCTGGTAATATATATATCATCCTACTGTCAACGTTTACAATTGAATGTGCTTGCCTAGTGACTTACGCATGGCACTTTTTCGGGAACTTTGCTCTTTCTCTCTCGTTATAGCTCCCTTGGCCACTAGCAGGGATCGTGTACTCGATGGAAAATGCAAAGCACATGTACGGACGCATCACTGGACTGCTGATGCAGGTGAAAACGGTTAAACTGGCCATGGAACAAATGTCGTTTCTCAAGTCAAGACCTAGGCCACATCCTGAACTCTGTCACTTTTGGAAGTTGCGGCTGAGGTTCTTCAGCACGGTAAACGATCTCTGGACCTATCTCATGACCACGGTAAGTCCTCCTCTTGGAACCCTATTTTTTTTCAATTGTGAGGATGATATCGTTGTGGTAACTGATTGCTGCTTCTTGATCTTTTGTTGTACGGTGCTCCTAGGTGCTGGATACTCAGATCCGGAGATTCCATTCCGATATCGAGAATCAGACAGGTGATCTGGATGACATGATCAAGTTGTCGCAACGGTTCATAAACGTTTGCTATGAGCGCTGTTTCCTTAAAGAGCGGACGCAGCCTCTGCACCGATCGCTGAAGACGATGCTCAATCTTGTACTCAGATTTACATCGATATTCGCCACGTTTATTCAGGAGCAGGAGCAGGAGCAGAATCGAATTGCTCATGCGACAACTGATGGTGCAGTCACACCAACTAGGGGGGGTCAGACAAAGAATGGACGGCGTGTAAGCTTCAACTTGGCGCGACCTCCAATCCTTGGACTTGGAAGGCAGGATCACGACGATGGTGAAGATGCTTCAAGTACAGAGTCGGAGGAGGATCCGTTAGAGCAAGAACAGGAGGACGATGAAGGCGCTGGCAGCGACGCGGAGGATATAGAGATGGAGCCTGGTTCAAGTCAAGGCCAGCAATATAAGAAGCAGAGAACTGGGTCGGAACTGAGTGGCATCTCGTCACGAGAATATGGGGATATGGAGTTGCCTCTGCACCGGCGACCGGCAAGGGATTCAGAGCAGAATGGCGATCCGGGCGCTCGAGTCGGATACAGACAGCAGCTGGAGGGTATTGAGCAGGAATTTAATCGGTGCAGAGAGTTCCTGGCCAAGAGTCTGCGGGTGGTGGTTAATTCGAACGCAGCGCGCGGGTATGCGACGCGAGGTCTCGGAGGGCAGCAGCGGCCCGCTCTGGAAGCCCAAGGCGAGGGAGGGTCGGACTACTTGCACGGACTTATCCTGGCGCTGTCTTCCTGAGTACGCTTTCTTTTTTTTCCTTCTTTCTCTTACTTACTTTCACACTACTCCACGCATTCTCAGAGTACTGAGGTGGCATCCAAACGTCTTTATTTCCGTTGTCCGGCTAGTTTTTCTTGATATGAAAATTTAGTCGTTCACAGCCCATGGGTCATGGTTCAAGTCAAGAGTCTTAGGCTCGACCACCAAGGCCGCTGTTGTCGCTGCTGCCGCCGCCACCGGGTGCTTGGGATGTTGCTTTGCCGCTGTCGGTGGTTCCGTCGACGTCGGTTTGGCGGATAGGACTAGCGGCTGCAAAAGTCATCGTAACGCAGACAATGAACAAAAAATATCGGAGCTGCATTTTTTTTTTTTTTTTTTGGATAGGGTGATGATACTTTGAGAATGTAAGAGAGCGGGATGTGAGGACGCGGTGTGTGAGTTGCAAGCTGACGATTTGTGGACTGTGGGGTTGAAAAAAAGACGAGTGTCGCGCGCGCATGAATTGCAAAAAGTATTTAAGAAGAGGGCCAGGGTGAGTGGGCGTTCTGTAGTGTACACAGCAAAGCAAGGGGGGAGGACGCAAGATCAAGGGGATGCAGGGAGAGAATACAAAAAAAAAAGTAAGACTGTCCATTTTTTTCCCCTACTTCATGGGTATTTCGAGTGAAAGCCGCGCCTCTTGAGGCAGCATTGGTCCGTCGACTGGTCGCCGACCTTACTTTTAGATCTGATTAGCAGCCATATCGAGTGTCTGGGTATGCACTTTTTTGCTTACGGCGTGGGCGTGGGCGTGGGCGTGGTGGTGGTAGTGATGGGGGTGGTTTCAACACCAACGTAGTCGCCGTCGCCATAGTTGCTGGAGGGACCCCTGGGGCCGGTTCGGCTGCGAGGGCCGGAGGGGCGGACCTTGACGATTCTGCCGGCTGGAGCGGCGGCTGCGAAGGTCATAAGAACAAAGGCAACAAGCCAGTATTGGAGCCGCATTGTTTTTTAGCGGGGATGGGGCTGCAAAGCAGAGCTGCTGTGTATGCGGGAGCTATTACTACAGGAAGATTGGACTAGGGTCCATGTATGGAAGAGCACTGAATGGGGACGGAAGAATGGTCTGCAAGAAGACCTGGCGGAAGCAGGAGGGATATGGGGACATTGGACAAGCAAGGGTGCGTGTCCCACTGTTCCTGACTTTTGTAGTATAAATTGCCTGGCAGTCACTCCCAGGGTACAGGGGACAGGGGGGGGGGGACAACAAGACGCGTCCGATAAATGAAAAAGCAGAGCAGTCGCGTCTATTTTGTTTTCTCCTCCTGGCGTCTTCTTCTCGCTCCCCTGCAGCCCTGCTCTTCCATCCTTTTTGCACACACCTGTTTCTTTTCACTCGTTTCTCTCTTCCTGTGTTGTTTACTCTACTGCTGAGGCCCATGTCTCTTTGATACTTGCGAAAACAAAAAAAAACACAGCAACCCATGGGATTCAAGAAAAAGTCAACCTTCGGCCTCGTGCCATCCGCCCGTGGTGGCGCATCTCGGGGCGGCCGAGGCGGCGGGCGTGGCGGAAGAGGAGGCAAGGCCTACAGACCTCCGGGCGCACAGGCCTATGTGGCCACAGGCGACGAGGGCACCCATGTTGAGCAGCGCTTCGAGGATGCCACGCTTCAGGATGAGATTGACGAGCGACTCGGATTCTTCAAATTCCAGGAGGGGCCTGACAAACTAGGCTGGCTCATCAATCAGCATGCTGTAAGTTGACCTGCTTTGCAAAGATTCCGACACTTCTTCTGAAGACAGTAATGGCACAGGTGTATGTGTAGCGTGTGCTAACGTACCACTTCGGTTCCGTTTTTTTTTTTGGCCTTCTCTTGCCCTGCCTTGCCTTTGCTTCTATGACTGGACACTTCTTGGATCTAGACAATTGTCAAAGACGAGGACTGGCCTACAGGCCGATCGGCTATTGACTATTACTTTATTCAGGATGACGGAGAGATGTTCAAAACGACGCTGAAGTACAGCCCTTATTTCTACATCGCTTCCAAGGTAAGAATAAAAAAAGAAGCACGGATCGATCTCTGTACAGCTGGCGATCGGATACTAACTCGTTCTTTGCTTGGTTTCTCAGGTTGGCTATGAAGCCGACGTCGAAGAATATCTGCGCAGGAAATTTGAAAACACTATAGAAAAGATGGCACGAGTCCAAAAGGAGGACTTGGACATGGTAAGGGATTGTACTCTCCGGCGAGGCGGGCCACGATCAACCTTGCTAGAACTCGACGCTCACAAATCCTCCCTTGTTTCTAGCCAAACCATCTCCTCGGAAATACTCGCACATTCATCAGACTCTCATTCAGGAATGTCCGCGATCTCCTCACTGTGCGCAAGGTTGTGTTCCCAGCAGCCAAGCAGAATCTGGCAAAGATGTCTGTCCTTGACACCTACGCGGAGGTTGTAAGTGCGAATGCGGACATGGGCATGGACAACGATCCAGTTACTGCAAAGGCTGGAGGAGGCGACGGACTGGATCACATTGTCGATATTCGGGAATACGACATTCCTTATACTATCCGTGTGGCCATTGACAAAGGTACTGCACAGCTTGTTGGTTTCCGACCAGTTTTAAAAAAAAGTTGTCCAAGAAAAGATGGCCCACTAACGCCTAATACCAATACCGGTAGATATCCGAATTGGTCTGTGGTACAACGTCGCGGTCACACCAACGGATGTGGAGATCAATCGGCAGTTTGACAGGGTGGCTCGTGCGGATCCAGTCGTGTTTGCATTTGATATTGAGACAACAAAACTTCCGCTAAAGTTCCCCGATTCTGCGATCGACTCTGTGATGATGATCTCGTACATGATTGACGGACAGGTACATGGTGCAATCGAATGCAACACATCGATCTGTAAAAGGAGACGTTACAAGAAACCATTTACTAACGCCGCATTTGGCTTCTGTAGGGCTTCTTAATTACGAATCGAGAGGTCGTTGCCCAGGACATTGATGACTTTGAATATACCCCCAAGCCCGAATACGAAGGCTTGTTTGCAATCTTCAATGAGCCGAACGAGGTATGTTCATCAACTCACAAGAGCGCGCTCTGATGAATTATTGGCATGGATGGGCTTGACTGACCAATCGAGTTGTCTGAATCAATAGGAAGAGTGTCTGCGACGATTTTTCAGTCATGTACAGGAGGTCAAGCCAACGGTGTTTGTAACCTATAACGGAGACTTTTTCGATTGGCCTTTCATGGAGGCTCGCGCTAAAATCCACGGCATAGATATGTTCCATGTAAGGACTCCTGCGACAGCATTGTTGGATGATTGCACGACAGTATCACCATTAACCCCCGCTCTGCCCGCTGATAGGAAATCGGCGTGAAGAAAGATGACGAGGACGAGTACAAATCCAACACTGCAGTCCACATGGATGCCTTCCGATGGGTGAAGCGTGATTCATACTTGCCCATGGGAAGTCAGGGTCTAAAGGCTGTCACAAAGGAAAAGTTGGGCTACAACCCCATGGAGCTCGATCCTGAGGACATGACACGATACGCATCGGAGCGCCCGCAGACCTTGGCCCAGTATTCAGTCTCGGATGCAGTGGCGACATACTATTTGTATATGAAATACGTCCATCCCTTCATTTTCTCTCTCTGCAACATTATCCCCATGAACCCGGATGAGGTTCTGAGAAAGGGATCAGGAACTCTTTGTGAGACACTCTTGATGGTAAGGCCCTCTTTGCAAATTACTCAGAATATATTATGACAAATGCTCAAATTTCATGCGATATTGATTGTTACCTGCTTTCTTTCTCCAACTAAAGGTTGAGGCTTTTCAAGGCAACATCATTATGCCCAACAAACACGTCGAGTCCTACAACAAGATGTTTGATGGCCATCTGCTAGAGAGCGAGACCTATGTTGGAGGCCACGTCGAAGCCCTGAAAGCCGGCGTTTATCGCAGTGACATTCCCAACAACTTTGCCCTGTCACCCGAGACTGCCCAACAATTGATTGACGACCTGGATGCGGCTCTCACGTTCAGTATTCAAGTCGAAGGCAATCTCAAGATGGAGGACGTGGAGAACTTTGAAGAGGTTTGTAATCGATGCCAGCGCGAATGTAGTCAGCTGTTCAATCTGATGCATGAACCTACAGCTCATAGCTTTTTTGGTTCTCAATTGAATGTAGGTCAAAGCCGCGATTAGAACGCCACTTGAGGACCTCAGAGATCGGCCTAACCGCACAGAAAACCCCAGCATTTACCATTTGGATGTCGCCGCCATGTACCCCAATATCATCCTCACAAATCGACTCCAACCGGACTCAATCGTGGATGAATCGACCTGCGCAGCTTGTGATTTCAACAAAGTTGGAAAGGAGTGCGATCGGCGAATGACCTGGTCCTGGCGTGGAGAGTACTTCCCTGCCAAGAGGAGCGAGTACAACATGATTAGGAACCAGCTGGAGTCTGAGCGATTTCCAGGAAAGAAGGCTTGGGATGAACCCAGGACATTTCACAGTCTGACCGAGGCAGAGCAGTCGGCACTGATCACCAAGCGCATCTCTGATTATTCTCGGAGGGTATACCGCAAGACTCACGAGACCAAGGTCATGGAGAGGGAAGCGGTTGTCTGTCAGAGAGAGAATCCATTCTACGTCGACACGGTCAAGGCTTTCCGTGACCGTCGTTATGAATACAAGGGTCTGCACAAAAAGTGGAAAGGAGAAACGGACACGGCTCTGAAATCAGGAAACCTGGTCGAGATTGAGAACGCGAAAAAGATGGTGGTCCTGTACGACTCCCTGCAGCTCGCCCACAAGTGTATTTTGAACTCCTTTTACGGATACGTGATGCGAAAGGGAGCTCGATGGTACTCCATGGAGATGGCCGGTATTGTATGTCTGACAGGAGCCAGGATTATCCAGCTGGCGCGTCAGATCGTGGAACAGATGGGTCAGCCTCTCGAACTGGACACGGACGGTATTTGGTGCATCTTTCCACAGACGTTCCCGGAGAACTTTTCTTTCAAACTCAAGAACGGCAAGAAGTTTCCGATTTCCTATCCTTGCACGATGTTGAACCATTTGGTCCATGCAAAGTTCACCAACAATCAATATCAGGTCCTCAAGAACCCGGACGAGCACGAGTACGAGACCATTGAGGAAAACAGTATTTTTTTCGAGGTCGATGGCCCCTACCACGCAATGATCTTGCCTTCATCCAAGGAGGAGGACAAGCTGCTCAAGAAGCGTTACGCCGTGTTCAACAAGGACGGATCCATTGCCGAACTGAAAGGATTCGAGGTCAAGCGTCGTGGTGAGCTGAAGCTGATCAAGAACTTTCAGTCGCAACTGTTCAAGGTCTTTCTGGAAGGCTCGAACCTGGATGAGTGTTACGAGGCTGTCGCACGAGTGGCGAACCAATGGCTGGATGTTCTGTACAGCAAGGCTGTTGATTTGGAGGAGGATGAACTGTTTGACCTCATTTCGGAGAACAGGTCCATGTCCAAGTCACTGGAAGAGTACGGAGCCCAAAAGTCGACATCTATCAGCACTGCGAGACGTCTCGGCGAGTTCTTGGGTGATCAGATGGTCAAGGACAAAGGATTGAACTGCAAGTTCATTATCGCTGCTCAACCGGCCGGCAGCCCTGTGACGGAGAGGGCCATTCCCGTGGCCATTTTCTCGGCGGAGCCAGCGGTGATGAAATTCTACTTGCGCAAATGGCTCAAGGACAGCAGTTTGCAGGACTTTGATATTCGATCGATCCTCGACTGGCACTACTATCTGGAGCGATTCGGAGGTGTTATCCAGAAGCTGATTACAATTCCAGCCGCAATGCAAAAGGTCACGAACCCTGTTCCGCGAGTTCGACATCCCGACTGGTTGTTCAAACGCGTTCTGGCTCTTGACGACAAGTTTAAGCAACACCGGATCACGGACGCATTCAAACCGGCAGAGAAGCGACCCTATGGTGGCGATGGAGTCATGGATATGGAAGATTTTGGTTCCTCCAATACTACTCTTTCACGCCCCGTCGTCCACAAGATGATCAAGAATGGCAAACACCGACAGGAAAAGTCCTTGGAGGAGCAGGTTTTGGAGCTAGAACTGCCTGACGAAATGCCGGACATGTTGACGGACTATCATGGATTCTTGGCCTACCAAAAGAAGAAATGGAAACGACAGAAGCTAGAGCGAGCTCAGCGAAAAGCCTTGGGACAGTCGCGCGCCAAAGGACCGGCCGGTTCGCTTTCCGGATTTATTCAACAGCAATCGACCAACATTCTGACCAAATTCTGGCAGCTCATCCAGATTGTTGGGACAGATATCCCAGGCGAGTTCCGGCTTTGGATTCTTATTGACAAGACGCTGCACTTAATCCGACTTTCCGTCCCGCGCATCTTCTACGTCAACAGTCGAGTTGAAGACGCCAACCACGAGACAAGACTGTTCCCCAAGCAAAAGCTCGTCAGGACACTGCCAAGGGCTCATCCTTGTCTGCACCTGTACCAGTTCACGATGCCTGAGAGTCTTTACCAGAAGGAGTCCAAAAACCTGTCTAGTTTCTTTAGTCATCCTGATGTGGAGGGTGTTTACGAGACACAGCTTCCGCTGCTGTATCGCGCGATCATCAACCTGAGCTGCGTCTGCTCTGTTAATAGCAAGGCAAAGCGTGGATTGGACGAAGGATTTGATCTCTCAGATCTCAAACCCGAGGGTGTAGACAAGATGCCGTACTTGCAGGACGACCGGGCTCTTCACTACCTGTATCTGTACCATGCCACAACGGACGTTCGGCATTTGTTTGCGCTTTATTCCTCGGTCCACAATCGGGTGTATGTCTTTGTCGTCGATGCTGTCAGCCAGAAGGGACAGATGCCCAACATGTCCAGGGCTTATGAATCTGTCAAGGCTGAAATCGAGCGCATGTCAACCTCGGCTCGCAGACCCAACAAGGCTTTTGAGTACTTTGACGAACTCCAATTCGATGTTGAGTATGTGTCAAGCGAGAAGGCTGCCTATAGAGGCCTTGCCAAATGCCTGAGCAAGTATCAGGATGAGCGTCGGGGTCCAACAGCTGTTATTCTGCACACTCCCAAAACACGCCAAAGGATGCAAGAAGCCATCAGTATTCTCGCAGACTTTCCTTTGATTTCGATGCCCTGCCCCAAGAATACCAAGCCCTTCCAGGCGCTTGCATGGCAAACCAACGCGACTCGGCGCATGCTGGCGCAGTTCTTGACGGTTGGAGGATGGATCACGGAACAGATTGCGCTCGCTCGATATGCGGATGTTCCTCTTTGCAACATTGAGCAAGACTCGCCTGTATTTGTCACGGATGTGCTGCTGGCAAGGAGACTTCAGCGTCACGACATGTTGCTGTGGTGGTCACCCTCCAGTAAGCCTGATCTTGGCGGACGGGAGGATGACGAGAATCTCTCTGGATTTGAGGAGTTGCAGGATCCCAACATCAACGTCCCTGGCCATTACGAGACTGTTTGTCTGGAGATGGATATGCTTCATGTGGCAGTCAACACGTTACTGCAATCCAGTCTGATCAACGAGCTGGAGGGTGGAGGATCCGATGCTGCGCTGGACACGTCTCACACATTGGATGACTACAACTCTGGCAAGGTGTCGAGTGTGATTTCGTTTGGTATTGGCAGTGCTTCAGCGCAGGCATTTGCAATGATCAAGGCGATGGTCAAGGGATGGGCAGTCGAGCTGTCCGAGACGGAGAACATTTTTGCGGACAGCCTGATGGGTCACTTTCATCGGTGGTTGACGAGTCCGTCCTCAAAGCTGTATGACCCCTCGATGTACGCCCTCATCCATGGTCTGATGAAGAAGGTCTTTCTCCAGCTCGTGGCCGAATTCAAGCGGCTGGGCTCGCGTACGATCCTGGGCAACTTCAACAAGCTGACGATCGTGACGTCCAAGGCTTCCGTTGGAAACGCGTATGCGTACTGCAGTTGGATCATCCGGCACATCCAGTCCAAGCAGCTATTCCAGTCGATTGACTTGGTCCCCGTTCATTATTGGGAACAGTTGCTGTGGATGGACTCTGCCAACTATGGCGGTGTCATTTGCCCTAATCCACATGAGGCTCAGGAGCACGACAACCCAACCCTCTTGACGCAGGTTAATAAGGAGATTCACATGCAGTGGAACATTCAGCAGTACCTGCCTGTGGCGCTGCACGACGAATTCCAAACGACCGTTGCAGAATTCATTGACCAGGTATACAAGTTCCGACACCAGAAGCAATTGCCCAAGGCAAGAGAGACATTGAGCAATGGAGATAGCACGAACGGCGATCCTGACCGTGAGCCTGCCGCCGTTGGCGCGACCAAGGCCGACAAGAAGACCCAGGAAGTAGTTTTGTACAAGAAGAAGCTGGTCTCACAACAAATCTCCAGACGTCTTCTCAAGGTGTTTCCCGATATCCTGGCACGGAGACGTGATTCGCTCAAGGATCCACAGTTGGCGTTCCTGTTTGCGTTCCCTCGTCAACCTGGCTCTCACTTGCAAATGTCCAACCCTGCGCTGGAGCTGATCAAGTCGATTGCGGCGGTCTTTGGAATCGACACGTCCGTGGAGAGAGAGGTCCGGGTGATGCGCAAGAACTTGCTGGATTTGATTGAGGTCCGCGAGTTCTCTCCAGAGTCGATGTTTACGAACCCGTGCGAATCCTTTGTGCTGCGAAGTGTCATTTGCTCGTACTGCAACTACTGTCAGGACCTGGACTTTTGTCGGGACCCACACCTGCTGCCCAAGATCAAGAAGGACACGGGCGAGGTTGTGCTTGGGGCATGGAAGTGCCAGGAGTGCAAGGAGATGTATGACCGCGAGGCGATTGAGGAGTCGATGGTGACGATTGTGGAACGGATGATCAACCAGTACCAGATGCAGGACTTGAAGTGCCTCAAGTGTCGGAGGGTCAAGGCTGACCATCTGGGCGAGTGGTGCGAGTGCTCGGGCCGGTTTGTGACAGTACTGGGTCGGAATGAGTATCTGCGCAAGATGCGGGTCTTTGAGAACATTGCAGAGTTTTATGGTCTTGCGCTGCTCAAGGAGGTCGTTGCATGGACGCTGGCAAACTGACAAGAGGAAACCCTCGTTCTAATAAAATAAATTAGTTACATGTATTAATGCACTCAAAGCACAAACCAGAACAACCATGGCAATCTTGGTAGCGCCAGAGGTAATTGAAGGATCGATCAAGGCAGCTCTGAGTAAAAAGACAGATTTTATTTGATTTTTCTCACAGAGTCGATTTCGTCCGCAGTCCTCAACCCCTGCCGCTCACAACGGTTCCCGGCGATCCTCATTTTTTTTTGGCCATATCTTGTACAACACACCTATTGCATGTTTATCATCTGGGACTTGGACTCCTGTGAGGCCGCCGTTCTGATCTCATTCCTTCGTAGATATATATGTTTTTTTTGTTGCCTTTGTCCTAGGCAGCGCGGTTATCGAACGGCTTTCTGTACTCGATCCTCTCGACCTTGACTTCACCCTCCACCAGCTGGTATACGTACAGCACCACGACTGAGCCCTGCAGGTCCATGAGCACAAACGAAGGTGTCACCTCACTATTATCAGAAAATGCCAACCGTTTCAATTAGTCGTCGAAAAAACAACCAAGATCTTGCATGGATGCGTGAGAGCCGAAGAACAACAGAACAACTGCACATTACTCGATTTGTGGGTGGTATGCTCCAGTAGCTGATCCTGGGTTGACAAAGAATTTGCCCTCGTGCTCGAATGCCTCGAACTTGTGGGTATGTCCTGTCAAAAGAATATCAACGTCCATCTGGCGCGCAGTGATGTTCAGGGCCTCTGTGTCGCCCCAGGGGATCACCTGGTGTCCGTGTACAACGCCAATGCGGATCGGTCCATGCGTAATGATCTTTGAAAGGGGCCACGATGAGTTCTGTGAGAGGACAATAAGATAAAAAAAACCCCCTCCGTCAGGAGTCTCGAGTGTTAGAACTCGTTTTTGTCAATGGCTCTTAGTTTGTGCCCAGTGCTTTTTTGATAAAAGTGCAGAGTTAACAAAGGGACAGGGGATGGATGCGGGTTTACCTGATCATAATCCCCCCGAACGACCTGGATGTCTCCTGCAACGGACCGAAGATAGTCAAACGTCTCCTTGTCGCAGATGTTTCCTGTAGAGATGATTTGCTGAATCTTTCCTGGGACCTAATTTCAACATGTGTCACAGTACTGGTTGATGAGTAAGAATGTCTACAGTGCTGCGCATGAGGTTCCTTCTGCATTTGCCCGATGGGCTGTATTTCATCGTACAAGGAGCTTCCTGAACTTGAGAGGCAGGTCATGCGCCCTGTTGGGAATGTGAAGGTCGCCTATTACGAGAACCAGCTGTAGTTTGAGAGACAGAGTAATGTGAGCGAGAGAGGAAAGAGAGAGAGAGAGAGAAAAGAGAGAGAGACAAAAAAAGACAGCGACGCGTTTGCATCGCCAGCAGCAAGATACGATGTCCCCTTTCGGCCAAGCGTCGCCTTAGCAAGCGTTCTATCCGAGTCGGCAGCATACCATCGTGGCAGAGTGATGTGAATGAGTGAAGAGATGTGAGAGTCAGGAAATATGCCAAGCAAGAGAGTCGGCTCTTTTTGTGACGTGTGCCAGCTGAGAGTCGATTCGACATCATGCACTACACACACCACTTCGCGTTTTCCCTTATATATGCAATTTGCGTAGTTGGGTCACTGCGCGAGGCTGCAGCGTCGCTATCAACGCTTGGCTGCCAGCTATCCCTTACCCCATCACTCACCCAGCATCATGGCAACACGCTGCTGTTTTTGAGCGGACGGGTCTTATATAACCCATCCTCGAAGGATGCAGGGAATATATACTCCTTTGTTTTTTATTGCGTGCCTTTGATGGATGGGAGGCGCGTCGACAGGAAGAAACAGCAGCTAGTCCTTGTGCTTGCACCAGCCATCGTGTTGAAGACATCCGCACTCGCAGCAGGCACGGAACGGCTTGTCTTCGTGGGTCCTTTCGCATGTGGACTTTATAGGACATGCCGTGTTCTTGTCATCACACGAATCTGGGTTGTTCTCGGTGCAATACGTGCCACAGATACAAAAGACCGAGTCCCACTGGCATGCTATTCCGGGCATATTTCCATCTTGACAGATACGCGCCGAACACAGACTAGCAGCGAGGGCAAGCACGGCGATCACTTGAACGATCTTCATTGTTTGAGGATTGGGGTGTTTAAGAGTTGAGAATGTTACTGGGAGAGTTCTTGGAGTTCAATGTGGGGCATATCCAAAAAAAACAAAAAAAAAAAAAAAAAAAAAAGATGCGTTTTGCATCCTTTTTAACGACCTTGAGGCTTCTATTTCCATGGTGGAGTTTAATCCTTCTACATCCACAAGAACGTACACTTTTTCAAGATGGCGCTTGATCTTACTACATTTCAAGCGGCGTCCAACGTACACCCCTTGCACTCGTCTAGAAAAGTAAAGTTAAAGAAAGGTAAAGGAAACCGTACTGCTCTGGGTGGCAAGTAAAATGCTGCTTCATCAGCTACACTCTTCTACGGCATCAGCTACACTCTTCTACGGCATCAGCTACATTCTTCTACGGCATCAGTTTATCGACAGACCAGAATTGAATACTACCGGACGTTTGGTGTTTATCCGCACGAGAGACGCCTTGCCTTTATCCTCGCTTGGACTCTTGGCTCCCTGTTACTCTGCTCCTCTAGCGGTAATGAAACGACACCCTTCTGACTGCCCGGACAACCCCTCCTTAAAAGTAATGGCTACTGCTGTTAACTTCTGTCTAAAGAGATCTGCAGTGGACATATACGACTGATATGTCGCATCCACACGTTGTGAATTGAGCGCTAGAGTACTTGAATAAGCTGCGGCGCCGTCTAGAAGCCGGGGATACTCTCCATGCATTCGATGTTTATCAACAGTATCCTGGTATTGCCGCCGCTGCATAATAGCCAGTAACACGACTGTCGCATGATCGTAACCTGACTTCTCCACCGGTCTTCATCTCGTTTTTGCAATACTCGATTGCCGAGTGACTACCCTTTACAGGACCATGCCCTATTCCAACTTTTGTAGAGACCAGTATGGTGCCACTGGCACCGTTGCCGTGGTGTCCTGTGGGGAGGATCTGGCTCCATGATATGAATCGATGTGTTGCCGATAACCGATCGTCGTTCGAGCGTCATTTTGCTACGTAAAAGCGAGACTTGACTTTGGTCGAGAAAAGGACGATGGCGATATGCAGTCGTTCTGTTGTGACACGGAGAATAGGATATACTAGCTGCGAGCGGGGATTACCACGCTCTTGTTTTGCGGCAAGTTGCAGCGTCCACTGAAAGGCACCGGCGCCGATATCGTATAATTCAGCACTGTATTGAGCATTGGATGTGGTGGTGGTAGGGTGTAGCTTGAGAAAGCAGTTTACGATGAGAAGATGTAACTGTATCAGCAGTTGAAGGGTCGATTTGAGGGTTCTTGTTGTAGGAGGTACACCACCCGCAGCCGCCCTCTAGTATGCGCTTTTTTATCATGTAACCAAGAAGAAATCACAATGTGAGTATTGCACGACTTTTCGGGTGGGCGAAAACGCTCGTACCTCTGATGGGCCACACGGCTGCCAGGCTCTCTCCTCAGCGACGCGACCCGTCCCCAAGGCTATGGTTGTACCTTCGGAGCGAATGGAAGTCGATAGCTAAACTTCAGTTTTCTGTGATAATCGGGTGCGGATCAGAAGGACAGCGCTTCATCGTCACTCACAGTCGATAGCTGACCTTGTTGTTCTCTGCCTTCGCTTTTGAGGTATACGGACTACACCTATTTAAACAGTTTGGCTACCGCCCTTACAATATAACTAGCCTCTCTAGGATGCGCAGATCAATCGCTGCTGTCTTCCTGGTTAACTGTGCCGTGCTCTCTTGTGTCCTCTTTTCCCCTCTGCTGCGTGCAGCTGGAAGACTGAAGTCTGGTGAAGTGGGCATTCTTTTTTTATTATCACGTCGCGGGCGAGTAAGCTTCAATGATTCATCACTAATAGATCACAGTAGCGGTTGAACACATGGCCCTGCCCTAAGGAATATGAGAGAGAGAGAGCAGGTGGCCCATACAGATCAACACCGCGTTTTGATAAGTTCACGAAAAGATAAACGCAAAGCATGCCAGGTTTCTGTGAGAAGTTGCTCTGACTTCACATCGAAGTCACCAGCCGTATGTCTCCCATTCACCATGCGAAGTGTTGTAGGCAATAGCGGCCGGCGAGTGCGAAGAGAAACCTTTTTTTTTTTTTTTTTTATAACAATATGCCTCTCAAGTCGAATGACGCTACGAATCTTAAGAACTACCTGGCAAAGATCTACCATCCATTCCATCCTCCTTGGATCGAGTCCTAGTCATCATAAGACAAGTCACGTTCCCTGGGTTCCAACCCCTCAGGCCCGCGCGACTATTGCCACGCCTCATCAGCGTGTCTAACGGACGAAGGTTGCTGTTATAAAAAGGGTATCTTCCCTACTCCCTCCATGGTGGTCCTGTGCTGCTTTCCCAGCCAGCATTCCAGAAGTGTGTGGTCCGCTGCGAGTGGGTCACGGACTGGGCTTGGGCATTGGCCGTTATGGTGGTCGACGAGCAAATGGCTGCACGGGCAGTGATCCATACTGAACTTGAACCCGTACCCTGCGCTCCAGTCGCCTCTGGGTCCGTGATAGACGGCTCTCTTCTGGGCTGGTGTGATGCCTTGCTCTCGTTCCCATGCAATGGTGGCTTTACATCGGGGCTTCCATATCAGCTCGGTGGCCTGCTCGGCCAGGTACCCAACGAACTTGTGGATGACGGATTGCGCGATTGATTTTGGGGTGGCAAAGAGGTTGCCCCACTCCTGAATGAGGCTAATAGGGGTAATCCCTCGGTAGAGGTCCGCGACCGTCCATTTGGGATCCGGATGGCAGTCTGGTACACCTTCGCCCAAAAGCACCTCGCGAGCGCCGATAATGCTCGACAGCCCTTGGATATTGTTGCTAGAAGATGGACAGGCCCACTCGACCTGCGTCTCCTCGTGCGCTTTGTTGTATTTGACCGTTGCAGTCTGACCCCAGCCATCAATGCGTGCCAGTGCAGCCTCCCAAATGACCGTGTTAACGTCATCCAGCGCGCCGCAGCTCCAGAGGTGGTGATTATCTTCTTCCTCTAGCTCACAGCCGCGACAGATGCAGTGTGGATAGAGGTGGGGATGACGCGCTTGCATGCTGTTGAGCGTGGGTAGCATGCCATGCAGAGTTTTGATACGGTGTGCGCTGATGGGTCTCCTTGGCGCTGCTGTAAAACGAGTGGACGGAGCAGCGATTGTGGATGTGAGCCAGTGTAGACCGCCACTCGATGTCATGGATGTCCTTGACGCCACTCTTGACTCGTCGTTGTGTCGTCCATGACTGATGGTGGCGTATGACGGATTGTTGCTTGAGGATCTGGCGTAGATCTGTCTCAACCAGGACGCTCTGGAAACGCGCAAAATGCTGTATATCATGTTGTGTGCCAAGGTCCACCGTCCACGGTGCTGTGTTCTGTCTTACAGCCTGGGTCGCCACTCGGTCTGCCACTATGTTGCCTGCATTGTCGCTATGGCCGCGAACCCACTGCACCTCTGTTGATCCTGCTCTGTCCAGAACTACTTGGTGAAGGACCGCCCATAGACCTGCGTAGTTGCTGCGTTGTCGTTTACGAGGCAGTGCGTCCCGCCTGTCCTTGACCAACTGCTGATACTGCACAACCACGGACTCATTGTCCAACTCTACCAGAATGTCCTGGTCTGGAGGTGCCGAGAGAATGGCCGCAAGTAAACCCATGAGTTCGGGTTTCGCAGAGGAGGCGTAACCGTCCGTTCTCCCCTGCACTGTGAGTAATTCGGGTTGTGTGAGATCCGCGACACCGAACGCCATGGCAATGTTGGCCGTGCCGCTCTTGATCAATGATCCGTCCGACGAAAGTGTCCTGGGCTTGTTGTTGTCAACCCATGTGCCCCGCAGCCTTTCCACAGCGCGCGCGTCCGAGAGAGACATGCACACAGGACCAACCGTAGCCACGGCGAGACCCGGCATCTCCGCGGCTGCAGCTGCTGTGCAGTACTCTGCCCGCAACGAGTGTTGTTGCAAGTGTTCGGGTGGTGGACGTCTGCGTACCTCTCGCGCTCGTCGTCGCTCCTCCAATACCAGCTGTCGCGCCCGCATCCGATCCTCTGCAATCCGGAGTCTCTGTAATCGTGCTTGTAGTTGTTGCTCCTCTACTTGGAGCGCATACAGTCTGTCAGCCTCCCTCGCTCGTAGTCCAGCCGCGACCGGCGAGTGCGAAGAGAAACCTTGACGCTTTTTTTTTTGCGAGGCAAACCTCTGACATTCCATAATTGCATGAAAAATTTCTATATATGCATGAAAATGCTCTCTAATTGCACGAAATGTTCAATGGTTCATATACTACTCCTGCGATCAACTTTCATCTCGAACAGCAGCCAATCAAAGCTTTTCGATTCCTAGTTGGTCCAGTGGTCAGGATTTGTCGCTCTCACCGACAAGGCCCGGGTTCGATCCCCGGACTGGGAACATCTTTTGCTTTCAGGCTGTATTTTTTGTCTTTGCTGCCGATCGAACTCTCAGAGTATCATTTTCTGAGGGAAGAACATACATGCACTCGGGTGTGTATCTGTGTATACACGCCCCTAAGTGTATATAATTTTTTCTTAGGTGAAAAGATACATACACGGGGGTGTGCATGGCTGAATACACTGGGGTGTGTATGGAAGCGTGTCCTGTGAAACCCATTTCAGATACACACCTCCCCTACTTTGTTTTTCATGAAAATGGTGATGAAGTGCGACTCGAGGGTGGTATGAATGCCTAAGCAGCGCGTTATATGGGTTTGGATCCCTAGGCAATGGCTTCATCTTATATTACCATAGCTCTCCACTGTCTCCTCTGTCACGGCCACGGTTTTCATAAATCATAGATTCACGGTAATTGCTCCTAATGCTCTGCGTCACTTGTGTCTTTTCCTCCTTCTCACGCGCGCGCGTATCCCCACAGTCCTACGCGAAGAGTGACGGTATGATTGGCATGACACGGGAGCTCGTAGATACCAGCAAGAATATCAATCAACCTTGCTTTTGGTCACCTTTTCGCTTTCAGGCTGGTCTGTTGTGGATCAATGGATGTATACAGCACTTCAATGGCTGGTTGATTGGCGCTCCACATCAATTTCAAGCGCAGGATGTCATGGAGAAAGGAAAATCAATCTCACTCATGGAGTTATTGCTCTCTACAATAATACTCTTGCCATTCTAAACCTATGTGAGAGTCGTTCGGGCTCTTGTTCACAAGGATAGCCGGCATAGCCATTATCAATACATGGAGGCATGCTTTGGGCGAAAAAAGGGTAGAGGTAGGAGTACGGGTGTGTATCTAAAGGGGTTTTCTCAGGACACGCTTCCATACCCACCCCAGTGTATTCAGCCATACACATCCCTGTGCATCCAGGTTTTCAGTGTTGCATACACCCGACATGAACATATAAACACGCCCCCGTGTATATATAGATACACACCCGTGTGTATATATGTTGTTCCCATTCTGAGTTCAGACTCGTTGTTGGATGTCGAGCTGACAGCACCATCGTTTTACGTCAGTTTATCGTCGTTCTATGTAATCTAACATGCATGTCATGTAATCCTTTTGCCAAATTCATGTCAGAATAACTGGATATTGTGACATTACAGCTCAGCGAGACGAGGGTGAAATGGCTTCCTTCTGGCTCGAGGACTTACTTCAGAGCCCCTACTGAAAACGGTATTGGATAGCCCTAGATCTGGTGCTACTTGCGACTCAGAACAGCCATATCTCTTTCATAGGTTACACTGTCTACAACACTGCTGCACGCCATGCCAATGCGACCATTCCTTATCAAAAACTATTTTCCAGTTGCGAATAATTGCAGTGTAACAGTCAAATCACTCCTCCTTGAAACGGCACGATGATCTGGGTATATGCCCATAGTTTAGCTCCTTATATAGCACCACGATTCAACTGCTCCTCCATAGCACTGAATCATAAATTGTTAAATATCTGAGTATGCCCGGGTAACACTTGTATCAAGAAAACCGTGGTTGGTACTGATTGCTACAGTAGCACAGGAGAACCGACGATTTCAGTTTCCAAGTAAGCAGCATGGTCGTGTACTGCTAGTTAAGCCACTAACTATTTGAAGCACAAGATCCTTCTCGTTCTCATTCCTCGTTCAATCTTGGTAATTTAACTGCTACTTGTCAATCGGTACCCATGGGCTTAGCCTTGGGCCAGGACGCAATTTACGGCAGGAGTACAACCATACAGCGCGCGTCGAGAAGACACATCATTTGGTCAAGGAGATAGTCTTATCAGCCAATCTCAGTCGCGAAACGTACAGGGTGCGGCAATAGAGCACCCGACAGCACCATATAACAAGGTGTACACGCGCCTTTCATTCAACGAGGTTTCACAGTCCACCACAATATGCGCTGGTTCTTGCAGACCATTCGTATTTTTGTACTTGCCACCTGCTGCAGAATTCAGGATTGGTGTGCAAACACTTTTATTCTGCTCGATCAAAGGCGAGGAAACATGCAAATACCACATCCGCAAGCGTTGGTTCAAGGAACACGTCCAGGAAAATCCTACGGTTCAGGAAACGGTAGCTATGGCACAAGAAAATCCCAGGATGTAAACGCCCAAGTGTTGCGCAAGGAAAGAGCGGCCGACGAGCCATGAAATACACAGTTGAACAGGACGTCCTTTACCGTCGACCCCGTACAAACGAAGACCACCCCCGAATGGTTTTGCACGAACGCAACGACGAAGAAGTTATCCGCCGAGTTCATGATGAATTCCACCGCGGAGTTCTCTGATCTGATACGGTCCATTGATGAAGTTGTGAAAGGCAAGACAAATGCAAGACCAAAGACGCGACTCCTACGATAGTATGGACCGAGCCGAAGGAATGATCCATTCAGAGAACGACACGCAAGCAGCGGCCAGTGCGTGTAAAACAACGATAAAAAATGACTTGCTGTCAATGAAGTAATCTCGAGCACTTTTACGCACAATAAAACATCTTGTTGATTCAAACGCGGGCAGGCCAAGCGGTCCTGCAAAAAAAAAAAAAAAAAAAAAGAAGATTAGGAAGGAAGTCGAGAAGCCATCCAGCCAGCCGAGGAAGAAGCTCAAAGTCAGTGGAGGAATGTAGAACAGAGATAAAAGCAACGAAAAATCTATCTGGCGACCGATTAAAAAATACGTTACTTGGCGATCGATAAAAAAAACGTTACTTGGCGACCGTAGTATATCCCATATGAGTTTTAGTCAATCTGGTGAGCGAACCTTGCCGCCACCACAGTTTTGGTGGAGGACCACGGGGACGCAAGTGTCTGACACAACAAGGACAAACTTTTTTTCAATCAGCTCTTCCTTGCGGTCAACACATTCGTCATTCAGCGCGCCAGACGATCGCGTCCTCCCGTATCATTGATAGAGCCGTAAGCCCTTTATAATCAAATGGCGGCCTCGTCTCTGGCATTGATATCTAGCGTCGTTCGTTTTTACAGTCCTTCATCCTTCGCAGGCCGCCGGTTGCTCTCCCAACTTTAGCAACCCAAAGCCCTGGCTGCCAGCGACACTTTGATATGATTCTTGCAAATCTTTGCACGAGTATGTTGCAACAACCACAAGGCGTTACGTGACGCGACGCGTCCGTACAACGCGGGGTAGTTGTTTGATCTAGAGATAAATATGCTTGAGTGAACTGGGGCAATTGTCCACCTTCTGCAAGCAGGGGTGAGTGAATTTCGCAATTTTCAGGCATCGAAACTACGCTGTTCCGAAGTGCTGTTCCTGAGTTCCTGAATGCAACACTTTCCACGTCCTCATAGTCTGTAGACATTCCCCCATCCTTCAATCACACATCTCATACTGCCCACAGCCTAAAAGATCGAAGGCAAACGACGGCTCTTTGTAAAGCTCACACCCACGGCGCTCGTATGTCGTACTCTTACCCACATACATCGCATCTCTTGGACAAGGCTGGTGAAAGTAGCCGGTCATGGTCTGCCATTCCTCACCATGCTCCCTCAGCTGAAGGTCGCGACGCAGGCATTACCGCTGCCAGCTTGCACAGAGACGAGGAAGACGACGAGGACGAGGCGGGCGGAGATGATGCGCTTCACCTCAGCGAGGATGGATGGACACACCAGCACCTTGAATCTAGAGGTCATGAAGGCGCATTACAAGCAAAACACCATGTCGATCCCCAGCTTCAAACACAGCACCAACTTCAAACAGAGCATCAGCCGCCCTCACAGCCGACGCCAGGATCAACATGCTCGGCACGTAAAAGAAAACGGAAGCAACCAGATCAACTGCCGTCGCAGGTAGATAGCAGCAATAGAGCCGCAAGCGACGTTATCTATCAAGGTAGCAGTAGCCAGCCGGCTGCGTCTGTCGTACCTCGGTCGGATCAAAAGTGGGCTAGGATTAATAGCAGGGAGGAGGCGGATGCTGTTTTCATTGCTCAGGCGATAGACCATGCCAACTTGCACCGCAGCACCCCCAAATCATATGACAAATATCGGGATCATTGGAAGGTACAGGGTGAACCTCGGCTCGGCCGTTTTATCTCTCAGGTTATGGCTGAATATGTTCGGTCCGTTCTTACTCTGCTTCTACGGTGGTGTAGGCATGGTGCGCCCGTCATCACTACAGGGACGACACTGTAACAAATGCGCGAGCAGCTCGCTACTTCAATGAGTCGCTAGGAGAACCAGATCCAGCGAACCCAGATATCCAACCTTTACGCAGGAAGAAACCTAGGGTGGATGCACTCGGGGACTACTATATGCCTGAGACGATCGACTTTTACATCAAGGCTGTGGTTGATCTGTGGACTGAACAAGCAACTTTGGCGCCAAACGGAGTGTGGCAAGGAGCCGAGATATCCCCGCGCAAAATAGCCAGACCATTCCTGGAAGCGTATAAGCGGAGAATAGGTAAAGAGGACGACAAATAATGTATAACGCAATGTCACATAGCCGCAAGCGTCTAATCTAATTTCACTCTGCTGCTAGGTGGCCTTACAGCGGCAGATAAGTTGCGAGAACCCAGGATCACGGAGGGCGACAATGCCCAAGGTTTCAAACGCATCATGAAGTCATTCTGGACGCGCAACTATCTTCAGGTTGATCAGAAGAATCGCAGGAAGCTGAATGGGCTACGCGACCGCTTAAACTTATCATGGACTCACTTTATGATGTGTCGAGGGGAAAATATGCGAATGGCCTTACTACAGGATCTGCATTTCCACGCGTTCGAGTTCAGTGATGCCGCTGGCCAGTTTACCCCGGGTATTGTCCTAACAATACCGCAGGACAAGATGAATGCAGATGGGAAACTGCTCTACGGTGTCGTTGTCCGTAACAAAGATGTCGAGATCTGCCCAGTGGGTTCTTTGGCATTTTATTTATTCGAGCTTTTCATGGTATGATGATATGAAATCCGCTTTACAGAAAAAGGATTTGTGCAACAAACAGCTTTTGAATATTAACTTGGTTATTACAATTTCAGGATCTACGCACATGTCCCGATTTCAGTGAGCCAAGTTGGGCAACCAACTATCTTGTTTTCGCAAAGAGCCCGCGCCAGCAGATGTCTCCTTCCACTCACTACTCTGCTCAAAAGTCGGAGATGCAAGCTGCCAACGTTTTATCTACCAAAGTCATCCTAACTGGACGCCGAGCAGCAGCGCAGCAAGCACAGTCGGCGGGAGCAACGATCGACGAGATTGCACAACATGGGAACTGGCTGCATCGGCGAGTCGCAACACATTCCCTGAGTGAAATTCCGGAACGAGTCCCGCTCATGTTGGCTGGCTTTGCAAATCACCAAGAACGACTCTGGATTGCCAGGAACACAGTCGTTCCACCAATCGAACTTCAAAGGCTCATCTTCCCGATTGTGGACACTGCATATCGTGATAGGGATTGGAACATCTGGATGGAAAACATCATGACGGACAAGGACGAATATAACAATTGGGAACTGGATCATAGACTTGCAGCAAAGTATCCAGAGCATGATGCACAGAAAATCAGGTTCTTTGTCCTCCTCGCTCATCTTCGCAAGATCATCCTACAGGACGCTGCTGCACTCATGGAAATCAACAGCGATTTGCAATGCATATACGGCCATCATCGGATTTTTCTCCAGCCCGTCTTCAGGTCACCTTTATTCGCTCAGTTCCGAGCTGCTATGCGCGAGAAAATGACCACCGCCCAGTCTCCAATCACGGATAGTCTTCTTGCTAACGCCCCTGTCATTCATAATGGGCTACAGGATCTTTCTGAGAAAATGGGAGCTATGGTGGACTTTCTTCGGACGCTGCCCTCTATGACTGCAATGGAACGCGACAGGGAAGTTTGGTCAGCGTCAATAGGACGGCAAGTAGACCGTATGGGGAGCGATATGGTTACTATGCAGAACGACCTGATTGCGATAAACAATAGTATCACTGGCAATTTGAATGCTCTTCAGAGAACCCTCTGTCAGGCATTGGTCGATGCAGCCGCGGTCGTGTCTGGGGCGAAAATAACAGCACTGTTGTCATCCACGCAGGAGACACTTCCAGAACCAGCACCTCCATCAGGACAACAACCGGCACCACTGCCACTCACGCAACAGCAGCAGGAGCAATCCCAACCCTCAGATCAACGGCAGCCGGTGTCGCTTCCTCAAGGAGTACTAGAGGGCCGATCACTCTCTCCGTCCTTGCCCGCTTCACCGTCAAGCTTCTCCCCACTTCCTTTCTCCCCTCCATCTTCCTCCCCTCCATCTTCCTCCCCTCCATCTTCCTCCCCTCCATCTTCCTCCCCTCCACCTCCACCTTCCTCCCCTCCACCTCCACCTTCCTCCCCTCCACCTTCCTCGCCTCCACCTTCCTCACCTCCACCTTCCTCACCTCCATCTTCGCCTCTGTTATCACCAGAACCTCAGCAGCATTCAAGGGAAGGCATGCCAGCGATTCTTCTGCCAGCGACGGACGACCTGGAGGCATTGGCAGAGCAGCTAGCATGGCCTAGGGACAAGCCTACCACCTCCACATACACCATGCAGAAGCGACCGCGCATGATAGAACCCCTTTGGCGAGAATGGTTTCATGGAATTGATGGAGAACCCTCCATCTGGCAGATGAACAAGTACTACAAGTGGCGCAAGAACGCAAGTGCTGTGGTACGCAAGCATTACGCGTTCAACCGACTCATTATCGAGTCGGCATTGAAGGCCATATCGGAAGCACAAGGATCTTCATTAGAACTGCGAGAACAAGCCGGATTGCTTGCAGTTAAAACGGAGATTGCGCTTGCCGGGTCCCTTAATCGATATTTCTTACAGCTTTGTCGCCGGGGGAAGACATCGACACACCCGAGTGAATAAAAGACGGTTGTCAAATAGTTGATATCCAAGACTCCCTGGAGTGTTATTAATATATAGGCGCGCTACTCTGTTCAATTTTTGTCAAGTGCAAAAACCTTCCATCGAGAAATACGAAATGCGTGGACCTGAAGTATAATTGTGACCTGTGCAATACTGCACTCTTAATGTCTTGTGTGTTTGCCTAAACTGTTCAATCTTGGAGCAGCATCGTCTCACAAAGCTCCAATGCGTTTCCAACAGCAGCTGCGCGGCCTGTCCACCCATGAAAGGACTTGAACTCCTGCTCCTCCTTGGGCCAGAGAACCACATTTTCGTTTTCTGCGCTGGCTTCCAACGCGCGAAGCTCCGTCACATCATGCCCTACCATCTCCAGCGCATCCAGGAATGGGATGGTCTTGTTCTTCCATGATCCGCCTGCGTATTTGAGCACAAACTTGGAGATCCCGATCGCACACAAGGTCTGCTTCCCGCCATTCTTGGAGGATGCAGGTGTGTACATACGGTGCTCGATCACAAACCATTTTTGGTTCCAGGTCAAAAGTCGGGTCCGGATCTCGTACGACTGGAAGAGTGTGATCTCCTTCTTGAACCACATCTGGTTCCCGCCCAGAGCAAAGGCAATCCGGCGCATGGGGTGTAATGGCAAGACGCTTGGACCTAGAAGTGAGGTAACGTACTTGACACGCGCATAGTCGCAATTCTTGCCGTACGAGCTTTGGGAGGGCAGCAACCATGAAGTAAAAAGGAGTGAGAAGATCAGAGTTTAGATGCTGATCCTTTGCAAGCGATTGATTTTTTTTCTCTCTCTTGCCAAAGAAAAAAAAAAAAAAGCGTTTACCTGTTGGAAAAGTGAAAGTTGAGATCAAGGTCATCGACCCAGACACGCTCACGGACAATACTGGTGTCTGTGGGCTTGATCCTGAACCCTTTGCCGTGGCGGATCGAGTAGAGTTGGACGGCTGCGATACGTAGACCCATCTTGGCGTGGAAGACACCCGGCAGGGATTTGAAGTTGAGGAGAAAGACGAGGAGGATGAGGCGGCGGAGGTGCTTGCGAACCATGGCCTGATGAGGACGGACATGCTGAAAGTAGAATGAGATGAGGTTGGCGGCGTGCTGCAGCATGGGCGCAGGCATGCGCATGAGGATCTTGTTCATGGTGGATGGCGGCATGGTGGAGAGATGGGGGGAAGACAAAGCGCAGAGTGCGAATGAAGAAAGCTGCAAGCGCGCGACGAGGAAACGAGCAGAGAAGGAGTAGGAGTCGGAGAACGGAACAGTGGAGCAGTGCAGGTGGAGTGGAGAAAGAGTCGAGTGGAGAAGAGAGTCAGGGACAGTGGGGGAGGCGAGATGGAATTTAAATTTGTTTTACAGTTTGGCAGGACCGTCCACCTCGGCCGAAGCCCTCTTCTTTCACATGAAAAGGGCGCTCCAGCACGGCTGCAGCACTGAGCGAGAAGCAAACATGACTGGCAGAAGAACTCTAAAGCCATTGGGAGCCGAAGAGGCGTGATTTTATTTGTAACGCTGTTGTATTGTAGGTACGTTGATCTGGTGCCCTTTAGCAGCGCTCCTTGCAGGATATCGAGACGCAGGGTGGCCGTGTTGCTCCAGGCGAGCATTGTGGGGTTGGACATCAGGATATGCGGTGGCACACGGTGCTCTAGATGAGCAGTGTGGGGTTTGAAGGAGGCCGAGGACTGTCGCCTGCTCTAGTCCGAAATGGGCGTCGGAGGCGAGGCATTGAAGGCGCGGTTGCGCTGGATGGTGGGTTGGTGCTGAGATGATAACGTCGGTGGCGAATTGATTTTGTTCATGACAACCTGGATAGAATGCGTTGGATCCTCTTGCCCAAGGATCGGAACTTGGACTTGCTCTTTAGTTTGACGCTTTCACTTTTCTCCATGCTGCACGAGGAGCTGGATGACGAAGATGACATGGTTGAGGTGGTCAAAGTCTTGGAAAGGGAGCTGTTTGAAGAGCTGCTGCTCAAAGTCGAGCAAGGGCGGCCACGGGGAAGATCACTGGTATAATAAACATGGTTCTGGCGGTCGGTTGGGTGCATTCGCTGGCGGTTCAAGGACGAGTGCAGTTCAAGGTTGGTCACGCTGCTCCTTCGTGAGGAAGCAAGGCTCTTGCCTGCGCTCCGACAGCTGATGCTGGTGCAAGAGCTGGAAGCCACAGAGTGGGCGGAAGCATGGTGGCCATATACGGCATTGTGATGGTTGTGGTTATACGAGGTGCTAGAGAGGGGGCCGGGCTTTTGCTTTGGCTCCGCGACGAGTGAGATGCGGCGGACGACGATGATGGGGGTTTTCTTGGACACGGTAGATGAAGTGTTGATGTGAAGCGCGTTTGCGGTCGTTGTAAGCATGTACTCTATGTGAGTGAGTCTGGGGTTCTGTAGCTGCTCTCGTTAGGGTTGTAAAGATGACGGGAAAGGTGGTGTTCAAGAGTTGGGGTGGTGTGTTGCTTGCCTTTCCCTTTATATGCTTGTGGCAACAGCTTCTCAATTGACCTGTACAGCCCATTGGGACCCCGATTAGACAGCGATAGCGACTGCGGGGAATCTTATTTTCAAATCATGTCTCTGCGACGGCGTGTTGCCCACTCAGCACTCTTTTGCCCGTGGGACGTGTGCCCAGCCAGCCAAGTGCATCGGAAGTTGAATGTTCGAAAACGGGTCGCACAACGCCACAACAGACGTCAATTGCGAGAGCACCTTTGTTGATGACACTGGGCTGCATTCTTAATCTTGGCATACAGTAACACGGCGTCCTGCGGGACCTTATCGTTTTGTCATCCTGCGACAAAAATCATTCACAAAAAATAAGCATTGACCTCAGGACCATGGCCAGTGCCAACAAACCTTCCTCTAGAGGTGATGGACAGAGCCCAAGCCTTGAGTTGGTTTCCTAACGCCTAGATATCGCGCCGAGGTACCGTTGAGGCTACAATATACGCCGTCTGTGTGATGAAAAAATGCCATGGTTACTCTGATATCAATCGTTCATTTGGGGACAGTTTGGCGTGAAGAAACACTTACAAATTTTGTAGCGATGTGCCGTCACCCAATTAATCGAAGAGTTTAGACTGGTCGGGGCGGTGTTGGTACAACATCTGCATGTGGCCGATATCGCCGATGTTCTGGGATCCCACATGGTCGCTGTTTTTTGCAGCTTTCGCAGTATTTTGGCCTTGCTTTCATTATAGATTGCAGAAACGAGGTGCAGCTCCTCCTTGGGCTCTTCGCGCTGCTGAAGTATTCATGAACTCCGTAGACACCGTAACGAAGAGAGCAAGCGTGGAATAGCGATCGACATGCTTTTAATAAACAGAGACCAAGAGTGAGGTAGGAAATGAAATGACTTGATCATAGTACTAAAGCTTACCCTTATCACGGACACAAAGCTCTGTGTTTGCTCGGGAGTCCTGTCTGCGAATTGAAGGATCCGAGGCAAACAGCAAAAACCACATTTTGGTTGCTCTCGTCTCTCTTGTTACAGTCACTGACGCCTCCAAGACCCATTATAGCCTTGATCGCATAGTCATATGAAGCTTCTTGCGCCTTGCGCATACCCCGTTGTTTCCTCAAATACCACCGAGTCGAACACCGGTTCGCGCCTCCTATTCTCCCGGAGATACGTGAGGTAACCTCTTATGCCTTGGACTGTCATGGATGATTTTCCACTCTCCAAAATATGAATTCTACTGGCGGCTTCGCGTTCCTGCACTAGCTGAAGGAATTCTGTGTATGGCGATACAGAAGAACTCTGCTGATGTCGACGGAAACCCTCGTGGTATCGTTGACGGGGCCAATTCTTGTTGCAGATGCTGTCTTGATCCCGCCGGGGTCAATTCCAACAATGATGGTCTCTTAGGCGTCTGGGCAGTCTTCCGGCTTGACGAAGACGGTCTCAATGCTTGTAAGGATCGTTGACCCTCTTTTCCAGTAATAGGTACCAGCCGAGACTGAGGGATGTGGTTGTTTGTCTCCTGCACTTGGGATTGCTGATGATTCTTCCTGGCATTCCCTACTCGTCGTCGAGCTGGCTCCTTGTTCCTCCTCGTCATCATCCTCCTCCTCTTCGTCCTCGAGGTTAGTCTCGACACCACAGATTGAGCTCTAGAGGAGATAAATATTTCTCTGGATAGAAGAGGCGTTCGGAAAGCCTGATTTTAGAGAGCAGCGGATTTGGGAGAAGCAGTGTCTTGAAGATTTGACAGACACTGAGACAATTCGAACCGTGGATATGAGGCATGTTACCCATTTCAAGGATGCACCGGAAACTGCGCTAGAGGAACACGAAAATGAGTCGGCCATTGCCAAAGTCAAGTTCTTGTAGCTCCTAGTTTACTTGAGACGGGTGATTCCTCAATACGCCGCTGCATAGTTGTCCGACTATCGCTGGGAGGCGTCAGTGTTAAAAGGCGACCCATTCATGAAGGACGACCTGCTCCTTACTTTCAAGATGGATCTTGGTGCTCGATTGAGTGCAAGAGTGGAACAAGAGTTTGCGCCAGAAGTGCATTCTGCGGTGGTGAATGCCATCCAAGATGGTGCAGTTCTCCTCCGGGAGGAGGTGCTGCGCAAGAGCAAGGAGCAACAGAGAGCATATAAGAACCTGCATTTGCAGTCGAGTCAGCTGCAGCATGTAGTTGAGTCGCAGAGGACAGACTTCTCACTCATGATCCGCCAGGTACTGCAGGAAGTGCTTCCTTATTTGGTTGCTTCCAAGCAAGTCCTATTTCCGAACCACATTACCCTCCACCCAGCTTCTGATGGAGCAGGGTCTTCGTCGTCTTAAGTACAGGCTATACCCTCATCTAAAAGACCAGACGCCCTGACCAGCTACAGCCTCAAGCCAAGCCGCAGCTTCAGTCCCAGCAGCCTGAACCACAGGCATCATGTTATCGATATAATCATACCTCGGCAACATCAGTATACAAGGAGTATGAGGAGAACCAAAGACGTGAGCGGCTGATCCGAGAGCGCAAAGCAATTGACTAAAACTTCTGGACACTCCCCGTCGACAACAGCGACTTGAAGCAGAAAAGTATTCGGAAAAAGGTATTCGATGAAGCGTTTTTTATTGCCAGTACCAGGACCATCGGAAGCCAGCAGGAGGAGCGCATCGTTAGTGCTTTAGCTGAACGTGATGCAATCGTGTCGTTGAATAATATGAGCACGAGTCTGCTCTCGCAGTTCTGCAAAGGAACGCATGATCGGCGCAAGGAAGAAAGGCTCGGAGCAAAGATACTCGAGCAGATGAAATAATGAAGAGTAGTTGACATAGAAGAGTTAGACATGGGTTACTAGAAGGGTTAAACATAGATCGTTACGAAAACGATTAATGGAATATATCACTGATCCTATGCTTCACCAAGGGAGGAGAGCAGAGCGATAGCGCGGTAGCATTGTAAAGGGCTGAAGAGGGTTGGGCATGAGTTGTAAAATACCGATATCGACCAAGCGTCTACAGCAAGGAAGTGCCATCGTTTGCTGTGGGCATCACGGTGTAGGTATGCATTGAACATTCTGAAGGCTATATGGAAATGTTCTTTCCGCTTTGTTAGCAGATGGCTAATGGCGAATGGCAGTGGCAATGGCATTGGTGTGTTCTAGGCGCCATGGCGCAGTGGAGCGCCAGACAGGCATAGCCTGAACTTTGAATATTTGAATGATGGATCGTCCACCATATAACCATAGTTAGAATTCTTAGGCAGATGTGCCTGATTCCATATACTTTCGAGGATTTGCCGTTACTGCACAGACCAATAATGATTCTCAAAACTGCAGCTCAGGTCGCGACAGTTTCAGATCGCGTGCAGTTCACGTAGGATGAACAGATCCGACAGTAGGACAGAGACACAGTAGCGTTAATGATGTGAGGAGCGTGAGGAACTGCATGAGCACAAATGTTGGTGCGGATCGGCGCTCACCGCGCCCACCTTTCAAAAGCCCGTCGCGCTGTCAAATAGTTGTGGAGCGCAGTCAGCGCGATTTTAGACTACAAGAGCGAGCAGGTGGTAAGTGGCTGATCAAAATACCCCTACATATTCATACTCGCGATACCATTGGAACACAATGCTCGGGGTAAACAAGAAAGATCGAGGGAGAAGATCAAAATTGCGAGCAGCTCCCACGCTTTAAATACTTTCGTACCTTGTTCTTAGCTTTCTTTTCACTCAGTTTCTTTCCCTCACTCGACACACCCATTTTCCAAAGAACACCAAAATAGCGATCAAGAACCTGTAAGACTGAAGTTATGCTTGATGATGAAGTCGGGTGTTGTGATAACGAGCTACATCTACCCTGCCAACTTTATGCTAACACAGATGGCGAACTTTGATATCTCACGGTGATATAGCCGTCGCTGACCACCAGGGAATCGAACTCTCGTGCACAAATCTCAGACCGACAGATACTGCCATCGCTCTTGGAGAACGCTCTCTCGTTTGTCTCTCTCCAGGTAATGTATGACCCATGAACACACGCAATCTGAATTAGCCATGGATACTCGTATGGTCGCTAACAAGATCAACTGTGTTTGCTTGGTGTATACCTTAGTCACTTAGTACCTTAGTGCTACCGTCATTGAACCTCTTTGTGAGATCTTGAATTCATCGTTGTTCTCCTCTTTATCGGCAGTTGGTAGCGCTGGATTTTCTAAAGGTACGAGAAACCTATAGCTTAGCTTAACGCCAATCTTCATTCACTCATAGCCAGCGCTAACCGTATTCTTTCTATTGCGATGGACGCAGCATCAAGACCACTGCCATGAGCAATCCACCCAACACTTCACCCGACATCGGGCGATCTGCCAGCAAGCCATTGACGCCGTCATCGACTGCTCATGGTCGATCTGTCAGCCATGGAGCCGCAACCGTGTTGTCTCAGCAAGCCAGCTTGAGTTCCGACGGCGAGAATATATCCATCTCGTCCCAAAAAACTAAAAAGCGGGACATAATTCGAAACTTCTTTCGGTCAACCAAACACGAGGATAAGGTCGTGGTTCAAGATGGTTCATCTAAGACAAAGATCCGCCACGCTCGAGCTGCTGGAGCCGACATCACCTCTGCAGTCCACAGTCTCAAAGTCAGCAGCTCTGGAACAGGGTCACAGCCCACAATCGGCAAGACTGGGGCTCGTTTGAATGTCTTCTTGGAGAACGTTACCAAAACATCCACTGAAATCGCATTACCAAAACTTGATGCGCGTATCGGCAGCACGTCCCAGCTCGCCCTGTGCATCACTCTTCTCCCGAGAAACATGACTTCTCCCTTGCAGCGCGAAGGTCTCGAGAGTGCCTATGAGCTCACAAGCGAAGCGTTGCGGACCACGCCGTCCGATGGTACTGCGCAGGAATGGATCAAGGCTATTGAACAGAACCCAATCAAACAAGAGCACCTCCGCTGGTTGGGGTCTCGCATCGTTGAGGAATTTATTAAGAATGCTGTCAAGGATCCGGTGGCTGTGTCTGAAGTCGTTCTCCTTGGCTCTGTCCTCGATCACGCACACTACCGCAAGTTGATCAACTGCTTCATTTCGGAGCTCCAAGAGTCCGCACTTCTAGATGTTGATCTGCTCCAAGGTCTCGTCCAGCTGGTCCAGTGTGCCGCGCCGACGTATCTTGACGCCGATGATCTTGTCAAGATCTTAAGTATCCTGAGAAAACGCCTCGGAGAAACCCATCAGCAGTCGCCAGAGCATCAGTACCATTTGACCTTGGCTGTCTCCCGCCTCCTTGATGTCATGGCCGAACCAGAGCACAAAGTCCAAGATCTACCTCGTGTCGAGGAAAGAGAGCCTCTGGCCTCAGTTCTCTCAGGATTGCAATCCAGCTCGGACCCGTATCTGATGTATCAAGCACTGTACGCATTTCAGGCCTTGCAGTATGTTCCAGACGACGAATCCGCTCTTCAAACCATCATGCGATACTCCTTAGGTGCCGCAGAGAGCCTTATCAAGGTGTCGGGAGTCATTCAGCTGAACTTTGACGGTCTATTCGAAGGGCTCAAGCAGATGCAAAAGACTGTCGAGGAGACTTATGGGATTGCCAAGTCCAGCTACGAAGGGATTAGCTCGTTGATCGATAGTGGGCGTGGCCTGTTCGATAGTCTCAGAAAAGGCCTTGTCGATGGCCACAAGCATCCATGGTACCCTGCCGTACTTACCGCTACGGCTCTCTGCCGGGCAGGCCAATTGGAGGATTTCAGCAAACTGGTCCGAGAGGCGCCTTGCCGTCGCGATCCTCGATTCCAATGGGGTGTCAACCAGCTCCTGGGCGAGATTGCGATTGATGATGAATGGCAGTCCTGCATCCGTGAGCAAGCTGTTAGTTTTCTAGGAGATCTGTACTTGAATGATACCGATTGGGCTCAGGACGACAGCGTCAGGTCCTGGATGCTGATCATTCTCGGCAAGATCTCGGAGGTGCCTGAACGTGCGGTCAGAGAAGTGGCTCTTCCTTTTCTGCAGGTCCCAATGAACAATGGCTCTGCCATCTTCGCAGATCCCTACCCTTTGAGATCTCATCTTCCTATCCCAATGAAGTCGCCACTTCTGGCCCTAGTGCAAGAGATACCTTACCTTGAGTGCGATCTCAACGACCTCCGACTTAGACGACTCCAGGATTACAGTCAGACCGTGTACATCCCTCCTCAGGCCAAGGCCAGCCTTCAGGCTGCTGACAAGGATGCTCTACCACTCATGAAGACGATCAAGGAGTTCCTGGAGAGCGACGGACAAGTGTTCTTGGTGCTGGGTGATTCAGGAGCAGGGAAGTCAACATTCAACAGATACCTTGAGCACGAGCTTTGGAGCAGTTACAAATCAGGCGGCCACATACCACTATTCATCAACCTGCCTGCTGTGGCCGAAAGCTATCGGGATATCATTGGCGCACAATTGCGGATGCACAGATTCAAAGAGGACAAGATCAAAGAGCTGAAGGAGAATCGGAATATGATCCTGATTTGCGATGGTTACGACGAAACGCAGCTCAAGGTCAACTTGCACTCGGAGAATATGCTCAATCAAATGGGACAAGTTGACACAAAGATGATTATCAGCTTCAGGAGCACCTATCTTGGACAGGGATACCGCGACCGATTCCGCCCTCAACAGAATGATCGGTACAGTACCGCTGCAGTTAATCTATACATGGAGGCTGCCATTGTTCCTTTCTCAACAGACCAGATTGAGGACTACATTGATCAGTTTGTGCGAGATCCAGAGGTACACAGACTGATTGGTGATGGACCCGTCTGGAGCACTGAGAACTATATGGATAAGCTGAGGTCGATCCCCAATTTGATGGAGCTGGTCAAGAATCCGTTTCTTCTTTCTCTATCGCTCAGAGCGTTGCCTGGCGTGGTCAAGGACGGAACCGATATAGCCAAGATCAAAGTGACTCGCCTGACGCTCTACAACTCTTTCATCGATCAATGGCTGGACATCAGCGAACGACGACAGGGTACAATCAAACTGTCAGCGGAGGCAGACAGCGCACGACAGGAGCTACTTGAGGACGATTTTGCCGCGATCACCGTTGACTTTCTAAAAAACCTCGCGGCTGCCATATTCAGGGAGCAGGACGGAAATCCAGTTGTCCAATACACGCAAAGAAGCGACAAAGGGACATGGAAGGTCGAGTTCTTCGGACCAAAGCCAGATATCACGCTCCTCCGAGAGTCCAGTCCGCTGTCGCGTTCAGGTGTCCAGTACCGGTTCCTCCATCGCTCGCTGTTAGAGTACTTTTACTCTCGACACATACAAGAGACCAGCGAGTCTGCAGAGGCGATGTCTGATGTTTCTCAAGATCTTGCCAAACACCCTCTAAGCCAAAGGACCCTTGTCAAGGAGCCGTCGATTGTCCAGTTTTTAGCCGAGCACGCGCAAGACAATTCTGAGTTCCGACAACGACTTCATCAGTTTGTCGAGCAATCGAAAACAGACGATACGGCAAGCCAAGCAGCAGCAAACGCCATCACTATCTTGGTTCGGGCCGGTGTATTATTCAACGGGGCCAATCTAGCAGGTATCAAAATTCCCGGGGCGGACCTGAGTGGTGGACAGTTCGATTCCAGTCAACTACAGGGAGCAGATTTGAGAAACACCAACCTATGCAACATCTGGTTGCGTCAGGCGGATTTGAGTAATGCGCAGATGGATGACGTCCGATTTGGCGAATACCCGTATCTTGAGGAAGAAAGCGACGTTGCATCATGCGCGTACTCTCCGGACGGGAAGTCACTTGCTGTGGGCCTTGTCAGTGGCACAATTAGCCTATACGATACTGCAACTTGGGAGAAGACATGCACATGTATTGGCCACACCGGCTGCGTTAGAAGCGTAGTGTTTTCGCCAAGTGGACAGCAGATTGCATCGGGCAGTGACGACGAGACTGTGCGGCTCTGGAACGCACAAACCGGTGCACCTGGTACCATCCTAAGCGGCCACATCGGTTCTGTTTACAGCGTGGTATTTTCGCCAAGCTGCCAGCAGATTGCCTCGGGCAGTGAGGACAGCATGGTGCGGCTCCGGGACGCACAAAGCGGTGCACCTGGTGCCATCCTAAGAGGCCACGCCAGCTATGTTCATAGCGTGGTGTTTTCGCCAAGCGGCCAGCAGATCGCCTCGGGCAGTTCCGACAACACGGTGCGGCTCTGGGACGCACAAACCGGTGCACCTGGTGCCATCCTAAGCGGCCACACCGACTACGTTAGAAGCGTGATGTTTTCGCCAAGCGGCCGGCAGATTGCCTCAGGAAGTGAGGACATGACGGTGCGGCTCTGGGACGCACAATCCGGTGCACCTGGCGCCATCCTAAGCGGCCACACCAGCTATGTTTACAGCGTGGTGTTTTCGCCAAGCGGCCAGCAGGTTGCCTCAGGCGGTAGAGACGGGACTGTGCGGCTCTGGGACGCACAAACCGGCGCACCTGGCACCATCCTACGCGGCCACATCGGTTCTGTTTACAGCGTGGTATTTTCGCCAAGCGGCCAGCAGCTTGCCTCGGGAAGTGAGGACAAGACGGTGCGGCTCTGGGACGCACAATCCGGTGCACCTGGCGCCATCCTAAGCGGCCACACCAGCTATGTTTACAGCGCGGTATTTTCGCCAAGCGGTCAGCAGATTGCCTCAGGCAGTGACGACAACACGGTGCGGCTCTGGGACGCACAAGCCGGTGCATCTGGTGCCATCCTAAGCGGCCACACCGGCTACGTTAGAAATGTGGTATTTTCGCCAAGCGGCCAGCAGATTGCCTCGGGCAGTTACGACAACATGGTACGGCTCTGGGACGCACAAGCCGGTACACCTGGTGCCATCCTAAGTGGCCACACCGGCTATGTTCATAGCGTGGTGTTTTCGGGAAGCGGCCAGCAGATTGCCTCGGGCAGTTCCGACACGACTGTGCGGCTGTGGGATGTACAGACCGGTGCACCTGGTGCCATCCTAAGCGGCCACACCGAATGGGTCTTCAGCGTGGTGTTTTCTCCAAGCGGCCAGCAGATTGCCTCAGGCAGTGGAGACAAGACGGTGCGTCTCTGGGACGCACAAACCGGTGCACCTGGTGCTATTCTAAGCGGCCACACCGGTTATGTTTACAGCGTGGTATTCTCGCCAAGCGGCCAGCAGATTGCCTCAGGCAGTGGAGACAAGACGGTGCGTCTCTGGGACGCACAAACGGGTGCACCTGGTGCCATCCTAAGCGGCCACACTGACTACGTTAGAAGTGTTGTGTTTTCGCCAAGCGGCCAGCAGATTGCCTCGGGCAGTTCTGACATGACGGTGCGACTCTGGGACGCACAAAGCGGTGTACCTGGTGCCATCCTAAGCGGCAACACTGGCTCTGTTTACAGCGTGGTATTTTCGCCAAGCGGCCAGCAGATTGCCTCGGGCAGCTCCGACAATACCGTGCGGCTGTGGGATGTGAAATCAGGTCTTTGCTTGGCCATTATGAAGGACTTTCATGGAAGTATCTGGTCAGTTGCATGGAACGCAAGTGCAGACGGCAGCTACTTAGCAACTGGCTGTAGCGATAAATCTGTTCGCATGTGGAAGGTCGAAGAGACTTGTCATCCCGTGTCTGTGCACCTAGTCTGGACTTCTAGGCATGACCGACTTGTCGTATCAGATACCAAAATCTGGAGTGCGCAGGGTTTAAGCAGTACAAATAGGAAGCTCTTAGAACAACGCGGCGGTATCAGCAAACATATTTCTTTGGAAGAGCCGTAGTTGTAGATAGTAGTAGCCACAAAATATTTATAGAGCCAAAATCATGGTACATCTCATTCATAGCAACGATGTTGTGTAGACATTGTGTTGACGGAAAAATCCATCGCATCCCTCGGTGATAAAGAGTTACTGTGAATCCGCACCTGACGGACAAATATTCATTGAGTTGAGCGTACCGATCTTCGCTTCAAGACTGTCACACAATTGTATGTCCTATCAGGCTCGCTCTTCTTACCAAAGCTCTCATGGACGTATCCAGCAAAGAGTACTGCGAAAGTGGAGTGGTTGATGCTATCTCATCTATTGTCTCGTATGAAAGACATGCCATCAAGACAGGTAACAAAAATTATCATGAAAACACAAGCGCAACATAAAGCTGCGCACAATAATTCTCAGCGCGAACCTCCCTTTATTATCAGCGCTGTTGATGCTGTTGATGCAGCACTACGTGGGCTTACGGACGCTTCCTTCCAAGCCAAGGTTCTGGACACTGATGGTACAATAGAAGTTGTGCTAGTAGTAATAGGGACGGGCATCATAATGGTATCAAGTTGGGTGAGTGGGGCTGAATGGCTTGCTGGCTAACTGTGGTTATTATATGAAAGGATTGTAGCGATAACACGCGTGGTGCCTGGAACAACAGGATCGCCGCTGAAAAAGAGATCTGCTTCTTTGTGTTGTTTCAGTTTTGCCTTTTTTTCCCCTGAAAATTCATGTTCAACATTACGCCTTCATCCACCTTTGACCCCTCGCTCCTTGCCCTATCTTTTCAAGAATGCTCGTACCCCTTTTTGTTCTCCCATTTTTTTGTATTGTGCGTTCGCTCATCACCATTCCGTTCAAGTGGAGCACTTTTGCCACTCTTGACTCAAAAGTTTGGTAGCTTTATTCTTCGTTCCTCGACGTCCTCCTCCACTGGCCCTCTTTTCATTCTAAAACCACTCTCAACATCCAAGATAGTGATGATACACTCAAGCATTTCACTCAGGCTTTTCCGGTCCTGTCTGATACTCCTTGCAATAATCTCTCTCGAGGCGCTGGATAACCTGGCTCCAAACGGCGCACGAATGGCTATGGCAAGTCCCATAGGCTCCATGGCATCCACTCCACCCCCGCTTCCAGCGGCCATGTGATTGGGCGGTTTGAGTGGAGAATGGTTCAAGATGTACCTTTCGCTGTTTCCTTACAAGTGGACAACTCTGTCGTGAATGAACGCCAGTGTTCAATGTCTTTGAAGAGAATCTTCGTGGAGTAATATCACCGAGAGATGCCAGGATTTCAAGATACTCCCACTAAAGTTGACCTGTATGTTTAGATTTCGAAGAAAAAACTTTGTGAAGGCAATGGCAATCTCTTACAACAGTGCTAATCTAGAACAGCCTTGGTAACTCCCAACGCGTGCGAGAAAGCGTTTTTCACTTGGAACATGTAATGACTGCAAAAGGAGGCCATGGAAAGGTTACACGGAGCAAACTGTGTTTCATGGCGCGGTGCACTTGCAGAGACTTGACGTAGCATTTAATTGCCCCGCTGCCCTCCAAGAAACACGTCTTCTGAAATGCGTTCGTTCGTTCTAAAACGCCAGGACGGTGTGAACATGTACCTTGCGTATAGTTTATGCTGTTATGTTTGGTCTAAATACTCAAGCTCGACAGGATTCTACTTCTTTTGGTAGGGTTTCTTGCCCTTGTTTGCATGCTGTCCCTTCGCATTGCCTTTTTGTTTTCCTGTCGATGGCGCAGGGGCTGGTGTAGGGGGTCGCCACTTCTTTACCTTTTCCAGCACACTCTGTACAATGTCACGCTCCCCAGAGCGCACAATAGCAGCATTTCTCTTATTCTGTGGTTGAGTGTCCTGAGATTGCTTCAGAAGTGCCTTATCATCCTGTTGGAATGATTTAGTGAAGGTCAGTCGTAGGAGCAGTCTCCATAAATAAACGGTTCTTTCCAGAGCAAAAACATACCTTTGCGCTGGATGCATATTCGGCGATTTTGGTTTCAAAGAGTTCTCTCAGGACCTTTTGAACTTCGAGCGTGAGTTTTGTGCTAGGCAGTTTTTTTCCTTCTACAACCGTTGTCCTGAACTCGTCGATGGGCATCATTAAGATCTTGACACATCCAATCAACTCTTCTGGGATCTCATCTCCCGCCTCCAGGATGAAAAGACTAGGAGCATGATCAGAACAAGTAAAAACAGGTCAACAAGACAGCCAAAAAAAAAGTAATCCTCGAATGAAGTGGACGGCTGAAGACCCCCTGATCGCCTTACTCTTCCAGTCCATCATGTTCCAGCAGCCATTCGACCTTTTCGTCCTTGTCCTGGTCAGTTCCAACTGTGCATTTGGCCACAACAGATTCACCACTGATCTCGGCAATGTTGTGAGGGTTAGGCACATCCACGAAACCATATTTTCTAAGAAGATCTGTTTTTGGTCATCAGAACAGAGGAAGTGTTAGGGACCTTGGCAGTGCGCGACGGGCGTATAACCACGAGTGTTCTCCTCTCGACGTCGACTTGCCTGCATTGCACAGGTCTCCATAGGTATTGTACTATGCACGATGGTTCCAGAATTGAGAAGATTACAAGTCAGTATCGTCGTAGCGATATAAAAACCCGTCCCCCCGCTGTGGGCCAACTTCGCATGAACATACGATCTGTTGACCAGTCTTGATTGACTTGATCGCAACCATTCTCAGGCAGTCCTTCTCGTGAAACAGCCTTGCCTAAAATAATAATTTCGACAGATGCATGTAAAGTTTAGATAATGATATGAGAAATCCACATTGAGACTAATGACATATCCCTGGCGAGTGCCTCATTACGTTGTTATAACCAGTTTTGTGGTTGAGCATGTCGGCCATTGGAACCATTGACACGGTGACCTTCTCTTCCTCTTCATCCTCGTCATCCTCGTCATCACTCATATCCTCATCCTCGTCTTGGCCTGGCAAGGTATCATGAAATGCATAGGCCATAATCAAGGAACCCATCCTGTGAAAAATCTTCAAAAAAGCTGCTTCATCCTGATCCTTGACCGGAAACAAATCTGAATGGCTGTTGATCAAAGGCCACAACTTTTCTGCGAAAATGGATTCGGCCTCATCCTTTCCAATCTTGTCTATGTTAAAAAGATTGCATATTGAATGAGCATAGGGAGGCATTCTTTTTGGTCAGACCCTTTCCAGACGAAGTGCTCTAAAGCCGAAGAATGGGTGGCATTTCATGGCACAGGGCGGAAAAGCTATTACCCATGACTCCAGTGCCAGCAAGCTCCTGTAATTCGTCCGCGCTCCAAAACATGGGTGTTGAAAAGTTCATGGGAAGTATGTCTAGTAAAAATACATGTCGCGAAAAAAAAAGAGATCGTGATCAGCTCTTGAACATTGATCCCATACAACCCACAACCTGGATCTAACAATTCTGCCTTACCAAAGTACGGCCTCCAGTGAGACTCTCCTCCGCGGCAGTACTCATAGATCATGCACATCATCAATGGGTTCCAACCCTCCAGGTCCGAGAGATCAATTTTTTGTGCAAGAGCCGAGGTCTCGGGTGAAAGAAGCAAAGGTCGTGGAATTGAAAAAAGCTCTTCATCTTTCTATTGAAATCCGCCAAAAAAAAATCAATGAGTTTAGTTAGTGTTCTGATCCAAGATGCGTGCTAGTGAAGTTGCGCCTGAAGATAACTTTGTCTAATCAGAGAGATCGAGTCCGACACCCTACGTTGATATCAGCCACGGCAACAACGCCTCGTCCCGCGCCTTCTGCAGAGTAGTCCTGAAGCGAGACTGACTTTGAAACAGTGGCCCCGTTGGCCTCGAGCCATGCGAGGAATGTAGAATTGACTTGATCGAAGGAGCTCATGGGTGAAAAAGTGGCATGTACAACAATTACAATGAAAGAGAACCAAAAAAAAAAAAGGGCAAAAAGGGCATTATGCAGCTTGGTCGTGGCTTGTTAAGTTTTGCCACCAACCTTATTTTCATTTCAGCAACTAAACATTATCAGTTCGCGAGGATGAGCTGCCGTCCATCTCTGCAAGGACCATCAGCCAGTTCGTTCCGGCCTCGTTTCGCATTTGCTCAATCCTCCGCCTATATCCATCGGCTCCTCCATCATCCGACGAAAACGACCCGATTGGGGAAGAGGGTCGCAACCTGGGTGAGATAGCTCCGCTGGGCAGGGGCATCGTCGGAGCCTTCTTCAGTATACCGCGGGATGCCTGTCGCTGGTGGCCCAGAGCTGATCCTGCCCCTATTCCTCCTCCTGGAGCCATAGAGTTTGAACGCTCCAGCTGGATCGAAGCAATAGATTTTTCGAGATGGGCCAGACGGTGTCGGTGTACATGATGATCGTTACGACAAAGCGAATGGTCAACAGTCGGGTCCTGCTCATCGGTTGCAAAACTGACAGTGGCCAATCCAGTCTCTTTCTTCTTTGGTGCGCGTTTCTTGGCCTTGTCCCGCAGCTTCTCCTTGCCCTTTGCAGTATCTATGTCGACGCTCTTACTCTTTTCGTTCACTTCTTGAACGGATGGCACATCCTCAGTCGGCGAGCGGACTAGCCTGCCAGCCTTTTTCTTCTTTCTCTTCTTGACTGCCAGCTCGGGAGAATCTGGAATAGCATCAGAGTCATGAACAGCACCACAGTCATCATCGCTGAACATGCCCTCCAATGCCTTGACATCGTCGTCCGCAGCAACCATAGGCTCATCTTCGTGGTCACGGTCCAGAATAACCATTCTCTTGACCCTTTTGTTCGACTTTAGAAGCTTCTTCCTGACAAGCTTATTGACGGGTGACTGAGCTGTAACTCCTACTCCAAGACTGGCTGTGGCACTCAGGTCCTCCTCTGTCACGATGGCGGAAACAGGTCGGACGGGTCGGTGACCGTGAGAAATCTCCTTTGCAAACGTAGCGACTGGTGCTGAGGCAGCGGGTATATTGGCCACGTTGTTGATGCTCGAGATGGTTGTGGAGAAGGAGGATGGGCTCATGTTGGACAACGCTCGTTTCTCAGTGAAGGACGCAAACGTGCCGTCCAAGAGCAAATCGTGGCCATTGGCCTTGAAGACTGCTAAGATCTGAAGCCGATGGTTGGGCTAGTTGGTGCATTGTTTTTTTTAAAAAAAAAGGATTCCAAATCACTGTCAGTATCGTCCAGTGCTTTCCCCTTCCTATAACAAGTAAAAAACGAAGCCATTGCATGCTGTCAAATATACCTGAAGTGCGCAGAATGGGTTGCCTTCCGACCAAACTTCACGGATTCCTGGAAGAGCAGCTAGCCGACCGACTTCGGCGGCTTCGCCCAGGTGGTTCTCGCGGACATCAACCATCTCCAAATTCCAAAGTCTCTCCAGTCCTGAGAGGCTTTCGAGTCGGTTGCCGCGTAGGTCGAGCGTCGCAATATTGCCTAGAATTTGGTAGATGGATTGAACGCCCGAGATCATGTTGTACGACAGGTTGAGATGACTCAGATTGTGCAGATGGATCAGGCCCGAGGGTGGTGAGAGAAGAAGATTGTGTGACAGATCCAGGCTGACGATCGACGGTGTACACATGAACGTGTCATTGCGTGTCAAATCCGGAAGCGAGTTATCGGACAACGAAAGATGGCGTAGCACTGGCCACATCTTGAGAGAGGCCAAAATACACGCTTCATCTTGCTGCTCGACGGGAGTATCTCCTTGTGTTTGCAATGAATGTCCGTTGGATGTTGAGTCCTCTAGTGCATCGGAGCTCGCGCCTTCAGATCCTTCAGCGGAGATAGAGGCGTCCTTTAGTGCCTCCTGTTGTTCCTCCTTGATCAACACAGCTCTATTCTTGTCCCGAGAGATCCTCTGTTGCCGTCTCCGCTCGCTGTTGACAACGGCTGTGACCAACACATCATGCACGTCCTCGATGCCCGATTGAATCACAACCAAGGACTTTAACTGTGGCATCAGCGTCTCCCACCCATCCACGCACTCTGCTGGGATCTTGTGCAACTCTAAATGCGTGAGCGCAGGAAACGTGGCAGCGAGAGGCAATAAGAGCAACGAGGGGCTCTTGCTCAGGGGTTCATCCAGATCCATATGCATCGACTGCCTGTGGTTGAACATACTGAGCA
The DNA here is from genome assembly GCA_029449245.1 of Mortierella alpina. Taxonomy (NCBI): domain Eukaryota; kingdom Fungi; phylum Mortierellomycota; class Mortierellomycetes; order Mortierellales; family Mortierellaceae; genus Mortierella; species Mortierella alpina. The sequence goes on along the minus strand of JANATF010000001.1, from coordinate 1,612,558 downwards.
TGGCGTTTGCACTAAATCCCTCGATCCTGCCTTTTCCTTGGAGCTGCCTGTTATTCCCCGGCGGGATCTTGGCCACTAGCCGAAGCGTGGGCACATGCCGCAGAAATTTGTGGATAAAATGAATGTCGTCTGTGATCGTCAGATTACTAGAGTTCAGCGAGGCTGCCGTTGACCACTGCTTCCAGCCCGTGATCAGCGTGAGGGTCGAGAGGGCTGTCGACGAGAACGAGCGAATGGACTGAGGTCGGTCTGGTGAGGTCGCTGGCGGTCCCGCCGCAGCAGGAAATGAGGCGTGACTCGTGGCGTTTGGCAAGCCCTTGCGCGGAGTTGCCGTCCCAACCGTTTTTGAAGATGTCCCGTCCCAGCCCTCAAGCTCGATGCCGACCTGCTCGAAGCGCTCGAGTAAATAAAGAAGATAGTACAGGTCGAGGGGAAAGACGGGCGAGCGCAGCTGGGCCGACAGATGAAGCTGGCGTTCTTTTGGACTGGAGTCTGCGAGGACGGCGCCTGTTCCGTCCCACGCTCCAGTGTAAGCGTCGCGGTCCAGCACCGATGAAGAGAGAAACCCCTCTGACGGCAGCAAGGACGACGGCGTGATAGTGCTGACGACCGAGGAGGTGACATTCCAAAGCGACGACACCATGCCCGAATAGGCGGCGGCCATAGAGTCTGCTGGAGTTACGAACGAGCGGGCGTTTGCAGCTGCTGCTGAGGAGCCAAAGTTGGCGTGTTCTGGAGCAGTGGGTCCGTTGCTCTGGTTGCTGCTGTTGCTGTGGTCATTGCGGCTGGTGCCTTTGGGCGATGCGGACGGGACGAGCAGGCGACGCTGGTTGGAGCGAAGGTAATGCGAGAGCGTGCGGATATACTTGTCGCCAGGGATGGGCTTGTCCATCGCGTGGAATGCGTTGCAGTGCCGTTGGGGAGGACGGGCAGGGCGTGGGATGCAGATGCAGAGAGGGAAGGGTGGTGTGAATCAGAAGAGGAGTTGCGTGAGGCAATGCAATGGCAAAAGGTGCTTTTTTTTCTCTGGGGGGACTGGACTGGGGGAGTGATTTCCTTGTTTTCGCCCTTGTGTGCACACCCCCTGAGTCCCCCAGCAAACTCTACGCTGCCTGTGCACATCGCCCGTCTGCTGACCACGCCCTAGAGTGCCCTGCGCGCAAGACTCCAGTGGCAGCAGAACAGTGGCACACCTGGGTCGCTGTCGCTGACCGTCAGACCAATATGCGTCGTAGAGCCAGCAAGACAAAAAAAAAGAAACACAAAAGCAAACAAGCACATGCATGTCTTTACAAACCGTCCATGCGATGCATACCCGCGCAAATATACAAGCGTCTTGCATTCGCGTGGCCTGTATCACATGGTGCGTCGCATGCCGTTGTTTTCTCAGAGTTCACGAGCCCTCTCTTAAGCTGTGTAGATCATTTAGGATGAACGCACGACCTTGTGGCCTTTCATCAGAAGTAAAATTCTTGAGAACTGGTATCATCCGGGTTTTGCGTATTCACGGTAGAATGACACCCTATTTCGGCGAGCATTGAGCTACGCTGTCAAGTATAGTAAGTGGTAGGAGGGACGACACTCAGTACCCTGCAGCCACAGCTCGTTGCTTCCTCGTGTCACTCGAGGCATAGATGTAGCCATCGACCTCTCGCATCACAGCCTGGATCTCTGCCTTGGCTTCCACTCGATCAAACAACGTGACACTGTGCCCGGCAGACCTCAAGAATTGGGTCTCAGACCGAGAATACCCCTTCTCAATATCAACCACATTCGGCATCAACTGGTGGTGGATACGCGGGTTCTCGATAGCTTCCATGATGTTCTGGCCGTGGTTATAAACGTTGAGCATGGTCTAGATTTTCAAGAATTGACACAGTTTTAGCCAAAATGAAAAAAGGTCATATCATGAAGTAGATACATTTCTACACAACTGCTTTACCTGAAGTGCAGCGGTGGTGATTCTCGATCCTCCACTTCCTCCAATCGACATCTCAAACTTGCCATCTCGTTCAACAATGGTCGGTACAGAGGACGAAAGCGGTCGTTTGCCCGGCTCAGGGTAGTTGAATGGAGAGGGTTGCAAGCCAAACGCGTTGGATTGACCGGGGATCGAGAAATCATCCATCTCGTCATTCAAGATCACGCCCGTTTTGGGATCCAGCAGCTTGGAGCCAAACAATAGATTCACGGTCGATGTCAGAGACACAGCCATATCGTCCTTGTCCACAGTTGAAAGGTGAGTTGTGCCATGGTTGTCAATAGGGCCCCAATGAGGATTGTAGTATTCGACCGGAAATGTGCGCGTGTCTGAAATATTGGCACGGATCTGTGAAGCTGTATCCTTGGAGATCATGGAGCAGATCGTTTCCTTGAGGTCTGTAAAGTCAGGGTCGCCAAGCTCTGTTCTTTGCGCATAGCCGACTAGTTTGCGAAGCATTGGTACAGGCATTTAGCAAGATGAAATGATTGCGTAGAGTACTTGTACGGACCAGGCCTTACAGGGCCAGAACAACTTACATTTCATGGCCTCGACCAGATGATGAGTGTCCAAGTCTGCCGAACTCGCTGACTTGCCCACGTTGTAACGCTCCAGGATGTTGAGAATGCTGATGAGGACAGGACCACTGGCAGGAGCGGGCGCTGTATATACTTTTCTTCCTTGGTAATACCCGACCACTGGCTCCTTGATCAATGCCGTGTACTTTCTCATATCGTCCAGGGTGAGTATGCCTTTGTTCTTTCTCACATGATCCACAATGTCCTTTGCAATCTGTCCCTTGTAAAACGCATCGGCCCCCTTCCTTCCCACAATTTCTAGTGTATCTGCAAGTGCCTCCCGCTTGATCCAATCTCCTTCTTTCAGTGCGATGCCTTCCTTGGTCGCATAGACACGGGACCAATCAGGATCAGTCTCTATCATGTCCTTGACCAAAGAGATCCTCCGCGCCAGCTCGGGTCCAACAGCCCAACCATATCTAGCCAGCGTCACCGATGGTTCAAAGAGTCGTTCCCACGGCAACTTGCCGTGCCGCTTATGAGCCAACTCTAATCCGCGGATCTCGCCGGGAACAGCAACAGCAAGTCCACCGCGTTGTGCAAGAACAGGATCCTTCTTAAACATAGTGGGGAACGAGGCTGCAGGTGCCGTCTCGCGGAAGTCAATCATCTCCACCGTGCCGTTGGGCAGCCGAATGGCCATGAAGCCGCCACCCCCGATACCGGCTGAAAAGGCGTTGACGGTTCCGATACAGAGACAGGAAGCAATGGCAGCATCGACTGCGTTTCCGCCCTCTTTCATGACTAGGGTGTGTCGTGGAAGGTGGTACAAATCGAAGAATACTTTAGCATGGCATGTTGCGCAAAGGGGATACGAATTTTGCTACTGTAGTGAGGAAAAATTCAGGGGGTGGATGAGGGCACAAAAAACAATAGAGTGCAAGGTACGACATGAGAAACTTTCCGCATATGGAACACAACTTCTCTCACCTTCAACTCCAATTTCTGAGCAATGGATCTCCTCAGCAGCGACAGCACCGTTCTTGGCCTTGATGAGGACAGGTGTATTCTTCTCGATCGCTGGTAATGAAGGCAGAAAAATGGTCGAGTGAACGTTAGCATAATGGTCCACAGTAAAAAGCTCAAGGGTAATGCGTCGACGAAGCTCACAGCATTTATCAGGCACAACGACGGCGGTCGAGGACCTACCTGGAGGGGCACCCAGCTTCATCATTACCGAGACAGCCAAGGCGATGAGGAGCAAGGCGGATATGGACACTAGAGAGAAGATGATCTTTTTCCTCAAGCTCGCGGAGAGAGACCTCTTGACTCCTGGTCTTTTGGTTCCTGGCGACTGGCCATCAAGAAGTGCCGTAGTTTCTGTCTCGTTCGGCATTAGACTAGAATTCGACTGGCCAAGCTCTGCTCTTGCGAGAGCGCCAGGGTGGTGGTTCGCCATCATACGCGGTTGCTGGCAGTGTTATCTGTCGTTAATGTTTAGCTACTTTGTGGAGTTATGGGCTACGATGAACAAGGGCACAGAAGATAGAGGATGGGGGAGAATGAGAGTGAGCGTGAGAGTGGGGGTGAGTGTGAGAGAAGGAGCATACTATAGTTGCATAAATTTGTCCTCGAGGATCGAGGAAAAAGGTGCAGCAAGGGGGAGGGGTGTAGAGCAAGCGGCCCGAGCGAGGATCAATATTGGTTTAGGTCACGTGGGAGGCGATCGGCCGGTCGATCGAGCTTCGGCGTTGACATTGGATCAGTTGTCGAATGTTCGAAATTTCGCTTCTCACTTCGGACATTGACCGCGGACACCGACACTAACAGGACAACGCGAAGCAGGAAAAAGAATATGCCATTCGCACAGGTACAACCTTGGCAACACATCGCAAAGAGTAGCTTCTTGGCGAGCATTGTTTAATGTGCGCAGGAGTTTGGTTGATTTTCGTGACTGATGCATGCATGTTGCGCAATATTAGATTGTGATCGGTCCTCCAGGATCGGGCAAGACGACATACTGCAATGGAATGTACCAGTTTCTGAACGGCATGGAAAGGTCAGTGTGAAGCAAAGGGAGTGGCAGCCAGCAAGAGGCGTCTCATGGTCTGAGGAAACCATCCCTATTTTATTCTCTTTGTCTGACTTTTGCCCTGTGATCACTCTGCTAGAAAGACAACGATCGTCAACCTCGACCCAGCGAACGAAGCACTGCCATACCCAACCGATATCTCAATTCTGGAACTGATCTCGCTCGAGGACACTATGGAGAATCTGCAGCTTGGACCGAACGGCGGGATCATTTACTGTATGGAGTACCTCGCAGACAACATGGATTGGCTAGAAGAAAAACTCAAGGCCTGCGGAGACGACTATGTTGTTTTTGACTGCCCTGGACAGGTGGAGCTATATACTCACAATGATGCCATGAAGCGGATCCTGAACAGGCTCGAGAAGATTGGGTATCGGGTAAGCAACTCATTCAGCTGACATGAAATGACTGAGGAAATGAAAAGGCTCAGCTGTGGCACCTCTTGATCAATTACTCATTCCGACATATCCTCGTTTCGCATAGTTATGTTGCGTACACCTGGTCGATGCACATTATTGCACAGATGCTGCAAAATTCATCTCTGTGCTGTTGCTGTCTCTCAAGACCATGCTCCAACTAGAACTGCCTCATGTGAACGTCCTCTCCAAAATCGACCTGATAGAGACCTACGGACGGTTACCCATGTCCCTCGACTTTTACACCAACGTCCAGGACCTGAGTTTCTTGCACTACCACCTGAATCAGGACCCGTTCATGAAGCGTTTTCAACAGCTGAATGAGGCCATGTGCAGCTTGATCGAGGATTTTGGACTGGTCGGATTTGAGACGCTCTGCATCCAGGATAAGGAATCAGTAACGAAGGTGGTCCGTGCTATCGACAAGGCTGGGGGCTATGTCTTTGGAGGTCTGGAGCAGGCTAACGAGAGCATCTTCATGACGGCGATGCGGGAGGGGTCAGAATGGAACAACTATGTTCAGGATGTACAGGAACGGTATGTGGACGGAGATGGTCGCCATGAGGATCTTGAGCGATTTGCGAGAGAATACAAGGCGGATCCAGAAGACGAGACACAGGATCACATCAGCGAAATAAAGGAACTCAAGGACGGTCAAAAACGCGTAGGATTTGTAGACGAACAAGAGCATGCATAGCAATAAAACAACTCTGTTGTCTACGGCATTTTCCCATTGCTTTTTTTCTTGTTACGTAAAAGACCTTGTTTTTGAAGGCTACACCGACGTGGCCAGACTTAGCCAAACGGGCTGTTCAGAACGAAAAGCGCTATATTGAGGAGAATCGTTTTCGCCTTAATGAAACTCCTGGCTAGCCACTGGCTAAGAAACGGATAGTAAGGACGAAAGCGAGAAGGATGAGGACGAGGATATTGATGGCCACCGGCTGAACATCCATAAAAGGCGCCTTCATGCAGATGTGTCCACACGAATATGGGGAATCGACCCTTTCGTGGTGTACACGCGCGTGCGGAAACAAGATAAAAATTCACGCGCCTCCTTTTTCGCCTTTCCACTTCTGTTCTCGTTGTTCCTCGCACCTCCTTTCACCTTGCATCTCGCTGTTCTCGCGTTCATCTGTCTGTGTCTTCTCTTGCTGCCTCACTTCAGCTGTGTCCACCAGCATCCCAATACGCCCAAAAACGAGACTGCACCAAAGAGCCCACGGCTGTCACCTGTCAGGCAAACCTGTACACCCCAGTCCTCGCCTGTCATCACACTCTGCTCTCCAGGCAACGCCATTGATACCCCAGTGCCCCAGTGTCAGCCATGAGCATCTTCCAGACTAGATCCAGGTCGGGCAGCACCGCTGCTGGCGGCCCCGCCCATAGCCTCTTCCAGTCTCATCCCCAGTCTCAGCAGCAACAGCAAGTTCAGCAGCAATTACATGCGCAACACCCCATGGCGGGTCATCAGACTTCCTTATCATACAATCCTCAGAGCCAGCATCCCGACTCAACACACTATCAGGATCATCCCTTATCACCGAACCAGCAGCGGCATCTTGCAGCACGACCCTCGGCTGCTGCACGGCCGCAGCTGTTTTCAGACTTTTTCAGACGATATGAGCTCATGATAGAGTTGTAGGTGCACAACCAATACTTTCAGTGTGTCACCAGCAACCCATTGCACGGGATGCACTAACCTTGTCTTTTCGCTTCTCTCCTATGTATGTCTCCTGTATTTCTGCTGTGCTTAGTACCAATCTTCGGAACCCGCACCATTGTCCCTCTGGAGTATATGTGATGCCCGCTGCCGATAACATGAACTGTACGTAGTGGCACTGCTCTATGCTATTTTTGCCTCGCGTCTGATGTGCTCGGTTTACAAAAAAAAACACACACACAAAGGGGAGGAGGAGGGGGAGGAGGACGCTTGTGTTTTTCCCGCGCTACCTGACCTTGGCATGGTGACCGTGGTGTCCTGGGAGCCATATTAACACTAGACCCTTTCATTCTTTCATCATGGCCGTTTCGAATCAGTGTGGTTCGGCACGCTGTTTGTTCACAAGGGTTACTACCGCAACGCTGTCTTCAAATTCAAACTGGTGATTCCACCCGAGTACCCAGACCGACGACCAACCGTCCACTTCTTGAGCGACATGTGGCACCCGTTGATCGATGCAAACGGCCAGCTGGCACTCCAGTACCAGTTTCCGCAGTGGCGACCCCACCGCGATTACCTCTTCCATGTGCTTCACTTTGTCAAGGCCGCATTCAAAAAGTGTGTCCTGGACACGATTGTAGAGAAGCAGGCAGTGAACAAGGAGGCTCTTCGAATGTGAGTCGGATGTGCCAGGTTATATATATATGTCGTAGAGGATGTCGAGTCAGAAAAACTTACCGGCAGAGGACTTGTCTCGGTTATAGGTATCGGAATGAGAATACCATTTTTGCAAAGTTGGCACAGCAGCGAGCACAGCTCTCTATCACGGAGTCCAATCTGTATGACAATTATCCAGCCAACAATTCTATCAAGTTTGGACCTTTGAGCGATGATCAGTTTGGTAGGATGCATCCTTGCTCTATACTCTTTCGTTCGAGTTTTGATTCTCCAATGGCTCACAGTTTTTTTTTCTCTTCGCGCTCTTCTAGTTGAACTCAAGCGGAAAATGATGGGCAATGTGGTGAGTTTATGGTCATGTATTTCGAAGGAGATGTTGCAAACTCTACGGCACGCACACAATGCTTCCTTATCCTTCTTCGGGCAGACATATTGACAGTTCCTTTCTTCTACCGGAGAAATAGAAATCACTCTCATCTGATCCGTCTCCACTAACGGGAGACAAGCGCTCAACCTCAATGGAGTCGTTCGCCACTAGGATCCTCGACTGAAATGCGGATCAAATCTTGTAGTAATAAAACACCATTTCCAACGAGATTTATTGCGTGGTTCCCACTTAGGATGATGTCTCTGTCTTCAGTGATGCAATCCCAAGAATCCATATGTTCGATACATGCGATTCGTGGTCCTCAGTCGCTGATGCACTGTGAGCGAGCTCTCCTCAATCTCGCGCAGATCCTCCATGACTCTGTCTTGCAAGCCATTCGCTCTGGTCAATCGCGCAGCAAACGATCTCAGCAAGTGCACTTCGCACAGGATCAAGCCCTGGGTCCTGTAAGGGACCTTGCCCTTTTTCGCCCTCATCCTGGTCAATCTCTCTACACTCAGCTGCAACGAGTTAGACAATGGCTCCTCACCAGACGGTGTGGTTGCACTAGAGGACGACAAGTCGTCATATTCTTCCAGAAATCCTGATTCTGTTTCCTGTGCAGCAGAAGCGCTCCTCATACGCCGTCCGTGGCTCTCCTGTGCGTTCGAATGCCCATCACACTCTGAAGACGCCAAGTTCAACAGCTTCTCTACTTGCCGCAAGGAATTTTTCATTTGAAGGGAAACCACACCCAGATTACGTCCGGCAATCTTTTGCCAGGAGCTCTTGGCCTGTGCCGAGACCGCCCATAGGAGCAACAAGCTGGGTCCAACGGCGAGGAAGGCAAAGTTGAGTTCATTCGCCTTGAGCAGCTTATCAAGGGCTGCCATAGCGACTTCGACGTCGACTTTTGTCTTTTGGACCTGGATCAACAGTGTCTGCACCAAGTGGCCGGCGACAGCACCCTTGAGTGGAGTCTATACAAAACAGATGAGTGATCAAGTCAGAAAATGTTTGGAAAAAAATCTGTCATGATTTCTGAGATCTAATAGCATACCTTGAGCTCGTGTTCATATGCTCGCATCACAACCGAGATATCGCCGTTGTGTACGGCTTGTGAGAGTGCTGCTAGGTCCTCATGTCCCATTCGATAGTGTTCCTTTCCAAAGTCAAGCACCATGCGTTCCAGACTCTACAAGCACACAAGATGGTATAATCAGAAATCCCGTAGTAGCATTATAGGTATTCTTTGCTTTTTTTTTTGCAATGCGCTCAAAGTCAAGCATCGATCTGTTCCAACGACTTACCGCAATATCAGATTTCAGACTTTCGTTCCCCAACATCTGAAGCGACCCTTGGTCATCGGTGTGTCGAATAATGGCCATAACCCTCATGGAGGGCTCCCAAACCCAATCCGTCACGAATCGTTTGGCCGTGTCCCATGCCTCTTCCAAGAACTCATCCAGATCTGCACGGTGCTCGCTCACATATCGAAGGCCGTACTTCAGGGCGAAATATCCCATCAGGGCTGGAATCCAGATCCGAGTGAGCCACGACGGACGATGGAATTTCTCTGCTTGCTTCTCAGTTTCCTCAACATAGCGCGGGATCTGGATTTGGATGAGATCCTTCAAATGCTCCAGAGTCTCACTGCTGCTCAGACTGGATACGCCGTGCAGATTGCCCAACATGGTCAAGGATCGAGTTGCAGTCCTGGAGGGGACTTTTTGTTGCTGAGGGTCTGTCAGATGGTGCGTGTCCTTGGATGCCTTGTCGAGAACTCGCTCAATCAGGCACACCGTCTTGGAGATTTGGTCCAGTACAAACTTTTCAGCCCTCCTCTGAGAGTTCTCGCTCGCGTATGAAAGGGATCCTGAGGAGGAAGAGGAAGGTGAGCCCAAGGTCGAGTCTTCTAGATGTTCAGCATTCAGGTTGAGTCCCTGCTCAGCCAGAAGTCCAAGACACTCTGCCTGGTACTCTTTGATCCGCTGAAGCTGTTTGCGGTGGCTACTGATTTCGTAATGGATCGCGACTGGGAAGGAGACGGGTTGTGAGATAAGATGCTTCTTGAGAAATTCGGGAAAGTACCGGATCATCTGCAGGAGGCGCGTCCTGCGTTCTTGGTCTTCAGCCGTCTCAATGAGCGAATCAAGGTGGTCCCGAGTGGAGACCACGACCGATTTGGTCAATGAGAAGATCCGATGAGGCGAGGCTAGAAGCACAATATAAAAAAAGGAGCATCTATTTTTTTTAGCGAGGTGGAGGAGAGTGCGGGTTTCAACTCGTCTGTTTGCCGTACACCATGTCATAATCCGGCACTTACTCTGAACAATGTACAAGAGTCTCCAAGTAGGACTGTCGCGAAGGGACTGCCAGTATTCAATCTCGTTCGACAGGGGCAAGGTCGCGTTCAAAATTATGTCCAGCAGGTTCAAGTACACGGCCACTGTGCACTTTGCTAGGAAGAGGTGTTCCATTGTCGAAGTCTGTTGTCCCCCTCGAGCTCCAGTTGACAGTAAAGCCTCGACCTTTTCAATCTCAAGAAAAACGCGTTCCATAGGGGGAACCGATCCAGAGCGAAAGTCGAGAGCCTCGATCGATGTGCGTAGTCCTAAAGCCAGTGCAAGGTCCGACTGTTCTGACAGGGTGCCTTGAGTGTAGGAAGTGCTGTTGGTTGGGCTGGGTGCACTGCTGCGGTGGTGGTTGTCCCCGAGCAGCGCTTGAGCATCGAGTTGGAAGAGCTGAACAAGGTCATTGTTCAGCTGTTGCAGCTTGTCTGTTACAAACGTTCCCATGCTGAGCTGTTGTAATGAAAAGGAACTGATCGCGGGAGTGGAATGAGAAGCCTTGCTCGCGCATATTCGCGTCATAAAAGCATATGTAAGCAGTCACAATGGGCGCTCGGGCGCTTCATTGGGGGACCAGAAATGGCAAGCTTATGCCTCACATAAGCACCACATGGTTACATGGGATAGTCAGGGAGGCACAGGATGTTTGAATGCACCGATATTCAAGCAGAGGTGCCGGGTAGGGGATCCCAGGCGCTATCGCCGAGGCGAGGCAGCATTGAGCCAGGAACCTTTCGAGGCAGTCACGTATTTTTTTTTTTTTTTTTTTTTTTTTGGCATTGAGCCGCTCCGTCTTTACACTTTCACGCATCACACACATTTTACACACATCACGCACATACAATGGGAAAGTCAGCCAAGTTTTTCAAGAGGCCTTCCCGCAAGGAAAAGGCCGTACTCTCGTTGAGCAAAGGAGGAGTTGAGACCAGTCTATTTGATGCTGCCACCTCTGAGGGACGGAAAGGTGGACCTAAGAAGGACGTTCTCTCCGCCACAGCCAACCCCACAATCGCCAAGAAATCGTCCTCTGCTGGTGCCCATCCACCCAAGGCATCGCTTGCTTACAAGATGCAGCTAAACGGAGGCATCAAGCAGGCTGTTAAGGATCTGGAGAACTTGGAAAACGACGATCTTGTCTCTGAGGACGAGGACATGGACAGAGATACGGAGAGCACATCAGCACAGGCAGCAACCAGTAGCAGTAACGCTCAGCAGAAAAAGTCGGGGGATATGGATAAAACAAAGCCTAGACCAGACTATGTCGAATTGATGTATGGCAAGCAGCGCGGAAACAAGAGGAAGACATTTATGCCCAAGCCAGCCCTCATCAAATAAAAAGGTATAGACTGACTATCGTATGGTAGTGCAAGGTATCACAGGTGCATCTCGAAATGCGCTCAAAGGTTGGATCTTTTTCATGCGGTTACAAAACTGCTAACCCATACGTGCCAAGTGTTGTGCCAGTTGAATATCAGAGCGCTTTCACATCAACATCAACATCAACATCAACAAGGATGTTGTTGACTCCAGTAGTGCATATGCAACATTTCTTTAGCCCGATGATTGGTCCCTCAGGTACCGCGAGTACACAGGCGGTTTCAGTTTGCAGGCACCCCCGCGCCTTTGCATGCACACCTCAACTACAAGCATGGCCACAATAGGGCATGCCTCTGCATGTTCCTCTCACTCACAGTGTTTGCAAGGTTCCAGAAGAAACCTGCCCGTTCTTGAAGCATTGAGCGACTCTCCTACGCGATTATATAAAAGCCTCGAATCTCATTCCTCCCTTCCGACGGGTTCAATTCTTTTCTGCCTTCTTTTTTGTCTTCAGAGCCATACCCTTCATATCCATCACTTCCTCTTTTCCATCCCTCTCCTCTCCTAAAACACAAATAACCATGACCAAAGAAATCGTCGAAGCCGAGACCAACGCCCAGTCGAGCCTCGCCACCCCTCTGAAAGAGCAGAAGCACGCCGATCCCAAGACCGCTGGAGAGATCTTCCATATCAATGCTACTCCTCTCCTCCATGGCCAGCAGCAATCCCTTGGAAATGCCTACGCGTCCAACATCAACGGTCCCCTTCACCTGATGACGCCTGACCACGACTCGCACGCTCACGACCATGAGAAACACAAGCATGATCATGTGCTCAAGCAAGTCCCTGACGGCCCCGTTGCCTTTGAAGAGTATGGTAAAAAGTTGGTCGGTCACAGCGAGAACATGGCTGCTCCTCCCCACCAGCTCAACCGCATGTAAAGAGAACCAACTACATGAGACGAATACTGGTTTCCTGAAAACGAGGCCACGTACCCTGATGATCGGCCGGAAAGTCGGTCAAGATGTATTACAAAATAAAAAACTTGAGTCTTTAGTAGTTCAGAAGCCGAGGAAGGCGAAGAGAAGAAAGGTCGAGGCAAACCTAGTGCAGAAGCAAAAGTAGAGGATGCTCCTCATGCTTCCTCACGCGTTTTTTTCTTACCTGCGTCATTTCGCAATACCTAGCACTCAGTAATGCACAAGGAAAATGAGAAGACAGGACATCGTCAGCAACGCCTTTTGTGCACAGGCGTGCGTGGGTGCGGGTGACAGTGGAAGAGGAAAGAAAGGAATGACCCATTCTCTTCTAATGCATAAGAGGCGTTGCACAACCACAACGACTATCAAAGTACTGCAAGGGCGCATGATGGGGAATTAAATAAACTTAAAAGTGTCGCATATATTGTTTTTCTTTCTTGCAATGCTCCTTTACTTCTTCACCGCAAGGCGCAACTCTCCGCGCTGCCCGATCCTGAATCCATAATCGCCCAATGTCGACTGGTTCTTGGTCACAGTACCGTCCGGCAAGATCAGCTTCTGTTTGCCAACGGGGAAACCAGTCGCAGCCAAGATTCTGTCCTTCACAGTCGAGATCGTGGTTCCATTCACCAGACTCTCGATCGTTACACTAGACACCTTATCCCGGTTCCATTCTGGCTTGATCTCATCCGGGTCTGCAAACTGAATCTCCAATGTAATCCAATTGCTTCCTCCCGAGGTGGGTACTGCGTTTGCAGAGGAGGCAGGAGGAGCAGGCGATGATGGCAGTGGCGAATTGTGTTCGGATTTGAAGCGCTTCACATCCCGGTCCTGCATAGAATGCTCTTCCTCGGGATGGCGACCAACAGGAGGCATTTGTGCTGGCATGGCTCCCATTCCTGAAACATTAGGCGAATTTGATAGAGGCATGCCTGGGGCTGGAGGAGGAGCTGGGCGAGGTGGTAGATTGGCCGAGGCAGGAGGCGGTGCCAAACCAGGTGGGGGAACAGTGCCAGGGGGTCCTGGATAGAACCCAGGCGCGCCTGGCATGCCTGGAGGCTGTTGTCCGAAATGAGGCGGGGGAATACCGGGCATGCCGGGTGGTGGCATCATGCCTGGAGGGGGGATAGGTGGAGGGCCGCCCGGTTGCATGCGGAACGTCTGGTTATAGGTCCCTGGTTGGCGATAAAGTGGTGGCTGGCCAACCTGGGGTCCAATGGACGACTCTGACGTTCTGGGCGGTTCCTGACCGTATGGCACGCGGGAAGCAGCAGCAGCAGCGTTTCTTTGTGCAGTCAAGGCCACTGTTGCAGTTTGGCCGTCCCAGACATTCACTTCCTTTTGGATCTGTCGCTTCCTTTCTTCCTCTGCATTCCTCTGCTCCTCTTCGCTGAAGATGTCGGTTCTGTGTGCCTTGAGCAAGCTCAAGTTCTTGGCCACATCTGTACCATCGCTAAGCATGTTACTGGCTTTGGTCTTGGCTTCTGCCTGCTCGCGTTGCTCCTTCCATCGGGGATCCAAAAGTTCTACACGAACGTGCTCATCCATCTGAGAGACTGGAATTTGTTCACCACAACGAGGGCAAGTTTGAGTCGCCTCTTGTAAACTGGCGACGGTACGACCCTTAAAGGCCTTGGGCACATAATCTTCCTTGATCTTCATGGGTGCGGTGTGCTGTGGCGCTGTCATGATAACCTCATTGGCGTTGGTGATCTCTGCTTGTGGTTGTTCTTCTTCCTCATCCGAATCCTCCATGTCAACGTCGTCATCATCCTCATCGATTTCGATATCCTGGGGGGCGTCGGGCTGTTGCTCACTCTCGGCCAATACCTGGATCATGCGCTTTTGGGTCAGTGACATGGTCTCCAGTTCCTTAAGACTCTTGGGCAATGGCAAATCGAGTGCGTCATCAGCCTCAGTGAACTCGATCGTCTGCACCACCACAAAGTCCTGCCAGTTGATGCTCAAAAATGCCTCTATAGTATCAATAAGAGGGGGGTCAAGGCATTAGTTTCGAGTGCGTCATATAAACGCAAACGCGATTCAAAGGAGGCAATCTGAACATACGTCTTTCAGCATCCTCCTTCTCGTCCTTCTTCTTTCGGAGCTCTTGCTGGTATGCCGTGTATTCGACGCGTCTCATGACAATATCCTGGACCGCATATTTGTTGGACGCCCTCGATTCGATCTGCTCCAACATGCCCGGGCTAGGCACCAAGATCTTCGTGTATTGTTCCACGAGTTTTGAGAAGTAGTTGAACAGACTGTGGTTGGGTCGGAGAAAATCAAACTGATAGTTGCGCGCCTCGCGTTGTGCCAGCGAAACCATGAATTGCCTTCCATTTCTTGCTACGAACTGTGCAGTAAGCTTCAAAATATCCCTGATCGTTTTTGCAAATATATAGTGGAAAAAGTTGAGTAAACAATCCCACATAATCTAACATCACATCCTTTCAAAGTGCAAACACTTACAGGTCTTGAGCAGACACGGATGGCATGGGTGTCATAAATTCAAGTGATGGTGGCTCCTCTGGCGGCGGTTTGATGGCCTCTTCCACCTTTGCCTCTACCTCTGCCTTGATTTCTGCGGCCTTTGGAGCTATGAAATTGGAAGGTGATAGAAAGTCAGTAAAGATTGCATTGCTTTGCTCAGTTATACAGGCAGCTCATGCAATAAAGAGAAGCAATTCCGGTTACCATTTCCTGACTTTGCCTCCTGGACCTTGAAAGCATAGTACGCATGGTATGGATCCGTGGGGTTCAGGAAACAAAACTTTGCGTTATTCTTTTCGCTCTGTCGAAGTCGCTCTTCCAGCTGTGCTCCTGAATCGCTTCCTGACACATATGCTGCCGTTTTATCGGCGATTTCTATTTACAAGGACAGTGAATCCGTGGTCAGTTTGATGTCTGAGGGCCTTTCATTCAACTAGATCTAGTGTTGATCGAAGAGTGCCTACCTCGAATGTATGGTGGCGGATAAATGATGCCAACCGAGGCGGTATCGTCCTTGACCGCTTCATTTTCCTGAACCGGCACTTGATCCACAACTCCGTTCTGGGCTCCAAAGCCGCTGATGGAGCTCGGCAATGGTGGTGGTGCAGTCGACATTGAGGACTGGAGGCGAGGGATGGTTAAATGCAACGAGATCGACCTCGCCTTCACCATCAAATACTGTTTGTGATTCAACCTTATATCCTATCAATCTCCTTGGGCGATAATGTTTTTTTATTTCGCATCTTGGCCTGCTCACACTATCCGGCCATTGAATAGACGCAAGATCATATAGACAACGCTTCCAACGAACCTGAAAAGCGCGAGCCCCGCAACCGACCAAAGCACAACTCCCAGGTAAGCGGTGCTCATGGTCTTGAAATTTCCAAAGGTATCCGATGTGATCAGTGCGACCAGCAGCGCATTGCTCATGATCCAAGCAAGTAACACACGCGTCCGGATCTCGCGATAATAGTCTTCCTGCTTTGTTTTCGCGTCCCGACTCTGCTTCACCTCGACCGTCTTAACTGATAGAGCCGCAATCGCATCATCGTATGCATTATCGATATCATGACTATCCGTTGGAACCGCGACTTCTACACCGTCGGCCGTTGTCTTGGCTACTCCCAAATCCGTCGCAACCGATGTGTCGCCTTTCGTTCCCCAGGAGATGTCGTGGATGTTGCAGAACGCATACACGTTCAAGATGTTGACATACGATGGCACCATGAGAAGATACTGGATAAACGAGTGGAACATATGCCAGGGGTCCATGAACAGGAAGCTGGATACAAAGTACAATCCGTAGGTCGAGGCCAGCGATATGACAGTGTTACGAAACATGGCGTCCTGAAAATAGAGAGAGGCCATGGACTGACCGCTTCCAGCTTTCCCCGCAGCTTCTTGTTGGACCTTTTCAATACCACTGATTGTCATCCAAACGGCTCCGAACAGCATATAAACCATCAGGAGTGCGAAGAAGCCCATCGAGGATTTGTAAGCCCAGTTGGAGCCCTGCGGTCGATTTCCCATGCTCATTATGAACTGGGCTATGATAAGAAGGAGGTAGATGTACCGCGTCACTGTGAACACCCAAAAGCCAACGTTGTTTTGTCCGAACGGGCTCGTTTGTTCAATTGTCCCGTCCGCATTCCGAACAAAGATCATGGCGTTGCTCAGAATGTAAAACGTCAAGTAAAAGTTCGCCTGGTGCAAGCATAGAAAGATGTATCAATATCAGCGACGATTTGGTAACATCCCTCTGCAGTTGACATGAGCCATTCATCTTACCAGCGCAAACCAAGAAAATACTAGTGACACAAAGCTGTAAAAGAACTCGAGGTGCAAGAACATCTTTCGAGCGGTAGAGTGGTCAGAGCGCCAAATGTCCATGCTATGTGTCAGAGCATACACGGAGGCAAAAAATGACCCATTCAGCCACCGCCGTCGCTGAGAAATGAACTCTGACACAGTCGCAGGCACATCCGTCTCGCCATAAGCCGACTTGACATACTGAAGGACCCAAGCACTGTTCCTTTTCGCGACCAGTTCGAAGCACAGAATGCGATCCTCTGCCAGGTACATGTTGGCCGTGAAGATGTTCGCGTCCGATCCATGAAACTTTTCTCCCAAAAAGTACTTCTCGAGAGGTCCTCGCCCTGATGGATCATTCTGGAGAGCTCGATAGCGATATGCGGAGAACGCTCCTGGAAGAACAGAGATGTAGCCAAACACAGATTCGAGCGGCTTGTCGAGAATGTTGGACATCTTGTACTCAAAGTTCTGTGAGGCAATCAGCGGACTCATAAGATGGACACCGCCGCGACCCAGCATGGCACAGATCTCACCACAAGCTCCACCTACGTTCGAATTAAGGTCGAAAGCCTTCCAGAGATGGTAGATCGAGGTTGAGCCTGGACGGGTTCCGACATCGAGCAGGACACAGACGTTGGGCTTGAGAACCTGGCCAAAGGCGTTGAAAAACCACCTACATGGATGCAAAAGAGCAAGTGTTAGAAGGACGCGCTAAGTTGGCTCTGAGATATTATTCAATCTACTGACATGTGCTAGGTGTCCCACTTGCCGATGGGAGTTTAGTTTCTTTGCATTCTTTTCCTTCAGACAAAAGAGTATTTGGACCGGCACATAGCCTTTGTCATGGTCAGAGCGGTTCATGTCTGGATCAATGGTGACTTGAGTTGTATACTATGAAAACGATTTGGCGTCAGATCTATAGTCGTTGAGGACAGGAAAGAAGAACATTCAAAGATCTTGACTGACCTCGTAGATGTGCGCGGTAACGGCCTTATCGTTGACAATGTTCTTTGCCACTCCATCTTGATATACACCCATGGTAGCAAGAACATTGAGAGTCTTTGGATGGATCTTTGCACGGCCATCGGACACGATACAAACGACGACTTTCTTCCAAGAATCAGGGCCCCACGTGCGGGAGCGATCGCGAGTGGTTAAATGGCGTATATTCTTCATGACTCCATGCATCGTCCTAGTGAACAGAACCTCGTCCTCCTAGATATATGACAAATATTAACCTAACAGGTCTCAGAAGTCTTCAACATTCCAGTATCCCTTAGGCTCAAGGTCACTCGTTTGCAAAACTTACATTGTACATGGTCATGACGATAAACAGCTCTGTCTCGCGAGGCTGACCATCTGTGATCAAGGGCCTTAGCGTGTAGTTTTCGGCTGCGAAATCGTTTGGATCACACGTCGCCGCGGTGTATCGCATGTGAGTGAACTCCTCACCCTCTTGATGTTTGAGTGTCTTCAAGAACTTGGATGGCACCGGGCAGTCGAGGACCAGGTTTCCAGACGTCAGCTTCACCTTTCGGGTGGTGTGAAACCGCCGTCGCTGAGCAGTTGGAACAGGGCCGTAATGTCGGGTGTCTGGTTGAGCGGCTGGAGGAGTGGAAGGGGGCATCAGCCTACCAAGACCCGGAGATGGGCTCGTAGGCATGTTGAAGCGCACCAGGGGCTGAGATTGGGGGGAAGAATTGAAAGGGTTGTGGACTGGTGGCGAGGGCATAGGCACGGGCGTCGGCATGTGCAAAGGTGCCTGTTGATATGGGGTATATGGTGATATGGGTCTATATACGGGGGCGAAGCCGTGGGCAGGAGTGAGGCCGCCATGGTTGGTGCGGGCGGGATGGCTTGAGTCGTTGCTGGTGTTGGTTCGGTTGCTATTGCGGCTGCTGGGGTTGCTGATATTGCTGTAACCTGGAGTCAAGAGGGGCGCATTTTGAGGGTCGTCCTCAAAGGGATTTGCGTTTGGATTAAACTGGATCGTTACGTTCTGCATGGGGTACGCTGGCGTGCGCCCAGGCGGTGGATAGCGCGACATGGTTGCTTACTTCTTGTTCGGAGGAGAAATAAAACGTGTCACTTCTTTCTGACGCGATACAACGTCAAGCATTGGCGTGCAATGGAAATGTAAGTGAAGTGGGGCGGGGAATGTAGGTGAGGCAGGAGAGCAGCTTACAAAAGTTAGAAACACTTGTGAGGATTCGTTACTATGGCACTTCTCCTTTGTTTGTGTTAAAGGAGATTCCAACCCTGTCGACATGACCCTCGTCTCCCTCGTGTGCTCCACATGACACTGTTGCATGGCACGCTAGTGTTGACTCCTTGTGCTGTTCCACGCTATTGCGATGTGATCCTTCTGTAACTGTCGTGATGCATACCTGCCTGTTGTGGAAATGAGACTGAATGCTGGGGAATGGGGATCCGAGTGGAGACGAACGAGGTCAAAAGAAAGAAGCACGACTAGAGCTACAAAACTGGGGAAGAGAAGAAAAAAAAAGCACAGACACCGGACGCGTGGGAGGCCAATGATTGGCGCTACAGGTTCTTCAGACGAGGACAAGGCTGTGTGATTCGCGCATTTCTTGGCTTGAAACCAATTGGCGGCAATCAGGCGTTGGGCTGTACCACCGCCTTGGGGCTGTAACTCAATCTAAATAAATTAAAATTGTCTCGAACGGTCTAGTCAACCTTGGTTGCCAAGGGTCCTGGCTTGCATGGTGCAGTTGACGGCGTGAAAAGGCAAAGTGGGTTTCAGGTGTGGATCGTTCAGACTCATTCCAGGAACCCCAACTGCCAACGATCCAAGAGCATATAGTAATCCTGTACCACGGTCCAAGAACATACTCCCAAAAGACACTTCTCGCCCCGAGTTTCTGTCTCGCTATAAATAAGTCCATGCTGGTTTGTATCAGCAGCTCCATAGAAATGACTCGCTCTACAGCTACTATTGCCGTCGCCGGAGCCACTGGCACCCTAGTCTCACCTGTCACGAAGGCCCGCCTCGCGGCGGGACACAAAGTTGCAAACTCGCAGTGTCAATATGGCGGCTCTATTCAACGTGCTCAGCAATTGCCGCTGGAATAGGCAACCGGCTGGACGTGACTGCTTAGTATGTTTGTGTGTATGTGAAGGTAGTAGTTTTTTTTTGTCCAGTCCATTTGCATTCACACAACAGTTTCAACCATGGCGGAAAATCAAGCAGTTCTTCCGGCCGAGGCTACGGTACCTACGGCCACCACCATTGCAGCACCCTCAGAGACAAATGCGACAGCTGCTCCCACCTACCACAAGGGGATCGCCCCCATCAAACCCCTGTACTTGGTTCCCAAGGCTGAGGTGAAGGAAGAGACCTTGGCCCACCTCAGCGAGGCTATCGAGGCTCAAGGCGACGAGGGGCGTGTAGGGGACGATAATGACGGAGGCAACGACGCTAATGATAACAACAAGCGGGACCGCAAGGATGTAAGAGCTTGCCTGTTCAGACGTAACTACCGGCTGGCTAGAGAAAGAAACTCGTTGCACACATCAGACACGTCAAACTCATATGCTTCTTACGTTGTGTTAAAAACCGGCCACAACTCTTTAGAAGCATGTCAAAAACAAGAGGAAAAAGCGTGGCGGTCAGAATCAGGATCGTGTTGTGACGCGCCGTATCGAAGATGAGTTCCCGATATGCTTCAAAGTCGCCAAAGGCGTGGAATGCGAGAACGGCGAAAGGTATCTCAGGCAGCATGTCGGCGGTATCTTGGTCGCGTTTTAGTTCAATATCGATCTTTACGATTGACATCTAACCTCTACACGACTCTCCCGGTCAGTTGCAAGTTCACGCACGACGTCCAAATGTATCTCAAAGCCAAGGACAAGGATATTGGCGATCGTTGTGTCAACTTTGAAAAGTTTGGCGAGTAAGTGAAGCCTTCAATGTATGCCGCTTGATAGAATTTCACTGTATGGGAGCGCCTCTAATACCTAAAGCTTGGTTATTATGTTTAGGTGCCACTATGGATATAAATGCCGCTACCTGGGCGCCCACATGGATGCTGACGGAAAGCTGATCAAGGACGAGGAGAAGATGGCAAAGGTCAAAATGGAGACCATGAATGTCTTCACGCATCAATTAACTCTTGATCTCCGCTCATACAAGGTACGCATGATTGAATTTGCACAGTGGGTTGTGCGAGGATTCATTGCTACAAAGTTCCGGCGCACCAACATTATTGCTACATGTCACGTAGTTTGACTTTTCAAGGTCAGAAGCCTACTTGAAAAAAATGGCTGATGAGCAAGCAGAGGCAGCAAAAGCCCGCGAGAAGGAGCAGCAAGAAAAGAAGGACAAGGCACTGATCAGCGGCGCTACTGAGCATAGTCCCGCTCAGGATGTCACAACGGAAAATGTCACAACGGAAAATGTCACACAGGAGTCATCAACCGCCGCAACTTCAGTTGTGAAGGATGAGAAAGACCTATCAGAGTTGGAGAACAGAGATGTGAAAAAGCCACGGGCAGCCATCGTTCAGGAGGAAGTTACGCATAGCGATACACCCGATGTCCGCCTTCGTCCTTGTGAGAAGAAGAAGGTACAGACCAAAAAGTTGATCAAAAGCGTCGAGTAGAATGATTGTCTATGAAGCTATCTTTCTCACACTGGTCTATTTACGTTTGCAAACTTAAGATCGATTTCAGAGGCAAGACCTACTTGGCACCCTTGACCACTGTCGGAAACCTTCCCTTCCGACGCATCTGCAAGGAGTATGGGGTCGATATTACCTGTGGAGAGATGGCTATGGCTGCAAACTTGGTCCAGGGACAAAAGGCAGAGTTGGCTCTTTTGAGGCGGCACAAGAGCGAAGACATCTTCGGAGTTCAGCTGACTGGAAACAAGATTGACGTTGTTGTCAGGGCTTGCGACATGATCAATCAGCAGGCTACAGTTGATTTCGTTGATTTGAACATGGGCTGCCCCATCGACCTTGTCTTTAATGCTGTAAGTTTACACTCCAACGATAGTTTCATATATCTAGTCCTCTTATTAATATCTTCGTCCTGCTTTATTAATAGGGCTCTGGAAGCGGTCTGTTGCAGTCGCAAGGAAAGATGAAGAGGATGATCACTGGTATGAAGAGCGTCCTGGATGTCCCTGTTACCGTCAAATTCAGAATGGCCATTTACGACAAGAAGCCAATTGGCACCAACTTGACCAATATTTATCATGGTCTCGGTGCCGCCCTCGGAACCTTGCATGGACGGTCTCGTCAACAGCGATACACTAAACTCGCTGACTGGGATTACATCAGCGAGTGCGCTGCACAGGATCGTGGCGTTCCAGGAACGGACAGCTATATGCCCCTCTTTGGAAATGGAGATATCCTCGGACCGTCCGATTACTACCGCCACCTGGATCATCACAAGGTTGATGGATGCATGATTGGCCGAGGTGCGCTTATGAAGCCTTGGATCTTTGAGGAAATCAAGTCCAACAGGGACTGGGACATTTCCTCTGGCGAGCGTTTCGATATGCTGAAGCGGTTCTGCGACTATGGACTGGAGCACTGGGGATCGGATACCCAAGGCGTCAACCAGACTAGACGCTTCTTGTTGGAATGGCAAAGTAGGTGCACTCGTCAAACTTGTGGTCAATGTTTTTAGTGTAGTAGTGTTATTTCATCCTATCATCCTACTAAAACTCTGCTTTCCTTCCTTTTTGTAGGTTTCCTGCACCGCTACATTCCTGCTGGCCTGCTGGAAGTGCTGCCTCAAAAGATCAATGACCGCCCACCAGCGTTTGTTGGACGTAATGACCTTGAGACCTTGATGGCCTCTCCCAGCGTCACAGACTGGATAAAAATTAGTGATATGATTTTGGGGCCAGCTCCAGAGGCATTCCGGTTTGATCCCAAACACAAGGCCAATTCGACCACTGTGGAAGGATAACGGAAGGATGGCGTTGGGGACCGGTAAAGTGATAGATCATGTGGAAACTAGTCTGCTTTTATTCAAAAGTACACTGTGTTCTTTTCACTACGGTCGAGGCAAAAATATACAATGGCGCTTTACTCAATCCTCTGAGCCCTTGCGAGAATTTGGTTAATGTCCAGAAGGCATCGCGCATCTATCGCTAAACAGAATATCCAACCACTGCCACGATTAGCATGTTGCATGTCATGTTGTAAGAGTACAAATGAAAACATAAATGACCCTCGATCCTTACCAGCATAAGTCTTTTGTTGTTCGCTCAAGGGCCTATGTTCCCAGTCAGAGCATTGCTGAGTCTTGTCCAGTCTTAAGCCGCAGAGTCTGAATAACATCCCAGAAAGTCCAGCACCGCAGCATCGGCTCATGAGACCAGGGGTTTTAGGGAGCGTTGACCACGCTATGATGTCCACCCTCTTTGGCGATCGCATTCGCCTCTCAGATGGCATATTGCGGCTATCGATGTTATGGTAGTTGTTAAGAGTATTGTTGCAACTACTAGGAGATATCGGGCCGCTGTCCTCGTCGGGCTGAACGAACCCGCAATACTGGTAATGAAGCCAGATGTAGCGCAGGTCGACAAAGTTTTCCATTTGGTAGCACCTACGCTGGAGCGCCGGGAACGTTGATTCTAAACGAGCTTTATCGGCCCGCCAATCGTATGCTAAAAAACGGTGCATTACAACATCTAGTCAGTAACCTGAGCGAAGACGAAGGGCGAGAGTGAGCGACCGTAGAAGAGTGAAATCAACACGCTTGCCTATCTTGCGCACAGACGGATTTGCAAAAAGGTTGCCTAATATCTTGACCAGACGTTCACCGCAGTCCTGCTTCAGTGCGAACACGTCAAGGAGATAAACTCGATTGTCGAAATCACAGGCTAGTTGTATAAGCGACGTGGCGGAGACTGAGGCACCACGGCGCAGGTGCAGGTAGCCTAGGTTTAAGTCGCGGGAGTCCAAGGTAGGTCTCCATTCGGAATCTATGCCAACAGCTGCGGAATGACAAAGCGAGCTCCAAAGCTGTGGAAGTTGGCCGGCGTCGTCGATTAGTATCACGGAAGTGTTGACGGGCAAGCGGTAGAATGAGTGTACTGATTGAGCGTGTCGCGGTTTTTGATCACGCAGCTCTTGCTGTTGCTCTTGCTGTTGCTGTTGCTGTTGCTGTTGCTGTTGCTGTTGCTGTTGCTGTTGCTGTTGCTGTTGCTGTTGCTGTTGCTGTTGCTGTTGCTGTTGCTGTTGCTGTTGCTGTTGCTGTTGCTGTTGCTGTTGCTGTTGCTGTTGCTGTTGCTGTTGCTGTTGCTGTTGCTGTTGCTGTTGCTGTTGCTGTTGCTGTTGCTGTTGCTGTTGCTGTTGCTGTTGCTGTTGCTGTTGCTGTTGCTGTTGCTGTTGCTGTTGCTGTTGCTGTTGCTGTTGCTGTTGCTGTTGCTGTTGCTGTTGCTGTTGCTGTTGCTGTTGCTGTTGCTGTTGCTGTTGCTGTTGCTGTTGCTGTTGCTGTTGCTGTTGCTGTTGCTGTTGCTGATGTGGATGTTGATGCAGCGCAAGTCTACACGAGGACTCCCAGGAACGTATATCTCGTGGTAATGGGGTTGCAGCTGATAGTGGCCAGGCACATGGCGAGCGCCATTTGTCCGAGGTCGGCTCTAGCCATCGGCTGAAGGGCGGGGTTCTTGAGGTCGAGGTTACTTTACTGGGCTCTGTTTTATCGAGGGGTACCTGCCCATGTCGACTTGTGTCTGCTGCTGCTTGTGGGTGAATATTTTGCTTCCTTGCCACACTATGCTGATAGTACTCGCCCAGGCCTAGTTTAGTGGCGATGAAGTTGGCCGTGGTCAAATCCTTTCGCTCGACAACACAGTGTTGGATCGTTAGCATTTGCAGCATCCGATCTCCCTTGATTGCCGATAATACGATGGGAATAAGTACCCATGGACGTGGAAGAGTGTACTCGGTCAGCCTCTTGGTGTGTTCAGTGCAGCTGCTGTTTGTTGAAGGGAAGAACTGAGGATGCTGGTACTCCGAACCCGAGCTTTGGCATGCGAGTAAGGTCGTGACGGTACAGTATCGACTAAAGAATACAATGCCGGGGTAATGGTGCTGTGAATCCTCAAGCCGAAAGCGCAGGACTAAGCCCATAGCAATCTCCACAAGTCTGATACATGCGCGTGAAGTGGATAAAGCCTGCTTCATGAACTCATTCGAAGGTCCTGCGCCTGGCAAAGAGGACTTGAACATGTCTGAGACACCCGGCATGAGGCGAAGGTCGCCTTCAATGTCTTCCTTACTCCACTGGGCAAGTCGCATCGTGAGCCGCAAATCGATTTCCTGCAGCACAGCTCGACATGTATTCAAATGCTCCCCGACAAACTCATGCACCAAAGTAGCTTTATCTTGACGCTCATCTGGAATCGCGAGCAGCCGCGAGAGGAGTTCAAGATCCAGCGCCGCACTGCGGACGCAAAGAAACCGCGAGACAACAACTGCTGCTTCGTATAGGCGATCAATCGCCAGCAACTGATGGACCAATGTCGACCCATACGTGTCCGATGTCCTCTGCTCCTCGTCTAAAGGCCGCATCAGGCAAGGTCGCATCTCAAACACGTCAAGGGCAACAAACACCTGCAGTGGGTTCTTGCGCGCCGCAATCTCCTTCAGGAGCATTTCTCGATGCCGTTGCTGAATCGGAAATACGTTGCTCTTGAGATCACGAAATACCTCAGGGACACTTGCAGAAGATATGAAGCTTGGAATTTTTGAATCGGACAGGAAGGCAGCGTCTTGTTCTTGATTTGAACCGCCCATCGAGCGAACACCCTCCTGTGATGCGATTTTTGATGACGGCGACAGACTTTCGCGCGAAGGGGCGACTTCCCGTAGCCAAGCATCATCGCCACCATCTTTTTCATTAGCTGCAGCGCTGCTTTGCAAAAGGTGGCATTGTCCCAAGCAAGACGACATGGCCATTGTGGGGTCCGCAATTCGCTTCAGAGGCATCTCAGCCAAATCTAGAGTCCGCAGTGGTTGAAGAGGCATGGATATTCTATCGACCAAGCCCTCGTTGTAGTCAAGAAGACCTTGGCGGTTTATGGCGTTACAGCCCACCTGCGGACTAGCATTCCCAGCGGAAGAAGGGGCTCCAACTGCTGGTTCTGTGGGTGTAGCCATGGAATGACTACATGTGCCATTCTCTACCTCGCTCGGTGAACTGTCCATATCGTCGCTGTGGCACTCCCCAAATGTAATTAGACATCCATCAATCCTGGATTCCTCTCGCGCTGTTGCTGCTCCTGAAGGCTGCTCCTTCTGAGGTATGTAGGAGACGTTCTCGGCGCTCGAAACTCGTTCGATAGTGGAGCTGTTAGTCTTGAGTTCTTGTAACGTCCTCAAATAAAACTCAAACGACTCGACGACCATATGCGAAATAGCTAGCTCCAGATCGCGTTCCATATTTCTGACCTGGACCACGGTACCAATCGACAAAAGGCCATGTACAATGAACAAAGCTGGATCTTTTAGCGAATGGCATGCTAGAGAGAGTCTCTGCCGCACGAGGGCTACATTGCCACGCTCGAGATCGAAATGAAACCTCTTCAAAGAGTCGTATGACATGAGTAGTTCGCAGGCTAGTTCGAAAGGGTTATTTTCAGCTATGGCCCTGTCTAAAGCTTGGCGATTGAGGAAGATTGAGGACACTTGCTTGATCAAACCTCACTTCCTTTTTTCATTCTTAAGGTATACATTCTTGAGCGTTGACAGCATACGTGCTCCTACAAACCTTCATGAAGAGTGTGGCCGTTGCGATCGGCATCTAAAGCCTGGTCTGGATTCGCTGGATCTTCTTGTATCATGTTGCCTGTTCCAAGCTCTCTCGAAAACACACTGTGTAGCATTTTTTTCCCTTTCTTGTCGCAGGCAGCAGGTCGCGAACAGATTATCTCTCGTTTTCTTTGAACGAACTACATAAAGCCAAGCAATGAAGTGGGGGCTAACCCATGGGCCGACAGTCTAGGCAAAAAAGGCCGTCGTGTTCTAGAAAAGTAATTCAGCAAGCTACCATCACCTTTGGAGTGATCAAAACGACTACCGGTGATGCTGATTATTGTTTATGGTATATGCAAGTTTCGCGTCTTGACGCTTTTAGATTGTAATGGAGAGATAGGCAAATATAGAATGCTCATCAGGCAGCTTTATAGTGACGACGCTTCAAAGCTTTTAGGAAACTTGCTCCGATCGATCGAGTCTTCCAGGTCTCTGACGTGGACTGGTGCGGGAGTGTTGGATCATTGATTCGTCCTTGGTAATGAGCGTGCCGTTTTTCACCTTGTAGGGGTGCGTTGACTCGTTCAATTACGGCGCGGCCGGCAGAGATGGACGAGGCTCCCATAGGGTGGATGACAGAGTTTCTAGATGAGGTGCTGGCGCGCGAAGTTCTGAAGTAGAACTTGAACATGATTGCAGTTGTGTGTAGGAAAGGCGTGGGAGGGCGGAGTGGCCTTGATAATCTGCTGCGAATGTTTGTGAGTGAAATATATGTGAAGACCCTGAGGAGCATTTCGCTCAACTTTTATAGGGAAGCAACTGAACCCTCGACCCCTCGGAGTTAAAATGCTCGAACGATTCTCTGGTATTGCCATGAACATGACCAGCGCCGGAAAGGCAGTTACCGTTGGCTTTGTCATACTCCTTCATTTCTGGAATATTCAAGCGCAGGTTGCTGAAATGGTCTCAGCCCCACCAATACATGCAACTCAGTTGGGCGTACGCTGTATAAGCACATCGGGATCTCACACTGTTTGAAAGCATTTTGCCGAACGGAGCTGTGTTCAAAGTCCGCATTCATTCTTAAAAGTGGACTTGACTCGCCTCGTTGTTAAGTAGCATGGTTCTGAGCACCCGGAGTAAAGGTAAGCCTGATGACAAGCTGTCTAGCAACGGCGAACTCCAAAAAATCGTGGACAAATAGATCACGCGCGTAGCCCACTCAGCCCGGCTGTTCAATCGCCATATCTGAGACAAGATATCCATGTGCCATTTCGTGCGACGACCACTCTTCTCGGCCCTAAATCTGTTGCGCCTTCCTGTTATCGCCTAAGTGATCACTGCAGAATTGACACTATAACTCTTGAGATATCTCTACTTCTTGCTAGGTCAAAAGCAACATCGTCACTCGTTGACCGTGGAGTGCTACATATAACATGGTCTTGGATTATGTGCATGTTGCATGCTGGCGCTATCGTCGCCCATGCGTGCCTCCCCTGGAGTACCAGACCTTTAACTAGTTTGAAATGACTGCAGACTACGCTGGCTATAGCTTGGACGTATTTATACCAATACAGCCCCGTCCACTTTACAATACCAACAGTCGAGGATTGCGAAAGTGACCTGTTAGCAAAACTCATAACAGTGGACGGACCGTTTTGACCCACTTCACACCTACCTCATTGACCGAAGCCTCGTCAAATCGTCCCAGTCACTGCCACTTCCACTCAACAATGTACATTCGAACCATCGCCTCTATCATCGTCTCTTTGGCTGCTATTGCCACGACCTCAAGCGTTCCGCTTCTTACCAAGCGCATCGTCGGTGGCACACCTGTTAAGAACTACGAGCTTCCAGTCTTTGCAGAGTTGATTAACGTCGACGGGGAGGCCTTCGGCTGTGGGGGCTTACTTATTGGGCCTCAGACCATCGTGACAGGTACATGTAAACAGCAGCCGTTTGTAGCTACTTTTGATACACACAGTAACCTTTGAAATAGTGCATGCACTTCGAGGCAGTATGGTAGGATTAACAAATCGTTGTCGTGTCTTCTAATAGCCGGACACTGTGTAGACGGACGCGTGAGTATGGAGCGACATGAAGCAATGTTCGGTGGGCCTCTTCTTAATTGAAAAAATTCACACAAATGTTATGGTCGTTTTTTTGAATAGGGCATCGGGAGTGTGTATCTCGGGGGTGTCACAAGCCAGAAAGGAAAGCATTTGGAGGTTGTAAAGACCGTCCTGCATCCCGAATATAATGATTTTCTTCTCAATGATATTCGCCTTGTCTTCCTTCAAGAGAAAGTTGAAGGTCCATACGCCTCATTTGAGGGGACGTCCTACCCTGAAGACGCGTCCACGGCGACGGTAGCCGGTTATGGCAGTAGGTGAATGGCTATAATCTTGCCGCACGGTCGTTAGCGGTCCATTATGCTGATGACTTTCTTTGTCCGAGTTTTAGTGACCAGTTACAACGGCTCTTATTCTCCAATTCTTCTCAAGGTTCAAGTGACAATTGGAAGCAAAGTTGAATGCGCGGAGCATATGAACCAAGACGGTCATTTCTTCGATCCTAAAACGCAGATATGCGCCACGGACAACGGTCACTCAGCATGCCGGGGCGATTCGGGTGGGCCGCTCTACATTGGCTCGGGCAAGGACGTGCATGTTTTGGGAGTGGTTAGCGGTAGTGGCAATGAGGACCGATGCGGCGAAAAAGGCACTTACCAGTATTACACGTTCATCGAGGCGTTCGTTCCGTGGATCAAGTCAGAAATTGAGAAATTTGAGAAGAACAAAATCACCTCGACCAACGAGGCTCTTTCAGACTTGTAAACCGTATTTCTAGGCGTTTGATTATACATTGCCATGGTGCAAGCGCTTACAGACTGTTCTTCGTTGAGCACACCTCACGACGGCGCAGAAAAAAACTTGTCAATATAACAAAATTGTAGGAGGGCCAATGCGTGCGCGATCACTGAGTGCTCACGAAAAAAATTCGGGCGATTTAAGGACACCGAAGACTACCGTAAAATCTTCCCTGCAATTTTTGGTTAGCATCTCCTAATTACCGCCAGCACCAATCCAAAGAGAATCAGAGAGCTTGGACAAACACACAACAGCGACGGCATGACACAGACACCACAGCCAAGAGATGCAAAGGGTATGGCATAGAGAGCCGCGTTAGGGATCTCGCTTATCAGGCATGCGCGATCAGTCAAGCAACAGCAGTGTGATCCAGGAGCTACTCATCTCAAACGATCCTCTTTACGTGTCGAATTGTAGTCATTTCGCTGATTCTACAGTCTCTTTCGGTCGAGGATGCAGAACAAAAAGTCATACACCAACTACTCGAGTTCGCCCACCGTATGTTCCATGTTCTACTTCCATAGTTGGATACACTGCATTAGCAAGCACGGAGGCACTCAATATGTTCTGGACTTGTTCATATGTCATATCTAGGTTACACTACAGATGTTTTTCAGGACGCATTGCTTTACTCGGAGCACGCAGGACGAACTGAGGTCGGACTGGATGATGTGAGGTTGGCGATTCAGGGCAGAGTCAACCATTCTTTCACAGCACCACCGCCAAAGGAGGTAAGAGCGCGGCGTCGGCAGCATATTACGTTGAATTCAGCATGCATAAACAATCGACATTGATAAGTTCGATTGTTTTCACGCTTTTTTTTTAGTTCCTCCTTGAACTTGCGGAGGAGAAGAACAAAGTTCCATTGCCCTTGATCCCCGAAAAGTACGGAATCCGCCTCCCACACGAACGCCACTGCCTGACTACAGTCAATTTTCAGCTTATCCCTGAGGTATGACTGAGTTATTTATCTCGCTGACATGAAGAAAACAAGCCTTGATATGCGTGTTTACCGCTCTCCGATGGTTAATGTGTCCTCGGACTTTTCTTAGCTACCACCACGAGCATCACAGAACGGACTCAAGGACACGACAACAGCAGATATCAAGGTGGAGGAGCCACCATCATTGTTCAAGGTCAAGGAGGATGAAGAGGACTCGGACGAGGAGATGAAGGAGGCTATGCAGGAGCCGCTCTCTCAGAACCAACAAAACATGGCTAACCATGAGCTCTGGAAGCGTAAGCGAGCGGACGAGGAGGAGGACTACGATGAATAGAACGTGGAAGAAGCCGTATCCATCAGCCGTCTTTTGTACAATAAACGAAACGAAACAAAGCAGCACAAAATGCCTTGCAAGAGATACTCCACACTCACTCATTGACGATGATGAGCCGTGCAGGCGCCAAAGTTGCTTTATTTTACAATTGCTTGATGCTCAGCCTCACGAATATACATACCAACCCCAACTCCCAATAACCCCCCCTTTCCTACAGCTCATCGTGCTTCTGATCTTCAGTAGCATCCATCTTGGTTTCGTTGTTGGCCTCTTCAGTCTTGGGGATCTCCAACTTGTTAACGGCGTGTTTTGACAAGAACTCCATAATGGCCTCTTTGGTGCGCTCGCCATTGTAGTCGATATATTCAGTCGATCCCGCCTTACGGAACTTGATGGTCGGGTATCCACTGACTTCGAACGGCAGATTTGGCAGGTCATTGGCGGTCGCATCAAACTTGGCGATCACAATATTCGATTCCTTACAGGCCTTGCCGACCTCCTCATAAACAGGAGCCAGCCTCTTGCAGAATCCACACCAAGGTGCATAAAACTCGATCATCACATCCTTGTTCTTGTCTTCCACAATCTCCTTATACGTGGCCGCCACCACGATCTTGACAGGACCATCATTCGTCTCTGGGGCGTTCTCGGACCGCAGTGGGGGTTCGTACGCGACCTCAACCTGGTTGACAGCGTTCTTTTTCAAGAAGCGGACGAACGAATCTGTGGTCCGCTCGCCACTATAGTCCATATACTCGGCGGATCCGGCTTTGCGGAACTTGATGGTAGGGTATCCAGGAATAGTAAAGGGCAAGGTCTTGGGAAGATCATTGGCGGTGGCGTCGATCTTGGCAATCACAATGCTTGAGCCCTTGTAGAGCGCTCCAAGCTCGTCATAGATAGGAGCCAACGACTTGCAGAAGCCGCACCAAGGAGCATAGTACTCAATGAGGACATCATGATCCATATTCTCGACGATTTCAGTGTACGTGTGGCCAACCACAACCTTGACAGGGCCATCGTTGGCCTCGGGAATGGCCTCGGACTTGACCTTGGCCTTGTACATGCCCGCAATAACATCGTTCGCGTGCTGGCGGATCCTTTCCATCGAGAGAGGCTGGTCCGAGTTCTGGTCCAACGGGAACTTCTCGGCCGTGTTGACGTCCTGGACCGCAAACGCCGGCCACTTGTTGGCCTCGAGTCCCACATTGGTGGCGTGGGCACCGTACTTGGCGCCGTCGATGAAGACAAAGTTGAGCTTGCCCTTCATCTCCTTGGCCAAAGCCTCAAGGTCAGCACTATACTTGGTCTTATCTTCAGCATTGCCAAAGAACAAATACGCAAGCGGTGTGTTCGCATCCATATAGTGTGCATAGTTGGTAGGCCCAATCTCGTCAATCACGGGAAGACAGTTGGTTCGCACAAAGTTAACCAGTCTCGAGTCCGTAAAGTCGCCTTCGAGGATGTTTTTGCCCTCATCAAACTTCTTGTAGAGAACCACGCCGGGGGCCTTGACGTCGGGGTGTTCCTCCACCACACCAAAGATAAAGTCATCGCGGTAAAAGTTGGCAATCTTTTCGACCTCGGCGCGCATGGGACTCTCCTTGGGAAGAACGGCAACGACCACAACACGTTCAGACGCAGCAAAGGCGGGCATGGACTCGGCCGTGAGCTCGGTGACGGCAGGTGCGGCATGCTTCTTCAGGTATGAGACGATGCCGTCAGTCTTGCGGGGGCCTTTGTAGTCCTTAGGTACGCCTTCTCTGAAGTGGGTGATGAAAAATGGAATAGGAGTGTGAGAAAGACAGGTTCTTATTTTGCGTTATGGCAAGGAAAAGGGGTGAGGACTCTCGAGTTTGATACACTCTCCGAGTCTCCCTCCCTCCCTCTGAACTCGAACCACCTATCATTTTAAAGCGAGTTCATTCCGTTGGCAAGAAGAGCCGAGGACAAGCAGAAGCGGGTACATACTTGAAGACTTTGAGTGTTGGGTAACCAGTAACTTCGTACTGTTTGCATAGGTCCTTTTCAACCGTGCAGTCAACTTTTGCCAAAGGAACACCGACCTCCTTCAGCTGTGTTGCGGCGGCCTCGTATTCCGGCTCTGAAAGTATCAATGATGATCAGCATTGCGGACAATAGAATGGAGTACGTTAGAAGTTGCCTTCTTTTTAGCACCATTGCTAGCCTTAGCTTCATCGCGCAAGGGAAGGCATCTCTGCAGCTTTGAGAGAGATATGTATGAACTCTTACCGAGATTCTGGCAGTGTCCGCACCACGGCGCGTAAAAGTCCACGAGGATAAGCTTCTGCTCAGGCGAAACCGAGGTCTTGAACGTTTCTCCGGTCAAACTGAGCACGTCCGAAGCATGAGCCAGCATGGCTGTCGTGGCCAAAGAGACCAACGCGATGGCAGCAGAGATGCGCATTCTGTGTGTACTACGGTAAGTTACTGTGTGTGTCGAGAATTAATAGGCGACGAGTCGGGGCGGAGTGATGGCGAGAGACGTGAGAGGCAAGCAGAAGAACAGGAGCTTCGGGGGGATGAGCTGAGAGTCCCATTCCTTTTGTATGAAAATGAACATAGCGGTGTCGCCTACACCACTCTCAGTTTTGAGTACGCGCGCCATTTAACCAAGTGTATTCTCACTCTGCAAGGCCATTTTTTTATTTGCTACTACTGACTTGGTGTCAAACATCCATTGGGCCAGCGCACCACATCGACCCCTCTCTTTTCCCTACTTCACCCTCACTGCTTCTCGATCTATTAGCTATCCTCGTTCTCTTCCCTGTCTCCTTGTTCCCCTTTCTCGTTCCCTGTATGTATTTACAAGGTGACCGAGATTGACGCGTTGTTCTCAACGCTTGCCATTGATTTTCTACAGACTTTGTTTCCTCCCCCTTTTTTTGTTGACCGAACAGGGAGCTGAGGTGAAAGAGTAAAAAAACGAAAAAAGGGTGAAGATACATTCCCCTTCATCTTCTACTCCTTCTTTCTTTCTCCTAGGGAGTGTGGCATTAATACCAGTTCTACAAAGCAAAACACGAGGAGAGAGAAAAGGAGCGAGCGAGTGAGAGCACATCGGGACATGGGGATGTGTTAGGGAGCTCGGCATCATCCTTCACGCAAAGGTTGCCTTTTTTTATTATGATTATTCTCCTTTAACCATCAAGAAGCACACTCCACTCTTCGCCTTCTCGACCGCCTCTGCTAGTTTCTGCTCGTCCGCCTCCAAGAACTGGTCCTCTTCAGGAATCTCGGACAAATCCTTGGTCTTGAACAGGTCCGTAAACACCTTCTGCCGGTGCTGCATCTCGGACACCTCCCGATGATCACCCTGGCCACTGGTCACAATGACTGCCGTCCTTGGAGGCAAGGACTCGATAATCTGCTTCATACTCTGGTCGATGGACCGCATGCCCCGGCGGATCTCTTCCTCAGTTGCCTGGATCTTATCACGACTGCTCAGCTTCGACGCTCTGCCAGTATCCACCATCTGACCCTCAGCCAGGACAATCGTGGGGGCTTTACCATGGTTGATCTCGACATCTCTTAACCGAGCCCACACAAAGTTGTGCTTCTGGATGGCCTCAGGAATGGCTGCCACCACATCTTGATCAGAAGCCGTCCGGATCGTCGTGGTGGCAGACTGACCCGCAAACGCGTCAGCGTCAAGGAGGGCCGAGGTCCTTGGGATGTTGAAGCGTGTCAATCTCGAGAACAGAGACTCTTGATCCTGGACATATTCTCCAAAGCCAGGAGGTTTTACCAGCTTGAGTTTAACAAGATCCATACAGGCGAGAGCATCCTCTGCAGAGTCGTGTCCACGTTCAACGTTGGCCTGAATCTGACGCGAAAGCCATTTTTGAGCTAGCCACTTCAGTCCAGGGCGGTAAGGAGGTCCTCGGGTGTGGTGGAAAAGAATACTCGTATCGACGATGAAAGGATGAGCGAGCTATTTGGTGAGACATGGAACAAATAGGCGGTGGAATTAGCAGACTGCTTCCCATGGTTCGCAACTTCATACTCGATCACGCTGGACGGGGTTGAATTGGGTCCTTTACCTTGAGCACTTTCATATCGTTTTCGAGAGAGTGTCCCACGAGGATGGTGTTGTAGTCCACAATCTCCTGCACCTTCTTCTGAACGTCGGCCAATCGGGTCGTAACACCTTCGAGACGTGCTGCTGTCATACCTGAATACTGCGTCAGGTAGTCCAGGATAGGGTTCTCAGGCATCACCAATTCATCCAGGACAGTCGCGCCATTACGGTCAATCAAAGTCACTCGAGTCAACTCTGACCCAGTGGCAGTTCTACACTGTTATTCATCAAGGCGATATCACATGCGAGCAATGATTAGAATCCGGGAGCAAAACAGGGCCTTGTACCAAAAGGACAAGATAGACGGGACGCCGAAAAAAGTGCACGGTGCTTACCATCTCACAATCCATGGCGATCATGATTTTGGGCGGCGGTGTCAAACTGGTTTTGGGTAGCTTAGGGGTCTCGGTCCATCCAGGTTGCAGCTCAGAGACTTTGGAATCCAAATAGCTAGGTATAGGGAAGTCGCTCTCGCGGAGTTCCTCCAGGGACAACATATAGTTCTCTGGCTTCTTTTCCTTGGCAGCCTTGTTATCTATCCATTGGGAGACATTCAACATTAGCAACGTTGTCGTGGGAGATTCGGGCCTGGACACGACTGCGGTTGTCCCTTTCGCAAGCAATTGCGGGCATCAGGTCTCACGTACTCTGCTTCTCCTTCTCCCTCTTCATCTTCTCTGAGTTACTCAAGGGCACGTTCAACAGTGTGTTTGTCGGCGAGAAGATTCTAAACTTGTCTCCTGGAGCCTTGACCACGTTTATCTCTGGGAGAAGTTCCTTCAACGCCTCCAGTTCAGTTACAGGGCCACCCTTTTGAGCAGCACGCCCTGGCCAGGCAATGGGCTTGTGTGCATCGGGCGATCTGAGGTTGATGTGGAAGAGGGAGGGGTCAAGTCCTGAGGCGTAGAGCATGAGGACCTTGTCGATTTTGAATTTGTTGAGAACTTGGACCCAAGGCAAAGTTGGAGTCTCTGTGAGAATATATACGACCAAGTCGCGCAAGTCCTAACGCACAGAAGAATTGGAGACATGATCGGTTAATTTCGTTCAACGATATAGTTGCTGATATAGAATGGCGTCTATCGCTGGGGAGAAGGTTTTTTTTTGATACCATACTCCCTAATCTCCTTTTGTCTTCCTTACCTTGAGGGTGAGATCATGTCCCGTCTTGAGAACGAATCCAGGTGCTCCATCGCCTTCAGTCTTCCTGTTGAGCTGCTTCTGTTTAATCTTCAACGTCCTGCGCTCCTTCCTGGTCAACCCGTTCTCATCGACTATAAAGAAAAGGAAAATATGTACACACAATGGGTTATAATCGTTGCTGCACAACTGAAAATCCCTCCAACAGGAATATTAGAGGCGTAGCAATGACAAACCTTTGGGTGCGGTAGGCTCAGACATGGTGACATCTTGGTCCTTCTTATCCTGCTTCGCCTTCTTTTCTTTCTTGCTCTTCTTGCCTTCCTTCTCAGCCATCATGGCCTTGGTCTCCTGCACCGCGATCTCGACGATGGTCTTTGTTGCCTTTTGCCCCTCAGTGATCTCCATTGGTTCGATGTTCAGTTCCGTCTCACTGGATCTAGGGCTCGAGGCAGGGCTGGAGACGCTCGACATGGAGCTGTCGTCAGAAGTGGTGTGGTCACTCTGATCAGACGAAGCTGACGCTGACGCCGAGCTCCTCTCCTTGTCCTTCTTTTCCTTTTTGCTCTTTTTTTCCTTCTTGTCCTTTTTGGACTTCTTCTCTTTCTTTTCTTTCTTCTCCTTCTTGTCGTCAGTTTCCTTGGTTTCCCTCTTCTCCTTCTTTTCCTTTATGCTGTCCTTATCCTTCTTGTCCTTCTTGGCCTTCTTGCGAGGAGCCTCCTGCTCAATGTCGGACAGTGCATGAACCTCAGTATGTGTCGTCTTCTTGGCTGCCTTTTCACCCTTCTTCAGGTCCTTGTCCTCCTTGGAGCGCTTCCGCTTCTTGTCGGTGTCGCCCATTGTTCGTCGGTATACAGTTGAGTTGATGTCAGTGTCGACAAAGAGATGCATTAGCAATAAAAAAAAAAATCTTTGTTTACTCGCCGCCAATAATTTGTGACCTTTTTGCTGGTAAATGCAAGATTGGTGGCAAGTTTTATTTTCTGAGGTGCAGATCCTTTTAAGCCGCGCGCTTCTTGGCCTCGGCGGCCCGCACCATCTCAAGCAGCACATCCAGTTCTCCGGACCGCTCGCACATCTCTCGGAAATGCGTCTTCTTGCCCTGGCTATTATCCAGCAGGGCTGCCGGCGTGTCATACTCTAGAACCTCGCCGTGATCCAACACCAACACCTTGTCGTACAGAATAATCGTGTTCAACCGATGAGCAATACAAATCACCGTCGAGTTCTCAAACTCTTGCTGGATCGCCGACTGGATCGCCTTGTCCGTCGCAAAGTCCACAGATGCAGTTGCCTCGTCCATCACAATGATCTTGGAGTTCCTCAGCAGCGCACGCGCCATGCAGAGCAATTGCCGTTGACCCTGCGAAAAGTTGGAGCCTCCCTCACTCACAGGGTTATCGAGGCTCGAAAACGAAATGTGTGTCTTTCCACCACCAACGGCCGCCGTTGATACCGCTGCAGCAGTGGATGACGAAGCCGATCCCACATTGCTGCCATTGCTGTTGTCGCCTTCATTGTCGCTGTTGGCTAAAGAGTCCTGACCGCTGCTGACCAAATGCACACGCTGAAGTGCCTCCCAAAGTTCGCCATCGACATGGTCACTGAACGGGTCCAAGTTGGAGCGGATCGTGCCAGTAAAGAGCATTGGGTCCTGAGGAATAATGGTGAGTCGAGAGCGCAAGTCGTCCAGTCCAATATCGCAAATGTTGAGGCCGTCGATGTGAATGCTTCCTGCGACGGGCTCGACAAAGCGGAACAGCGATAGCGCCAATGTACTCTTTCCAGATCCTGTTCTTCCAACCACACCAATCTTTTGACGAGATTCGACCGTGAATGAAATACCCTTCAAGACTGTTTCCAGATCGGGTGCGTACTTCAGTTCCAGATCCTTGACCTCGATGCTTCCACTGGTGGGCCAGGCGGCTGGCGGCCTGCGACCTTCAATCACAGCTGGGGGTTCCTGTGCCATGACCGTGTATTCTGTAATGCGCTCAATCGCATTCAGTTCCATCTCAATCTCTGTGTACTCGCGGACCAAAAAGTTGACCAACGCCACAAACTCCAGCGCATACGTCAAAGCCAGACCTGCGGTTCCGGCATCAATTCCAATCGGGTTCATGAGGATAAAGATACCCGATGACAGAGCGACAACACCACCAATCGAGTCAGAGCGAACAGACAGCCAGCGGTTGGCAATCCAGAGAAAGTAGAAGGGTCTGTTGCTGTCGTCAATCTTGACCAAAAGATCGCCCATAAATCTGCTCTGCTCACTGAATGCACGAATCGTCGCAACGCCCGCAAGGGTCTCTCCAAACATGGAGTAAATGGGTGATCGAGAGACAGAGTGCAGGCGCTTGAGCTCTCTAGACGAGCTGATGTACTTCCTTCCGACAGCCAAGTAAGCAACCGAAATCAGCGCTGCGACGACGACAAACAACGGCGTGATGTAGGCCAGGACAATGATGATCGAACTGACGGACATAATGAGCGACAAAAGCTGGGCACAGTTATTGGCGATCGAACCATCCACAGTCTCAAAGTCCTTCGAGAAACGGTTCACTATAGCAGCAGGGACAATACGTCAAAAGGGTTAGATTGTGACATCAAAAATGAAGCCATGACGAACTCACAACCGCTTTCACTTACTGATGCGTCCGACAGGCGTTGTGTCAAAGAAACGGAGAGGGGCTCGGACGACAGCCATGAGCAATTTCTTGTAAAGCAGCCTTGCAGCGCGAAGGGATCCAAAAAGCACAATCATTGTCTGTACGATATGCGCAAGACTGGCGCCGATTGAAATCACGGCGTAGATAAACAGATAGTAGTTGGTGCTGTGTTTGTCGGGGGTACCCATGACGTATTCGGAGCCTAGACCCATGACCGACAAGGTCTTGTTCGTCACCGATAGAGCCGGGTCGTAGAACCCAGGCAAGCTGTCGAATCCTTGAGTGTCCGAGTAAATGGGTGAGGTGGCGAGATGTTTCGTCGAGAATCCCATTGCTGAGGCGATGCTTGAAAACATAAACTTGCCAAACACTGTCTCGGGTGCGTATGAGTTGGCCCACTCACGCACCCATAGGGATTCAGAGACCTCAATCGAACGCGTCACGGCAAAGGCTACCATGAGGGTGAACCAAAACAAGATACCACCGGCAGCAGATGCATAGACCATATAGATTGACCATTTGACGCGACCCTCTTCGCGCGTCTCCTCCTGAATCAACTTTTGTGCGTCCTTGGCAGGCGCAGCTGGCTGCTCCACAGCATTAAGATCCTTGGCAGTCGATTTGCGGCGGAGAGCCTTGGGCTTGTTGGTAATGGTGGACGACGATCCAAGATCGTTTTCTGCGACCGTCTCGTTGTCAGATGAATCGGGACTGGGTTCCTCATCCTCCTCTAGCACCTGGCCAAGAGTTCCTTGTTCACGGAGTTGTTGTACTGATCCCTGAAGAGTAATCTGTCCATTGTTCATCAAAACAATGTGTTTGGCCGTGGGGATACAAAGCCGGACGTGATGGGTGACCAAAATACACGTTCTGTTCTTCATGATCGGTCCCGTCAGGCACTTGGCGTGGATATGTTCTGCTGTATGGGCATCCACCGCAGAAAGACAGTCGTCCAAAAGCACATGGCGAGATCGAGAGTAGATGGCGCGAGCGAGAGATACGCGCTGCTTCTGGCCTCCTGATAAGGTGATACCACGCTCGCCGATCTCCGTTTTGTCACCAAACTCAAGGATCTCAAGATCACGCTTCAGAGCGCAGACTTCGATGACTTGCTCGTATCGCTCTTCTTCATACTTGCTGCCGAACAAGATGTTGTCGCGGATACTGGCGTTTTGAAGCCAAGCCTGCTGAGAAACATAGGCGACTCCATCTTTTAGCAGTCCAGTTTCGGGGTCAAACTCCTTGGATCCATCGAGCGATCTCCTGGGCAAATAAATCTGTCCTGTCAGAATATCCATTTCTCCAAGCATGGCCAGCAATAGAGAGGACTTTCCACTTCCTGTTGGTCCACAAACAATCGAGAGATCGCCAACAGGGAAGGAAACGTTGATGTTGCGCAAAATGAATTGATCCGTGTCCTCGGTGCGAGGCTCTGTTGTCTCATCAGCATTTGCCGCCGGGGTCTTGGCACTCTCCGAGGTCCACCACTGAGCGTTCAAGTCCTTCATTCCGATTTCAGGTGCGCCATTGGGCCTCTTCAGTCCGTTCACAAACACATCCTTGATGTTGGGCTCATCCAGATACTCGGAGATACGTGCCAAACTGACACTGGCATTGGTGAGAGCCATGTACACAGCAGGAAGACCATTTAGCGGGGCTTTTAGGCGGGTGAAAAGAACCATAGCGGTAAAGGCGACATCGGGCGTGAACTGTCCTTGCTGGATCTTGGCATAGCAGAAGAAACTCGAGATGGTGACCAAAAGTGGAGATGAGAACCAAACCAGCTGGAATAGGATGGTATTCTTGTAAACTGCAAAAAAAAAAAAAAAAAAAAAAAAAAAGCATCTGTCAGTACGTACATCCTGCCCTTGACTGTGGAGATCAAAACTTGCGGACCTACTGAGCCATACTCACCATTGACAAGCTTTTTGAGCTCGATTTCTCTCGCCTTCAAAACCTTTTCGCTAAAAGACAGCTCCCAAGCAAAGAATTTGATCATGCGAATTCCGGCAATCAACTAATATTAAAGAAAAGGTATCAATTAGCAAGCTGCGTCGGTGCCTTTCTTGGCCATCATGCCTTCCGCGCACGCAGAACATGTTGACTAACCTCGCCCATCAAAGTGACACGATCATCACGAGCACTTGACAATTCTCGTTGTCCCTTGGCATATCTCTTTCTGACAGCCTTGTTCACAGGGATGGAGATGACGAGAATGGACATGCCCACGAGCGAGCTCCAGCCAAGGAGGTCGTACAACAGATATGTACCAAGGACGATTCCAATGGGTGAAGAGACTCCAATGTGCCAAAAGTTGCAAACGCCCGAAACACGGACAGTGTCTGTCGACATGAGGTTGACGACCTTTCCAGCGCTAGCGGGCGCACTGTCCTTGCTCTCCTTGTCCTTGCCTTTGCCCTTGCCCTTTCCGCCTCCATCCTTGCTTTCCTTGACGTCCTTGTTCTTTTTATCAACTAATCCGCTCATGTCGCGTCGGGTCAACGTCTTTGCATAGATCTCGGCATTCAAGAGGGCCATCATAGAGACATTGATTTTGCGGCCCATGTAGAACATTTGCGACTGCACCAAGGACCGCGACACCTGAGCCACAAAGATCAGGATGACATAGAGGTAGGCCATCTTGGGAGGGACAGAAGGGTCCTTGATGTACTTTAGGAACAATCGAAGGAAGTAGGGAACCGAGAAGTCGAGGCATGTTGAGATGACCACAAACGTAAACTGCCAAAAGAAGCTGACGATGTTAAACAATAGCACACGCTTGAGGAGGGAGGCCGATGCTCTATCATGTCGTGCGTGGGTGTTCGTGGAGTGTACAAGCGGTTAGTCAGGACAAGAAGGAAGAGGTGTTTATCCGGACACAGGCACTGAAAAGGATATTTCTGCCGGCGATGTTTTTTACGTAACACGAGGCAGCGCGCACATAGGGTGCCACGTCGCAACAGGCACCCGAAAAAGGAAGAATAGATCCGATGGCAAAATCGAAGAGCGAAGTTGCGTGTGAAGGGGAGGGCGAGGGAGGTGCGAGGGGGCGGAAAAAAGAGTCGGAGGGGGAAATCAGAGGAGCAGGTGCAATGCATCTGTACTTCATACCTGAAGTTCTGGAACATCTGGAATTGGGACCACACCACCCGAGCCCGCAGCTGGGGCAGCAGCTCGGGGAGATCAGAAAGGTTGAGGGTCTTTGAGGAGCCGAGCTTGATCACGCTGTTGAACCAGGAGAAGAACAGCCATGACATGTACGATGCATACGCCTCGGGGCTCATTTCATGCTCGGGCTAGTGACAGTGCACCGTCGATGAAACAAGAACGATGATCAATTATAACCACTCGTAACGGTCAGGAAGGTCATTATCATCATCATGGCTCAATAGCGAACGATGGCGTAAAAGCATGAACTTACAGAAGAATACCCGTATCCATACTGATGCACAAAGTCCAGGTCGAGTTCCGCAGGCATGGTCAGAGCGATCGCCCACACCAACAGGACAGTCAGCAAGCCTGCGAAGAAGAGCCACGTATCCAAGTGGTACTTGCTGACGCCCTCCAGGATTAGGTCGATCCGGTTCCAGAGCTCGTAGATCAGCACAGCAAGTGCGCTGGAGTAAAACCATTGTAGGGACTGTATAGCAGACGAAAAGCGGACGCGGTGGGTGATGACGGCAAAGAGCACCGCCAGGACGACAATCCATCCAACCAGGGTCACCACGGGTGCAAGGAGGCGCTCGAATGCAGACCTATCCGATTCAGAATCTAACGACAGCACCACAGACACAACTGCCAAGGCCGTGGGGATCAAGGAGAGCAGGAGGAGGGAGATGGTACGGATCTTGATCTCTAGGCCCTTGGGCTGTGTCTCCGTCGTTGTTGACGGCGCTTGGGGATCCATGGAAGCGAGGCGGGTGTAGTCAAACGTGGACTTGCGACGAGCCAGCTGTGCTGCTACGGGCGGGGCAGCAGAGGGGTTTAACTCGATGTTGGAGGATCGTGAGGCAAGGGCTCCGATGGTCCCCGAGGCGAGCATGAGCGCCAAGGGAACCACAGCCAGCACCTCCGTCAGGTGGATTTCCATGTGCTAGAACAATCACAGATCGGATCGGGATCGTTGTTGTGCTGCGTCGTCAGTGATTAGTGCGCGTCAATGAAGACAGCGAGGATGGATGCGGGATGGAAGAAGGAGTGGGGAGATGGCGAGCAGAGCAAGAGTGGTCAAGCAGGAGAGCAACAAAGAATGCAGCGTGCAGCTCGGAAACGAATGCAATCAGAAGAAAAAGAAGAAAAAAAAAACAGTGAATGAATGAATATGCACAGCAGATAACAAGATGCTTTGTCACATCATCCGAACACCGCTGCAAATCCCGCTTTGTGTCTCGCGGGTCCTGTTTCCCGCCATGCCCTCGCACACCACCTCCGCAGCTCTTCCTTCTCCCTGGAGCCAACCACGATCGCCTTCGCCCCCGCACCATGCCCGCTCCAGAACCCTTCGTGGGTGGCACGACCGCGACCACGGGCAGCCGAGCGAACGACTGCGCACAAGCCATGTTTGCAGACACAAGTGTTTCAATACACGACAATCACCATACCAGGTCACTCCGATCCCCAAGAAAGTTGCGCGCCATATGTTGGATTTTATTCCAGTGCACAAAAGCAGTGTATAGAGCTTCGCTGTCTTTGGGCTTACTCGGCCTTCTTGGCACCGCGGCGATGCACCCGAATGGGGAGACCATTGAGCATGGGGAACGTCAACGAGACGCCGTAGGCTGGAACCGTGCTTGCGTCGACGAGCTCCAGCTCGAAGGATTGGAGAATCAAGCCCAAAACAGTCAGGGCTTCGCATGTTGCAAACTGTTGGCCAGGGCAAGTGCGTGGACCGACATTAAAAGCAACGAATTTGCTTGCAGGAGGCCGTTCGGCGTTCAACCAGCGCGAGGGCTTATACTCCAACACATCTGGATAAAAAAAAAAGCGTGGATATGTGTAAGCGAGCCGTGTTTCAAAATGGTTGCACCAGCCGAGTCGCTATAATAAATTACCAGGTCCCCAGACGTGCTCACTTCTGCCCATTACGTAGGGACTCCAGGTGAACCACTCGCCCTTGTGAATCTTGACTCCTCCGGGCAAAACATCGTCAGAAACGCACAGCTTCAAGTTGCGAGGGCCTAAATAACGTGGAATGATTAGAAGCAGCACTCTAAAAGTGTATCATCGTCAGTTGGTGATGAGCAGGCACGATAAAATACATGTACAATACCTCCGGGATATATTCTTTGAGCTGAAGGCGGGGTCGAATGGCGTGGCACGAATGAATGCGAGATAGGGTATGTGTTGGAATGTAAGAATGAAGTACGTCGAGCCAGCTTTGAAAGTAGTCTCTTGCATTTTTTTTATATATACACATCGACATTCACTCATCGTACCTTCGTTGAAGCAGGCCTCTGCATATTTCTGACGCTTGTAGGTGTCATATGTCGGCTCAACCCCTTGAAGGACATCATCAACTTCTTGCACTAGCGTCTTCAGGATGGACTTATCAGCGCCGTCACGGAGGAGGAGATAGAGCATCCATGAAAGTCCTTGGGCAGTTGTGTCACGTCCTGCGACCTGTGAAGTGAAGGGAATATGCTGACATCAGCCCATCTAGCAGAGTTACACGGCCACATCGTCTCTGTCGGTTCAATGTCTTACCGTCATCTGGAAGACAATGTCTACAATCAAATCATCTGAGAGTGGGTTGCCGTCGTCGTCCATCACCTCCATCACCAGTTGCAACATATCTTTCTTCGTCTTGTGGTATCCGTTCTGTCTTCGGTCCTCAATGACTTCGATATAATACTTTCGGATCATGCCTCTGTCTTCCTTCACGGTTTTAGAAACTCCTGTCAGAGGCTCGGTGATTCTCCATGCTGGGTTTGTGATACGGCCTGCAGAGACACTGAGAAGTCTGTCGAACGCGACAGCAAGCGGGACGTCGTTTTCAATATTGTCCAAGCAGCCAAAACTCTTTCCGACCGATATCCTGTGTTAATATGTACGCGCAGATGAGTACAATACTTTTATGTCTCCT
The DNA here is from genome assembly GCA_029449245.1 of Mortierella alpina. NCBI lineage: Eukaryota > Fungi > Mortierellomycota > Mortierellomycetes > Mortierellales > Mortierellaceae > Mortierella > Mortierella alpina. Next base: position 1,568,013 of record JANATF010000001.1, on the reverse strand, counting down.
GCCTGGCCTCATACATTGGCGCCAAGGTGAACTTACTTGGTAAAGGTGTCCAGAGTGTAATGAAGCATCAGCTCTTGAAAGTCGACGATGGTGCCCTCATCTGCGGCCTTGTAGAGATAATCAATCACCTTTTGACCCTCTTGGACAAAGACGTCGCTCGTGTACTCGCGGAAAGCGTTCACGTTGAGAACCTGCATTGCCAACTTTCGCTGGAACTTCCATTCTTCGCCATCAACTACGAAGAAAGCTGAGTATTTGTAGGATACGAGGGTAGAGTAAAGAAAACAAAACATACATAAGCAATTAAACATATCTGTTAGCTAAAACAATGGGTCCGCAACAAAAAAAAAAAGCCGAGGCAGCGGGTATTGAACACCTACTTCTGCCATAAATGTCAGCCAGAGTGTTTCTCAGAAGCTCGCCCTTCTCATAATTCCAAAAGTTGGTCTTGAGCACGTATTCAATCATGGCAGGGTCATCGCCCTGGATCATTCGGCCCATGAAAGGCAGAGAGATGGACCAAACGGGACCCAGCTCTCGATGCTGCTTTTCGAAGAAGTCGTAAAGTTTGGTGCCAGGGATGGAGGCGAGCAAAGGCATATGTCCCAAGAATGGGATAGCGCCTTTGGGCTGTTTGAGGTCCCGGCGAGGACGGGTGCCCACGGCATGGGACCGATATTTGTAGACAAGTGCGGCGAGGAAGACAAAGATCAGGGCACTACGAGGTTTGACGGTTCCAGAATATTGGATCGCAGTATTGAAGAGTTCGAGGACAGCCATTGTGAATATATAGAAAGGCACTCTTTGGTTGAAAGTGAAAAGCGCCGAACACGGAAAGATTGGAAATGATGCGAGGTTGGGAATGGGAGCGGGAGAAAGAAGGAGACTGTGTGAAGAGAGATCACAGCCGCTTTATAAAGTCGGGCGCTTCGTGCCAGTCCAACAGTCGGCATAACAATAGGCCACTAGGCTAATCGGCCTGTTGCCCGGCCAGCAACGCAGAACGGGTGAAGAAAGGGGTGAGTGTAGTATGTACTGTATGCATGATATCCAACTGTGGTTCAAGCGGGGTACGCTTTTGCAGGCGGCGTTCAGACTTTGCTCATCCCGAATAAGGTTAGGAGCTACTGAAGGGCGCAGACAGCAATCGAGGAAGGCTGATGGGACAATCAAGCTCTGGGTGTCTGATTGTTCAATCTGCGATTTCCCGCCATGCAAGTACCAGGACACATGCTCTGTATCCAGAAACTGCTAGCGACAACGAGAGCAGCATAGAGAAGGGATGCAAAAAGATGCTAGTCTTTCCCTCTGCACCTTCTGCCTGCCTGCCTGCCCGCCGCACGCCTGCTTGATCTATGTTCAGCAGGGTTGACTGTGGTGCTTCATATAGTTTGCAAGCGTGTGTGTGTGCAGGGGTAAGCAGTGAACACGACGCATGGGAGATCGACCATGGTGAGACGACAAACACTCATCCCAAAGTTTGAAGGTTCAATGCTTACATATCCTTCACGAAGGTACCACTGGAGTCTACCGCGACAGAATGAGCGGAGAATGTTGGATAAAGTTGCACTAGATGTATTGGCAGGGGATGCCTGCATGGTTTCCGAGAGCTCTTGTTCTTCGGGAATGCCACGCACCCATGTGCGGCATTTTCGTTCCTGGGATAGACCATAATGTCTTCTATAGACTCTTTGCAGCATGCCTCGGACTTTTTCAGGGTGTTTCATTATTCCATGGCACTGAATCCAGCTGTTCTATTTTCTGCCTCGTGCTCATGCTTCCTGCGGGTGCAAATGAGGATATACCTTGCCGCTCATAGTGGCGGAGTGCCATGCTCTGCAGCCAAGGTGTACATGTCTACATGCATGACGGGAGGGAAGGCGGAAGACGGAGACTGCAGCCGAGAACACTGTGTGTACTGTATACATGCTGTCCATACGTAGAGCCGCTTCCAAGCATCCATGCCAGGGCATGCGTGGGAAGTGCTCATAGACCAACCCCGTGTGTCTTAATTGGCCACTCTATCGGAATGGCCGTTGAAGCTCTGAACCCATCCCCTCCTCCGCTCAAATTTTTCACTTCTGAGGGGCTGGGACAATATCTGGCACTTTACTATGGGGTCACCCTCTAGCTTTCGTTTTGCCCAAAAAAGGGAAGAGCTCGCAGTCACAGCCATGGGAGATAGAGTGCCTACCTACCATGGGCCGACCATAGGCCAGACCAGCCATATAATACATACCTCCCCTCTCATGCGCCCCTCATGCGCTCCCAATCGTTCTCCCAACATCTCCCTTTGCCACTCCATCGCTTTTCTCTACATGGTCGAGAGCTTCGACAGCCTGCCTGGCAGTAAAAGACGCGCCGGGTAAAGACACACTTCTCAAGTGAGGATGCGTGCTCCTGCATGCAAGCATCCACTCCTCAGTCATCTCATCGTTCCCGCGTTCTCCTCCATCCATTTCTTCTGTTGTAGTGACAATCAACTTCACGATGAGACCCCGCGCACGCCTCGCAAGTGCCCTTCAAAAGTTCCCAACACTCCTGGGACCCCCCGCAGGACCAGTAAGGCAAGGGCATAGCTTGATACAAGAGTTTAACGTCGGTAGTAGTTGCGCTTCCTCACGTCTTGGTCCTTGACTCCCACAGCTTAAAGAAGTTACCAGCGGGCTGATCTCCTTCGACGCCGACATGTCCTTCGCGTGGTCGCCAGGATTGGACAAGCCAGTAAGTGTATGCAGAAGATTGACGCGACAGCTATTTGATAACTCATACACTCCTAACAAACACACTGTCCTACTGTGCTTTTCTTTCCATAGGTTACTCCACAAAAAGCTACTGAAGCGCTACCCGTTTCGACTGGAACGCATCCCCCGCCAGCAGCATCAATCTCTTCCCAGGTCAACACAGAGTTCATAGCTCCAGAGAGATCTTTCCCAGGCAGCGCGACTAAAGCACCCCGCGGCCAAGGGATGAGTATACGCGCGTTCATCGAAGGGGTACCTGCAAGTTCAACGTCGCCATCTTCCAGACATGTAAGCAGTCGAGGGCTACTGGCGGTCCAAGAAAAGACCGATTCATTTGTTGAAACACTTCGCTGACATGTACTCGAAACAGATGGGTATTGCTAGGGCAACCGCGGAATACCGGCTAGCCACCATGGAAGAGGTAAGAGACTAAGTATACACATGTATGCTCATTGACGAGAACATGATACGGTCAAGAACTCACAATATTTTTCTATGTTGTTGTACAGTGCCCAACAGAAAGTATTTCTCAAAAAAATAATTGAACCCCTTTCAACATAGGAAATTACTATGATTTTTTGAGAAATACTTTCTGTAGGGCACTGTACATCCCATTGTCCACTTTGATGCGCAATTTTTCTTACGAAGAGTCAAGAATCTGTGTCAACTGGAGAGATGCCGACTCCCAATAGCAAAAAACGTGTAAGAAAGCCAACTCGACCTTTTAAAATCCATCGACTTTGATATACATGACACGAGCTGCAGAATTCATAGCTCTAGCTTCTTACAACTGGCACACTTTCAGTCTTCTATGTTGGACAAACTTTGTAGGATTCTGGATTGTATCAAAGCAGAGGATTTGTCCCTGCCTAGATTCCTTGTTGAGTTGTTCAAGTCTGACGACAGGGCAGCTAGGGACTACACCAATTCGTTCTACGAGGCAAATGGTCCACAACGTCTTGTGCAGGTTTGGGATAAGCAACTGCGGGGCAACAAAAGGCACGAACGTTGGGATGAAACGTTTGTCAACAGCGCTGTCGATGTTGCTGTCGATCGCACTCTCAAGCATCTGAAGCACGATGATGTCAAGAATGAATGGAGACTTCCATACACTGAAGTCACAGAGGAGAGGATCTCCCGCTATTTGCTCGACGATTTTGGTTTCCTCCGCCGGTACGGCGCTGGCACGGCTGACGACGAGAATGACGGAACGCGTGGCAAGCCGCATGCAGCTGGAGGTCCCAACCGCAAGGGCAAGAACGGTGGAGCAAAGTATCTGGTACGGTTCCTGAAGGGTGTGCTAGAGGAGGATTTGCCGCCAGAAAATCCGCTAAAGCGTAGCCGTGCTCGGAATCCATCATCGGTCCGCGGCTGCATTTCAGCGATGCTGCTCTTTATGTCGTCTCAACAAACCAACGCTTTCCAGACGATCTTTGGCATCTTTCTTCACTCCACCGGGTGTCCTAAGAGAGTTCTCGAGGTCCTCTCTGGCCTTGGACTTTCGATTTCTCCCAGTCAAGTGCGCAACTGCCTCGACTCTCTGACCAAGGATGCGAGCAACCGTGTCATACAGGCAGTCAAGGAAAATGGCTTTTTTGTCGTTTACGATAATATCAAGATCGCCAATAAACATCATCACCAGCGATCTAACAACCGGGATACCTTCGACAATGGTACTGCCGCCACTATCGTCCTCTCGGGAAAGGACAAGCAAGCACCAACTCTCTTTCGGCAGATAGATGAGATGCCGGATGCCGTTGCCGACCTGTTTTTCCCCAATGATGATGATTTCGAGGTCTTTTTCAATGCATGTCAATCGCATGTTTCGGACTCCATTGTGCTCTTGTCGCCGGAAAAATCGACAATGTCTGCCATCCCTATGGTTACTGTCGAGCAACTCGACCCCGTCAAAAGTACTTTCTTCCCACTCAAAGTCATGAGACTGGACGAGTCCACTATTGCTGGGAACCTGTCGGTGCTGCAGAGAATTACAGAGGTAGGCCTCCAGTTGCCGGATACATGGTTTTCCAACCCCGGGAACACACTCATCGCTGGGGACCAGATGAGGGTGTCATGGCTGCTGACGCTCAAGGTCCACCGATCCTTCGATCCTAATCGCTACCACAGCCTATCATGGGTAAGAGAAGAGAGCCAAAGTGAACAGAGCGGAGTGAGGCGAAAGGATATTGTTTCATTGTACAGTGGGGCTCGGCCCTTCATTAGTCCTTACTACCACAACTAAATATCTTCAACCTTGACAGGTACATCCTGTTCTCCAACTGTTCCATTTAGAGATGAATCTCTGTGGAACCATTTGGAGGACACACCTTGGCACCGCAGAGTTTCACGGAACCCTTACATCGATTGCCATTCTTCTGCAACGCAGGCGCCTTATCCAAGAGAAGCCTACGTTCCACGACACCAGTGAGCTCTTGCAGATAATCTTTGACGCAAAGATACAACAGCTCTATCAGTGTCAGCGGGATCGCGGTGTATCGGACAAACTGGCTGTTCAGAACATCACAGAGTCGATCATCAGGTCCTGTTGCTCTCAGCCTTCACTGTCGCTGCTTGGCCTTCCATGTACTACCGCCAACACCAACGCCCTTCTTTTCCTGCGCGATGTAGCCGTATTTATCGAGCTTGGCACGGCCATCAAAGCTGGCGATATTGGCCGCATCAAGCATGTGCTGCCGCTCATCACGTTAATGATGCATGGCGGTGGCAACACCAATTATGCCCCTGAGCTTTTACGCCTCCTCTATGGCATTCGCCATCTGTGGACAGATGAGTGGGCGCAAAGAGTCCTGTCGAGTATGCTCGTGAACCCCAAGGGCATTGCTGGTGGTTGGATGGCGACGGACATGATGCAGGAAAACCACAACTACCTTCTCAAAGCCATCTTTTCAGCTAAAGGCTCGAACATGACCTGGGAGTACCTTCAAGAATCCATTTCCACCAATATCAAAACCTTTCAAAGTATTTCGCGGATGTTCGAGCAAGAGGTTGGAGTTCGTTCCAACAGCACTAGACATAAGAAGCCATCAACCTCATCGGACATTACATTGCTCCAGATGGATCTCCAAAAGGCTGGCATTTTATGGACGTCCGGCGGATGCCCGCAGGGACCACCAGTGGCTAATCTTCAGACTGTCGGCGAAGAGAAGATGGTCGGGATCGCGATAGGAAGCTTTTTTGATAACCATACATCCATGTCGGGGAATGCTGTGGACTTGGAGGAAGCAGAAGGTCTAGAAAATATTTTTGAAGATGACTTTGATTTTGATGAATAAAATTCATGAAAAATAATTCACAAAGGCATGGATGAATTGAGAAAGAAGGACTTAGCGGAAGAAGGAAGTAGCGGAAGAAAGTGGAGGAACTACTGTGGGCACTAGCTTGCACTCACAAACGCAACTAATTATCCTCTTCGTCATCACATCCATCGCCATGGTCGTAGTCATCAGGAGCATTGTTTACTAGGTCTGGCGCCAAAGCCGCTATCGGCGAGCTACTCGGTAGGAGACCATCATCGAGGTCCTTGTTGAGCTGAGCCAGCACCTGCGCGATCCCGGAGAACCAATCCTTAGGGTTTCCACGTGGAAACCATTTGTTAACCGATGCGAACATGGCGACTGAGTCAGCAGTTCTAATCTTGGAAAATTGTTTCGATAGCTTCTCGGCGATCTTGTCCGGCAGGATCCCGGTTTCCGCGCCATTGGCGTAACGTTGTGTTGCTTGCCACCTCTCGAAGGCGCCCTTCCTCCATGACAACAGCGCCTGTAAAGCTAGTGCCTTCTCCTCCTTCGTGCGTTTGGGCCATTTTCCTCTGGGTACTAGATTGACGGCGGTAGTGAGTGAAGGGGGGAGCTTTACAGGATCGCATCCAGAACAGTGTTTGTTGCAAACACGAATCTCGTTGCCAAACGTTTCATCAATAAACTTCCAAAGACAGTTGTTACCGAGGTTGTGCTTAAGGTACTGTCGGACTTCTTCATTTTTAAGAGTCGTATGAGTGACTGGCGGGCAGTAGAGAATCGCACGGCCGTCGATATTGTTCCGTCGCGCTGCACGGCCAAACCGCTGCACTAAGCTCGTCATGTCCCTTGGGAAACTAAGTGTCCGCATCGAGGTATTAGAGAAGGTTACGCGAATTTCTCCCAATCACCCGATTATTATGATTCTAACGTCTGAACTTACCCGTATTGGATCACTTGAGCAACATCCTGTATGTCAACACCCATGCCTGCAGCCTCGGTAGCTAACAGCACTAGGATGTCTCCATTTGCGAATCGTCTCATGGTCTTACTTTTGAACTTTTCATCTAGTGTTGAAAAGTATACGCCCATACTTTCTCGCAAATCAGGCCTAGGAAAACACAGGCCTAGGAAAACACGGATGAGACCAGCAATTGAATCGAAATAGACGATAGTCTTCCCGTTGCGCAAAAGCCCATGTAAGCCTTTCGTGGCGTTCTTGGGCTGGGTGTATACCTCAAGGCGCACGTTCCTGCGAATCTCGCGTACGCGTATCATCGTTGCGTCGGTCAAAAAAAGCGTGGCTTTGGTTCGTAGAATAGCGTCCGCTGTGAGAGTCGCCGTCAGCCCCACAAATGGTACTCCTGGCGCCCAGACACGCAGATCACCGAGGCGTGTATAGTCCTGGCGAAACTTGCTCCATTTATCGACGCAGTGCACTTCATCGATCACTATTGCAACCAACAACTTATTCCACTGCTCGTCCCGCCACAGGTCTTGAAGCAGTTTCGCCTTGCCGCCGCTGAAAATGATCTCGGGGGTGAAGTACACAGCCCTGTAATGGCCATCAAGTATGCGCTGGATCGAATCCTTGTTTATGTTGTCTGAGTTTGCGCCAGTTAAAACGATGTACGGTATGCCGGCCGCTGTCAGCTTCTGTATAGTTATGATGGCAAGATGTCAAAAGGTCAGTCGTTTGACAAGGAGACATTAATTGATGACATATGCGGTCGTGTAGATACAGCAGTGCTTTAAGCCTACCTGCTGTTGATCCTCCATCAATGCTATTAGCGACGAGATGACAACGGTTATTGAGGTTGGCCAGAACGCCATAGGCAGAAAAAACGCCAAGGTTTTGCCCCAGCCGCAGGGAGCGATCAAGACACAGTCGTTCTTTGCTTCAATGTTAAACAAAACTTGTAACTGCTCCTCCTTCGGTATGCAGTTGAAAGCTTGATTGCAAATACAGTTCGCCTTTGACCGCAGTTTCAATTGATGGGCCTACATATTGACACAGAGAGCGTTAAAAAAAGGAGAAATAGTTACAGTATAGACGGCAACCACGTTGTTCGTTACAATCACTCACAGTGATATCGCCAATGTCGTCCTCGCTCTCTTCGTTCTCTTGAACTGATGGTAGATATGTCTTGAGTACAGCCTGTGAAGGTGACGCTAGAAACCGCATGGGTGATAGCTCCCTGGGTGTGTAGACAGCCGAAGCTGGCGTTGAGACACTGGACGTTGCGGTGCAGTCAGCCTTCTTTGGTGTTGACATTCGTTTGATGGGTGTGAAGATGAGCTTCCTCGGCGTGTAATCATAATCATCCGCATATGTATCCTGATCTGAAGTGTCAACCTGAGCTGGCAACCATACAGTCTGTCGAAGTGGTGAAGAGTTGCGCACGGGCGATGTAACTGCTCGTGCAAGGGGCGATGGCACAGTTTCATACAAAAGTGGAGACGAGCTGAGAACGGACCCGGTCGCCGTTCGTGCAAGAGGCGACGACGCAGTTTTATACGCAAGTGGTGAAGTAGGTGCACAAGAATGTTCGGGCAAGTCGATATCCTGTGGTAGCGGGAAGCGGGAATGCAGTTTAAAGATTGCCGCTTGTCCTGACCGACACTCTTGTTCAGGCACCAAGAATGGGTTTGGCAAAGATCTCTCTGGAGCTATGAACTCTGTGTTGACCTGGGAAGAGATTGATGCTGCTGGCGGGGGATGCGTTCCAGTCGAAACGGGTAGCGCTTCAGTAGCTTTTTGTGGAGTAACCTATGGAAAGAAAAGCACAGTAGGACAGTGTGTTTGTTAGGAGTGTATGAGTTATCAAATAGCTGTCGCGTCAATCTTCTGCATACACTTACTGGCTTGTCCAATCCTGGCGACCACGCGAAGGACATGTCGGCGTCGAAGGAGATCAGCCCGCTGGTAACTTCTTTAAGCTGTGGGAGTCAAGGACCAAGACGTCAGGAAGCGCAACTACTGCCGACGTTAAACTCTTGTATCAAGCTATGCCCTTGCCTTACTGGTCCTGCGGGGGGTCCCAGGAGTGTTGGGAACTTTTGAAGGGCACTTGCGAGGCGTGCGCGGGGTCTCATCGTGAAGTTGATTGTCACTACAACAGAAGAAATGGATGGAGGAGAACGCGGGGACGATGAGATGACTGAGGAGTGGATGCTTGCATGCAGGAGCACGCATCCTCACTTGAGAAGTGTGTCTTTACCCGGCGCGTCTTTTACTGCCAGGCAGGCTGTCGAAGCTCTCCACCATGTAGAGAAAAGCGATGGAGTGGCAAAGGGAGATGTTGGGAGAACGATTGGGAGCGCATGAGGGGCGCATGAGAGGGGAGGTATGTATTATATGGCTGGTCTGGCCTATGGTCGGCCCATGGTAGGTAGGCACTCTATCTCCCATGGCTGTGACTGCGAGCTCTTCCCTTTTTTGGGCAAAACGAAAGCTAGAGGGTGACCCCATAGTAAAGTGCCAGATATTGTCCCAGCCCCTCAGAAGTGAAAAATTTGAGCGGAGGAGGGGATGGGTTCAGAGCTTCCATCATCACACGAACTTGTCGACCTTGCACGCCTTTGCCACCACTCCCACGCCCTCCTCATATCACTTGCCTTTCAGCCCTTACGTTTATGCACATGGGTCAAGTTCGGGTTATAGGAGGCGCTGTATTTACTCACTTCGGTGACGTAATTATGGCTGGCGTCCATTGTCCTGTAACCAGGGGTTCGGTCGACTTTGCGCCAAGGATCACATTGGCCCAGAAGGTCGCCAACCAATAAGAAAATTGCCTCAACTCCTGACCACAAAACGACACAAGGTCCTTTAACTAGTATAAATAGATAGCTTTCTCTTGTTAGTTTGACTCTTTATCCGAAACATCTTCCCATCCACCCTCCCAATAAACTCAGTCGACATCCTAAACATCTCATCTCAACCTAACAAACACATAACACAATTACCATTACACTACGATGCAAAGTCAATCAAATTACCTCGATTCCAAGTTTAGCGCCAGGCACGCTGAAATCTTACTATCAGTAAGGTCGCAGGGTGTTAACCCAGCAGCCACATCGCTAATTCAGCAATTACCAGACACTATTGACAAGACACCAATGCGGTGGGACGAACTTAGCTTTGAATCGCATGGCCTATCAGGTTTCAGACCCGAGCGTGCACTACAATTCGGTAATCTCAGCTTTGTCTTCGCAGGGGCAGTTGTACTGGCTGCTGCTGACAGGCCGATGGACGTTACAGGATATCTGGACCTAGTTTGGCGTTTCCTGGGTACTTTCTTGTCACCACTAGAGATTACCGACATCGACAACCTGGCACAAGCCAGCAGGCCTGTAGGACAGGATCAGTACGCGATAGCGATGCTGAATGTCATACTTGAAGCCACAGAAGGTTCTTGGAATGCGGGCGATAGTCTGGCAACTAAGGTGGCGACTGTCGTAGTACTGATGATGGGTAGAATCGACATGACATCGATGCCGTATTCACAGTGGCACCGTATGTTTCCAGAGCATTTTGTCATTAGTGGCGTTTTAACCAGCGGTGATCTTAGTACAAGATGGAAGGACTCGGGACTACGTGAAATCGAAGGAGTAATGCCCACAATGATGATCAAGTCTGAGATCCCGAACGCACATAGTTTGCTATTGGACTCGCTGCGCGAACACGGCACGGCGCAAAATCATTCCAAGTTACGATCTATAGTCTACATGAGCATGGGCGTGCAGCACTGTAACCACATTGTCAAACCTAAACATGTGGGTGACAACTCCGCTGTGTACTACACAGTTCGTCTGAATGACAACCACATCACCGTTGACATAACGGATGCTACGGCGGTTGTCACTGATGTTCTGAACGCAAATGCTGCTGTAAAGAGAGAAGACGTGGGACCTGATGGCATAACATGCAGCGCTAGAATGGCTGTAGCAATGATAGCTATCTTGAGCGCGATCCCGATTGTGGCTTCAGCGATCCTTCTCGCCATCGTGGACTGGAACTCTTTCAGCTCTTGGAACGTCGACCCGACCTCACTTCTGGCGCTGGCCTCGGTGGTAACAGCTACCACCTTCGTCATCCTCCAAGCCAGATACGCTCGGGACTGGCAATGGCACGACTTTCTGAATGGCAGACTAGTGACAAAGGACATTGCAAAAGTTGCAAGGTCAGTCGGAGTATGTGAAACATCTGTCGTGGCACTCTTGTATCTCAGGGGAGTAGCATCCGAGGTGCTATCACAGAAAAACACATGCTACATACTTAAGGAATGTAAGGGCACCGTGGTGGTACCAAGGCCAATGTCGGTACAACACATCAACCTATTCGAAGGACTGATCGTTAAGATAGGTGATGCTCCTAGTGCTGTCATGCATTATGCCCGAACTGACACTCATGAACTGCGGCGCGGGCTGATTGCTCTTGACGGCGATCTGTATCACATCTATGACCAGGACTCGGTGGGAGTAGCACAGGCGGCAGGCGCCATGATCAGCAATGATCTAACAGCAACCGAGAAACGAACGTTGATGATCGGCGCGATCGAGACTGGGCGCCGTTAAAACACCCAGTGTTACTATAGAACATTGGGGAGCATTGGTACAGACATCGCAAGGCTGATGGATGGTACTGCTACTACTTGGTTTGACTTGACACATGTTCTCGATGATGAATGGCGCTGCTTGGCACACTAAGGTAGCTTTTTTAAAACAGCGTAGACCGTAGAGTATTGTATTTCGTCCAATTAAAAGGCGGAGCGCTATGGTTGAGCTTTGCTCAACAATCATCGGATGAAGCTGGATTTTTCTGCGCTTGCTCGTCACTCGCTGTGCGGGTTCGTATAAACTTGAACATGTTCATCACAGTATCCCGTTCCAGCACTCTTATTTTTCTTGTAGATGCGACGGCTACAATCTTTTGCTTTGCAATAATCGAGGTTGTATTTCTTCCTCCTCGACTCTGGGGATATCGCCATATCCGCAAGACTTGCGGCTGATGAAGATCCTTCCTCATCGATGGTTTGAGAAGCGAAACTTGCTCTACGGGATGCAGCAGACTCGAGATGATAGCATTTCTCCAACAAGATCTTGTATTCCTTGTGAAGAGCTGTAAGTTCGATGCCCAAGGCATCCTTTCCCAGCAACGATTCAACAAGTGTGTTGTTTCTCTCCCGAAGTTCCTTATTCTCCTTATATCTCTAAGCTCAACCTCCAACAGCTCTACTTCCAAAACAGCCTCCCTTCTAAGATGACTAGGCGTTCTTCACAACTGATCACTCTGTTCTGTATCATTGATGGCCAGCCGTCGTCAAGCGCCTTTTGTATCAAGATCTCCAACGGGTTCACTGTTGATGACCTCAAGACCAGCATCAAGACTAAGCAGTCTCAGCTTGCCTTCTTCAAGAACATCGAGGCAATCAGCCTCAGGCTTTGGAAGGTCCTCATCGATGAAGCGTCCCATTGCGACAAAGTGGTCCTGCTTTCCGATGTCAGTGGCATGGAGAAGAGGCTCCTGATGTCGACGGATCGCCTCTCTACTATATTTTCGAATCCGCCATGCGATGGTTATATTCACATCGTCATCGAGAACACTGGCACTGCGCCAGAAAGCTGGCAATACCAAGACCTCGCTCCAGATGAGGCGTCCACTCCGAATTCACCTGCACTATTATCCGCCGGGGACATCGAAACACATCAGCTAGGCTACATTCCTCCAGCCAAGTCTTCAATCTCTGACCAGGTCGGGCAGCAATTTTCCAGAGAGACATCCACGTCTCTGAAAGCAGGAACGGGTCCGCCTGAGGATATATCACCGAAAGACGTCAACTTCTGTGTACAAGACCCAGCTCCATTCCCTGCCTCCGTCATATCCAGCGAGACAACAAGCACGACCACTCGGTGAACCCTACCGCCACTGGTGAGGCCAGTCAGCAGAGTGGAGAAGGCGCCTTCGATACCTCCGACGCCGTTATGGTCCGAACACCCAAACTCAAACGCACCTTTTCTTTTATGGAAGAAAACACTGGAGACACGCCAGAACAAGACATCATTCCATTTTCATATCATCCAGGGTCCTCAGCCAAGAGGCTCTGCTTCCCTCCTCAGAAGGATCACCACGATCACTCAGTGGACTCTACCACCGCTGACGAAGCCAGTGATCACTGCGAGCAAGGCACCCCCGAGTCCTCCAACCATACTTCAGCTCGAAAACTCCAGCGCGTCATTGCTTTCATGGATGGGGACAGCGTCGGCTCACCGGGGAACACGTTGCCACAAGATCCAGCCCCTATGGTCACTAACAACGACACAAACCTAGCTTCTACCGCAACCTCGGAAATCGTTAAAGGATCTTGCCTTAAAACGCTTGACTCCAACGAATACCTGGCGGCAGTTGTGATTCCAACGGCGAGTGCCATGTCAAGCATTGAAACTACTGATGGTTCGAACTCGAGCCTGCTCTTTCCGGGACCCCCCCAACCCTATGAAGCGATCTGGTGGTATTGCTGATGAATCTGGAAGAGCCTCAAGCTCGCAGGTACCCGACACCAAAACCAAGCGCGCCCGCTTCTCTGAGGAAGAGAGACATAGGTCTGTGAATCAATCCGATGAGATCAAGCGCTCTTTTCAGGTGCAAAAGTCAAGAACGATCCTTCACGAAGCAGAGGCAGCCATCGACGACCTCACGCTGCAAAGACTGAATCTATCGTCGCTGTTGCTTCGAGCCGCAATCGAGCGCCCCAGACCAGTAGGAGACCGTGCAGTGCAAATTTTGGAATGTCTACACATTGCTGAGAACGAAACTGCCAAGCTTGTTGAGTTGTGGCGCTACAACAAACATCTTATCGACTGCATTGGACGCCCTTCGGCGGTGTATGGCAAATATTCATCCTCAAAGGCCATCAGAAGACTTGGAATCCGACATCACCGCCAGGGACCAAGCTCGTCCGAATAGACACGCAGAGATACCGAAAGTAGTTTAGGCGATTTACTTTGGTTCAAGTTTGTATTAAATATCACTTCAACACCTGTATGAGGCATTTGATGCACGTGTACCTATGACGTATCACTGAGTGTCTTGCAATGAGCATACGTTGACTTGGCTCTTTATTCTCGGATTACAGCATGGACATCGTTACATACTCGCTTTCTATCGCAGCCTCTGACCACATTCGTAGGCGCTCCTGGTGCAGAGAATGGTCGACGAAACTTCACATAAGAAGAAGCGATCAAAATAAATACCTCATGCTCATAACGACGCCAAAAGTCACTTGCTTTAACAGTATGGGCTTACTGATTTAACGGACAGTCTTCATCGATCCAGAATCTACCGGATCCAGCGGGCTACTTGTGTACGACGGCTTCTTTCCAGCCGAAGTGTGTCTACGTCCATTTTGGATCTAACAGTCTTTATCAATGACCAGATAGGCTAGACTCAGCAAGACAGGAAGGGGAAGAAGACACTAGCGACACCAGAACAAGACGCCATTCCATGCTCATCTCGCCCAGCGTCCTTTATCAAAAGGGTCTGCTTCCCTCGTCTGTTTCCCTCCTCGGAAGGATCACCACCACCACTCAGTGGACTCTACCACCGCTGATGAGGTTAGAGACCACAGCGAGCAAGGCACACCCGAGTCCTCCAACCATGCTGCGGCTCGAAAACTCAGGCGCATCACTGCCTTCATGGATGGAGACAGTGGCAGCCCCCCGAAACAATACAGCAATTCATCTTCTACGGAGAAGATCTGCTTCACTGATCAAGAGCGGCGCGAGTTATCAGAGCGCCTTCATTTGATTCACCAAGATCAGGATGCCATCCGCAGGCTCAACAAAGAGAGAAGACGTGCGATTTTGGACTTGCTTCAAAACTCTATCGAGCTTTTTAGACCGACAAGAGAGCAGGCGTCTCATAGCATGCTTAGCGACCTTGAGAAAATTGCAAAGGTATAACGCAGACATCTTCGGGATTTCAGCGACAGGATTGCTAAAATCAACAAGTGGTTGCAATACGCCGAGGAGCTTGATACATAATCTCGAAGAATACTACGAATTATTTTGAATTGCGTTGTCATTGAGTAGTTGAAATAAATAACAAAGTACCTGCAAATGTTGTCGCGGAGATCCTGGGTTTGGGCAGACAGTGACATGGACGTCAAATGGACAAAGAATGATACAGGGATAGCTAGATTTAGCTAGATTGATGAAAGCGCAAAGGGCGCAACAAATACATCATATCGTGGGATATCCTGAGCAACCGCGTGACAGTAAGGAGCGTTGATGACGAGTGGAAGTAGCTAACGATGGCTCGGTTCAAAGGACAGTGTGCCGAAGAAAGCTACACGGGCATGCGAAGGGGTTCCCGGAAATAAGGTATGCACGCGAAGGAAGTAAGGGTAGAGGGAAATAAGGAAGTTGACGTATTGGAAGGTAACCAATTTCAGTTTTCTTATTCGAAACCCCCGCCCCAAGAACCCGGGTTCAATCCCCACCCGCTACACATTTTGGGCTCTGGTGTACGCCGTTAACCGTACGATTTCAGAAAATTCCGCGTTAACCATGCGATGTTATCTTCCAACTTGCGGCACATGAGCTAACGCACTCACGGTTCAAAACTTCAAACATAACAATCACTCACATTGAAGAAGGCAACAAGGTCAACGCCATTATGGAAAGCCGTAAGCGAGCGCACACCGACAGTCAGCCCGCCCACAACAAAAGCCGCATCGTTGGGGACTTGTTCAATTAGTGACAACCCTGTCGCCATTCAACACAATGCGACAGCAACTTTTGAGAGATTGTTAAAATTCCGGAAAGCACCCGAAGACGTAACAGCCATATCTCTGAGACGATACCTTGAAGGGAAGTTCAAATGCGTACCTGGGCTGGCAGACTTGCTACAGGAGTCACTTCTCATGCAAGAGGAGCCAGTGAGGGGTCGAGTGACTGCAATGATACGGGACAAAATCAATTACGCGATCAAAGTCAACTGGAGTGGTTCATTGTTGCGGTCGAGGAGAATTTGGGTTCGCCCGAGGCTGCCTTCGTTCAAGGGGATGCAAAGTCGGTTTACGACGACACGAAACGCACGCTATTGAAGCGACTTCTTGTGACGGAGATGGTAAAAAACATTGACTCAGTGTCGGCAGACGTCATCAAAAGCAGGAGGCATTGCAAAGCTGCGCACTGTTCTGGAGCTGATGAGAGTCGGCCGATTCAACCGCGCAATCGATGATATCATGGAGCATTGGACATACGATGACTGCACCAGGATCCTGAGGGATGGAATGGAAGTATACTTTGAGCAGAGAAACAGCGAGGACAAGGGGGATACGGCTATACAAATGCAACTTGCCACTCTTGTCCATGATCGCCTACATGAGAGGTTCTTTTGAACAGCTGGATGTAGATCGATCTGAGGCCGAGAAGGTTATAACTGTGGTAAGCATGTGAATGAGAAAAATATATACAAAAAGATTCATTCATTGACGAACGTCTTTCCTCAACGCAGTGCAAGACAGAAATCGACACAACAGACCTTTTGCGAGGCCTACCGCTCACGAATGAGTGGAAAGAGGGATTTTACGACCCAGGTAAAAGCTTTGTCGAAAAGCCTCAGACGTGGAATGAGTGTCTAACATCCCTCTAGTATACGTGAACAATTGGTTCTTTTGGATGGTGGAGCCATTAAGGCTGACTGAGAAAGTCCTTGTCTGCGAAAATGAGTCAAGAGCAAGGAGGCGAGACCATGTAGCATATGTTGTTTGCTTACAACAATTCATGCAAGACCAGGCAAATTCATGCGCAAGCGGGACAAAGGCGATTTCCCTTCAGCTAAGCCTGGACGCCGTATCTTGGACAGGGATATAGAAATTGACCGCTACCCAACAAGCAAAGTTGTGGTGCATCAACCACCAGCGGATATTCGAAAACCAACGTGTTTTCAACAGGTATGCTCTTGTTCATTTAGCTTTATGTTCATGGGCGGCCAGCGATTACATCAAATGATTGATCATGGGAATCGGTAGACGGAGGACGGGGCGTGCTGTACGATGGCCCTCTTTAATTTCGTAGCGAACCTTGGGTCTTCCTCAACGACAAGGAAAAATTATTGAGGACATCAGCAGTCAATCGAATGAGGTAGTTTTATTTGCATTTGGTAATGATTTCAAATTAGGATGGAAATAGACAGCACTAGACTCACATGACGCTGATGTCCATACCAAATAGAAGGCATCCATTGAGACAAACATGATCCTGAAGTCTTTTCACCATTATCTTCTTTTGCAACCAGAGGGCTTCTGAGGTTGCTGCTGAGGTTATCGGCGACGCGGCAATCGATGGAAATCATGTCGTGTTGATTTTACCGTTTGGAGAACATGTCTGGGAGCTCGACGGTTTTGATCCAAATGGGCCTCTCTGTTTGGGAGCCACTGGGACTGATTGGACAGACGTTGCGCAGCAGAGATTGCAAGTGTGGACGCATGCCGCGTATAAGACAGGCATACACAATGATGTCCACGCTATTGTTCGTGAGGCGCAAGAGCTCTAGTCACTGAATACGGACGCCAGCACTTTGAACTGGCTGAATCTAATCTTAGCTTGGGATCTCTGAGGAAGCACAGTGCTGCGTAGATATAGCGGAGTAAAAGTCACAAGTGCTACTGAACCTGCAAGCATAGTGGAGGCTGAGTAAAAGAAGGGCTGCGCAAGGGCACGGTACAGTAGATACAGTACAACGGAGACGTTAAGTCTGCTGAGTTTTAGCAGTGGAACAATCCAGAAATTTCAAGGCCCAAGAATGAGATCGCAGAGCTCAGCAAAGGATCATGCCCTGGAGAGCCCGTGATAGCGAAAGTTGCCGTTTAAGGTACTATTGTCGACAGCTGATCCCTGTTGCCTGTTTATACCATTGAGCATCAGCATCATGTCCATACTCCATACAGCAATGGTTGAGTGTTGAGCTACGCCATCTTACGATCTGGAGACATGTAGTATTTATAGACTTTATCGAAAATAGAAAGTAATCTATTCTTGGTTTGAGAGGGGGGCTGAGTCCAATTCTATTGGCGCCAATACTCACTTCACGCCCTCTCAAACTCAATCAGGCGTTCTCCCGTTGGAAGTTTTACACGTGCTGCCTCGGTGAGGAACCGTTCATTCGGATAATTGGTATTTGGGCCTGCTTGAGCAAGCAATGGCCCGAAGCTATCATCCGTTGGATTATGGCTGAACGCCTCTAAGTCAGAATCCGTGCTAGAACGCGACGATTACCGCCTTTCGATTTTTAGTTGAACACGAATAGGACCTCGGCTCCTGTGTCATATCAGTGGGGTGGTCATGTGGAGCGGAAAGGCTTCATGAGGCTCCTGCTAATGTTAATTTCAAATATTGAAGAGATAAATCCATTGCAGACGACTTTTAAGCAACGGTGTATTGTAACGGTCGAGTAGCCTGGTTTGTTACGAGTCACTGAGAAAGAGCCGTGTGTCGAAAACTCCATACACTTACGCATTTACTAAAGCTTCACTGATTTTATGTTTACTGTAGGTTCCAAGCAGCGCTCTGTTTTATTCCGCGCTCGCCTTGCTGATATGACAGGGCTCATCTGTCCCTCACGTTCTTAAGCTCGGGTGTAGTTGTTGTAGGAAAATGTCGCTTTCTGGTGCCAGTTTTACCATGTGCCAGCGCCTCAAGAATAGGCTCATATCCACGCTTAAAACTTGGCAAAAAAAACAATGGCCTTACCAGTGGTTGCCGAAGGCGGCGCGTCACGGATCATTGGTATGGTCAACACATTGGGACTTCCGTGGTGGTGTACACGGCATGGTACTGCAGCCCGCTGATGTTTCATCCGTCTCATCTAGTAATATGGTCGCAGCTATATTAGCAAAGCAGTAATCTTTACTGCCAACAAAACTTGCCAGTAAGAAATGATTACTTAACGAACCTTGGTAGTCGACCAGCTCCCGCTCATATTCTTCCCGAACACGCTTGTTCCAGTACTTATCAACAGCTACCTGAACATCCAACGTCCCCTTGTCCAGTCCACGCTTCCGCTTCGCCACAGACCAGAACACGTTTGCATCATCTGCATGGGCCTTCTTACCCCACTGCTTTTTTAAAGACGCAGCTTTCTTTTGAAGACCGTGTGATGATTTACCATTAGCTGGTCAAGAGCTTCATTCCCACTGCGCCTCACACTGATCCTTGCTTAACCGCTGATGTTCTGAGAATCGAAGGAAATCTATATAGTCGAAGTCGGCAATCGTCTGGCAACTTTCGAAATAAGGACGTGCTGACAGATTTCCCAGTAAATCCTTCCACGATCCTGTTTTTCTGCCGGTTCGTCTTTATTCCTGTGGTTTTGTTTGAGGTCCCCATGGTGATGTGGAAGACCAACCTGTTTAAACGGGCCTATGAACGCAGACAAGGAAGGTAAAAATGATGAAGAGAGGGTGGCAAGACGATTTAGTCATTTCTTAGAAACTGGAGTTGAGGATAATTGCCAAAACGATTATCCACATTCAGATACGCTCTGCCCAAAAACTCTCTGCCCGAGTGTTAATGGGATACCAGGATCCCAAAGCATGCTGCTACTCGAAGCCTCTAGCATAGCAAGGCTTTAAGCAGTGTCTGATGAAACCGGATGGCAAGCCAATCCAGTGAGTCAGTTGCTGCGAAAGCAAAAGACCTCTCACATCGAACGCGCCTGAGTTGGAACCACAGCCATTCAATGACAAATGCACTAAATGGATGGTTAGAGCTTCACGGCTCAAAAACCCTCTGCTGGAGCGTTAATGAGATTCCAGGATTCCCTAAGCATGCTGCTACTCGAAGCCTCTAGCATAGCAAGACTTTAAGCAGTGTTTGATGAAACCGGATGGCAAGCCAATCCAGTGGGTCAGTTGCCGCGAAAGCAAACGGCCTCTCACATCTAACGCGCATGAGTTGGAACCACAGCCACCAAAATATGGGTAGCAGGAATAGTAGTCGACCCCGTGTATCAATAATAGCATACAGAGAAAAAAAAGCTGGATGCACTGCAGGAAAGAAAATGGTCTTCAACGGAATAAAAATGAAAACCACGCCTAAATCTGCCTGGGCCTGCATGGGAAGAAAACAGACTGCAAATAAACGCACCTGAAGTGGTAGTGAAAAGCCGTGGAGTGCTGACCAACGTAGGTGAAGAGAGTGAGACTTGATGGCATGAGAATGGCAAGTAATGAAGGAAGCTCTGAACCCATCCCCTCCTCCGCTCAAATTTTTCACTTCTGAGGGGCTGGGACAATATCGGCACTTTACTATGGGGTCACCCTCTAGCTTTCGTTTTGCCCAAAAAAGGGAAGAGCTCGCAGTCACAGCCATGGGAGATAGAGTGCCTACATACCATGGGCCGACCATAGGCCAGACCAGCCATATAATACATACCTCCCCCTCTCATGCGCCCCTCATGCGCTCCCAACTCGTTCTCCCCAACATCTCCCTTTGCCACTCCATCGCTTTTCTCTACATGGTGGAGAGCTTCGACAGCCTGCCTGGCAGTAAAGACGCGCCGGGTAAAGGACACACTTCTCAAGTGAGGATGCGTGCTCCTGCATGCAAGCATCCACTCCTCAGTCATCTCATCGTCCCCCGCGTTCTCCTCCATCCATTTCTTCTGTTGTAGTGACAATCAACTTCACGATGAGACCCCGCGCACGCCTCGCAAGTGCCCTTCAAAAGTTCCCAACACTCCTGGACCCCCCGCAGGACCAGTAAGGCAAGGGCATAGCCTTGATACAAGAGTTTAACGTCGGCAGTAGTTGCGCTTCCTGACGTCTTGGTCCTTGACTCCCACAGCTTAAAGAAGTTACCAGCGGGCTGATCTCCTTCGACGCCGACATGTCCTTCGCGTGGTCGCAGGATTGGACAAGCCAGTAAGTGTATGCAGAAGATTGACGCGACAGCTATTTGATAACTCATACACTCCTAACAAACACACTGTCCTACTGTGCTTTTCTTTCCATAGGTTTACTCCACAAAAAGCTACTGAAGCGCTACCCGTTTCGACTGGGAACGCATCCCCCGCCAGCAGCATCAATCTCTTCCCAGGTCAACACAGAGTTCATAGCTCCAGAGAGATCTTTCCCAGGCAGCGCGACTAAAGCACCCCGCGGCCAAGGGATGAGTATACGCGCGTTCATCGAAGGGGTACCTGCAAGTTCAACGTCGCCATCTTCCAGACATGTAAGCAGTCGAGGGCTACTGGCGGTCCAAGAAAAGACCGATTCATTTGTTGAAACACTTCGCTGACATGTACTCGAAACAGATGGGTATTGCTAGGGCAACCGCGGAATACCGGCTAGCCACCATGGAAGAGGTAAGAGACTAAGTATACACATGTATGCTCATTGACGAGAACATGATACGGTCAAGAACTCACAATATTTTTCTATGTTGTTGTACAGTGACCAACAGAAAGTATTTCTCAAAAAAATAATTGAACCCCTTTCAACATAGGAAATTACTATGATTTTTTGAGAAATACTTTCTGTAGGGCACTGTAAATCCCATTGTCCACTTTGATGCGCAATTTTTCTTACGAAGAGTCAAGAATCTGTGTCAACTGGAGAGATGCCGACTCCCAATAGCAAAAAACGTGTAAGAAAGCCAACTCGACCTTTTAAAATCCATCGACTTTGATATACATGACACGAGCTGCAGAATTCATAGCTCTAGCTTCTTACAACTGGCACACTTTCAGTCTTCTATGTTGGACAAACTTTGTAGGATTCTGGATTGTATCAAAGCAGAGGATTTGTCCCTGCCTAGATTCCTTGTTGAGTTGTTCAAGTCTGACGACAGGGCAGCTAGGGACTACACCAATTCGTTCTACGAGGCAAATGGTCCACAACGTCTTGTGCAGGTTTGGGATAAGCAACTGCGGGGCAACAAAAGGCACGAACGTTGGGATGAAACGTTTGTCAACAGCGCTGTCGATGTTGCTGTCGATCGCACTCTCAAGCATCTGAAGCACGATGATGTCAAGAATGAATGGAGACTTCCATACACTGAAGTCACAGAGGAGAGGATCTCCCGCTATTTGCTCGACGATTTTGGTTTCCTCCGCCGGTACGGCGCTGGCACGGCTGACGACGAGAATGACGGAACGCGTGGCAAGCCGCATGCAGCTGGAGGTCCCAACCGCAAGGGCAAGAACGGTGGAGCAAAGTATCTGGTACGGTTCCTGAAGGGTGTGCTAGAGGAGGATTTGCCGCCAGAAAATCCGCTAAAGCGTAGCCGTGCTCGGAATCCATCATCGGTCCGCGGCTGCATTTCAGCGATGCTGCTCTTTATGTCGTCTCAACAAACCAACGCTTTCCAGACGATCTTTGGCATCTTTCTTCACTCCACCGGGTGTCCTAAGAGAGTTCTCGAGGTCCTCTCTGGCCTTGGACTTTCGATTTCCCAGTCAAGTGCGCAACTGCCTCGACTCTCTGACCAAGGATGCGAGCAACCGTGTCATACAGGCAGTCAAGGAAAATGGCTTTTTTGTCGTTTACGATAATATCAAGATCGCCAATAAACATCATCACCAGCGATCTAACAACCGGGATACCTTCGACAATGGTACTGCCGCCACTATCGTCCTCTCGGGAAAGGACAAGCAAGCACCAACTCTCTTTCGGCAGATAGATGAGATGCCGGATGCCGTTGCCGACCTGTTTTTCCCCAATGATGATGATTTCGAGGTCTTTTTCAATGCATGTCAATCGCATGTTTCGGACTCCATTGTGCTCTTGTCGCCGGAAAAATCGACAATGTCTGCCATCCCTATGGTTACTGTCGAGCAACTCGACCCCGTCAAAAGTACTTTCTTCCCACTCAAAGTCATGAGACTGGACGAGTCCACTATTGCTGGGAACCTGTCGGTGCTGCAGAGAATTACAGAGGTAGGCCTCCAGTTGCCGGATACATGGTTTTCCAACCCCGGGAAACACACTCATCGCTGGGGACCAGATGAGGGTGTCATGGCTGCTGACGCTCAAGGTCCACCGATCCTTCGATCCTAATCGCTACCACAGCCTATCATGGGTAAGAGAAGAGAGCCAAAGTGAACAGAGCGGAGTGAGGCGAAAGGATATTGTTTCATTGTACAGTGGGGCTCGGCCCTTCATTAGTCCTTACTACCACAACTAAATATCTTCAACCTTGACAGGTACATCCTGTTCTCCAACTGTTCCATTTAGAGATGAATCTCTGTGGAACCATTTGGAGGACACACCTTGGCACCGCAGAGTTTCACGGAACCCTTACATCGATTGCCATTCTTCTGCAACGCAGGCGCCTTATCCAAGAGAAGCCTACGTTCCACGACACCAGTGAGCTCTTGCAGATAATCTTTGACGCAAAGATACAACAGCTCTATCAGTGTCAGCGGGATCGCGGTGTATCGGACAAACTGGCTGTTCAGAACATCACAGAGTCGATCATCAGGTCCTGTTGCTCTCAGCCTTCACTGTCGCTGCTTGGCCTTCCATGTACTACCGCCAACACCAACGCCCTTCTTTTCCTGCGCGATGTAGCCGTATTTATCGAGCTTGGCACGGCCATCAAAGCTGGCGATATTGGCCGCATCAAGCATGTGCTGCCGCTCATCACGTTAATGATGCATGGCGGTGGCAACACCAATTATGCCCCTGAGCTTTTACGCCTCCTCTATGGCATTCGCCATCTGTGGACAGATGAGTGGGCGCAAAGAGTCCTGTCGAGTATGCTCGTGAACCCCAAGGGCATTGCTGGTGGTTGGATGGCGACGGACATGATGCAGGAAAACCACAACTACCTTCTCAAAGCCATCTTTTCAGCTAAAGGCTCGAACATGACCTGGGAGTACCTTCAAGAATCCATTTCCACCAATATCAAAACCTTTCAAAGTATTTCGCGGATGTTCGAGCAAGAGGTTGGAGTTCGTTCCAACAGCACTAGACATAAAAAGCCATCAACCTCATCGGACATTACATTGCTCCAGATGGATCTCCAAAAGGCTGGCATTTTATGGACGTCCGGCGGATGCCCGCAGGGACCACCAGTGGCTAATCTTCAGACTGTCGGCGAAGAGAAGATGGTCGGGATCGCGATAGGAAGCTTTTTTGATAACCATACATCCATGTCGGGGAATGCTGTGGACTTGGAGGAAGCAGAAGGTCTAGAAAATATTTTTGAAGATGACTTTGATTTTGATGAATAAAATTCATGAAAAATAATTCACAAAGGCATGGATGAATTGAGAAAGAAGGACTTAGCGGAAGAAGGAAGTAGCGGAAGAAAGTGGAGGAACTACTGTGGGCACTAGCTTGCACTCACAAACGCAACTAATTATCCTCTTCGTCATCACATCCATCGCCATGGTCGTAGTCATCAGGAGCATTGTTTACTAGGTCTGGCGCCAAAGCCGCTATCGGCGAGCTACTCGGTAGGAGACCATCATCGAGGTCCTTGTTGAGCTGAGCCAGCACCTGCGCGATCCCGGAGAACCAATCCTTAGGGTTTCCACGTGGAAACCATTTGTTAACCGATGCGAACATGGCGACTGAGTCAGCAGTTCTAATCTTGGAAAATTGTTTCGATAGCTTCTCGGCGATCTTGTCCGGCAGGATCCCGGTTTCCGCGCCATTGGCGTAACGTTGTGTTGCTTGCCACCTCTCGAAGGCGCCCTTCCTCCATGACAACAGCGCCTGTAAAGCTAGTGCCTTCTCCTCCTTCGTGCGTTTGGGCCATTTTCCTCTGGGTACTAGATTGACGGCGGTAGTGAGTGAAGGGGGGAGCTTTACAGGATCGCATCCAGAACAGTGTTTGTTGCAAACACGAATCTCGTTGCCAAACGTTTCATCAATAAACTTCCAAAGACAGTTGTTACCGAGGTTGTGCTTAAGGTACTGTCGGACTTCTTCATTTTTAAGAGTCGTATGAGTGACTGGCGGGCAGTAGAGAATCGCACGGCCGTCGATATTGTTCCGTCGCGCTGCACGGCCAAACCGCTGCACTAAGCTCGTCATGTCCCTTGGGAAACTAAGTGTCCGCATCGAGGTATTAGAGAAGGTTACGCGAATTTCTCCCAATCACCCGATTATTATGATTCTAACGTCTGAACTTACCCGTATTGGATCACTTGAGCAACATCCTGTATGTCAACACCCATGCCTGCAGCCTCGGTAGCTAACAGCACTAGGATGTCTCCATTTGCGAATCGTCTCATGGTCTTACTTTTGAACTTTTCATCTAGTGTTGAAAAGTATACGCCCATACTTTCTCGCAAATCAGGCCTAGGAAAACACAGGCCTAGGAAAACACGGATGAGACCAGCAATTGAATCGAAATAGACGATAGTCTTCCCGTTGCGCAAAAGCCCATGTAAGCCTTTCGTGGCGTTCTTGGGCTGGGTGTATACCTCAAGGCGCACGTTCCTGCGAATCTCGCGTACGCGTATCATCGTTGCGTCGGTCAAAAAAAGCGTGGCTTTGGTTCGTAGAATAGCGTCCGCTGTGAGAGTCGCCGTCAGCCCCACAAATGGTACTCCTGGCGCCCAGACACGCAGATCACCGAGGCGTGTATAGTCCTGGCGAAACTTGCTCCATTTATCGACGCAGTGCACTTCATCGATCACTATTGCAACCAACAACTTATTCCACTGCTCGTCCCGCCACAGGTCTTGAAGCAGTTTCGCCTTGCCGCCGCTGAAAATGATCTCGGGGGTGAAGTACACAGCCCTGTAATGGCCATCAAGTATGCGCTGGATCGAATCCTTGTTTATGTTGTCTGAGTTTGCGCCAGTTAAAACGATGTACGGTATGCCGGCCGCTGTCAGCTTCTGTATAGTTATGATGGCAAGATGTCAAAAGGTCAGTCGTTTGACAAGGAGACATTAATTGATGACATATGCGGTCGTGTAGATACAGCAGTGCTTTAAGCCTACCTGCTGTTGATCCTCCATCAATGCTATTAGCGACGAGATGACAACGGTTATTGAGGTTGGCCAGAACGCCATAGGCAGAAAAAACGCCAAGGTTTTGCCCCAGCCGCAGGGAGCGATCAAGACACAGTCGTTCTTTGCTTCAATGTTAAACAAAACTTGTAACTGCTCCTCCTTCGGTATGCAGTTGAAAGCTTGATTGCAAATACAGTTCGCCTTTGACCGCAGTTTCAATTGATGGGCCTACATATTGACACAGAGAGCGTTAAAAAAAGGAGAAATAGTTACAGTATAGACGGCAACCACGTTGTTCGTTACAATCACTCACAGTGATATCGCCAATGTCGTCCTCGCTCTCTTCGTTCTCTTGAACTGATGGTAGATATGTCTTGAGTACAGCCTGTGAAGGTGACGCTAGAAACCGCATGGGTGATAGCTCCCTGGGTGTGTAGACAGCCGAAGCTGGCGTTGAGACACTGGACGTTGCGGTGCAGTCAGCCTTCTTTGGTGTTGACATTCGTTTGATGGGTGTGAAGATGAGCTTCCTCGGCGTGTAATCATAATCATCCGCATATGTATCCTGATCTGAAGTGTCAACCTGAGCTGGCAACCATACAGTCTGTCGAAGTGGTGAAGAGTTGCGCACGGGCGATGTAACTGCTCGTGCAAGGGGCGATGGCACAGTTTCATACAAAAGTGGAGACGAGCTGAGAACGGACCCGGTCGCCGTTCGTGCAAGAGGCGACGACGCAGTTTTATACGCAAGTGGTGAAGTAGGTGCACAAGAATGTTCGGGCAAGTCGATATCCTGTGGTAGCGGGAAGCGGGAATGCAGTTTAAAGATTGCCGCTTGTCCTGACCGACACTCTTGTTCAGGCACCAAGAATGGGTTTGGCAAAGATCTCTCTGGAGCTATGAACTCTGTGTTGACCTGGGAAGAGATTGATGCTGCTGGCGGGGGATGCGTTCCAGTCGAAACGGGTAGCGCTTCAGTAGCTTTTTGTGGAGTAACCTATGGAAAGAAAAGCACAGTAGGACAGTGTGTTTGTTAGGAGTGTATGAGTTATCAAATAGCTGTCGCGTCAATCTTCTGCATACACTTACTGGCTTGTCCAATCCTGGCGACCACGCGAAGGACATGTCGGCGTCGAAGGAGATCAGCCCGCTGGTAACTTCTTTAAGCTGTGGGAGTCAAGGACCAAGACGTCAGGAAGCGCAACTACTGCCGACGTTAAACTCTTGTATCAAGCTATGCCCTTGCCTTACTGGTCCTGCGGGGGTCCCAGGAGTGTTGGGAACTTTTGAAGGGCACTTGCGAGGCGTGCGCGGGGTCTCATCGTGAAGTTGATTGTCACTACAACAGAAGAAATGGATGGAGGAGAACGCGGGGACGATGAGATGACTGAGGAGTGGATGCTTGCATGCAGGAGCACGCATCCTCACTTGAGAAGTGTGTCTTTACCCGGCGCGTCTTTTACTGCCAGGCAGGCTGTCGAAGCTCTCCACCATGTAGAGAAAAGCGATGGAGTGGCAAAGGGAGATGTTGGGAGAACGATTGGGAGCGCATGAGGGGGCGCATGAGAGGGGAGGTATGTATTATATGGCTGGTCTGGCCTATGGTCGGCCCATGGTAGGTAGGCACTCTATCTCCCATGGCTGTGACTGCGAGCTCTTCCCTTTTTTGGGCAAAACGAAAGCTAGAGGGTGACCCCATAGTAAAGTGCCAGATATTGTCCCAGCCCCTCAGAAGTGAAAAATTTGAGCGGAGGAGGGGATGGGTTCAGAGCTTCCATCATCACACGAACTTGTCGACCTTGCACGCCTTTGCCACCACTCCCACGCCCTCCTCATATCACTTGCCTTTCAGCCCTTACGTTTATGCACATGGGTCAAGTTCGGGTTATAGGAGGCGCTGTATTTACTCACTTCGGTGACGTAATTATGGCTGGCGTCCATTGTCCTGTAACCAGGGGTTCGGTCGACTTTGCGCCAAGGATCACATTGGCCCAGAAGGTCGCCAACCAATAAGAAAATTGCCTCAACTCCTGACCACAAAACGACACAAGGTCCTTTAACTAGTATAAATAGATAGCTTTCTCTTGTTAGTTTGACTCTTTATCCGAAACATCTTCCCATCCACCCTCCCAATAAACTCAGTCGACATCCTAAACATCTCATCTCAACCTAACAAACACATAACACAATTACCATTACACTACGATGCAAAGTCAATCAAATTACCTCGATTCCAAGTTTAGCGCCAGGCACGCTGAAATCTTACTATCAGTAAGGTCGCAGGGTGTTAACCCAGCAGCCACATCGCTAATTCAGCAATTACCAGACACTATTGACAAGACACCAATGCGGTGGGACGAACTTAGCTTTGAATCGCATGGCCTATCAGGTTTCAGACCCGAGCGTGCACTACAATTCGGTAATCTCAGCTTTGTCTTCGCAGGGGCAGTTGTACTGGCTGCTGCTGACAGGCCGATGGACGTTACAGGATATCTGGACCTAGTTTGGCGTTTCCTGGGTACTTTCTTGTCACCACTAGAGATTACCGACATCGACAACCTGGCACAAGCCAGCAGGCCTGTAGGACAGGATCAGTACGCGATAGCGATGCTGAATGTCATACTTGAAGCCACAGAAGGTTCTTGGAATGCGGGCGATAGTCTGGCAACTAAGGTGGCGACTGTCGTAGTACTGATGATGGGTAGAATCGACATGACATCGATGCCGTATTCACAGTGGCACCGTATGTTTCCAGAGCATTTTGTCATTAGTGGCGTTTTAACCAGCGGTGATCTTAGTACAAGATGGAAGGACTCGGGACTACGTGAAATCGAAGGAGTAATGCCCACAATGATGATCAAGTCTGAGATCCCGAACGCACATAGTTTGCTATTGGACTCGCTGCGCGAACACGGCACGGCGCAAAATCATTCCAAGTTACGATCTATAGTCTACATGAGCATGGGCGTGCAGCACTGTAACCACATTGTCAAACCTAAACATGTGGGTGACAACTCCGCTGTGTACTACACAGTTCGTCTGAATGACAACCACATCACCGTTGACATAACGGATGCTACGGCGGTTGTCACTGATGTTCTGAACGCAAATGCTGCTGTAAAGAGAGAAGACGTGGGACCTGATGGCATAACATGCAGCGCTAGAATGGCTGTAGCAATGATAGCTATCTTGAGCGCGATCCCGATTGTGGCTTCAGCGATCCTTCTCGCCATCGTGGACTGGAACTCTTTCAGCTCTTGGAACGTCGACCCGACCTCACTTCTGGCGCTGGCCTCGGTGGTAACAGCTACCACCTTCGTCATCCTCCAAGCCAGATACGCTCGGGACTGGCAATGGCACGACTTTCTGAATGGCAGACTAGTGACAAAGGACATTGCAAAAGTTGCAAGGTCAGTCGGAGTATGTGAAACATCTGTCGTGGCACTCTTGTATCTCAGGGGAGTAGCATCCGAGGTGCTATCACAGAAAAACACATGCTACATACTTAAGGAATGTAAGGGCACCGTGGTGGTACCAAGGCCAATGTCGGTACAACACATCAACCTATTCGAAGGACTGATCGTTAAGATAGGTGATGCTCCTAGTGCTGTCATGCATTATGCCCGAACTGACACTCATGAACTGCGGCGCGGGCTGATTGCTCTTGACGGCGATCTGTATCACATCTATGACCAGGACTCGGTGGGAGTAGCACAGGCGGCAGGCGCCATGATCAGCAATGATCTAACAGCAACCGAGAAACGAACGTTGATGATCGGCGCGATCGAGACTGGGCGCCGTTAAAACACCCAGTGTTACTATAGAACATTGGGGAGCATTGGTACAGACATCGCAAGGCTGATGGATGGTACTGCTACTACTTGGTTTGACTTGACACATGTTCTCGATGATGAATGGCGCTGCTTGGCACACTAAGGTAGCTTTTTTAAAACAGCGTAGACCGTAGAGTATTGTATTTCGTCCAATTAAAAGGCGGAGCGCTATGGTTGAGCTTTGCTCAACAATCATCGGATGAAGCTGGATTTTTCTGCGCTTGCTCGTCACTCGCTGTGCGGGTTCGTATAAACTTGAACATGTTCATCACAGTATCCCGTTCCAGCACTCTTATTTTTCTTGTAGATGCGACGGCTACAATCTTTTGCTTTGCAATAATCGAGGTTGTATTTCTTCCTCCTCGACTCTGGGGATATCGCCATATCCGCAAGACTTGCGGCTGATGAAGATCCTTCCTCATCGATGGTTTGAGAAGCGAAACTTGCTCTACGGGATGCAGCAGACTCGAGATGATAGCATTTCTCCAACAAGATCTTGTATTCCTTGTGAAGAGCTGTAAGTTCGATGCCCAAGGCATCCTTTCCCAGCAACGATTCAACAAGTGTGTTGTTTCTCTCCCGAAGTTCCTTATTCTCCTTATATCTCTAAGCTCAACCTCCAACAGCTCTACTTCCAAAACAGCCTCCCTTCTAAGATGACTAGGCGTTCTTCACAACTGATCACTCTGTTCTGTATCATTGATGGCCAGCCGTCGTCAAGCGCCTTTTGTATCAAGATCTCCAACGGGTTCACTGTTGATGACCTCAAGACCAGCATCAAGACTAAGCAGTCTCAGCTTGCCTTCTTCAAGAACATCGAGGCAATCAGCCTCAGGCTTTGGAAGGTCCTCATCGATGAAGCGTCCCATTGCGACAAAGTGGTCCTGCTTTCCGATGTCAGTGGCATGGAGAAGAGGCTCCTGATGTCGACGGATCGCCTCTCTACTATATTTTCGAATCCGCCATGCGATGGTTATATTCACATCGTCATCGAGAACACTGGCACTGCGCCAGAAAGCTGGCAATACCAAGACCTCGCTCCAGATGAGGCGTCCACTCCGAATTCACCTGCACTATTATCCGCCGGGGACATCGAAACACATCAGCTAGGCTACATTCCTCCAGCCAAGTCTTCAATCTCTGACCAGGTCGGGCAGCAATTTTCCAGAGAGACATCCACGTCTCTGAAAGCAGGAACGGGTCCGCCTGAGGATATATCACCGAAAGACGTCAACTTCTGTGTACAAGACCCAGCTCCATTCCCTGCCTCCGTCATATCCAGCGAGACAAACAAGCACGACCACTCGGTGAACCCTACCGCCACTGGTGAGGCCAGTCAGCAGAGTGGAGAAGGCGCCTTCGATACCTCCGACGCCGTTATGGTCCGAACACCCAAACTCAAACGCACCTTTTCTTTTATGGAAGAAAACACTGGAGACACGCCAGAACAAGACATCATTCCATTTTCATATCATCCAGGGTCCTCAGCCAAGAGGCTCTGCTTCCCTCCTCAGAAGGATCACCACGATCACTCAGTGGACTCTACCACCGCTGACGAAGCCAGTGATCACTGCGAGCAAGGCACCCCCGAGTCCTCCAACCATACTTCAGCTCGAAAACTCCAGCGCGTCATTGCTTTCATGGATGGGGACAGCGTCGGCTCACCGGGGAACACGTTGCCACAAGATCCAGCCCCTATGGTCACTAACAACGACACAAACCTAGCTTCTACCGCAACCTCGGAAATCGTTAAAGGATCTTGCCTTAAAACGCTTGACTCCAACGAATACCTGGCGGCAGTTGTGATTCCAACGGCGAGTGCCATGTCAAGCATTGAAACTACTGATGGTTCGAACTCGAGCCTGCTCTTTCCGGGACCCCCCAACCCTATGAAGCGATCTGGTGGTATTGCTGATGAATCTGGAAGAGCCTCAAGCTCGCAGGTACCCGACACCAAAACCAAGCGCGCCCGCTTCTCTGAGGAAGAGAGACATAGGTCTGTGAATCAATCCGATGAGATCAAGCGCTCTTTTCAGGTGCAAAAGTCAAGAACGATCCTTCACGAAGCAGAGGCAGCCATCGACGACCTCACGCTGCAAAGACTGAATCTATCGTCGCTGTTGCTTCGAGCCGCAATCGAGCGCCCCAGACCAGTAGGAGACCGTGCAGTGCAAATTTTGGAATGTCTACACATTGCTGAGAACGAAACTGCCAAGCTTGTTGAGTTGTGGCGCTACAACAAACATCTTATCGACTGCATTGGACGCCCTTCGGCGGTGTATGGCAAATATTCATCCTCAAAGGCCATCAGAAGACTTGGAATCCGACATCACCGCCAGGGACCAAGCTCGTCCGAATAGACACGCAGAGATACCGAAAGTAGTTTAGGCGATTTACTTTGGTTCAAGTTTGTATTAAATATCACTTCAACACCTGTATGAGGCATTTGATGCACGTGTACCTATGACGTATCACTGAGTGTCTTGCAATGAGCATACGTTGACTTGGCTCTTTATTCTCGGATTACAGCATGGACATCGTTACATACTCGCTTTCTATCGCAGCCTCTGACCACATTCGTAGGCGCTCCTGGTGCAGAGAATGGTCGACGAAACTTCACATAAGAAGAAGCGATCAAAATAAATACCTCATGCTCATAACGACGCCAAAAGTCACTTGCTTTAACAGTATGGGCTTACTGATTTAACGGACAGTCTTCATCGATCCAGAATCTACCGGATCCAGCGGGCTACTTGTGTACGACGGCTTCTTTCCAGCCGAAGTGTGTCTACGTCCATTTTGGATCTAACAGTCTTTATCAATGACCAGATAGGCTAGACTCAGCAAGACAGGAAGGGGAAGAAGACACTAGCGACACCAGAACAAGACGCCATTCCATGCTCATCTCGCCCAGCGTCCTTTATCAAAAGGGTCTGCTTCCCTCGTCTGTTTCCCTCCTCGGAAGGATCACCACCACCACTCAGTGGACTCTACCACCGCTGATGAGGTTAGAGACCACAGCGAGCAAGGCACACCCGAGTCCTCCAACCATGCTGCGGCTCGAAAACTCAGGCGCATCACTGCCTTCATGGATGGAGACAGTGGCAGCCCCCCGAAACAATACAGCAATTCATCTTCTACGGAGAAGATCTGCTTCACTGATCAAGAGCGGCGCGAGTTATCAGAGCGCCTTCATTTGATTCACCAAGATCAGGATGCCATCCGCAGGCTCAACAAAGAGAGAAGACGTGCGATTTTGGACTTGCTTCAAAACTCTATCGAGCTTTTTAGACCGACAAGAGAGCAGGCGTCTCATAGCATGCTTAGCGACCTTGAGAAAATTGCAAAGGTATAACGCAGACATCTTCGGGATTTCAGCGACAGGATTGCTAAAATCAACAAGTGGTTGCAATACGCCGAGGAGCTTGATACATAATCTCGAAGAATACTACGAATTATTTTGAATTGCGTTGTCATTGAGTAGTTGAAATAAATAACAAAGTACCTGCAAATGTTGTCGCGGAGATCCTGGGTTTGGGCAGACAGTGACATGGACGTCAAATGGACAAAGAATGATACAGGGATAGCTAGATTTAGCTAGATTGATGAAAGCGCAAAGGGCGCAACAAATACATCATATCGTGGGATATCCTGAGCAACCGCGTGACAGTAAGGAGCGTTGATGACGAGTGGAAGTAGCTAACGATGGCTCGGTTCAAAGGACAGTGTGCCGAAGAAAGCTACACGGGCATGCGAAGGGGTTCCCGGAAATAAGGTATGCACGCGAAGGAAGTAAGGGTAGAGGGAAATAAGGAAGTTGACGTATTGGAAGGTAACCAATTTCAGTTTTCTTATTCGAAACCCCCGCCCCAAGAACCCGGGTTCAATCCCCACCCGCTACACATTTTGGGCTCTGGTGTACGCCGTTAACCGTACGATTTCAGAAAATTCCGCGTTAACCATGCGATGTTATCTTCCAACTTGCGGCACATGAGCTAACGCACTCACGGTTCAAAACTTCAAACATAACAATCACTCACATTGAAGAAGGCAACAAGGTCAACGCCATTATGGAAAGCCGTAAGCGAGCGCACACCGACAGTCAGCCCGCCCACAACAAAAGCCGCATCGTTGGGGATTGTTCAATTAGTGACAACCCTGTCGCCATTCAACACAATGCGACAGCAACTTTTGAGAGATTGTTAAAATTCCGGAAAGCACCCGAAGACGTAACAGCCATATCTCTGAGACGATACCTTGAAGGGAAGTTCAAATGCGTACCTGGGCTGGCAGACTTGCTACAGGAGTCACTTCTCATGCAAGAGGAGCCAGTGAGGGGTCGAGTGACTGCAATGATACGGGACAAAATCAATTACGCGATCAAAGTCAATGGAGTGGTTCATTGTTGCGGTCGAGAGAATTTGGGTTCGCCCGAGGCTGCCTTCGTTCAAGGGGATGCAAAGTCGGTTTACGACGACACGAAACGCACGCTATTGAAGCGACTTCTTGTGACGGAGATGGTAAAAAACATTGATCAGTGTCGGCAGACGTCATCAAAAGCAGGAGGCATTGCAAAGCTGCGCACTGTTCTGGAGCTGATGAGAGTCGGCCGATTCAACCGCGCAATCGATGATATCATGGAGCATTGGACATACGATGACTGCACCAGGATCCTGAGGGATGGAATGGAAGTATACTTTGAGCAGAGAAACAGCGAGGACAAGGGGGATACGGCTATACAAATGCAACTTGCCACTCTTGTCCATGATCGCCTACATGAGAGGTTCTTTGAACAGCTGGATGTAGATCGATCTGAGGCCGAGAAGGTTATAACTGTGGTAAGCATGTGAATGAGAAAAATATATACAAAAAGATTCATTCATTGACGAACGTCTTTCCTCAACGCAGTGCAAGACAGAAATCGACACAACAGACCTTTTGCGAGGCCTACCGCTCACGAATGAGTGGAAAGAGGGATTTTACGACCCAGGTAAAAGCTTTGTCGAAAAGCCTCAGACGTGGAATGAGTGTCTAACATCCCTCTAGTATACGTGAACAATTGGTTCTTTTGGATGGTGGAGCCATTAAGGCTGACTGAGAAAGTCCTTGTCTGCGAAAATGAGTCAAGAGCAAGGAGGCGAGACCATGTAGCATATGTTGTTTGCTACAACAATTCATGCAAGACCAGGCAAATCATGCGCAAGCGGGACAAAGGCGATTTCCCTTCAGCTAAGCCTGGACGCCGTATCTTGGACAGGGATATAGAAATTGACCGCTACCCAACAAGCAAAGTTGTGGTGCATCAACCACCAGCGGATATTCGAAAACCAACGTGTTTTCAACAGGTATGCTCTTGTTCATTTAGCTTTATGTTCATGGGCGGCAGCGATTACATCAAATGATTGATCATGGGAATCGGTAGACGGAGGACGGGGCGTGCTGTACGATGGCCCTCTTTAATTTCGTAGCGAACCTTGGGTCTTCCTCAACGACAAGGAAAATTATTGAGGACATCAGCAGTCAATCGAATGAGGTAGTTTATTTGCATTTGGTAATGATTTCAAATTAGGATGGAAATAGACAGCACTAGACTCACATGACGCTGATGTCCATACAAATAGAAGGCATCCATTGAGACAAACATGATCCTGAAGTCTTTTCACCATTATCTTCTTTGCAACCAGAGGGCTTCTGAGGTTGCTGCTGAGGTTATCGGCGACGCGGCAATCGATGGAAATCATGTCGTGTTGATTTTACCGTTTGGAGAACATGTCTGGGAGCTCGACGGTTTTGATCCAAATGGGCCTCTCTGTTTGGGAGCCACTGGGACTGATTGGACAGACGTTGCGCAGCAGAGATTGCAAGTGTGGACGCATGCCGCGTATAAGACAGGCATACACAATGATGTCCACGCTATTGTTCGTGAGGCGCAAGAGCTCTAGTCACTGAATACGGACGCCAGCACTTTGAACTGGCTGAATCTAATCTTAGCTTGGGATCTCTGAGGAAGCACAGTGCTGCGTAGATATAGCGGAGTAAAAGTCACAAGTGCTACTGAACCTGCAAGCATAGTGGAGGCTGAGTAAAAGAAGGGCTGCGCAAGGGCACGGTACAGTAGATACAGTACAACGGAGACGTTAAGTCTGCTGAGTTTTAGCAGTGGAACAATCCAGAAATTTCAAGGCCCAAGAATGAGATCGCAGAGCTCAGCAAAGGATCATGCCCTGGAGAGCCCGTGATAGCGAAAGTTGCCGTTTAAGGTACTATTGTCGACAGCTGATCCCTGTTGCCTGTTTATACCATTGAGCATCAGCATCATGTCCATACTCCATACAGCAATGGTTGAGTGTTGAGCTACGCCATCTTACGATCTGGAGACATGTAGTATTTATAGACTTTATCGAAAATAGAAAGTAATCTATTCTTGGTTTGAGAGGGGGGCTGAGTCCAATTCTATTGGCGCCAATACTCACTTCACGCCCTCTCAAACTCAATCAGGCGTTCTCCCGTTGGAAGTTTTACACGTGCTGCCTCGGTGAGGAACCGTTCATTCGGATAATTGGTATTTGGGCCTGCTTGAGCAAGCAATGGCCCGAAGCTATCATCCGTTGGATTATGGCTGAACGCCTCTAAGTCAGAATCCGTGCTAGAACGCGACGATTACCGCCTTTCGATTTTTAGTTGAACACGAATAGGACCTCGGCTCCTGTGTCATATCAGGTGGGGTGGTCATGTGGAGCGGAAAGGCTTCATGAGGCTCCTGCTAATGTTAATTTCAAATATTGGAAGAGATAAATCCATTGCAGACGACTTTTAAGCAACGGTGTATTGTAACGGTCGAGTAGCCTGGTTTGTTACGAGTCACTGAGAAAGAGCCGTGTGTCGAAAACTCCATACACTTACGCATTTACTAAAGCTTCACTGATTTTATGTTTACTGTAGGTTCCAAGCAGCGCTCTGTTTTATTCCGCGCTCGCCTTGCTGATATGACAGGGCTCATCTGTCCCTCACGTTCTTAAGCTCGGGTGTAGTTGTTGTAGGAAAATGTCGCTTTCTGGTGCCAGTTTTACCATGTGCCAGCGCCTCAAGAATAGGCTCATATCCACGCTTAAAACTTGGCAAAAAAAACAATGGCCTTACCAGTGGTTGCCGAAGGCGGCGTCACGGGATCATTGGTATGGTCAACACATTGGGACTTCCGTGGTGGTGTACACGGCATGGTACTGCAGCCCGCTGATGTTTCATCCGTCTCATCTAGTAATATGGTCGCAGCTATATATTAGCAAAGCAGTAATCTTTACTGCCAACAAAACTTGCCAGTAAGAAATGATTACTTAACGAACCTTGGTAGTCGACCAGCTCCCGCTCATATTCTTCCCGAACACGCTTGTTCCAGTACTTATCAACAGCTACCTGAACATCCAACGTCCCCTTGTCCAGTCCACGCTTCCGCTTCGCCACAGACCAGAACACGTTTGCATCATCTGCATGGGCCTTCTTACCCCACTGCTTTTTTAAAGACGCAGCTTTCTTTTGAAGACCCGTGTGATGATTTACCATTAGCTGGTCAAGAGCTTCATTCCACTGCGCCTCACACTGATCCTTGCTTAACCGCTGATGTTCTGAGAATCGAAGGAAATCTATATAGTCGAAGTCGGCAATCGTCTGGCAACTTTCGAAATAAGGACGTGCTGACAGATTTCCCAGTAAATCCTTCCACGATCCTGTTTTCTGCCGGTTCGTCTTTATTCCTGTGGTTTTGTTTGAGGTCCCCATGGTGATGTGGAAGACCAACCTGTTAAACGGGCCTATGAACGCAGACAAGGAAGGTAAAAATGATGAAGAGAGGGTGGCAAGACGATTTAGTCATTTCTTAGAAACTGGAGTTGAGGATAATTGCCAAAACGATTATCCACATTCAGATACGCTCTGCCCAAAAACTCTCTGCCCGAGTGTTAATGGGATACCAGGATCCCAAAGCATGCTGCTACTCGAAGCCTCTAGCATAGCAAGGCTTTAAGCAGTGTCTGATGAAACCGGATGGCAAGCCAATCCAGTGAGTCAGTTGCTGCGAAAGCAAAAGACCTCTCACATCGAACGCGCCTGAGTTGGAACCACAGCCATTCAATGACAAATGCACTAAATGGATGGTTAGAGCTTCACGGCTCAAAAACCCTCTGCTGGAGCGTTAATGAGATTCCAGGATCCCTAAGCATGCTGCTACTCGAAGCCTCTAGCATAGCAAGACTTTAAGCAGTGTTTGATGAAACCGGATGGCAAGCCAATCCAGTGGGTCAGTTGCCGCGAAAGCAAACGGCCTCTCACATCTAACGCGCATGAGTTGGAACCACAGCCACCAAAATATGGGTAGCAGGAATAGTAGTCGACCCCGTGTATCAATAATAGCATACAGAGAAAAAAAAGCTGGATGCACTGCAGGAAAGAAAATGGTCTTCAACGGAATAAAAATGAAAAACCACGCTAAATCTGCCTGGGCTGCATGGGAAGAAACAGACTGCAAATAACGCACCTGAAGTGGTAGTGAAAAGCCGTGGGAGTGCTGACAACCGTAGGTGAAGAGACGTGAGATTGATGGCATGAGAATGGCAAGTAATGAAGGAAGCTCTGAACCCATCCCCTCCTCCGCTCAAATTTTTCACTTCTGAGGGGCTGGGACAATATCTGGCACTTTACTATGGGGTCACCCTCTAGCTTTCGTTTTGCCCAAAAAAGGGAAGAGCTCGCAGTCACAGCCATGGGAGATAGAGTGCCTACCTACCATGGGCCGACCATAGGCCAGACCAGCCATATAATACATACCTCCCCTCTCATGCGCCCCTCATGCGCTCCCAATCGTTCTCCCAACATCTCCCTTTGCCACTCCATCGCTTTTCTCTACATGGTGGAGAGCTTCGACAGCCTGCCTGGCAGTAAAAGACGCGCCGGGTAAAGACACACTTCTCAAGTGAGGATGCGTGCTCCTGCATGCAAGCATCCACTCCTCAGTCATCTCATCGTCCCCGCGTTCTCCTCCATCCATTTCTTCTGTTGTAGTGACAATCAACTTCACGATGAGACCCCGCGCACGCCTCGCAAGTGCCCTTCAAAAGTTCCCAACACTCCTGGGACCCCCCGCAGGACCAGTAAGGCAAGGGCATAGCTTGATACAAGAGTTTAACGTCGGCAGTAGTTGCGCTTCCTGACGTCTTGGTCCTTGACTCCCACAGCTTAAAGAAGTTACCAGCGGGCTGATCTCCTTCGACGCCGACATGTCCTTCGCGTGGTCGCCAGGATTGGACAAGCCAGTAAGTGTATGCAGAAGATTGACGCGACAGCTATTTGATAACTCATACACTCCTAACAAACACACTGTCCTACTGTGCTTTTCTTTCCATAGGTTACTCCACAAAAAGCTACTGAAGCGCTACCCGTTTCGACTGGAACGCATCCCCCGCCAGCAGCATCAATCTCTTCCCAGGTCAACACAGAGTTCATAGCTCCAGAGAGATCTTTCCCAGGCAGCGCGACTAAAGCACCCCGCGGCCAAGGGATGAGTATACGCGCGTTCATCGAAGGGGTACCTGCAAGTTCAACGTCGCCATCTTCCAGACATGTAAGCAGTCGAGGGCTACTGGCGGTCCAAGAAAAGACCGATTCATTTGTTGAAACACTTCGCTGACATGTACTCGAAACAGATGGGTATTGCTAGGGCAACCGCGGAATACCGGCTAGCCACCATGGAAGAGGTAAGAGACTAAGTATACACATGTATGCTCATTGACGAGAACATGATACGGTCAAGAACTCACAATATTTTTCTATGTTGTTGTACAGTGCCCAACAGAAAGTATTTCTCAAAAAAATAATTGAACCCCTTTCAACATAGGAAATTACTATGATTTTTTGAGAAATACTTTCTGTAGGGCACTGTACATCCCATTGTCCACTTTGATGCGCAATTTTTCTTACGAAGAGTCAAGAATCTGTGTCAACTGGAGAGATGCCGACTCCCAATAGCAAAAAACGTGTAAGAAAGCCAACTCGACCTTTTAAAATCCATCGACTTTGATA
This sequence comes from Mortierella alpina, assembly GCA_029449245.1. Lineage (NCBI taxonomy): Eukaryota > Fungi > Mortierellomycota > Mortierellomycetes > Mortierellales > Mortierellaceae > Mortierella > Mortierella alpina. The sequence goes on along the minus strand of JANATF010000001.1, from coordinate 1,528,130 downwards.
TACATGACACGAGCTGCAGAATTCATAGCTCTAGCTTCTTACAACTGGCACACTTTCAGTCTTCTATGTTGGACAAACTTTGTAGGATTCTGGATTGTATCAAAGCAGAGGATTTGTCCCTGCCTAGATTCCTTGTTGAGTTGTTCAAGTCTGACGACAGGGCAGCTAGGGACTACACCAATTCGTTCTACGAGGCAAATGGTCCACAACGTCTTGTGCAGGTTTGGGATAAGCAACTGCGGGGCAACAAAAGGCACGAACGTTGGGATGAAACGTTTGTCAACAGCGCTGTCGATGTTGCTGTCGATCGCACTCTCAAGCATCTGAAGCACGATGATGTCAAGAATGAATGGAGACTTCCATACACTGAAGTCACAGAGGAGAGGATCTCCCGCTATTTGCTCGACGATTTTGGTTTCCTCCGCCGGTACGGCGCTGGCACGGCTGACGACGAGAATGACGGAACGCGTGGCAAGCCGCATGCAGCTGGAGGTCCCAACCGCAAGGGCAAGAACGGTGGAGCAAAGTATCTGGTACGGTTCCTGAAGGGTGTGCTAGAGGAGGATTTGCCGCCAGAAAATCCGCTAAAGCGTAGCCGTGCTCGGAATCCATCATCGGTCCGCGGCTGCATTTCAGCGATGCTGCTCTTTATGTCGTCTCAACAAACCAACGCTTTCCAGACGATCTTTGGCATCTTTCTTCACTCCACCGGGTGTCCTAAGAGAGTTCTCGAGGTCCTCTCTGGCCTTGGACTTTCGATTTCTCCCAGTCAAGTGCGCAACTGCCTCGACTCTCTGACCAAGGATGCGAGCAACCGTGTCATACAGGCAGTCAAGGAAAATGGCTTTTTTGTCGTTTACGATAATATCAAGATCGCCAATAAACATCATCACCAGCGATCTAACAACCGGGATACCTTCGACAATGGTACTGCCGCCACTATCGTCCTCTCGGGAAAGGACAAGCAAGCACCAACTCTCTTTCGGCAGATAGATGAGATGCCGGATGCCGTTGCCGACCTGTTTTTCCCCAATGATGATGATTTCGAGGTCTTTTTCAATGCATGTCAATCGCATGTTTCGGACTCCATTGTGCTCTTGTCGCCGGAAAAATCGACAATGTCTGCCATCCCTATGGTTACTGTCGAGCAACTCGACCCCGTCAAAAGTACTTTCTTCCCACTCAAAGTCATGAGACTGGACGAGTCCACTATTGCTGGGAACCTGTCGGTGCTGCAGAGAATTACAGAGGTAGGCCTCCAGTTGCCGGATACATGGTTTTCCAACCCCGGGAACACACTCATCGCTGGGGACCAGATGAGGGTGTCATGGCTGCTGACGCTCAAGGTCCACCGATCCTTCGATCCTAATCGCTACCACAGCCTATCATGGGTAAGAGAAGAGAGCCAAAGTGAACAGAGCGGAGTGAGGCGAAAGGATATTGTTTCATTGTACAGTGGGGCTCGGCCCTTCATTAGTCCTTACTACCACAACTAAATATCTTCAACCTTGACAGGTACATCCTGTTCTCCAACTGTTCCATTTAGAGATGAATCTCTGTGGAACCATTTGGAGGACACACCTTGGCACCGCAGAGTTTCACGGAACCCTTACATCGATTGCCATTCTTCTGCAACGCAGGCGCCTTATCCAAGAGAAGCCTACGTTCCACGACACCAGTGAGCTCTTGCAGATAATCTTTGACGCAAAGATACAACAGCTCTATCAGTGTCAGCGGGATCGCGGTGTATCGGACAAACTGGCTGTTCAGAACATCACAGAGTCGATCATCAGGTCCTGTTGCTCTCAGCCTTCACTGTCGCTGCTTGGCCTTCCATGTACTACCGCCAACACCAACGCCCTTCTTTTCCTGCGCGATGTAGCCGTATTTATCGAGCTTGGCACGGCCATCAAAGCTGGCGATATTGGCCGCATCAAGCATGTGCTGCCGCTCATCACGTTAATGATGCATGGCGGTGGCAACACCAATTATGCCCCTGAGCTTTTACGCCTCCTCTATGGCATTCGCCATCTGTGGACAGATGAGTGGGCGCAAAGAGTCCTGTCGAGTATGCTCGTGAACCCCAAGGGCATTGCTGGTGGTTGGATGGCGACGGACATGATGCAGGAAAACCACAACTACCTTCTCAAAGCCATCTTTTCAGCTAAAGGCTCGAACATGACCTGGGAGTACCTTCAAGAATCCATTTCCACCAATATCAAAACCTTTCAAAGTATTTCGCGGATGTTCGAGCAAGAGGTTGGAGTTCGTTCCAACAGCACTAGACATAAAAAGCCATCAACCTCATCGGACATTACATTGCTCCAGATGGATCTCCAAAAGGCTGGCATTTTATGGACGTCCGGCGGATGCCCGCAGGGACCACCAGTGGCTAATCTTCAGACTGTCGGCGAAGAGAAGATGGTCGGGATCGCGATAGGAAGCTTTTTTGATAACCATACATCCATGTCGGGGAATGCTGTGGACTTGGAGGAAGCAGAAGGTCTAGAAAATATTTTTGAAGATGACTTTGATTTTGATGAATAAAATTCATGAAAAATAATTCACAAAGGCATGGATGAATTGAGAAAGAAGGACTTAGCGGAAGAAGGAAGTAGCGGAAGAAAGTGGAGGAACTACTGTGGGCACTAGCTTGCACTCACAAACGCAACTAATTATCCTCTTCGTCATCACATCCATCGCCATGGTCGTAGTCATCAGGAGCATTGTTTACTAGGTCTGGCGCCAAAGCCGCTATCGGCGAGCTACTCGGTAGGAGACCATCATCGAGGTCCTTGTTGAGCTGAGCCAGCACCTGCGCGATCCCGGAGAACCAATCCTTAGGGTTTCCACGTGGAAACCATTTGTTAACCGATGCGAACATGGCGACTGAGTCAGCAGTTCTAATCTTGGAAAATTGTTTCGATAGCTTCTCGGCGATCTTGTCCGGCAGGATCCCGGTTTCCGCGCCATTGGCGTAACGTTGTGTTGCTTGCCACCTCTCGAAGGCGCCCTTCCTCCATGACAACAGCGCCTGTAAAGCTAGTGCCTTCTCCTCCTTCGTGCGTTTGGGCCATTTTCCTCTGGGTACTAGATTGACGGCGGTAGTGAGTGAAGGGGGGAGCTTTACAGGATCGCATCCAGAACAGTGTTTGTTGCAAACACGAATCTCGTTGCCAAACGTTTCATCAATAAACTTCCAAAGACAGTTGTTACCGAGGTTGTGCTTAAGGTACTGTCGGACTTCTTCATTTTTAAGAGTCGTATGAGTGACTGGCGGGCAGTAGAGAATCGCACGGCCGTCGATATTGTTCCGTCGCGCTGCACGGCCAAACCGCTGCACTAAGCTCGTCATGTCCCTTGGGAAACTAAGTGTCCGCATCGAGGTATTAGAGAAGGTTACGCGAATTTCTCCCAATCACCCGATTATTATGATTCTAACGTCTGAACTTACCCGTATTGGATCACTTGAGCAACATCCTGTATGTCAACACCCATGCCTGCAGCCTCGGTAGCTAACAGCACTAGGATGTCTCCATTTGCGAATCGTCTCATGGTCTTACTTTTGAACTTTTCATCTAGTGTTGAAAAGTATACGCCCATACTTTCTCGCAAATCAGGCCTAGGAAAACACAGGCCTAGGAAAACACGGATGAGACCAGCAATTGAATCGAAATAGACGATAGTCTTCCCGTTGCGCAAAAGCCCATGTAAGCCTTTCGTGGCGTTCTTGGGCTGGGTGTATACCTCAAGGCGCACGTTCCTGCGAATCTCGCGTACGCGTATCATCGTTGCGTCGGTCAAAAAAAGCGTGGCTTTGGTTCGTAGAATAGCGTCCGCTGTGAGAGTCGCCGTCAGCCCCACAAATGGTACTCCTGGCGCCCAGACACGCAGATCACCGAGGCGTGTATAGTCCTGGCGAAACTTGCTCCATTTATCGACGCAGTGCACTTCATCGATCACTATTGCAACCAACAACTTATTCCACTGCTCGTCCCGCCACAGGTCTTGAAGCAGTTTCGCCTTGCCGCCGCTGAAAATGATCTCGGGGGTGAAGTACACAGCCCTGTAATGGCCATCAAGTATGCGCTGGATCGAATCCTTGTTTATGTTGTCTGAGTTTGCGCCAGTTAAAACGATGTACGGTATGCCGGCCGCTGTCAGCTTCTGTATAGTTATGATGGCAAGATGTCAAAAGGTCAGTCGTTTGACAAGGAGACATTAATTGATGACATATGCGGTCGTGTAGATACAGCAGTGCTTTAAGCCTACCTGCTGTTGATCCTCCATCAATGCTATTAGCGACGAGATGACAACGGTTATTGAGGTTGGCCAGAACGCCATAGGCAGAAAAAACGCCAAGGTTTTGCCCCAGCCGCAGGGAGCGATCAAGACACAGTCGTTCTTTGCTTCAATGTTAAACAAAACTTGTAACTGCTCCTCCTTCGGTATGCAGTTGAAAGCTTGATTGCAAATACAGTTCGCCTTTGACCGCAGTTTCAATTGATGGGCCTACATATTGACACAGAGAGCGTTAAAAAAAGGAGAAATAGTTACAGTATAGACGGCAACCACGTTGTTCGTTACAATCACTCACAGTGATATCGCCAATGTCGTCCTCGCTCTCTTCGTTCTCTTGAACTGATGGTAGATATGTCTTGAGTACAGCCTGTGAAGGTGACGCTAGAAACCGCATGGGTGATAGCTCCCTGGGTGTGTAGACAGCCGAAGCTGGCGTTGAGACACTGGACGTTGCGGTGCAGTCAGCCTTCTTTGGTGTTGACATTCGTTTGATGGGTGTGAAGATGAGCTTCCTCGGCGTGTAATCATAATCATCCGCATATGTATCCTGATCTGAAGTGTCAACCTGAGCTGGCAACCATACAGTCTGTCGAAGTGGTGAAGAGTTGCGCACGGGCGATGTAACTGCTCGTGCAAGGGGCGATGGCACAGTTTCATACAAAAGTGGAGACGAGCTGAGAACGGACCCGGTCGCCGTTCGTGCAAGAGGCGACGACGCAGTTTTATACGCAAGTGGTGAAGTAGGTGCACAAGAATGTTCGGGCAAGTCGATATCCTGTGGTAGCGGGAAGCGGGAATGCAGTTTAAAGATTGCCGCTTGTCCTGACCGACACTCTTGTTCAGGCACCAAGAATGGGTTTGGCAAAGATCTCTCTGGAGCTATGAACTCTGTGTTGACCTGGGAAGAGATTGATGCTGCTGGCGGGGGATGCGTTCCAGTCGAAACGGGTAGCGCTTCAGTAGCTTTTTGTGGAGTAACCTATGGAAAGAAAAGCACAGTAGGACAGTGTGTTTGTTAGGAGTGTATGAGTTATCAAATAGCTGTCGCGTCAATCTTCTGCATACACTTACTGGCTTGTCCAATCCTGGCGACCACGCGAAGGACATGTCGGCGTCGAAGGAGATCAGCCCGCTGGTAACTTCTTTAAGCTGTGGGAGTCAAGGACCAAGACGTCAGGAAGCGCAACTACTGCCGACGTTAAACTCTTGTATCAAGCTATGCCCTTGCCTTACTGGTCCTGCGGGGGGTCCCAGGAGTGTTGGGAACTTTTGAAGGGCACTTGCGAGGCGTGCGCGGGGTCTCATCGTGAAGTTGATTGTCACTACAACAGAAGAAATGGATGGAGGAGAACGCGGGGACGATGAGATGACTGAGGAGTGGATGCTTGCATGCAGGAGCACGCATCCTCACTTGAGAAGTGTGTCTTTACCCGGCGCGTCTTTTACTGCCAGGCAGGCTGTCGAAGCTCTCCACCATGTAGAGAAAAGCGATGGAGTGGCAAAGGGAGATGTTGGGAGAACGATTGGGAGCGCATGAGGGGCGCATGAGAGGGGAGGTATGTATTATATGGCTGGTCTGGCCTATGGTCGGCCCATGGTAGGTAGGCACTCTATCTCCCATGGCTGTGACTGCGAGCTCTTCCCTTTTTTGGGCAAAACGAAAGCTAGAGGGTGACCCCATAGTAAAGTGCCAGATATTGTCCCAGCCCCTCAGAAGTGAAAAATTTGAGCGGAGGAGGGGATGGGTTCAGAGCTTCCATCATCACACGAACTTGTCGACCTTGCACGCCTTTGCCACCACTCCCACGCCCTCCTCATATCACTTGCCTTTCAGCCCTTACGTTTATGCACATGGGTCAAGTTCGGGTTATAGGAGGCGCTGTATTTACTCACTTCGGTGACGTAATTATGGCTGGCGTCCATTGTCCTGTAACCAGGGGTTCGGTCGACTTTGCGCCAAGGATCACATTGGCCCAGAAGGTCGCCAACCAATAAGAAAATTGCCTCAACTCCTGACCACAAAACGACACAAGGTCCTTTAACTAGTATAAATAGATAGCTTTCTCTTGTTAGTTTGACTCTTTATCCGAAACATCTTCCCATCCACCCTCCCAATAAACTCAGTCGACATCCTAAACATCTCATCTCAACCTAACAAACACATAACACAATTACCATTACACTACGATGCAAAGTCAATCAAATTACCTCGATTCCAAGTTTAGCGCCAGGCACGCTGAAATCTTACTATCAGTAAGGTCGCAGGGTGTTAACCCAGCAGCCACATCGCTAATTCAGCAATTACCAGACACTATTGACAAGACACCAATGCGGTGGGACGAACTTAGCTTTGAATCGCATGGCCTATCAGGTTTCAGACCCGAGCGTGCACTACAATTCGGTAATCTCAGCTTTGTCTTCGCAGGGGCAGTTGTACTGGCTGCTGCTGACAGGCCGATGGACGTTACAGGATATCTGGACCTAGTTTGGCGTTTCCTGGGTACTTTCTTGTCACCACTAGAGATTACCGACATCGACAACCTGGCACAAGCCAGCAGGCCTGTAGGACAGGATCAGTACGCGATAGCGATGCTGAATGTCATACTTGAAGCCACAGAAGGTTCTTGGAATGCGGGCGATAGTCTGGCAACTAAGGTGGCGACTGTCGTAGTACTGATGATGGGTAGAATCGACATGACATCGATGCCGTATTCACAGTGGCACCGTATGTTTCCAGAGCATTTTGTCATTAGTGGCGTTTTAACCAGCGGTGATCTTAGTACAAGATGGAAGGACTCGGGACTACGTGAAATCGAAGGAGTAATGCCCACAATGATGATCAAGTCTGAGATCCCGAACGCACATAGTTTGCTATTGGACTCGCTGCGCGAACACGGCACGGCGCAAAATCATTCCAAGTTACGATCTATAGTCTACATGAGCATGGGCGTGCAGCACTGTAACCACATTGTCAAACCTAAACATGTGGGTGACAACTCCGCTGTGTACTACACAGTTCGTCTGAATGACAACCACATCACCGTTGACATAACGGATGCTACGGCGGTTGTCACTGATGTTCTGAACGCAAATGCTGCTGTAAAGAGAGAAGACGTGGGACCTGATGGCATAACATGCAGCGCTAGAATGGCTGTAGCAATGATAGCTATCTTGAGCGCGATCCCGATTGTGGCTTCAGCGATCCTTCTCGCCATCGTGGACTGGAACTCTTTCAGCTCTTGGAACGTCGACCCGACCTCACTTCTGGCGCTGGCCTCGGTGGTAACAGCTACCACCTTCGTCATCCTCCAAGCCAGATACGCTCGGGACTGGCAATGGCACGACTTTCTGAATGGCAGACTAGTGACAAAGGACATTGCAAAAGTTGCAAGGTCAGTCGGAGTATGTGAAACATCTGTCGTGGCACTCTTGTATCTCAGGGGAGTAGCATCCGAGGTGCTATCACAGAAAAACACATGCTACATACTTAAGGAATGTAAGGGCACCGTGGTGGTACCAAGGCCAATGTCGGTACAACACATCAACCTATTCGAAGGACTGATCGTTAAGATAGGTGATGCTCCTAGTGCTGTCATGCATTATGCCCGAACTGACACTCATGAACTGCGGCGCGGGCTGATTGCTCTTGACGGCGATCTGTATCACATCTATGACCAGGACTCGGTGGGAGTAGCACAGGCGGCAGGCGCCATGATCAGCAATGATCTAACAGCAACCGAGAAACGAACGTTGATGATCGGCGCGATCGAGACTGGGCGCCGTTAAAACACCCAGTGTTACTATAGAACATTGGGGAGCATTGGTACAGACATCGCAAGGCTGATGGATGGTACTGCTACTACTTGGTTTGACTTGACACATGTTCTCGATGATGAATGGCGCTGCTTGGCACACTAAGGTAGCTTTTTTAAAACAGCGTAGACCGTAGAGTATTGTATTTCGTCCAATTAAAAGGCGGAGCGCTATGGTTGAGCTTTGCTCAACAATCATCGGATGAAGCTGGATTTTTCTGCGCTTGCTCGTCACTCGCTGTGCGGGTTCGTATAAACTTGAACATGTTCATCACAGTATCCCGTTCCAGCACTCTTATTTTTCTTGTAGATGCGACGGCTACAATCTTTTGCTTTGCAATAATCGAGGTTGTATTTCTTCCTCCTCGACTCTGGGGATATCGCCATATCCGCAAGACTTGCGGCTGATGAAGATCCTTCCTCATCGATGGTTTGAGAAGCGAAACTTGCTCTACGGGATGCAGCAGACTCGAGATGATAGCATTTCTCCAACAAGATCTTGTATTCCTTGTGAAGAGCTGTAAGTTCGATGCCCAAGGCATCCTTTCCCAGCAACGATTCAACAAGTGTGTTGTTTCTCTCCCGAAGTTCCTTATTCTCCTTATATCTCTAAGCTCAACCTCCAACAGCTCTACTTCCAAAACAGCCTCCCTTCTAAGATGACTAGGCGTTCTTCACAACTGATCACTCTGTTCTGTATCATTGATGGCCAGCCGTCGTCAAGCGCCTTTTGTATCAAGATCTCCAACGGGTTCACTGTTGATGACCTCAAGACCAGCATCAAGACTAAGCAGTCTCAGCTTGCCTTCTTCAAGAACATCGAGGCAATCAGCCTCAGGCTTTGGAAGGTCCTCATCGATGAAGCGTCCCATTGCGACAAAGTGGTCCTGCTTTCCGATGTCAGTGGCATGGAGAAGAGGCTCCTGATGTCGACGGATCGCCTCTCTACTATATTTTCGAATCCGCCATGCGATGGTTATATTCACATCGTCATCGAGAACACTGGCACTGCGCCAGAAAGCTGGCAATACCAAGACCTCGCTCCAGATGAGGCGTCCACTCCGAATTCACCTGCACTATTATCCGCCGGGGACATCGAAACACATCAGCTAGGCTACATTCCTCCAGCCAAGTCTTCAATCTCTGACCAGGTCGGGCAGCAATTTTCCAGAGAGACATCCACGTCTCTGAAAGCAGGAACGGGTCCGCCTGAGGATATATCACCGAAAGACGTCAACTTCTGTGTACAAGACCCAGCTCCATTCCCTGCCTCCGTCATATCCAGCGAGACAAACAAGCACGACCACTCGGTGAACCCTACCGCCACTGGTGAGGCCAGTCAGCAGAGTGGAGAAGGCGCCTTCGATACCTCCGACGCCGTTATGGTCCGAACACCCAAACTCAAACGCACCTTTTCTTTTATGGAAGAAAACACTGGAGACACGCCAGAACAAGACATCATTCCATTTTCATATCATCCAGGGTCCTCAGCCAAGAGGCTCTGCTTCCCTCCTCAGAAGGATCACCACGATCACTCAGTGGACTCTACCACCGCTGACGAAGCCAGTGATCACTGCGAGCAAGGCACCCCCGAGTCCTCCAACCATACTTCAGCTCGAAAACTCCAGCGCGTCATTGCTTTCATGGATGGGGACAGCGTCGGCTCACCGGGGAACACGTTGCCACAAGATCCAGCCCCTATGGTCACTAACAACGACACAAACCTAGCTTCTACCGCAACCTCGGAAATCGTTAAAGGATCTTGCCTTAAAACGCTTGACTCCAACGAATACCTGGCGGCAGTTGTGATTCCAACGGCGAGTGCCATGTCAAGCATTGAAACTACTGATGGTTCGAACTCGAGCCTGCTCTTTCCGGGACCCCCCAACCCTATGAAGCGATCTGGTGGTATTGCTGATGAATCTGGAAGAGCCTCAAGCTCGCAGGTACCCGACACCAAAACCAAGCGCGCCCGCTTCTCTGAGGAAGAGAGACATAGGTCTGTGAATCAATCCGATGAGATCAAGCGCTCTTTTCAGGTGCAAAAGTCAAGAACGATCCTTCACGAAGCAGAGGCAGCCATCGACGACCTCACGCTGCAAAGACTGAATCTATCGTCGCTGTTGCTTCGAGCCGCAATCGAGCGCCCCAGACCAGTAGGAGACCGTGCAGTGCAAATTTTGGAATGTCTACACATTGCTGAGAACGAAACTGCCAAGCTTGTTGAGTTGTGGCGCTACAACAAACATCTTATCGACTGCATTGGACGCCCTTCGGCGGTGTATGGCAAATATTCATCCTCAAAGGCCATCAGAAGACTTGGAATCCGACATCACCGCCAGGGACCAAGCTCGTCCGAATAGACACGCAGAGATACCGAAAGTAGTTTAGGCGATTTACTTTGGTTCAAGTTTGTATTAAATATCACTTCAACACCTGTATGAGGCATTTGATGCACGTGTACCTATGACGTATCACTGAGTGTCTTGCAATGAGCATACGTTGACTTGGCTCTTTATTCTCGGATTACAGCATGGACATCGTTACATACTCGCTTTCTATCGCAGCCTCTGACCACATTCGTAGGCGCTCCTGGTGCAGAGAATGGTCGACGAAACTTCACATAAGAAGAAGCGATCAAAATAAATACCTCATGCTCATAACGACGCCAAAAGTCACTTGCTTTAACAGTATGGGCTTACTGATTTAACGGACAGTCTTCATCGATCCAGAATCTACCGGATCCAGCGGGCTACTTGTGTACGACGGCTTCTTTCCAGCCGAAGTGTGTCTACGTCCATTTTGGATCTAACAGTCTTTATCAATGACCAGATAGGCTAGACTCAGCAAGACAGGAAGGGGAAGAAGACACTAGCGACACCAGAACAAGACGCCATTCCATGCTCATCTCGCCCAGCGTCCTTTATCAAAAGGGTCTGCTTCCCTCGTCTGTTTCCCTCCTCGGAAGGATCACCACCACCACTCAGTGGACTCTACCACCGCTGATGAGGTTAGAGACCACAGCGAGCAAGGCACACCCGAGTCCTCCAACCATGCTGCGGCTCGAAAACTCAGGCGCATCACTGCCTTCATGGATGGAGACAGTGGCAGCCCCCCGAAACAATACAGCAATTCATCTTCTACGGAGAAGATCTGCTTCACTGATCAAGAGCGGCGCGAGTTATCAGAGCGCCTTCATTTGATTCACCAAGATCAGGATGCCATCCGCAGGCTCAACAAAGAGAGAAGACGTGCGATTTTGGACTTGCTTCAAAACTCTATCGAGCTTTTTAGACCGACAAGAGAGCAGGCGTCTCATAGCATGCTTAGCGACCTTGAGAAAATTGCAAAGGTATAACGCAGACATCTTCGGGATTTCAGCGACAGGATTGCTAAAATCAACAAGTGGTTGCAATACGCCGAGGAGCTTGATACATAATCTCGAAGAATACTACGAATTATTTTGAATTGCGTTGTCATTGAGTAGTTGAAATAAATAACAAAGTACCTGCAAATGTTGTCGCGGAGATCCTGGGTTTGGGCAGACAGTGACATGGACGTCAAATGGACAAAGAATGATACAGGGATAGCTAGATTTAGCTAGATTGATGAAAGCGCAAAGGGCGCAACAAATACATCATATCGTGGGATATCCTGAGCAACCGCGTGACAGTAAGGAGCGTTGATGACGAGTGGAAGTAGCTAACGATGGCTCGGTTCAAAGGACAGTGTGCCGAAGAAAGCTACACGGGCATGCGAAGGGGTTCCCGGAAATAAGGTATGCACGCGAAGGAAGTAAGGGTAGAGGGAAATAAGGAAGTTGACGTATTGGAAGGTAACCAATTTCAGTTTTCTTATTCGAAACCCCCGCCCCAAGAACCCGGGTTCAATCCCCACCCGCTACACATTTTGGGCTCTGGTGTACGCCGTTAACCGTACGATTTCAGAAAATTCCGCGTTAACCATGCGATGTTATCTTCCAACTTGCGGCACATGAGCTAACGCACTCACGGTTCAAAACTTCAAACATAACAATCACTCACATTGAAGAAGGCAACAAGGTCAACGCCATTATGGAAAGCCGTAAGCGAGCGCACACCGACAGTCAGCCCGCCCACAACAAAAGCCGCATCGTTGGGGATTGTTCAATTAGTGACAACCCTGTCGCCATTCAACACAATGCGACAGCAACTTTTGAGAGATTGTTAAAATTCCGGAAAGCACCCGAAGACGTAACAGCCATATCTCTGAGACGATACCTTGAAGGGAAGTTCAAATGCGTACCTGGGCTGGCAGACTTGCTACAGGAGTCACTTCTCATGCAAGAGGAGCCAGTGAGGGGTCGAGTGACTGCAATGATACGGGACAAAATCAATTACGCGATCAAAGTCAATGGAGTGGTTCATTGTTGCGGTCGAGAGAATTTGGGTTCGCCCGAGGCTGCCTTCGTTCAAGGGGATGCAAAGTCGGTTTACGACGACACGAAACGCACGCTATTGAAGCGACTTCTTGTGACGGAGATGGTAAAAAACATTGATCAGTGTCGGCAGACGTCATCAAAAGCAGGAGGCATTGCAAAGCTGCGCACTGTTCTGGAGCTGATGAGAGTCGGCCGATTCAACCGCGCAATCGATGATATCATGGAGCATTGGACATACGATGACTGCACCAGGATCCTGAGGGATGGAATGGAAGTATACTTTGAGCAGAGAAACAGCGAGGACAAGGGGGATACGGCTATACAAATGCAACTTGCCACTCTTGTCCATGATCGCCTACATGAGAGGTTCTTTGAACAGCTGGATGTAGATCGATCTGAGGCCGAGAAGGTTATAACTGTGGTAAGCATGTGAATGAGAAAAATATATACAAAAAGATTCATTCATTGACGAACGTCTTTCCTCAACGCAGTGCAAGACAGAAATCGACACAACAGACCTTTTGCGAGGCCTACCGCTCACGAATGAGTGGAAAGAGGGATTTTACGACCCAGGTAAAAGCTTTGTCGAAAAGCCTCAGACGTGGAATGAGTGTCTAACATCCCTCTAGTATACGTGAACAATTGGTTCTTTTGGATGGTGGAGCCATTAAGGCTGACTGAGAAAGTCCTTGTCTGCGAAAATGAGTCAAGAGCAAGGAGGCGAGACCATGTAGCATATGTTGTTTGCTACAACAATTCATGCAAGACCAGGCAAATCATGCGCAAGCGGGACAAAGGCGATTTCCCTTCAGCTAAGCCTGGACGCCGTATCTTGGACAGGGATATAGAAATTGACCGCTACCCAACAAGCAAAGTTGTGGTGCATCAACCACCAGCGGATATTCGAAAACCAACGTGTTTTCAACAGGTATGCTCTTGTTCATTTAGCTTTATGTTCATGGGCGGCAGCGATTACATCAAATGATTGATCATGGGAATCGGTAGACGGAGGACGGGGCGTGCTGTACGATGGCCCTCTTTAATTTCGTAGCGAACCTTGGGTCTTCCTCAACGACAAGGAAAATTATTGAGGACATCAGCAGTCAATCGAATGAGGTAGTTTATTTGCATTTGGTAATGATTTCAAATTAGGATGGAAATAGACAGCACTAGACTCACATGACGCTGATGTCCATACAAATAGAAGGCATCCATTGAGACAAACATGATCCTGAAGTCTTTTCACCATTATCTTCTTTGCAACCAGAGGGCTTCTGAGGTTGCTGCTGAGGTTATCGGCGACGCGGCAATCGATGGAAATCATGTCGTGTTGATTTTACCGTTTGGAGAACATGTCTGGGAGCTCGACGGTTTTGATCCAAATGGGCCTCTCTGTTTGGGAGCCACTGGGACTGATTGGACAGACGTTGCGCAGCAGAGATTGCAAGTGTGGACGCATGCCGCGTATAAGACAGGCATACACAATGATGTCCACGCTATTGTTCGTGAGGCGCAAGAGCTCTAGTCACTGAATACGGACGCCAGCACTTTGAACTGGCTGAATCTAATCTTAGCTTGGGATCTCTGAGGAAGCACAGTGCTGCGTAGATATAGCGGAGTAAAAGTCACAAGTGCTACTGAACCTGCAAGCATAGTGGAGGCTGAGTAAAAGAAGGGCTGCGCAAGGGCACGGTACAGTAGATACAGTACAACGGAGACGTTAAGTCTGCTGAGTTTTAGCAGTGGAACAATCCAGAAATTTCAAGGCCCAAGAATGAGATCGCAGAGCTCAGCAAAGGATCATGCCCTGGAGAGCCCGTGATAGCGAAAGTTGCCGTTTAAGGTACTATTGTCGACAGCTGATCCCTGTTGCCTGTTTATACCATTGAGCATCAGCATCATGTCCATACTCCATACAGCAATGGTTGAGTGTTGAGCTACGCCATCTTACGATCTGGAGACATGTAGTATTTATAGACTTTATCGAAAATAGAAAGTAATCTATTCTTGGTTTGAGAGGGGGGCTGAGTCCAATTCTATTGGCGCCAATACTCACTTCACGCCCTCTCAAACTCAATCAGGCGTTCTCCCGTTGGAAGTTTTACACGTGCTGCCTCGGTGAGGAACCGTTCATTCGGATAATTGGTATTTGGGCCTGCTTGAGCAAGCAATGGCCCGAAGCTATCATCCGTTGGATTATGGCTGAACGCCTCTAAGTCAGAATCCGTGCTAGAACGCGACGATTACCGCCTTTCGATTTTTAGTTGAACACGAATAGGACCTCGGCTCCTGTGTCATATCAGGTGGGGTGGTCATGTGGAGCGGAAAGGCTTCATGAGGCTCCTGCTAATGTTAATTTCAAATATTGGAAGAGATAAATCCATTGCAGACGACTTTTAAGCAACGGTGTATTGTAACGGTCGAGTAGCCTGGTTTGTTACGAGTCACTGAGAAAGAGCCGTGTGTCGAAAACTCCATACACTTACGCATTTACTAAAGCTTCACTGATTTTATGTTTACTGTAGGTTCCAAGCAGCGCTCTGTTTTATTCCGCGCTCGCCTTGCTGATATGACAGGGCTCATCTGTCCCTCACGTTCTTAAGCTCGGGTGTAGTTGTTGTAGGAAAATGTCGCTTTCTGGTGCCAGTTTTACCATGTGCCAGCGCCTCAAGAATAGGCTCATATCCACGCTTAAAACTTGGCAAAAAAAACAATGGCCTTACCAGTGGTTGCCGAAGGCGGCGTCACGGGATCATTGGTATGGTCAACACATTGGGACTTCCGTGGTGGTGTACACGGCATGGTACTGCAGCCCGCTGATGTTTCATCCGTCTCATCTAGTAATATGGTCGCAGCTATATATTAGCAAAGCAGTAATCTTTACTGCCAACAAAACTTGCCAGTAAGAAATGATTACTTAACGAACCTTGGTAGTCGACCAGCTCCCGCTCATATTCTTCCCGAACACGCTTGTTCCAGTACTTATCAACAGCTACCTGAACATCCAACGTCCCCTTGTCCAGTCCACGCTTCCGCTTCGCCACAGACCAGAACACGTTTGCATCATCTGCATGGGCCTTCTTACCCCACTGCTTTTTTAAAGACGCAGCTTTCTTTTGAAGACCCGTGTGATGATTTACCATTAGCTGGTCAAGAGCTTCATTCCACTGCGCCTCACACTGATCCTTGCTTAACCGCTGATGTTCTGAGAATCGAAGGAAATCTATATAGTCGAAGTCGGCAATCGTCTGGCAACTTTCGAAATAAGGACGTGCTGACAGATTTCCCAGTAAATCCTTCCACGATCCTGTTTTCTGCCGGTTCGTCTTTATTCCTGTGGTTTTGTTTGAGGTCCCCATGGTGATGTGGAAGACCAACCTGTTAAACGGGCCTATGAACGCAGACAAGGAAGGTAAAAATGATGAAGAGAGGGTGGCAAGACGATTTAGTCATTTCTTAGAAACTGGAGTTGAGGATAATTGCCAAAACGATTATCCACATTCAGATACGCTCTGCCCAAAAACTCTCTGCCCGAGTGTTAATGGGATACCAGGATCCCAAAGCATGCTGCTACTCGAAGCCTCTAGCATAGCAAGGCTTTAAGCAGTGTCTGATGAAACCGGATGGCAAGCCAATCCAGTGAGTCAGTTGCTGCGAAAGCAAAAGACCTCTCACATCGAACGCGCCTGAGTTGGAACCACAGCCATTCAATGACAAATGCACTAAATGGATGGTTAGAGCTTCACGGCTCAAAAACCCTCTGCTGGAGCGTTAATGAGATTCCAGGATCCCTAAGCATGCTGCTACTCGAAGCCTCTAGCATAGCAAGACTTTAAGCAGTGTTTGATGAAACCGGATGGCAAGCCAATCCAGTGGGTCAGTTGCCGCGAAAGCAAACGGCCTCTCACATCTAACGCGCATGAGTTGGAACCACAGCCACCAAAATATGGGTAGCAGGAATAGTAGTCGACCCCGTGTATCAATAATAGCATACAGAGAAAAAAAAGCTGGATGCACTGCAGGAAAGAAAATGGTCTTCAACGGAATAAAAATGAAAAACCACGCTAAATCTGCCTGGGCTGCATGGGAAGAAACAGACTGCAAATAACGCACCTGAAGTGGTAGTGAAAAGCCGTGGGAGTGCTGACAACCGTAGGTGAAGAGACGTGAGATTGATGGCATGAGAATGGCAAGTAATGAAGGAAGCTCTGAACCCATCCCCTCCTCCGCTCAAATTTTTCACTTCTGAGGGGCTGGGACAATATCTGGCACTTTACTATGGGGTCACCCTCTAGCTTTCGTTTTGCCCAAAAAAGGGAAGAGCTCGCAGTCACAGCCATGGGAGATAGAGTGCCTACCTACCATGGGCCGACCATAGGCCAGACCAGCCATATAATACATACCTCCCCTCTCATGCGCCCCTCATGCGCTCCCAATCGTTCTCCCAACATCTCCCTTTGCCACTCCATCGCTTTTCTCTACATGGTGGAGAGCTTCGACAGCCTGCCTGGCAGTAAAAGACGCGCCGGGTAAAGACACACTTCTCAAGTGAGGATGCGTGCTCCTGCATGCAAGCATCCACTCCTCAGTCATCTCATCGTCCCCGCGTTCTCCTCCATCCATTTCTTCTGTTGTAGTGACAATCAACTTCACGATGAGACCCCGCGCACGCCTCGCAAGTGCCCTTCAAAAGTTCCCAACACTCCTGGGACCCCCCGCAGGACCAGTAAGGCAAGGGCATAGCTTGATACAAGAGTTTAACGTCGGCAGTAGTTGCGCTTCCTGACGTCTTGGTCCTTGACTCCCACAGCTTAAAGAAGTTACCAGCGGGCTGATCTCCTTCGACGCCGACATGTCCTTCGCGTGGTCGCCAGGATTGGACAAGCCAGTAAGTGTATGCAGAAGATTGACGCGACAGCTATTTGATAACTCATACACTCCTAACAAACACACTGTCCTACTGTGCTTTTCTTTCCATAGGTTACTCCACAAAAAGCTACTGAAGCGCTACCCGTTTCGACTGGAACGCATCCCCCGCCAGCAGCATCAATCTCTTCCCAGGTCAACACAGAGTTCATAGCTCCAGAGAGATCTTTCCCAGGCAGCGCGACTAAAGCACCCCGCGGCCAAGGGATGAGTATACGCGCGTTCATCGAAGGGGTACCTGCAAGTTCAACGTCGCCATCTTCCAGACATGTAAGCAGTCGAGGGCTACTGGCGGTCCAAGAAAAGACCGATTCATTTGTTGAAACACTTCGCTGACATGTACTCGAAACAGATGGGTATTGCTAGGGCAACCGCGGAATACCGGCTAGCCACCATGGAAGAGGTAAGAGACTAAGTATACACATGTATGCTCATTGACGAGAACATGATACGGTCAAGAACTCACAATATTTTTCTATGTTGTTGTACAGTGCCCAACAGAAAGTATTTCTCAAAAAAATAATTGAACCCCTTTCAACATAGGAAATTACTATGATTTTTTGAGAAATACTTTCTGTAGGGCACTGTACATCCCATTGTCCACTTTGATGCGCAATTTTTCTTACGAAGAGTCAAGAATCTGTGTCAACTGGAGAGATGCCGACTCCCAATAGCAAAAAACGTGTAAGAAAGCCAACTCGACCTTTTAAAATCCATCGACTTTGATATACATGACACGAGCTGCAGAATTCATAGCTCTAGCTTCTTACAACTGGCACACTTTCAGTCTTCTATGTTGGACAAACTTTGTAGGATTCTGGATTGTATCAAAGCAGAGGATTTGTCCCTGCCTAGATTCCTTGTTGAGTTGTTCAAGTCTGACGACAGGGCAGCTAGGGACTACACCAATTCGTTCTACGAGGCAAATGGTCCACAACGTCTTGTGCAGGTTTGGGATAAGCAACTGCGGGGCAACAAAAGGCACGAACGTTGGGATGAAACGTTTGTCAACAGCGCTGTCGATGTTGCTGTCGATCGCACTCTCAAGCATCTGAAGCACGATGATGTCAAGAATGAATGGAGACTTCCATACACTGAAGTCACAGAGGAGAGGATCTCCCGCTATTTGCTCGACGATTTTGGTTTCCTCCGCCGGTACGGCGCTGGCACGGCTGACGACGAGAATGACGGAACGCGTGGCAAGCCGCATGCAGCTGGAGGTCCCAACCGCAAGGGCAAGAACGGTGGAGCAAAGTATCTGGTACGGTTCCTGAAGGGTGTGCTAGAGGAGGATTTGCCGCCAGAAAATCCGCTAAAGCGTAGCCGTGCTCGGAATCCATCATCGGTCCGCGGCTGCATTTCAGCGATGCT
The DNA here is from genome assembly GCA_029449245.1 of Mortierella alpina. Taxonomy (NCBI): domain Eukaryota; kingdom Fungi; phylum Mortierellomycota; class Mortierellomycetes; order Mortierellales; family Mortierellaceae; genus Mortierella; species Mortierella alpina. The sequence goes on along the minus strand of JANATF010000001.1, from coordinate 1,509,299 downwards.
GCTCTTTATGTCGTCTCAACAAACCAACGCTTTCCAGACGATCTTTGGCATCTTTCTTCACTCCACCGGGTGTCCTAAGAGAGTTCTCGAGGTCCTCTCTGGCCTTGGACTTTCGATTTCTCCCAGTCAAGTGCGCAACTGCCTCGACTCTCTGACCAAGGATGCGAGCAACCGTGTCATACAGGCAGTCAAGGAAAATGGCTTTTTTGTCGTTTACGATAATATCAAGATCGCCAATAAACATCATCACCAGCGATCTAACAACCGGGATACCTTCGACAATGGTACTGCCGCCACTATCGTCCTCTCGGGAAAGGACAAGCAAGCACCAACTCTCTTTCGGCAGATAGATGAGATGCCGGATGCCGTTGCCGACCTGTTTTTCCCCAATGATGATGATTTCGAGGTCTTTTTCAATGCATGTCAATCGCATGTTTCGGACTCCATTGTGCTCTTGTCGCCGGAAAAATCGACAATGTCTGCCATCCCTATGGTTACTGTCGAGCAACTCGACCCCGTCAAAAGTACTTTCTTCCCACTCAAAGTCATGAGACTGGACGAGTCCACTATTGCTGGGAACCTGTCGGTGCTGCAGAGAATTACAGAGGTAGGCCTCCAGTTGCCGGATACATGGTTTTCCAACCCCGGGAACACACTCATCGCTGGGGACCAGATGAGGGTGTCATGGCTGCTGACGCTCAAGGTCCACCGATCCTTCGATCCTAATCGCTACCACAGCCTATCATGGGTAAGAGAAGAGAGCCAAAGTGAACAGAGCGGAGTGAGGCGAAAGGATATTGTTTCATTGTACAGTGGGGCTCGGCCCTTCATTAGTCCTTACTACCACAACTAAATATCTTCAACCTTGACAGGTACATCCTGTTCTCCAACTGTTCCATTTAGAGATGAATCTCTGTGGAACCATTTGGAGGACACACCTTGGCACCGCAGAGTTTCACGGAACCCTTACATCGATTGCCATTCTTCTGCAACGCAGGCGCCTTATCCAAGAGAAGCCTACGTTCCACGACACCAGTGAGCTCTTGCAGATAATCTTTGACGCAAAGATACAACAGCTCTATCAGTGTCAGCGGGATCGCGGTGTATCGGACAAACTGGCTGTTCAGAACATCACAGAGTCGATCATCAGGTCCTGTTGCTCTCAGCCTTCACTGTCGCTGCTTGGCCTTCCATGTACTACCGCCAACACCAACGCCCTTCTTTTCCTGCGCGATGTAGCCGTATTTATCGAGCTTGGCACGGCCATCAAAGCTGGCGATATTGGCCGCATCAAGCATGTGCTGCCGCTCATCACGTTAATGATGCATGGCGGTGGCAACACCAATTATGCCCCTGAGCTTTTACGCCTCCTCTATGGCATTCGCCATCTGTGGACAGATGAGTGGGCGCAAAGAGTCCTGTCGAGTATGCTCGTGAACCCCAAGGGCATTGCTGGTGGTTGGATGGCGACGGACATGATGCAGGAAAACCACAACTACCTTCTCAAAGCCATCTTTTCAGCTAAAGGCTCGAACATGACCTGGGAGTACCTTCAAGAATCCATTTCCACCAATATCAAAACCTTTCAAAGTATTTCGCGGATGTTCGAGCAAGAGGTTGGAGTTCGTTCCAACAGCACTAGACATAAAAAGCCATCAACCTCATCGGACATTACATTGCTCCAGATGGATCTCCAAAAGGCTGGCATTTTATGGACGTCCGGCGGATGCCCGCAGGGACCACCAGTGGCTAATCTTCAGACTGTCGGCGAAGAGAAGATGGTCGGGATCGCGATAGGAAGCTTTTTTGATAACCATACATCCATGTCGGGGAATGCTGTGGACTTGGAGGAAGCAGAAGGTCTAGAAAATATTTTTGAAGATGACTTTGATTTTGATGAATAAAATTCATGAAAAATAATTCACAAAGGCATGGATGAATTGAGAAAGAAGGACTTAGCGGAAGAAGGAAGTAGCGGAAGAAAGTGGAGGAACTACTGTGGGCACTAGCTTGCACTCACAAACGCAACTAATTATCCTCTTCGTCATCACATCCATCGCCATGGTCGTAGTCATCAGGAGCATTGTTTACTAGGTCTGGCGCCAAAGCCGCTATCGGCGAGCTACTCGGTAGGAGACCATCATCGAGGTCCTTGTTGAGCTGAGCCAGCACCTGCGCGATCCCGGAGAACCAATCCTTAGGGTTTCCACGTGGAAACCATTTGTTAACCGATGCGAACATGGCGACTGAGTCAGCAGTTCTAATCTTGGAAAATTGTTTCGATAGCTTCTCGGCGATCTTGTCCGGCAGGATCCCGGTTTCCGCGCCATTGGCGTAACGTTGTGTTGCTTGCCACCTCTCGAAGGCGCCCTTCCTCCATGACAACAGCGCCTGTAAAGCTAGTGCCTTCTCCTCCTTCGTGCGTTTGGGCCATTTTCCTCTGGGTACTAGATTGACGGCGGTAGTGAGTGAAGGGGGGAGCTTTACAGGATCGCATCCAGAACAGTGTTTGTTGCAAACACGAATCTCGTTGCCAAACGTTTCATCAATAAACTTCCAAAGACAGTTGTTACCGAGGTTGTGCTTAAGGTACTGTCGGACTTCTTCATTTTTAAGAGTCGTATGAGTGACTGGCGGGCAGTAGAGAATCGCACGGCCGTCGATATTGTTCCGTCGCGCTGCACGGCCAAACCGCTGCACTAAGCTCGTCATGTCCCTTGGGAAACTAAGTGTCCGCATCGAGGTATTAGAGAAGGTTACGCGAATTTCTCCCAATCACCCGATTATTATGATTCTAACGTCTGAACTTACCCGTATTGGATCACTTGAGCAACATCCTGTATGTCAACACCCATGCCTGCAGCCTCGGTAGCTAACAGCACTAGGATGTCTCCATTTGCGAATCGTCTCATGGTCTTACTTTTGAACTTTTCATCTAGTGTTGAAAAGTATACGCCCATACTTTCTCGCAAATCAGGCCTAGGAAAACACAGGCCTAGGAAAACACGGATGAGACCAGCAATTGAATCGAAATAGACGATAGTCTTCCCGTTGCGCAAAAGCCCATGTAAGCCTTTCGTGGCGTTCTTGGGCTGGGTGTATACCTCAAGGCGCACGTTCCTGCGAATCTCGCGTACGCGTATCATCGTTGCGTCGGTCAAAAAAAGCGTGGCTTTGGTTCGTAGAATAGCGTCCGCTGTGAGAGTCGCCGTCAGCCCCACAAATGGTACTCCTGGCGCCCAGACACGCAGATCACCGAGGCGTGTATAGTCCTGGCGAAACTTGCTCCATTTATCGACGCAGTGCACTTCATCGATCACTATTGCAACCAACAACTTATTCCACTGCTCGTCCCGCCACAGGTCTTGAAGCAGTTTCGCCTTGCCGCCGCTGAAAATGATCTCGGGGGTGAAGTACACAGCCCTGTAATGGCCATCAAGTATGCGCTGGATCGAATCCTTGTTTATGTTGTCTGAGTTTGCGCCAGTTAAAACGATGTACGGTATGCCGGCCGCTGTCAGCTTCTGTATAGTTATGATGGCAAGATGTCAAAAGGTCAGTCGTTTGACAAGGAGACATTAATTGATGACATATGCGGTCGTGTAGATACAGCAGTGCTTTAAGCCTACCTGCTGTTGATCCTCCATCAATGCTATTAGCGACGAGATGACAACGGTTATTGAGGTTGGCCAGAACGCCATAGGCAGAAAAAACGCCAAGGTTTTGCCCCAGCCGCAGGGAGCGATCAAGACACAGTCGTTCTTTGCTTCAATGTTAAACAAAACTTGTAACTGCTCCTCCTTCGGTATGCAGTTGAAAGCTTGATTGCAAATACAGTTCGCCTTTGACCGCAGTTTCAATTGATGGGCCTACATATTGACACAGAGAGCGTTAAAAAAAGGAGAAATAGTTACAGTATAGACGGCAACCACGTTGTTCGTTACAATCACTCACAGTGATATCGCCAATGTCGTCCTCGCTCTCTTCGTTCTCTTGAACTGATGGTAGATATGTCTTGAGTACAGCCTGTGAAGGTGACGCTAGAAACCGCATGGGTGATAGCTCCCTGGGTGTGTAGACAGCCGAAGCTGGCGTTGAGACACTGGACGTTGCGGTGCAGTCAGCCTTCTTTGGTGTTGACATTCGTTTGATGGGTGTGAAGATGAGCTTCCTCGGCGTGTAATCATAATCATCCGCATATGTATCCTGATCTGAAGTGTCAACCTGAGCTGGCAACCATACAGTCTGTCGAAGTGGTGAAGAGTTGCGCACGGGCGATGTAACTGCTCGTGCAAGGGGCGATGGCACAGTTTCATACAAAAGTGGAGACGAGCTGAGAACGGACCCGGTCGCCGTTCGTGCAAGAGGCGACGACGCAGTTTTATACGCAAGTGGTGAAGTAGGTGCACAAGAATGTTCGGGCAAGTCGATATCCTGTGGTAGCGGGAAGCGGGAATGCAGTTTAAAGATTGCCGCTTGTCCTGACCGACACTCTTGTTCAGGCACCAAGAATGGGTTTGGCAAAGATCTCTCTGGAGCTATGAACTCTGTGTTGACCTGGGAAGAGATTGATGCTGCTGGCGGGGGATGCGTTCCAGTCGAAACGGGTAGCGCTTCAGTAGCTTTTTGTGGAGTAACCTATGGAAAGAAAAGCACAGTAGGACAGTGTGTTTGTTAGGAGTGTATGAGTTATCAAATAGCTGTCGCGTCAATCTTCTGCATACACTTACTGGCTTGTCCAATCCTGGCGACCACGCGAAGGACATGTCGGCGTCGAAGGAGATCAGCCCGCTGGTAACTTCTTTAAGCTGTGGGAGTCAAGGACCAAGACGTGAGGAAGCGCAACTACTACCGACGTTAAACTCTTGTATCAAGCTATGCCCTTGCCTTACTGGTCCTGCGGGGGGTCCCAGGAGTGTTGGGAACTTTTGAAGGGCACTTGCGAGGCGTGCGCGGGGTCTCATCGTGAAGTTGATTGTCACTACAACAGAAGAAATGGATGGAGGAGAACGCGGGAACGATGAGATGACTGAGGAGTGGATGCTTGCATGCAGGAGCACGCATCCTCACTTGAGAAGTGTGTCTTTACCCGGCGCGTCTTTTACTGCCAGGCAGGCTGTCGAAGCTCTCGACCATGTAGAGAAAAGCGATGGAGTGGCAAAGGGAGATGTTGGGAGAACGATTGGGAGCGCATGAGGGGCGCATGAGAGGGGAGGTATGTATTATATGGCTGGTCTGGCCTATGGTCGGCCCATGGTAGGTAGGCACTCTATCTCCCATGGCTGTGACTGCGAGCTCTTCCCTTTTTTGGGCAAAACGAAAGCTAGAGGGTGACCCCATAGTAAAGTGCCAGATATTGTCCCAGCCCCTCAGAAGTGAAAAATTTGAGCGGGAGGAGGGGATGGGTTCAGAGCTTCATGGCCGTTGATTTCACTTTGGTGGCGGTGACACGCAAGGGCGCTGCTCTGCCTTTGTGTCCTTGGTCGATTGCGCGCCCTGCAATCTCGTCTCTGCTCCCAGACGCATCCCCCGCTCCTGTCATCAACGGCCCACAATGTCCTATTTACCGCTACGCTCTCTCAGAGCCACATTCCGCGCACGCGGTTTGCACACCCAGGCCAAGGCGGCGCCATTCAACATCGTCTTCGACATTGACGGCGTTCTGATCAAGGTGCGCACATGTGCCCAGACAGGGCGCATTGTAATGCCTTCATCCAATGCCTTGTTTTTCAGCACTGAAACCGCTCTATTTCCTCTACTGTAGGGTAAGCGCGTCATCCCCCAGACCCGCCGCGCCCTCGAGTTGCTTCATGAGTGAGTGAGAGCAGCACCCCTGAAGATCAATCTCCTAGGACCGGGGGACGATAAAGCGGACCGGTAGTGAGTCATCACTCACAATGCAGTGTCCTCGCGACGTCCTTCTTGCTTAGGAACAACATCCCCTACATCTTCCTCACTAACGGTGGAGGTGTTCGCGAGTCAGAGAAGGCCGATCAGCTCTCCAAGAAGCTGGGCATCCAGGTAAAGCAGACGGACACGCCAGTTACTGAAGTAGACGGCAGATTAGGACAATTTCTGTCATTATGACTCCTTGGAGCCACTCCCTCGGCGGCCTCAAACCCGAGAGCAACATCCTCACTCTTCCGACGCTCTCTGATATCGTTGCGTTTCTTGGGACTAGGTCAATCCTGATCACTTGATCGTGTCGCATTCGCCCATGCGCGCCCTTGTGCCACAGTACCAGAACTCGAACATCTTGGTGGTTGGAGGCGCTGGAAATGCTTGTAAAGATGTTGCAGAGTACTACGGCTTTAATTCCGTGTTCACTCCCAGGGAGCTACACCAAGCCGATCCTTCCGTCTGCCCTATATCGACATGTACTGACGAGCCCTTGCCTCTGGACAAGGTACGCGGCCATGGTCACCTGTAGATATTCACTTGCACCGCAAGAATCTTAAATTTCGACTGACTATACCTGATCGACATTTCCTTAGAGCGTGCTAGAGAAGATCGAAAAGCCGGTCGATGCAGTCATGGTCTTCCATGATTCCGAAGACTGGGGTCGTGATTTGCAAGTCTGCCTAGATGCCTTGGTATCCAAAGGCATGTGTGCCGATCTGCCTAGAATATGAGACTTGTTAAACCAAGTCGCCTTCTCTAACAAGCACCTCTTCTTTTTTCTTTGACAACTCGTCCATTTAGGTGGAACCCTGGGAACAATAAAGAGGCCGGATGAACTGAATGCCACAAAGCAGAGTGTTCCTATTTATTTTTCAAACCCTGACGTGGTGAGTTTTGGCGTCTGGTGTCTGCAGACCCTGGATGGTGAACACACATGGACGAACAACGCCGACTTAATATGTTTATCTTCAATACGTGACCTAGGTTTGGAGTAACGAATACCCAGTGCCTCGCTTCGGACAAGGCTCGTTCAAGATGTGTCTCGAAAAGGTCTATCAGGTACATGTCTACCAAGTAGCATAGAAGGAGGACCTGCAGAGCAATATTGCCTCATACCAAACTTTCTCAACAAACGACGCAATATTTTGATAGCATTTGACGGGACAACAGCTCGAGTATACCAGTTTTGGCAAGCCCCTGAATGCTACGTACAAGTATGCAGAGGCGCTTTTGGATGAGATTGCCCCATTGCAGGCGAGTCTCGATGGCCAACCTAGCAAAAGGACTGTCTATGGTAAGTATCGGCTCAAATCTAAAGCCTCCGTACGCTTTACCTTGCAACCCGTACTTCTTCTAACCGCGCCTGTTTTGCCTGGCTCTCAGCTGTGGGCGACAACCCGTACGCGGACATTGCAGGTGCAAACGGCTATGGCTGGAATTCTGTATTGGTCAAGACTGGTGTGTACATGCCAAAGGGTTTTGAGAACCACCATCTCCACCCAGCTACAGCGGTCGTTGATCACGTCGAAGATGCTGTACGATGGATCATCGCCAAGGAGCAGATGAAGAAGCAATGATCGATTATAAAGACGGCATCTTCCCTTCGTCCATATTATAGAAACGTACACAAATAAAGAACCTGTCGATGTTTTATTACAGTGGTATTGCAGCAAGATACCAAGATATTCAAGAAGCTGACAGGAGAGCCCTCAAGTTTGTTGCCGTCCCAAAGTCGAGACACTCCCGACCTTGACTTCGTTACCCAAGTTCTCGATACTCTCCACGCCGCTGTTCGCATCTCCAACGTCAATGGAGGTATTAACCCTCTTCTCGTCCAGATGCCCATACGCGGTCTCGCCCAATTCTGCCAGATCCAGACCCCGGTGCTCGTGCGCGACATCCGCACGCAGGGTCAATCCTGGGATTTTGTTCATGATCACCAAGATCAAGTAAGTCACCGTGAAAGACCATCCAAGACCAGCGGCAGAATCCGCAAGCTGGTATGCGACTTGAATCCAGTGGCCGTCCAACCATCCTCCCGCAATGACCGTGACCCCATCCAAGGACGCAATCGAAGCCTGCGCAAAGACACCGGTGAGGATGTTGCCAACAATGCCGCCGACCCCGTGGACTGCAAAGACATCAAAGGCATCGTCGTACTTGAGGTGGTGCTTCAGACGTACGGCCATGTTACAGGCCAACGCACCCAGGAATCCGATCGCGACCGACGACGCTGGAGAGACGTAACCCGAGGCAGGCGTGATGGCCACGAGGCCAGAGACGGCACCGGAGCAGAACCCCAGAACAGACAGCTTCTTTTCATGACGGTAATCCAGCAACACCCAAGTCAAACCGGCGGTGGAGGCAGCGAGGTTGGTCACAACACAGGCCATGGCGGCACGCATGTTGGCCGAGAGAGCCGATCCACCGTTGAATCCGAACCAGCCAAACCAGATGAAGCAGGTACCAATGACCACGTTGCTCATTGAATGGGGTCGAAAGTCTCTCTGATCACCAGACCGTTTGCCGAGGACAATGGCATAGGCGAGCGCGGCGGCTCCGGAGGAGATGTGGACCGGCGTGCCTCCTGCAAAATCGAGTCCGCCCATGACAAAGGACCAACCGTTACCTGACCAAGTCCAGCATGCAATGAAATCATACACGAACGTGGTCCACAAAAAGATAAAGACCAAAGTCGGGACGATGCGGCCACGTTCTGCAGCGGCGCCAATCGCCAGAGCGGGTGTGAGGGCTGCAAACATGCATTGGAAAATCATGAAGACGAGATCGGGAATCTTGGCAGAGCCGACAGAGGGTCCATCCAAGACCCCACGGAAGAAGGCGTTCTCAAAGTTACCGATCAATTTGCCGCCAGTCTTGCTAAAGGCGAGCGAGTAACCGAACAAGAACCACTGTTTTGCGACGCGGATTAGTTGGATTGGGGTCTTTCTAGGTTTGGAGCATCTTTTGGTAAAATACGACACAGCTTGTTATGAAAACTTGCCTGGACGGTGACGACTGCGACGGAACAGCATGAAAGCATGATCAGCGACAAGGCGTTTTTGGAGCGAGCCATGCCCGAGTAAAAGTAGCCGATGCCTGGAATCATAAGCCAGACCAAGGCTGTTGAGGCGAGGGTCCAGGCGATATCTCCAGCATTGTACTGGGAACCGATAACCGCCTCTGCTGGGTGATCTGTGGCGTTCATGTCTGCAGAGAATACGGGTATCAACACCAGATGTTCGAAGCAAAGATGACGGAAGGGTTACTTTTTTTGTCGAAAGTCACCCTAATCGATGGGACTCAGAGGGGTGTGATGGAGAGATGAGCGGGTGGTGTGGAGGAGCGGTGAACAAGGAAAGTGGTACAACTGTTGAACTTGCTTGTTGGCGAGAAAAAATGGCGGTAGAAAATGCAAGTATTTATATAGCCTGGCAACTCTTCATGATAGTAAAAAGAGTTTCCAGACCTGTCCAACCATCAGAGATCCAGGTCTGTTTGAACACGAAATGTGAACACTGAGCGAGCTGATGAACACTTGTTCTTTGTGATCATCAACGCAACTCGTTCGTAGGGCTAACATGTTGGACTATCAACAAATAAACAAAGGGATTTTGAGGAAGGCCTTTGAAGATACGATCTTGACGAGGAGCAGGAGGCTCAGTAGCCAAATGGCAATAACGTTGTATGCACGATAGACGGTCAAGGCCTCCAGGTTCATATGCGCTGTCTGGACCGTTCGTTGTGCCACCTTTAGTAGGCAATTAGTTCCTCACACAGACCAAAACAGAGACTCCATCTGCCAACCAGATCTGCTTGAACTATCGCGATGCACACTCGTCAGGCAATATCGCTGCAAAGAGACTGACGAGTAAAGATAAATGCACGGCAATTGTGATTACCGACATCTTATGTGATGGAACTGTCAAGGTGGCTGGAAATACTAGGAATTCTCGTTTGGCAGAGAACACCCCTGTTTTGCACGTATATTAAGAGTGGTCAACGCCTTTCCCGAGGGTGCACGAACATCGCAACGGACCGAAGTGAGATGGAATGAGCGAGCGACGAAGATGCATAAATGGAGACCTAAGTTCCTCCACAAGCGAGAGCAAGGCAAGCTGTACACCCTATCTATGCATGTGTTGCAATCAGGCTAATAGCTCACCAGACCCCCTAAGTTGTTTATGAGAAAAGCGCCTATCAAGGATTCCGCAGGCACACAGGCACCACAAACACGCGCTTCCTACGATGAAATCCAAGAGGTGACTGGTGACATGTGGCAACAAACAAACAAACAAACAAACAGGTCTATAATACATCAAGAAACAATTAACGAGACAAAGGAGGGATTTTTTATTCTGACAGGAGCCGGCTACTTATGCACAATATAGTGCAGGTAGACTCGGCAGAAAACTCGTTTGGTTTCGCTACATAAGAAGCAGCTCAAGCAAAGTCGGCGGATTGCACCACATAATTTTTTTTAGAATGCTACGGATTGAAGAAGTGACCCCCATTGGCGATATTCTCAGTTGCAGTAGACGCTGCTGGTGCTGCCTGTGTCATATTGCCAATAGTACACGCCAACTGCACTTATCATAGTTAGATCTGTTAGTATCACGACGCAGCCACCAGAAGACCGGTTCCCGGGAGCTATATAAGAGCCCCTCTGTTTCTCATTATCGTCGTGTCCCTAACTCTTCGCGACCCCCTTCTCCTTTTGACGAGAAGAATGACAAGCGTAGTTTCAAACCGTACAGAAGAGCTGATGAGAATAAACCCATATAAGACTACACTATCACGAAGGAGTTGGTTGCATTTTTAGAATATTACGCTCCTGATCCAAACTGAATGAGAGAGGCAGGTCCAGCTTAATCTTACTCAATCCTTTATTGTGTATTTAGGTATCAATGTTGCTCACGACGCCAGTACCAACGGTTTTGCCGCCTTCATGGATATCGAAGCTGAGCCCGACATCCATAGCGACTGGGTACAACAGGGTCACTTCCAATGACACATCATCTCCGGGATCAACCATCTCCACGCCCTCTGGCAATTCAATAGTGCCCGTTATTTCCGACGTGCGGAAAAAAAACTGAGGACGGTAGTCATTGAAGAACGGGGTAGAGCGACCACCATCCTCCTCGCTGAGAATGTGAACTTGTGCTTCAAACTTTGCATGTGCTTCGATAGACCCTGGCTTCGCTAATACCTGACCACGCTCAATATCCTCACGCTTGATACCGCTCAGTCGAACACCGACGTTTTCTCCTGCGCGGCCTTCATCGAGCAGCTTGCCGTACATCTCCACGCCCGTGCAAGTAACTTTGATAGTGTCTTTAAATCCAACGATCTCAACTTCATCGCCGGGATGGATAGAACCCCGTTCGATACGACCTGTTACCACGGTTCCACGACCTTGAACCGAAGAGGCGTCCTCAATAGGCATCAGGAACGCACTTTCAGTTATTCTTTCTGGTGCTAAAGAGTATGGGCCGGGATCGGTATCTCGCTGCTCCAACGCGTTGCTGATATCCGGGACTGTGAGCTCTTCCGGCAGAGGAGGAAGTGCCAAGATGCATTGGTGAATAATGACAAGAAGTAGGATTAAAGACGTCGAAAGTCGCATCGTTGATCCAGGGTAGTATATGGGTGAGAGGGAGAATAATCAAAGAATGAAGAACGGTGGGAATAACGCGTTAGTACTGGGGGCCTATGCCTGATGCTCAACAAAGAGAATCGAGATCAAGGGATGAAAAAACAACCAAACTATGGGCAGTCAAAATAGGGACATGGAACGAACTACATTATATGACAAAAGAAACCAAAGGGATTCAAGAAGAAGGAGAGGAGGGAACTCAGGAATTCAAAAAAGGTCAAGGGATCCAGTGAGAAAAAAAGAGGACAGAAAAAGCTCAAGAATATTTTGCGACCCAGAAAGGAGCTGGGTGACGACGATCGTTCTGCAGCATCATGGTCTCAAGGGTGTGTTGCGATATAACTCACTTCTCAGTATAGTTCGTGACATTAAAGGACCATATTGCCGATAGTCCGGCTGCAACAAGCTGGAAGGAGATATCAGCGATGGAGGACATGGGGAAGCCTTTAGGATGAGAGGACAGGAGGAACACTGATATTATCATATCTTGTTGTCGCGTCAAGATGCACAGGTAGTGTACGTTTTCAGCAGCATACTTCATGAAGCGCGCGCTTTGTTGGACATAGCGCCAGATAGTTTCAGGTAATCCTCTGTTGGGTGTGCATGTGTAGAGCAAGCAGAAGTGGCTCCATCTGCTGGAGCATTACTGTAACCTAAAAGCTTAGGCATAGGCTTCTCAGGAAATATCTTTGAAAGGGTGCACTGCATTTTTTTTTAAGAGGGAGCATGGAATGGACCCTCGAAAGGACCAAGGACTACTCCTACAGTAAACCCTGTCAAAGGAACAAGCCGGGACCGGGCCATTGATATCAACTTAGGGAGGTCTATCAAAGTAGAGGGCTTGGTCTCTTTTTTTTTCCTTCCAGCTCAAACCATAGACATATAGCCTAAGCCAAATCGTTATGCTGAAGCAGATATATGCATTTCAAACCGTGGTCGAACTCTTTTTCGCTACTTACAAATCCATTACCTTCGTTATGATTCCTAGAAAGAAAAGATCGAAACCTGCGAGGACCGCTCTTCCACCTAAAAACACGGTGCTTACAAACGTACAGCGGAGAATGCTGTGTGAGCATGCGAAATCTCACCCGTTGCTCTCTCAGCAGGAGTTACGAAATTGGCTCTACACAACTCATGGATTAGAAATCACTCAATGCACAGTTTCCAATATCATTCATGACAGTAAAAAATACCTCCATGGCGCTGAGAGAAAACGCAATGTTGCTGTCAAACACCCGGAGATGGAGGCGTCGCTCTTAGAATGGTTCTTGGAGCCTCAAGAGAGAGTGAACATGTCTGACGACATAGTCAAGGAAAAAGTAGCCCAGCTACTTGGTGTCCAAGAATCTTCGTTCAAGTTTTCAAACGGATGGCTCGAGGGTTTCAAGAATCGCAACAACACCAGAGAATACAGCCCATTCGGTTCCAGCGGCATGGATGATATGGAAGTCGCTGAGAAGTCTCGTCCGGCGTTGAAAGACAGGTTAAAACAATATGCCCCAAGGGACATCTACAATATGGACGAAACAGCTCTTTTTTACCGCATGGAGGTGCGTGTCATGGGTGTGTATGATATACTAGTTGTTGCCAGCCTGCCAGAAGGCTAACCCTCTTTCAATGCTTTGCAGGCCAACAAGTCCCTTGCTACTAAGCAACTCGAAGGTCGTCGCAAATGCAAGGAGCGTATAACTCTTGCGCTATGCTGTAACGCCGACGGCTCGGACAAGTTACCACCATTGATTATTGGGCGTTTCCAAAAGCCACGATGTTTCAAGAACCAGCACGTTGGCAACCTGGGATGCAAATATTACTGGAACAAGAGGGCCTGGATGACCGGTTTAATTTTCGTACAATGGCTGGAGGACTTCGACAAAAGGATGAGGCGCGAAAACAGAAAGGTCATACTCTTGCTTGACAACTTTAGCGGTCATCTCCCCTTTCCTAGGATGCCCCATCCAAGGCTGGAAAACACAGAGCTTCATTTCCTTCCACCCAACTCCACCTCAATATTGCAGCCTCTCGATGCGGGAATTATCCAGAACTTCAAGATATACTACCGCCGTCGATACAACAGACACATCCTTCAATGCTGGGAAGATATTAGAAAATATGAAGTAGAGCGTGGACACTCAGAAAAGACCAGCGAGCCTGGCAACATTTCTTTACTGGAGGCAATCAAGATGTCGATAGCCGCATGGAAGTTTGATATCAAGGAGCGAACAATCCAAAACTGCTTCAGGCATTGTGAGATCATGGCAAATGACCCATCCAGCAGTACTGACAACAATTGTATCGATGAAACAGCACTTCAGGAATTGAGAATAGTTGTGGGCAAAATTAACTACAATAACCCGATGGATATACAGTTCCTCATCAACCATCCTGCCGAACAGGTCATTGGAGGAGCAATCAATAACGATGGAGACTTGGCTGAGGACCAGCAGGAGGCAGGCGAGGATCTGGATGAGGGTGAGGGTGAGGATGACAAAGGTGACGACGACGACTCGGAAGAAATCCCAAAGGTTCCCTTACCAACCGCCCACAGAATGGCGCAATCGATGGAGACATTTTTCTTGCAGCAGAAAGGCGACTATCGGAAAGAGGTTGAATATGTTCAAAAGCTAAAGGATGTGATTGACTTGCTCAAACAGTCCTCCCTTGTCCAAACACATATCATTCACTTCGAAAATCAGTAGCGTGCTCTATTCAGTTCATGTACGATAAAACTTGGGGATGATCTCGCGCGTTTAAGTTACAAAGTAGAGAGGTTTTATCAAGTCTGAGAGGTTTACCATATGTATCAAGTTGGGCCCAAGGTGCGACATCAAAGTTGAAAGGTTATGAGTTCATAGTAGACAGGGTCTACTGTATCAGCATTATTATATGCCACGGCACGCGTATCAGTATCATCTCTGTCCATACTCATAAGAAATCATTCTTTGGCGCGAGCGCCGTTTGTCTCACTACGAACAGCGGCTTGACAGCGGATTCAGGTCGCGACAGTTTCAGATCGCGTGCCGCTCCCACAGGATTGTCATATCGGACAGTAGGACACGGATGTGGAGTTGTATGAGCACAACTGGAAATTCGGACTAGCGCTCAGCGAACCCATGGAAGCCACTCGCGCTGTCGATCAAGTTGTGGAGCGTAGCCGGCGCGCTTGGTAGACTACAAGAGCGAGCAGACGGTATGTGGCTGATACAAGATGCCCCTGCATATTCATGCTCGCGATAACAATTGGAACACAACGCTCGAGGTACACAAGATGGAGGGCGAGGATTAAGATTGTGTGCCGCTCCCACGCTCTTAATTATTTTCGCACCTTGTTCTTTCCCTTCTCACCAGTCCGTTTCTTTCTCTCCATTGATACACCCATTTTCTAAAGAGCACCAAAATTGCCATCAATAACCTGTAAGTGTGAGACTATGCTTGAGGATGGAGTCGGGTGTAGTGATATTGAGCTACACTTACCCTGCTAACTTCATGCTAATACATATGGTGAACTTTGATATCTTGTGTCGTTAACCACCAGGGGATCGACCTCTCGCGCACAAAGACATTGTTCCTGAGCCATCTTGGACCGACAGATACTGCTATCGCTCTTGGAGAACGCTCTCTCTTTTGTCTCTCTCCAGGTAATGCAAGACCCGTGAACACACGCAATCTGAATTAGCCATGGGTAGTGGTATGGTCGCTAACAAGATCAATTCTGTTTGCTTGATGCATACCTTCGTATCTTAGCGCTACCGTCATTGAACCTCCTTGTGAGATTTTGAATTCTTCGTTGTTCTCCTCTTATCAGCAGTTAGTAGCTTTGTCGTTACTAGAGGTAAGAGTAACCTATAGCTTAGCTTAACGCCTATCTTCATTCGCTCATAGCAAGCGCTAACCGTGTTCTTTCTATTGCGATGGACGCAACATCAAGACCACTGCCATGAGCAATCCATCCAACACTTCACCCGACATCGGGCGTTCTACCAACAAGTCATTGACGCCGTCAATGGCTGCTCATGGTCGATCTGCCAGCCATGGCGCCGCATCTGTATCGTCTCAGCACTCCAGCTTGAGTTCCGATGGCGAAAATATATCTATCTCGTCCCAAAAAACAAAAAAGCGGGACAAAATTCGAAACTTCTTTCGGTCAACCAAACATGAGGATAAGGTCATGGTTCAACATGGTCCATCTAAAACAAAGATCCGCCATGCTCGAGCTGTTAGCACCGACATCACCTCTGCAGTCTGCAGTCTCAAAGTCAGCAGCTCTAAAACTGGTTCTCAGCCCACAATCGCCAAGACTGGGGCTCGTTTGAATGTCTTCCCGGAGAACGTTACCAAAACATCCACTGAAATCGCATTACCAAAACTTGATGCGCGTATCGACAGCACGTCCCAGCTGGCCTTGTGCATCACCCTTCTCCCGAGAAACATGACTTCTCCCTTGCAGTGCGAAGGTCTCGAGAATGCCTCAGATCTCACAAGCAGAGCGTTGTGGACCACGCCGTCCGATGGTACTGCGCAGGAATGGATCAAAGCCATTGAACAGAACCCAATCAAACAAGAGCACCTCCGCTGGTTGGGGTCACGCATCGTTGAGGAATTTATCAAGAATGCTGTCAAGGATCCGGTCGCTGTATCTGAAGTTGTTCTGCTTGGCTCTGTCCTCGATCACGCACACTACCGCAAGTTGCTCAATTGCTTCACTTCAGAGCTCCAAGAGTCCGTTCTTCTAGATGTTGATCTGCTCCAAGGTCTCGTCCAGCTGGTCCAGTGCGCCGCACCGACGTATATTGACGCCGATGATCTTGTCAAGATCTTGAGTATCCTGCGAAAGCGCCTCGGAGACACCCATCAGCAGTCGTCGGAGCATCAGTACCATTTAACCTTGGCTGTCTCCCGCCTCCTTGATGTCATGGCTGAACCAGAGCACAAAGTCCAAGATCTATCTCGTGTCGAGGAAAAGGAACCCCTGGCCTCAGTTCTCTCAGGATTGCAATCCAGTGCGGACCCTTATCTGATGTATCAAGCGCTGTACGCATTTCAGGCTCTGCAGTATGTTCCAGACGACGAATCCGCTCTTCAAGCCATCATCCGATACTCCACAGGTGCCGCAGAGAGCCTTATCAAGGTGTCGGGAGTCATTCAGTTGAACTTTGACGGACTACTCGAAGGGCTCAAGCAGATGCAAAAGATTGTCGAGGAGACTTATGGGATTGCCAAGTCCAGCTACGAAGGTATCAGGTCGTTGATTGACAGTGGGCGTGGACTGTTCGATAGTCTCAGAAAAGGCCTTGACTCTGGCCACAAGCATCCGTGGTACCCTGCCGTACTTACCGCTACAGCTCTCTGCCGAGCAGGCCAATTGGAGGATTTCAGCAAACTGGTCCGAGAGGTACCTTGCCGTCGTGATCCTCGATTCCAATGGGGTGTCAACCAGCTCCTGGGCGAGATTGCGATTGATGATGAATGGCAGTCCTGCATCCGTGAGCAGGCTGTTAGTTTTCTGGGAGATCTGTACTTGAATGATGTCGAGTGGGCTCAGGACGACAGCGTCAGGACCTGGATGCTGACCATTCTCGGCAAGATCTCGGACGTACCTGAACGTGCGGTCAGAGAAGTAGCCCTTTCTTTTCTGAAGGTCCCAGTGAATAATGGCTCTACAATCGTCACACATCCCTACCCTTTGAGGTCTCATCTTCCTATCCCAAAGAAGTCGCCACTTCTGGCCCTAGTCCAATATATACCTTACCTTGAGTACGATCTCAATAACCTCCGGGTTAGACGACTCCAGGAGTACAGTCAGACCGTGTACATCTCTCCTCAGGCCAAGGCCAACCTTCAGGCTGCTGACAAGGATGCTCTACCGCTCATGGAGACGATCAAAGAGTTCCTGGAGAGCGACGGACAGGTGTTCTTGGTGCTGGGTGATTCAGGAGCAGGAAAATCAACATTCAACAGATACCTTGAGCACGAGCTGTGGAGCAGTTACAAACCAGGCGGCTACATACCACTATTCATCAATCTGCCTGCTGTGGCCGAAAGCTATCGGGATATCATTGGCGCACAATTGCGGATGCATAGGTTCAAGGAGGACAAGATCAATGAGCTGAAGGAGAATCGGAAGATGATCCTGATTTGCGATGGTTACGACGAAACGCAGCTCAAGGTCAACTTGCACTCGGAGAATATGCTCAATCAAATGGGACAAGCAGACACAAAAATGATTATCAGCTGCAGGAGCACCTATCTTGGACAGGGCTACCGCGACCGTTTCCGCCCTCAACAGAATGATCGGTACAGTACCACTGCAGTTAATCTGTACATGGAGGCTGCCATTGTTCCTTTCTCAAGAGACCAGATTGAGGACTACATTAATCAGTTTGTGCGAGATCCAGAGGTACACAAACTGATTGGTGATGGGCCCGTCTGGAGCACTGAAACCTATATGGATAAGTTGAGGTCGATCCCCAACTTGATGGAGCTGGTCAAGAATCCGTTTCTTCTTTCTCTATCACTCAGAGCGTTGCCAGGCGTGGTCAAGAACGGAACCGACATCGCCAAGATCAAAGTGACTCGCCTGACTCTCTACAACTCTTTCATCGATCAATGGCTGGACATCAGCGAACGACGACTGGGGACGATTAAACTACCAGTGGAGGCAGACAACGCACGACAGGAGCTACTTGAGGACGACTTTGCCGCGATCACCATTGACTTTCTAAAGAACCTCGCGGCTGCCATATTCAAGGAGCAGGATGGAAATCCAGTTGTCCACTACACGCAAAGAAGCGACAAAGGGACATGGAAGGTCGAGTTCTTTGGACCAAAACCAGATATCACGCTCCTCCGAGAGTCCAGTCCGCTGTCGCGTTCAGGTGTCCAGTACCGGTTCCTCCATCGGTCATTGTTAGAGTACTTTTACTCTCGACATGTGAAAGAGACCAGCGAGTCTGCAGAGGCGCTGTCTGATGTTTCTCGAGATCTTGCCAAACACCCTCTGAGCCAAAGGAACCTTGTCAAAGAGCCGTCGATTGTCCAATTTTTAGCCGAGCACGCGCAAGACAATTCTGAGTTCCGACAACGACTTCATCAGGTTGTCGAGCAATCAAAAACAGACGATAAGGCAAGCCAAGCAGCAGCAAACGCCATCACTATCTTGGTTCGGGCTGGTGTATTATTCAACGGAGCGAATCTAGCAGGTATCAAAATTCCCGGCGCTGACCTGAGTGGTGGACAGTTCGATTCAAGTCAACTACAGGGAGCAGATTTGAGATACACCAACCTATGCAATATCTGGTTGCGCCAGGCGGATTTGAGCAACGCGCAGATGGAGGACGTCCGATTTGGCGAATACCCGTATCTTGAGGAAGAAAGCGACGTTGTATCGTGCGCGTACTCTCTGGATGGGAAGACACTTGCTGTGGGCCTCGGCTGTGGCACAATTAGCCTATACGACACTGCAACTTGGGAGAAGACATGCACATGTATCGGTCATACCAGATCTGTCACAAGCGTGGTGTTTTCGGCTAGCGGCCAGCAGATTGCTTCGGGCAGTGAGGACAAGACGGTGCGGCTCTGGGACGCACAAATCGGTGCACCTGGTGCCATCCTAAGCGGCCACACCGACGACGTTAAAGGCGTGGTGTTTTCGCCAAGCGGCCAGCAGATTGCCTCGGGAAGTGAGGACAACACGGTGCGGCTCTGGGACGCACAAACCGGTGCACCTGGTGCCATCCTAAGCGGCCACGCCTCCCATGTTAATAGCGTCGTGTTTTCGCCAAGCGGCCAGCAGATTGCCTCGGGCAGTTCCGACAACACGGTGCGGCTCTGGGACGCACAAACCGGTGCATCTGGTGCCATCCTAAGCGGCCACACCAGCTGGGTTAGAAGCGTTGTGTTTTCTCCAAGCGGCCAGCAGATTGCCTCGGCCAGTGACGATAATACGGTGCGGCTCTGGGACGCACAAGCCTATGCACCTGGTGCTATCCTAAGCGGCCACACCAGCTACGTTTACAGTGTGGTGTTTTCGCCAAGCGGGCAGCAGATTGCCTCGGGCAGTTTGGACAAGACGGTGCGGCTCTGGGACGCACAAACCGGTGCACCTGGTGCCATCCTAAGGGGCCACACCGACTGGGTTAGAAGCGTGGTATTTTCGCCAAGCGGCCAGCAGATTGCCTCGGGCAGTTCCGACAACACGGTGCGGCTCTGGGACGCACAAACCGGTGCACCTGGTGCCATCCTAAGCGGACACACTAGCTATGTTTACAGCGTTGTATTTTCTCCAAGCGGCCAGCAGATTGCCTCGGGCAGTGACGACAACACTGTGCGGTTGTGGGATGTGAAATCAGGTCTTTGCTTGGCCACTGTGAAGGACTTCCATGGAGCGATCACGTCAATCACATGGAACGCAAGTGCAGACGGCAGTTACTTAGCAACTGGCTGTACCGATAAATCCGTTCGCTTGTGGAAGGTCGAAGGAGCTTGTCATCCCGTGACTGTGCATCTAATCTGGAGCTCTAGGCAAGACCAGCTTGTCGTATCAAATACTAAACTCTGGACTGCGCAGGGTTTAAGCAGTACAAATAGGAAGCTCTTAGAACAACGCGGCGCTATCAGCAAACAGATTCTTTGAAAGAGCCGTAGTTGTAGATAGTAGTGCCACAAAAAACACAGCCAAAGTCATGACACATCTCATGCATTGCAACGATGTTGTGGACATTGTGTTGAAGGAAATATCCATCAAATTCCTCGGGTGATAAAGAGTTACCGTGAATCTGCACCTGATAGACAAATTGTGGTGAAGGAGGTTCGAGGGGGTGTCGTAGAATCGTGGGAGGGCGAGGCAGTCCGCTCATAGTGGTCGCCTCGTCTTGCGAGTTCGGGCTCATGAAGGTTCTCGTTGGATGTTTGGATGTTTTCTCAGGCAGTTTGAATGGCTCTTCTAGTAAAGTGTTCTCTGTGCGGAGCGCAAGTTGGTTGATAAGAAGGCAACCTTCTCTAGCTCCCACAGGCCTACTACACTTTATGCTAAGCATAAGTTAAGGGTTTCCCCTCACGGCACCACAAATATTCATTGAATTGAGAATGCCGATCTTGCTTCAAGAATATCGCACAATTACATGTCTTATCAAACTCATTCTCCTCACCAAAGTTCTCATGAACGTATCAAACAAATAGTTTGCAAAGTTAGAGTGGTTGATGCTATCTCATCCATTGTCTCCTGTAAAAGACATGCCATCAAGACAAATATACAAAAGATATCAACGGAAACACAAACACAAACGCAACAATCTTCCTCGGCGCGAACCTCCCCTTATTATTAAATCTGTTGATGCTGTTGATGTATCACTGTGTGAGGTCATGGACGCGTCCTTCCAAGCCAACGTTCTGGACACTGACGAAACACAAGAAGTCGTGCTTGTAGTAATAGGGACCTGCATCGTAATGGCATAAATAGGATCAAATTGAGTGAGTGGGGCTCAATAGATCGCTGGCCAACTGTGGTCATTATATGAAAGAATTATAGCGATAGCACGCGTGGTGCCTGGATCAACATGATCGCCGCTGAAAAAGAGATCTGCTTCTTTGTCGTTTCTGCACGGACCGATAATGATATGTTTATTACGAACTGAACTTCCGAAAAAAAATAAAAGCAAAAGTGTGAGGCCTCCCTAAGTCGTAATTCGTAAATGACTATTTAATTGTGGCGACCCCTGCCATGCTGCTCAACTGATCCGTTCGGAGCATTGCGAGATCATGGCAAATCATCCATCCGGCAGTACTTACAACAATTTTATCGACGAAACAGCACTTTAGGAACTTAGGATGGTTATGAACAAGATTCACTGCAAAACCCAATGGACATACAGTTCCTCATCAACCATCCAGACGAACAGGTTGGAGGAGCACTCAATAACGATGGAGACTTGGCTGAGGACCAGCAGGAGGCAGGCGAGGATCTGAATGAGGATGAAGGTGAGGATGACAAAGGCGACGACGACTCTGAAGAAATCCCAAAGGTTCCCTTACTAGCCGCCCACAGAATGCTGCAATCGATGGAGACATCTTTCTTGCAGCAGAAAGGCGACTATCGGAAAGAGATTGAATATGTTCAAAAGCTAAAGGATGTGATTGACTTGCTCAAACAGACCTCCCTTGTCCAAACACAGATCATTAACTTCTTCAAAAATCAATAGAGAGCTCTATTCAGTTCATGTACGGAATAAAGCTTGGGATGACCGCGGGCGTTCAAGTTACAAAGTATTAATAGAGAGGGTTTATCTAGTCTGAGAGGTTTATCGTATGTCCCAAGTTGGGCTTATGGTGCGATGTTAAAGCTGGGAGGTTATCGGCCTGCATGAGTTCGTATTAGACGCGTCTACTGTATCAGCATTATTGTATGCCACGGCACGCTTGTCAGTATCAAAGGGATCGCCGCTCAATGCGATCTCTGTACGTACTGCTCATAAGAAATAATACTTTGGTGCGAGCGCCGTTTGTCTCACTACGAACAGCGGCTTAACAGCGGCTTTAGTTCGCGACAGTTTCAGATCGCGTGCCGCCCCACAGGATTGCCATATCGGACAGTAGGACACGGATGTGGAGCAGTATGAGCACAACTGGAAATTCGGACTAGCGCTCAGCGCACCCATTTTTGGAAGCCCATCGCGCTGACAACTTGATGTGGAGCGCAGCCGGCGCGATTTGTAGACTACAAGCGCGAGCAGACAGTATGTGGCTGATCAAGACGCCCCTGCATATTCATGCCCACAATAACCATTGGAACTCAATGCTCGAGGTACACAAGATGGGTCGAGGGCGAAGTTTAAGATTGCGTGCCGCTCCCACGCTTTAAATTTTTTCGTACCTTGTCTTTCCTTTTTCACCATTCCGTTTCTTCCTCCATCGATACGCTCATTCTCCAGAGAGCGCCAAAATTGCAAACAAGAACCTGTAAGTGTAAGGTTATGCTTGAGGATGGAGTCGAGTGTAGTGATAATGAGCTACTCCTACCCTGTAAACTTCATGCTAATTCACATATGGTGAAATTTGATATCTTACTGTGATTTGGCCGTCGTTGACCATCAGGGGATCGAACTCTCGCGAACAAACTCATCGTTCCTGAGTCATCTCAGACTGACAGATACTGCTATCGCTCTTGGAGAACGCTCTGTCTTTAGTCTCTCTCCAGGTATTGCAAGACCCGTAAACACACGCAATCTGAATTAGCCATGGATAGTGGTATGGTCGCTAACAAGATCAATTGTGTTTGCTTGCTGCGTACCTTAGTACCTAGTGCTACAGTCATTGAGCCTCTTTGTGACATTCTGGATTCTTCGTTGTTTTCTTCTTTATCAGCAGTTGATAGTTCTGACTTTACTAGAGGTAAGAATAATCTATTGCTTAGCTTAACGCCTATCTTCATTCGCTCATAGCAAGCGCTAACCGTGCTCTTTCTATTGCGATGGATGCAGCATCAAGACCACTGCCATGAGCAATCCACCCAACACTTCACCCGACATCGGGCGATCTGCCAGCAAGTCATTGACGCCGTCATTGACTGCTCATGGTCGATCTGTCAGATATGGCGCCGCAACCGTGTCGTCTCAGCAAGCCAGCTTGAGTTCCGACGGCGAGAGTATATCCATCTCGTCCCAAAAAACTAAAAAGCGGGACGTATTTCGAAACTTCTTTCGGTCAACCAAACATGAAGATAAGGTCATGGTTCAAGATGGTCCATCTAAGACAAAGATCCGCCACGCTCTAGCTGCTAGCGCCGACATCACCTCTGCAGTCTCCAGTCTCGAAGTCAGCAGCTCAGGAACTGGGTCACAGCCCACAATCGGCGAGACGGGGGCTCGTTTGAATGTCTTCTCAGAGAACGTCACCAAAACATCCACTGAAATCGCATTACCAAAACTTGACGCACGTATCAACAGCACGTCCCAGCTCGCCTTGTGCATCACCCTTTTCCTGAGAAACATGACTTCTCCCTTGCAGCGCGAAGGTCTCGAGAGTGCCTCAGATCTCACAAGCGAAACGTTGTGGACCACGCCGTCCGATGGTACTGCGCAGGAATGGATTAATGCTATTGAACAGAACCCAATCAAACAAGAGCACCTCCGCTGGTTGGGGTCACGCATCGTGGAGGAATTTATCAAGAATGCTGTCAAGGATCCGGTCGCTGTATCTGAAGTCGTTCTCCTTGGCTCTGTCCTCGATCACGCGCACTACCGCAGGTTGCTCAATT
Source organism: Mortierella alpina (assembly GCA_029449245.1). Lineage (NCBI taxonomy): Eukaryota > Fungi > Mortierellomycota > Mortierellomycetes > Mortierellales > Mortierellaceae > Mortierella > Mortierella alpina. Next base: position 1,485,495 of record JANATF010000001.1, on the reverse strand, counting down.
GCTTCATTTCAGAGCTCCAAGAGTCCGTTCTTCTAGATGTTGATCTGCTCCAAGGTCTCGTCCAGCTGATCCAGTGCGCCGCACCGACGTATCTTGACGCCGATGATCTTGTCAAGATCTTGAGTATCCTGAGAAAACGCCTCGGAGACACCCATCAGCAGTCGCCAGAGCATCAGTACCATTTGACCTTGGCTGTCTCCCGCCTCCTTGATGTCATGGCTGAACCAGAGCACAAAGTCCAAGATCTACCTCGTGTCGAGGAACGAGAACCCCTGGCCTCAGTTCTCTCAGGATTGCAATCCAGCTCGGACCGGTATCTGATGTATCAAGCACTGTACGCATTTCAGGCCTTGCAGTATGTTCCAGACGACGAATCCGCACTTCACGCCATCATTCGATACTCCTTAGGTGCCGCAGAGAGCCTTATCAAGGTGTCGGGAGTCATACAGTTGAGCTTTGACGGACTATTCGAAGGGCTCAAGCAGATGCAAAAGATTGTCGAGGAGACTTATGGGATTGCCAAGTCCAGCTACGAAGGTATCAGGTCGTTGATTGACAGTGGGCGTGGACTGTTCGATAGTCTCAGAAAAGGCCTTGACTCTGGCCACAAGCATCCGTGGTACCCTGCCGTACTTACCGCTACAGCTCTGCCGAGCAGGCCAATTGGAGGATTTCAACAAACTGGTCCGAGAGGTACCTTGCCGTCGTGATCCTCGATTCCAGTGGGGCGTCAACCAGCTCCTAGGCGAGATTGCGATTGATGAGAAATGGCAGTCCTGCATCCGTGAGCAAGCTGTCAGTTTTCTGGGAGAGCTGTACTTGAATGATGTCGAGTGGGCTCAGGACGACAGCGTCAGGACCTGGATGCTGATCATTCTCGGCAAGATCTCGGAGGTGCCTGAAAGTGCGATCAGAGAAGTGGCCCTTCCGTTTCTGCAGGTCCCAAAGAACAATGACTCTACCATCGTCACACATCCCTACCCTTTGAGGTCTCATCTTCCTATCCCAAAGAAGTCGCCACTACTATCCCTAGTCCAAGGTATACCTTACCTTGAGTACGATCTCGACGACCTCCGGCTTGTACGACTCCAGGAGTACAGTCAAACCGTATACATCTCTCCTCAGGCCAAGGCCAACCTTCAGGCTTCCGACAAGGATGCTCTACCGCTCATGCAGACGATCAAAGAGTTCCTGGAGAGCGACGGACATGTGTTCTTGGTGCTGGGTGATTCAGGGGCAGGAAAATCAACATTCAACAGACACCTTGAGCACGAGCTTTGGAGCAAGTACAAGCCAGGCGGTCACATCCCGCTCTTCATCAACCTGCCTGCTGTGGCCGAAAGTTATCGGGATATCATTGGCTCACAATTGCGGATCCACGGATTCAATGAGGACAAGATCAAAGAGATGAAGAAGAATCGGAAGATGATCCTGATTTGCGATGGTTACGACGAAACGCAGCTCAAGGTCAACTTGCACTCGGAGAATATGCTCAATCAAATGGGACAAGCAGACACAAAAATGATTATCAGCTGCAGGAGCACCTATCTTGGACAGAGCTACCGCGACCAATTCCGTCCTCAGCAGAATGATCGGTACAGTACCGCTGCAGTTAATCTGTACGCGGAGGCAGCCATTGTTCCTTTCTCAAGAGACCAGATTGAGGACTACGTTGATCAGTTTGTGCGAGATCCAGAGGTACACACACTGATTGGTGATAGACCTGTCTGGAGCACTGAAACCTATATGGATAAGCTGAGGTCGATCCCCAACTTGATGGAGCTGGTCAAGAATCCGTTTCTTCTTTCTCTATCACTCAGAGCGTTGCCAGGCGTGGTCAAGAACGGAACCGACATCGCCAAGATCAAAGTGACTCGCCTGACTCTCTACAACTCTTTCATCGATCAATGGCTGGACATCAGCGAACGACGACTGAGGACAATGAAATTATCAGTGGAGGCTGACGGCGCACGCCAGGAGCTACTTGAGGACGATTTTGCCGCGATCGCCGTTGACTTTCTAAAGAACCTCGCGGCTGCCATATTCAAGGAGCAGGATGGAAATCCAGTTGTCCACTACACGCAAAGAAGCGACAAAGGGACATGGAAGGTCGAGTTCTTTGGACCAAAACCAGATATCACGCTCCTCCGAGAGTCCAGTCCGCTGTCGCGTTCAGGTGTCCAGTACCGGTTCCTCCATCGGTCATTGTTAGAGTACTTTTACTCTCGACATGTGAAAGAGACCAGCGAGTCTGCAGAGGCGCTGTCTGATGTTTCTCGAGATCTTGCCAAACACCCTCTGAGCCAAAGGAACCTTGTCAAAGAGCCGTCGATTGTCCAATTTTTAGCCGAGCACGCGCAAGACAATTCTGAGTTCCGACAACGACTTCATCAGGTTGTCGAGCAATCAAAAACAGACGATAAGGCAAGCCAAGCAGCAGCAAACGCCATCACTATCTTGGTTCGGGCTGGTGTATTATTCAACGGAGCGAATGTAGCAGGTATCAAAATTCCCGGGGCGGACCTGAGTGGTGGACAGTTCGATTCAAGTCAACTACAAGGAGCAGATTTGAGATACACCAACCTATGCAATATCTGGTTGCGTCAGGCGGATTTGAGCAACGCGCAGATGGATGACGTCCGATTTGGCGAATACCCGTACCTCGAGGAAGAAAGCCAAGTTCTATCGTGCGCGTACTCTTCGGATGGGAAGACACTTGCTGTGGGCCTCGACAGTGGCACAATTAGCCTATACGACACTGCCACTTGGGAGAAGACCTGCACATGTATCGGCCATACCGGCACTGCTCTCAGCGTGGTGTTTTCGCCAAGCGGCCAGCAAATTGCCTCCGGCAGTAACGACAAGACGGTGCGGCTCTGGGATGCACAAACCGGTGCACCTGGTGTCATCCTAAGCGGCCACACCAGCAAGGTTAGTAGCGCGGTGTTTTCGCCAAGCGGCCAGCAGATTGCCTCGGGCAGTGAAGACAACACTGTGCGGCTGTGGGATGTAAAATCAGGTCGTTGTTTGGCCACTGTGAAGGACTGCAATGGAGGTGTCCTGTCAATTGCATGGAACGCAAGTGCAGAGGGTAGCTACTTGGCAACTGGCTGTGGCGATAAATCCGTTCGCGTGTGGAAGTTCGAAGGAAATTGTTATCCCGTGTCTGTGCACCTAGTCTGGAGCTCCAGGCAAGACCAGCTTGCTGTATCAGATACCAAAACCTGGAACGCGCAGGGTTTAAGCAGTACAAATAGGAAACTCTTGGAACAACGCGGCGCTATCAGCAAACAGATTTCTTTGGAAGAGTCGTAGTTGTAGACAGTATTAATAGTACCACAAAATATAGAGCCAAGTTATGACACATCCCATGCACAGTAGCGATGTTGTGTGGACATTGTGTTGAAGGAAAAATCTCATCACATTCTTCGGGTGATAAAGAGGCACCATGAATCTGCACCTGATAGACACATAATCATTGAGCTGAGAATGCCTATCTTTGCTTCAAGACCATTGCACAATAATATGTCCTATCATACTCATTCTAACAATGGTCTTACGGGCGTATCAAACAAAGGGGCTGCGAAAATAGAGTGTTTGATGCTATCTCTTGCATTGTCTCCTGTAAAAGACATGCCATCATGACAAGTAACACAAAAATATCACAGAGCAAAACCCAACATAAAGCTGCACACAATCATCCTCAGTGGGAACCCCCTCCCTTATAATCAGCGCTGGTAATGCTTTTGATGTAGCACTATGTAAGCTCACAGACGCGCGTCTTCCAATGCCAGCGTTCTGGAAAACTGATGAAACAATAGAAGTCGTGCTTGTGGTAATAGGCACGTGCATCATAATGGCATAAATTAGATCAAATTGAGTGAGTGGAGCAAAATCGATTGCTGGCCAGCTGTGGCCATTATATGAAAGGATTATAGCGATAGTACGCGTGGTGCCTTGATCAACAGGATTACCGCTGAAAAAGATATCTGCTTCTTTGTCGTTACTGCACGGACTGATAACGATATGTTTATTACGAGCTGAATCCCCTAAAAAAATAGAAGCAAAAGTATGAGGCCTCAATCGCAAATATCAAGTCTGGGAGGTTTACCATATGTCCCAAGTTGGGCTCAAGGTGCGATATCAAAGTTGAGAGGCTATCAGCTTGCATGTGTTCATATCAGACAGGGTCTACTGTACTGCTTCATGCTACCTGCACTAAGTCGTCGTTCAGGCTACTTCTGCCGCATGGCACGGTAGCAGATGACCAGGCATTCCAGCTCATCCGAAGTGTGAAAACGATTCCTTGTGTCACGTAGTCTATCTTCTGGAGAGCGCGTGTTTCAGGATCTTGTTCAAGAACGATTTATCCATGGATTCTTCTTTTTTTTCAACAATTCCATCTAGCGATGTTTCTTTTTCGACAACTTTATTTCGCGACAAGTGGTCCAGTCTTTGAGATCTGATGACTATGTAGTGCTAAACACGTTACTAATACTGTTTACAGGCGCAGGCATCTTGAAAAACACATTTTGCGCATAAGAATCGTTGCCCTATGTTTCAACGCTTTGTAGGATTGTAGAGTTGAAAAATTTCCAGCACCTGAAATACTGTCTGCTCCCAAGTCAATCCGGACAAGGCTACATTGGCTTGATGACTCTTCTTCGTGCCCACAAAGATTTCAAATGTGCTTTTATTGTAACTAGCATATTTCTTTTTTTTTCACGTCAAACACTTCTCGCTCTCACCCTCTCTGTCTCCCTATCTCTCACCATCCGTAATAGTTCAAAGCACCAAGGGGGCAATGATCAATCGTGCCAGCGACCGGATCCGGATCTTTAGGGTTCGGGTTACCCCACCAGTACGGCATCTTGCCACCCCAAGACTGAATACAAAAGAAGATCACCAGTCCCGCGACCGCGAGTCCCGAATCCAAGGCCGCCGAGGTCAAGTAATTATAACGGGACCACCAGTTGTAACGGTACCGCCTCAACACGAACGCAAAGATGAATCCAATAAACAATCCGTTCGTGTACATGTACGGCTGTCCCGGAGGCATGTTCGACGTCGCCGCCAACAACACCGGCCAATGGACATACTTGAGCCAGTTCACATGAGGGAACATCTTGGAGGCAAACCAAAACGGCAAGGGTAGGATCGCACCCGCCAAGAAACCCCATTGCACCGGTGAGTAGATCGCTCCCTCGGCGTTACCAAAGACACGGTCAGGTGCAACAGCGCCCCAGATGATCGACGCCGAGTAGAAGGTTTTGGTGGAACGGCAAGTAAAAGGGTATCCTTCCTGGGTGCAGATGTTGGGACGCGTGTTGAGCAACCAGAGCGCAGTGACCAGGTTGATCGTTCCGGAAATCACGGTCGATATGACCTGAGCCAGGAACATGATCCTTGGCGGGATCTTCATGTAATGACCCAGCTTCAAATCCGAGACGAACGTCAAGGCTTGGACGTTGACAATATAACCGTAGGTCTTGAACGTGACGTTGGTGATGGCATGCCCGGGCAGCATGTATCCGATCACGTACTCGGTGATGATGTTCAAGCCAGGTTGCTGGTTCGTCACGGCCTGGACAATACCGACAGGAAGGACAAAGAAGATGGCAATCCCCAGGGCCAACAGCACAGCCCACCAAGGCATGTAATCCCAGACGATACAGGTGACGAAGCTGAGACCCAGGGTGAGGATAAACAGGGAGATGTACCACCAGCTAGGGACCTCTGGGTAAACCCGCATCAAACGAGAGTGGATATCCTCGTTGTTCTGGCGAGCAGACTTCCAGCGGTCAAGCATCTCGCGTCCATTGTAAAGGATGACGTGAACGACCGTGGCAGAGAGGCCAGCGAAACCAAGACCGTAGGTCAAGGCGAAAAATGAATCCATGCGCAGGGGTCCGTAGGCTTTGTATTTGGCCTCATCAAAGACACCTTCCGTCATGATCACGTCCACGTCGTAAGTGGAGCCGTTGGGTCGGTACAGTTCAGCTGTGAGGATCGGGTAGAGTTTTGAATCCCAGAGGTTGGTGTAGTAAGCCCAGGGAACCATTATATACACGACCAGGATGAATCCAATGAGGATGTTGGCCTGAGCGAACCAAGGCGATACCATGGGCGCGACATATTGTGTTGCAGCGGACCAGTCCAACGTGATGGTGCCGATGCCCAAACCAGAAGAGCCCGTCAGCGTAGAGAGAACAGAATTATGGGGGTCGATCCAGCAGATCCAAGAGATGAATCCGAGAGTAGGGAAAAAGAAACCTGGGAACCAAGTCCACACAAACGAGCCCAAAGTGACCAGGAGAAAGAACTTCATTCTTGGCGTACGGCCATGATCGTCTTCGGACTCTTGCGCATGCAGAGAACGGAACAAAGAGGCCGTGACCAAGGTGGAGGGCCATATCATATGCGCGGGATGGACCAGGAATCGACGAAGCGCACCTGCCAGGGCGAACCCGGTGACCTGGGTGGTGAGAACCAAGAGTAGACCGGCAATGAAGGGCTTCTTGTCGTGATAAAAGACGTTTTGAAGGACAACAATATCGACGGCATAGGCGCTGTAGGTGTTGCACGAGGTCATGGTTCCGATCAGGACATGCTCCTTGATCGAGAACGGGCCTGGGTTCAGGGAAAAGCTGAAACCAAGGATGTTAAACTTGCGGGTGGGAAGGACTCTGGCCATTGCATGGCCCAGAGGCAGGGAGATCAGAGCAACGACCGAGTACCCGATGGTGATGGTTGTTTGGCGCAGATGAAAGAACTGGTTGACGAACGAGATGATAAGTGTGAAGAGAAGACCCAGGAACCACATGCGGAAAGTATTGCAGGGGAGCTGAGGATCATCCGTGTCTTTTGAATGGTTTTGTACACAAGAGCAATGCGAAAAGAAATCGAGTTAGAACAATCAAGCGAGATAGTCAAGAGACGGCCCTGGGGGGGGGGTTCTGGAGAAGTGGAGGGGGGATGTACTGTTTCACTTACTTGGCACTGTAACGCGAACCTCTTCGATGGGCGAGTCCTCTTCTTCTTGGAGCTGGAGCTGACGCTCCAACTCGCTCGCGTCCATCTTCTCATCTTGCATGTGAGCGAGATCTTTCTCCGACAAACCCACGGTCTTGTCCATACTGACAGGAGTCTTGGGAATAGGTACCCGAGGATACTTAATGAAGGGTATATCGGCGGTATATAAAGACGGGTGTTGGAAGGATCAGAAAGGGATAGTGGAAGAGGAGGCGGTTCTGGAGATTGGGAGTCTACCACAAGGAGCAGATGCAAGAGAAGAATGGAAAACAGCAAAACTTGAAGACGGCGTCGGTTCTTTTTATATGCATCCACGGTTGCTGTAGCGCCATGTCCAGTATGGTTGTCAAGCCGCTGGCCGACCCAGACCAGCAATAGACAATCAACGGGCAAGCACACGGGTAACGTTCCTGAGAAAGTTGATGCCCAAGAGTGAGTTTGCAACGATCCCTTTGCCCAAACCATACCTGGTCGTGTTAGCTAGTGCGCGTTAAAAACTGCAGTCTGCACGCCCACTGTTCAACCCGAGCGAATCGGTGCTCTACCGAGTTTCGCCCAGTTCTCATGTTGCACAAGGAATTTGTCGTTCCTCGCAAGTTGAGGGGTCAATGCGGGTCTCTTCGGAAGCAGGAACCGACAGACTGAGAGAGAGGGGCGATATCGCTGTTTCCAGGGGGCGCGGTAATAAAAAAATAAAAAACTGATCTTCCGGTTGCAGTGCTCTCTTTTGCACTTGACATTCATTGACGATCTTGAGACCGCTTTCAAAGCAGCAGGTGATCGTATATCCCTTCATGAGCATGCCTTTCAAAAGCGCCTCGCGCCTACTCGCCTGGTGCTGGTGGACATTATGATGACGGTGTGGGAGTGCGCCAGTGGTCAAGGGAAAAAAAAAAAAAAAAAGGCGGAGACCCTTCCCTCCCGGGAACTGCATCCGCATACGATCGACGGCTGGCATATCCGATCAGGCAAGCCATCCGGATGTGCTATATTTCGGTTCTTCTCGACAATGCAGAGTCCCTTCAAGATCAAATACAATGCCAAAATTTATCTATGTAGATATATACAGCCAGACTATTTACAATAGGCCATGCCCTATGAACCACTCCGATCCTCCAGGTAAGGACTCGAAGCATCCTCGCGTATATAAAGCCTCCACGAAGCCTTTTCAAGCAACGAACCAAAAAATATAAAAGTAAATAAACAATATGCACACGGTTGGTCGATGGGAGTTATCGAGCACCGTCAAAAACACTACCGCCTTGACCGAGGAGGGGACGGGGAAGGGGGGGTAAAAAAGAAGAAACTATGTACTAGACCCCGGCGGTGGTAGTTGTCATTGCAACAGGCGTGATCACGGGTGAGCCGGAGGCTGGAGTCAGCGTGCCATTCGAAGGCGCGGGCGATGCAATGAATTCATCCAGAGCCGACCGCGACGCTTGCAAGGCCATGAGCTTTTCCACCTCTAGTTAGTCATATGGCGCAATGAAGATGAGTACAAGTCAGTGGAGCGAACCCTTTTTTTTTGAATCCCCACGGAGAGGCAAATAAAACACTTGGTGCTTTTGAACACTTACTCGTGATCAAATGCTTGCCATAAGTGTACTTCTTCAGGGGCTGCAGGTGCGGCTTGATCTTGGCCACTAGCACGTCCCTCTGCTCTCCATCCACAACATCCAACATCTTTTGCACCACATAGTTGGCAAACTGGTCCTTCATCATCAGCGCCAAAGGCGAGGTTCCATCGGGCTTGGTGGTGATGACTTCTTCAATCAGCTTCTGACGGTCCAGGCTTGATCCGTAGGCTACACATTTCTCAACGACGTTGCTGGCGAACTTGTGCTTACTGAGCTGCAGCACCTGTCCCATGACTTTGGAGACAACCAAGGATTTCTCGGCAGGCTTTCCGCGCTCAAGAATGTGTTGAATTACATAGTTGCCGTATTGGTCCTGAACCAGGTTGGGAATGTACCGATGCAATTCGTCCATGAGCGGCTATCACACACAACAAAAATAGAGACCGATTAGTCTAACTGTATACTAAAACAAGATCATTTTCCTCCATGACCACTTTGGCGCGGGGTCACTCACTGTCTTTGTATCCTCGCAATGCTCAAACATGCGCTGGATGACTCGACAACCATATGGATGGGTCGCAAGCGTGTAGACCTGTCCCGTAAACGCGTTCATAATGAACTGAATGTGCTCAGCAGGTACACATTCAATCGCCTTCTGAATCACATGGTTGCCATTCTGGTCTTTGACGCATCTCAACACATGGCCTTCCAGCTCCTTGACAAGCTGCGCCTGTTGGTCACTCTGCACATGTTCCAGACCCTTTTGGACGACTCGGCATCCATACATTTGCAACGTCAGAGCGAGGACATGTCCTTCCATCTGTGTTGCCAGCACAGCCTTGTGCTCTTGCGCTCCGTGCTCAAAGAACTTTTGAATTACATAGTTACCAAACACATCTGTCATAAGCTGCAGTGCCTGTGGTAAGATCTCGTCAAAGACCATAGCCTTTTCCTCCTCGCTCGCCGTCTCCAGTTTTTGTTGGATGAATCGAGAACCGTGTTGATCGCCACTGAACTCAACAACACTTCCCGCAATGTCCTATTGATCCAAGTGTACAAGATATAATACAGGGGATTAGGACCTGATGTGCAGAGCTCAAAGAAAAAGACTTGCCGGTTAGGTTAGAGACATGAAAAAGATGTGCCTACCTGGAGCTCGTATTTCTTATTGTTCTTGTTATTCCTGAACTCTTCCAACAATGGGCTGCGCACTCCATGACCCGCATCATTTTCGGCATCCTTGGCTTCGTCTGCTTGTTGTTGCTGTTGCTGACTCCTATGGGCTCCACCATTTCGCACAGATCCTTGATGATCAGAATCGTACCCAGACTTGGCATCATGGCCAGTCTTGTGCTGCGATGTGTGCTGGTGTTTGGGCGACGACACCTGCGAACGATTGCCTTGGTGATTGTTCGAGTGCTTGGACCGACCTTGCTTTGGATGGCCATGCTTCTGGCCCTGAGTATGATGGTTCTGATGTTGTTGCTGCTGCTGCTGCAGTTGCTGCAATGGCTGCTGGTGGTTTGGGTGTTGTTGGTGCTGCTGCTGCTGCTGCTGCTGTCTCATCATCAAAAGCTGCTGCTGTTGCATCATAATCTGCTGCGATTGAAGCCGAAGTTTCTTCTCAGCGGCGGCATGTGTGGCTCTAACTGCAGCTACAGCACGCGCATCAGAGTGGTTTAGTTCTGCACCCCGCAAGCCGTTCCCTGAATAATCCAGTCCAGTAGGTGAGCCCAACGGTTCGGATGGTCCTCCATTGGGCGAATAAAGACCGTACTGTTGTTGTTGCTGTTGCTGTTGCTGTTGTTGCTGGTGATGGAGCTGCATAAGGGCTGCCTTGCGATATTCAGGCGACGAACCAAGCGCAACGTTATGTATATGGCGTGGGTCGTATGCAAGATCGTTGGCCCGGAATCCAAGAGAAGCTTCATCGTGACCAGCAAGCATCGATTGAAGGTCTATCAGTGAGAAATGGCGCGCTCTAATGGTCAGCGTTCATCGTCAAGGTACATAACCATTCAGGGTAAGAGCGCGTTCAGGGAATATACCTTTTTGAACGGCGGTAAGATGATCCCTGTTTGCGTGAGGTTCGTGCTGTCCAGGTGTAGGTGCAAAGTCGTAGCCGAATTGTGGATTAACAAGTCGGGGGTCCTTCAGCATATTCTGACTGTCAAAGTACGGTGAATAAGCCGTAACTGGAGTGTGCGAGCCATGCAACTGGTACTGCAGTTGTTGAAAGTGCTGCTGCTGATACTGGTGCTGCTGCTGTAACTGCATTTGCTGTAACTTCAGCTGCTGCTGGTTCAAATGAAATTGTTGCCTTCGCAGACTGGCTTGCTGGACCGCCAGATCATCGTCCTAACATGGTGTAACCAAGATAAAACAGTTAGCAAACAAAAGAAACCATGGCCGAGACATGATAGCAAACAAGCAAAGCCATGCCCGAGACATGATAGCAAACAAAACAAAGCCATGCCGAGACATGTCCTGGAACCAAGAGCGGGCTCACTTACCGAGCTTCCAAAATGCATGTTCTGCATGCCAACCTCCAGCTCAGCCTGACTCGTTTCATTTCCACCATCTAGGGAGAAGCCCGGCGGGTATCTGCTATGCGCGAGCGGATGGCTCTGTGTTGGTGGAGTAGACGAGGACCGCTGAGGAGGTGCAAACTTTGCAGGAAACAATGGCGAGCGAGCGTTGATGGCGCTCGACATCCTTTCGTCCTCACCCACGTCGAGCGCAGCGTTCAATACAGACTTTAGCTGGGAAGATCTATCATCAAAATCGTCCGATGCCAGTGCATAGTCCAGCTCCGACTGCGTGCTCGACGGATGCTGTCGCCAGGGCTCATCCAATTCCAGCGAGTCGGAGATTTCGTTTCGCAGAGTGGACGAGGCGGACAGTGGTGAGCGCATGGAGGGTGTAGGCGTCATTGACTGGTAGAGAAGACTACTGTGGCTCTGATGCGACTGCTGAAGAGGCTGCAGATTGAAAAGTGGCGAGGGCGACCGAGGAAACTCTGCTGTTGCCGGGGACGAGACGCTTGGCGCCCAGATGTGATTTAAATGGTCCGAAGAGTGCGCACCAAAAAGGGGCGAGGTCGGCACCGATGCAGCGCTCCTTGCACCGGCAGCGCTGGAGCCGATGGTGGTGCTGGTGATGTGGGAGTCGAACCCCTTTCTCTGGAGCAGCAAGGGCGAGTGCGTCTCGCTTCTGGGCATCTCGGGAGACCTGATGCCCTGGCGCCAGAGCAATGAGGGGTCCATAGTTGCTGATGATGAAGACGAGGATGTTCCTTTGATGTCGCTGGATCCTAGTTTGTCATATGGCATGCGCGAACATCCATGCACAGCGATATTAGGTTGATGTCTGTTCATCGTCTGCATCGTCTTCATCGTGTTGCATAGCCAACAGAGGCGGCATTGCATACAACGCCCGCTCCCTTGTTTTTCTTGTTAAATAACAAATGTCGCCCTCTTCTTTCTCCCCTTCCACGCTGCTGTCCCTAACATGCATCCCCATGTGGTCCATGCGGTGCTATGCAGCACTCCTTGATGTACCGCTGCTTTCCACACCCCGTCACTTGCGCCACCGCCAGCAAGGGCACGCCTCGGTTTGAGTTGCACCTCCTCGCCAGCTATTTCTTCCATGTACCGCTTCCGCGTAATCGCCCTTTTGTTTGAAACGCCCAACGCAGTACTGAGATACAAGAACAAGGGAAAGGAAATGGTGCACGCGCATGACTCGCCGGTGGACCTCACCTGAGGCACACCAGTGACAGGACCGGCCCAAAAAACAAAGACAAACTGATGCAGCTCGTACGTACCTCCAAAACCAAGGCCTGGGCTTTTGATAACCTCGTCCGCACTCGTTAGCCCGGTGGACGTGGATGATGTCGACGACCACAGCTGCCAAGAAAGTCCTGGCGAATAGACCGACTGCTGAGATGCCTGCGTGGTGCGTAGTTCGTGTTGTCCTGAAGAAAAAGACAAGTCGCCTGTGTCGCTTTCGTTGTTGCAACTACGGCCAAACAGAAAGTCGGAGGTGTCGGAGCGAGGATCTGAAGGCGACATTTGCGAGTCGAGTCCCGGACCAAAGTGGCCGAACCGCGAGGTGTTGGCCTGGTGGTGCTGATTCGGAGGCGCAGAGTTCGACCGCGAGATGTCCAGGCCCAGACTGTGGTTAAAGCCATCAAAGTCGCCCAGCTTGCCCCGCAGAAGGTTTGTCAGTTGCTATGAGGTGTGCCAATGAGCCGGAGACAGGTTAGGCATCACTGGCAGCGATACGAAGGCGAGAAGGTAATCTGAATCGAATAAAGGAAAACACTTTTACCTTGCCGTGCTGGTTGGACGTTCTGGGCTGGTGGAGACCTGCTTCTGCTGCAAATGGCGAAAAGGTGTTCTGGGCAGGGTCCCGTGCGCTGTGGAAAAAGGTGTCTTCCATGATGGTGGATTACGAGGCTGCTTCAGCCGATGCAGTGAGGAGGACGAGGAAGGCGAGGAGAGGCGAGGAGCAAAGAGAGAAGGTACACCACGATGCGAGATTGGTATATGTATATACAAAAGAGATGGAACAGACTAGGGTGCGAGGTGTGCTTGCTATCCAGCCAACTGCATGGTCTGTACGTCAATAAAGGAGGATGAGTCGGCAGCAGCAGCGTGCACGAGATGGCTGATGGTGAAAAGGATGCTGGATTGCACACTGTCCCTTTTTTTTTTTTTTTTTTTTTTTTTTTTGCAGTTTTCTCTCACGCCTCTGCACGCTTTTTCGGCCCTTTTGCTTATTGTTCCGTGCTGTCCGTTGGGAGTACAGGCAACGCAGGCGACAGAGCAGGGCGAGACAACCGGCAGGAGTGCGGGTCAGCCAGCGATGGGAAGGGGTCAAGGAGCGCTGTGCGGAGAGAGCGTGGCAGGAGGACGAAGGAAGAACGTGGACAAAGAGAATGAACCTGATCTGTTGACCACGACAGGCAGGGAATAAAAAAAATGAGCGGAAACGGCACAGGGGCAAAGCAGCACGAAAACGCACGACAGCTACTGTAGTCATGTGGTTTAGGCAGCACAAGCGACTTCCACGACGAATTTTTTACTCCCAGTCGTCCTTTACGCGTCCTGGCTCTTTCAAACACATTTCTCTGGACAGCTGCCACAAGGATTCACACATTGCCTCGCACAGGAAGCTAATACACACACAAGCACACAGGAATGACAATGGCATCAGCAAACCACTTGCTCCAATTCAAGGCAGGACGATGCTTCAGAGAGGAAGACACGCACACAGTCAAGCCTGACCCTGCAAAAGGGTAACGATACCACGCAACAGCAGCCATAGCTTGCGGAGCGCTCGGTCCCAGTCTTTTACCGTGAAGCTAAACGGGATGTCCTCTCTTGCGTTCTTAGACTGGTCTACATGGACGAAGAGGATGGTCTCATGCACTTTTACTGGAAGAACCGGACAACAAACACCTTGGATGATGTAAGGAAACCATCCTATTCAAAAGCGTTCTCGGTACTCCTCAAAAATGGGCGTTTTCCTTTGAAATCTGCAAGTTGACTAACACACACAGCTCTTCATGGGTGTCTTTTTTGGCTCCACTTTAGGACCTTATTCTGTTCCCAGGTGATGCAGAGCTCGTCACAGTCCCCGAGTGCACGACAGGGCGTGTCGTCATGCTCAAGTTTAAGTCTTCGTCACAAAAGTTGTTCTTTTGGCTTCAGGAGGCCAACACGGACAGGGATGGAATCATTCTTCAGCAAGCCAATGCGCTGATTAATCAGGGTATGGAGGAAGCAGGACAGTACGAGGACGAGGACGCTGTTATGGAATAGACGGATCTCTTGACAAAAAAACAAAAACAAGAACAAAAAAAAAACGTCAACCACATACCAGCTCAGATCTCTCGCAACCATTTTCAAGGCTACTCAACAGTCAGTTACGAATGCGAACCAGCTTCCGTTACAGACAGCATTGTATCGCTGTTGAAATGGAATAAAAGCAGCATAGTGTATCCAAGCACTCAAAAAAGCGGATCCTTCTTTTTATTTGAACGCCATGAGACAAGGCTGCATGTTTCCCAACACGAGGATCAGATAAGACCATGGCGCTTTCCGAAGATGACGGCGACAATGCAGTAGAGCACCATGAACCCACACAGCCCCCACCACCAGGTCAAGGGCTCGTCCTCGTGGCCAGGTTGCCCTGGCACATGGACATTCATACTAATTCATTCATCCAAGCAGCAAGAATAAAGAGTCAGCAAAAAAAAAACAAAAAAGATCAGGGAGAGAAAACAGCATAGCAAAGGAAACCGATCTTACCCCCAGAGACCAGCGACAAAGGTCATAGGCACGATCAGACTGGCGAAAAACGTCAATGTCCCAACCACGTTGTTGGTCTTGTTCGACAGCTGATTGATCTCTAGCGAAATCTGAGCCAAGTAGTTGGAGTGCGACCGTGCCAGAATCTTTTCGTAACTGTTGAGTGACTGGAGCATGGTCAAGACATGGTCCAGGATGTCGCCCAGGTATAGCAGAATCTCCCCCTCTCGATAAGGTTGTTGCTGTTGTTGTTGCAGTGATTGTTGCGCTGCTGGCGCATGAGTCTCCGATCCCGCTGGCACACTCTGATTCCAGGCCCCACCACTGGCACCTGTTTGAGCCGAGATATATCGTTCATCAAATCGCTTCATGAGTCCCCGAACCACATCCGCCTTGTTGGTCAAGAGCCTTGAGATGGCCATCACGTTTTTGCGACAAGATCCGATCCGCCTCAGCATATCCGACGTCTCATTCTCCCTCAATAAGAGCACCAGTTCGTCGATAGAGTCGACCTCGTACTCGATCGTTTGAATAGGCGATGCAAAACTGTCCGTGATATCATCCAAAAGCGCATAGTTGATCCAGTCTGGTGTCAGAGTGATATGTGAGTGGAATTGCTCCAGCCGCCGAAGAACGTTGAGATGATGGTTTGAAGGCCTAAAATGACACTGGAGAACGGGAAATAAAGTTGTCAAAAAGAATCCAGTGATAATGTTAACAGTGGCAATGGGAATGCGTCAAAGCAAATATAAAAACTGGCTTACCGTGATAATGCCTTCTCGAAAAACCACGAAATACATGCTTGCTGGCTGGAGATATGACCCTGAGTTGTAATCCTGATCAAACGTCCGGAAGCACACAAAATAGTAATTACGGAACACTTCGTATTTTTCACGCACTTCCTCTGTTGAGATGTCCTCGATGGTCAGCGGGTGGACGTGGAAATACTACCAAGACACAAAGAAAAAGATGTTAACATATCGTTCGAAAGCGAATACGTCCTCTCCTCACTACTCCTGCCTTTTACCTTTGAAAGCATCTGCATATCGAGATTGCTGGGGTCGAGAATGTCGATCCAGAAACAGCCGTCCTTGAGCAGATCTGAAAATGAACCGGGCCACTCTGACCCAGTATCGGCTTGGAGTGACGCTTGCTCCAGAATATTTGACATGGATGTTGCCTGGATAAGTCCCGCCGTCCTCGAGTAGAATGTATACCGAAGCTGTTCGGGCAATGGAGGCTACTCGTAGCCATCGTCAAGTAACAAAAGAAGTTTGTCCCAGTATTAGCCACTCGATCTACAAAACTTTGCGCCAACGGTCGCTCTTCGATGCTGTGTGCTACAACAAACTACCCTGCCTTACCCGAGGCGCTCTTTCGCCGTAAAAGCTGGCCTTCCGAGCAGATCGCCTCCTGAACGCACTACCAAAGACGGATGCCGATCCCGTGGATATGGCCCTTGCCAGTCCTCCGTCTCGCGAACCAGGGCTTTGGTTCTGGCCTTGATCATGGATTTGGCTCTGGCTCTGATCAGGATGCTGCAGTTGCTCCTTGTAGTCTTCTTCTAAGAGTGGGATCGAGTCCTGATACCCATTGGTTTCGGCGGTGGCGGCCTCGTGCACATGGGCATTTAGGCCTTCGTAATCGATCGTCATGACATTATCCTGTTCTCTATGGGGTTGGTGGTGGCGATGGTTATAGTGCGACTGTGAGTGCTGGTGCGAAGAGTGCTGGTGGTGTGAGGAGTAATGGGACGGATGGTTGCCGCTTCCGCCTTCCAATCCGCGATAGCTGGAGCGACGAGACGAGTCGTCGAGGTGCCGAGGATGGGAGGCAGCGTTCGCAATGTACTGTGTTGAGAATGGGGGCGGGGGGTGTGCAAAGCCTGGTGGTGCACGCTCTGATTGCAGTGTTGGAGAGGAGCCGGGGCCTCGACCTGCGGTGTCCGTGGCTGTCGTTGTTGTGGTGGCAGCGGTGGTTATCGAATGGGTGTGTTCGTGGTTTGGGTATCCGGCAGTGGCAGTGTACGGTGGGTTGGCAAAGGGAGATGCTCCTGCATCAGCGTCGTCTGCATTGCTGGTGCTGTCCGGGAATGGAGCAGCGCTTGAAGATGGGGCGCCAGGGTGTCCCGACATGGCTGCTGCTGCTGCTGTGTGGGTGCGATGAATGGATTCGGGCGTGAGGGGGTGGCTACAAGGCGTGGATGGAGAGCAGCTGGGGATGGAGACAGGAGTGTGTGAAAGGAGGCGTGCAGAAGTGTGAGAGAGAGAGAGTGTGTGTGTGTGAGCGAGAGAGTGGGTGGGTGAAAGAGAAGAGGAGAAGAGAGAAGAGAGGGTGTGTGTGTGCACTGTCCATATCATCCAATGGCTTTTGATGGATATGGATCCTCTTCTTACAGCCCCACCCCCCCCTCATTCGAGGCCTGGCCCCTCCTAGTCCCGCCCTGTGCGACATCCACCCACACAGACACTGGTCCGATAGGGCACAGCGGACACTGATCTCTGACCTCTGTCTGTCCGCCCGTTGCGGACACACCTGCCGCCTGCTGTCTTCGTCGTCTCTCCTCCTCTTTGCCTCGTCTGTCGTCTCTCCTCCCCCTTTGCCTCGTCTGTCTCTCCCTCCGCACCACTGTTACACATTACACACCAGGTCGCCCTCCACGGAGCTCCTTCGCGCTGCCTGAGAACACACCTCCTATCGCCCGCCCTTTTTTCGCTTCTCTTTTCTGCATCGTCTTCCGCTCCCTCCCCTCTGTGCCACATTAGGCCATCCTCCTTGACGGACAAGACAAACAACGGAAACCACACCCTCTTCCAATTTTCTGCTCTAACTCGCACCTGCACACAGATCAGCACCAATATTGCCGCGATCGTCACCACAACCACATACAACAACAATGCTTGATCGTCCTCTCTCCGACCTGTGCTCGACAGTCTCATGCTACGCACTACTCCTCGCCGCCATCCTCCCCTCCGTGCAAGCGCAGGGTGTCCAGGCCCCCGCCTCCTCTCCCCCGTACCCGCAAGTAGAGCATCCACAACCACACCGCCACAAAAACCAACTGCAGCCATCTCCTCTCTTTCATGTCTCCTCTCCAACCCGCACCTGCGAACATGCCTTCACCTTAACAGTGTACCTCGAATCTCAAGCTCAGAGACGCTGGCTCTCGCCCCCATCAGATGACCTCTCAGCGAAGCGAGAAGAGCAGCAGCATCAATCATCCTACGACAGGGGGCATGAAAGTAGAGACAGCGACAGCAACAACGACCGCGGGCACACCAGCCGCTTCTCTGATGTGGCAAACATACACATCCCAGAGGTTAGGTCTAGTTTTCAGCCCACGGGAGCACGCTTTCGAGTATTGGACCAGGAGGATCGTCACGCACAGGGTTGCACAAGACGGCGATGTGATATAGTGGGCGCAGCTTCCACGAAGCGACCAAGGTGGCCATTCGACGATCCGAGATGCCCCAGTCAGCTTCAAAATTCACTCATTCTGCCTGATCTGATCCAGCAGTCCAGCAGTGCGCCTGCTGCCTCTGTAACAGCATCCGCCTACTGCACCTCACAGCGATCTCCAACCGAAGGACAAGGGCAGGAAACTTGTATCTGCTTGAAAAGTTCGCTTGGCGTGCACCATGAGGAGCACGACTTAGTGGGCGAGGCCATGCTGCATCTTGACAAACAAATGAATCGCGAGTTACCCTCCAGCCTGGCACGCCAGACCAATCAGCATCAGCGTGGGCGTTCACAACCAATGCAGCGTCCCGTTCGGCTGCACGAGTCTATGGTAAGCGTTTGAATCTTAATGCCCCTTCCCTGGATGGTACGATGGACCACACGCTAGACTTTTTGTCTTTAATTTGTTTGGAGTGGGTGATGGTATCACTCATGTCGAAAAGACCGAGTGAGGTAAAGTTTGGGCAACAATGCGGACCTCGACACTGCGGTCTTGAATGCAATGGTGCTACATGCGCGTGTACGAGCGCAGGAGTACGACAGTCGGCCCGGCCCGACAAGGGTACCTAGCCTAATGTGAGATGTATTTTCAACTGCATGTACATTTCACATCGGTGCATAGGTTGGTCAAGGACAACCACCTTTCAGGAGGCAGGGGACATGGAGGAGGGATGACAGCAACAACACGCGAGAGTGCAAGGAGACTTGAATATCCTAAATCAGCCCAGACACAGATCCGATTATTTTCCTGGACATGGTCAACATGAATAATGCTTTCAGCTTCATTGTATCTCGGTCTCGACTAACGCGCATCCAAAAACAAAACAAAAAAAATCATATTGTTCTAAATACCACAGAGTCCCGTTATCCACATCCCGTCAATGATCCCAATACCCTCCATGCCGCTGGAATGGATCGCGCTGATGGCCTGCGGTACACTTCAAAGTGGGGTCGAACACACCTTGGGGCCAGGTGTTACAGCCCTTGTTCTTTATCCCACACTGGCGAACGACTGCTCGAACCTATTGCCGGCCCTGAACAATCACATCCCTCCTGTACTGATGATTGCAGATCTGAACAATGCAGAACAACTCGTCTCCATGGTCGAGGGGCTCGAGTCTGAAGCTCTGCTCGTGGCAAAAATCTCGAACGATGCCTATAATGATCAACAGCCGATTGTCAAAGAGAGACACTCAATGGAAATGCGAGTGAGTTGCATCGCGGATACATCGGATCATGACATATGCGAGACGACGGAGCAAGCGAGGGGTCATGGTGTCTCAGTAAAGAATGATGTCGACGATTTTCACCAAGGACACCCCTTCATCAGCCAAGAGGAGTACCATGAAGGCATGATCTCATCACTGAGGCTTCCAAGTCTGCTTGAAACCGAAGGATCCGAAGCAGCCTGTTATCCAAGGCAATCTTTAGTCGCACTGGATACAGGGCGTTTCGGCGAAAAAGCTCTTGCATCTATCAGCAAGCAAGATGGGAGTGATGCAAAGACGACAGGGCCTCATGGCAGTGATGATCCTGTAGCCATTATGGCCTCAACTTCCTATAGTCCTCAGTCAAGCAACTCTCCGCTCAGTAGACATGTTGGGTCCCGGTTTGCGCATGATACAGCAAATGACAACGCCGCTCCAGGATCGACGATGAGGTGCCCAGATGACATGACGATGGTGACAACTGCCGCAACCTCTACGCCTACATGTTCGAGATTCCGAAGGAAGGCGAGAGCAAATTGTCAGGACGAATCAGACCTCTCCGCCCCTCTCCGCCAGCTCAACGCGGTAACTAGATTCGATGATGGCCATGGCCAGCGTGTACGTCGGATCGCACAGCCGCCTCCACAGACAGCAACTGGAGCGTCTCCGAGTTTCTTCAACAGCAGTCAACTGGCATACATCTCTGGAAAGATAGCTCTGGTTCTCTTGACCTCCATTTGTCTAATTGGCGTTATCATGTTTGGAGCCCTCTTGTTCGTCCTAGCGGTCAAGGTGCGACTCTTCCGAACGCGTCGACCCAGTAACCTCTATAGTCACTCGGCACGCCAGTTCCGGAATGGTCATCAGCCCCTTGGACGCAATTTGAATTGCAGCAGCAACAGGAAAGTGGTCCCGCAGCACGTCCTGGAGAGCTTCAAAGTCCAAACCGTTCTGCAAACATCGCCTACGTCAGTAGCTCTGTCCGCTTCCGTGACATATCGCAAGTCCAGAGCCAAGCGGGAAAAGATGCCATGGCGGTCGGTGTGTACAGAGAATACATCGAGAATGGAGGTTAGCGAGAGTTTCAGGACAAGAAATCACGGATGGTCGGAGGCGCAAGAACCCTTTGGTCAACAAGCGCAGGAGAGGCGACCATCCTTGGATGGGTCTGACAGCCTCCCAGCTGCAGTGGCCCTGGGCGATGAATCCGAGAAGGGTAATGGCGATGACTTTAGCGACGAAGATAATATTCGGAGCGAGAGCGATGCGGAGGCCAGTTTTGACGATGCAGAGACAGAGTCAGTATGGGAGCACTCGGACGATGCTGAGCGGAGCACTTCTGCCACGGTCACGTCAAGAGGTATTTCAGACACTAGCTCTGGTTTGATTGACTCGTCGTCGTCGAACAGTCCTGATACTGCGCGTTTGTCCGATACACCACGAGGCGCTGCTGAGCGGAATGGACACAAGAGAAGGAACCAGCGGAGACACCCAATGGCTACACAAGGGCCGTTGGAACTCCCATTTGCGAACGCTAACGCACAGACGGCGTGCTCGATCTGCTTGACAGAGTACGAGGTCGGAGAGCAGGTCCGGACGTTGCCATGCTTCCACCAGTACCATCAGGGATGCATCGACCCATGGCTGCTTCATGTTGTGTCGCTGTGTCCCATGTGCAAGCGGGATCTTCACCCCGCCCCCAGTGTCGATGAGTCTATCGCACCCATCGTACCGCCGTTGTCGCTAACGGCAGAGCCAATGCTATAGTCTGAGCATCATAATCAACGCTACGTAGCGTTAGAGTATTGTTGTACTCATTTAACCAACAAGGTTCAATCAGTGTGCAATTTCAAATAATTAAAGGCACAGAGTGTATCTAGTCCAGGGTCATCACGCAAGGGCAGGCCGCTGCAGGAACACTTCTGTCCTCACGTTTTCTTTGCTCATCTTGACTCCACCCGCCCAAAGACCATCTCTCCCCTCCAGCCCCTAACCGCTCCTTGTCTCTCTTAACCCCCTGTTTCCTTTTCAAACCGCATGACACAAAACTACGCGAGGCCAATGCACGCCATGCCATCAGGCATCCCTGTCATCCCACCGCGGATGCACCAGCAGCAACAGCAGGAGCTCATTCAGCAACATCGAAGGCAGCAACAGATGCAGGTGCAGCAGTTGCAGCATATGCAGCAACGGCAACAGATGCAGGGCATGAATCATGCCCGGAGTGTGAGCAGCGGCAGCAACAGAGCCGATCCTCGACCCCTGAACAGCAAGGCCTCCAGCGACAATCTCGCAGCCCATGGGCGGCGATTGCGCTCGGAATCCAATCCAGCCCACAGCAGCCATCACCAGAGGAGCCCCAGCAATGGCACGAGTGTCAGTCAGGGTCTTTACATCAACACCTCTGCATTCGTCGTCGGGCACTCTCGCGCCAACTCTAATAGCGATAATAGCACCAGCAGCAGTGCAAGCAGCTATAGCCCTCGGTCTCAGTCGCGGGCATTGACCCACTCACCTTCCACAGCCACTCGGTCCAACACAACGGGCTCTTCGTTTCAGGAACGCATGCGAGAGCGCGACCGCGAGAAGCAGCAGCGAGAGAGAGAGGAGCGGGATGCAGCCGCAAGGGCCATCCTTGATGGTACCTGAACTTGCAAAGCATCTTTTCATTATCTACATTGTATCACACATGAAGCACCCACAAAGAGACCTAATTCCTCTCGTACGTTTTAATTGCTCTCTCTCTTGGCAGATCCCAAGCTGAGCGCAACCTTGCTGAATCAACCCACAGCGACGACAACGGCAGCGGCCGCAGCACAGAGTACGGGTACTGCCATATGGAATAGATTACGAGCTGCAAAGGATGTCATCAATGCCACCATCACAGGCGAGGAGCGTTGGCCAGGTTGGTAAACTGACTGGGATAAAGGGCACTGACCCATGGCCTCGTACTACTGCACAATTTAACATCCTCCGCGTACATAACCTCTCACCTCATTCACGCAGACTCGGACGACTCGGACCACGAGGGCGAATCCCACGTTAGCCGGATGTTGCGGGAGTATGTTGACAAGAAGGAGACAGCCGAGGTAGCAGCCAAGATCGCAGAGCTAGAAATGACACCTGTCTCTTCTGCCTCCTCCACCCCACTGTCGTCCTCTGGATCTCTCTCTAAATCATTAAGCAGTAGAGGAGTATATAGACAACCCCCAGACACCACACGCTACGACAATGGCACGTTCAACAACAGTACCCTTAGATCCTCACCATCGGCGACCTCCCTTCGAGGTGATTATTATGGACAGTCTGTGAGGTCCAGAGGGGAGCCAGGTCACCAACCAGCGCTCTCAGAGAATGGTTCAAAGTCAGCCCCCACCAGCACCAACTCTCGCTCAAACAATATCAGCAACAGTAATGACAAAGCCAACTCGTTGGGACGAAGTGGAAGTGGTAGGAATGGCTCGACGTTGACGAAAAGCAAGAGTAGTGGCGGCCCAGTCGGTAGCAGCAAGCTTGGAAACCGCTTCAGGACGAGTAGCGATGCGAGTCTGAGTGAGGCACTGGGCCGGTTAGAGGGGAAACGAAACCAAGATGCGTTGGTGGCTCAAGTCAGTCATCTGGGGAGCACACGTGCCCGGTCGCCTCATCGTGCTCACCGCGCCCATCTAGACAATGTGGATGAAGTACCTCCGCCGCCCTTGCCAACCCCAAAGAGCAGCTTCCGACAACATGCCCAGAATTCCGAGCAGCTGTTGCATTCTTCTCCGTCGAGGCGCGCTGGAGCAGCTGCTCTTGCCGGCAGCAACGGCAACTTGAACAACAACAATGCTGACCTGGGCGCGTATGGCCAGCACCTGCTTCTGCTGCAGCAGCAGAAGCAGTGATTGTCTGTGTTTCACGCGCGCTCGTTATTGTGCACGCGCGCGTTTCACTTTAAAAAAAATTTCGCCTATATCACAGCTGCCTCTCATCCTCCTCTCGATTCCATCTCTTCGCGTCCTTCCTCTCCACCTCGCATCCACATCTTTTGTAAATACTGTACGAAATAAAACAAGAACCGAAAAAACGATATAATCTCTTCACCAATCCATCCGCCATGCAGCGAGGAAACGACCCCGACAAGCTCACGGGTACAAGCAGCAACATCAACAACCGCCCCAAAACCAACGCCGCTGCCATCAGCACAGGAATAATGAGCGATTCAAACGCTACCTCGTCCTACCAGCAACAGAGCGCGCCAGCAACAGCCCTCCGTGCCAGCTACCAGAACCCCGGTGGTGCCGATTCCGCGGTCGCAGAGCCTTCCATCGGAGGAGCCGCCATGCCTTACAACAGCGCCAAAATCGAGGCTGCAAAGCAGCATCTTGTCGATTCTTTGAATGGCACACACATTGATAAGAGCGTCGATGACACCAACAACAACAAGCCAGCCACGAGCACGATCACTTCGGGTGCCACGTCCGTTGCCACCGGCGTTGCCGCTGCTGGTGCAGGCGCCCTCACCGACGAGACCAGGTTGGAGTCAAGTGGAAGTCATCCCAGCCAGGCCGCCCACATGCCCTCCTATGCAAAGGTAAACCCTGAAGTGTAAAAAAAAACTTTCATCCAATCGCGTTAGTCTCACACCTAGTTGTGATTGGGATCTGCTTTTCTATGGTAGGACATCCCTTCCTCAACCGCATCCACCACAACGCTCTACGGAAGCCCAATCCCAACGGACCATGATGTCTCTATCTCAAGCACCGGCACGGGTGCCACTCGCGATATGAGCACCGGTCAAACTAGGACTATGGCGCCCCTCAGCGCTTCATCGATGCATTCGAACTTGCACTCCGAGCACTCCGAGCAACAAAACCTTGGGACTGTGCACCCGACCGGTCTCAGCCAGAATGCCACAGCCCATTCGTCGTCCACAGCACCCATAATGGCGGATAGGCAGCAGTTGCATCACCAAGACGGCAACGCCGCGACGGAATCCATGAAGGGTCGCGAGGTCTCCACAGCCGGTGTTATGGGTGCGACATCCGCAGCGTTCGCCGCTCCGCCCATGAAAGATACAGTGACCTCGACGACACACATCCCTCCAACCGCTCCTGGACAGGCGCCTGGATCGTCGAACGAGTCCATGGGATCACAAGGCGCAGCAGCAATGGGAGCTACCGCCGCCGCTGCTGGGGCCACCGCTTACAACAGCAACATGAGCCAACAGGCCCCTAATAGCCTTCCTGCTACCAACAAGGATGCCGATATCTTGAATGCTCACCGTGCTGAGCGCCGTCCAAGCATTGCAGACAGGGTCAAGAGCGTCTTTCGTCGACGCGGCTCTGCTGTTGAGCTCGACAACGATAATACTGAGACTGGAAACATTCGTGACAGCAACAACACCCTTGGTGCCCCGAACAACGACACCACCCTCAAGAAGAGGAAGAGTTCTGGTCTAAACGCGCGTGAAATGGCGACAGCTGCTGCTGCGGCTGCTAAAATCCAAGCTGCTACAGCCTCGGGCCCACATTCGGACCGCGTGAACAAAACCGTGAATGAGCTCTCCCAGCAGGGTTCGAACGTAATGTCTCCCGACAGTCCTCACTTGACGAGTTCTGGAGCGCCCAAGGCTGATTTGCATGCCACAAGCGGTATTCCAGCCACCAAGATCGATGCTGTCCCCACCACGACCATGAACCAAGGCTATGACAAGGCTCATGATGTTGACACTTCGAAGACCGCCACCACTGGCAATCATGTTCATGATTCCAAGATGGACATTCGACACTTGAAGGAAAAGATCTCGGCCCCTATTATTGGCACTGCCGTCGCAGGTACAACTGCTGCTTATGCCAGACACAGAGCCAGCACTGGCAATGCCACCTCCATGGACCCCATGGACCCCGCAGCCGCTGCTTACACATCCTCGGATCTTGACCCCACGCGCATGTCTTCAACATCGCCCGCCACAAGTGCCACACTGGGCAAGACGAGTATGAACGTGGATACTGATCATTCACGGGCGGGTGCCTCCAATACATCTCACCCTACCTCACCTACACGTCCCTTGGCAGAGAAGGTCAAGGCGCCCATCGTGGGTGCAGCTGCAGCTGTCGCCGGGTTGGGACACAAGATGAAGGAAACTGTCAGTAATGTGACCCGTCGGCGCTCAAGCGCTGATGCCAGCAAGGTCGCAGCAACAAAGCCAGCGACTGGAACTGCAGGCATGGGCACTACAGTGCCCTCGGCAGCAAGCACCCTGGCTCCCAAATCGAGTACCTCAGCAGGAAATCTAGGCACCACATCGGCTCTTGGAGCAGCAGCAGCAGCCGCCGCAGGTACTGCAGCGTATGCCACCCACGAGTCTTCGACTCCCAGCCACACCCTGGATACTTCCAACACCACTACCAATACTACCGGTTATAACAGCACTATCAACACCAACAATCCCGTCCTAAGCACTCCTGCCGCAGCTTCGACAAAGGTCAGCGCCGAAGATAGCACGGTCGCGGACAAGATTGCCGCCGCAATCCCAACCTCCTTCCATGGTACCGTGCCCAAGGCTGGACCTGGTGAGGAGGTCGTTTGGGTCAAGAAAGTGATCACGACGGATTACTATGATACGACGGAGGCACAAGATACGGTGGGGAATGTGGTTGAGACGCGACAGGAGGCCGTCGATCCAAGCGGAGCTGTTGAGCAGCGTGGCGGGGGACGCCACATGTAAATAGTCATTTCCGATTGAGACCGCACACTTTTGCTTATATTTTTTTGTATTGAGAATTCAGCTCGTAATAAACATATCGTTCTATCGGTCCGTGAAGTAACGGCAAAGAAGCAGAGCTCTTTTTCAGGGGCGATCCTGTTGATTCAGGTACCACAAGTGCTATAATCCTTTCATATAATGGCCACATTTTGGCCAGAGATCTATTCCGCCCCACTGACTCAATTTCATACTATGTATGCCATTATGATGCACGTCCCTATTACTACAAGTACGTCAGCGTCCAGAACATTGACTTGGAAGGACGCGTCTATGAACTCACGCAGTGATGCATTAACAGCATCAACAAGGTTAATAATAAGGGGAGAGTTCGCGCTGAGGATGATTGTGCGCAGCTTAATGTTGCGTTTGTATTTTCTTACACTTTTGTGATATTTTTTGTTACTTGTCGTGATGGCATATCTTTGTAGCAGACAATGGATGAGATAGCATCAACCACTCTACTTTCGCAATACTCATTGTTTGTTACGTCGATGAGAAACTTTGGTAGGGGAAGTGAGTATGATAGGACATGTAACTGTGCGATAATCTTGAAGCAAAGATCGGCATTCTCAACTTCATGAATATTTGTCTATCAGGTGCAGATTCACGGTAACTCTTCATCACCCGAGGAATGTAGTGAATTTTCCTCCAACACAATGTCTAGACAACATTGTTGCTATGCATGAGATGTACCATGACTTGACTCTATTTTTTGTGGTATTAAGACTATTAAGACTATTAATATCTACAAATACGGCTCTTCCATAGAAATCTGTTTGCTGATAGCGCCGCGTTGTTCCAAGAGCTTCCTAGTTGTACTGCTTAAACCCTGCGCGTTCCAGATTTTGGTATCTGATACGACAAGTCGGTCATGCCTAGAGTTCCAGACTAGGTGCACAGACACGGGATAACAGGTTCCTTCAACCTTCCACATGCGAACGGATTTATCGCCACAGCCAGTTGCTAAGTAGCTGCCGTCTGCACTTGCGTTCCATGCGAATGACGATATCGCTCCTTGGAAATCATTCAAAATAGCCATGCAAAGACTTGATTTCACATCCCACAGCCGCACAGTGTTGTCGTCACTGCCCGAGGCAATCTGCTGGCCGCATGGTGAAAACACCACGCTTCTAACATGGTCGGTGTGGCCGCTTAGGATGGCGCCCGGTGCGCCGGTTTGTGCGTCCCAAAGCCGCACCGTCTTGTCAAAACTGCACGAGGCAATCTGCTGGCCACTTGGCGAAAACACCACGCTTCTAACATGGTCGGTGTGGCCGCTTAGGAAGGCGCCCGGTGCACCGGTTTGTGCGTCCCAAAGCCGCACCGTCTTGTCAAAACTGCACGAGGCAATCTGCTGGCCACTTGGCGAAAACACCACGCTTCTAACATGGTCGGTGTGGCCGCTTAGGATGGCGCCCGGTGCACCGGTTTGTGCGTCCCAAAGCCGCACCGTCTTGTCAAAACTGCACGAGGCCATCTGCTGGCCGCTTGGCGAAAACACCACGCATCTAACGTCGTCGGTGTGGCCACTTAGGATGGCACCAGGTGCACCGGTTTGTGCGTCCCAGAACCGCACCGTCTTGTCGGAACTGCCCGAGGCAATCTGCTGGCCGCTTGGCGAAAACACCACGCTGTTGACATAGCCGGTGTGGCCGCTTAGGATGGCACCAGGTGCACCGGTTTGTGCGTCCCATAGACGCATCGTGTTGTCTCCACTGCCCGAAGCAATCTGCTGTCCGCTTGGCGAAAACACCGCGCTGTTAACCCATCTGGTGTGGCCGCTTAGGAGGGCACCAATTGCACCGGTTTGTGCGTCCCAGAGCCGCACTGTCTTGTCGTCACTGCCCGAGGCAATCTGCTGGCCGCTTGGCGAAAACACCACGCTGTGAACATAGCCGGTGTGGCCGCTAAGGATAGTACCAGGTGCACCGGTTTGTGCGTCCCATAGACGCATCGTGTTGTCTCCACTGCCCGAAGCAATCTGCTGTCCGCTTGGCGAAAACACCGCGCTGTTAACCCATCTGGTGTGGCCGCTTAGGAGGGCACCAATTGCACCGGTTTGTGTGTCCCAGAGCCGCACCGTCTTATCGTCACTGCCCGAGGCAATCTGCTGGCCGCTTGGCGAAAACACCACGGTGTTAACAGTGAGTGTGGCCGCTTAGGATGGCACCAGGTGCACCGGTTTGTGCGTCCCAGAGCCGCACCGTATTGTCGTCACTGCCCGAGGCAATCTGCTGGCCGCTTGGCGAAAACACCACGGTGTTAACAGTGAGTGTGGCCGCTTAGGATGGCACCAGGTGCACCGGTTTGTGCGTCCCAGAGCCGCACCGTATTGTCGTCACTGCCCGAGGCAATCTGCTGGCCGCTTGGCGAAAACACTACGCTTCTAACAATGCTGGTGTGGCCGCTTAGGATAGCACCAGGTGCACCGGTTTGTGCGTCCCAGAGCCGCACCGTATTATCGTCACTGCCTGAGGCAATCTGCTGGCCGCTTGGCGAAAACACCGCGCTTCTGATACAGTTGGTGTGACCGCTTAGGATGGCACCAGGTGCACCGGTTTGTGCGTCCCAGAGCCGCACCGTGTTGTCAAAACTGCCTGAGGCAATCTGCTGGCCACTTGGCGAAAACACCACACTTCTAACATGATGGGTGTGACCGCTTAGGATGGCACCAGGTGCACCGGTTTGTGCGTCCCAGAGCCGCACTGTCTTGTCGTCACTGCCCGAGGCAATCTGCTGGCCGCTTGGCGAAAACACCACGCTTCTAACAATGCTGGAGTGGCCGCTTAGGATGGCACCAGGTGCACCGGTTTGTGCGTCCCAGAGCCGCACTGTCTTGTCGGAACTGCCTGAGGCAATCTGCTGGCCGCTCGGCGAAAACACCACGCTTGTGACAAATCTGGTATGACCGATACATGCGCATGTCTTCTCCCAAGTTGCGGCGTCGTATAGGCTAATTGTGCCACTGTCGAGGCCCACGGCAAGTGTCTTCCCGTCCAGAGAGTACGCGCACGAGAAAACTTTGCTTTCTTCCTCAAGATACGGGTATTCGCCAAATCGGACGTCCTCCATCTGTGCGTTGCTCAAATCCGCCTGACGCAACCAGATGTTGCATAGGTTCGTGTTTCTCAAATCTGCTCCCTGTAGCTGACTTGAATCGAACTGTCCACCACTCAGGTCCGCGCCGGATATTTTGATACCTGCTAGATTGGCCCCGTTGAATAATACACCGGCCCGAACCAAGATAGTGATGGCGTTTGCTGCTGCTTGGCTTGCTGTATCGTCTGTTTTCGATTGCTCGACAAACTGATGAAGTCGTTCTCGGAACTCAGAATTGTCCTGCGCGTGCTCGGCTAAAAATTGGACAATCGACGGCTCGTTAACAAGGGTCCTTTGGCTTAGAGGGTGTTTGGCAAGATCTTGAGAAACATCAGACAGTGCCTCTGCACACTCGCTGGTCTCTTGTATGTGTCGAGAGTAAAAGTACTCTAACAACGACCGATGGAGGAACCGGTATTGGCCTCCTGAACGCGACAGCGGACTGGACTCTCGGAGGAGCGTGATATCTGGTTTTGGTCCAAAGAACTCGACCTTCCATGTCCCTTTGTCGTTTCTTTGCGTGTACTGGACAATTGGATTTCCATCCTGCTCTTTGAATATGGCAGCCGCGAGGTTCTTTAGAAATTCAATGGTGATCGCGGCAAAATCGTCCTCAAGTAGCTCCTGTCGTGCGTTGTCTGCCTCCACTGACAGTTTGATTGTCCCCAGTCGTCGTTCGCTGATGTCCAGCCATTGATCAATGAAAGAGTTGTAGAGCGTCAGGCGAGTCACTTTGATCTTGGCGATATCGGTTCCGTCCTTGACCACGCCTGGCAACGCTCTGAGCGATAGAGAAAGAAGAAAGGGATTCTTGACCAGCTCCATCAAGTTGGGGATCGACCTCAGCTTATCCATATAGGTTTCAGTGCTCCAGACGGGTCTATCACCAATCAGTCTGTGTACCTCTGGATCTCGCACAAACTGATCAATGTAGTCCTCAATCTGGTCTCTTGAGAAAGGAACAATGGCTGCCTCCGTGTACAGATTAACCGCAGCGGTATTGTACCGATCATTCTGTTGAGGGCGGAATCGGTCGCGGTAGCACTGTCCGAGATAGGTGCTCCTGCAGCTGATGATCATTTTTGTGTCTGCTTGTCCCTTTTGATTGAGCATATTCTCCGAGTGCAAGTTGACCTTGAGCTGCGTTTCGTCATACCCATCGCAAATCAGGATCATCTTCCGACTCTTCTTCAGCTCTTTGATCTTGTCCTCGTTGAATCCGTGGATCCGCAATTGTGCACCAATGATATCCCGATAGCTTTCGGCCACAGCAGGCAGGTTGATGAAGAGTGGTATGTGACCGCCTGGCTGGTATTTACTCCAAAGCTCCTGCTCAAGGTATCTGTTGAATGTTGATTTTCCCGCTCCTGAATCACCTAGCACCAAGAACACATGTCCGTCGCTCTCCAGGAACTCCTTGATCGTCTTCATGAGCGGTAGAGCATCCTTGTCGGAAGCCTGAAGGTTGGGTTTGGCCTGAGGAGAGATGTACACGGTCTGACTGTACTCCTGGAGTCGAGCAAGCCGGAGGTCGTTGAGATCGTACTCAAGGTAAGGTATATCTTGGGCAAGGGCCAAAAGTAGCGACTTCTTTGGGATAGGAAGGTGGGACCTCAAAGGGTAGGGATGTGTGACGATGGTATAGCCATTGTTCATTGGGACCTGCAGAAAGGGAAGGGTCACCTCTCTGACCGCACTTTCACGCACCTCCGAGATCTTGCCGAGAATGATCAGCATCCAGGACCTGACGCTCTCGTCCTTAGCCCAATCGGCATCATTCAAGTACAGATCTCCCAGAAAACTAACAGCCTGCTCACGGATGCAGGACTGCCATTCATCATCAATCGCAATCTCGCCCAGGAGCTGGTTGACGCCCCATTGGAATCGAGGATCGCGACGGCAAGGTGCCTCTCGGACCAGTTTGCTAAAATCATCTAATTGGCCTGCCCGGCAGAGAGCCGTAGCGGTAAGTACGGCAGGGTACCATGGATGCTTGTGGCCAGAGTCAAGGCCCGCTCTGAGACTATCGAACAGGCCACGCCCACTATCGATCAACGACCTGATCCCTTCGTAGCTGGACTTGGCAATCCCATAAGTCTCCTCGACAGTCTTTTGCATCTGTTTGAGCCCTTCGAATAGACCGTCAAAGTTTAACTGAATGACTCCCGACACCTTGATAAGGCTCTCTGCGGCACCTAAGGAGTATCGAATGATGGCTTGAAGAGCGGATTCGTCGTCTGGAACATACTGTAAGGCCTGAAATGCGTACAGTGCTTGATACATCAGATACGGGTCCGAGCTGGATTGCAATCCCGAGAGAACTGAGGCCAGGGGCTCTCTTTCCTCGACACGAGGTAGATCTTGGACTTTGTGCTCTGGTTCTGCCATGACATCAAGGAGGCGGGAGACAGCCAATGTTAAATGGTACTGATGCTCTAGCGACTGCTGATGGGTGTCTCCGAGGCGTTTTCTCAGGATACTCAAGATCTTGACAAGATCATCGGCGTCAAGATAGGTCGGCGCGGCGCACTGGACCAGCTGGACGAGACCTTGGAGCAGATCAACATCTAGAAGAACAGACTCTTGAAGCTCCGAAATGAAGTAGTTGAGCAACTTGCGGTAGTGTGCGTGATCGAGGACAGAGCCAAGGAGAACCACTTCAGACACAGCGACCGGATCCTTGACAGCATTCTTGATAAATTCCTCAACGATGCGTGACCCCAACCAGCGGAGGTGCTCTTGTTTGATTGGGTTCTGTTCAATGGCCTTGATCCACTCCTGCTCAGTACCATCGGACGGCGTTGTCCACAACGCTTCTCTTGTGAGATCTGAGGCACTCTCGAGACCTTCGCGCTGCAAGGGAGATGCCATGTTTCTCGGGAGAAGGGTGATGCATAAGACGAGCTGGGACGTGCTGTCGATACGTGCATCAAGTTTTGGTAATACGATTTCAGTGGATGTTTTGGTAACGTTCTCCGAGAAGACATTCAAACGAGTCCAAGTCGTGCCGATTGTGGGCTGTGACCCAGTTCCAGAGCTGCTGACTTTGAGACTGCAGACTTCAGAGGTGATGTCGGCGCTAGCAACTCGAGCGTGGCGGATCTTTGTCTTAGATGGACCATCTTGAACCATGACCTTATCCTCATGTTTGGTTGGCCGAAAGAAGTTTCGAAATATGTCCCGCTTCTTAGTCTTTTGGGAGGAGATGGATATACTCTCGCCGCCGGAACTCAAGCTGGCTTGCTGAGACGACACGGTTGCGGCGCCATGGCTGACAGATCGACCATGAGCAGTCAATGACGGCGTCAATGACTTGTTGGCAGATCGCCCGTTGTCAGGTGAAGTGTTTGGTGAATTGCTCATGGCGGTGGTCTTGATGTCGCATCCATCGCATATAGAAAGAATACGGTTAGCGCTTGCTATGAGCGAATGAAGATAGGCGCTAAGCTAAGCTATAGGTTGCTCTTACCCTCAGTAAAGTCAGAGCTACCAACTGCCAATAATGAGGAGAACAATGAAGAATTCAAAATCTCACAAAGAGGTTCAATGACAGTAGCACTGAGATGCTAAGGTATGCAAGCAAACACAATTGATCTTGTTAGCGACCATCCAAGTATCCATGGCTAATTCAGATTGCGTGTGTTCATGGGGCTTGCAATACCGGGAGAGAGACAAAAGAGTGAGCGTTCTCCAAGAGCGATAGCAGTATCTGTCGGTACCATATGTGGTCCTGATCAAACACCTTGTGCACTTTACAAGCCGACAGATGGCTCAGGAACAATGTCTTTGTACGCGAGAGTTCGATTCCCTGGTGGTCAACGATGGCTAATTCACAGCAAGATATCAAAGTTCACTATACGTGTTAGCGTGAAGTTGGCAGGGTAGGTATAGCTCAATATCACTCCACCCGACTCCATCCTCAAGCATAGCCTCACACTTACAGGTTCTTGATCGCAATTTTAGTGTTCTTTGGAAACTGGATATATCGATGAAGGGAGAGAACGGACAAATAAGACGGGAAAGAACAAGGTACGAAAAATTTGAAAACCGTGAGAGCAGCCCACAATCTTGATCTTCGCCCTCGAGCATTGGTTATCGCGAGCATGAATATGCAGGGGCATCTTGTATCAGCCACATACCGTTTGCTCGCTCTTGTAGTCTGAAATCGCGTCGACTGCGCTCCACAATTAGTTGCCAGCGCGACGGGCTTTCGAAGATGGTTGCGCTGAGCGCTGATCCGAACCACTATTTGTGCTCATGCAGTTCCTCACGCTCCTTACATCATCAACGCTGCTGATTGCCTGTGCTACTGTCGGATCTGTCAATCTTGTGTGAACTGCATGCGGTCTGAAACTGTCGCGCCCTAAGCCGCTGTTCGGAGTGAGACAAACGGCGTTTAAACATTAGTTGTTCTGAGAATCATTAGAAGATATATTTTTAGCGGTGATTATGTTGAAGCAGGCACTACGCGTGCTATCACTATAATCAACGTCGCATTGTCACTCAGTGGCATGTACTGGACAACTGGATTTCTGTTCTGTTATTTGAAGACGGCGGAAGCAAGGTCTTTCAAAAAAATTATGGCGGTGTCTACAAAGCCTTCTTCAAGTAGATCTTGTGGTACGTGCTTCTCGTGAGCGCCAAACTTGGTGGCCCTCAGACGGCGTTTGCTGATGTGTAACCACTGATCGTTGAAAGAGTTGTAGAAAGTCAGGCGAGTCACTCTAATCTTAGTGATATCTGTTCCGTTCTTGACCTCGACAGGCGACCTTAGGACAGTGAAAGAAGGGGATTCTTGACCAGCTCTATCAAATTTGGGATTAACCTCAGTTTATCCAAGTAGTTCTCAGTGCTCCAGATAGGTCAATCACCAATCAGTCTGTGTACCTCTTGAACTCGCACAAACTTATCAATGCAGGTCTAAACCTGGTCTATTGAGAAAGGAGCAATAGCAGCCTCCGTGTACAGATTAACTGCAGCGGTACTATACTGATTATTTTGTTGAGGACGGAATTGGTCGCGGTAGTCCTGTCCAAGATAGGTGCTCCTGCAGCCGATGCCCATCTTTTGGCGCATTCTTGATGACTACAAAGCGAGAAGGTTGTCGTGAGCTGTATTATTAGTTGCAATGGACACTTCCTGATATGCATATGATTTCAAGCGCTTTTCCAAACAAGAGTTGTTGCCGTCGTATTGAAAGCGCCTGCCTTTATTTTTGTTCGCTTCAAGTGCTTGCCAAGGTGCCTTTTACTCATCACTTCCTCCCAAACCACGGGAAGATGCGCAATTCTACTAACGAGGATTTACTAACCTATAGCCATGCTTCCTTGTAGTCCATTCGTCCGGGCAGATAGTCGCATGGTATTACCTCCCTTTTCCAAAAAGCATGTCTGGGTCGCAGCGAGGCTGAGCAGTCATCACAATTCCGCATGACGATCGAAAAATCGTACTAGCGGACCTTACCAAAGCATGGAGCCAAGGGCAGTGTTTAGCACTTGAGCACTTCTTGCGTCAACACAACGATTTCGCCATACCTCGAAATTTCGCTATAGCCATTAATGTGGAGATATACGACGCTGAACAATCTGTATTTCGTATCCAAATATATCTGTAAATCAACTTCAAGGGATGTACAGGTGCATGTGCACTTACTAACATACTCTGGTACTATAATGTATGAAAATATTGCCAGTTACATACCTGCATCGGTCTCAATTGTCGAGTTGGCTCCGGTTTCTCAAACTTCGCAACTTCAGACTTGATCCATGGGATAAATGGCTTGATGAACGTGTAGTATTGGAAAGTGTCCTTTTCGCCACACCGGTACCCGTTACCAGGACCGCGAACCAATGCCGCAACATGCACGTCCTTGTCTGAGCCAGAATAGAGTGGACCACCCGAATCGCCACGACAAGAAGAGTAACCGTTGTCTATACCACATACCTGTGTGCTAGGGTTGAAAACAGCTTTTCTGTTGATTTGTGCCTCGCATTCAGCCTTATCTCCAATGGTCACTTGAACCTTGAGTAAGATGTCAGATTCATCACCTTCCGCACTTGTCGCTAAAAACAGATAAAAAAATCTTAAGCATGAAGGAATGTCTACAACCGTGCGACAAGATATCATAACTCTTCGACCTACCACCATAACCGGCTACAGTCAGCTCAGACCCGGCTTCGGTGTAGGACGTCCCCTCGAATGAGGCATATGGACCATCAACTTTCTCTGAGAGGAAGACGACAGCAGTGTCGCCGAATCTGGGTATCTTGTTGAACTCTGGATGCATGACAGTCTTCGCAACCTTCAGGTGATTGCCTTTGAATTTCTCGACACCACCAAGATATACGTGGTCGACCTGTTAAGGGAGTGGATTTCAAAGAACAACTTTAGCAAATTAGGTGAATCGCTGCAAGTGAGTGGAAGCTTAGTATTATTGTGTATGCTTACAGGATGGAGAGTACAATGCGCGGCTATAACAAAAGGAGAGATGATCTGTCAATAATCTAACTAAAGTGTACGTTACAACAGTGACAGATAGTTCATTACCTGTCAAAACAGTCTGCGGTCCGACGAGAACACCCCCGCCACTAGGCAGTTCCGAAACAGGTGAAACATTCGTAGACAGTTGCGCAAAGACCGGAAGTTCGCCCTGCTTGACAGGTGTGCCATTCACAATGCGTTTGTCAAGTGGAATACTTGAGATCGTAGTGGTAGCGGCCAAAGTGAGAAGGATAGCCGTGATGCTTCGGAGATACATTGTCGAAGGATTGAAGTGGCAGTGGTAGACAAGGTCTGAGAAGAGAATGGCTCATGAGATGAGGAGGGCCAAAGAGTTACACCTGCCTTTATATATTGCTTTGGTAGGTCACCTTAGTAAACCTCGACTGTTGAGAATAGATAGAGGCGCGTATCGCTATAAAATAGTTACGCCACAAATCACTAACAAAATGTTCACGGACCACCAAGGTATCGCGACATGGATCCTCAGAAAGAGTCGCGAGAGATAATTCTAAATTTACGGCCTGCGCTGTAGCAAACAGTGGCTAGTATGGTCGCAGGTCGGCCTGAGGACTGTTTCATGCCTATTCTCTACCAATACAGCGTTTCAATTTAAACATTCTACTTCGATCCTTTTAAAGGTGGATTTTTAGGTCGACAGCTCAAGTACGAATGCAAGGTAGTACTATAACGAGCCCTCACTGAACGACAAACTTGGCCTGCTAGTCCAGGGGAGATGGGCCGTCATTGTTCAGTCTAGTAAAACTTTTCTGCCGTACGGGCGCTTGAAGCTATGCCCAATCTCCTCAAGCCATTGCGCTGCCAGTGACCCATGCTCGGAACACAGGGCATTTATAACAGCAAGAGCAATACTTTGTCAGAAAATACCACAGAACATAAACTCACGATCTGCGCCTTTTTTTCTCGTCGTTCATGTCTACAAGCAAGCGCCTGGAGTAGATCCATGCAGGCTTCGACGCGAGCATTCCAGTAGCAGACCGTTGCGAACCAGCCAACAAGGAGAGCTCTTGAACGGTGCTGTGGAATGTATCCAGTGATATGAAGCGGTAACATCGTCATGGTTCGCACGTACGACTATTTACTTTGCCGAAATGCACAGATGAATGGTGCGCAAGTGAAAACACTTTCTCTGCAGCATAGGCTAAATCTGGGACTATTAATACATCTTTTGGTCAATTGTTCCCCAAATGCCACTATCGCGAGTTGAAGCAAGCGTTGAAGCCGTTGGACGATCAGAAATGGGCACTGACGTTGGTCAAGCATTGTTGTGCAATTCCAGTCAAGGAGCCCAGCACGCACCCTGGATCGAAGAGTACAGCTGCTCCAGGTCCTTCTCTCAACGATGCCCTTCCAACGCCAGTCGCTGTCGCCCTGGATGCCCTTGCAGGCACATTCTTCTATGCCTCTAGCAATGTTGCATTCATGAGCTCTTTTATTTCATTTTTTTGGTTTATATTTTA
Source organism: Mortierella alpina (assembly GCA_029449245.1). NCBI lineage: Eukaryota > Fungi > Mortierellomycota > Mortierellomycetes > Mortierellales > Mortierellaceae > Mortierella > Mortierella alpina. The sequence continues at coordinate 1,448,076 of JANATF010000001.1, read as the reverse complement.
CAAAATAATATTGTGCCCGCGCGCGCGCAGAAAAAGAGAGAAATGATACGGCGCCGGCAAATCAAGCACGGTCTGTGTTCAGGCCTGCTAGCTACTCACTGCAAACAACTCTCATGTTCCTCCTCGTCGTCCGCTCTATACGCATCCTCACTTCAGCCCGGTCTTTCGTCTCGTCCGTCTTCTCTGCTCTGCTCTGTTCCATGCTCTACTCTTCTTCATCGTCCGAGTACTTGGGACTCCTCGACTTTCCCTGTCCAGGTGCTCCCTGGCGAGGTGTCGATGATCCGTTGCTACCAGCTCCATATGCAGGTCGGCCAGGTGTGGCTGCTCCTCCGGCTGCTCCTCCTGCGCCATAGAGCGGCGAGAACGACGGCGTCGCGTTGGACGAGTAGCTGGGAGAGTAGCTGGGACTGGCTGGAGAGTAGCTGGGACTCGTTGGCGAGTAGCTTGGGCTCGCTGGCGAGTACGACGGAGACGTGGGAGAGTAGCTCGGGCTCGTAGGCGAATACGAGGGTGACGTAGGCGAGTACGATGGCGACGTAGGCGAGTACGAGGGTGATGTGGGAGAGTACGATGGAGACGTGGGCGAGTACGAAGGCGACGTAGGCGAGTACGACGGAGACGTCGGCGAGTAGCTTGGGCTCGTAGGTGAATACGATGGCGACGTGGGCGAGTACGATGGCGACGTGGGAGAGTACGCCGGCGAGGTCGCACCATAGCCATGACTCGTCGGCGAGTAGCTCGGGCTCGTGGGAGAGTACGAGGGCGATGTGGGCGAGTAGCTTGGGCTCGTAGGCGAGTACGACGGCGACGTGGGTGAATACGACGGCGAAGTGGGCGAGTACGACGGTGACGTGGGCGAGTACGAGGGCGATGTGGGTGAGTATGACGGCGACGTCGGCGAGTAGTTGGGCGACGTGGGCGAGTACGACGGCGACGTCGGGCTGTATCCAGGGCTGGTCGCATACATCGGTGAGCTGGGAGAGTACCCTGGCGACGATGGCGAGTATCCAGGACTGGTCGCGCCATATGGACTGGCTGCATCCCATGTGCCGGCTCCCAGCGGCGAGCTCGCGCCAGAGTTGCCCATCGGCGAGAACACCGCATCCATAGGCGATCCAGGGTGCGAAAAGTCCACATACTGCGGCGATCGGCCATCGTACGGTGTCATCTGCGACGCCATAGTGTCGCCACCCATGCCCATACCCATGCCCGCTCCCATTCCCATCATTCCCGGTCGAGGACCCTCCACCACTGTGCTCAGCATCTTCTCGTCCAGCATCAGGTCAAACTCGCCCGTTCCCAGCGGCGCCAGCTGACCCAGCATGATATTCTCAGCAACTCCCTTGCAGTCATCCAGCTCTCCAACAGCAGCTGCCTCCATCAGAATCTCCACCGTCTCCTCGAACGAGCACCGCATCAACGCTCCTGTCTCGGCTCGGTTGATACCGTGGCGCGTAATAGCCATCAGATGGCCGCGATGCGTCATCACATCACACAGCAGCGACAAGTGCCGGTAGTTGACATAGGAACCATCAAACTCAATGACTCCACGCAACTCCTTCAGCAGCGCCTGGCGAGCCGCCTCGATACCGAGCACAGACATCACCTCTCCACAGTTGTTCGAATACGTGCGTGTGGCATCCACATCCTCCTCGCACATGACCGCCTTCAGGTTCGATCCCGACGTTTCCAGATGCCACTGCTCCTGAGTCGCAAATGTGCCGTCCGCTTGGATAAAGATCCTCTTCTTCTCCACCATGTACACACGCGCAATGTTCTTGATACCGCGCAGTCCAATCGAGCTCAGCAAGCTGCTCTCAATCTTCTTCAGGAACACATCCTCCTCCTCCTGCACCTCTCCTTGCTTGTCTCCTCCCTCTTCGCTGATAATGCGGCAGCGGATGATCAGCTTCTCGGCATTGTCATCAGAGCAGATGCACATCAGGTCGCGCTGGAAGTCCTCCGAGATCTTGTTGGACACATCCGCCATCGTCAGCTTCTTGTCCAGCATCATCTTGCGGTTCAGCTCAATACGAAGCAACCAAGGCGACGTGCGCGCCAGGTTCAGGTCGTCGTCTGGCATGGCATAGTATGCCGACACAAAGTCCTGATCCTCCTCAATGTTGGTGTTCTCTGGGTCTGGATCGTAGTGAATCTCGGTCGCAGACGTGACCTTGCGCAGGTTGGTGTACTCTAGCGCAACCTGGACCTGCTTGGCACGCTCCATGTTGTGTGCACAGTCCTGGCTCAGGTACACATTCAGCGACGGCGTCTTGATGTTGGTCGCCACGTTGATAATTTCCTTCAGACGCGGCACTCCCAGCGTCACGTTCTTGGACGACACTCCTGCATAATGGAACGTATTCAGCGTCATCTGCGTCGCGGGCTCTCCAATCGACTGCGCCGCAACCGTTCCAACCATCTCGCCTGGGTTGACCATCGCATGTGCGAACCGCGATCCAATCTCACCCACAACCCAGTCAAACGCCTCGCGCGTCAGGTGGAACTCCTCAATCACCCTGCGCACTGCCAGCGTCGACCGCACCAGCATGCGGAACAGCAGCGTGGCGTTGTCCTGTGCCTCCATACTGATGCGATCCGTGCCGCGCACAACAATCAGCTGCTTCTCCAAGTTCTTGACACTCTGCAAGATGTGACGCGGATCGAGATCACTAGGTCGCTTGTGGTCAACGTGGAACATTTGCTTCGAGTTCCAGATGTAGCGCTGGATGTTGGTCGGCATGGGCCAGCCATCGTCGCCCTCTGGGAAGATGTAGTTGCGGAGCAAATGACGATCCGACTCTAGCTGCTTGAACTCTTGCTCTAGAAGCGTCTGCATGTCGGGCTCGCCACGCTTGGCCGCCTCCGCATCGGCCTCCTCGATTCCCTTGAGAACAGAGTAGTCCAGTGCGCCAGACTTGAACCCGCGGTTCTTGTCCATCAGATCCACATGGTACTTCTTGTCAAACATCGTGTTCGACATCTTGACCGTGTCCAGTCGCTGTCTCTCGACATGACAAGCATCCATACCATCCTCTCCGTAGCAGAACTGGATAACATGGCCCAGCGAGTTGCGCACCGTGCCGTCGTACTTGACCATCACATCCTCCAGAGCCTTGACCAAACGACGCTGAATGTAACCAGTTTCGGCAGTCTTGACAGCAGTATCAATCAAACCTATGGAGTTGTGAAAGGTGAGACGAAGAAGAGACCATAGCGAGTTAGTCACCTGTATTAGGAATGTGGAAGGTAGGAAGCCCTTGGTCGGTCATTATCACTTTACCTTCACGACCTCCCATGGCGTGGAAAAAGAACTCTTGAGGGGTCAGACCACGAAGGTACGAATTCTCGACGAAACCTCGACTCTCGGGCGAGTGATCATCCTTGGTAAAGTGAGGCAGAGTCCTGTACTTGAATCCGAACGGGATACGCTTACCCTCAACGTTCTGCTGACCCACACACGCCGTCATCTGCGAAACGTTGATGAACGATCCCTTCGATCCTGAAATGACCATCTGCTTGACGTTGTTGTCTTCCTTCAAACTTCCCTGCGCCATCTTACCGGCGTCGTCACGGGCCGTGTTCAACGCCCTGTTCACCAGCGATTCGAACGTCTCTCTCAGCGTCATACCGGGCTTGCACTCCAGTTTGTCCTGCTGCGCTTGCATAATCAGATCGTTCACGCTCAGCGTTGCGGCGTTGATAATGTCCGTGATCCTCTGGACCGTGTGTGCATCAGCAACCGTATCTCCGATACCGATACTGAATCCATAGTGCAGCAGCCAGTAGTTCACCAGCGTCTGGCATCCGTTAAAGAACATCTTGGCCACCTCAGGCCCATGCTGGTTCATAATGACGTGGATCAGACCGCCTCCAGATGTACCGACCGTCTTTTTGCACACAATACCGCAGATCAGCTCGCCATTCTCCACAATGACCTTGGTGTCTCCAGGAGAAATGTCGCTCTTCTCGTTATCGGGATGGGTCGAGTGGAAGGTGATACAGTTGATGCCCTTGGGGATAATCATGCTCACCATCTGCTTTCCCGTCCACAGCGGCTTGGGCTTTAGGATCGCCGGCGTCGGCAAGAATCCCTCCCACCCGGGCACCCACATCACCAGGTTCATCACCATCTCCTTGGTCAGGAAGCAGTCGCGCTTGGTGAACTTGCGGATACCGCAAAGCGTGTCCTGCACAATACCCATGACCGGCTTGTTCGACTGCGGCGACACAATCTGGCGGGGGACCATGCAAATCTCGGTAATCTCGGCACGTGTCTCCACAGACTGGGGGACGTGCAAGTTCATCTCATCTCCATCGAAATCAGCGTTGTAGGGCGACGTGACCGAGAGATTGAGGCGGAAGGTGGAGTAGGGCATGACTCGGATCTTGTGTCCCATCATCGACATCTTGTGTAGAGACGGCTGTCGGTTGAAGATAACAACATCTCCGTCATTGATGTGGCGCTCGACCTTCCAACCCAACTGCAGTGGTACTTCACGCTTGTTCCACCGCAAGTCAATACGCTGTCCATCGTCACGGATCACATAAACCGCACCGGGATGCTCTGTGGGGCCATTCCTGACCAGCTCCTGGAGTTTGTCAATATTGTATGGCGTGACCAGCTCTGGGTACGTGAGCGTCCGTGCAATGCTGCGGGGGACACCAACCTCGTCAATCGACAAGTTTGGATCTCCTGTAATGACTGTACGGGCCGAGAAGTCCACACGCTTTCCCATCAAGTTTCCACGAAGACGACCCTCCTTGCCCTTCAGACGAGCACGGATCGACTTTAACTATAGTGTATAGATGATAGATGCGCAAGAGTATAACAAGAACAGATATAATGAGTACAGGTATGAGAGCAATGGTTTTTGATTTTTTCGCCGCCCCGCATTGGGCAGGTCATTGCAGCTGCAGGCACATGTCACTTACCGGTCGTCCGTTCTTGTGTGCTGCTGGGGGCTGGCCAGCAATGTCATTGTCCATATAAGTCGCAACGTGGTACTGGAGCAGCTGCTCGTGCTGCTGGATCAAATGTGCAGGTGTGCCGTCCTGTGCGCAGCGGTACACGTCCGCGTTGGTCTTGATGATTGCAAACAGCTTGTGCGTCAGATCATCCTCTCCTGTGCTCGATCCGTCCATCTGAATACTGGGACGAACTGCCAACGGCGGAATCGGCAGCACTGTCATGATCATCCATTCGGGTCGTGCAAACTCGGGTGAGAGTCCCATAGCCTCAATGTCTGCGTCCGAAATGCGCTTCAGGATGTGGTAAGCATCGCTTGGCGTGAGTGTCCGCTTGCCCTCGGGTTGCGAGTCCTATTGATATCGGGATCGGTTGAACCAGGGTGGTTTAGCACAATGGCAAAACTTCTCGCTCTACGCTATGATCATGCACGATCCAAGCTACTCTTCTCGGCACTAGTATCCAGTCATTAAAAAGTACTTACATCGTTGGCATTAGCCTTGAAGTTGACGCTCAGTCCGAGTCCTTCCTTGCGGAAAATAGGCTGGCGATGTCCACATCCTCCGTGGGACTTCTTCTTTGGTTGCTGGTTACCAAACTCGTCCATCTCCATAGTGTCGTCGCCCATTTCGCCATCAATGTCATCGCCACCCTCACAGACCATCTTTGTCTTGGCCAGCTCCCACACTGCCTTCAGGCGGACCTTGGGATCTCTGATACGGCGTGCTCTGACAAATTTGCTGTTGTTCTAGTTATCACACACCAGGAGTACAAGGAGCGAGGAAAAGATATCAAGACGGTGGTCTGTTAGTGCTTCGCCACCAAAAGTCACTAGAACGCAAGCCATCTACAGTCCGAAGGATTGCTCTCTCTCTCTCTCTTCCTCTCTCTCGCTGTCTTTTTTCCCGCCATTTCTGCCGCGTTGCTTACATCGTCCACCTTGAGTTTTGAGCAAGAGTAGCACACACACTCGAGGATCTTTTTGACCTTTGTCAGGAAACCTGTAATAGTGCGGAGCAAAATTAAAGAGGTGGATATGTCAGCCAGAGTGAATTCGTTTTTTACTTTTGTGCCAAATGGCGACCATTGAGCGCCTTCGTCTCTGTGTTTACCATTCAGATACACGGGCTTGGCCAGCTCGATGTGTCCAAAGTGTCCGGGGCACTCGGCCATGCCCTCGGAGCAGGTCTGGCACTTGAAGTTGCGGTTGATGGTACCCATCCTGGGATCATGCAGACCGCCGATCTTGGGTCTCTTTGTGCCCTCATCAATCAGCTCTGCGTGCTCGATCTTGGCCACTGACATGTTTTTCTATTGGTCAACAAGAGCAGGCAACACAGGTGGGTATGCCATATTCAACTCGATCATCAAGGCAATCACGCATTGTTTTGTGCATCGTCGAACGGCATCATCAACACACTTTCTTTGCCTCAACAAGTGCCAACAGCGCGTGAAGAGAGATATGTGTGGGATGCGTGCAGACATCAAAGGAGATGCTGAGCATTGGGCACGACAACAGGTGTTCACAAGGGGATCCTAATCACTCAACGTACAATTTCCTCTGGCGACAGAATACCAAACTGGACACAGTCGACGCGCCGCAAAGGCGCGGACGAGTACGTGAATCTGCTGCCGCTCATCGTGAGGCTGCCTTTGGATCCTCGGGGGGATGGCTCGGGTGCTCAGAAAGGTTGTTAGGTAGTTCAGGCGAGAGAGGTAACACCCTAACAGGGGCAGGGGGAATCGAAGAGGCGGGGAGGGTGGATGTTCCTGTTTGTTCGTGTCACAGACTACAAAAGGGCGAAGGAGGACAGCGTCGGATGCAAAGGGATACGGTATGGAGAGGTGAGGCGGATTCAGCACGAGCAGCCACGGTCGAGAATGATGCTTCCACAGAGAGAGGCGGTGGATGTGTGTCTGTGAACGAGGCCAGGATGGAAGCGAGGTCAGCGTCCTGGGCTGCAAGTGAGTTTTGTCACTTTTGTGCCAGGCGGAGTCGATGCGGGGTACAGCTTGATCGCAAGTGCAGTGGGGTGACGCAGCTATAAAAAGTCGACCGTGCCCGCATTGTTTGCTCTTATTTTTTTCTCTTCTCTTTGCTCGTTGTCTTTCCTTCCTGTTCTTTTGCTTTTCTTTTTTATCTGAGTTCTGTGGAATCAAGGCTGCTGATCCGCCTGCTTGTTTCTTGTCTTCTGCTGCATCGGCCATCACCTGGAGACCCTGAACGAAATCAGACGCCAGAACAAACAGCAGCTGCATTGGGGAGCCTCTCGTTCTACACATCACTGCGACTCTTGTCTGGATCTGCACATCAGCCAACGCACCACTTGGCATAAGAGGCCATCCTCTAGTCGGCTGAACCGCCTCTGCATCCGCATCACTTTACTGTGCCGCACATCCGCCTGTTGCCTCATCCACACAGACCTTATCTTCAGCACTGCTCCTCAACCGCAGTCGTTGGCCACTGTCTTGAAAAAGCGCAGCGTTTAAGGGCTTCAGCCAACCACACCTCACGATGAGCGGCAGCAGATTCACGTACTCGTCCGCGCCTTTGCGGCGCGTCGACTGTGTCCAGTTTGGTATTCTGTCGCCAGAGGAAATTGTACGTTGAGTGATTAGGATCCCCTTGTGAACACCTGTTGTCGTGCCCAATGCTCAGCATCTCCTTTGATGTCTGCACGCATCCCACACATATCTCTCTTCACGCGCTGTTGGCACTTGTTGAGGCAAAGAAAGTGTGTTGATGATGCCGTTCGACGATGCACAAAACAATGCGTGATTGCCTTGATGATCGAGTTGAATATGGCATACCCACCTGTGTTGCCTGCTCTTGTTGACCAATAGAAAAACATGTCAGTGGCCAAGATCGAGCACGCAGAGCTGATTGATGAGGGCACAAAGAGACCCAAGATCGGCGGTCTGCATGATCCCAGGATGGGTACCATCAACCGCAACTTCAAGTGCCAGACCTGCTCCGAGGGCATGGCCGAGTGCCCCGGACACTTTGGACACATCGAGCTGGCCAAGCCCGTGTATCTGAATGGTAAACACAGAGACGAAGGCGCTCAATGGTCGCCATTTGGCACAAAAGTAAAAAACGAATTCACTCTGGCTGACATATCCACCTCTTTAATTTTGCTCCGCACTATTACAGGTTTCCTGACAAAGGTCAAAAAGATCCTCGAGTGTGTGTGCTACTCTTGCTCAAAACTCAAGGTGGACGATGTAAGCAACGCGGCAGAAATGGCGGGAAAAAAGACAGCGAGAGAGAGGAAGAGAGAGAGAGAGAGCAATCCTTCGGACTGTAGATGGCTTGCGTTCTAGTGACTTTTGGTGGCGAAGCACTAACAGACCACCGTCTTGATATCTTTTCCTCGCTCCTTGTACTCCTGGTGTGTGATAACTAGAACAACAGCAAATTTGTCAGAGCACGCCGTATCAGAGATCCCAAGGTCCGCCTGAAGGCAGTGTGGGAGCTGGCCAAGACAAAGATGGTCTGTGAGGGTGGCGATGACATTGATGGCGAAATGGGCGACGACACTATGGAGATGGACGAGTTTGGTAACCAGCAACCAAAGAAGAAGTCCCACGGAGGATGTGGACATCGCCAGCCTATTTTCCGCAAGGAAGGACTCGGACTGAGCGTCAACTTCAAGGCTAATGCCAACGATGTAAGTACTTTTTAATGACTGGATACTAGTGCCGAGAAGAGTAGCTTGGATCGTGCATGATCATAGCGTAGAGCGAGAAGTTTTGCCATTGTGCTAAACCACCCTGGTTCAACCGATCCCGATATCAATAGGACTCGCAACCCGAGGGCAAGCGGACACTCACGCCAAGCGATGCTTACCACATCCTGAAGCGCATTTCGGACGCAGACATTGAGGCTATGGGACTCTCACCCGAGTTTGCACGACCCGAATGGATGATCATGACAGTGCTGCCGATTCCGCCGTTGGCAGTTCGTCCCAGTATTCAGATGGACGGATCGAGCACAGGAGAGGATGATCTGACGCACAAGCTGTTTGCAATCATCAAGACCAACGCGGACGTGTACCGCTGCGCACAGGACGGCACACCTGCACATTTGATCCAGCAGCACGAGCAGCTGCTCCAGTACCACGTTGCGACTTATATGGACAATGACATTGCTGGCCAGCCCCCAGCAGCACACAAGAACGGACGACCGGTAAGTGACATGTGCCTGCAGCTGCAATGACCTGCCCAATGCGGGGCGGCGAAAAAATCAAAAACCATTGCTCTCATACCTGTACTCATTATATCTGTTCTTGTTATACTCTTGCGCATCTATCATCTATACACTATAGTTAAAGTCGATCCGTGCTCGTCTGAAGGGCAAGGAGGGTCGTCTTCGTGGAAACTTGATGGGAAAGCGTGTGGACTTCTCGGCCCGTACAGTCATTACAGGAGATCCAAACTTGTCGATTGACGAGGTTGGTGTCCCCCGCAGCATTGCACGGACGCTCACGTACCCAGAGCTGGTCACGCCATACAATATTGACAAACTCCAGGAGCTGGTCAGGAATGGCCCCACAGAGCATCCCGGTGCGGTTTATGTGATCCGTGACGATGGACAGCGTATTGACTTGCGGTGGAACAAGCGTGAAGTACCACTGCAGTTGGGTTGGAAGGTCGAGCGCCACATCAATGACGGAGATGTTGTTATCTTCAACCGACAGCCGTCTCTACACAAGATGTCGATGATGGGACACAAGATCCGAGTCATGCCCTACTCCACCTTCCGCCTCAATCTCTCGGTCACGTCGCCCTACAACGCTGATTTCGATGGAGATGAGATGAACTTGCACGTCCCCCAGTCTGTGGAGACACGTGCCGAGATTACCGAGATTTGCATGGTCCCCCGCCAGATTGTGTCGCCGCAGTCGAACAAGCCGGTCATGGGTATTGTGCAGGACACGCTTTGCGGTATCCGCAAGTTCACCAAGCGCGACTGCTTCCTGACCAAGGAGATGGTGATGAACCTGGTGATGTGGGTGCCCGGGTGGGAGGGATTCTTGCCGACGCCGGCGATCCTAAAGCCCAAGCCGCTGTGGACGGGAAAGCAGATGGTGAGCATGATTATCCCCAAGGGCATCAACTGTATCACCTTCCACTCGACCCATCCCGATAACGAGAAGAGCGACATTTCTCCTGGAGACACCAAGGTCATTGTGGAGAATGGCGAGCTGATCTGCGGTATTGTGTGCAAAAAGACGGTCGGTACATCTGGAGGCGGTCTGATCCACGTCATTATGAACCAGCATGGGCCTGAGGTGGCCAAGATGTTCTTTAACGGATGCCAGACGCTGGTGAACTACTGGCTGCTGCACTATGGATTCAGTATCGGTATCGGAGATACGGTTGCTGATGCACACACGGTCCAGAGGATCACGGACATTATCAACGCCGCAACGCTGAGCGTGAACGATCTGATTATGCAAGCGCAGCAGGACAAACTGGAGTGCAAGCCCGGTATGACGCTGAGAGAGACGTTCGAATCGCTGGTGAACAGGGCGTTGAACACGGCCCGTGACGACGCCGGTAAGATGGCGCAGGGAAGTTTGAAGGAAGACAACAACGTCAAGCAGATGGTCATTTCAGGATCGAAGGGATCGTTCATCAACGTTTCGCAGATGACGGCGTGTGTGGGTCAGCAGAACGTTGAGGGTAAGCGTATCCCGTTCGGATTCAAGTACAGGACTCTGCCTCACTTTACCAAGGATGATCACTCGCCCGAGAGTCGAGGTTTCGTCGAGAATTCGTACCTTCGTGGTCTGACCCCTCAAGAGTTCTTTTTCCACGCCATGGGAGGTCGTGAAGGTAAAGTGATAATGACCGACCAAGGGCTTCCTACCTTCCACATTCCTAATACAGGTGACTAACTCGCTATGGTCTCTTCTTCGTCTCACCTTTCACAACTCCATAGGTTTGATTGATACTGCTGTCAAGACTGCCGAAACTGGTTACATTCAGCGTCGTTTGGTCAAGGCTCTGGAGGATGTGATGGTCAAGTACGACGGCACGGTGCGCAACTCGCTGGGCCATGTTATCCAGTTCTGCTACGGAGAGGATGGTATGGATGCTTGTCATGTCGAGAGACAGCGACTGGACACGGTCAAGATGTCGAACACGATGTTTGACAAGAAGTACCATGTGGATCTGATGGACAAGAACCGCGGGTTCAAGTCTGGCGCACTGGACTACTCTGTTCTCAAGGGAATCGAGGAGGCCGATGCGGAGGCGGCCAAGCGTGGCGAGCCCGACATGCAGACGCTTCTAGAGCAAGAGTTCAAGCAGCTAGAGTCGGATCGTCATTTGCTCCGCAACTACATCTTCCCAGAGGGCGACGATGGCTGGCCCATGCCGACCAACATCCAGCGCTACATCTGGAACTCGAAGCAAATGTTCCACGTTGACCACAAGCGACCTAGTGATCTCGATCCGCGTCACATCTTGCAGAGTGTCAAGAACTTGGAGAAGCAGCTGATTGTTGTGCGCGGCACGGATCGCATCAGTATGGAGGCACAGGACAACGCCACGCTGCTGTTCCGCATGCTGGTGCGGTCGACGCTGGCAGTGCGCAGGGTGATTGAGGAGTTCCACCTGACGCGCGAGGCGTTTGACTGGGTTGTGGGTGAGATTGGATCGCGGTTCGCACATGCGATGGTCAACCCAGGCGAGATGGTTGGAACGGTTGCGGCGCAGTCGATTGGAGAGCCCGCGACGCAGATGACGCTGAATACGTTCCATTATGCAGGAGTGTCGTCCAAGAACGTGACGCTGGGAGTGCCGCGTCTGAAGGAAATTATCAACGTGGCGACCAACATCAAGACGCCGTCGCTGAATGTGTACCTGAGCCAGGACTGTGCACACAACATGGAGCGTGCCAAGCAGGTCCAGGTTGCGCTAGAGTACACCAACCTGCGCAAGGTCACGTCTGCGACCGAGATTCACTACGATCCAGACCCAGAGAACACCAACATTGAGGAGGATCAGGACTTTGTGTCGGCATACTATGCCATGCCAGACGACGACCTGAACCTGGCGCGCACGTCGCCTTGGTTGCTTCGTATTGAGCTGAACCGCAAGATGATGCTGGACAAGAAGCTGACGATGGCGGATGTGTCCAACAAGATCTCGGAGGACTTCCAGCGCGACCTGATGTGCATCTGCTCTGATGACAATGCCGAGAAGCTGATCATCCGCTGCCGCATTATCAGCGAAGAGGGAGGAGACAAGCAAGGAGAGGTGCAGGAGGAGGAGGATGTGTTCCTGAAGAAGATTGAGAGCAGCTTGCTGAGCTCGATTGGACTGCGCGGTATCAAGAACATTGCGCGTGTGTACATGGTGGAGAAGAAGAGGATCTTTATCCAAGCGGACGGCACATTTGCGACTCAGGAGCAGTGGCATCTGGAAACGTCGGGATCGAACCTGAAGGCGGTCATGTGCGAGGAGGATGTGGATGCCACACGCACGTATTCGAACAACTGTGGAGAGGTGATGTCTGTGCTCGGTATCGAGGCGGCTCGCCAGGCGCTGCTGAAGGAGTTGCGTGGAGTCATTGAGTTTGATGGTTCCTATGTCAACTACCGGCACTTGTCGCTGCTGTGTGATGTGATGACGCATCGCGGCCATCTGATGGCTATTACGCGCCACGGTATCAACCGAGCCGAGACAGGAGCGTTGATGCGGTGCTCGTTCGAGGAGACGGTGGAGATTCTGATGGAGGCAGCTGCTGTTGGAGAGCTGGATGACTGCAAGGGAGTTGCTGAGAATATCATGCTGGGTCAGCTGGCGCCGCTGGGAACGGGCGAGTTTGACCTGATGCTGGACGAGAAGATGCTGAGCACAGTGGTGGAGGGTCCTCGACCGGGAATGATGGGAATGGGAGCGGGCATGGGTATGGGCATGGGTGGCGACACTATGGCGTCGCAGATGACACCGTACGATGGCCGATCGCCGCAGTATGTGGACTTTTCGCACCCTGGATCGCCCATGGATGCGGTGTTCTCGCCGATGGGCAACTCTGGCGCGAGCTCGCCGCTGGGAGCCGGCACATGGGATGCAGCCAGTCCATATGGCGCGACCAGTCCTGGATACTCGCCATCGTCGCCAGGGTACTCTCCCAGCTCGCCGATGTATGCGACCAGCCCTGGATACAGCCCGACGTCGCCGTCGTACTCGCCCACGTCGCCCAACTACTCGCCGACGTCGCCGTCATACTCACCCACATCGCCCTCGTACTCGCCCACGTCACCATCGTACTCGCCCACTTCGCCGTCGTATTCACCCACGTCGCCGTCGTACTCGCCTACGAGCCCAAGCTACTCGCCCACATCGCCCTCGTACTCTCCCACGAGCCCGAGCTACTCGCCGACGAGTCATGGCTATGGTGCGACCTCGCCGGCGTACTCTCCCACGTCACCATCGTACTCGCCCACGTCGCCATCGTATTCACCTACGAGCCCAAGCTACTCGCCGACGTCTCCGTCGTACTCGCCTACGTCGCCTTCGTACTCGCCCACGTCTCCATCGTACTCTCCCACATCGCCATCGTACTCGCCTACTTCGCCATCGTACTCGCCTACGTCACCCTCGTATTCGCCTACGAGCCCGAGCTACTCTCCCACGTCTCCGTCGTACTCGCCAGCGAGCCCAAGCTACTCGCCAACGAGTCCCAGCTACTCTCCAGCCAGTCCCAGCTACTCTCCCAGCTACTCGTCCAACGCGACGCCGTCGTTCTCGCCGCTCTATGGCGCAGGAGGAGCAGCCGGAGGAGCAGCCACACCTGGCCGACCTGCATATGGAGCTGGTAGCAACGGATCATCGACACCTCGCCAGGGAGCACCTGGACAGGGAAAGTCGACGAGTCCCAAGTACTCGGACGATGAAGAAGAGTAGAGCATGGAACAGAGCAGAGCAGAGAAGACGGACGAGACGAAAGACCGGGCTGAAGTGAGGATGCGTATAGAGCGGACGACGAGGAGGAACATGAGAGTTGTTTGCAGTGAGTAGCTAGCAGGCCTGAACACAGACCGTGCTTGATTTGCCGGCGCCATATCATTTCTCTCTTTTTCTGCGCGCGCGCGGGCACAATATTATTTTGTAAAATATAAACCAAAAAAATGAAATAAAAGAGCTCATGAATGCAACATTGCTAGAGGCATAGAAGAATGTGCCTGCAAGGGCATCCAGGGCGACAGCGACTGGCGTTGGAAGGGCATCGTTGAGAGAAGGACCTGGAGCAGCTGTACTCTTCGATCCAGGGTGCGTGCTGGGCCTCTTGACTGGAATTGCACAACAATGCTTGACCAACGTCAGTGCACATTTCTGATCGTCCAACGGCTTCAACGCGTGCTTTAACTCGCGATAATGGCATTTGGGGAACAATTAACCAAAAGATGTATAATAGTATCAGATTTAGCCTTTGTTGCAGAGAAAATGTTTTTCACTTGCGCACAATTCATCTGTGCCTTTCGGCAAAGTAAATAGTCGTACGCGCGAACCATGACGATGTTACCGCCTCATATCACTGGATACATTCGACAGCACCGTTCAAGAGCTCTCCTTGTTGGCTGGTTCGCAACGGCCTGCTGCTGGAATGCTCGCGGCGAAGTTGCTTCCGAAGGCCGTACTGATAAGCCTGTGTGGTTCTACTCCAGGCACCTGTAGCCCTGTTTGAGGAGTAGCCCTATTGGAGGAGAAACCCTGTTTGAGGAGAAGAAGGCGCGGGTCGTGAGTTCATGCTCCGAGATATCACCTAACACAGCATTGCACTTGCTGTATAAAAGCGCTGCGCTGCGAGCATAGGTCACTTGCGGCGCAATGGCTTGTGGAGGTCGGGCGCAGCTTCGAGTGCACTAACGGCTGAAAACTTTCGCTAGACTGAACAAAGACCGCTCATCTACCCGAAGTCTCAGGCTCAGGTTTTGGCGTTCAGTCCACCCTCGTTTTAGCAGTATCTGGTACCTGCTCTTGAGCTCGCGAACTGAAGATCCAACCCTCGGCGTTCGACTGAGACATCGCTGCCTTCAAATAGCTCGAACAGAATACTTCAATTAAGCAATGCCATGAATCAGTCCTCGGGTCGACCTGCGACCAAACTTTTGATTGTTTGCTATAGTGCGAAGGCGCAATATGAATATGTCTCGCGCCTCTCCCAAGATTAGTTGTAGAACAAACGGATATCCCTATAACCAAATCCAGATGCAGTGAACCCTCAGGATCACTGAGATGACCTGCTACCAAAACAACATATAAACGCAAATGCATCTCTTTGGCCTCCTCATCTCATAAACAACTCTCTTCTCATATCTTGTCCACCACTGCCACTTCGATCTTTCGACTATGTACTTCCGAAGCATCACGACTATCATTCTCGCTTTCGCCACTGCCACTACGGCCTCAATTAGTTTACTTGACAAACGCATTGTGCATGGCGCACCTGTTAAGGAGGGCGAACTTCCGGTCTTTGCGGAACTGTCTGGTTGCGGCGGTATTCTCATTGGACCGCAGACTGTTTTGACAGGTAATGAATTATCTGTCACTCTTGTAACGTACACTTTTGTTAGATATTGACAGATCATCTCTCCTTTTATAATAGCCGCGCATTGTACTTTCAAACCTGTGAGCATGCAAAATAATACCAAGCTTCCACTCACTTGCAGTGATTCACTTAAATATGCTAATGCTGTTCGTTGGAAATAACCCCCTTAGCCAATCCACAACGTGTATCTTGGTGGTGTCGAGAGAAACAAAGGCAAGCACCTGAAGGTTGCGAAGACTGTCTTCCATCCGGAGTTCAATAGGACATCCAAATTCGGCGACATTGCCGTTGTCTTCCTCCCAGAGAAAGTTGACGGTCCATATGCCTCATTCGAGGGGACGTCCTACCCAGAAGCCGGTTCTGAGCTGACGGTAGCCGGTTATGGTGGTAGGTCGAAGAGTTATGATCTTGGTCGCACGGTTGTCAACTTCCTTCATGCTCAAAATTTTTTGTGTCCGTTTTTAGCGACCGATGCGGCTGGTACTCCATCTGACATCTTACTCAAGGCTCAAGTGACCATTGGAACTAAGGCTGACTGTGCGGCACAAATCGATAAAAAATCTGTTTTCGACCCTAGCACGCAAGTATGCGCCATAGACAACGGTTACTCAGCTTGTCATGGCGATTCGGGTGGTCCACTTTATTCTGGCTCAGACAAGGACGTGCATGTTGTGGCATTGGTTCGCGGCTCTGGTAACCAGGACAAGTGTGGCGAAAAAGGTACTTTCCAGTACTACACGTTCATCAAGCCATTCATCCCATGGATCAAGTCTGAAATTGCGAAGTTTGAGAAGAACGGAGCCAACTCAACTATCGAGAACGATGCAAATGTGTAGCTAGCAATATATCCACGCATCTAACTCCACGGTGCCGTGGTCTCAACATATCTACACTCCGGAAGCATTGTCCAGACCATAAGAAAGCCAAGCAGAATAAAGCCTGTGCCGATTACTAGATTGCGCCGGTCACGAACTGACAGTTGTAACTTTGATCCACTTAACATGTCCTAAGTATACAGAGTGGATCGTGTGTGTTACTACTCACACATCTCTGTATCGGTTTCGGTTTGATGTGCATGTCGAGCTACGAGCAGTGGTCACTGGCGGTGCACACTGCACTGGGCGATGTAATCTCGAGTCCACGACATGTCGTGATACCTTGGAGTCTGTGAACATTTACTGGTGATTTGTGGCGTAACTATATTTATAGGGATACGCACCTCTTTCTGCTCCACAAATAGTCGAGGTTCATTAAAGTGACCTACTGTACCAAATCAAATAAAGGCAGGTGTAACTCCTTCGCCCCCCTTATCTCATGAACAGCTCTCTTCTCGGATATTGTCTACCACTTCCACTTCAATCTTCGACAATGTACCTCCGAAGCATCACGACTATCCTTCTCGCTTTGGCCGCAGCCACTACGACATCATGTATTCCACTTGACAAACGCATTGTGCATGGCACACCTGTTAAGGAGGGCGAACTTCCGGTCTTTGCGAGACTACCTGGTTGCGGTGGCGTTCTCATCGGACCGCAGACTGTTTTGACAGGTAATGAAATATCTGTCACTCTTGTAACGTACACTTCGGTTAGATTACTGACAGATCATCTCTCCTTTTGTTATAGCCGCGCATTGTACAGTCCGTGGTGTAAGCATGCACAATTATGCAGTGTGTGTGTACTAAGCTTCCACTCACTTGCGGCGTTTCGCGTAAATTGCTAAAGCTGTTCTTTGAAAATCACTCCCTTAACAGGTCCACAACGTGTATCTTGGTGGTGTCGAGAGAAACAAAGGCAAGCATTTGAATGTTGCGAAATCTGTCTTCCATCCAGAGTACAGTAAATTATCCACGCACAACGACATTGCCGTTGTCTTCCTTCCAGAGAAAGTTGACGGTCCATATGCCCCGTTCGAGGGGACGTCCTACTCAGAAGCTGGGTCCGAGTTGACGGTGACCGGCTATGGTGGTAAGTCGAGGAGCTATGATATTTTGTCGCACGGTTGTCAGCATTCCTTTCATGCTCAAGATTTTATGTGTCTGTTTTTAGCGACCGATGCGGATGGTACTGAAACTGACATCTTACTCAAGGTTCAAGTGACCATTGGAACGAAGGCTGAGTGCGAGGCACAATCGACAAACAAACAAGGCACTCTCTTCGACCCTAACACGCAGATTTGCGCCATAGACAACGGTTACTCAGCTTGTCATGGTGATTCGGGTGGACCACTATATTCTGGCTTAGGCAAGGACGTGCGTCTTGTGGCATTAGTTCGCGGCTCTGGCAACCAGGACAAATGTGGCGAAAAAGGCACTTTCCAGTACTACACGTTCATCAAGCCATTCATCCCATGGATCAAGTCTGAAATTGCAAAGTTTGAGAAGAACGGAATCACCTCGACCATGACCGCAGATGTGTAACTGGCAATATTTCCACGCATTAAATTCTACGGTGCCGTGGTGTCGACTCATCTGGACTCCGGTAGCAGTAGCCGTACCATTGGACAGTCAAGTAGAATAAAGCTAACGATTTTCTCCATTATATAAAGGCCACTTTCTGCTTCGCTCAAAAAAAGAATATATGTTCAAAAGTTGCCAGACTCCTTGGCCAGCGAATAAAAGATGGAATCTGGGTTTGACAACAACGAAAATGGAGAATCAAACTCCACGACTTTTCCCTGATCCAGCACCATGATACGGTCACTGTCCATGACTGTATGAATCCGATGCGCGATCGTCAAGATCGTACACTCTGCAAACTTTTGACGAATGACCGCCTGCACCAATGCATCTGTCTCCAGGTCAATGGCCGCTGTGGCCTCGTCTAAAACCAGCAGCGACGTCTTTCGAAGCAACGCACGCGCCAAACAAATCAGTTGCCGTTGACCCACCGAAAAGTTGTCTCCTTGCTCCAGAACCGCCGCTTGAAGACCTCCCTCCAGAGAACTCGCATAGTCCTTCAGGTAAGAATCCTCCAATGCCTGCCAGAGTTCCATATCGGATTTCGTCCCCAGCGGATCCAGATTGAATCGGATCGTGCCTGCAAACAGAACAGGGTCTTGTGGGATGATGGAGAACCGCGATCGGACGTCGTATAGTCCCAAGGTGGAAATATCAATTCCATCCACAAAGATCTGCCCCCTAACGGACTCGATGATTCTAAACAGTGACAGGGTCAAACTTGACTTGCCAGCACCGGTCCTGCCACAGATACCAATCTTTTCATGTGGGCGAATAGAACAATTGACCCCACGGAGGACGAGCTCCAGGCCTGGCCGGTACCGCGTCTCATAATCGACAAATTCGACACGACCCTCCGCTGGCCAGTCTTGCGGTGGTTGATGGGGGTGGTCTACCACCTTCTCGGGAGCTTCAGGAGGAAGTTCGACGTACTCCTGAAGTCGCTCGACGGCCACGATATTGGTTTCGACTTCTGTGTACTGGCGTACAAGCCAGTTCAAAGTCTGAGTGATGTTCAACGCGTACGTCAATGACAGACCGACCAGACCTGGGTCGACCGAGAGGTTTCGGGCGAGTGACACCACCGAGAGGAAGGCGGCGCCAAAGATGATGGCAGAACTTAGGCACTCGAGACGGAATGCGAGCCAACGGTTGGAGGCAATGCTCGGGTAGAATGCGCGCAAACTCTGGTCCAATCTCGCCTCGTTACCCTGGATGAACCGATCCTGCTGGCGGTAGGCGCGAATAGTGCTGATCCCTCCGATGGTCTCTTGAAAATGCGCAAACACCGGCGATCTCGCGACCGAGTCCAATCTCCGGAGCTCACGCGAAGTGGCCAAGTAATACTTTTGGAGAAGCATGTACAGGAATCCAAAGGGGATGATGATAAAGATGAGCATCGGGCTCGAGAATGTGACGACAGCGAGGATTGACAAGACTCCAAAGAGATTATGCGCGTAGCCCGAAAACGTCCTAGGTAGGATCTCATCAATAGTGGCTTGGTCCTTGCTGAATCGGTTGAGGATGCGACCCATGGGCACAGTGTCGAAAAAGCTCATGGGCGAGCGGAGCACGCTCCGCAGCATTTTTTCGTGCAGGACACGCGCCGATCGAATGCCGCAGTGGACCTGAAGGATGATGGACTGGAAAACGGTCAAGAGCGCAAAGACGAGTCCCAGTGTTGCGTAGATGCCAATGTAATACAGTGAACCATGCTGAGACTCGCCAGAATCATAGCTTCGGCTCCAGTGCGTTAGCCAGAGTGAGCCGCAGATCTGGGCTGATTCGGAACAAATCATCGAGACGATATAAGATAGCACGGCTTTGTAGGAGCAGGCTTGTGCATACGCCCAGTAGACACTCTTGCTGACACTGCCTTGCTTCATCTCCTCCTCCACAATGATCTTGTGATTATTTTCAGAGGGATCCTGTTTCACAGGACCATCCTCGGTGGTCGAATTTGTAGAGGAGCGGCGCAATGTCTTGACACTGTCCATACTGCCCCTGCGCATTGATGACGCAGCGGTTTCGCGATCTGAACTTGTTTCGTCCGACTCTCTTGCAGGCTCGTTCTCAGGGGACTTTCTTGTACCAGAATCCCGACCAAATTCAGAGACCAGTTGGAACACGTCAGCCTTCTTGGACATCAAGTCTTGAAAGTTACCTTGCTCCACCACTTTGCCCTCACGGAGCATCATGATAGTGGTTGATTGTGCCAAGTATTGAATTTGATGGGTCACAAACACCCTTGCCTTTTCAGCGAGCAAACCATTGGGACCCACCACCTTGTCAAAGATGGTCCGTCCAACATGGGCATCGACCGCCGAGAGTGGATCATCAAACAGGTAGATATCTGCGCGCGCATAGACCGCTCTTGCCAATGAGATTCTAGCCTTTTGACCTCCCGACAGGTTGATTCCGCGCTCGCCAATCTCGGTCATATCGGTGCTTGGGAGCATGTCAAAGTCTTGTTGTAGACAACAGGCGTCGATTGTCTTTTGGTAGTACACAGGATCGTACGGGTTACCAAAGAGAATGTTGTTGCGGAGAGTATCGTTCATGATCCAGGCCTGTTGTGGGACAAACGCGACGGACCCTCGCACGCGAACCTCTCCACTGACGCGTTCCAGATCACCACAGAGCGCGGCGATGAGAGAACTCTTTCCGGATCCAACACGACCAATGACGCTAAGGAGGCTATTCTTCTTGAGTGCGAGATTGACATTCGAGATAACGGGAGCAGAATCCTTGTACCAACTGTAGGAGGCGTCCTTGACCAAGAGAGCATACTTGTCAGAAGCGTTTTGGTTCAGGGTTGGGTCACGACGATCCTCGAGAATAATGGCTTTCGGGTCGGTCTCGGCACTCGTCAGGAACCTGTGTACGCGATCGATCGAAACTCGTGCTTCGATACAGGAGCTAGTCATCACGCAAAAAGAAATAGTGAGTATGCAAATTGCGTCGATCCTATACTGCCAAAAAAGGAAAATATATGGAGTGGGGGGCAAGTACCTTATAACCCAAGGGAGCATCGCAAGCGGAAACTGCAGCAGGTTGAATAGAGCGATGGCAGAAAAGACCACGTCTGTGGTCAAAGCCTTTCCAAGGACCAGCGTGTAGACTGAAAAGGTCATCAGGCTGACCATGAACGGCGTCGAGGCCCAGGTGAACATTTGAGCCGCCGATATATAGCCCATCTTTCTCATCATTTCCAGTTCTTGGTCGTTTCGGACGGCCAAGATCTTTTGCAAGAATGTACCCTCCCAGGCATACAGCTTGATGACACGGATTCCGTTCAGGATCTCGTTCATGAGTTTGATCCTTGAATCCTTGAACTTCATGTGCTTTTCCTCGTACGATTGCTGAACGACCGAGAGCTTTGCGTTGAGCGGGATCATGAGGAACATGACTGCCAAACCGGCAAAGATGGACCATCCCATGGTCGAATAAAGCAGATAGAGTGTGACAGTGATCTGAAAGACGCCAGACCAGAGGACGTGGAGGTAGTTGAGCAAGTCCTGGATCCGCTGAGCATCGATCGACATGTGGTTTACAATTTCTCCCACTGTGAAATCCTGACGCGCTGAATTGGATAAACGAAGCGACTTTTGGTAGATGGCCGTGACCAGTCCTGCGCGGGCATGCATGCCCGTCCTGAAACAAAGGTGAAAGTACTGGTGAACCACCGTGGTCTGGGACAAGCTGCAGATGAACATGGACATTGCAATGGTGTATCCGCGGTAGAGTGGTTGAGGGTCCTCGGTTTTGTAGCTCATGACAAAGAGTAACATCTGACGCAGGAGAAGAGGCTGCATAAAGCCAAGGACGTCGTTGATGACCTTCCAAATTCCCGCAATGTAGAACGGCTTTCCGAATGCAGAGGCAAGAGCCTTGACCAGACTAGGGTTCCCTTTCTTGACCTCGATTTCCCATGAACTCTTGAACGAGTCGGAGACGGTCTTGGAGTGATCATCCTTTCTTAATTCCCAGAGATCGTCCATTGTCAAGGGGTGCGCATATCCCCTGCGCATCAGATCCGTCACCCAGTGGAAGGAGGCGATCGAAAACACGTTAGCGTCTTCTTCCGGGCATTTCTCCTACCGGAAATAAATATATAGTATAAAAAAAGTAAGAACGATACCATTGCCACCACAACGAGGACGTTTGCACAACCAAAGTCTTACATGATTGCCCTCGCCCAGCTGAATTCGCGTATCCTTTCGAATGCACTCGAGACCAAATACGATTGTGAGAACAGCCATCTTGGCAGCCACAATCACCTGCTCCACGACGACTGCTGAAGCGTGCTTCTTAAAAGCACCTATGAGGGCAGGGAACGCGCTGCTGCCGCCAGGGCATGACGAGAACAACGTTCGGAGCTTGATCCCCGTCATAACGATGGTAATGAGCCAGAAGAGCAGCAACACGTTCGATCCCAAAAAACTCTTCTTGTTGCTGATGGCTGCCAAGAAGAGTGCCAACGCAAATGCGAAGGCCTCGATGATCGACACCACAAAGTCCAGTCCAGCTTCCTTTCCATCCTGCTGTCTGTCGACGTCTGACTCTGAATGGCGCCAAGAGAGAATATGACCCTGGACAAGGGCACAAGCAAGAGACAGGGCAATGAGCAGCCCGATGGCAGCCTGGAAAATGAAAAAAAAATCGGAGGAGAGTTGAGTTTATCTTATCAGATTGCGGAGTAATTGACGGGGCGCAACAATCGTGTTCATGAACAAGGAAATGGGCGGAGTGTTGGATAGAACAGATGGAAATTCGATTTCCCAAATCTTTTTTTTTTTTTGTCTCCTGAGTGATAACCCTGTACAGTAGTTGTTCTCATTCTCCATCCGCACATGGCAAAGGTGCAAAATCCTGGGAAGAGGAAAACAGGGGAGAGGAGAGGGAGGCTTGATCCACAACAGCACATACCAGCTTCACGGTTTGACGCCAGTTCTTGTAAGGGTAGCTCAGCGACACTTGTTTCGACCACTGGACCAGTCGAGGCACTCCTGCCACCACCAGGAACACGACAGGGATGAGCTTCAGAAACGTGTCTTCGAAGCAGGGCGTGAAATCTGCAGGGCACTCTGGATCCATTGGACCCTGCAGGTTAAGAAATTAAAAACGAGAGATGCGTGTATGCATACAAAAAAGTAAGAGGGTCAATGAGCATTCATTCGTTGCATTCCCTCTCTTTCTCATGTCGAACAGGTCATGAACAATGCGAATGCTAAACGGACCCAGGTGTCCATTGTTTTGCAGAGCAACATGGTCTACTAGTCTAATATGTAGGCAGCGCGCGACCGTTGCGGTTGATGTAAAAGGAGCTGTGTGACGAGAAACTTCTCTGCAGATCCAACGTCGTGATCAAGAGCAAAAGAAGCCTTGGTCGTGGAACGTAGAGAAAGAAGGGCAAGGCCAAGGAACACAGGAGTCCGAGAGCCAAGGGTCAACAGAACTGGAGAGGAGAGGCGGAAGAAAGAGGAGCTAAGAGGAGAGCGGAGGAGGAGAGAGAGAGAGAGGGTGACAGAGAAGAGATTACTGTAGAGGTTTGAAGTGCGTCTGTGAGGCGCGCACTCTTTTTTTTACCCGGCGTTCCACAATTGTTTTGTTGATTGTTTCTCCGCACCCAACCCCACGAGATGAAAAGCACGCCCGTTAGCAATGATGCAAAGCTTCGTGCGAAGATTTTAGAACCGCCCGATCTAGATTGATAGCCAACAAAGTACACGTAGGACCGCGCCGATCCCTCAAAGTTTTATAACTCTCTAAACAAAACGACATCTACGTGAAAAAAGGGTGCGGTACTCGTCGTTTTCATACCTCGACTTTTCTCATGACATAAGTGAAATGACAAGAAAGACAAAGATAATGGTCAAAAAGATCTTAATCATGAGCTGCCGGTCCGAGGAAATATTGCGGTAGTATCGCAACAGTTGGTTCTGCGCCTCGTTGATGTTCAGCTCAATGTCATCCGTGTTCGCCTCAATCCTGTGTGCGGTGTTCCAGAAAAAAGAAAATAAATCGTTAGTAACCATGGTTACCAAGACAGAGACTCTTGATAAGCACACACACACACACGGACTTTTACCTTTGAACAGTGTCGCGTTGCTCCGCAACCATTTGTGCCAGCTGCTGGAAAATGCCTCCCAGCTCCTGAAGTGTCGATTCCACAGCCTCTATGGCTGTCGATCGGTTTTGAACGTACTGTGCGGAAAGAATACCAATAGCCGTTAGAAAAACTGTCAACAAACCCGTCGAACATCAATGCTCCAAGAAACAAACTCAAAAAAATCGACCATGCAGGGCCTCCTCCCACATACCTGTTCCACATGCGGTGCGTGCTGCTGCTGATTAAACAACATGGAGGCTGGGCCAGCAGACTCGTTGTCGTCTTCGTATTGTCCTTGAAAGTCGTCGGACCTGCCATTGATTCCTTTCCTCCGGTGAACACTGCTGCTGCTATATGGATCGACATCGGAAGAGCCATTCGAGTATTGCTGCTGATGCTGCTGCGGTAGTGACGATGAAGGCGACCGAGAATGGGGCGGGTTTGCAAATGGCGACGTCCTTCCATTCTGGGGTATAGTATTATTGGGATATGGGCCATGCTGCTTGGAAGGTGTAGGTGTGGTGGGGACGAGTCCGATGGGTGAACGGGCGGTGTTGCGCAGTGGCGAAAGTATACTCGTCTGCGGCAGTCCTAATGATGGCCCTTGTCCTGGTCCATACCCTTGCCCTTGTCCGTGACCCTGCCCTTGTCCCAATGGTGGTCCCTGTCCCTGTCCCTGTCCCTGCCCATGTCCTTGATGACCTGCTGGTGCGTGTA
Source organism: Mortierella alpina (assembly GCA_029449245.1). NCBI lineage: Eukaryota > Fungi > Mortierellomycota > Mortierellomycetes > Mortierellales > Mortierellaceae > Mortierella > Mortierella alpina. The sequence goes on along the minus strand of JANATF010000001.1, from coordinate 1,423,250 downwards.
GAAGCTGATCTTGCCTTTGCTTAGATGCTTGCATACTCTACTCCCGCGATATAAGAATTGGTTAAGCCATGGTAGTTTCATCGTGGAACTAACACGCGCTGTCATTCAATTTGGTGCATACCTCTGATCTGATCTCCAGAGCTTCCTTGAATCCCATGCTCGTGTTGGCGAGTTTTGACTGCAGGATGATCACCAAGTTTGCAGAATGCTCATCCATCTGTCGTGTTGATCGGTTGGCCTTGGCGGCATTGGCTCGCACATGTTGCTGGAGGGCCATAGTTTGGCCGTTGAGTCGAGAGAGATCCTGTTTGATGACATGTGTGAGTTCCTGTATGGCCGCATTGGAAAAAGGAAAAAGTAGAATTGTTTAACATGTGAATGCCACTTGCTGGAAAAGTCCAAGCTCGCTTTAACAAGGCCGTATGCGTCAACATACCGAGATCTCGACAGGCCGGTCATCGAACAATGCTTTGCGTTTGACCACTGTTGCCAGGCGAAGGAAGAGGAGAGACGGTGTAGACAATGATTTAGATGAGATTCACAAGAGTTTGTCATGACGAGGAATGAAAAGGGTGCACCGCTGGCGATATATACTTGCACTTGGTCAGCTTGTGCAGTTTCGTAACAGTGTCGTTGATATCGTGGCCGATGGCTGTGGCCAAACGCGAGAACTCCTGGTACGCAGCAGCGTCCTTGCCTCTCCTTGCAGCGCCGTTGGCGTGGCTGGTGTGATGGAGCTGGCCGCGGCTAAGCAGCGCGTTGACTGCAGCCTTGAACTCGGCTGTCCTGTCCATACGAAGGCGTGATGTTTTGTGCGAGAGCGAGAATGGGTGGAGTGTGATGGAGAGTGAGGATGCGATGGAGAGTGAGGATGGGCGCTGTGTGTGTGTGCGTGTGTGTGAACGAGAGTGAGAGAAGCAGCGAGTGAATGTAACACGCCTCAAAAAAGAGCGCTTTCCGTGTCACGCTCCAGTTCTCGTTGCTTGACACGTTGGCCGGATAAAAAATGTGGTTCAAGCACACCCACCACAGCACCCAGTGAAGCAAACGCGTCTAATTTTATTACTGTGCCCAGATCGAGCTCACGAGCGACTTGAGTTTGTCGCGCTTGCGTCCACCCTCGTGCTCATGCTGGCTCCTCATGCTCTGCTCACGCCGGATGGCGTCCTGGTGCACACTGCCCATCCTGCTCGACCCGACCCTGCCAATGATCTCCGCCAGCGGTCCTGCTCCTCCTGCTGCCGCTGTTCCTGCTGCTGTCCCCGCCGCAGCCCCAGCACCGCCACTACCAGTCGAAGCAGTCGACACGGTCCTATCCATCATCGTCGACATGAACCCTGCAACGCCCCGTCGAGGATCCACCTCTGGCACCGGCGCAAGGACCGACTCCATCTCCAGTGATCTCCACAGCTCCAGCACGCTCTCAATCCTATCCGCCGGACAGCTCGCCAGCGCATACCCAACCGTCGCCAATCGCTTCGAGTACTCTCGGCCCTCGGATTCTGTAGCCACCTGAACAAAAATTTCCCAGGGCTTCTTCACATCAGGGTCACCTTCCAAGAGCGAGGGCGATCCATGTGCTGTCACAGCATTGCCCGTCGTCGTTCCAGATCTTGAACCCGGCCGAGAGGACGACCAGGATGGCGAGGAGGGTCTGGAATCACGGGTTGGTGCTGCTGCTGCTGATGCTGATGCTGTCTCACTATCCTCGCTGCCACTGTTACCAGCCAAGTGAAGGCTACTGCTGCTCTTGGCCACGCGCCTCAGTTTGGGCGATCCATCCGCGTTCAGATCCACAGCTCCCGAAGATTTGAGCAACTCCATCAAGCGCTCCGACTGATTGAGAGCAAAGACATGGTTCCGTCCTCGTAGAGCTGCCTCGATCAGCATGCCAACAACCTGCGTCTCGACCTGCTGTCGCAGAGCCTTCTTGGGACCCACCCCCGTGACCTTGTAGGCTAGCTCCAGCAGTTCAGCGTGGTCCCGGTAGGCATCTTCGTGGGTCATGACCAGGCGTCGTACCAGTGACAATCGGTTCTCTGTGGCTCGAATCTGGAGCGGTAGTATGATGGCGTTGGTTCCGGGTGCTGTGAGGTGGTAGGTGGACGTCATGAAGTTGGTGGCCTCGATCAGATCCATCTCTCGGCGAATGTTGGTGGTTTCCGGCAACACTTTTAGGCTATCGGGTCAATCCAAAAAAAAAAATACAAAGTTGATATCAATATCCATTCGGTAACGGCAAGATTTGCTATTCAAACCTCACCTTCACTTACCACTCGTAAGCCATCTTCATAAGACCTTGATGTCGATTCCCAGAGGTTGCATTGTTGAACATCTCGTTCGAGCAGTCGATCACCAGCTTCTCTGCTGTCGCCAGTCTGAGAGGCGGGAGCAATCCAGGCGGGAAGAGAATGGCCTTGGCAAGCTCAAATTCTATGACACAGAAAAAAAACACGCGCATATGCATATTGCTTAGTTTCCAATTGCAGACACACAAGAAAAAAGAGCAGAGCAAGCCTTGAATAGCTGACTCTTGAAGCACTTACTTCCACAGCTAAGAACTCCCGCCAGGTACTCGCGGTAAATGTCCTGTTCCGACACCAATCCCAGGACTCCACCCCCTTGCTCGCCTCCTCGAAGGCGGATCAAATCCTCCAGCAGTAACATCCATTCATCTTCGCTTTCAAAGCGTTCACCCATCTTTTCAGGCCCTCCGCTGGCCAGTCTCGCCATCTTGGTGACCATCTGTAACTGGCTCGCTTCTGAATCCGAATTCTCAAGGAACCAAGAGAGTTGGACGGGGAGGTCATACCGCGCCAAGGTCTCTGCAGCGGTCAGGTTTTTTTCAAGGGTATCAAGGGCATGCTGCATGAGTCCCTGGGTGGGCGCATATTTCACAAAGGCCGGGTACATGTTGAGCGGGTCCAGCTGTTGAGGTATCCGTGGGCGATGATCCTGCACAATGGATAATCCAGTATTCTGCTTGTCCCCTCCTCCTGCTCCTCCTGTGCCTCCAGGAATAAAAATGTCCTTTCGGAGCTCTGCTCTCCGGACCTTGTCTACTGCCTCGTCCACGTCCTCGGTCTGCTCAAACATGGGGAGGCAGACAATCATATCGCTCATCACCTTCCAGTCATCCACCGTCCTGCAACCGTACATACAAGACAAGGTCAACCATGAGAGATCCATATCATTGCTGATGATCCTCTCCTCTTCCTCGTAGACGGGCTTTGAAGCCTCAACCACGGCATCGACCCACGAGAGGTGATTGGGACTCTGGCTTAACAGGTAGGCATACAGGTACGACATGGGATTGCGTGCATCCAGTCCTGCAGGAAGACCCTGTCCCGGAACATGTGTCGAGTCCCCCCGTTGCCAACGCCTGGGGATCACCACGGTGAGATAAGGCAGCACAAGTCGCCGGATATCATGGACAATGGTCCGCTCGTCGCTCATACTCAAACAAAGCTGCACCACCTCCATTGGGTTCATCACCGAAAACTGTTCCAAGGAAAGATTCAAGATTGTTCCTGCCCATGTGGCTTTTGCCTCTGGGCTGCGACTGTTGGGTTTGATTTCGTAGATCAGTTTGCAAAGCATCTCCAGGTCCTCGCTCAGAGTCTCCAGTTGCGACACCTGGTGATCCGTTCCGTATTGGATCAACCGGCGTTCCTCCATCATCAGTCCTGCAGTCCTATCAATTTCCAGGGCTCGGTCAATGTACCAATGCGATAGCGTTTCGTTGGTGGCCGGGAAGTCCAGTGGAGAGGGCATGATCTCCTCAGTTTCCTTGTGGATGACGTCCATATCCAACATGGCCGCTTCCGAGCCTCCGTGGGCGGCTTTGCGCTCCTCCAGAACCAATGCCCGTTGTTCCCAGTACGCATCCATATCATGATCGGAGGTTCCAAACACCAATGTCCTAAACTCGGGGACCTCGACCCAATCAAGATCATTCCAAGGGTGGTCCTGTTCCCATGGTCTCTCCATCTGCGTGCTGGGGTCGATCTGGGGTAAAAGGTCCCTATAAAGCGCGGTAGGGCAGGTCTCGGGGATGCGGTTGACGATCGCCAGTCTCCAGGGCCACACCTCGCGATTGTGGCGATTAAAGAGGATCTTGACTCCCTCAGTGAACTGCGCCTCTGCATATCGACAGGCCTGCATGGAAAGATCCATGTCCTTGAAGGTGGTATATGAGCCTGTCAACAGTGGCTGAGATGGTGCCCTTGGCTCAACGTACTCTTCTTTCACGAGTCCAAGTGGGTCCAGTGGATCGTGTGGAGCCTGGGGTTTTGTTGGTTTGTGGAGCTGTGCTATCCTTACCTCCTCCTGCTCCCTACTGACTCTCTCTGCCCTTACGAGCTCTGCAAAAGTCGAGAGCCGATTGAGGTACTTTATGAAGTACCATCGGTACTTGCACCAGAGGATCTCCTTTGGCGTGAGCTGCGCTTTAGCCAATGCCTGATTGGCTAGGGCACTCATGGGCTCGCCAGACGCAGCAGCTCTGATCCAAGCGATCTTGACCTCGGGTCCGAGTGCGCATCGGCGGATAATGTCGTCCATCAGGCCCTCCGTGATTTGCAGTCCATATTCCATCAAAGTCCGCACGCCTTCCAAATCCTCCGTTGCGCTTCGGATACAGGTTGAGAGGACCCACTCCTTGTCCGTGATCTTTCCTAGTAACGTTGACACCAGCTCTGCACTGACGTGCGTGAGCTGCTTCCATTGAAATTGGTAGACAATGTTGGTGTCCAATTCGTACGTTGCTGCTAACGCGAGTGCTGACGAGTAGTCCTTAAGTTCGAGTTTCCGGTACAAAAGCTCTTCTGGGGGTACACGCAGCATCCGGTAGAGGCTAAGAGTCCGCTTGGGCACGAGAATCAGTTTTTGCTGCCTCGCTGCCTGATCGTTGGTCCTTCCAGAATCAAAGTGCTTTGTCAGTTGCGCAATCCACTTGAAGAGCAACCCCTCGTTGCCCATCATCTGAGCAATCTCTTGCTCTGTGGGCTCGCCCAGTGCCTTGTCCTCCTGGTCCGTCATCATGATATATTGGTTGCCGACCACGCGGGCCCGAATCATTCGAGTGATCTCCTCGATCACAAAGACTTGCTCGTCATGGGAGGCGAATCCAGAGGTGGTGAACTCGAGACAGGACGCAAAGACCTTGGGCTCTTGGCCCAGAATGTTGATGAGGTCTGGAATCTGGAGGACGATCATGGCCCCGCTCTCGTACCCCAAAAGAATGGCATCCTTGGTCCAGTACCGCATCGAGACACACTTTCCGTTCATCACCCCGATCAGATGCGTTGACGTCCCGTTCGAGCGATATTCTTTCCCGAGATCCTGGAACTCTTGGAACGAGAGGTTGCTGTGTTCCTTGGACCTGGCGTAGTAGTTGAGGTGATCGCCGTCCCAAGTCATCTTGGCCACGCCCCCTTGCTCCTTGGAAAGAGTCCAGCTGGTGAGTGATCCTGCACAGTCGAGCGAAAGCACGCCGTACTTTTCATGATGGACGATCGTGTGCACTGAATCATGGGTGAGGCTAGCGTCGCGCTCAAGTAGTTTTTGGATGGTGTGGGTGATGGTGGATAGTCCCGATGGGTATTTTGGGGTTGCTGGCGTGTTTGCTGTTCGCTCGAGGATGCTATCGACCGACGACTCTAGCTGTCCGTCGGGCTTGTATTTCCTGTAGTAGGGCGCGTCCCGCTCCATAGCAAAGAACATGACACCCGGTTGCGCCTCCGTGTCTTCTAGAGGTTGACGATGAGTACATTTAGCGAACCATAGACACCAAAGTCATTTTGCATATAGGACTATCCAGCTGCATTTCTTTACCAGATGAATGATTCTTGCTAGAATGCGGTGCCCCGCCGATGCAGAGGATGCCAGCGTCCTTGTCCACTGAAGCACACGCCACCGTGCGGAACCAGGGACTGAACGAAAACTTGTGATAGAAGCAAAAGAAGCCTGGATCAGAGGCGCCCTCCCGAGGCCATGAGGTATGCCTTGGTGTGATGAGCGACTGTGTTGCCAACAGTGAGCGTCGATGCTGGAGTTTCGCGCTCTGGGGATGATCCTGGATGGGCGATGTTGGAGTGGAACTGGGCTGATCAAGGGCCTCGGTCGTGTTGAAGAGGTAACTCCGGAGGATGCCATCGTACGAGAGTGTGATAAGCTGGTAGGCATACTCGTATCCGTTGAACTTTAGGCCGAGCGCCCCTTCCGCGTCACGCGTTTGGACAGGAACAAATCCAAGGTAGCAGAGTGGCTCGACAAAGAGTTGCCCCGAGGTGGTGTTTGATTGGCTGTCGCCTTCTCCAGCGATGCTGTTGAGGTCGAGATCAGTGGGCAGGATGGATCCGAAGAGTCGTCCTTTGGTATCGATGATCTCGACCGTGCCGTCGCTGAAGCTCCTTGCGACCAGTTTCGAGTCCAAGCTCCAGGCGATCTTCCTCCACTTCGGGTACAGGTCCGTCTTCTTGGCTTGGCCCCAGACAGCATGGACGACCTGGTAGTTGGAGTTGAGGGTCCTGAACTCGATCTTGTCCTCGTGGTTGACGGCTAGAAACAGACTGTCGGGGCTCAAGGAGATCTGCCATGACGACTTTAAGGGTGTGAGGGTGGAGGCCAGGCCCGCGGGGACGGTGGTGGTGAGGAAGAGGGGAGAGATGTTGGCTGCGATGCGGCGGAGGAACCATTGCTTCCACTGAGTGACTTTGCGCTTTGCGTCCTTGTCGAACACAGCGAGCTGCTGCTGTAGGTCGTTGGAGGCTGATGCCGGGCTGTCGCCTGCAGCTGGATGCGCGTCTGCATTGTCGTTGGGGGTCCAGATGGCGACCGCGTCAATGTCGTACAGCTGGCGTTGCTTCTCCATACGTTCGGTCTAGGAGGAGGATGGAACTGCAGAAGGATGGAGGCCAAGCGCGTGCGCTGAGCAGGCCAATAGGAGCAGGGAGAAGTCCGCTAGAGCCGAAAAAAAGGCGCGCCGAGCGTGGAGCAAGGGAATGGGGAGGCGTAGTCGCGCGTGGTGGTGCTTCGCGGCGGTATGTGTGTGAGTGTGTGAGTGTGTGAGTAGACGACCATGACGTGGAAATACCACTCGGGCAGGCGCCGCAGGTGGCTTGTGCATCGCGGCACACAATTGTGCTTTGTGCTGAAGCCTGTTGGACCTGTTGGAGAGTGAAAATAACACAAAAAGAAAAAGGACGCAGCACGCTACTGATCGCATTCCTTTGTTCTTTTCTTCACTGTTTCCTTTTGCCTTTTCTTTTGTTCTCGTCCATCCCCGCCGCCCCGTCGCAGCCCTCGCATCCCTCGCATCCACTCCGCGTCCTCTTCCTCATCCCCATCCCCGTCGCGTGTGTGATCTTCTCCTACCCTCCACTCTCTCTCCCGCCTGATCTGCCTGGACAACGCGCCCTTGGACCCCCCAGTCAATGCAACCTTCGGATCCCACTGGGTCGCACGACCCCTCGGAATGCGCATGGCCCCTGTACATCAAGGAGACCCTGCTGCCGTCCATCACCACCTCCTCCGTCAACGGACGCACACAGCTGCTCCACCTGCTGCTGGTCCGCATCAAGCGCAAAGGTCTCTCTCCGAACCAAACACATACGCCACCGTACAAGTTTCTTTTTTTTTTTTTTTTGGTTTGCTAGTCAGTCTGCGTCCTATCTAACGAAGCCTTCTCTGTTTTTGCCACCAACATGCGTCCATGCGTTTGATACCCCGTCTTAGACCTCCCCGTCGAGTTGCTTCCCGCTCTGGTCCATGTCCTCTTCATCTCATACCCTCGCTACAGCGACAGAGCCTCGCGCCTGGCGGTCCTCGAGGTCCTGAAAGAGCTGAATGCCTGGAACTCGGACGAATTCTTGAAGATCATGGTCCCTGCTGTGCAGAGAGAGACAGAGAGACTCGCCGCTAAAAGCTCGGATGGGTAAGCGCCTCTTTGCCACCATCGTTATCCCTTTTCTTGTGCAGATTGTAGAAATCTCAGGGACTAAGTATGCGTGAGAAAATCCATTTCGTAAAAACACATAGCATCTACATCACAGCAGCATCCAACCGCTTTGTGCTCCTCAACTGGGTGAACCTGTTGCTCACCTGCGCGTTGAAGGGCTTCTCAGAGACACCCTCGCCACATGCCAAGGCCCTACTTGGCTGCCAGGGAGTGCTGATCGATGGCTTGGTCGACACCACAAAGACGAGCGTGGCACATGGTGCGATCGCAGATGTTCGCCGGTGCATTCGCAAGGTACGCACAGCAGCCCACATTGGACCTCAGAGGCAACATTGTATCCATCTCAGCAATGACATACTAACTACAGGATATTTGTTTCTTTTGGATGGCCGACTCACAGAACGCCTCGATGATTCCATTCTTTGTCGAGCACCTGACCTCAACAACAACTACGCCAACATACACCAACTCTGTATTATTGGGAACAGTTATCGATGTTGCTCTTCGCTTCAAGAACAAGGCAAATGATGCAAAGGAACACATTGCTGCCCACAGGGATGCCATTGTCAAATTCTACTTGACCAACCTGATTTCCTCAAAGCAAGCGGTTCCTGCTCGCTGCGCTGTAGGTTCATTGACGGATCAAGGTTGACATTTCGATGAGAGTGCAAGCGCTGCGTCAATGATACTCATCCTTCTTGTTGCTACCATTGACTCCTTCCCCATAGACGGCATTTAATGACTTTATTCACAACTACATAACGCTGGATCACTTTCAGGCAGACCTTCTCCCCACAATCGAGCGTCTCGTCCTTCGTGCACCAGAGATTGTCTTTGCTGGTACGGCGATTAATATCCCTGTTTTACGCTTTGGCTTGGCGCAACTTACCTTAACGTGCTCAGGAGGGATTATAGAGCAAGTGCTAACAATCCTCACGCGCTTACTCGTGCAAATTTAGTATTGGTTCATCTTGTGAAAGCCCTCGCCTTCGATCCATCACCTATCTTCAGCTCATCGCTTCAGGATCCTCTTTTGAATGGACTGCGCTCGACATCGGAATCAGTCCGCACCTCGGCCATTGCCCTGTTCAAGCAATTTGCAAAGCAGAGCAAGGAAGAAGAGCACGTTCTTAAGGTTGTGACAGAAATGACAAAGCAGCTTACGACAGGAAAGGTGTCGTCTCCAGATTATCGCGGTATCTTTTATGACTGCCTCGGAACAACTGCAACTACAAAGTCGGATGCCGTTTCAACAAAGGCCCTCGCTGGTCTGACCACAATGACGGGCAAGGAATCCAACGAAACAGCTGTCACTTTCGGTATCGATGCCTCGATTCTGCACTTACAGGTGCTATTGGCCACCGGAAAGGACATCCCAGAAGTCACTGCTGGCGTCAAGGCTGGAGTTGCTGCTCTTGGCAGCGCCCGTGCCTCCCTTCGCAAGACCTGGGCTCGTGGAATGGGCACCCTGATCTGGAACGGTAAGAATTTTTAGCATGATGCAGATTACATAGTTCTGGATCGAACATTTGAATCTAATTTAGAACTGTTTTTTGCATCTCTTAGCCGAATATGCACCCGCGGCTGCCAAACACGTCGCCCCCTTCATGGCTCCTCTGATCAGCGCCTTCAACAACATCCAAAAGGCACCATTGACATACAAGGATGGGCCACTCGAGGGCTATGTAGCGGTCACTGCTGCCTATCGACTTGCCAAGGATGGCGATGCCTCAGCTCGCCAGCTCATCAAGTCGGCCCTTGCTCTCCAGCCAAAGCCTTCGCTTGTTCTCCTTGATAAAGTCTACACCAAGTTGACGACAGCCGAGGAAGGTGTCTGGTTCGTGCATGCTTTGGAGGCCTTGGTGGCAGAGAAGAACATTGACGAGGAAGCCAAGATGGCCATCGGAACTGGATTCATCTACTCTGCCGCTGCATCGCCCTATGCCGATGCCCGCAAGGAAGCTTTCAGTGCTCTGCAGCGCTGCGCCAAAAGCGATGCTAGGAAGATTGGTACCATCATCCGGGAATCGTTACTTCGATGGGTCTCGCTCATTGAAACACCTGTCAAGGACTCTACAGTAGCGCTTGCAGCATCAACCATCTCTAGCGATCTTCACATCTCTGCCTATCGCCTCTCTGAGATTTTGTCCGCCATCACCACATATAACGCGGATACTGACCAGACTGTCATGGCCGAGGTTGCAACGGAAATGATTGTTCTCTCTCACCATGAAGCCATCGCCTCGCCCACAAAGAAATATGACTGGATGAGTATGGTTCAACGCGCGCGACTGGACCCTGGCCGCTTGGTGGTTGACTACAAGGAGCGCATTGAACAACTGGTGATGGCCGCCGCAAGCTTAGAGTCAACTTCACCTTTGATGTACAAGGCTGCCATGTCCACCATCTCCAGTCTTGTCTTCATCTCGCCCTCGACGATGATCCCCGTCTTTTTGGCCCATGTTGTCGAGGACCTGGATCCCAAGCTCTTGGACAACATTGGCGAGCAGGAGATCGGCATTTGGAAGCACCCCGAGGGCGAACTTTTCGTCGACGTCTTGAAGGGCATGAAGAAGCAAGGAGGACCTGATCGTAGTCGTCCTGGCTTTGATGAGCAAAAGTTCAACCGCGATGTCAAGAAGGCCCTTTCTTCCACCAAAAAGCCCTCTACAACTGCAGCTGCCGCCTCGTCGCCAAAGCTGACAAGGGATGAACAAGCAACAGTCGATGCTCAGCTCGCAAAGGAATCCAATATCCGCAAGTCGGTCCAGAACACCTACGTTCATCTTGTGCGCGGTCTGGCCACGATTCGTGCCTTGATTGACGGCAACGCTGTCGAGCTGACCAGCAGACTAGTGGAGCTGGTAAGACTCTTGTTGAACGGTGTCGTCAAGCGCGGCGGTCCTCTCCTTGGATCGGTCGCTGTGGACACCTACTTGACTGTGGGTCGCTGCCTCTCAGACCGTCTCGATTCGATCCGCGAGCCTCTGGCCTTGGCCACACTGCGTAGTTTGGATGTCAAGGAGGTGCCCGAGAACTGGCAGGAAGAACCCTTGGAGGAGCTTGTATCCCGTGTTCTCTACCGCCTCCGCTTTGTGACCGAGAAGCAGGCTCTGCTTCCGTCCAGCTTTGCGTACTGCTTCCCTTTGATCCACAATGTTCTTCAAAATGGTGGCATTGTCAGTCAGGAAAAGTCGGCCGCCGATGCCAAGGAGGTCTCGCAGGAGCAGGTTCAGATTGCTGTCGACGTTGTCTCATACCACACGCTGTCGGGAGCTTCGGACGCTTTACCCCGCAAGGAAATGATCGACTCTTTGCTCTCCATTATCAAGGAATATCCTCAGCTCGCCAAGATTGCTAGGACCTCCCTGGGCGACTTGACTCACTCTATGGGCGAGACCGCCAGTCTCGATGAGATCAACACACTGCTGGGGGGCTTGCTTTACAACGAGATGTTGGTTCGTCAGGCTGCCCTTGGTGCCCTTGAGCCTCTGGAGCTGACCGTCATCGACTTTTCTCGTGAGCTGTGGACTGCCTGCTATGACGAGGACACCACCAATGCCAAGCTGGCCTTTGAGCTTTGGGAGGACAATGGAATGGAGGTCGAGCCAACCTATGCGGATGCATTGCTCCCCTATGTTGTGCACCAGAACGGATTCGTCCGTCAGGCTGCAGGAAAGGCCATCGCCGGTGCAGTCAAACTCTACCCCAACACTGTCACTGCCACATTGAACGCCATCTACATCTTGTATCACGAGAAGGCCCAGCCAATTGTGCCCCAGTTTAACGAATACGGCATGCTTATTCAAGAGTCTATGAGCAGACAGGACCCCACGGACCAGCGTTTTGGATTGTCCATGGCCTTGAAGAACATTGCCCCCATGATGACCGCCAGTGACCTCCAGCCTTTTGCCGAGTTCCTTATCCGTCAGGATGCACTGGGTGACCGCAGCTCAGACGTCCGTCAGGGCATGTTGGACGCCGGTCTTGCCATGATCACTGCACACGGCGCAGAGAACGTTCACACTTTGATCCCTGTCTTTGAAAACTACCTGTCGGAGCCCGCCCGCAACTCTGAGACCCACGACCGCATCCGCGAGTCGGCCGTCATTCTCTTTGGTGCTCTTGCCCGTCATTTGGACCCATCTTCGCCCAAGATTCCATCTGCTGTTCAAAAGCTGATCGAGACGCTGAATACGCCTTCGGAACCTGTGCAGGTAGCTGTCGCCAACTGCTTGCCAGGCCTGATCAAGTGCATTCCCAATCAGGTTCCAGAGCTGCTGAAGAGCCTCACGGACAAGACTTTCCACTCCAAGAAGTACTCTGAGCGCCGCGGAGCAGCGTACGGTCTTGCTGGTGTGATCAAGGGACGCGGAATCTCTGCTCTCAAAGAGTTCTCAGTCATGGCCTCCCTTAAGGCGGCTGTCGATGATAAGAAGGACGCCCATGCGCGTGAGGGAGCCATGATCGCTTTTGAGACCCTGTCCCAGACGCTTGGCCGTCTCTTCGAACCCTACGTTATCCAAATCTTGCCGTTGCTGCTCGTTTGCTTTGGTGATTCCGTCACAGATGTGCGCCAGGCTACTGCCGATACCTCTCGTGCCATCATGGGCAAGCTCTCGGGACACTGTGTGAAGTTGATTATGCCTTCGTTGCTGGCTGGCTTGGATGACCGACAATGGCGTACCAAGAAGGGATCGGTCGAATTGCTGGGCTCCATGGCCTTCTGTGCCCCTAAGCAGCTCTCCATCTCCCTGCCCACCATCATCCCCCGTCTTTCGGATGTTTTGACCGACTCTCACACCGCCGTCCAGGATGCCGCTCGCCTGGCTCTGACCCAGTTTGGTGAGGTTATCTCCAACCCCGAGATTCAGGACCTTGTGCCCATCATGATGGCTGCGCTCTGCGATCCCAACAGCAAGACACACCCTGCTCTCACCGCCCTTTTGGGAACGTCGTTTGTTCATTACATCGACTCGCCCTCGCTGGCCTTGGTTATGCCAATTTTGGAGCGTGGTCTTCGTGAGCGTCAGACGGACATCAAGAAGAAGGCTTCGCAGATTGTCGGTAACATGGCCTCATTGACGGACCAGAAGGATCTTATTCCTTACTTGCCTCGCCTCTTGCCTGGTGTCAAGGAGGTCCTCATTGACCCTGTCCCTGAAGCACGTGCCACAGCCGCCAAGGCCTTGGGTACTTTGGTCGAAAAGCTGGGCGAGAACAACTTCCCTGATCTTGTGCACGAGCTCGTTGATACCCTCAAGTCGGACACCTCAGGTGTCGATCGCCAAGGAGCCGCCCAGGGTCTTTCGGAGGTCCTTGCTGGTCTTGGACTGGAGCGTTTGGAAGGCCTGCTTCCCGAGATCATCATCAACACGGACTCGCCAAAGGCGTACATCCGTGAGGGTTTCATCTCATTGCTTGTGTACCTCCCCGCTACATTCGGTCAGCGCTTCCAGCCGTACTTGGGTCGTATCATTCCTCCTATTCTGATGGGTCTCGCAGACGAATCCGAGTACGTCAGAGAAGCCTCGTTGAAGGCCGGTCAAATGATCATCAACAATTACGCCACCAAGGCTGTAGATCTGCTCTTGCCCGAACTGGAGCGTGGATTGTTCGACGACAACTGGCGTATCCGTCAGTCTTCGGTGCAGCTCATGGGTGACTTGCTCTTCCGTATCACGGGTACCAGCAAGCAGGCCGGCAGCGGTGAAGATGAGGGCGAGGAGGACGCTCCCGAGGAGTATGGTCGTTCCGACAACATCCGCAAGCAGCTGTTGGAGGTACTTGGCCGCGAGCGCAGAGACCGCGTTCTTTCGTCCCTGTACATTGTACGCGCGGATGGCTCAGCCATTGTTCGCCAGGCTACGCTCACTGTCTGGAAGTCCTTGGTCACCAACACTCCTCGCACTTTGAGAGAGATCTTGCCTACGATCATGTCGATGATCATTCGCAACTTGGCCTCTACCTCGTACGATCGTCGTATGGTCGCAGCCCGCACTCTGGGAGACTTGGTTCGCAAGCTAGGCGAAGCTGTTCTTTCCGAGATTATCCCTATTCTGGAGGCTGGACTCGAGAGCCCCGAGAGCGACACCCGCCAGGGAGTCTGCATCGGTCTCTCCGAGATCATGGCCACTGCTGGCAAGGTTCATGTCTCCGACTATGTTGACTCGATCATCCCTGCAGTCCGCAAGGCTCTTTTGGACGAATCTCCTGATGTCCGTGAGGCAGCTGCTCAGGCGTTCGATACCCTCCATCAATGCGTTGGCCCCAAGGCTATTGATGAGATCCTGCCCTCGTTGTTGGCTAATCTCCAGTCTGGCGAAAAGTCCGAGTACGCTTTGGAGGGTCTTAAGGAGATCATGGCGGTCCGATCCAACGTGGTCTTCCCTGTCCTGATCCCCACTTTGATTGCTCAGCCCATCAGTGCATTCAATGCCCGTGCCTTGGGATCCTTGGTGTCTGTTGCTGGAACTGCATTGAACCGCCGTCTGACCAACGTCCTGGCTGCACTGATCCAGTCGCAAGTCAACGAGACTGACGAGGACACTCTCGAAGCTTTGGAGACGACCATCTGCGCCCTACTGCAGTCGATTGATAATGCCGATGGTGCCCACACGCTGATGATGATGCTCTTTGAGCTGGTCAAGTCGGAGGACGCTTCGAAGCGCTCTTCCGGATGCAACATTTTGGCCACATTCTGTGCAGAGTCGAGTCAGGACATCTCTCGCTATGTGTCGGACTGGATTCGTGTGTTGATCAATCTATTGGACGATCGCACGCATGCTGTTGTTGTCAGTGCGCTGTCTGCCCTGAACGCTGTCACCCGGACAGTGCGCAAGGACGAGTTGGAAGGATTGGTGCAATCAGTGCGCCGCTCCGTGCGTGCTGTCGGCATGCCCGGTGTTGACCTTCCTGGATTCTGCCTGCCCAAGGGTATTGCGCCCTTGCTGCCCATCTTCTTGCAGGGTCTCATGAACGGCTCCAACTCGATCCGTGAGGCCTCTGCTCTGGCTATTGGTGACTTGATCCAACGCACGTCGGCCGATGCTCTCAAGCCATTTGTCACTCAGATCACAGGTCCTTTGATTCGTATCGTTGGTGATCGCCACCCTGGCGAGGTCAAAAGTGCCATCTTGAGCACGCTTAGGTAAATTGTCTAAAGGCCATGCTCCTTTACAGTGTTTATCATTGCCAATGTTACCATGGGTGTCTATTGCCATGGTCGTACTGATACTGTTTATACATTTTGATTATCATCCCATCTACAGCTTGCTCCTTCAGAAGGTCCCTGCCCATCTCAAGCCATTCTTGCCCCAGCTGCAGCGCACATTCATCAAGTCCTTGACGGACCCTACGTCGGCCACTGTCCGTGTCCGTGCTGCTGCTGCACTCAGCATCCTAATCTCTCTCCAGTCCAGAGTTGATCCTCTTGTGACCGAGTTGGTCGCAGGTATCAAGGCCAGTGAGGCCGGTGTCAAGGAGACCGTCATGGGTGCCTTGGAGACTGTTGTCAGCAAGATCGGCTCAGGCATGAGCGATGTTGCTAAGCGCGCTGTCATTGGTGTTGTCATGGAGGGCATGGATAGCAGCAATCCTGGTAAGTTTTGTTTTCGCCAATCTGGTCCTATCATCATTCTTCCTAGTTGCGCACTGTCTGGTTCAACGCTCATTCATTCATTCGATGGTTACTTATTTTTATTTTCATCTTTTGTTTCTTAGAATCCATGTGGTTGGCTTCGGCAAAGGTGCTCGGTGCGTTCTGCAAGCATCAGAACGCTGAAGAGGCTGCGTACTTGATCCAGACACAGATCTTGGGCGATAACGTTCCTCTTAGTGCGTCCATGCTGGCCATCAACTCTGTGCTCGTGGAATCGCCCCAGCTGTTCATCGAGACTGGCCACGTTCAGGAGGTGGCCAATGCAGCCCTTGCAGCGATCCCCAACGCGGTTGAGAGCAGCTCGACAGCGGCAGTGTTGGCTATCGGCAAGATGCTGACGAGCGAGCCTTACCAGGTGGACCAGGAGCTGATCGGAGAACTGATCAAGAAGCTGAGCCAGTACTTGACGCAGGACATCAACCTCGAGTCCAAGCGACTGATTCTGGTCAGCATCCGTGCAGTGGCAAGACAGGCACCTTGGTTGATGGAGCCCCATCTGGCGCATGTTGTGCCATTGATGATGACATCGGTTCGCGAGCGTGTGATTCCTATCAAGCTGGCTGCGGAGCGGGCGTTGCTGTTTGCATTGCAGCTGCAGAAGGATGACTCGGTGTACCAGAACTACCTGGGATCGATTGACACGACTGCCAGCAAGACGCTGACGGACTACCATCGTCGTATTTTGTCCAAGTTGGCGGTCAACGAGAGAACGCGACTGGAACAGCTGCATGGTCAGGAGGATGCAGAGGCTGTTGAGGAGGACTCGGAAGTGAACTCTGTTGGAGGATTGAACCTTGGTAGTAAGGACGACGAGTAAATTATGAAGGGAGGAAAAAAAGCGATAGAGGAGAGTATACTGCGTCGTGTTTAGCTACTTCGTACATAGGGAGAGGCAAGGTGTTTTCTGTATAATTTTACAATTGATTGTTGTTTTTTTGTCACGCCGCTTGTTTATGCTCAATGGGCAAATGATCTCAGAAGCTGAGAAGGCTAGGGGTATATCTTTGGTGTTCTATCCAGCATTATCTACTTTGGCAAAGGGTGTGTCCCTATCCTATCCAGCATGGCCATAAAAGTTGCGTCCGCCATAGGCGCAATGGTCCAGCGATACATCCGGTTGGCTCGTGTCCGGGTTGCCCCACCAGTGCGGGAACTCTAAGCCTGGGGCCTGGATCACAAAGAAGATGACCAGGCCGGCGAGAGCCACGCCCGTGTCCAACGCTGCGCTCGTGAGGTAATTGTACCGGGACCACCACGGGTATCGGTATCGACGCAACAGGAACGCAAAGACAAAGCCGATCAGCAATCCGTTCGAGTAGAAATACGGCAGCGCTGGGGGCATGTTGGACGTGGCGGCAAAGAGCACAGGCCAGTGCACGAGCTTGAGCCATTCGATTTTGGGGAATTGTCGGGAGAGGGTCCAGAAGAGGAGCGGCAGGACGGCGCCGATGAGGAACCCCCAAGTGACGGGGGAATAAATGGCGCCGTCCTTGCTGCCAAAGACGCGTGCTGGACCAATGGCACCCCAGATGACAGAAGCCGAATAGAAGGTGCGCGTGGATCTGCAGGTGAATGGGTATCCCTCATCCGTGCAGATCTTTGGCCGAGAGTGAATCAACCAGGTGGCAGTTCCCAAGTTGATCACACAGGCGACGACGCTGGACACCACTTGGACCAGGAACATGATCTGAGGTGGGATCTTCATGTAATGGCCTAGCTTCAGATCGGCCGTGAAGGTCAAGGCCTGGACATTCACGATATAGCCATAGGTCTTGAAGGTGACGTTGGCGATCGCATGTCCCGGTAGGAGGTATCCGATCACGTACTCGGTCACGATGTTGAGTCCAGGCTGCTGGTTCGTGACCGCAGTGACGATCCCGACGGGTAGCACAAACGCAATCGCCATCACCAACGCGAGGATCAGGGCCCACCAGGGCATGAGATCGTAGACAGCGCAGGTCACAAAGCTGAGCGCCACCGTGACCAAGAACAGGAGCATGTACCACCAATCAGGCACCTCTGGGTACGACCGCATCAATCTGGAATGAACATCTTCCCGGTCCGCAAACGTCGACTTGTACCGTGCCAGCATATCCTTGCCATTATACAACACCGTGTGCACTACTGTCGCTGTCAGTCCTGCAAACCCAATCCCGTACGTCAAGGCGAGGAAAGAAGTCATCCGGAGGGGGCCGTACTGCTGGTAGAGCGTCTCGTCCAGAAACCCGTCCTGGCCCATGACGGTTGACACGTCGTAGAACGTTCCGTTCTCCAGAAACAGGTTGGCACTGATGATGGGGAAGGTTTTCGAGTCCCAGAGGTTGGTGTAGTAGGCCCAGGGGACGAGGATATAGGCGACAAAGACAAACCCGACCAAGATATTCACTTGGGCGAACCAAGGGGTGACGAGCGGTTCCACATAGTAAGAGGCAGCGGACCAATCCAACGTCAGCGTCCCGATACCGAGACCATTGGCGCCCGTCAGTTGAGCCAGCACTACATTGTCGGGTTGAATCCAGCAGATCCAAGCGATCGTGCCGACCGTGGGGAAGATGAATCCCGGGAACCAGTACCACAGAAACGAGCCCAGAGTCACCCACAAGAAATAGGTGGATCTCGGGGTCCTCGTCTGATCCTCCGAATCGGACTCGCTGCTCTCGTCGGGTCTGGAGTCGACTTCCTGATCAATGTGTGGTGATGGCTGTGTGTTGCTGCTTCTGCTGCTCTGTCGAGCATGGAGTCCTCGGAATAAGGATGCCGTCACGAGCGTTGACGGCCAGACCATCTGCGATGGTCGAACCAGAAACCTCCTGAGAGCGCCCGCAATCGCAAAGCCCGTGATCTGAGTGGTGAGGACGAGGAGCAACCCTGCCAAGAAGGGTTTTTCATCGTGATAGAACACCTTTTGGAGAATGACAATGTCGACGGCATAGGCCGTACTGGTATTACAGGCGGCCATGGTCCCGATCAAGACATGTTCCTTGATCGAGAACGGTCCCGGATTCAATGTGAATGAAAAGCCGTATTTGGAGGTAGGAAGGCAAAACAATAAAGGGATCCTGAATCGACGTGTGGGCAAGACCCTGGCCAGAAAGTGGCCCATAGGAAGGGAGAGCAAGGCGACGATGGAATAACCGATCGAGATACTGGTTTGACGGAGGTAAAAGAATTGGTTGACGAAGGAGATGATCGCCGTGAAGATGAGGCCTAGGAACCACATCCGGAAAGTGTTGTAAGGTGTACTAGGATCATCTCTGTCTGAAAGAACGACGGAGGAGATATCATTGCAAAAGGGAGGGTTAGAGTCAGCAAAAAAAGAAGCGGGTGGACCAAGTACAGTGAAAGCACCCCTTTTCTGACAAGAGATGAGAAAAGAGTCGCTGCTTACTTGATATCGTTACACGGACTTCCTCGATAGGTGAATCGCTCTCGTCCTCCGAGAGCTCTATACTCCCCTCCTCCCTGTAATCGCCATAGTCTTTGATATCTTTTTCATTGTAGCTGTCTCGTGGCTGTAGCGAGGGTATTAACGGGGCCGGCAATGGTGGCTGTGGCGGAGGTGGGAGGACCGAGTGGTGTGTCTCCATGCGAGGATGAGGTTTGTGGTGTAAAGGTGTAAACGAAGAGACTGTGTGCGATGTTTTGCTCCCAGCAGTTCAATTAAGGCGTAGTGGCGAGTTGGTCTCGATGATATGTACAGGCACGATTTGTAGGTATGGATAAATGGATATTTACAACATGGCAACTAGAAAAAGAGACGAGCTGGACGAGTGTAGAGGGAGATGGAGGTGGAGGATGTGGGTGGGATTGGCAAAAAGGATCAAATATGAAGAACCTGTTTCATTTATATAACAACCCTTGGCAGTCCGCCGCGCCATGCGAAGTACTTCCTTGTCCCAAGGCGCTTTGTACTTGAAGTGCCGCACTCTCGAGAAATTGAGTTGAGCGAACGGATCGTTAACCGTGTGGTCCAAATTCAAGCCCGGAACCAAAGTCAGTCTAGTGCGCGAAATACAAAAATACGGCGAAATGTTGTTGGTTCGGATGTTATGCCGACAGACCGACAAAAAAATACATACTCTGCCCACAGGTAATGTAGAATGTTCCGGCAAAGCAGAGATCTCCTCGTCACTGTGGCTACATGGATGAACATACTGCAAGCTACCTCAAGATTGACACCATACCCTTGCAAGTGCTCAAGACTCACGTATGAAGCAAACTGAGAAGAGACTCAAGGAAGGCACTGGACGTCTTTCGTGGCTCACAAGACGGCTCTCTTTGTTGTTTTTTTTTATTCACAAAAAGTCTCAGGCACCGCTGGCAGAAAACGCATATGACAGGCTCGCTACCAATCAAAAGACGTGGTGTCCCGGCCCCTGTCCCCACGCTCTCCACGCTCTCCTGGCAGGACGCCCTCTGTCCCCGATCCGAGGCCTAAGCGACACGTCTTGTTTTGTACATTATCTTCAGGTGGACTGCCCAAGCAAAACGCACATGCACTGTACACCGTTTGATGTCTATCATCCGAACCCCAGGGAGTCATGCCGAGGGCTGATGATGAACTCTTGGCTAATACTGCGGCGCTCGGCCGCTCTTTCCGCCCCAGGGATAGTCGACATTGTGCGTGGCAGTGCAAAGGAAGTGCATTCCGAGTTACCATATGAATTTCCGCCCTTTCCCGCAGGGTCTCTTGATATAAAAGCAGGATCAGGTCCCATTCTCTTAGAACGTATGTACTTGTCGCCTTATTTATTTTTTTATTCTTTTTGTGCCTGTCATACACTAGTACATTATCCGCCATACTGGCTTGACTCGCATCCCTCCCTACCAGGCACTCATCCCTTGACCTTCTCCTCTTACACTAATTCAGTAAATGGCCCCTCCCTAAGCATTTTCAGCCATACTCAAATCTAAGCAAACAGTATCCAACTAACGACCACTCTCTTTTAGATTCATTCACCCTCCACTTGGATATAAAACAAATGTGTATGTCAAAGAAGGGGGGATATTTATTACGACAACCTTAAACACACAGCTACATTAGAAAAAATGCATGACAGACAGGCAATGTCTATTGTCCATAGTAGTTGGCACTACCAAGTGCGCAGTGATCAAAGTTCTCGTCCGCTGGATTGCCCCACCAGTGAGGGAAACCAATATTCGAGGACTGGAGCGCAAAGAAGATCACCAAAGCAGAGACTGCGACTCCTGTGTCGAACGCTGCTGAGGTCAGGTAATTATAACGCGACCACCAATCATAACGGTAACGTCTCAGCAAGAAGGCAAAGATGAAGCCGAGGAAAAGTCCATTGGTGTACATGTAAGGAAGAGCTGGGGGCATGTTGGACGTGGCGGCGAGCAGCACGGGCCAGTGGACATACTTGAGCCATGTTACGTTCGTGAACTTCTTGGAAAGAACCCAGAAGATAAGAGGAAGGAGAGCACCGACAAGGAAACCCCATTGAACGGTAGAGTAGAGGGCGCCGTCCTTGTTACCAAAGACACGAGCAGGACCGATAGCACCCCAAATGATGGAGGCCGAGTAAAACGTCTTGGTGGAACGGCAGGTGAAGGGATATCCATCAGGAGTGCAGATGCCAGGGCGGGTGTTGATCAACCAGGTGGCCGTTCCGAGGTTGATAATGCAAGAGATGACGGACGAGACCAATTGAGCCATAAACATAACCTGAGGAGGGATCTTCATGTAGTGTCCCAGCTTCAAATCCGATACAAAGTTGAGTGCTTGAACGTTGACGATATAACCGTAGGTCTTGAAGGTGACGTTGGCAATGGCGTGTCCAGGGAGCATGTAACCAATCACGTACTCAGTGACAATGTTCAGACCGGGCTGCTGGTTCGTCACAGCCTGGACAATACCGACTGGGAGGACAAAGAAGGCGGCGAGGGCCAAGGACAGGAGCAAAGCCCACCAGGGCATGTAATCCCAGACGACACAGGTGACCATGCTGAGAGCAAAGGTCACGACGAACAAAAGACCGTACCACCAGTCGGGGACCTCAGGGTATACACGCATCAGGCGGGAGTGAATATCCTCGTTCTCGGCACGTGCGGACTTCCAGCGCGCAATAATTTCGGATCCATTGAAAAGGAGGACGTGCATCACCGTGGCGGAAAGACCGGCGAAACCAATACCATAGGTCAAGGCAAAGAACGAGTCCATGCGCAAGGGGCCATAAGCAATATAAGCGGCGTCGTCCAAGAGACCCTTCGAGTCCAAGACAAGAGACTTGTTGTACGCGGTGCCGTTCTCCAAAAACAGACCAGCGCTGATGATGGGGAAGTTCTTGGAGTGCCAAAGATCAGTGTAGTAAGTCCAGGGGACCATGATGTACACCACGAGGATGAAACCGACAATGATGTTGACCTGAGCGAACCAGGGGGTGACCAAGGGAGCGACATAAGCCGAAGCAGCGGACCAATCCAAGGCAATGACACCAATTCCGAGACCATTAGAGCCCGTGAGCTGAGACAAGATAAGGTTGTCAGGGTTGATCCAGCAGATCCAGGCAATGGTGCCGATGGTGGGGAAGATGTAGCCTGGAAGCCAGTAGTAGCAGAACATGCCACCGGCGACAATCAGGAAGTACTTCATTCTCGGCATGCGACCATGATCGTCCTCGGACAAGCTGGAATGCAGCGAGCGGAACAACGATGCAGACACCAGAGTGGCAGGCCAGATCATGTGTGCAGGGCGAACCAAGAAGCGACGGATCACACCAGCAAGGGCGAAACCAGTGATCTGGGTGGTGAGGACCAAGAACAAGCCAGCGACGAAGGGCTTGTGATCGCCGTAAAAGACATTTTGCAGAATGACAATATC
This sequence comes from Mortierella alpina, assembly GCA_029449245.1. NCBI lineage: Eukaryota > Fungi > Mortierellomycota > Mortierellomycetes > Mortierellales > Mortierellaceae > Mortierella > Mortierella alpina. The sequence continues at coordinate 1,400,789 of JANATF010000001.1, read as the reverse complement.
GACAGCGTAAGCAGTGCTAGAGTTGCAGGCGGCCATGGTGCCGATCAGGACGTGCTCCTTGATCGAGAATGGGCCTGGGTTCAGCGAGAACCTCCATCCAAAGAGGTTGAACTGCCGAGTGGGCAGGACACGGGCCATGAAGTGTCCGAGAGGCAAGGAGATCAAAGCCACGACTGAATAGCCGATAGAGACGGTCGTTTGACGGAGGTAAAAGAACTCGTTCACGAACGAGATAATAGCCGTGAAAGCGAGACCGAGGAACCACATGCGGAAGGTGTTGTAAGGCAGGCTTGGATCATCCGTGTCTGTTGCAAATGAGGGTAAACATGACGCGGGTATATGGTCAGAAGCCGTATGGTTTGATTGATGGGAGAGGTCAAGAAAAGAAAGATACCCAAATGAAAAGAAAAAAGCCAAAGTGGGCGAGGGTATGTCGTAGATAATAATGGAATCGAGGGGCAAAGGGAACTGTGGAACACTTACTTGTAACGGTGACTCGGACCTCTTCAATAGGAGAGTCATCCTCCTCATCGAGCTCAATCTGAGGCTCGATATCATGGATATCTTTTTTCTCCTCAGCAAGAGTTTTTTCGTTATACACCTCGGACTTATCCATGGTGAAGATTCAGTGTTGAGATGAGAAGGGGGGAGGATCGGAGGGTAGGAGGGTAGGATGAATGCAAGGAAAGTGGAAGAAGGATGTCGGATGAGGGTCAACGACAAGGACAGTGAAAGGATGGAGGGTAGGAGGGGTGGTGATATCTAAGAGATTCGCAAAGAGGAAAGTACCAGCAATCTCAGCTGCATATTTATACATCACGAACAACGAGCACTCCTTGATGGATACTTCAATTGAGAGAGCTTTAAAGTCTAAGAGGACTGACCGCACATCAATGGCCAGCATACTGGAAGGGAAGTGTTCTGGAAAAACTTTTCTTCACACCGATGTATTGCGCCCGCAAATGACTGTGGTTGATTATGTTGGGTGTTGTGCAATCTTCCCATGAAGCAGCGCTGTAGTTGAGAACTTTGCCGGCTGCCGTGAAACTGGCAGTTAGATAGTCTTAATGACTGAATGCGCAAGTGTAACAGTACAAGAAAACACCAATCGAGCTATTGTCATGTCGCAGAGCAGAGATGGCTGCTGCAGTTTGCCCTGTCGCTTGACCTGAGCTTTCCTTTTACATCGCGCATGCTAGTGTAAAACAGCATAAAAGGCTTAAAAGACACAGATATTGGTCCAACAGGCCACGGCCGACAACGAATAGGAAGCCTTTCCTTCCTTTCCTGTCTTTCCCTTGAGGGCTAAGAAGTGCGTGTGATACCATGTTCAAAGAAGGCAGCGTGATAGAGCAATGGAATATGAGGGCTGAGATATCTCGCTTTTTTACTTGAGAGCCGGCACACTTCTTCCTCAGAAACCTTAAGCATGATTTTCTTTTGGGCGTGCTTTTTGTCCATCCTGCTGTGTTACGCCAGTTACCTAGTCCATGTCTGTCGGCGAATGGATGAGCAGAACCCATTTTTGTACTTCCATATCCATTATATGCTCGATACTTAGCTAGACCATTGAGAGAGCACAATAGGTCTCTCCGGGAAAACAGGTGCATTGATTGTCTCTTGCAGATTAGGTCATTTATGTCCTTCGGATGCTTGAGCCGACGTCTTTTTGGACGCGATCCTAATTGGAAGTTATGTCCGACGCCTTCCTTCTCCAAACCAATCAGTCACGGAGCAGTCTATGAAGGCCTAAAACAAAAGCTACTTAGATCTTTACGCTAGACTATTCGTGGTTCTTCGATGCTTCGTGAGAGCGAATGATGGTTTTCATCTACGGAATAGAACTGCCGGGCATGGTTGATCAACGCCCTCCAAACGAGTATAAAAGCACCAGGAAAGGCGGCACATATTCAGATCCGTTTTCGCTACTGCCGCTGAAGCGGTGTTTATAACTCCACGACTCGTACCTTGTTCACCACATCTCCCAGCATTGCTATCACATCTCCGCTCTCTAGCATGAGCCTCGTAAGATAGATATCACTCACAACATACAACACGTTATTCAGTCGTTTCCACTTGCTACTCCTGCGCATCTCCATCCTCTCCCGAGTCAGATCCTTTCAAAAAATGCTTATTACTATTGATGCTATGGTATTAGGGACTATGGACAATGGTGTAGGGGAGACTAGACTAAGTGGGTATTTAAAACATGAACTCGCCATTATAGTTGGCGCTTGCAAGGGCACAGTGGTCGAGATTACCGTCCTCTGGGTTACCCCACCAGAATGGGAAGTTGGCGTTCTGTGACTGAATAGCAAAGAAGATGACGAGACCAGAGAGCACCAGACCGGTATCCAATGCTGCCGAGGTAAGGTAGTTGTACCGAGACCACCACTTGTAGCGGTAACGTCTCAGCACAAAGGAAAAGATGAAACCAACGAAGAGACCGTTGGTGTACATGAAAGGGAGCGCTGGAGGCATGTTGGACGTGGCAGCGAGAAGCACGGGCCAGTGGACATACTTGAGCCACGTCACATTCGTGAACTTCTTGGAAAGAGTCCAGAAGATGAGAGGAAGGAGAGCACCAACGAGGAAACCCCACTGAACAGAGGTGTAAATCGCACCATCCTTGTTTCCAAACATACGAGCTGGTCCAATGGCACCCCTAATGATCGAAAAATGTAAAAATAATGGAAGTGGCAATGTTAGATAATTGAAAAACGGGCGCGCCTTTTCTCGTTCTGTTATTCGCGCTGGTTCCCAAAACCTACCAGATGACGGATGTAGAGTAGAGTGTCCTCGTGGATCTGCAGGTGAATGGATAGCCTTCATCCGTGCAGATACTAGGGCGGGTGTTTATCAACCAGGTGGCGGTTCCGAGGTTGACGACGCAGGAGATGACGGATGAGACCAACTGAGCCATGAACATGATTTGAGGAGGAATTTTCATGTAGTGTCCGAGCTTGAGATCTTGTACGAAGAGCAGCGCTTGAGCATTGACAATGTAGCCGTAGGTCTTGAAGGTGACGTTGGCGATGGCATGACCAGGAAGGAGGTAGCCGATCACGTACTCGGTGATGATGTTGATACCGGGTTGTTGGTTTGTCACAGCCTGGACGATACCGACAGGGAGGACAAAGAACAAGGCAAGACCCAAAGCCAAAATCAAAGCCCACCAGGGCATGTAGTCCCAGACGCAGCATGTGACGAAACTCAGGGCCAGTGCGACGGCAAACAGCAGCCCGTACCACCAGTCGGGGACTTCAGGGTAGAAGCGCATAAGGCGCGAGTGGATATCCTCGTCCTCGGTATTGGCAGAGCGCCATCGGTCCAAAATCTCTCGTCCGTTGTAGAGGAAGACATGCATGAGAGTGGCAGTCAGACCCGCAAAGCCGACACCGTAAGCCATGGCAAAGAAAGCGGTCATGCGCAGAGGACCATACGCGACATAAAGCTTCTCGTCTACAAGACCTTCGTTGTCCATGATCTGGGACTTGTCGTACATGGAGCCGTTGGCTTGGAAGAGTTCCGCGGTAACGATGGGGAAGGTCTTGGAGCCCCACAAGTTGGTGTAGTATGCCCAAGGACAAACGATCCAAGCAACAACAACAAAGCCCACCAAGATGTTGACCTGAGCAAACCAGGGTGTTACCAGAGGCGCAATGGGCGTGTAGGCGGCCCAGTCCAAGGAGATAACACCAATGCCGAGGCCGCGGGCTCCCGTCAACTGGGCGAGGACAACGTTCTTGGGGTTAATCCAGCAGATCCAAGCGAGGGTTCCGATGGTGGGGAACATGAGACCAGGGATCCAGTAGTACAGGAACATGGCGGCTGCAACAATCGAAAAGTATTTGCCTCGCGACATGCGGCCTTGGTCTTCCTCGTGCTGTTGAGCATGGAGGGAGCGGAAGAGCGAAGCTACGACAAGAGTCGAGGGCCAAATCATATGTGCGGGGCGGATCAAGAAGCGACGGATGACACCCGCAATGGCAAAGCCAGTGATCTGAGTAGTGAGGACCAAGAACAAACCAGCTACGAAGGGCTTCTCAGAGTTATACCAGATCTTTTGCAGGATGATAATGTCGACAGCGTATGGGGTGCCACTGTTACAGGCGACCATGGTTCCGATAAGGACGTGCTCCTTGATCGAGAAAGGGCCAGGGTTCAACGAGAACGTCCAGCCGAAAATATTGAACTGGCGAGTGGGCAGTACGCGTGCCATAAAGTGGCCCATGGGCAGCGAAAGAAGGGCTACTACCGAGTAGCCAACACCAATCTGGGTCTGGCGAAGGTAGAAGAACTGGTTGATGAATGAGATGATACCAGTCCAGATAAGACCGAGGAACCACATACGGAACGTGTTGCACGCCATTGTGGGGTCATCTTGATCTGTTGTGCGTGGATGAAAGTGACGAGGAAGATCTGTCAGGAACCAAGGCGACACCGAGGGGATTTTGTGGAAAGGGTAATAAAAGAGGGACGCACTTACTGGAGATTGTAACTCGAACTTCTTCGATAGGAGAGTCGTCCTCCTCTTCGAAATGTAGTTGTTGGGACTCGGGGTCATTGTGGCGCTTCTCGCTCTCGTACTCTTGCTTCCCGTGTCTGTCCATTTTGTGTTTCTGTCGATATTGATGAAAGAGAGTGCGCGAAAGAAGACAAAGAGGTGGAATGTACGAGGAAGAGGAAGAGGAAGAGGAAGAGGAAGATAAGCGAAATCGAAACAATAGGCACAGACCGAAGTGAGATGGTTGTCGTCCAAAGTCCAGGAAGGGGGTTTTCAAAATTTAGTCCTAAAGAAACAAAAGGCAGAAAGTACGCAGGAGTGCTTTGCTATTTATGCGTGGAAATGCCAATGGCAGGCCAGGGGGGTTTTTTTTACTGCTGGACCGGGTGGCACTTCTGAGTGGCCACGGCGCACTAGTCTTTGGGGAAACGCTTTGAGTGCAATGCAGTTGTGGGTGCCGTCAACCCTATTCACCCCTGGAGCATCTGACAAGTACAAAGGCTGACAAAAACAAACAAAACACTAAGGGAGATGCGTTTCAGCCTGTGCTCGTGGCGCCGATCCAGCTGGACGTGACGAATATGATTGGGACTGGAGAGCAAAATAGCGCCTCTGTCCTTCACCTCGGGCATTTAAAAACGATACAAAAGATACTCCAGGTACCACACAAACAACAACACAGGTAAGCAAGCTGTTGAGTGGCAAGATGACGAGATAAAAAAAAATGAGCACCCAACAACAAAGGTTAATGAGTTTGAATCAAAAGAACTCGAACCGTGCCCTCAGCTGAGCGAAAAGGAACGTCTAGAGCCTGCCGTTTGATGCCATAGCGCTTGAGCCGAACGATTGTCCGCGGGGAAGAGGGCTACACCTCCTGTCATGTGTGCAGCGCTCCATATCCATGTTGCTAGCATGATCTTCATCCGTTTACGGTAATTGCAAAACGATACGTTTGTTGTCAACGGCAAACAATAGAAGAATCTTTCGAACCATGTCATTCCGCTGCAGGGACAGGAGCAGAACAATAGGGGGTGTTGCAAAAAATACAGCTTTCGATCGCTTGGGCGCTGATTGCATTGTTTATTCAGAGTGTTTGGATCTTACCCCTCGCTTTGTGCTTCCTTCATGGCGTGATGCATAAAATATATGCATCTTGCTTTCCACATCCCTTAGTAAAGTAGCAATCGCTGCGGATCGATAGCAAAATGGGCCCGGATACTCGTGCCGTAGTCGGCATAAGCTCCGCTTCTTAAAGCAGTGTAACCTGGACTACTGAGGTTCTACAGCAAGAGCCTTCCCCTGGCTTTAAACCTGTGTATCCACTCCTGAGTAAGGCAAAACAAATATACAGGCCATGCAGGAGCACCTAAGAGAACTTCATGCACTGGCATGGCATCACAGTACATGTACGTGCTCACTCTGGTGCCGCCTTGGAGCTGCATTCTTTCGCTCTGGCATCCACTCTTTCTACACTTCACCTTGGAAATGCAGGCATTTGCTGAACATATACAAAGAATGCCCCGACCGCAACCCTGAAACGGATAAGATTGCTCCTTTTTTGTATACAATTTTTTTGTGCTCGAATCAGCGCTTCCCAACTTCCACCCCCGACCCTGTTTTGTGTCCCGCCCTCTACTTTTTTCTCGGGCATATTTCTCGCCTGGCTACTTCGGCCGCTCAATTAGCGCTCTTGACCTGCCACACACATTCCAGATAGCCCGCCATGATTGTTGTTTAGCCTGTTCATCATTCTTCCGTCTCCGTGGAGGGTGTTTCATCTTCTATACTTCTTCCACGCTTCTTCTATACGTGGCGGCCCACCTTTTTCGACCTCCTTCTTTACTTCTCCGCGTTTCCTCTTCTCGACGACACTCGTCTATTTTTCATTGTTTGTAAAACACTTGACCGTGCAACGTCCTTCTATGAATGCAGGGGATCGCTCTCTCAAGCCCGCCCATAATGTAAATACACGTTCTCCAACGTCCTCAAGAGCCATGGTGACATGAGTCGCGTAGTGAGTACTATATTTATATATATACATAGAAGTTAGGGTCCTACTGACCCATGTAATTGGTACCTCCGAGCGCGCAATGGTCAAAGTTGCCGTCCTCAGGGTTACCCCACCAGAATGGGAACGCCCCCTCCCAGGATTGGATAGCGAAAAAGATGATCAGACCAGATATAGCCACGCCCGTATCCAGTGCAGCGGATGTCAGGTAATTGTAGCGCGACCACCAACCATATCGGTAACGTCTCAGCAGGAAGGCAAAGATGAAGCCGATGAAAAGTCCATTGGTGTACATGTAGGGAAGGGCTGGAGGCATGTTGGACGTAGCGGCAAGCAACACGGGCCAGTGGACATACTTGAGCCACGTCACGTTGGGGAACTTTTTGGCGAGCATCCATGAGAGCAGAGGCAGGAGTGCACCGACGAGGAAGCCCCACTGGACGGGGCCATAAAGAGCGCCATCCTTGGTGCCAAAGACACGAGCAGGGCCAATAGCACCCCAAATGATAGAAGCCGAATAAAACGTCTTGGTGGAACGGCAGGTGAATGGGTAACCCTTAGGGGTGCAGACGTCAGGACGGGTGTTGATTAGCCAAGTGGCAGTGCCGAGATTGATGATACAAGAGAACACTGACGAGACCAGCTGCGCCATAAACATGATCTGAGGAGGAATCTTCATGTAGTGTCCCAGCTTCAAATCCGATACAAAGTTGAGTGCTTGAACGTTGACGATGTAGCCGTAGGTCTTGAAGGTGACGTTGGCAATGGCGTGTCCAGGGAGCATGTAACCAATCACGTATTCAGTGACAATGTTCAAACCAGGTTGCTGGTTCGTAACCGCTTGGACAATACCGACCGGAAGGACAAAGAAGACGGCGATAACCATAGCCAAGATCAAAGCCCACCAGGGCATGTAATCCCAGACGATACAGGTGACAAAGCTCAGAGCCAAGGTCACAACGAAGAGAAGACCGTACCACCAGTCGGGGACCTCGGGGTAGACGCGCATCAGGCGAGAGTGGATGTCTTCGTTCTCGGCACGTGCGGACTTCCAGCGTGCAATAATCTCTGATCCATTATAAAGGGCGACGTGCATAACGGTGGCAGTGAGACCGGCGAAACCAATGCCGTAGGTCAGTGCAAAGAACGAGTCCATGCGCAAGGGGCCATATGCAAGATAAGCAGTCTCATCCATGAGGCCGTCGCTGTTCAAGATGGCAGTTTTGTTGTACTCAGAACCGTCCTCCTTGAATAAGACAGCAGTAACAATAGGAAAGTTCTTGGAGTGCCACAGATCCGTGTAGTAAGCCCAAGGGACCATGATATAAGTCACGAGAATGAAGCCGACCAAGATGTTGACTTGAGCGAACCAGGGGGTGACCAAGGGAGCGACATAGGCAGAGGCAGCAGACCAATCCAGGGCAATAACACCGATTCCGAGACCATTAGAGCCCGTGAGCTGGGACAAGACCACATTGTCAGGATTGATCCAACAGATCCAAGCAATGGTACCGATGGTGGGGAAGATGAAGCCAGGGAGCCAGTAGTAGCAAAACATGCCACCGGCAACGATACAGAAATATTTAATCCTGGGCATTCGACCGTCATCATCTTCATCCTGCATGGCGTGCAAGGAGCGGAACAGCGAGGCTGTGACAAGTGTCGAGGGCCAAATCATATGCGCCGGCCGCACCAAGAATCGACGGATGACGCCCGCAATGGCAAAGCCAGTGATCTGGGTGGTGAGGACCAAAAACATGCCAGCAATGAAGGGCTTCTCGGAGTTGTACCAAATCTTTTGTAGGATGACAATATCGACGGCGTAGGCAGTACCACTGTTACAGGCGACCATGGTGCCGATCAGGACGTGCTCCTTGATCGAGAAAGGGCCTGGATTCAACGAGAAACTCCATCCAAATAGGCTGAACTGGCGGGTAGGCAGGACACGGGCCATGAAATGACCCATGGGCAAGGACAGCAGAGCAACGACTGAGTACCCAATAGAAATGGTGGTTTGACGAAGGTAGAAAAACTGGTTGACGAAGGAGATGATGCAGGTCCACAGGAGCCCGAGGAACCACATGCGGAAGGTGTTGTAAGGCAAGGACGGATCATCGATGTCTATACGTGAGAGTGGGATGGTACTTGGATGAGAGATCGAGGGTAGGGATGCGATGAGACTGGCAAAGTACAAAGCGAGGATGGAGATGTGAGCTGGATATAGTGGGGAGAGGGTGTTCAGAACTTACTGGAGACAGTAACACGGACTTCTTCGATTGGGGAATCATCCTCCTCCTCGAGCTGCACTTGTGGCTCGAGGTCATGAGAGAACTTCTCTTCCTCATAAGTGTGCTTCTCCGCGGGAAGCTCTTCTTTATCCATGCTGGTACGAAAAGGGACGGAAAGGTGGATAGTGAGTCAAGAAGGCTCGAGAGGAAGGACAAGGGTGGTGGAGATAAAGGTGTCTGGAAAAATCACAAAGAGAAAAGGTGAAACGATAGGACCGAGTCCACCCTATTTAAAAGAAGAGTGTTACGCTTGATCATGATCAAAGGAGGCAGCAAAACGGGACGAAGAGCGCCGGGTTGGACTCGAGTCTGCCTTTTTTGGTTCGTCTTTGGTCCCATCAACAACAACAAACAACAAGCGGCTCTTAGCAATGAGCTCGCTCATCCATGGTTGGTCAGAATCGTGCGAAGACCAGCTTTTCAACGCAATTACGATACAGTGCCCCTTTTACATAGCCTGGGACAACTGGCCTCCAAAGACTATGGAAGTATAATCAGCTGTCAACTAAACCATAAATGTGTTGAAGAGCTTTTGTTTTTGCCTGAGGCAATGCATTGCTAATCCGATGTGAAGACATCGCAAGACCAGCCAAAAGTATTTTCGTCGAAAAAAGGAGTTTGCTCCGAAGAGGAACATAGTGATATTGCATCACACAGCGTCCCACCCCCTTTCCTTCGTTCGCGGGTCCGATCACACTCCAAGGAGCCTTAAGTAAGAAACAAAGAGCGAGAGCAGGCATGGTCTACAAGGGGAAGAAGCACATGTACAATACCGTTCTAACATTATGCGGATACAAATAATATAGGAGGCAATGCATTTGAACCACGCCTGCAACTGCACCATCTTTACCTTCCCTGCCACAACCTGTAACTTGCGCCTGAGGTGTATTAATATATTCCATTGAGTGCTTTGCCGGGTTCTCGTCACTGGGGTTACACACCTACTTTATGTGCATGAGATGCAGGCTCGATGAGATCAAGATCATGAACATCTGTCCGAGCCACCATCCCCGCCAGGGTCCTATAACGTAAGACATGTGTGAAAAATGCACTACATGTACAGTACCTCGAGCGGCTCGGAGAAGTTAGCCGTTGGTAGCTCCTCCTTGATCGTGCCTATCGCGTGCCAAACGACTTGCATGGATGGCATATAACTTTAATGACAGTTCAGGACGAATGAGAAAGTGTCCTCGGACCTACTTCCGGCCGAATATCATTTTCTCAGTGTCCACGCGCTCTGCTCTTTCCTCTCTCGTCCATTTCTGTTGCGGCCTATGAAAAGATGTCATGCATATGCACACAAACACGATCGAGAGAAAGCGATACTGTTTGCTCTCATGACGCATCCTCAAGGCTGGACTCAAATTTGCTTGTGCATATATATTTCAGGGCCTCGATATGCACAGGGTTTTCAACTTGTTTTTCCTCGAAAGAAGATGACCTATGAGAACGCTTTCTGCTCCGTTTAGTTCCCATGCTTTCCCGCCGTTCATTTGTGCCGACCCAATAGCCATCAGGTTTGCTTTTTGACAAGTGGTTCTTCCGGGAGGCTCAAGGACTTTGAATGTTCATGGAAAAACTGCACGCTGTTCTCGTTCGCGGATTGGTCAACATTTTTTGTCAAGCATAAACATCATGGGAAAGCGCACGCGAGTCTAGAACCTGAGAATCTTTCAGGAACGCCCGGCTATGACTCCTCGATATCGTGCCTAGGTTCAAGTTGATCGCGCGTCCCATTGACCAAGCACTTGGTCCAATGAATTTGCATCTTGTAAGGGAGGTCTTAGCGAGCAGCTCGGCCTGGCTTTTCCGACAAAACAAACCTCGCGAGGCACGAAAATGGAGAGGTCATGGATAAATATATCGCCTCCTACAGGCAAACCTAAACGTCAAGAGACGCACACTGGGCATCGTTCAGCACTCTTTAACATCCTTCAGTCTTATTACTTCGTATCTACTACAGTACGCCAGAAGCCTCTGGAACAATGAAAACACGACCAACTCTCAGGTACACTCGACCAGTCGAATATCAGCTATAATAGCTGGGCAGCGTACGTGGTACGTCCAAGAGACGTAAAGTCCCGCGCCCTCGGAACTTAAATCCGTGACCACTGTCTGCGCCCTTGCCAAGGTCCTGCATATTCGCGTGTTTCGGATACCCTTGCCGGCCATAGGTAACCACCGCACTACTGTATACTGTAGTGCTGTACCCCCAGAAGCACGGCCCCCGTTCCTCAGGGCACGTTCCCTGATGCTCCACAGCACTAAACTGATTGCGTAATAGTTTGTGTAGATCGGCATCGTTGGTAATGGTCGTACATTCCATCGTATTACCAACGTGTTGCATGTCAGAGAAGACCCTCGATTTCTATCAAGGTACCACGCATTCTCTGCCACACACACTATTTTTTCTAGACGTGCCGTGTTAATCACCCATTCCATGTAAGAATGGCTGTTGCAATTATGAGGCAGTACTTAAAATAAATAATACCTCCACCATCATCATTGAAATGATAACTCTCTCTGCAAACTTCACCAAAAAAAAGGCAGCTCTTCGCGGTAGCATCAATGCTCATGCCGTCGCTACTTGTGGAGGTCACTGATGGAATACATGAAGTCTACTGCGGTCCTTCTCGGAGACTCAACTTTCGCAAATGTTGCTCACCATTTTTTTTATTTTACGACTAGGGCTGACAAGCTGGACCACCTTTGGCCAGTCGGAGAAAACTCGCAGAAGACCAAAAACTCAAAAATCGCCGATTTGAATCACCCACTTTTTTTGCCTTAATTACAGTTTTGCTCATTTTCCAAAGTCCGATCCCAGGAGATCAAGCTGCAGGAACCATGGACATGCGTCCTGACAGAAAGTGCTTATCTGAAATTTTCACGATAGCTGCAGTGCGCTTATCGCCATGGACTACCATGATATTCATCCACAGCTCTCAACAACCAACTACTATATGCCTTTTTCTTTCATGGCATACACAACCGAATGGCAAGAGGCAGAGCATGCATTTTTTTTTCAGGTTTATTATACTAGTATATTAAGAAATGGTATGCTGCAGGATATACAAGGCTACCAGAAGTCTTTAATGGATCTCTCCATAGTAGTTGGCGTTGGCCAGGTTGCAGTGATCATAGTCTTGATTCTCTGGGTTACCCCACCAGTATGGGAACTCGCCCTCCCAGGATTGGATTGCAAAGAAGATGACCAGACCACAGATGGCGACACCCGAGTCCAAAGCAGCTGAAGTCAAGTAGTTGTAACGCGACCACCAGTTGTAACGGTAACGTCTCAGCAAGAACATGAAAACGAAGCCCAAGAAGAGACCATTGGTATAGAAATAGGGAAGAGCTGGAGGCATGTTGGAGGTGGCAGCCAAGAGCACGGGCCAGTGAACGTACTTGAGCCAGGTGACCTGAGGGAACTTCTTGGAAGCGATCCAGAAGGGAATGGGCAACAACGCTCCAACGAGGAAACCCCACTGGACGGGTGAGTACAGGGCACCGTCCTTGCTACCAAAGACACGGTCAGGAGCAACGGCACCCCAAATGATCGAGGCCGAGTAAAAGGTCTTGGTGGAACGGCAGGTGAAGGGGTATCCTGCAGGTGTGCAGATGCCAGGGCGGGTGTTGATCAACCAGGTCGCAGTCGACAGGTTAATGATGCCAGCAATAAAGGTGGAGACAACCTGAGCCATGAACATAATTCTTGGAGGAATCTTCATGTAATGACCCAACTTCAAATCAGCAGTGAAGGTCAATGCCTGGACGTTGACGATGTAACCGTAGGTCTTGAAGGTGACGTTGGTGATGGCGTGTCCAGGGAGCATGTAACCGATAACGTACTCGGTGACAATGTTAAGACCAGGTTGCTGGTTGGTCACAGCCTGAACGATTCCGACAGGAAGGACGAAGAAGATGGCAATACCCATGGCCAAAAGGACAGCCCACCAAGGCATGTAGCCCCAGACAACACAGGTGACGAAACTGAGACCCAGAGAAAGGAGGAAGAGGGAGAGGTACCACCAGTTGGGAACCTCGGGGTAGACGCGCATCAGGCGAGAGTGGATATCCTCGTTCTGCTGGCGAGCAGACTTCCAGCGGTCAAGCATCTCACGTCCATTGTAAAGGATGACGTGGACAACAGTGGCAGTCAAACCGGCAAAGCCAACTCCATAGGTCAAGGCGAAGAAAGAATCCATGCGCATGGGACCGTACTCGATGTACTTCTGGGGATCCATGATACCATCGGTCAAGATCTCTGACTTGTTGTAAGCGGTACCATCGTCCTTGTAAAGACCGGCAGACAGAATAGGATACTTCTTTGAGCCCCACAGGTCGGTGTAGTAGGCCCAAGGAACCATGATGTAGGTCACAAGGATGAAACCAATCAAGATGTTGACCTGCGCGAACCAGGGAGTAACTAGAGGCGAGACATAGTACGACGCAGCAGACCAGTCCAGGGCAATGGCTCCAATTCCGAGGCCATTGGTTCCGGTCAACTGGGCAAGGATGAGGTTGTCGGGGTTGATCCAGCAGATCCAGGCGATCATACCGACAGTAGGGAACATGAAGCCAGGGAACCAGTACCAGATGAACGAGCCGAAAGTGACGATCAAGAAGTACTTCATTCTTGTCATACGGCCAACGTCCTCCTCGCGTTCAACAGTGTGATGAAGAGAGCGGAAGAGCGAGGCAGTGACCAGGGTGGAGGGCCAGATCATGTGGGCGGGGCGGATCAAGAACTTGCGAAGGGCACCAGCCAAGGCGAAACCGGTGATCTGGGTAGTCAAGACCAAAAGAAGGCCGGCAATGAAGGGCTTCTCATCGGCGTAAAACACCTTCTGGAGGATGACGATATCGACTGCATAGGCGGTACCGGTGTTGCAGGCCGTCATGGTTCCGATCAAGACGTGCTCTTTGATCGAGAAGGGACCGGGGTTCAGAGAAAAGCTGGTGCCAAAGAGGCTGAACTGACGGGTAGGGAGAACCCTGGCCATCAAGTGACCAAGGGGAAGGGAAATCAGGGCAACAACCGAGTATCCGATGGAAATCTGGGTTTGACGGAGGTAGAAGAACTGGTTGACGAACGAGATGATACCGGTGAAGATAAGACCCAAGAACCACATGCGGAAGGTGTTGCATGGCATCAAAGGGTCATCAGTGTCTACGAGGCGTATTATGCATGGCGGAGGCGGTTGGATTGTTAGAGACTACTGAGGTTGTCATTGCACAGGAGGTGTGCTTGAGGATCGATGTGGAGTGTATTGTTTCGGCAGGTAGATGCACGAGTGGATGAATGAGGTGAAAGGGGACTGATAAGGAGTGCTGGTGAGATAGTGGTTTATGAAGATGGGAGAAGGTACATGTACTTACTGGGGACGGTAACTCGAACTTCCTCAATAGGGGAGTCATCCTCCTCGTTGAGTTCGAGCTGGCCTTCGACGTCGTGGCGCTCGAGTTTTTCATCGTACTTCTCGTTGAGAACCTCTTCCTTGTCCATGATGGATGAAGAAGGACGTTAGGGAGGAGGGAATGGGAAGGAGGGGGGGGAGTGGTTAAAGTGGACTTTCACAACGAGAAAAAAACAGCACAGAGTGCGGGTGAAGGTATCCTCTTTATACGATAATGGCCAGGCCCATCCACGGATGGAAAAAACATATACGGTTCACCACAACGACCGCTGCTCAGTTCGGGTGAACGAATGAGATGAGCTCGGCCAACCATAATTTTTTATGAGTGTTTGTTTATCATGCAGAGTGAAGAATGAGTTGTAGTGACCCTTCAGGGCAGGACAAGACAAGACAGGGCTAGTTGATGGAGGTAATGAGCACACATAGTACGTACACACAAACAATGAGCCAGCCCGATGAATCTACTCGTGCCTGGGTACTTTGTCTTAGAATACCGAATGAATAGGCGCCTCGTGCGGTTGGCTGCCATCCAAGTTGGAGGTGCTTTGGGATGAATATCCATGCTTGAGTGAGCAATAGTTCATCCACGGCCATGCTCTGTCTCTCGCCCGCGCTTCCTTTGTCTCTCTCTCTCTTTGCTCAAAGTGTCCGACTTCTTTGGCATTGCGCACCGTTACTGCCTGCACAGAATAGAAAAACTCTTGGGCGGCAATAAATTGCACGCTGCGATCCTCGGTAACGGTCTAAATACGCCCACTGAATCTTCTTTTTGCGTGCGCGCGCACCTACGAAGATGATTGACTAAGACAGCCGGACTGGGTACAAGAATTTACAACTGCCTCTTCCAAAAACAGCGCCTTCCCTTTTCTCGCCTCTCAACACGACAATGGAAAATTCTCTATAGCGTGCAAGGCAAAAACAGTCATAGTGCTTCCTGGGTCCCTCCCTCCCCGCTCTCTTTCACCCACAGCTCGGACTAGCGTCTCCTTGCATTGCATTGCGATGTCTTTACCAGACTCGCCCAATCAAGACTTGTGCGATGAAAGAGAATTCAACTCAGAGGTGAGCTGTACCCGTCTGAACATTCGTCCATGGCGGCAGACTCTTTCGAAATCCAATATCATAAAAGATACCAACAGCCTTTGCACCTCATCAAAAGTGTCTGTATCACTCCAGCTAAACAGTGGGCATTCTTGGTTCTTCTTTGAGGGTGCATAAGCACATCCTGAAAAATAAGACAAGAGCAAGATCCCACCAGTACATGTTAGCTCTGACTGCGTTTGGGTTCGCGAGTCATGCGGTCCTGTACAGCCGAGAAATGATGCAACTGTTTTTCCGGCCCTAGGTGCGCATACCTGGCTAAGGATTTCCGGCGTGCCTTCTGTAGGCGTCCCTCCTTTATGAGAACAGCTTGCTAAGCAAATCAGGGAGCCTGGTGAGAATAAAAACAAATGGAAAAAAAAGTGAAGCGAAAATCACAATGTAAGGAATTGAAGGCGATTGGGTGAAGTGGTCTCTCTCGCAACCAGGCGTTGATGTATTGTTTGGTATCGTTGATAGCCACGCCGCGGGACTCGTGTGTACAGTACATGGATACAGATGCCTATGCGTTAGACTAGAGGATTACATGAATGGGCGTATATGTGCTGCAACCTGCGATCAAAAATCAACCGCAAGTAATTTACATCTCTCCCCTCGGTAAACAGGAAATGTGAGCAGAGGTCTATGCGACTCTAAGATGTCCTTAATATTCTCCGCCTTTTGCAAATCTGCAATGGATGAATCTAGTTCATGCATGGTCCTCGCTGTCACACCACAAATGATGAACTCTTCAGAGCCCAATCCAAAAGAACACTCTCGCCTGCCACCAGCAAGGTCTATTCTGCCTCCACCCTATTGTACTCTTGTAACATGCACTGTGCTTATTCACACGGTACAACAGTCTACGAATCGCAAGAGCATAGTCTAAGGTTGACCAAATGACCAACGCCCGGACTACAGCATTTTTGTGGTTACATGGACATGCCGACTGGTCTATGGTGCTCTGAGCCTTCATGCAGAGCACAAAATCGCGATAGCAGGCGGTGCTCAAAGTTGGCGGACCACATCAGCAACATTCAAAGCTGGTCACTATTGGTGTCCTTCCTGGGAACGGCTCGTTGTGTTCAAGGCTTCAGTGGCACCTGACAGAAGGTTTGAGCAGATTCAATGGGAGGGTAAAAATGTTGAGAAGGATGGGAATTCTTCCATTGGAGTACACAATGTAAGAGTCATCGGAGGTTGCGAAAAAGCGCACAAACAAACAACTACATGAAGACCACAACAGCCATATTTGGGACAGGAATTGGTCCCATCCTAGAATCCACCTCAACCGTCCTTGCTCATACTTCGAGGCGAAGATTTGCTTCAATAGACACAAACAAAGCAACATCAACAAAGGTCCAACCGTACACGAATTTATCCATTCTGAGGAGCCTTGTGTTGTTCAGTTTATCTAACCCGAATGCTTCACATGCACACCCACAGAGAAAAACGAGTGCGAGCGATGCACATTTCAGTGCAGTACGCACCTTATAGGTAGTAGCGTTTACGTTGAGCCACGACCATGACTCCGTTCAGACAGACGCCCGGTAAGATGGCGTTGTGTATGCAAGAATTGATACCCAGACGTGCTGAGGTGCCCTCACACCTCTTTAGCCAATGGGCGCCGTTCCCAGGAAACTGTGGCAGTCGGGTCTCTGAAACAGCGACGCGCAGATCTACTCTTCCGAAAAGGTGAGGTGGGAAAACCTCTACTGAAGTGCATGATCCACTTGGCCTGAATGCCCACCACCAACATCATTTTTGGGGTGAGAAGAACGAATATCTAGACATGGCCCTCAATGGTAAGGCGATGATGGGAACCAAAAAAATATTGAATGAATCCGATTGGGCAAGCATGGCTTTCTTGACAACACCGTACGACATCAACCATCTGACCCTGCGCCTTACGAGGTCTTGCTCCTCTCCAGCGACGGCGCCAGGGACGAAGCTGATGTGATGCGTTTACAGTATGTGCTACACCCGGGCGAGTTTCGTTTAAAAGTATCAACCAAGATATGAGTGCTGAATTTATCCCTCCTGTACAGCCAAGGGTGATGGGACTTATAAAGGGCTACGAAGCGTGGCATCCTCTTCAAAGTGCACTCTCTGTGCAGGAGTCGTTGCAGGCATCTAGACAGCTGCTGTATTACTCATTTCAAACGCCTATTTCGACACAGCTAACGTAGCACGAGGCTCTGTCCAATCGGAATGGCATCCACTCCCTTTCGGAAAGAGAGTTTAACACTAATAGACATCTGACTTGTAAGGTTCTTCCTTCCCATGCAGACACATGTGCAGCTTGATACATTCGGCTAGTATGCCGAGAGCAAGACGAGCAGCGATTAGTCTATGGGATACAGCATGCGTCAGGCGATGGAGGACTGTTCGGCATCGAGGCCACCTAGGGGTGGACGCGCGTCGCTTGAGCCTCTTGAGCGGCATCTATGGACAATAGGCCACTTTGATATGCATTGATTTGTTGAAATTCCATATTCTGTTCTTTGGTGAAATAATATGCAACGGTCGTTTGCCGGTGAGCTGAACGATGAAATCGGGCAAACTGCTCTTGTGCAGACCAGGCGATCAATTGGGAATTGAAGACTATATGACCATACCCGTAGTTGCAAAAACAAGTCTTGATATCCATAAAATATGAGATGCACCTGGAAGGATGACCGCGCGAGACCGATCTGCAGCTGATATAATAATACGCGAAAAAAAGCAGGCATCTGCCACTCTCCAACCTTGTTCTGGCTTCGACTGCAACAATAGCGTTACCGAGCAGTCGTTTTTCTGCGGCATTTGTGATAGTCGTTTTCTGGTCGCATGCAGTTCGCAGTAGGCAGTTCGTTCCTCAATCGCTTTGGCTCACATATTACCATCGGTTATTTCGTCTCTCCCTCCACATACTTATATCTTTACCTTGCCTTTCCTTAGGTCTCTCGACTCACTCAATCTCCGTAGCAGACACACGACCGTCATCCTAGGGAAAGCAATGCCATCCACAGTTCACACTGTTAACAGCGGCATCAGTACCAATACCGAGTCCAGCAACCCACCACCGCTGTCAACTGATCCATCCGCGGCCCCACGCCAAGTCCAGTTCCCATTTGTCACTCGCTATGATGACTATCAGGTGGTTGTGAACCTCCCAAGGTCATCGTCCCCTGACTCTTCCATCCCCTTCACACCTCCTCCATCATCCACTCCCCCTTCTGTGCAATCAGAGTCACGACTTTTTCGTTCAAATGGACGGCAGCATCATCATCACACACGGAACCTGCGCCCCAGACGCCAGTCAACTCTCGCAGGCGAAGAGCAAGCAGGCAGACCCTCTTCCACCAGTGACAACAATGCACAGCCCCAGGTCAGGCATAGGAGCCATGTGCCTTTTGAGGTTCGATTCAATGACGGAGGTGTTAGTGTACCTGAAAGTTGGACTCTGCAGCAGCAGCAGCAGCACCCGCAAGAGCATCGCATAGAGGAGCCTACACGCTCACGACGCAGTATGCGAATGATCGCACCGGCGTCTGCTGCACCTATGTCTGCACCCTTGGGGTCAACATTGCCCTTTAACTTTGCAACTCAGCCCTCGCGTGTTCAACAGCAACAGCAGGCAGCTCTGTACAACCAGCAGCAACAGCAACAGCAGGTCCAACAGTCCACCGCCCGACCACAATCGCAGTTGCAAACCCAACCCCGCCCTCGTACAGTTCAAAGCTTCACAGCCACTAATAATAGCCTTAGAACCAGCCATGGCAACAGCAACAACAACAACCATGACATCCACAACAATAGCGGTGTCGTCCCAAGCAATTCAGCTTTCGCCAACACCCTCTCCAACAACATCTCACCTTCGTTGCATCCACAATTCCGGGCAAAGGCGGTCTGTCGCCTCACCTGCAAGAGTTGTCTCTCGGATGTCTGTATGCGCGGTATGAAGGCCATCCTCCTAGCTGACTCTCGTGTCGAGCTCTACTCCACCGATCGACCCCCTCGAGGGTAAGGAAAAAAAACAGAAACAAAACAAAACGATGCTTGGATCTTTCGGCCTTGTCAACCAACTCATCACTCTCTCCCTTTCTCAATATCTCTTTATACGATTTGGTAGAGTCCAACTCGTCTACGACGACTACAGAACTCGAAACTGTAAATGCCGGATCCGTGATGTTGCCTGTTTGGGCTGTGGCAACACTCTAGGATACCATGTTACGCAGCCGTGTGAATCTTGTCTGGAGGCCTGCAACAATGGTCACTTTTGGATGTTCCATTCTGACGGCGTCTCTTGCACAGAGCGCTACCTTCCCAAATCCCTCTCCCGACCTTCCTCTTTCTCATCGACAGCACAGGGCACGACCAACGAGATCACGAGTGTCTTCAACAGCGACGGTAATAGCAGCAGCAGCGGCAGCAGCGGCAGAAGGAGGAGTAGGAGCAGGAGCAGAAGAAGGAGGAGGAGGACTTGGGAAAGGGGATCAGAAGGCAGCTCAACACAGTCGCAAGAAGAAATACCAGATCTGTCATTCAGGAGGCGAACGAGTATTCATGACATAGAGTACAATCGCGCCGTGAGTGCGGAATCAAGGGCGAACAGTGCGGCGCATGATGACAGAATTGACCGACAGGGATATGCGGATGATGAGCGTAGGGATGGCAGTGACGGCTCAGGTGAAGGAGAATATGACGACGACAACGACGACGGTGACGACGACGAGGAAAACGACGACACGGAGGACGACGACGAGGAGAAACCCGTGGTCATGCTCTGGGCCGCGCTGCACGCACAAGAGGAACGATACTTGCAGCAGATGCAGCAAGAGCTCATGATTCAACAACAACAGCAACTCTTGATGCAGCAACGGTACTTGGAACGACAGCGACAGCTAGATCAGGATCATCAGGAACAGGAACAGGAACAGGAGCAGCATCAGGGACTTCAACGCGTATCAAATCTGGCGCCATCTTTGCCAGTCATGAGCCCACCAACGGTCGGAAGCCGTTATCATAGCATGATCAGTGCCGCCATCAGTAACGCTAGCATGATGCTCTGGGACGAAGGAATGTCCCTGAACCAATACGACAAACTATGTCGTTAAGTGGTGCCTACATACACCCTCAGTTTTGTTACATAAGGCAAACGCAATAGAGTGGACATCAGTTCACACCCTCTACTGCATACAAACATGCACATACATACAAGCACTCGCACTCATACACACTCACACACACAATCAGACCCACACACGCACGCACACACCATAGATTTCACTTTCGTTTCATTTCATGTCAATAGCAAGAGCATCGTGTTGGAGGGGATATATAAAAAATAATGTGCTTGACTCCTGTGGTCGGCGATCACCGCCCAACTCTTGGAAAGCATCGATGAGCTTGCTGAACTTCGTGCCTTGCTTATGTGTGTGTGATATTCCTCCACGTTGTTCCAGATGCTTCAAAAATATGTCGTTGTTGTTGATATTGCCTGTTTGTTGTTGCTGTTGTTGTTGCTGTTGTTGCTGTTGTTGCTGCTATTTGCTCCGCATTGATTGATAAATTACATGCCTCGCTCTCCTGCAGCAGCCGCATTCGCGACTGCAGGATCGATCTCGGGAGGAGGGGCGGGGACGAGCGACGTCACAAACGTCAACAGGGCATGCTCAATGCTACGCCATGCCGAGACTCTCGGCTGCTGTTCCTGCTGCTGTTGTTGTTGCTGCTGTTGTGATGTTGATGAGCCACCCTGCTGCGGCAACTCTTGAGTGCCATCTGCCACTGTCGATGCTGAGGAACCCGCTTCCGAAGTCGACGCTTGGTTACCAGCACTGCTATCTGTCATGGCCGACGCCGATGAATCGCTTGCTGAGCCTCCACGACCTTCTGAAGCCATCGTGGTGGTAGGTTGGGATGCATGTTGTTGTTGCTGCTGCTGCTGCTGTGCAAAGGTCGGTCCCTGCGCTTGGTTTGCTGGTGGAGGGTTGACAATTCCAGGCGGAGCGTCTGCTGGTGGTTGAACTATCCTCCGAACAATCCGAAGTCGGCCGGTTTGATGCCTATGTTATCGAAAAGAAATATATATATACATATGGTGATTTCGTCAGCGAGATTATAAATTCAATAGCATAGCCCCCTTCGGCTACACGGAAATTGCTTGCCAGTAATGAGCCGATACTTACAAGAAGATGACGAGTGCTGCAATATGAAGTAGGACAATGCGCTCGATGCTCCCATTTTGGCTGAAGAGGTACACACCAAAGGCCAGCTTCATCAGCAACCACAAGGAAGCCGCCCGCCTCTGATCCCGTGCAGCGATTTCCTGGGCATTGGGTGCTCCTGCTACGCCGGCTGCCGCTGCCTGTCCTGTTCCTGTTCCTGCTGCGGCCATGCGGATCTGCTGTGGTGTGAAGATGGTTGGTATAGGCTGAAGGGAGGGTGTGCCATCGGCGTTCATCAACACGGCGCCAAAGACAGGCATCGGCGCGTATTGCATGTGCTGCATCTGCTGCTGGAAGTGCAGCATCGGCAGGTATGCTGCTGGTATCAAGTAAGGCATCCCGCTAATAGAGACACAAGAAAGAACGAATGAGACCCCCAAGTGGTTAGTCTTGCTTGTCTCTGAAGCTGGCCAGAATGGCACACATTCGTCTCGAACGACCCATTTTGACACACCAACAGCCAACAGCCGGGTGGTGTGATACGTGCTCAAATTCTATTTGTTATCTGGTGCCCCTTTCAATTCGGATGACAACCGACTTACTTCACGATCGCATACTGCATCGGGGTCTGCCATGGGGCCTGTGCGAACGCAGGCGGGGCGTAGCCACCTGTCAACGGCACGCCGCCTATGCTGCCAAGGCTCTCGGGTCGGGTCTCCATCGAGGGCACAGCTGCCGTAAATAGGTTGGATGTGCTAAAGACAGCCTGCTGCGTCTCAGCCGGCGTTGTCCGGGTATTGTCTTGACCTGAAGAACTTCCGTCGAGCGCCGTCGCTGATGTTGTGTTGGTGCGGAATCTGAGGGGTGCAGGAGAAGCCGGTGCGCTTCTGGGCTGCTGCTGCATTGGACCGTTTCGTTGTGACACTACCAGGTGAATGGTAGGAGAATTGTCGAAGCATTCCATCTATAAATTACCATGCACATGCAACTATTGTTAGTGTGCATTGTCTTTGTCTTCTAAGGGGAGCTTGGTTGCATTCAGAGGACTACAGCCTTCCTGTTTTACCTTCTCAAACACACGCTCCAGCGTATCCTTGTCCTGGGGGATGCGGCCACCATAGATTAGCCGCAAGTCAGCGATCGAAGGTTTAGTGTCCAGGCGAGTGACGATGATTTCCTTCAGCTCGAGTATCGAACACTGCCGGCTGACAGAGAGCGTGAACTTGTTTGGACTGTGGGTCGGGGAGCTGATGACAACAGTCAGGGTGTCCATGATATGAAGAAGGGGCGGAAGAACAGGGTAGAGGGAACACAGTCGAGAGAGTGAGAGTGGGCTGAACCCTGCCTGCAGAGATATACGATGTTGTATAAAAACAGCTTGATGTGGTGGGGATCTTGGGCAAGGAGGAGGAGATGCGGCACAGCGATGCAAAGTAGGAAGGTGCGCGATGGGAGTAACGAGTGTCCCTGTCGGTGTGCTGGTGTGGACGAGCGACGAGAGGAGTGTGCGATTGGGCGAATGGTGTGAAGAGAGTTGGTGAAAAAAGATGACAGCTCAAGCCAGCAGCACGTGGTCTCATCCGGAGGGACATCTTCGGGGCTGCATAAGGGTCCCGTGCAATAGCGTGGAGTAGCGACGAGTAGCGTGGTTGCACTTTGACCTGATCACCACACCACACGCTTGCACGACACCACGGCCAGCAATGATCAGATCAACCCTCAGACAGACAGTCCTCGCCCGCATTGCCGCGCCTTATTCTTCAGCGGCTACTGCTGCTGCAAGTGCACGGACACTGCCAAGATCCATCACACTCTCACGTATGCCAGGCTTGCTGTCAACACACCGCTCGCACCCATTCCACTCCTCCACAGTCTCACAAGAACAACAGCAACAGCAACAACCGCTTCAGTTTGTGCAAGGCCTTCGGCAAAAGAATGTCCCCAGTCCTGGAGCCAATGACGACGCCGACAGCGCCATTTCGGGCTTCATGAACATGTTCAACGACAAGGAATCGAAAACCGTTTCCATCACCACCTGCACAAAACACGGCTTTGTTACCACAGAGGCTATCACACTGCAGGGGCCCGTCCTCTGCATCGGAGGACAGGTGTTCCTCTGGAATATCTTCAAGGAATCGGGCGCTGTCGATCTCGCCTTGAAAGGAGCCAAAGACGCCAAGGATGGTACCACCCATGCTGGATCAATACCCGCTCGGCCTATTTTCGAGTCCATGGACGAGAACACTGCCAAGGAGATCTTCAAAGTCTTTGAGTTGATGAATCCTCGGCCAGGTAATTTGGACTTTCCTTCTCTATCAAAGAGAACTCGTTTACTTTCAGTGCCCTTCTTCAAGACCCTTGCTAACGTGTGGCATCTTTGAAAATTCAGAAATCCTGATTATCGGAACAGGAAAGTCATTTGCTCCGCTGAGTCCCGCCGTCCGATCCGTGATCCGCGGACTGGGCTTGCAAGTTGACATGATGAGCACAGTACGTGAGCAAGCCCTGAGAACGACAGCAGAACAACTGATCAGATTCACCACTCTTTACTAATTCATCATTTATGCCCATTTTTGAATAGGCAAATGCTGCCGCGACGTACAATATGTTGGCAGAGGAAGGCCGTGAGGTTGCCGCCGCCTTGCTACCTCTGGAACCATCAAAAGTCCATACTATTCACAACAATCTTTCATAAAGACAGTCTTCTTGTTTCACCTCGGAGCATGCCAGTGTATTAAGCGAGGAGCTTGCGACGAAAAAAAAATATACATACACCTGTATCTTCTTATCTTCTTCCAGGGCTTCGACTACGGCTGCGACGGCGATAATCATCTCTGCGGTCACGGTAACGATCGCGACTACGGCTCCGACTTCTACTGTAACTGCGACGGCGCGAAGAGCGATAATAATCACCGTCGTCATGACGTCCACCCCGGCGATCTTTTGAGCTCGATCGACCGCGATCATTCCTGGAGGACGAGCCCCTGTAGTCGTTCCTATCACGGTCTCCCCCCCTGCCAGAGCCACGGTCTCTATTGTCCGACCTTTCTTTCCTGTCAACATAAAAATGGATGGTATGAACTGTGAGTGTAACGTTCAGATAGTATTGAAATCAGCTGGTCGCTTTCAATTGATCCCGTACCTGAAATGATCGCGTTGGCCCATCTTGGCTCGCCCAGCGTCAGCATAGGGCTCCAATTTTTGCTCCAAATCGCGCATGACAAGGACTGGGATTCGGGGCAGAATCTGTCCCAAGAACTTTTGGTCGTGCAAGAGCATATAACACATCTTTCCAATCGTTCTAAAGTGGCAGGCGGTCATTAGAAGAGAATGAAATTGTCATTAATGTCTGATTCGCAAAGACTGCCTCATGCACGATGACCGTTGGGCACACTTACGAGTGAACAGGCTTTACTCCTCCTTGCAGCTGAATCTCCTGGTCGTCATCGAGATATGCTCCGAGCCAATCCCACAACTGGTCAGGTTTGCAGACGTAACGCAGGTATAAGAATCCGATTCCTCTCAGATACACCGAGTGCGGATGTTCAATCAGGTTCTCAATCTGCCTCACGGTCAAAGGCAGGGTCCAGAACTTGTACATGATCACCCAGGCAGTCGAGGGCGTGGTACCTTTCAAGTACGGCTCTATAATATGCAAATTAATTGCATCGTTTGGAATGACGGAGGGAGACATGCAATACATGACGCGTGTTAACAACAGTATGAAAGTAGGCAAATGACTGTGGTCGGTGGTATTGGGCCTTAGTTGCATGGGAGGAAGTCTGGTAGGGGTACAAAATCCACGCAAGCAAGCAAGCAAGTAAGCGACAAAGGAAGCCGTGAGCCTCAATGAACATTACTGAGTGCGTCGTAGTTTTTCACAAAGAGTCCGGCTAAGGTCGAGCACGCCTGGATCCATTACGGCGTCCCTCTCTCCGGACATGGATCCTCCTTAGTACCGCTGCCGCTCCTAGATCATCGGGTCCAATGGTTCATGTCTTCGAATAATCAAGTCGGTTTACTTACCCATCGATTTCACTACAATATACGGATGGTGGTGCTTGTGGTTAGTAACTTGCAGTTGCTCACACAGTTAAAATACAAACCAGTAGTACAACCAATCAGTGGTGCAGGCAGCTGGGTGCAGCAACACCATCGCATGCTCTGGTTACAGCCACATGACTACAGCGTCGACAGACACAAACCTACCGTTTCTCTGTGCCTCGACGACCACCTCCTGGAAGGTGACCATGTCACTATATGAGTATGAAACCAGGGAACGGAGGATCAGGTTATTGATTAGCTAGCGCCTTGATTCCACCACCAAGATACAACAATAACAATGTAGCCCGCGTCTTGTTCATAGTAATATGACATTTCTAATATTAGTCGAAAGTTGGACAAGGGATCCCATGACGTACATGAGAGTCTTGAGGTAGGGCGACTCGAGGATGTTTTGAAAGATGATCGAGTTGAGGTTCATGGTCCTCTCGTTGCCATGCGTGGCGAGTTGGTTGCTGCTCATGATGTTCCTGTGCTCCGACGCGTTGTGTACGTTGATGTGGAAGTGCAAGACGAGAAAGGGGAGAGAAATCAATGATCAGCATCAACTCAGCCAAGCAGCAAACCAACATGTGACGTTGTTTTCTCCGATATATATATATCACCCACGCAGCTTTCTTCGCCCCACTCCACTCACCACTCCAACTACATTCATAGACACAATGACGGACCCAGACTTTGAGGATGCCGCCGACTTTGACGTCAAGGACATCTCCAACATCCTCAAGGACATTGACTCTGCAAACCTGGCCCTCGATGCCCTCGATGGTACCGTATTACTCGTTCACGACTATCTATTTATGGCGGGAAAATCGAAACGGCTCCGCCAGTCAGTCATAGGAGGCTTCACAAAAACTCATGAAATACTCGCCCTTTCCTTTTAGGCCGTGCTGAAAAGCTGACCGCAAGTCTAGCCTCGTTGCTCAGAGCTCAGTCAGGTCCCAACCCATTCGCCAACGACGTCGAGTCAGCTCCTTTGGAAGAAGAGGACGAAACCCGCGATGTAGACCCCACATCCGCCACAGAGGGCGAGTCCAAGACTCCTCCAGTTTCAACTCGGGCGCCTCCTCCATCAGCAGCCTCGGTGCACCACACCTCGGTGAATGGAGCAGAAGCGCAGGAATAGATGAAAACGCTTCCAATGAAGATACCATTTTTTTTTATCGTGCATACTTTATTCAGTTCATGATGATTGTTTTGTTTTTTTGGAAGGCGGGGTTGGCGTTCACTCCCGCATCTCACTAACTAACTACGAGGGGCAGCATCGCGTGGTGCCAGGATGCCAGAGACGAGATCTCCATCAATATGAAAACTCAACGATAACGTCTCCAGCAGTCCAGTCGCCCAAAGAAAGGCATTGACTGTGAACGTCGACTGAAAGTCAAACTTTTCAGGATCAGTGGCCTCTAGAGTATCTTGAAGCGACTGGTGCAGATCTTGGACATCATCCCTCATGTCTTCGTCGAGTTGGCTATAAAGATTACGACAAGAAACAAGAATGTTTTTCTTGGAGTTAGCAGCAGTGACATAAGATGATCTCTGCGCAATGCGCTCTCCAGCGAAAGGAAATGAAGCAGTTACCTGGAGTAATCAAACTTTTTGGCCGCAGTGATAAACCTCTTGAAGTGCTCTGGATAACGACTCTCGAAGATCAAGAAACAGGTCAAGATCGCATCCTGTTCCATTTGTACCACCATCTCTGTCTCCTCATCCATCTCTTCATCTTCCTCAACACCTCCGTCTTGCTCGCCCCAGCCATGTCCAGGAAAGGCGGACATGAGGGCTTCACCAAAGACGCCCTCTCGTTGCTCATTCATGATGCTGCTAGCAGTCAAAAGCACCTGCTGTGCGGCTTCTTGCTTCAATCCCGACATTGATCTAGCATCCTCATGGGCTTTTGCCTTGAAGTAAGCATCACAGTAGGTGTCTGATGATTTGGGTCTCCGTTCTGCGTCGACAAGTGCCCCTTGCTGCACGTTGCTGCCGATAAATGTCGCTCTTTCCATGTTCATGTTGCTAGACTGGGACTCCTCCAGCAAGACCGAAAACATGCCCCTAATGATATCAGCACAGGACTTCAAGATCTCTCTTTGGCCTAACAAATAGAAAAAAAACGGTGTTAGACTAATGGTGGCCTGTCATCAAACTAAGCGAAGATGCTATAACCCTTCCATACCTCTCCGGTAGATATGCGCAAATTCTTGTGCCTGGTTCTGAGGTGAAGTCAATTGTGCGTCCCACTCCATAATGCCCCTCGCTTTGGTGCTCAAGAGCAAATCGATCAAGTCCAGCATTGCAAATTCGTTTCGAAGTCCAATAAACTGCAACTCCTTTGACAATACCAAAGCTGTGCGCCTAGTCATATCTTTCAGCCTCTGCTCGCGTTCTTCCTGAGTTTCCTCCTCATTCTCAGTCGCATCTTGCTCCTGCTGCTCCATGAGATCAAAGTAATAACCAGTTTCTGCGGGATTCATGGCCATGACTCGCATAGCAACCAGCAGCAGTTCTGGAACCGAATCCATCCGCAGATAGTGGATCGTTTCGTCTGTAATTCCAAGCTGCTTGAGAATAGCCGATTTCCGCTCCTGATCTGGATCCCGAGAAAAGTTGGTCTTGAGCGTAACCATGTCGTCCTTGTTATCCTACATGAGTGTACGAGTATGGCGCCATAGCATTAGCATATTGGCATGTTGGCATCAAGTTATATAGCGGGAGAAACACGCCATACTAGTTTAACAACTTACCTCTATGCAGAATCCATAACCCGTGAGTACTACAGCGATAGTCGGACGCATTTGTTGAGAGAAAAATTTGGAGGAGGAAGGAAATTCAGACGAGCAAAGTGGGATATGCCATTCTTCAAGGAAGGAGGATGCTTTTGTGCGATCATTTTCGATCCTGAGAGTATTCTCAACGTGACGCATCAAGGGCATGGGATTGGGATATGCCTACATTCTTCATTAGACTGTAAAGAAGATGCATGGTTAGCCTTAGGTTCGATGTGAGCGAAATTCACGATATCGATAGTCTGGTTTGCATAGTTACCTTCGGACCATAGTTGTTGAAAAGCTGATCACCCTTGCGCGCCGCTGCACCAGACATCTCCAACCCTTGCTGCGTTTTGATCCAAGTGGCCTTGTGCCGACTCTTATGATTCAAAGTATCTAGTTTCGAAAGGCGCGAAAAAATGTCAGTCTCTACCGCCTCCACGTTAGAAACTTTGAGTGATATAACCCTTCAACTCCGTTTCTATACCTGCAAGGGGGATCAGCACGATCTCGCCTTCAACACCACCTCCAAACAAATGTGCAGGAAAGGCTCTTGAGGACAACACAGTCTCTGCCCACAAAAACTTTTCCCAAGTGTACCCATCCTGCTCCTTCAAGTCACTTCCGACGATGCGCATTGTGTCATCGAACTTTTGCCTCAGTTTTTGCTGCAGCTCCTTGACCGTCAAATACGCGTTCGTGCCTCTCAGATGATCCAGATCCTGGTCATCAAACTCAAGAGCAGTGTAGATCTTGTCGGGAACCATGTCCAAGTATGGCTGAAAGAACGCGTTCTCTTTCAGGAGCGACTGCTGCATCAGAAAGAGGGTCAGCGCTGTGCGTCCATCCAGAGACTGAGCAGAATCCGGAAGTGCCTTGCGTGCCAAAGCATCCGTGAGCACCAGAGGATTGAAGGGAATGGTCAGAAAGACCTCGTCTTCGGCTATGTCTGTCGAAGCGTAGACGCTCCCACAGCCCTCGCGGTCTAAATAGATAGGAGACGATATTCTTAGAGCGAGTTCCCTATATAAAGTTTATTTTTTTTTCTGGTGCGTTTCACACTGCGCGATCGCATGCCGTGAGTAAACCAGCAGCGGTTTGCCTACCTTCACGAAATTGCAGTTTCTGGAAGGAGGCATTATGCTGGGCCAGCCAGGCGACGAATCGCTTTTGTTTAGACAGATGTGCATCCATGATGTTGAGGTTGGATCCAGCAGGCGACGATCAACGAGCTTCAAAGGAAAAAAGACCAGCGGTCACATTTCCGCGGTGGCTTTCTGTCAACCAGACTTGATACAATACTCTCAACGGCAAGACCAGTGGTGCTGGATCGAGCCTGCTGCCTGTGAGGGTGTCAAAATCGAGAGCAGCTATGTCGCGTACAAGAGCTGCCACTATGGCCTGGGTACTTGCCCAACGAGTCGTCAGATACCTGCACGTTGAGTGCGAAGCTGATCGAAAAAACCCCTCAATAGCAAGCTCTCGTTCTTTGCTCGAAATATATACAAGTACTGCATCGACATTGAAGGGTGCATCCAAAATAATTTGGCTCTGCAGCGCTCAGGGCGCATCCGCAAAAGAAAGTCGGTGTATGAACATGTGAACAGAGCACAGGAGATGAGTCGTGAAGTAACACATGTATGAAGGGCAGGAGGGAGAAAAAAGGGAGAATCCAAGTCTTTGTTTCGATTCTGTGCCGTTCCTGGAATAGAGCTGAGGAAGGGCTCGGCTTCGAGAAAGCTCGCAGCTGAAAAGGAGCGCATACCATCCGTAGAACACAGCGTTTCTTCTGTTCGGCAATGCGCTGCAGTTCCGTCCGTATCGCCATGATGGGATACCTATACCGTATGTGGTTGGAAGGTGTCGCAATTGCAATGATGGTTCACACCAGAATACCAAAACGAAGAAAGTAATAAGCATGGGCACTGGAGGGCAAAGCCAGAACAAGGCTGAAAATAGATTTCCAGGCGAGCAAAAAAAAAATAGTCCGTGGGCAAGCAATTGCTGAACACAACAAGCAGCCAGCCCAGTCATCATCAGGAGTGGCCTTGTGCTCATGTTTAAAAAAAGAACACGGCCTCCATCCATAAATGAAAGACGCCCGCCACTCTTCACTCCCTCCCACCTTCCACACGTTGTCCAACCTTCTTTTCCTTTTGCTTTTCTCTCCACTCCTCCACTCTTCCTCTCCACTCTTCCTCTCCACTCTCCCTCTCCACTCTTGTCCACAACCAACAGACAATACCCTACGTTGTCACTCACTCTCTCTCTCGTACAATCCCGCATACTCACTCACTCACACTCTCATAATGACCCCGCAGCCGACCATGCTCTTCTCGCCCGCCCTCATCTCCTCCTCAGTACAGGCCCAGCTCCCCGAGGGATATCTCATGCGGCCACTCGAGTTTGCAGATTACTCCAAGGGTTACTACGACTGCCTCGCAGGGCTGACCGTCGTCGGTGAGGTCTCTGAACAAACCTTCCAAGAGACCTTCGAGAAGATGAAACGCTGCGACGGCGTCTATCATGTTGTAGTGATCGAAGACCTTGTCCAGGCGCGCATCGTCGCCACCGGCACTTTGGTCGTCGAACAAAAGTTCCTGAGAGGATGCGCTAAGGTATGACAAAAAAAGAAAGCATTGCATAATGAAATAGTTCAGAGCAAGAAAAATGGCTGTGCTAAGCAAAAAAAACCCCCGTTTTTGTATACTTCAATTATGTTGCTCATGCAGGCGGGACACATCGAGGACATTGTCGTACACGATTCGCAGCGCGGCAAGAAGTTTGGTATCCGACTGATTGATCAGCTCAAGCATATTGGCACAGAGGTCGGCTGCTACAAGCTACTACTCACTTGCTCCGAGGGCAATGAGCCGTTCTATGAGAAGTCGGGCTTCCAGCGCAAGGACCTGCATATGGCACAGTACCTGAACAAGCCCTCCGACTCCTCATCGTCGCAGCAGCAGCAACCGCAATCAATTCAACTAGAGTCATTACCCGTACAACAGCAACAGCAACAACATAAACAACAGCAACTAGCACAAACGGAGCAGGAGGCATTGGCGACAAGCGCGACCTCGACGACGTGTGCTTCAAAGGTCGTCGTATCAGTAACAACAGACCAGGACTCGACCGCCGTCACCTCTCAAATCCAAGAGATCTCAAATGTCATCACGACCATCAATTATGCAGATAGCACCGTCGACCACACCGTCAGCAGCAGCAGCAGCAGCAACAACAACTCCTCAACAACCCCTTCAAGTCAGTCTCGAAATGGACATGGCATGCCTTTGGCAGCTCTGCGCACATCCATGGAGTCCGTTTACGTAAACTGAGCTTAGAAAACATTATCAAGATTTGGGAAACATGGAATCCAAAAGATCTAGGAATGAGGTCCCACAACTCCTTCTCGTAGCATCTATCATATCACACACCACATACTCCATCATTCCTATTACAACTTTTGATGGGAGCTTTAGACCTGTACACTACATCTATTAAAGAAATTGCAAAAAAATAACGATCGACAATGCAGCTTGGGAGGTTCTTGATAGACGAACAAAATGCAAAAGAAAGGGAGAGATATATTTTTCAGGCTCAAGTCTTACATCTCCAATCGATTGCTCGGCATCGATGCCCTTCGTCCTCCGAACCGTGCGTTGCCCACATTATTAGACCCCAAAGGGGCAGCACCCATACTGGCAAAGTCAATCATGGGCACCGTGGCGTTGATTGGGCTGCTGTTGGTGGAGGCCATCGACAAGGCTGTTGCGGACGCAGCAATACCCTCAGGTAGAGGCGGCATGGGCATGACCTGAACACTCCCCCGCCTTGAATGGATCGACGGTGCATCTGGGAAATCCGGCGCACTATGATCCATCACTTCGCTCCCAGAGGCCTCACGGCCCTCATCCACAAGAGCGACGTCCATGCCATTCGTATCATCGTCCTCCTCCGCAGCAGCAGCCGCAGCATAATCCTCCAAAGTTTGGTCAGGTATCTCGAAGGAGGACATTGAAGGATCAATCCCCTCGAAAAATCGCACACTCCCTTCTGCCTGTTCAGGCAAGATCTGCGGGGGTGATTGCTCATGCATAGAGGATGGCGCTGTAGCGAACGATGGCGTCTCTGGCTCGGCCAACGGGTGATGCGGATGTTGGGCTCGATTGCCTGGCAGTTCTAACGGGTCGACTGAATCCATATCTGCTGGATTGAACTGACTTCTCTGTGACCGAGCGGGCCGGTTAAGAAACGCGAAATACGCGGTTGAAGGCGGAGAGAATGGGTCGTCCAAAGTGTCCCTCTCAAGGGCAGTCCTGCTTGAGGCCGATGATCCTGCAAGAGTATTTCTCCGGCGCGAGGACGAGAGGGATTCTGTAGATGGGTATTGAACTCCGCCTACTGACATGGCAGCCACAGCCGCGGCGGCAGCGATGGTCATGTCGTCCTGCTGTGATTGGGATCCCGCCAAGACGGTGGTTGCATCTCGACCGGGATAGGAGCCTGAGGGGCCACAGTATTCGTTTGACCAAGCAGAGGCCAATGTGCTGGATGTGGGTAACCCAGGAAGCGAGATATCTGCACTGGTGTTATCGCTGGAGAGTCCTGATATACAAAGTCCATTTGATGAAACTGCATCCTTGGATTCCTGGGTCGATAGCATTTGTCTTTGAAAGATGCGCGAGCGACATAGCGGGCTATGCGAATGATATCTCCTTGTAGATTAGCATCTAACACAAGCCACTGAACGTATACACACAATATCAAATGAATGGACAAAGGGCGTACCACATGTCCAGAGAATAAGCGCACTCGACGCAGAGCCCATCGTGCCCACATGGCTGCAAGGTCACTGTCGCCGTATGGTCACAGCAAATGGTACATAGCAGACTATAATCGACCTCGCCATCTTCTTCCGGCATTGAGGGTAGACGCACTCCAGTGATTGGATCCAGCTGAATACGTCCATACACGCTATCGCCTCTTGGTCGCACAATCGCGCTCCTCGTTTCCGAGGTAATGGTACCCTGTTCATTCAAGTTTCGCCAAGGCAATGCTGGTGGATACCTAAATGCGATCATTTGAAAAGTGAGATCAATGCCACATCTCTTTTGTCAGGTCGCCAAGGAGTGTCAAGACATAGAGCTTTGATTCAAAACAACAAATATCTTACTTGAAAGGTGTCGCACCAAAGTTGACGGTGGCCTGTTGGAACGACGTGAACGAAAACGCAGGATAGTAGCCCAGAGTTGCCTGTATGGAGAAGTGGTCCTTCAGAAACGGGGAGATAACTCCAAGACTCTTGCCGTTGATAAAGCATTCCATATGAGCATTGTCAATGTCAAGATAAAATCCAAGAACATCTCCAGGCCTCCATGCCTCCATGTCTCCATATGCCTCAGACTCGCCATCGGCCCAAATCAACCGCCTGCATCCGTCGTAGGCAAAGCCGAACTAGTAGTATATCGTAATGAGCTCGCTGTCAGTCATCGCTCATATTTAGTCAGGCACTTATTGACAAATCCAGGGGTACTTACAACATCATCACCCACGCCGGTCCCATCGTCTGGTGAGAATTGACAGTGAACCGTGGCCCATCCCAGCTGCATGATACCCGCTGTGACGAGTGTGACCTCATAGTACCACTTTCCACAAGTGACACTTTGAGTGGCTCGAATGGACTCGAAAGTCGAGCCATCGTTACGGATAGAAAGGCCATCCTCTGAAATCTTCCAGTGGCGCGTTGCATCCAGCGTGTTCAGCATCACGTTGACATTCGTTGACTTGGACCCCATGATTCTCTTGCCAGCATCGGATGGTGAAAGGGACTCTCGTACCAACATGTCGTTTTCCGTCTGAGTAAGAGAAGGACTTTGATCAAATTGTAAGGACTTTTCTGTTGACACCTTATGCTCCTAAGACGTAGACGAGTTGTCAGCATAAAGCCTTTTTTCGACAAGTCTCAAGAATACTCGACAAACATCACTTTCAAGCAGAAAAAAAAATGTACAAAGATCAACTCACCTCTGCAGCATCCCTAAAGATGTTACGAAGAGACCACTCTGCACAAAATTTTGCCTGAAGCACCCCTGCGATTTCCTCCTTGTCTGTCAAGCCATAGGTGGACATGTTGGCTGTCTCGCGCAGCAGCCTCCTGATGGAAGTTTGCATGATACGGGCCTTGCATGGTCCAGTCAGACTAAACTTCTCCAGAGCAATGATCGAAAACACTTTGCAGGTCATGTCGGGGTCGTGTTCGATGTTGTTAAGTAAACATTTGCAAACAGCGTCCGAGAACAATGTCGAGCTCATCTCTCCTGCAAGTCGGTTAGCAAGCATACTCCAAATCAAGGCAGCGGCGGGCTTGTTTTTCTTTTTAGAGCGAAGACGTGCCAGGCCACCTAAAATATGAAAGATCGATGGTTGTACAAGGTCAGTCAGCAATGCACGTTGACAGGCACATAGGCACACACGCACACACGCACACACACACAAAACAACAAAAAGAGGCGAGTGAATATATCGTACCAGGATCGCATTTCGATAACAGTTGCTGAGACATTCGCCGCGTGGTCTGCTGCGAGGGTAGCGCAGCCATGTCGATGATGTGGCATAGAAAAGGTGCTGCAATGCCCAGACTGTCTGTCGATATCATGTCTACCATAACTCCTATCAGGTCGCAATAGGAGGAGTCTATTCAAGGGGGTGGAGCGGAGCCATGCATGATTGTGTAAGTTACAGCTATCTTTCCCATGATCAGCATACGCACAGGACATACACACACACACACGCATCCATGTTCAAGAGAGGCAAGAAGTCAATAGTTGTGATGTTTTCTCCTGCTGCTGACAACCATGTCTGCGTTCCTTCCTGAGAGCGATGCTGAAGCAAGGGCTTTTCGGCTTTTTTTGTTTCCGTGCGTCAGTGTCATGGAGGCGAGAGTAAATAGGGGGCGAAGAGAGGGAGCGCCAAAAGTAGAGTTGTACCTGTTGCTGTCAGGTGGATCAACGACTCGAGCGCAGAGAACAGCTCGCCTTGTTCCGTCATGTTGTGAAGCTTGTTCCATGCGGCTCGGATGTGGACCTTGACAAAGACTCGCTCCAGAAGCCTCGACGCCATCCTGTTCATACTGTGATCTCGTTATTCGGTGTTGTGGTGTGGTGTTTGCCAAAAAGGGCGCTGTAGAGCGAGACGATGGGTAGCCCTTGTTGCGGGATAAGACAAGAGGCCCACGAGAAAAGAGCGGGAAGTTGGGCTTTTTGCTGGAGAGCAAGTGAGACGACAGAGAGAGCGAAACAGAGGGAGAGGGAGAGAAGAGAGAGAGAGATAGAGAGAAAGCGTGATAGGGAGGGAGCAAGAGAGACAAACAGAGAGAGAGAGAGAGACAAACAGAGAGAGAGAGAGAGACACACACACACACACAGGCGCAAGAGGAGACTATAGGCTTGACAGGCCGAGTGAGGCAAGCGTGGATGATGATGCTGAGGATGTGGCAGGGAAGGCACAGGAGAGAAAGGGCCAGAGACAAAGAAACGGAGGATAGGCTGGGCGCAATGGTTTGCGTGACCACGGTTGCCAGGTATAAAAATGTCGAAGAGAGCGATCGGTGGGGCACTGCTGTAGCTGGAGTGGACCAGGCACCGTGGGAGAACAAGGAGGAGGGATGGAGGAGTGGGGGGAGGAGTGTGTGTGATGACGGATGTATGAGCGAGGGACAGAAGAGAGGAAAGAGAGGGAGCGAGCGAAGAGAGACAGAGACCAGAAAAAAGAAAAGGTCAAAACGGCAGACAAAAGGGACTCAAACTGAGTGGACTTGCACCAGCACAACCACTCACCGGCTGTGGGACTGGCATCTGACACACGAATCGGCCGGCGCGTGGCTTGTGCGCCTCGATGGGCCCCCACACCCTTTTGCCTTGGCCAGGGCAAGCACCGATGCCAGGCACAAGCACCTCACAGGATTCCACAGGATTCCACAGACACCAATGGACATCGACACACGGTAAGCAGATAGCGAAGCGCCACTCGCTCTCATCCGCAATGCCGATGCATCCCAGCCAGCCAGTCATCTATCAGCAAGAACCCCCGCTGATCTTTCGGTTTCCTCTAGGGTCAACGACCTGCACGAGATGGCGGCCATCGGCAACCTCAAGGCCGTCCTGCACTATTGCCAAAGCGGAGTCAACATCAACGCCCAGAACGCAATGAACGGATGGTACGTCCACATCGTTGGGATCTTGGCGAAGGATATCTCATGGCTGTGATAGACCGCTGACAGGCTTTCCTCCGTGTTCTAGGACTGCGCTCCACTGGGCTGCCCACCGAGGACATGAACCCGTTGTCAGAGCCTTATTGATGAGGGGCGCGCAAAAGGACCTGGAAAACAGTAAAGGACAGGTTCCAGCAGATCTGGCCAAAAATCCTGAGATCTGTGCGCTCTTGGGAAAGAACAAGCCCGCATCAGAGTCAGCAGCACAGGAACAGGCAGAGGACACCAGCAGCAAGCCAACATTCACACCTGCGTACCTTGCTCAACCCGATCTCTCGAAACTATGGTCATTGCCAGATGGCTCGACTGACGATCCCAAGCTGAATCAGGAGGCGTTTAGTCTTTCCAACCCGAAACTCCCATCAACAACGCCTGTGCCTACAAACGCGACAGGTGCCTCTGCTCCAGCAAAAACAGGCCCAAGCTACGGTATGAAAAATGAGTAACTGCTTTGCTGAGAGGCAAGTCTTGTGCCTACTTGCACTGACTGTCTGACATTGACTTTTCCTGGAGTAGACGCCAAAGAAATCCTGGTTTATTCTCAAGCTGTTGCTGATGAGAACCTTCTTGGTGCTATCTTCGCTAATGTGGAGGACACAATCGAAACGACCATCCAGCTAATCAAAGAGGTAAGGTGTCGCTAGTATCGGCCTTTCGAAAGGGAGTTGATAGTCTTTATTTTCAAGCTAAAAGGCTTTCCTTTCAATAGGAGATCGACGATGTGCCGGAGAACTTTAGCTTGGGCAGATTCAATGGAGCAAAGACGATACCCGTCAATACGAAGCAGTACGGCCGCAAGACTGGTGACTTTTTCAGAGGCCAAGACGATGCTATAGTCCTAGTACACAAATCGACCACCAATGCATAATTAAATTCAATGGACCTCGTCAAGTCATACATATGGACATATGAATTTGTTAGGGCTGGATTACTCAGCTTACTCCGCCTGGAAAGTGGGGGGGGGGGGGGGGAGGCCCAGCTTAGGCAGGATGAAGACAAGCAAGCTGAAACCAGGATAACGCGATAATGGCCTGCAAATCCAATACGGTCTTGATGATGCGCCTTGATATCGCATGGTCATGCTCTCAATACAATTCGGAGACCCTGCAATCGTCCGTTAGGACGAGAAGGGCCTGTGCTCCCTGTGCAATTTTTTTGCCATCTCGCCATAATTGCCTTAGATCGTGTCAAGTGCTTCCATGTCCTTACCCGCCGACTTGGCGCCTGAAAGAGCAGCCTTCATTCTAAGCAGCGCTCCTCAGAATCTACAGGTGAACACGCGAGCTTTCCATCTCTCCATCTGGAGAGCCTTGGGCGTACAGTGCATGCAGTCAGTTTTTTCCCGCGCAAAAAAAAAAAAGTGACGGTCTCAGTTTCGCTATTTTTTGGCCTGTGTTGCGTTTTATATTCGACCAGGATGCCCGAGAATCCGTTGGAACAGTGTGCAAAGGGGGAGTGAGGAGCACACAAACGCGTATGAATGCGATTTGCATATGGGCGAGTTGCAAAGACCGGCAGGAACACTGCTGGCCTCTGTTGGCCGTCGTTTCCTTTTGTTTTTTTCTGTTTTCTCTTGCTATCCGCACGCATGCTCGCATAACACTGCCCTTTTGTGTGTGTCCTCCCACTGCGTCAACAGCCAATATCAGACTCTCGTTTGTTTTTCACACTCTTTCTGTTCCACCGTCTTGTGCCCTTTGTTTCTCGTCACCTCACTCTCCACTCACCACTGGCTTGTCCACCACCCCCACCCCTTCTACTGTCCTTGCTCACGTCCTTGTCCGTCCTGTCCACGCTCCTGCGTCCCCTACTTCCCGTCCACTCGCCCGCTTACGCCTCTTCACCTCCTTTTGCCGTTGCAAAGGTACAAGCTTTCAACGATTTGCTCGTCCGTGGCTCGTTGAGCTACAAGGTTTATTTGTAAGGCTCATGTCCGCAGCTTCCTTGTCTACTCCACCTCCCTGTCGCCCTGTCTCCCTGTCTGTTACTTTCATGAACTGCGTCAGACCCTCCAACCGGCAGGATATTACTGTGCGCTGGTCTCTGATCAAAGGCAGGCGCTTCGTGGGTGTTTGCGTGCCCTTCCACACCGAGTGAGCCCTTCGCACTCGACAGAGGTACGGGCTCAACCGCCACTGTGGTCGTCAGCTTGAGCTTGTAACGTATCCAGGCGGTTGAGATTGGGGGTTCTTTGGCCTGGTGCCCTTTTGATGATATCCCCGCCACCCTCTTCCCCGCCGCCTGCCCAGTTGTCCAATATCCTGATGGGCGGCTAAAGCAGCAGTTCGTTGCGCCCTCGCCTGTTTCCTGTAGCAGGTAGTTTGCGCATTCCTGCACCCAAGACTATGTCCACTCATGGCGAAGAGTGGCCAAGAGCAAAGTGTCTCCAGTCAGTATCATTCCTTTCTTCCCTTTTGTCCTTATTCGAGTGACTTGCTGAAGATGCTTTGAGGAACAGGGCACTGGATCGGCCATGCACTCCTCTCTCTCCATCTCTCTTTTTTTGCTCTTGTCCCTCTCTTTTCTCTTCCTCTTTCTGTCCCTCCTTCTCCTCTCCTCTTGCTCTTCACCCCTACTTGTTGCAATCACTCTCTGCTACACTGTCGGTATTACTGCCTGCTATATACCTCGTCTGTTTACTTGGGTCTGGTCCATCCCTGGATCTATTGGGCGAGTGTGGAGTGGACTGTACCAAAAAGGATTCAACCTCCCTTTTTTTTTTGGTACACCTTTTCCTCGTACCTCTTTTTTTTTCAGGCACAATATCTTTTTTATCAAAAGCACCGAAGCGCGCCAAAACTCTCCCCTTTTCTTCACCTTCGCTGTTGTCCTCTTTTTATTCCCGTGCTGTTGCTGTCGATATTCATCCTCTCTTGTCCTTCTGCAACTCTGTGCCTGAGCCGAACGAGGTTCTTATCGAGTCTCTGTCACTTTGCTCTTTTCTTTTTCCTCACTCTTCCACCCCACTGGTGTGCCATCTATCTCTATCCTATGTACGTGCATGTTGAAGCTTCAGAACCAGTCTGTCTTGATAGGGTACCAACACGGAGCGCGAAACCATAGAGGCTCAGCAGCAT
Organism: Mortierella alpina; assembly: GCA_029449245.1. Taxonomy (NCBI): domain Eukaryota; kingdom Fungi; phylum Mortierellomycota; class Mortierellomycetes; order Mortierellales; family Mortierellaceae; genus Mortierella; species Mortierella alpina. Next base: position 1,361,161 of record JANATF010000001.1, on the reverse strand, counting down.
CAAAGGCCCCTGTTTGCCATAGTTATTCTCTATGGCGACGGCTAAGCTGCTGGCCAACCTCCACTGTCTTGTCATAGCAGCCCAAAGTCTGGATCCCTCTTGTAATTGTTCCTTACCCAATACGCCTGTCCATCTGCCACTAGCTATTGTTCTCAAGTACCTTCATCACAACCAAGCAGTAAAGGACTCTAGTGATGCCAGCCGTCTCCCTCAAGTATCAGGATCCAATGGAGCATCATCACCAGGACCATAGTAGTAGCCATGAGAGCTACAGCTCCAGCAGCACCAGCAGTAGTAAACAAACCAGCCCTGCACCCTCGAATCGATCTGACTCAACTAGAGCCTCGCCAAGCCTCAAGGGTGCCAAAGGCAAGCTCTTCCAATGCTCTGGCTACGGAGACTGCCGCATGGTGTTTACTCGTAGCGAGCACCTTGCCCGCCATGCTCGGTAAGTCGTTATTGGCTATCAACCTTCGCACTCGGGTCTCTTCATAATGTGGCAAGCATCTAAGATTAGCCCTTTGTTTTGTGCAGTACCTGGTTCGTTGATACACACCCACTCTGTGCAGTGTGCAGCTGTCAAATGCGCGCTGTTTCGAATCATCACCTCGCGACTCTGGTTCCTGCCTGACGAATTGATATCCATACTAACCTTTTTTACAAAACTCCCTCTTGACATACACCGTCGTGGCTCACGTACATAGAAAGCATACGGGCGAGAAGCCATTCCAATGTGTCGTTGATGGATGCACAAGAATGTTTAGCCGCTACGACAACATGGTCCAGCACACACAAACGCACACCAAAGGCGCTCGACGCGAGACTTCTGCAGGGATCGCCCATAAAATCGAGATTGATAGGCGACGAAAGAGCGCAGCCGGTCTGCTCGGTACCCCAGCTGGCCCTCGTAGCGGGAGCAAGGCCAGTAGCACTGTCAAGCCAAAGAGAAGCTCAGTTTCTTCTATGACTGGCCCAGACGCACACGCAAAGTCGACGGTTGTACGAAAGAACCGCGTCAATTCGATGCCAGTGATCAGCTCCGTCACGCCATCGTCTTCCAGGGGTGAAGGGAGGATCTTTTCGAAGGGCGATTCGGACTCTGCGTCCTATGCCGATTTATCGACCAGGAACGGAGATGACAAGAGCAAGAGCCGGAAGCCCAGCCTAACCCGATCAGCAAGTATGCGGAAGGGATCTCTCGGCTCCTCGTCGAGCTCGTCATCAACTCTGTCATGGTATGCATCCAAGCTGCACCACAAGTCCTCGTTGGATCAAGGGACGGATGGATATGGGCGCCATGGAAACCTGGACGCACATCTGCCTCCTTTGAACAACTACGTGTACGATTATACGAGAGAACAGTCTCGCTACCATCGGACAAGACATCCTTTATCTCCTGACCGCTCGTCCCCCTCAGACGATGAAGGCGAGGACTCTGACGAGGCGGGCTCGTCTTCCACTCAGCATTCTCGGAGAGGTAGCTACAAGCAACAAGCCTGGGGTGGTATGGTAGATTCTCTGGACAGCTGCAAACTTCCGCCACTGCGAGACCCCAACGACAGCACAGCCTCACCTTACTCGGCCCGTCTGCCCTCCATCATGTCACCTTCGGGCTATCGATCTCATAGTATCAGTCATCACCATGGATATCGCCAGGACCGCAAACCCTATGCACCTAAAGTGCGTCGCCTGTCACTTGCGGATCTCGAGACGCCTATCCACGAGACAAAAAAGGCGGTGGATCAATCCATGAACATTCAGCAAGCCAAATTTGAAGGGATCGATGTATCTGAGGACGAGATTCACGCGCTAGAGGCCTTTGGAACACTCTGGTCCCAAGGCCGCGATGTGGACATGGACGATCAGCCGCTGCCACAGCCACAGCCTCAACCGTCATCGTTAACGGAGACTGTGGTCAAGTGCGAATATCAGCAACCGACACCACTAGAGACTGGCAGTTGTGATGACCCTCCAACCCAGCGTGGCAAGGACAGCGAGTTGTTGCCGCCACAAGAAGCCATGTCTGGGACCCATATGGACCTTGATTGATCCTGAAGAAGCCGCTTTGACTTTGCGACGTCTTCTTTTGTACATACGTTTTCTTTTTCAATGCTCCACCTACGACTCTTCTTCCTTAATCTCCTCTCTAATCTCAGTGCTTACGGCAAGCTGCCACGGCAACGCTGACAACAGCTTGCCCTCCCCGCAAAAGATGCAAAAGACTGAAAAAAAAAGCCCTCAGCATATCGCATGTCATTTCCAAGACTCTTTCATAAATAAAAATTCATATGCTACTTTGTATTAATGGAAAAAAAGGAGCCGGAGGAGCCCTGACAAGATGAGCTCCCGGAGCTGTGCACATAAGCGACACAGTTGCATGAGTACGCGATGCCCCGGCGGGGCTACCTGACGAGGACGCACGCGTTGATCGCCATGTCCCTCGGTCTCAGTTGACCGTTGGATCGAAAACGTCACGACCGAAACGTGACGTACGGATTGCAGAGCAGACCAGGCCGTGTTTGGAGGGTGGAAATAGAATAATGATATAAAAAGAGTGTGCGAGAAAATAGAGTCCACTTCTCTTTTTTTTCTCATCATCTCTCTCATCAACCCACGTTCTCAACACACACCTTTATCAATCTCTCCCCAACCCTCGCCCTCGAAACCTATACAGCAACTATGGTATGTACAAAAGCACCTTCTTTTCTCTCCACTTCTTTGTTTTGCTCTTGCCGGTCAATGTTACTGCTGCTTGTGTTTTGCCAGGGCGCACTTCTCAGGACCACAACACACACACATACGCCGCGTGTGTGTGGAGCTTCACCTTTTCTTTTCTTCCGTGTTCTTTTCTGTGCAGCTGGTTCGCAGAGGAAGCATAGGCGCGACTCGCCTTCGCAAGACTCTTGAGGGGGTTCTGGGAGACGTTACTGAAAGCTTCATTGCTTCATTGTCCTTCTCAAAGGGGCGCGCTTTTACGTTACGATGGGTGTCAAAAAGCAGTGAGGTGACGCGGAAAGGCAGATGAGCAAGAATCAGAAGGTCTGGAAACAGCACGATGCTCCTTGAGCCTCCAGTTGTCTTGTTTTTCTATTTGGTACTCTTTTGTCACCTGCAGTTTTTGGACTTTTTGTCCGGTTTGAGCAGCAAAGAAGGCTGTGGGAGAGCCTCTTTGGACTGGAACACCTAGAACACTTGAGGACCAGGCTACAAAGTTGCTCACGTACTAGAAGGATATGTTTCACACCTCGGATACCATGGAAAACGGTGCTACGATCCCGGATCAACCCTCAGTGATAGTTATCTGATATGCTGGCCTTTTTCATTTGGTTCCCTATAGTCCTCCTCCAGTGGAATCGCCGTCGACTCAGCATGCGTTGACGCTTTCCAGAGCTTGAAGCTCGGCAAGAAGCTCAAGTACGTCATCTACAAGCTCGGCGACGACATGAAGTCCATCACTGTTGAGAAGCAGGCTGCCGAAGGCACTTATGACGAGTTTTTGGCAGGTCTTCCCTCGGACGACTGCCGCTATGCTGTTTACGACTTTGATTACAGCACCCCTGAGGGCGATCGCAACAAGATTGTCTTTTTAGCCTGGTAAGTCACCGCGTCGTTGTATTGGATAGTGACGTCTTCTTTGACCTGCACTGAAGGGAAGGCAGGGGCTTTACATCTAGCGAAGGCCGCTAAAGAGCACCCGAAGCCCAAGTTTTTGATCGAGTGGCATGGGGGAGGGAGACAGGCAAGCAGTTTGGAAGGGAAAGGACGAAAGAGAGGCACGCCCTCTCTCGCTCTTCGATTTGCATTCCGTTACCTTTGTCACCTCCACGACGGCTACGTCTTCGGGCACAAGGAGGAAAATTGATTGTTATTTTAAACGGTCCAGCGACTCATGAAAAACAACGCATTTTTTTTTGCCTATGCTTCTTTGTCGGGGACTAGGTCTCCTGACTCTGCCAAGGTCAAGGCCAAGATGATTTACTCGTCGAGCAAGGAAGCTCTCCGCAAGTCCTTGAACGGCATTGCCGTTGAGATCCAGGGAACTGACTTTGACGAGGTTTCTCACGAGTCGGTCCTTGAGAAGATCACAAGAGTCTAAAAAGCAACAACAGAGATCAATATCATAGAAATGAACAGGGCTGCCAGGAGATACACCCGGAGGAATATACTCTTTTTTTTTTTTTTCTTCGTCTTGAGCCGATCATCCTGTTCATTTTCTTGAGCCTCCCTGCCACCCGCTTTCTCAAGATACACTGCAATCGCATCTTCACCAACAGAAAACGAAAAAAAAGTAAAATGTAATAAAAATACCAAAAAAAAAACATTCTCCAAGTGCCTTCCTTAGTCTGGGATGCGGACTATGTGCACAGCCCGGGGCTGAGGAGCAAAGCACGATCGCGTACTGGCCGAGGCATGTCTTTCTGTATTGAAGGATTGGCAACTGTATGTGTGCGTTACAAATACACAGATGACTAGTTCAATGGCAAAAAAACAGGGGTGCGGCGAACATGACTCCGAGGAGGGGGCGGAGGCAGGATGTTGTGCTCTGGAGACCGCTGGAGACCGCTGGAGTCCCTTTGCGTCGACGGCCCAACAGGCGGAAAGTATACGGCAGGGCATACGTGTGTGCCGTGGATCGTACAGGGCAGTCTGCAAAGGAGCAAGGAATGGATGGATGGCAAGGAACGACGAGCAAGAGCAGAGGGGAAGCGGGCGTTCAAAAAACACACTGTCGGCTGAGACATGAAGAGAGGTGGTATGGTTTTCCGTGGTGTATGAGTGTATGAGTGTATGAGTGTACACAGTGTACATGTACACTCACACACCCCCTCTCTCCGCTCCTCTCTTCTCTCTTTCCTCTCTTCTCTCTTTCGCTCTTGCTCTTCATCCATACGGCCCTCCTCTCCCACCCAGCCCAGCCCCCACTCGCGCCTTTCTCACTCTCGTCGTCCCTCCTCCTCCATCACGCGCCGCCCCATCCCCATCACCTGTGTCCTTTGTGTCCCTTTTCCAGCCTTGATTGCACTTTTGACTCTAGCTTTTCCTTTGCGGTGCTTTGCCTTCCTCTGTCTCTCTTCGCTCTCGTGGCCCGCTCCTGCATCTCTCCCCTACTGCCCATTGCCTCCTCCCCTGTGCTCGTGTTTGATTGCCCTCCTCACCACCGCACCCGCAGCTCGCCATGTTCGACCGCCTGAGGTTCAAGTCCAAGAAGACAGACGCCTCAGCCTCCCCGCCGGCCCCAACCGCCTCGGTCCTCCCCGGGCACAAAGAAGAGACCGCGGACTCGTCATCCCCTTCCATGGCCCCAGGCTCGCATCCCTCCGCCGCCGACCTCCTGGGCCGCAGCAGCAGCAATGGCAGCACACATCTCCACCAAAAGACCAGCCTCACAAGTCTGAATAATCTCTACAACAGCCACCATCACAGCAGGAGCAATTTGAACCTCATGAACAACACCAAGGGCGACGACAACTACAAAGTGCCCCTCGAGGACAACAGCTGCAGCATCAAGGTGCCTATCCCTGACACGGAGGACAGGCCGCGGAGCCAGACCATCAACAACTTTAGCCAGTACCAGCAGGACAACAGCCAGCACACGAGCCACGACTCGGAGAGGCGGAGCTCGCAAGGCCCAAGGACCAACCTTGCCACCAAGCCCGCAGTCGGCACGTATGCGGGAGCCACCGTCACATCCACCCCACCGTCGGACATGCCGAGCGTGGGTCCCGCCAGCAGTGGAGTCACGCCCTCTCCCGCCTCAGCCTCAACCCCGGCCTCTGCCTATGCGTCCGCCGCCAGCTCAGCAACGCCGTCCCGCAGCTCCAGCACGTCCAACCGCGGAGGAGCAGGCATCTCGACTGGATCGTTCACTCCGCTCTCAGCCACACCTCCACTGACCCCTCTTCTGGCCCACGAGGTCGCAGATATCAGCCATGCCAATGGACATGACACTATCGCAGGAGCAGGATCTCTTGGGAATGCCGACCTCGCGAATCACGCTGTAGCACGCGACCGACCAGCTTCCTTGCCACAGCATGGGCACACCTCGGGTCAGTCTGCAACATCCTCACCAGCAACCGCTGCCACCGTTGTGGGACATTACCAGCGGCAGCAGCAATTGCAGCAGCAACATGTGCCTGTTATCTATGGAGGGGCGTTCTCGAGAGCAGATGAAGGGTCCATGTCACCGTCCACTGTGTTTGTGAGTTCGCCAATCAGCTATCAACCCCCTTCGAATCCCCTTACCCTCCAAGGATCTACCCAACAGCAGCAGCAGACGCTTCATCCACAGGACGGCTTGCAGCACCAACATGTCTCAGTCGTCAGCAGCGGCGCCTCGAATACAGCAGCTACAGCCCATGATAGTCAAGCGACGGACGCCGAGATTAGTCACGACAGTATGCACAGGGCAAGATCATTAGTCCAACAAGCCTTCGCCGCCAATCGGGAAACACTGCACAAACAGCAGCAATACCAGGAGCAACAGATGAGACAGTTCCAGGAGGATTCGAGCAACAGCCGCTGCAGCAGCTCCCACTCTGTACCGCAAAAGAATGAGCTGCAGGGCGAACCCCAATCTTTGTCATCGTCGTCAACGGCTGTTGGACAAGACTTACCTATCGTGTCGACTCTCGCTGTGGCAGCCGCATTAGCCTCAGAGAACGCTTTGTCTCCAGATCATGGCACCAAACAGCAGACTGATACCCAAATAACCTCGATCAATACGGCGCCGCTGCTTCTTCAGGATGACAGCCAACAGCAACGCTCCCGCGATAGAACCACCTCTGCTCCAGGAACCTCAGGACAGCTCGAGTCGCCAGCTTCTGTGATCCCATCACCTTATCCAGCATCGGGATCAAACCAAGCATACACAAGCAGTACTGGCGCCAATGGTGGTATTGGTAGCCAAGCCCATGGGCATGGAGCAGGAGCAGGTGGTGCGGGTTATGGCGGAATAGCTGGAGGCGGGTCAAGTTTCTTCCCATCTCCAATTTCAAGGGCGAGCACCTCAATGGCCGCGGCGCATTTGGTAACACATGATGTCCGTCAAGTGTCGGGGCGCTCTCATATTGAGGATGGTGCAGGACCACTGGTGCTCATGGCGATCGGAAAGACAGGACAGGGAAAATCGTCGCTGTTAAACAAAATCATGGGCACGAATGAGCTGAAGGCGAGTGCGTCCGTCAGGGCTGTGACCAAGGGCATTGCAGAAAGGACTGGCTGGGGGCGATTCGAGGATAGCAGGCGTGTTCTCGTCACTGTAGCTGATACCCCAGGTAAGTAACTGAATGCAATTGAGACCCCTTTGGCAATGGTCCGGATGCTGTTTCAGCCACTGCTAATGCAGAATTGCTAACTTCCCATTTTCTTTTTTCCTGCAACATAGGCCTCGCAGATACTGAGGGAGATGATGAAAAGAATATACCCATCCTTCAGGAATACATCAGGTCTGTGGGCACGCGCGTGGGTGTCTCGGCATTCCTGCTCGTCTTCAAGATTGATTCGGGGTAAGGACCAGACGCTGCTTGAACCTTGTCTTGTCGAGGCTGGGAAGCAACATCATGGCTTACTTTATTTTTTCCAAAACTTCTTTCCACCTTTTCCCTCTAGCGTGGACATGATTGTCACGATCTTGCAAGCGTTCAACGAGATCATGAAGGACTTTCCCAACTTTTGGGATAACGTCGTCCTCGTATTTACGGGATGTGATTACCGCAGGAATGTAATGAATACAAAGCAGCTTTACCATGAGGAGGTCCAGCGGCAGCTACAGGAGCATTTCTTCAAGGATCTCTACAGTACTAGCGGCGGAGAGGGCTCCTCTGGGGTAGATCGCCGGCCGTCTCTTTCGACCGAGTCCTCATCTACATCGACAGGGACGACCACCACCACCCACTCCTCCAACGGAGCATGGAACGGATCTTCAGCGATGGGGATGCTGTCCGAAGAGCTGACGCCTGTGGTGCCGATGGTGTTTTTGACCTGTGCTGAGGCCCCATGTGGGTTTTCATTAGGAGAAAAGTGCGACTGTAAAGCGAGGACGACATTTTTGAATGCAGGAATCAAGCGTCTTTGGTATGCCGTCCGGAACAAGAAGCGATGGGTTTTGGATCAGGATGAGAATGATGATTTGCTTGGACACTCGTAGAAAGAAAAAAAAAAGCCTTCCCCCCCCCTCCCTCCTGGCTCATCTCACCAGCCATAATAAACAGATTCGCGCACGCACACACACACACCCTTCATCTTCTTGTGGTCGATCTATGAATTTTCATTTTAATGGCCATTTACACATGGTCAGCGACGATTGTTTTGCCAGCAGCCCAATCTCTGATGACATTGTTGATACGGATCCAGTACTGGAGTTGGATGGCCAATGTCTTTGCCTGTTGCATATCCTGGTCCTTGAATGCCTTGGATAATCCACTGACCGCGCCCTTGATACGAGCTAATAAAGATGAAAGAAAGAATCATGAGTACCATAATGCATGGTTTTTTTTTTTTTTTTTTTTTTTTTTTTTGGTCGCCTTCCTTTTTATTCTTTTTTTTGAGTGCTTACCATCGTTCACATGCTTCAGATCGTCAACTTCTTCCTCTGTCTGGGCGTCTTCAAGCAACTCTCTCGCCTCCATGACCTCCATCAACAACTCTGATTCATCCAGGGACTCTGTCTCGTGGATGGGTGCGCCAAGAAGGTCCAGGATATAGTTGGCGCGACTCAAAGGCTCCTTCAATGTTGCATAGGCCTTGTTGGTCAAAGACGACTGTTGCTGTGCATACACTTGATCGCCCTAAAAAGGAAAAATACAAACGGAAGATAGGGTGTCAAGGCTTGCGGGGGAGGAGGGGAGGGGATGTGTCATTCCTCCAAGGTGTTAGGCCAACAAAAGTGCCACTCATATCTTTTTTTTCTTACGTTGGTGTTTTGAGAGTACGAGTCGGGATGGATCTGCTGCTGGATCTTGAAGAATTTGATCCGCAAGTCCTTGACATCAATGTCATACGTTGGTTCTGAACTAAAGTCAGGTTCAAAGAAATGACATAATAAGAGAGATCAAAAACAGGGAACAAAAAAAAAGATCTAAACATTTGAGCGCAGCAATCATCACAAAGACACACACACCCACACACAGAAAAAGGTTCTCTTACCCAAGTCCCAGGATCTCAAAGTAGTTGGCACCAGGCGCAAGGGTCTGGACGACCTTGCAGTCAGCGTTGGTGCATTGAAAGGCCAAGAAGGGCACTGCGGTGCCACACTTCCAACAGGCACGCGTCGTAGGTCTCTTGGGCGTGTCGGTCTCAGTGGTGGTGGGTGTCTTTGGGGAGTGTGCATAATGAATCGATGCAGACGAATGAAAGTAGGAGACCATGGGCAACATGTGCCTTGTCATGGCGTTCCTACTGACAGTGCTGGTCCTCTGTGAAGCAAAGGGAGCCAGAGCAGTTGGTGATCGGTTGGGAATCCTGTGAGCGGTGAACGGTTGGACATGCGGGGTGGAAAGGGATGCATAGGATCGGGAGGTCATCGGACCAGTGGAGCGAGAGATCTGTGAGGGTGCTGAGGATGCTGATGCGACGCGGGTGTGGACAGCCTCTGCGACGGAGGTCGAGAGGGCTCGTCGGGCTGTGATCCATGAAGACATTGCGGTTAACACTACTATGTGGGTAATGAAGGGGGCGTGAGGACAAAATGGACTGCAAGAACGTTGGGCGAAAGTCTCCTGCCTTTGACTCCCTCCAAAAGGAAGGGAAGATCACCTGATTTACGAACGACAGCTTTTTCTTCGGCCAGGGATGCAGGCAACCATACGGATACCAGGACTTCAACGACATGTTGTAGGAGCCCACAGAGCCCCCTGTGGCCACAGTACTCTCTGGAGTTCCTCCCCAGGTCCTCATGGGAATGCGGGGTAGCGTGCGCTTCTGGTCACACTACACTTGGCTGCACCGCAAATGAAAACGCTCGCTCATATGATTGTCAGGATCAAGCTGGGCAGTGTTCGGTTTTGTGTTTGGGCGGGTGTTCAAAAAAAGAAGCGTTTAGAAAAGGGCAGTTTCCCTTCTCCTCTCTTTCTCTGCTCTTTCTCTCCTTCTCCATTTTTGGCTTTCATCCACAATTCCTCTCCTCTCTCTTTTCACCTGTCCCAATTGGCCTTCCTTGTAGCTGTCTCCCACTCTCTCTCGCTCTCCCATCCTCTCTTAATCAACACTTTCTATCAGATCCCGCTCTCCCGCCATCCAACATGCTCGCCACTCATGTCAAGTCCACCGAGGCACAGATGGATGCCTACATTCACGAGGCAGTGCCTACTCTGGACCTGACAGTCTACCATGATGACCTTTTCAACGGTGCTGCCTCGGTCATGAAGTCTCTTTTCCCCGAGTGGAGCACAGACGATATCTCGTACCTCCAATTCAAGGACGGGATCACCAACAAGCGTAAGTCTCTTGCTTTTATTGCCAATATTGTCGAGGCACAAGATAGAGAGAGAAAGAGAGAGAGACCCAGGGACCAGAATGTTGGCCGTCTTAGATCGTCTCAAACAAACTTATACATTTTTCTTTTACGTTTTTTTTTCTAGTGATCTGCTGTACGCATGGTCCTACAGGAACTCAGGTCTTGGTGCGCGCCTATGGCAAGAAGAGCGAGGTCATCATTGACCGTCGACAGGAGATCATGGTAAGGACCCCTGCCATGCATGGCATTTGATAATCAGCAGGGAGGAATTGGGAAAATTGAAATACGCCAAGAGTTGACTGGACAGCGTCTAGGGGTGTGGTGTGGGTGTCCAAAAGAACGGTAGATAGAAAGTCCAAAAGGACTCTGATTGGCTCTGCAACCTGCTATGTTTACTTTTTAAGATACCCCTCCACCCCATGTGACACTATTACCGACACTGTGGAAGTGGTGAGGAGGACAAAATACGGCGAAGCATCTAGGAAAAAAAAAAGGAAAAAGCCAAAACGCTGGAGTGAAGCGATTTGTGAGAGTAGCACAAGGACATCAGACGAGCAGGGAAAGAAAGGCAGACAAAATCAAAGGGCCTGCATAATGCATTACGATGATGCATCCATCTGGAAAGAAAAAGTATCGTGTGTCAACAAATCGATCTCACCCAGTAACCCTGCCCTTTTTTCTTGTTTGCCTCTCCCTTCTAGAATATGGTCATTCTCTCAAAGCTCGGACTGTGCCCTCCTCTCTTTGGCAAATTCAAGAACGGACTGGCATACGGATGCATCCCTGGAAAGGTCTTCCAGGTTTCTGATATGAGAGATCCTCACAAGATGAACCTGGTTGCCAAGAAACTCGCAATCTGGCACGGCACTGTTGAAATCCCTGGAGAACGTACCTCAAAGCTGTTCAAGACGATCCATAAGTGGATCAAAGAAGGTATGTGAAAAAAAACACAATCAAGCAAAATGAATTCCTCCCCCTTTTCCTGATCTCAGGAAAATTAACCCTTGAAGTGCTTGTTGTTATCATCTAGTTCCCGAGTCGTACAGCAAGGCAGCAGTTCAAGAGATTTTCGCAAAGAACTTTGACATGACAAAGTTGCATAAGGAACTCTCTGCGCTCGAGGAGCATCTCATCTCACTGGACTCTCCGGTAGTGTTCTGCCACAACGATTTGCTTTACGGCAATTTGATCTACAACGAGTCCAAGGACGATGCCTTCTTCATCGACTATGAGTACGGATCCTACTCGTACCGGGCCTTTGACATTGCCAACCATTTTAATGAGTGGTGCGGATTCGAGTGCGAATACGAGAACTATCCCTCCAAGGAGACCCAGTACAAGTGGCTGTCGGCGTACCTGGAAGAAGGTCGGGACCAGAATAGCAAGGTCACAGAGGAGGAGATCGAGCGGTTGTACCGTGAAGTCAACAAGTTTGCATTGGCCTCCCATTTCTATTGGGGTGTGTGGGCCTTGGTACAGGCACAACTCTCGGACATTGACTTTGATTACATGCCCTATGCTGTCCTCCGGTTCGCAGAATACTTTAAGCGCCGAGACGAATTCTTTGCTCTGTGAGAGGATATGCAACCAGCTTCAACAATATACCTCCCTCCTTAATAAACAATTTGTTTTTATTCTCTTTGTCTTTTTCTATTGCCAACGCGTTACAGTAACGGGTGAAGGCGCAAATTGGGGATTTTCGTCTATGATCCACGGTAGGTGGTGTACGAGTATGGACTCAAAAGCAGAGGAATATGGTAGTGCTGTTTCTCGGCGCCAGCTGCAACCTCGAAAATAATCTAAATAGAGTTTTTTTTTTTTTTCTCTGTCAGTGGGGGGGGCGCATTTCCTCGTCTCATAGTCACAAACACACACGCACACAGCAAAGTAATTACCTGAACATAAGGGTAAAAGTAGCCAGTAACGCCTTGAGCAGCCCAGTACTCGGCAGTCTGGAAGGTCATTCGGTAAATGCCAGCTTCGAGTGAGTGCGAGGGGTCCAGGAGGTTGCCCACACGGCCGTCCGAATCTGTCACACCATATGCAAACGAGACCCAAGTGTTGTTGGCAGTAGGGTTGAGTCTCTCCAGCTTGACAGGCACATTGCGACCGGGCTTGCCGCACGATGAGTCAAGCACATGGCAGGTGATGGGGCTCCGAGGGGCAGCCATAGTGTGGAAAGAAGAAATGAGGATGAGGGAGCAAGTGTATAATGGAGGAGAGGAATGCAAGCGAGAAAAAAAGAAGAGAAAAAAATATCTGCAAACCCCGAGGGACGGAACTGCCCGCGTTTCCTGAAAACTGGAGTCCAAACGTGCTCCCCCGCACTTCCAATGCCAACAATTGCCCCTCACATGGGCTGCTTCGCGTGTTCCTCTTTCTTCTTCATCCTACGAGGGTCGATGAAGCGAAAGCGGAAACCTTGCCCTCGATCTGGCTCAATTTGTTTGACAACTGCGTGGATGATGTACTATTGGTTTTTTTTTTTTATAACGTCTTTATTGCAGAGAAAAGGAAAAGGCGTAACCTCTTTTGATTGGAAAACAAACGAAAGAATATTTACTTCTTGAGCTTGCGGATGTAGAAGGCCAACTCCTGTCCCTCAAGAATGTATCCGTCAGCACGGCCAGACTGTCCGGGGCGGGACGACAAGCAGGCGTAGAGACGGCCAGCAGCGAACTGGTGGTCAAGAGCGGCGTCAATCTTGGCGTCGGCCTTGCGGGACTCAATCTTGCGCTGGACGTGGTTAGAGCGAGCCTTGTTGATCTCCTCAGACTCAACCTAAAAAATATCAAAGGCATTGGTTAGCAACTGTTGAACATAACCAGATCGGTTGCGATTGTGTGTCCTCTCGGCTCTCCATTTCTCGCCCTCCCTATTATTTTGCTCCTTGATCCTCATGTACAAGGTTCGTTTCCTTCCAACGGGTTGGTTGTGGGCTGTTCCCCACCCCGAGATGGATCCTGAATAGAAGGATCGCAATATCCCTAATGGTCCCAATTGCTCAACCTATTGCCTTGAATGCTCCCTCATCGTCCTATCCCGAGTCCTGCATTCCCATTGTTGAAAACTGCAAGTAGTCTTGCGTATATTACCTTGACAGCACCCTTGCCCTTGCGAGCACCAATGGGGGTGGCGTAGTGAGCCTCGTACCACTGACGGAAAGGGGTGGCATCGATCTGGACGATGGCGTTCTTGACCAAGGTACCGGTACGGACCAACTCGTTGTTGGAGGCGTTGTAGACAACAGCAACGATACGGGTCTTGCGGGAGATGGCCTCGGAACCCCAGGAGAAGTTACCAGCATCCAAGCGCATGGCACGGAACTTGCGGTTGCCTCCACGGGTGCGGACCTCGTGGATGCGCTTAGCACCGAGCTTGGTGTTGGCAGCCTGACGGCCCAACTCGAACTTTCTCTTCTTGCGATATTGGGCGCGCTTGGCTCCAGAAGCGGAGCGCTTGTGGCGGGAGTCTCTGCTGATACCTGAGAGGGGGTGACAGAAAAAAAAATTGTCAGTGGGGTGTGCTGGTTGATAAGACTTTGATGAACGTTGCGGGTTGTTTGTAGGGGAGCGGTTTTGAGCGCAGTTCCAGTCAGTGATTGGATCCAGGATGTCCAGACTGGTAGTTGATGTGATCAGTGTCCTTGCATCCCACGCCTTTGATCCAATCGAATGTGTCCAAAAGAACTTTTTTTGATTGTTCCCAGAGTCGACACGAGTGTTCCATCGCTCCCAACACTCTGTCTCATAGCAGTGAAGAAAACGGACGACACTAGTTCCGGTTGCTGCAGTCCACTCAAGTCGAACCGCACACTCTCCGGTGCCAAGGAGAGATGGAGGAGAATGGAGTGTGAAAAGATCGAGGCTGAAAGAAGAGAGATCCAGAAGCCGATGTCCAAACAAAACCGCTGTAGTTTGTGTTTGCTCTCCGTGCTGGTCGGCAATCGTGTCTCGTCTCTGTTGCAATTGAGTTGCCCGAGATCGAGATCACTGAGAACCCACACGCAAAAAGAAAAAAAAACTACAGCTGCAGAAAATACAAAAGTCGATGCTGATAGATTTGGCTGATTGGGTGTTGATCTCGAGTCCTCCTGGTGAATAACTCTGAGCAGTATCCGTCCACCATGCAGACTGGCCGATGGGGCGAGCGGCCAGTGGTGTTGGTGTTGGCGATGGTGCGATGGATGGTTCCTGCGCCCGTCCACAGTCGATGGATGCCTGCGCCCTTGAATCCGTCAACGACGAGACTCACCCATAGTGAAAAGTCAAAAGAAAGAACTCTTCAAATCCCAGCCCGCTGGGAGATATTATCGACCGTCTTAAGGGCTGCCTCTGCTCTCGCCCTCGTGCTTGAACTGCGCGAGTGCACAGGCACGACGCCTCCATACAGCACATTCCTGTCTCTGCCAGCTTCAGCACCATGAGATAGAGGGGCACGTCTTGAGGAACACAGGCATCTTTTTCTTTTCCCTCACTCCCAGATCGCTCCCTTATCTTGCCCTTTCCACTGTGCAACTACTTGCTCTCCTAGCTCTCCTTGCTCTCAAGAACCATGAAGCCCGCCACCACTCTCCGCATGGGACAGGCAGTTGCGCTGCTCTTTACAGCAACCTGCCACGCCCTAGAATTCACAATCCCAGAAAACATCGCTATTGGCAACGAAGTCACCGTTGAGTGGGCCGGCACACCCTCGCTAGACACACCAGATCAGTCCGTTGTGCTGTTCAAGGACGACGAGGCTCTGGTGTCGCTCTGCCAGGGACTTGTCTCGGGGTCTGGCAAATGTACATTCACCCTCGCAGAAGACGACGTCAAGACCTTGAAACGGGGCAATAATGGCTATCACATTGGGCTTCAGGGCGAGGGCGATATCACTTTGGACATCTCCAAGGACTTTAGTATCCGGTCTGCAAAGCACTCAAGTGGGCAAGATGGTATGCTGCACGGTAAGAAGAAACAAAAGGTGCAGCAGAAAGAAAAGAAGCATAAAGAGAAAAAGAGAAAAGTAGAAGCCAAATACGAGGATGAGGATGATGATGATGAGTATGCCGATGACGATGAGGATGAGGATGAGGACGAGGATAAGGATAAGGACGACGATGAGGATAAGGACGAGGACGAAATGAAGGAAAGGGGCAAGAAGAAGCACCACTCCGAGGCACGAGAGAAACTCGGGCACCGCAAGGAAGAGCAGGAAGAACGACATCACCCCAACAAGGAGCCGGAGAATTCCTCGCAGCTCGAGGATGATCAAGCTCACCACCACTATCATCATCATGACCATCATCATCATCATCATCACAGCGACCAGGAGGCGTCAACGTCAAGCGAGTGTGGAACGCCCACGTCGATATACGACTCTACCTCAGGTTAGTGACAAGTCTACTCCGCAAACAGATCGTCTGCCTACAAAGCCTGATGCGTAGATTGCACATCGATAGAGACCACGACTACTGAGGCCACTAGCAACACTGCCAGTACATCAGAAGCGTCATGTAAGAATCAAGTTGCGTGCTACAGGAAGTTCGTTACAATATTTCTTCTTGACTAAGTGCATTCCTCGCGACGACTAACACCGGTGATTGCAATAGCCACATCCTTTGATACCTCCAGGTGCCGGTCAACCCAAGCAACGAACTCGGCAAAGGACCCTTCCTCTTCGAGCTTCGAATTGTCCCCAACGTCCCAGTCAGAGTCGCAGGAGACTGTGGTGCCCACGTCCACATCCTCTAACTCCGCCGAGGCGATTTCAGATACGGGCTTAGACAACAACCAGAAGAAAAATGACATGGATGAGCAAACGGCCAAGAAGTTGGCGAGAAAAAAGGAGGAGGAGGAGGAGGAGGAGGAAAGGAAGCATATAAATCCCGAGGTAGATGTAGAAGACACCTGGGCTCAGGTGGTGAGTGGAATCTCGACATTCGCAAAGAACGTGAGAGTGGCCTTTCATGACGGAGCCACAAAAATCAAGCAGGTCATGTCCGCGACTCTGCAGCAATAACAGCATAGAGCTGGAGCTTGCAACACTGAGGATAGCGAGGCACTTTTGTTTTTTAGAATGACAGCAGTTTCATATTGATCTCATAAAGAGAAGGATGGCTCTCTCAGTAGTGCCTTAAAATTAACCCTCCAGCTCGAACTCCTTCGTCGCCTCTCTGGGATCCACCGCACAATTGACGTATTGCACGTTTCTCATAACCGCAAACAAAGAGTATGCCCACGCTTCCGCCGATGTTCCTCCCCAAAGGAAATGATTCATCCAGGTGTGTTGCTATGATGCGTGCACATGCCTCAAGGCACATTCTCCGCTGTGGATACAAAGGAAGGTATGGCAGAAGCCCCAATGTTGGTCCAGTTGGAGATGCAAGTGGGGATTGGAAGTGGAGATTCTAACCATGCGCGTCTGTGCCTTCCTACGCTACGTGCGGGCATTGACTATACAACTCCTTTTTTTCGCATCTTGAAGGCCCCACCCACCCTCATCATTAAGTATCTTTTACCCTCGTTTTCTGATTTTCGAACCTCTTGCCGCTCTTACCCCCCAGCCCGTCCCTTACTCCCATTGCAGTCTTTTTGGCAATCAACCGCTGCAGGATCGTCCAGAGATTATCACGTATACTTGCTCATCATGCGTTGTTCAAAGCGCATTCCATTGATCCTCTCGGTCTTGGGTAGGACAAAGTGATGTCTACCACTCCTCGGCCTATTCCCTTTGATATCCCTTCTTGGATGCTCGAGGACCCACCGTTCTCCTAGACATTGCTCTGATCCTCTTATTTACTTGATGGTTACCTTTTAGCGTTGCCGCTCATAATCTTCGCCGGCACCGGTAAGCAACCCTACTATACATGCACATTACAGTCTCTCTTTCGGCTGCTAGATAAAGAGCATGGCTCTGACATGCTTATCCCTTCCTAATTAAATATTCTTCGGGATCAATTCATGTGCAGCGGAGGCCAAAAACAAAAAGGCACAAGATATCGAGCCAGAGTTGTGGCAGCTCCGTGCCTATGGCCATAACCACCTCAAGAATGCTCATAGAGATATGAACATGCAGCTCCGAGCTGCTAAGAAGGCCAAAAAGGCACCCAAAAAGTCTTCGTCGTCGTCGTCTAAAAAAATCAAGATCGCTCACGACAACGGCCATAACCTGGCTCAGGCTTCAGTCGCAGAGGATGAGTTTGTAGACTATGAGTCCTCATTCCAGCCAGAGCTCTGGCAACTTCGTGCTCACGGCCACAATTTTCTGCTTAAGAACGCGTATGAAAAACATCACAGGATGATGAAAAAGGGGAAAACACAGCAAGCAAAAGTGGGCAAGAAACAGGCTGCGGTCAAGGGAAAGAAACTGGTAGCAAAGAAGCGCGGTTTGAATGAAAAGAAGGAGCAAAGGATTCTGGCCGCAGGTGCTGATGCTGACGATGAACCAGCTATCGCGCCTCTTGCTGACGGGGAAGAAGATGAAGAGGTCGACATTGCGCATCATAGACGTAAGCACAGACATCATAACCACGAGGATGACGAGCATGACAAGTACGATCCCGATAATGAACTCGGTGATGACGATGGCGACGATGAAAAGGGCGACAAAAAGGGAGCCGACAAGTCAAAAGGAAAGGATAAGAATGGAAAGAATGGTGGTGAGCCCAAGAAGGGCATCGACGGTAAGGCACCCAACGATCCATTGGACGACACTACCCCTAGGGACGGAGCCAAACCACCCAAAGGCGGCGCCAAGGCACCTGTGGACGGGAAAACTCCACCTGCTGGTGCTGCCCCCATTGGCGCAGTCGATCCCAATCAGCCTCCAGCTGGCGCCAAACCTGGCAAGCCGGAGACCAAGCCAGCACCAATTGTTCCTGTCCAGCTCATGGGCGACTTTATTACAAAGTGCAACACACCCGGCCAAATCGCCCTGACCTACGTGAGTACCCACTCCAGAACCCATGATCTTAACACAGCATCGTACCTGCACGCGTGTTCTGAAACCATTAGACGTTCACTGATCTCTCTTCATGTCTTTTTTCTCGTGCCTGCACTAGTCAGAAGGGCCTAGCGAGGCTACGACTCAAATGCTCGAGATCCTCAAGGAGGCCAAGGCTCGCGTGACCTTCTTCGCTAACGCGACGTGGCTCGAGTATATGCAGTATGCTGGCGTGACCCGACGCGCCTACAACGACGGCCACTTGATCGGAATGACATACCGTCTCCCCAACGACTCGTCAATGTCCATGACCGATGCCCAGCTCAAGGCTGACATTGCCAAGCAAGCCAACAAGATTTACGAGCTCATCGGCAAATACCCCAAGTACGTCCGACTTCATGATGCGGGACTCAAGGACCCCAAGCTTGAGCCCACCATACGGTCGATGGGCTATACCCTTGTAGGCTTCAACCTCGATGAGGTCGACTACAAATTCAACACGCGGGAGCAGGCCCCTCAGATCGCCGATGTCTATGAGCAGACGTTCGTGAAGCAGGCCGATGCCTTTGGTCGCAAGGGATCGTACGTGGTTGTCGGATATGATATCCCCGCCTCTGGAGCCGCTGCGGCCCTTCCCGATATCATCTCGTCCGTCATCCGCAACGAGTACGACATGGTTCGCCTGGACGGCTGTAACAACGACAACAAGCCCTACAAGAAGTCACCCATGCTGAACGACGGCTTTGTGGCCGATGACTTTTCCTTTGGTGGCTCGAAGTATGTTCATGGACAGTCCCCAGTCGCTGTCCAGAACGGTATTGCCGTCCCTGGGAAGATGCCAACCAAGATTGGTGGTGGTGGCACCAAGACCGCCAATTCCTCTGGCAACAGCGGCAGCAGCGTCGTCCCTAGTCTCTTTGGTATGGCCATGGCTGTCCTTGTCGCATTGGTCGTGTAAAAACAAAAACAATGCGGCTACCCTCCGTCGCTTTTCACCGAGCTCATGTTCTTGACCGAGTACCTCGCCCCCCAATACCCAAAGTGTTACTCGGCAACAATAATAAACCGATTTGCTTTCTACTATTAAATGCGCCGAGAGAAAGGGCAGGCACGGCTGGGCTTGCTGGTCTGGCAGCATTTTCCTTTCTTGTCCCTTCAGTGCCATGTGCCTGGTACCTTGGCCAGTCTTTCCTTTCACTGGATACAAAGACTGACAATGGCATGTGAATACGAGGGGAGAAAATAATATATTGCTGTGCTGTACTTCTGTTATTTTGAATATCTTCTCGACTAATATGCCTTGATGCCGGATTGTATCGTAGATGCCGATGATAATGCTGATGCTGTTGATGCAGTGTCTGATGTTGATGGTGCGGCCGATGCTTTTGCGGAAGAACCGTTGCCATTGCCGTTTCCGTTCGACGTCGAGGCCAGTTCGTTGTGGACCGCAACACCAACCGAGGTCGAGGTGCTCTTGGCAAAAAGCATCTCCATTGAGCCAACAACTGCGAGCAATTGCTTCTGGAAAGCAATCTCGAGCTTGACCTTGGCGCGCAGTCTCACAAACAGCTCATCAATCAATGGCGACTGACCCAATACGGCGGTATACATGTCAATCATGACCATGGTCACGTCCACCAGCAGCGCGGTGTAACGGGGGTTATTAATATTCCTGACCAAGAACTGAGCAAGGGGTTCCAGTGAGATATCGTCCCGTCCTGAAAGCGCCTGTCGAAGACCATCACGGTGAATCAACTCCTGGATCAACGATACAGTCGTCACAGCTGGCTGGTTGGTTCTCAGACAAGCATCCAGTGCGTTACCGTACTGGAAAGCCTTCAGGTACCGGTCGTATTCCCTCAGGCGGCGCTTCTTTTGCGACTCAAGTGTGAAATCGCCTTCACCAGCAACCTTTTGGCCACGGACGAAATATTTGTAGCTTCCACCACGGACCTGTTCCTCCTGAGCACGTCTCGTCTGGACCTCAGCAGTCTTGACCACACGCTGACGAATCGACAGCAAACCTCCAGCCATACCAGCCACCAAGTGCGTATCATCGGGCTAAAACGACATGAGAAAAAAAACAGTAGAATAGGGTTAGGGTTGTCAACTGCGTCCCTCATCAGGCTTCTCAGGTGGCATATGTTGTCGGAAACACCAACTTACCGAGAGTGCAACACTCATAACGGGTGCTGGGTATTTGACACTATGGACAACGCTGTAATCCTGCACGTTGTAGACCTTGACGTGGTGATCCAGAGAGCCTGTCAAAAGGCGAGAGTACGAGTGATCAAAGCACAAAGATGTCACAGTCTTTTGGTGGTTGGAGAGCGAGTGCATGGGCCGTCCTCCTGCCAAAATATCAAAGACCTTCAGGTGGGGTCCACCAGCCGATACTACAACTCCACCATCAGGGAACATGTCCACGCACTCGACGGGAGCGCCGTGGTTCATCGTCATGACGCACCCTTGAGTACGAATATCCCAAAGCTTCACAGTCTGGTCGTAAGATCCGGACAAAACCAGGTGTGGGTTGTCGTGAGAGACCATACCGGCGCGAATATAATCCTCGTGTCCTGTAAAGATCGTCACAGGTGTCTCGCTGGGCATATCCCAGATCCTCACTGTCTTGTCGTCAGAGGCGGACAGAATCTGTGTTTTGTCCGACGAGAACTTTGCAACATGCACAGGGCTATGGTTTGCGAATAACGACATGCGCCAAGAGGTATTAACATCTGATCCACCAAATGTGCTCCTCAGAAGGTGCGCCAAGAGCAAAAAAACCCCCCAACTTACTGTCTATGATCCCTGAAGGTTCTGAGAATTGCTCTGCTTCCGACGTCAAAGATCTGGATGAGACCGGTGGCATCTCCTGCGACAACCAAACGTCCATCGGCTCTGATCGTTCCCGAATACGCCACATCCTTGAAACGTGAGATTGTCTTTTTGACCTGGTGTGTCTTTGAGCTGTAGATCTGAACGCGCGTCGAGGCTGTGACTGCAAAGTCATATGGGCTGGACTCTGAGAAGTGAATTGACGAGACTGCAGCAAACTCCTTGACAACAATTGGCGACTATAGGAGCGTTGCATGATATAGTATTGCCGGTGGATGGAGAAGGAGAGGGATCAAACGACAGAACAATAACATATTTAGTCAACATATCGTAGTTTTGGCTTGCAGCTTTCGCACATCATCAATAGTCTTATGGCGCGGCAGTAACGCAGTGCTTGTGCTGAAGTGTTGGTTACCTTGAACTTGCGCCAGTATCTCGACTCTGGTGTCTTTCGTCCTGGCAGACGAGGGTACTTCTTGACGGTCAAGGACTTGAATTCAGACGACATGGTGTAGACTGGCACTGAGGTTGACGAAGTAAAGAAGGAGAATGCGTCCTTGCGGGGAGAAGGAACAACGGTGCGATGGAAGCCTTGCAGCTGGCGCTAATCGGACTCTCGAAGAACTGGGGTTGGAGGAGTGGAGAATGACGAGCCAGAGCAAAGGAGTGTGTGCATCTGCCAGGTGTGCCACTGGTGCAAAGACTTGCTTGTGGCTTTTTCCAGCTGCTAGGGGAAAAAAAAAAGAAAATCAAAACACAGCAACACCCCGTCTGCAGTCACGATCGGGCAGGCCGTCCGTCGGTGTACCAGGGGCAAGTGGTTCCGCAACAACAATTGTCGCCCACCGCTCTTGCCGCCTTCAACTCTCCTTCAAGACTGCATCGCCTACAGCACTGCTTGCTCGCACAGCAAAGGGACAACTCAACAGCAGCTCGACCTCATTGTCCATAGCCACACCCACACTCGCACTCACATTCACCATGCCAATCATCCGTGAGGGCTTGAAGAAGCTCTACTTCCCATCAACCGTGCTCAAACTCGTCCGCAATGGACCTAATGTGCCCGAGGTCTCCAACACATTGACCTTCAGGGTCCCGCCTTCGATGAACAAGTTTGACATCAAGTCATATCTCGCCAACATCTACAAGCTCAACATCCTCACCGTTCGAACCTCCAACATGCCCGCAAAACTCGCTGGTTCCGGAGGCAACACTATCCTGAAGCGCCAGAAGTTCAAGAAGGCTATTGTCACCATCGATCAGGACTTCAAGTGGCCCGAGGCCCCCGACAGTGCCACCTTTGGAATCCAGGATGCTGACAACGAACGCTCAAGGATGTTGAACCGCCTCAAGGGCTGGAGGATGAGGCCACACCACGGGATCCAGGCTGCCAAGAAGGCTGCCGAGGCAGAGTCAGCAGCAGCAAAAGCCGACACCAAGGCATGAGAGGGATGAGAGGGACAGTGTTGCGTTGCCACCATCATTTTGGAATAACACAGCATGCGGAAACAATTTACATAGCAAAGATCAGGGCTGCAGGAAATATACAAAACCATACAAATTCATCACCACGGCTCTTGCAGCACTCCAGGATTCGATCCAGAAAAATGAAATGCGTGTTGGACAATATGGATGTCCTACTGCTATGAGAAACGGGGACTTCAGAACCAGTCGCTCCAATGATGTCGCTGTGCTTCGGCAGTGCTTTCACAAAGTAAATGTTTTATATGTTGGCATCTGTAGTTACTGGAATCCAACAGACGTTATACAGATCGCCATTGAACTAACAATGAGCTCCACTCAACTGACAGGATAGATATCGGACGTGACAGCTGTAGATCTATCCGCTTCTGAAGAGCAGAATGGCGATCTGGTCCAGGTAAAAGTAGATAAAGTGCTTGGTTTCTACAATTTTGCGTGGATTTTGGTTAGCGCGAATTCACGCTTCAAGGGGTCAATTATCGCCCTGCTCAGAAGCATTATCCTTTACACCCATCACCACCAATAACAGCAAAAACGAGCATTTCTTACCATGCGTAACATAACTTCCAAAGTTTCGTCCGACGATACAATGCCATGTTGCACCGTACTTCCTGTCAAACTCCTTTTTCAAGAAGGCAGCAATGTCCTTTTCGACCGTGAACTTTTCAAAGGCTCGGATAGCACACTCGACAGCCTCCTGCTGCATCTCCTCGGTCATGTCTGCATTTTTAATCGTTGGGTGTGGATCGACCATAGCGCTGCTATTATTACTGGATTAACACACGGGAAACGAGATGACAAGCGAGGGTATGCCGATTAAAACACAGGTAGGGGAAACTGAAGCAACTGAGCAATTGAACACGCATACGTTGTTCAAGACACTTCATGTTTCTCTCCTTCTGACGTTGGCTCTGTATGTTTTTCGGTCACTTTTGCGCAGGGCTGATAGGATATAGCCGCAGATATCGCCAGGTAAGTCCTATGCCGCGGTGTAGGTGTTGGTCAAGGCGCAGGAGCCGTCCCGACTGAAAAAAATATTCCTTCCTACCTTGGTATCGATGGTTCGCCTGATTGGAGTATGGGTTTGAAAGCAAGTGCGAGATGGCTAGCGAGATTCGTGTCAAAGGATGATGAAGTGAGCAATCAATTCCGACCTCCTTGAACCCCATGGTGCCTGCAAATGCTGGTGGACTTGTGCAACCCAATATCGATTGCCAAATTACAGAGGTTGGCCTATGACACCACAAAATAACCCATCCAACCCCCTGGTCAAAAGCGATTGCTCACTATCATCATGCTGCCACCTTCGGGTCGGATATAGATGTGCCATGATTTATTAGAATGAGGACGAGCGAGCAAATGGGGGTAAGAACTGTATCTACTTTCCAACAAGAATGACACGCACAGAGTGGATGGTACGAGCAGCAGCCAAGTTTACAGAAGAGTGCACCTCTTGGACCTTAATCAAGCCCTTGTGAACACTCTCCTGAGCCTTGACCTGGTAACGGACCAAAGACTCGCGAACATCCTGGGCAGCGTTCTGGAGGATGGGAAGCGTCTCCTCGGTGGTAAGGTTCAAGATGTTGCGAGCCTTCTGAACAGGCGAGACATCGGACTTGACAATTTCGGTCTTCACAGAAACATAGCGATCGTTCACAAATGTCAATAAGGGCTGAAGGCGGGTCTGGACGGATTGGGGCAACGAAGGGCTGTGGTCCTTCAGGTACTTGGACAGGGAATCCACCTCCTTGAGAACCTTGCTGCTCAGCTCCGAGACACGGGTCTGGACACGGGTCGATGCCTCATGAGGAGCCTTCTTCACATTCTCCTGAATCTCTTGGCTGTGTTCACGAAGAGACTTGACGAGCGCGTTTAAGCGGTCGTTCAAAGCATGGAGCTGGTCCTTGGACTTGACAACAGCGGCATTGTTCTCGGCAGCAGCCTTCAGATCTTGAGCAGACTTGGTGACAGGGGCGACAACAACGCTTACACGGCGCGAAACGCGAGCCGAAACCGAGCGACCAATATCGACAACACGGGTAGCCTGGTTGCTCTGGCCGGCTGGTGCCTTCTCGTCCTCTCCCTCGGCAGGCAGGATATGATCCACGATGGTCTCAAGGCCATTGACCAAGGGGGTCGCGTGGGTGTTGACCGTGGTGGCAATCGTGGTCGCAGTTGAGGTGGCAGCCGTAGTGATGTTGTTTTTGGTCGAGGTGGCCGCGTTCGTGATTTGATCGCGAGTCGAGGCAGCAGTCGAGGCAATGCTCGAGGTCACTGACCTGACCGGTGCGGTGACACGAGTGTCAATGGTCGACTGGATCTGGGTATACGCGCTCTTAGACGATTCTTCAACATATACATAGGGCTTCTTGACCTGAGTCACAATCTCCGAAGTGGGCTTCTTAACAATAGGGAAGGTGTTTTCGAAAATGTCGAGTGACTTTGAGGCGAGTTTATCAACCTTGGCGATGTGAGGCTGGAGGTGAGGCTGCAGACGAGCCTGGTAGCTCTCTGTGTACTTGGAGACGGTACCGACAGCAGACTCGGCCGTGTTCAGCACGTAGCCGCTGTACTTGTTATCCCGAGCGTACGAGTTCAGGTCATGGATCAAGGGGATGGAGCCTACTCGGCTGAAAAAGGTGACCGAGAATGACCCCTTCTCGTCCGCGGCGGTTGGGTGGGGCCCGCGGCCATTCTGCTCCTTGACCTGCTCCTGTTCGACAGAGGAGGTCGATGTACGCGAGTGAGAGCGATCATCCATGTCAGAATTCTCCGAGTCGGAGGACGTGTTACGAGGGGCGGGAGGAGCGGGAGTGACTTTCTTGTTGGTGCGCTTAGTCATTATGCAATGGGTTTACTTGAAAGCAAAGACCTGGTGGGGCAAAGAAGGACAAAGAAAAAAAGTGGAGGGAGAGGAAGGAGATAAAAGGAGGTCAGTCAGTATAAAATGGCAGTGTCGATATCGTCGGAGACATATTAATGATAAAGGGCAAGCAGTGCATTCCGACAAAGATAGAGCAAGCTGCTAGCATAAGGAGAAGTCCAGACACTCGCATACATCTTGCTACTTTCTTTTTCCTCTTTGCAACAGCTTTGTAAGGGGTGATGGAAGAGTCAGGGGCACTGACATATGAGAATGAGGGAGGGGTCGGAGGGCAGCAGGATGGACTGGGTCAATGGATGGTCACCAAGATATGGGTTCTAGACTTGGTTGGTGTGCAGTCGAGGTGAAAGAGAGTACAACACATCCTACTAGCGCTGCCTCTCTTCCCTTGTTATGCATTTGGGTTTTGATACGATGACAGCACGATAACGAAAGGATGTAGGTGGCGAAGGTCAAAGTGCCCATAGTGCATTATGCACAAGTGCGTGCTCAACTGTGGGAATACGAGGTGTTCAGTACCGCAGAATACCTGCAGCATATGAAACCCACTACAGCGATGATGTGCAATTGGATTCTCTTTAAGCAAGGACACTGCTGATACATTGTCAAGCCCGCTGGAGACGAAAGGAAGGAGGTGTGAAATAGTGTTCAGAGTGTGAAAAAAAAATGAAAAAGACGCGCAAAAAAAAAAGGCTAGTGAAAGAGTGAAAAATAATGACAGTGGGTTGTTGTGGTTGCTCCTGGAGGGGAGAAACGTTGAACTTACCAGTTGAATCGTAAAGAGGTGGGGGAGGGTGGGGGCGGATGAATGAGATGGATTTCAATCTTTTTTTACACGGCGGTGATTGTTTGTGCTCGACGTTGAATGTGAATAGAACGGAGCCAGCTGACGAGTGGAAAGAAAAGCAGAGTGGCGACGGACGAGGGGCGGAGAGGGCTGAGATAAAAGGAAGCGGCGTAGCAAGGGACCAGAAACAAAAAGAGAAAAAAGAAAAAAGAGAAAAGAGAAAACAAGACGATGTCTAAAGCCGCTCTATTTATCATCAACGCGCGGGTTCAGCGATGGTGGGTGGGGCAAGGAGGTCCGGCTTAGTCCAAGGAACTCGAGCATATGAGAGACGACGAAAACAGCATCGGGGGCGGAGATGAAGGTGGCCCAGGACTCACTCTGTTCCCATGTGTGAGTTTGCTGCGTGTGAGCGTCATGAATGAATTGCAAATGAATACAACTATAATGCAACAACTTACTACGTTATCGCAGCCGCTGGTTTTGGTCGCACCTTCGCTATCCAATGCCTGCCTTTGCATGCGATGCTTCGCAGCTGGCAGGGGAAAGTGAGAGTGAGGATGGGAAAAGGGCGCGAGATACATCCGGTCTGCTGCAATGTGCACACGTCAAACTAAACCGAAGGGATCTCACACGCAAAGATAGCACGACGGACGACACCATGGCTGAAGCAAACATGCAACGATTCGGAACGATGCCAGTGCACGCACACAGAGGTTACTGCAAGCACGCTTAAATGATAGACAACCACGCCCTGAAAGAGATCGGACTTGGACATTGAAGCGTTCAAAAGATCTTACAACCCCACTAGCAACTGCACCCCACTCGTCTTCACTTTCCATTGTTGAAGGGAAAGATGCAGCTTGGGGTACGAGCGCCTTCGCTTCCTGACTTTTCTTTCTCCATGCCAGCCATTGACCGTGCAGCTGCTTATTGGAGAACGCAGGCGGGTGAAGGTGGAGGTGAGGTGATGGGAGACACGGGATGCAACAAAACATCGTGAGCAAACGCACATCCACACACCACCGACGCACATTCTCGCACAAACACACATTGAGGAAAGCACGAAGCACCCTTGAATATCACGAACAAAATGGTTGTCTGGCATATGTCGACCACACTAGCCTACCTACTTTCAATTGTGGGATAGAATAAAGCTCCAATTGTGTTGTGTCAAAATGGTCAACACACGCATACGAACCTATCAGGCTATACTCGTGTCTGCCGCGTTTCAACTCTTTCTTCCTCTTCTCTTTCTGTTATGACCATTTTAAAAATAAAAAAAAGGAGCTGTACCCATGGTTTGCGAAGAGTGCAAATCACTGTCAGGCATATGATGTAAGTAACCACCCCCCTCTAAGGACGTTCCTAGTGGCCGGGTATTCAGCATATGGTGCTGCCCTCTTATAAGCGTCGTGGATGGACTCAACCCATGGCTTGGACAGATATCCAATGCGACGAAGCGTACTAGTACGGCCTGCCAACTACTGCCCAATGTCAAAGTCCCTATCTCTCTGAGTTTGCTTTTGTTTTTCTGCTCCTCCCCCTTTTCTCTGCTAATCTTTCTATTGAATCAGAGCTTTAGTTTACCTGCCTTATAGTCGCATGAAAAAAAGCACGACCTTTTTTTTCTCCATTTCACGCTCAGATCACACAACACACACGGCTCTTTTTATCTAAACGCGTTTATAGACTGAAGATGAATCGACTCTTATTCAATTACTCTTTCACGTGTGAATACAGGCAGCAGATCGCATCCTGCACAACACCACTCACCCTCTCTTAACGGAAGTCGCTGGGTATCTCTGCTCCTCGTACCAGTTGCTTCAGCAATGCCTAGATGTGATGAACACAACATGCTCGAGCCTAAGGCAACTGGCAGTTCATGCGAAGACAAGCTGCTTTGGGTCGCTTTGACCCGTCATTTGTTGTTCAAGCTTCATGATCTTCATATCTGGGTAAGCCGATCAGTTACAGCAGGCGTTTGTTGAACTCGGATGAGGCGAGGGAGGGGGATGCAAAAAATTCTTACCAGTTGTCGACTCGTCAAAGGCAAAGCGCTCATTGTTTTCACTGTGTGGCCCAGACTTGATATTTCTTGAGCCCTATGAGGCATTCTTCAGTCTCAAGTTCTCGTCGCGCAACCAGTTCAAAGAACCATGAAGTGTGCGTCACCACGTACTCACAAGCCGGTCGCGATACTGGCACCCAAAGGCACTACGTCTAGAGACATCGTCCATAATCGCATCCTGCCGTCCCAGCTCAGGTGAATATTGCTTCACTTTGTCGTTCTGCTGCGTGAAAGAAGCATGCAACCGAATTATCAGAAATAATTCTTTGATCAGCGGAGAATGGAGATCGGCTATCGACATTTGGAGCAACAAAAATGACCCGTTCCTAACGTAAAAAGCATTCAAAGCCAGTGTACTCAATGGTCCGATATAGCTGGACTCGCGCCTTGCTTGTCTGACATGATACCATCGTTAATAGACTAATGGTTGTCTGTGATGTCTGTCGTCCCGTTTGTGAAATTGGCTGCAGAGTTCTTCGATATAATATCCGGATGTAGGGCTCCGGATCGAGGCAACGCAACACAGGGAACCGTTCCTTACATGAGCTGAACGTGCCACACAGGAAAGGCATCGAAGGACCGAGATGGTGCCTGCTTTCAACAGGGGTTGGTTTTTTTTTATGGTTACAACTGGACGTACGACGCTCTTCTCGCTCAAAAAAATGTTCTTTTCTGAAGTGTGCTTCGACATCGAAAGTGTGCGTTAACATGTGCTAGTTCACCCGGTTGCTCACTGTGGCTACGAACTCTGCAGCTATGGGGATTTTCGTTTAGCGACCACGGCAGAAAAGTGCATAGGCTATTACATTTATCCTGCAGATGCCGCCCTGTCATTTTATCGTAGAGTCTAGTGCAGTGCACTGCTTTAGGCCCTATTCTTCGATTGGGCCGAGATGTGGAAAGTCAACCGATAGTTTCTTCTACGCCACTACCGCAGACTCCCAGCAAAGTTTGTGCGCTAAGGTTCTGGACTGGAATAAGGTGCTATTTCGTTAACCTGAGCCTCAAAAGAACATGATTGATCTCACGGCTTGCGCCGCAACACCAGCAATATTCATCGATCGATCAAAGCATTTTAGAAACAACAGCATTGCATGTAAAGCGAGCAAGAAAGAAAACAGAGCCGGATGATAAACCTTTTCGGAAGAGAGTTACCTTTGCACCTAACACCCTCAGTCTATTCGATCATTGACCTGCTGCTCTTACCTGTAGGCTCAGACTAACTGACAACCGTGATGGCTGTGATCAAATATCACACGCCAATAGACACGTTATTACTACGACTTTTGCGCGTTACAATAGGGAGGAATATGCCAGGGAATTCCGCCTGGTGGAGACGTCTGGCGTCTTACATATTATTATGGCCACAATATTCTACACATGCTTATGGCAGTGCATTTGCATGCGTTTATACACTACATCAAGGCTCCTCATCTTGACTTTACATGCACAATCCCCATATTATATTACTCATTAGATCGTTAGCGTCGTCCTACTGAACATAGTCCTGCTTGAATACCATATGAGTGCGATCGCGGCAGTGCTTCGTTATTTATCATATTCGAGATCTCTCTGACGGGATACTCCGCCGCGCGCAGTTCTCGCAGTGTCCCTCGTTGGTTTATGAGCTGCGATGCAAGAGTCTGCTCTCATCAGCCTCTTACTCCTCTCTGAACACGCGCGACAACCTGTGAAGCACCACGCCATGAAGGTCATATTGCACGCTCAGTCCTTTTTTTCAATCTGAAATGGAGGTCGCGTCCACCTCTCATATGCAAGGAACCTTCGCGACTACACTTTATGCTAACGAACGAAGCGCTTTGTTCACTTTACGCGCCCCACGTCTTATTTCCCTAGCCCCATGCATTTGTTGATGCTGTGGGGACGCAGCTTATTCTTAATAGCACGCTGAGCTCGAGAGCGAGCCTGGACTACGCAACGCCACCATCGCTCTCCCATCGATTTAGTGTTAAAGCGACGAATAAGGTTGGTTCTACGGCGGCCGTCAAGATACAAGAACTAGCGTGCTTTTCTTCGTGGTTGCGTGCCTTTGCCAGATATAGATATGGCATATGAAAAGTTCTACAGCCAGGTATACATTCAGAGTACGATGAACTTCATCACGTCTTCTCGGGTGAGCTGTTTTCATCTCGAGCAGATTTGGGTGCTACACTCTCCATTTTGGCAGGACACTGCAGTAGCCCATAATCTGGATGGAGACGTGCTTCGCTTCGCTCGCTACAGTACTAAATGAGCATATCAACAAGCACATCGTTATTGAAGCTGTCCGTTGCAGTCATCGTCCTTTCATCAGATATTTATATTTGTAATGCTGTATCATGGGCATGTTTGGATTTTTTTTTGTGATCACCGCGCAGCTTGTTCAGCGCTCGCATAGTGAATTAAAACGAGAACTCCTTTTCTGCTTTCCCGCAAAGATCTTTAGCCGATTGAACATCGCTTTTTCCAGTCTTTCTGTGGCCGAAAAGGCTGCTCATGGGAATGCCGCGCTTGCAGTAACTGATGCATGCTTAGCGCTGCATACATGCATGCCATCCAAGAGTAAGTATGTGTGCGCGGACTGAACCTCTATTATTGAAATGTGCACTGTATTTCCCTCATGCAGTGCAGCGTGAGCAAAACACGGGAGGGACCAGGCCGAGAAAAGTGAGGTGCATGTATTGGACCGAATAAAGCGCCCAGACCAGCTCTCTTGTGTGACATTCCCGCGCCCTTTGGCAGCACCTTGCTGCAGCCGGTCAAAAATGGACATATCCTCTTTGTCATATTTCACTCGACCCCTCTTTGCCGCTGCCAGTTGCTCGTGCTCCAGGATGGCCCAATAACCCGTCTGGTCAGTTACAATTATCGCGTTGAATCACAAGCATGGTAGATGATCCGTCATCTCCCACTCAGAGGTACTACTTTCTCAGCAAATGCAACCCAATTAGAAAGGGCCAGCGGCACAAACGACGCGAGTCAGGGTAGGCATGCGCTCGGGTAACAATTACTGGACAGGGATGCCGAGCATGATCCGATATCGATCCCCCAGCCCATTTGTGGCGTGATACCGTCCTAACGCTTTTTAAAAAAGTGGCCTTTTTACTTATGCGTGTAGTACAATACACCGCACACCGCGGCTTGCACAACGGAGGTCCTCAGTGTCCATCGAACTCTGGCTCTTCTCCACTTGCTCTGTCACAAATTACTTGGTACCGGTTTTCTTTCTATGTCCTTTGTCCACCCTTCGAGACACAAAGATTCTGTGGAGCCGGGTGAACACAAAACACCATGCTTTGTGGAGGTGCTGATGACGGACAAAATATGACTAACATATAGTGGGAGACTCCAAAAGACACGGGTTGTAAGGCGCTTCCGCACACGCCCTTGAGCCATGTGGAGAAAGGAGTAATCTTGGACAATGCCCCTTATGACTTGAAGGAAAAGTACCCGTGAGCATTAGAGAAACAAGTGCCTTTTCGTAGCTTGGCTCCTACTCCTGTAAGTGTTGTATGGAGCGCATGCGCTATGCACTGCTACTGGAACAGTATTGAGGCCATAGTCAGGACAAAACCGAGGTTACGTGTTGCAAAAGAAGGTGATCCAAAAAAAAACAATGGCTACTTCATGCGTCGTCGCCGGACCAATCCAATGCTCGAGGAGTGGAGTGCAGGCTATGAAAATATTGTTTGTGGGGTGCGCCTTTTCTTTGTTTTCTGCATTGCGTGTGTGGTCGTATTTCCATCTTGCATAATAGCGCTTTAGTATCAGGTCATTATGAGATAAGGCTTTTCTGCCAATATCCATCCCTTCGTCGCAAGCAATCGTCTAGCAGTCGTACTCTCATTCCCCCCATGAGCCAAGTGGAACTTGCACTTAGCTCAAAACACATAAAAAACCGTTACACGTAATAGAGATTGACCGACGAGGGAACAGACTGGGACCCGCGTCGCATTCACTGTCGTTTTGTCTGTTACACACTGCAAGCTATGAGTTCTTGCGCCATATATTGCATTGAGATGCCCATTTGCTTCCAGTTGAGTGCAGCGACTTTATTTCCATTCACTCACACGAATAGCAGGAAAGAGTAGTGCCATGGTCACAAACTCAAAAGCAAACAGCGCTAGCAGAAGGGCGCTGGGGCATCAATGCCTCGCATGAATGCAAAGCCGATGTGAGGGTCATGATCGTCTTGCGCAGATGCGTGTACAACGCGCTCAGCAGCAAACACATGTTGGCTGCGATCAGGGATGCGCTGCTTGATGCGCAGGTGGGATCTTGAATTACACCTCGAAAGCGCCTGTTTCTTCTTTCGGTGTTTAAGGACCATTACCTATCTCTTTAGCATACTGTCAATTTAAAACTCTTCCCCTATTGTTCACATCATGGACGCTCCCTAGTCCTTGAGGCAAGGAGCAAATGCTTGAATCAGTAATGGAATACAATCCCACTTTTTCTTTCGCTGTTCAAGTAGCTTGCTCGGCCATGCTGCGATCTCGAGAGCTGTTGTTCGATGCATGCTGTGTGCTTTGGGCGGCGATTTTGAAACACACCTCCATCTTCGCCCCGTCGGTCGCACAACGGACATGTGTTTCCGACCCTGCCCTTTCATACCACCCCAGGTGTACAAAAGCTGCATCACCGAGCCTTTGTCCATGTGTTTTGTCTATGAGACTATGGCATATAGACTTCATCGCCGCACTGGGCTCAACAAAGTAGATGCATCCCAAAGTCTGGGTTACAAGAAAAAGGAAACCAGACCCCTCCTTCCAGCGAAGTTGACACGCACCTTCCACCTGTATTCAAGCAAAATGACGATGCGACCTCAAAGGCCTGAGAATAAGGTACCTAGATTGATTAACTGTCTTCTTTATTTTCCCACTCAGCCGTCTGTTGTGCATCCGTTTATAGCACAGAGGTGACCCACCGATGGGACAGTGGAGTGACAATAGTTTACCAGCCGGTCTTTGAGGTCGCCATCGCTGTCGCTGTCAAAAAATGGTGAGATGCTCCGCCTCCGCAACCCGCATATGTTATCGGTGCTCGCGTCATACTGGCCAGCAGAGACATTCTTGCCGTTCAAATACTTTCTTGGTTCCGCTTTGGGGTGAGGACACCTTGACATCGACATCACTTTTTGACATGCAACAAATAATGTCAGATATCTTACAGGGTATTCTGAACGTTACTTGTTAAAAAAGACTTGATGACCTCAGCATCGCAATGACGGGAACCTTTAGAGTCAAGGATCTGTACTAAGGCTGTACTTCACAGAACAACAGTGTAGAGGGTACCGCCTGATAAGAGGTAAAGGGTGCTTGCGTCGCAACGCAAGATCAAGGCGTGCTAAAAGGTCATGATGTGGCTCTGCGAGCCTAGAAATAATTCTCGTCTTCATCCCCAATCCAAATCAAACTGCAGATTCTTTGATTTCCCAATCGACCAAAACAAAAAGAAAGTGCCCACTGCAGGGATCGAACCTGCTACCTTCTGCTTACTAGGCAGACGCTCTACCAATGAGCTAAGCGGGCTCTCCTATTGGATGGAAGTTAAATTTCTAAGACTCTGATGAGCTGGTGAACAATATTCATATTATACAGGTAGGAAAGCCCTCTTTTAGACAGGTTGGCGACAATTATAAAGGTTGGAAAGCCTTCTCTTGAACAGGTTGAACACAATTACATAGGTCGGGCCATCTGGCGCTATCAGTGCTCTCTTTTTTCCGTGGTCGCGCCCACACTTTGAAAGACCGTCGCGAATGTCGCCAAGACTTTAGTGCAGCTGTAGAGTTGGGTCAGTCCGATGTATGGCCTAGCTTTATTGAGGCACATGGCAGTTGTCAAAACTTATGAAGTTGTTCTCAAACAGGCTTGGGGATATCTGAAAACGACTTGACGACGATATTGTTGCTGCGGTCTTTTTCCGAAAGGAGATCGTTGCCTGGGCGATCCACCACCATGGCCTGAATGCCTGCCTTCTTGGCAGCATTGATCTCTTGATGGAGCCAGATGGTAGAATTGTATAGAGTTAGTGTCATTTTCAGGTACGAAGCAGCATGGTCCTACCGGGTATATTGATGTTACCATGTATGTTGTCTGACAAGAATAGCGCTCGTTCAGGGTTAACGCCAATGTCGGTCGCAATCTTGCTATAGCTCTCTGCCTCGATCTTTTGACCAATTGTAGTATCATAGTGGCCAGAAAAATACTGCGCAGAGCATAGGGCATATCGTATAATGTAAGTTGAAGTCGCACAGTCGCACCCTACAAGATCATTCTCGGTTTTGTTTTGCGCTGACTTACATGAAGGAGGTCACCTTTCTCCGAGTGTCCAAAGAGAAGCTTTTGTGCAGGGATACTGCCGGAAGAGTATATATACAACTTCTTGCCTTCGGCCTTCCATTGATCGAATGCGGGGACCACATCCTCGTAGAGTCTACAAGAGGACAAGGAGAAGAAAAGGAAGTAGTGTAAGACTACTCTGTCGGCAGGAATACGTTGCAAGTGGCACTTCAAAAAAAAAGTGGCACCTACGCTCCTTTCAAATCGCCATTGGAGTAACCCTCCTTCCACATGTAGCCCTGGAATGCTTTCAAGGCGCCAATCTTGCGATCGGCTTTCATCTGCCATGCAATAGAAGCAATCACATCTTTTTGAACCTTTTCGGCAGTGCTAGATAATGAGAGGACACAGGCCACTGTCAGGCGCGAGAATAACTGAGGTACATCAATCGCCATGGGAACAGGCCGTTGGAACATGAAGAGACGTACACTTCTGACGACTCCTTGGCAATAGCAACGGCCCCAGGAAGGCTTTCTGCAACATCCTTTTCAGCCTTTGGGGTAGTGGTCACAATGTAGTCGAGTGGTTAGTAGGTAGGCGCTATGTACATACATGTATGTATAAAGACATATTGACTACTGAATAGCATTACCTGAACTCGAAGGGCTTCAATGCTTGCCTTCATTTCTTCACTGGACCAGTTTCTCTTCAGGAACTCGGCCAGCTTGGAGGTGACATAGGGGAACTAGGGAGAAAATTTAGATTTACACTATGTTGGCTAGGGCGACAGACGCGTCATATTGCGCTGGAGATAGAGACGGAGAGAGCAAGAGCTTTTACCAGGTTTTCCTTGACAAAGACGATGGGAGTGGTGGTACCCTCAATATCCGAGATAACCAGATCGTACGGGCGCAACGATTTCTGAATGCTAGACTCCTCCGAAGAAGCGGCGACAGGTTCAACGGGCGTAACAACGGGCGCAACAACGGGCACATCGACGGGTGCTGGGGTGGCCAAAGGTTCCGAGGTGATTGGGACTGAGGGTACCGCCGCTGCAGTTGTAGGCTCTAAAGACTCAACAGCTGCCTCGTTTGTCCTATTTGTTAACGGCTCCTCAGCGACAGTAACTGAGGCCGAGACTGAAGCAGAGGGCGTAGTTCCATTCTTCGCGCCAGAGGGTGCATCAGTCTTGGCTACTTTTGCAGCAGGGGTGGCGGCAACGTTACTCTTGCGCTTTGCTGGAGTGGTCTTTGGCGCTGGCGCTGGAGCCTTTGGAGCGGAGGCATCGGCGCCTTTGTTGGATTTAGACCGTGTCAAGACCATCTTCTGGAGATGTGGAGGAGGAAAAAATGAAATGGGTGTGCAGTGCTTGAGCAGATTTGTGGGTGAGAGGCGCAAGGCTTGAGCGGATGGGTGGTGGATTGGACAAAGGGCAAAAATGAGAATCCCATGGAAAGGATCAGCGCATTGCAGAAAAAAAGCTGGGCCCTGAGCATGTCCTTATCGCCCCCCAAACCTGTAGCATCCATATTTTCGGGCTTCTTTATGACTCCAACCTTCGTAAGAGAGATCGGTGGCAAATGAACACCCTTCACATCACTCCATCCCTTCATGACTTTCGAATGACCTCTATCAATGAGCTGGAGCTGCCTTCCTCGATCAAAGACGTGCTGATGGCAGGTTAGTTTGTGCTATCATATGCTACTGTACATCCCAATTGTTGCTGCAGACGAAATTCCATTGTCCAACCATTTTATGCACGATCCTTTGGGCGCAGCCTCCCTGGACACCGTCGAAGACCTCCTTCTATATACACCACCGAGCGTGGCCCATGATGCTCCGTCTACCCGCTTCAAGCGCCATCAGCCTATAAAAGGAAGCTCTGTTAGCAGTGGCTATGACCGTCTCATGAACCTCACATCGGATGAGGTGACCCTCGTGTACAATAAGGCTGCAGAATACATTGCAGAGACTAGGGTCGCGTATGGATCAGCGTTGGATTTGCTTCAGGAGCAGAAATGGCTGACCTTGGGCGATCCTGTATTAGACGCCGCACTTGGAGGGAGTGGTATTATGACACATGCAATCACAGAGATTGCTGGCGAGAGGTAGGCTTCATAGCACAAACATGGTCGTGTAGGCACTCTGCATGGTTGCAAATGATGCAAAACTCAGCTCGCTTTCTATTACAGTGCTGTAGGCAAGACGCAGATGTGTCTCCAACTTTGCCTCACTGTCCAGCTCCCAGCCCACCTAGGAGGACTCGATGGATGTAAGTGGTCATCCGTGCTTATGAACGCGATATGGTTGTCGGTCCAACGGTTCTTACGGAGTTTGTCTTGTCCTTTTGCCACAGCTGCAGTTTGGTTATCGAGTGAGGGCAAATTTCCATACAACCGACTGGAGTCCATGATTGGCCATTTTGTATCAAAGCACAAGGAGACCATCCCTGGCCTCAATGCGGAGGACATTCGAGAAAACATATATTTTGATTCGATGGCCGATCAGGAAACTCAGCTCCACATATTTAATTATCAGCTCCCTGTCCTTATTAATGACTTGCGCACACAGCTGGAGCACGAACAGGACCTCACACAGGATGAGTATGGCATAGGGCAGGCAGGCAGCGCAACAAAGGACCTGAATCAGCCACGAAAGAAGCCAGTCAAACTCGTCATTATCGACTCGATCGCCAATAATTTGCGGAGCGACCTTGCTGTTCCCTGTGCATCAACTCATGCAGAGGATCAAGGCGGTAGCATAAACAGCTTAAGAACCAACATTCTTCAACGAAGCGCGGATATTTGTGAGACAGGATTACGATTGCGAACCGTGGCGGACGAGCATGGCTTGGCGGTCGTCTGCGTGAATCAAGTGACGGACGTGTTCAGACCCGAGGGGTCGTTATCGGCATTCGATTCCAGTGATTCCCTGAAGACGAAAAAGCCTGCGCTGGGCCTCGTCTGGGAGAATACGATCAACGCACGTGTCGTTCTTCAGCGGACAAGGCTACCGGAACATCAAAAGCAGGAGCTGAGTGTAGATACAGCCCTTCGCGAGCCACAGCGTACACTCTCGGTTATATTCTCACCTTGGGCAGCGAGCAGCAAGAATACCCGTCCAATGCACTCGGGTCAATGCCGGTTTCAAATCGTCGAGACCGGGGTGATAGGAATATCTTCCC
Organism: Mortierella alpina; assembly: GCA_029449245.1. Taxonomy (NCBI): domain Eukaryota; kingdom Fungi; phylum Mortierellomycota; class Mortierellomycetes; order Mortierellales; family Mortierellaceae; genus Mortierella; species Mortierella alpina. The sequence goes on along the minus strand of JANATF010000001.1, from coordinate 1,323,258 downwards.
CTTGAGGGGGGATATGGATGGATATAGTTTCCAACAACTTGAATACATACAACGGTCGAAGAGCCGTTTTCTTATACAACACACCCATTAAACAGGATGTGAGCTCTCCAAGACTGTTGCCATTTCTATTGTTCAGCGGATTCTTTTGGACGTCATAAGCCCTGCGTATATCTGCCAGGCGTATGAGAGCAACCTGGTTCACCAGCAGTTCGAGGCGTATTGTAAAAGGCAGTCACTTAGCGTTCGCCTGTCGTTCCTGCCTTGACTCCACCTTTGCTTTCATCATTTCCAACAACCACCCTACCGGAATCAAACTTGGCACCACCGCATTCGGACCATGGCTCACCATGACGACTACCAATGGCACGACGAGTATGTCAATCCAGTCTCCGACCCCAGCACCATCGACATTCGAGGTAACTTGAAAACCCACGCTTGCTATCAAGGCAACTGACGTTTGCAACATGTCATTGGTACTGAGGTTCCTTTACCATCACTTTTCACGTTCCCTGTGAACAAAGACCTACTGAATGATGAATGGGAGTTTATGACAAAGACAGATGTAAGTGTTTGAGCCTCTAAACTTTGCCGCATTCTAGCGCCAAGTGTGCGCCCACCCGCACTCCTGGTACCTTATAGGACAGCTACTAATCCTCGTACTTTCTTTCCTGCATTTGTTTTATATTGGTTATCACAGTTCAATCCAGTACCCTTGGCTCTGGAGCTTATGGACGGAAGTTCTCTCGGCAAGGACTATGACATGTTTTGCATGATTCTTCGCAATATCGAAAGGGCACTCAAGGATGTTGTGGATGGTATGAGACCCTTCAGCATCAAGGCCTGAAACTCTTCTCGAAAGTGGACATTTTGAAGAGCTGATGCAAATCATCTATCTCGCGTTGTTGAATAGGATCATATCAGGGATTCAACGCGTCTATTGGAACATATGGGGGGGTGATTGACGGCATATCCGACTCGCAGAGTCGAGTGAAGGAGTTGCGAATGGATCTCAAGAACTCTAAAGAGTCCTTGAGATTGCGACACGCGGACCTAGTTCAGTTGTATAACAAGAGTCAGCAATACAAGGACATGATCGAGATGCTGGATGAAATGTATGTTTGCGCGCACAACAGCCTCTCAGCAGTAATAAGCACAGTGTCTCTGGAACTAAGAAACTGCTATTTTTTTTTCAATCGCCAAAGTGAGGAACTGAAGCAGGTGCCTGCAAAACTTGAGATTTTAGTCCGCGAGAAGCACTTCCTGGCTGCAGTGACGTTGCTGGTATCCTCATCCAAGACGATTTCCAAGCCGGAGATGGCATCTGTGGGCGCACTATCGGATCTATCCCGGTTTTTCAATGAGCAGCTGGAGGTAAGAGTCGACAAGATTTTACACCCGCAGTGCAAGGACCCAAAAAAAAAAAAAGATTGCTAGCTGACTATTTTAACGGCATCTTTTCTAGTCAATGGCTGAGACTCTTATGGAGGAACTTCATAACCACTTATACCTCAAGAGCCCATACTGCGACAGTCGCTGGGCTACGTATACCACAGGGCAGGAAGCGCGTAAGATCCATTCGCATTACCACAAGTCCATTTGAACGTGTGGCGTATGGACAGAAAGGTCATTTCTCACCAATTCTGAACCTCGGCTTTATGAAATTTTGTAGTGCCAACTACAGAGCGCGGAATGTTTGAAGGGTTAGTCGACAATACGTGCTGTGGTTCGCAATAATGGGAGGAAAAAAGCAACAGCCTGCTGATACCGCATGCGTCGCGTTCTTTGTAGGATCGGAAAGGATCTCTCAAAACTTAGCAATGATCGCACAAAACGCGCAACTGGATTTCAGTCTAAGCACAAGCCGGGAAACGAAGTGCGGTTGAACGATGAAATGGTGTGTAATGTGTTATATATGTGTATGGAGTGCGTGTCTGTGCTATTGACCGAGATGCAGTTTAAAAGAGACTCACTCTCCATAATTCGTCTCTAAATTAGATCACTGAGGATATGGAAATCAACCCTGAAGTCGACTCCACGTACTACTTGGAGATCCTTGTCGAATCGTTAGGTCTTCTCGGGAAGTTCAAGGAGGCCATTGTGGTAGGACAGTTTGCTGCATTGCAAAACCTCTTGTATATTATTCATGGCTGGACAATACCAACATACCAACACACCACCGGATTATTTTTTGTGACATTTCTAGACTGTTCTTCAGCGTGTCCCGCTGGAAACATACCAGTTGATTGACAAAACCATTGGCGAGGTCAATGAGAGGTAAACGCATGCTACCAAAAATATTTGGTGATTTCAAAGGGCTTGGAAGGAACACTGATTCATTTCATGCTTAAAATATTTCTTCCAGACGAAATGCCGCTGCACTCAAGACCATCAGTGCAAGAGACTCGAATTATGATGATGAAGACGACGAAAAGTACTTGGCGACCAAGAACCATGAAAACGAGATTTTGAGAGACTTGTTCTGGACCCTGTTCTCCAAAATTGAATGCATCATTCAAGGGCATAGCACCGTCTTAATTGCAGGGCAACGTCTTCTGAGAGTAAGAAGTCAATCTATGTCCACCGTGTTGTCGTCGTTGATCGAAACACCTTGCTGATGATTTATCCTCTGTAACCTATAGCGCGTGGAGGGTGATCATCTCAAGCAGCGTGAAATGGGCCTCGTGGGGGTCAAGATGTATTCCTTTGGAGAGGTCTGGACGCCCATGTTGACAGAGATTCGATGTTTGCTCTCTGATTATCTCATGGATACCAACCAAGGTGAAGATGGACCTGACAATTTCCTAGGGGGATCAGGGCATGATTCGGGCTCGGATTTACTGAGATCGCGCAAAGCCAATCGCGACAAAAACAGGGTATGGCGATCGTCGCAGATACAATTTTCATCACTTTTCTCGCAGCTACAGTTCCTGGGTGCTTACTCCTCTCTCGCCTTTTATATTATTTGCTGTATTGTAGCAATTGTTCAAGTTCACAGATTCTATCGGCTCGTCCTCGCTCTGCAAAGTGTATGACAAGGAGATTGGCGTCTTCGCGACTGAACCATTGAGGAAGGCTCTGCCTCAGGTGTACGCTCAAATGACGGAGCAAGGACCCTCCCTGGCGTTCTCGGGATTGATTCAGGATAAGTACTCCCAAGTACTGGCTGGAGCTCTGGCCAACAACCCTGTTCCAGCGGACGGTACACCAGCCAAGGGTGCACCCGGCTCATCTTCTCAGAGTGGCAGTGGTGGCGCAGGAGGCAGTAGCGGTGGCAGTAGTAGTAAGGCTGCAGCGGCGACAGCAAATTCTGTTCCTCTGATTCCCGCGTACCTGAAAGCGGCGCAGAATGGCGTAACAGGTTGGAAGAGCCCCAGCGCCAATGGGTCTTCTAATGCGACCACTCAGCACCTGCAAACCTCTGCCAGTGGACACCAATCCTTGGTTCGCCCAGATCCTGCTCATATTAGCGTCGTTATTCGACCCGCAGTTGCATTTGTTGAACGTGTTCGAGAATCTGTGCCACAGAGTCGTGAAGACGGCACGGTGGTGGTAGGCGCATTCTTTGACCATGGCGTGATCAATGTCCCCATGGGGCGATTTTAGCAATATAAATCTTTTTGCACATTTTCTTTACTCCTGAATCAAAAAAGAGTTGAAGACTATGGAGTTATTTAGTGGGTAGACCAAATGCTGGTGTGGACTTCGTGGGGTCTGGTGGTGACCTCGGTCTGGATCATGCGATGGATCGTGGGCAGATAGTCGACATAAGACATGGCCTCATTGTTCTTATCCTCGACCAGCAAATTTGAAAACTCAATCTCTGTCTGATCCATGCCCTGGCGCACGATCGTCAAGTCCAGATACTGTGCCCTTTGTGCCTGCAAGTAGACACGAATCATGCGGATTTGGCTACTAGTGGTCGTGTCGAGTTCTGGCAAATGACGCTATTGTGGGGTTTATGGAGGGGGGGGGGGGGGGTAGATGTTAGAGCCTCCCGTTTTTGTCAAGGAAAGCCCCCACCAACAGGAAAAAAAGAAAGTGTAGCATGCATTTCCACAGGCATGGCACCGTTTCTCACTTACCATAGTTGGATCAACCGACTCGATGGTCTGAGCTCCAAAGACGTCCTGTAAGAATTTTGAAGGGATTTCTCGTCCCAACCAGAGGAAGAGTCTCTGGCCGTTTTCGAGAAGATATGCACCCGCAGGATTAAGTCTTGCGTACGATACTCGGACAAGAGGCGGGAGAAATACCCTTCCATTGGCACCCATGACACCGACCTTTATCGACGCATGCAGTCGAAAAGCAAAGAGTGAGCGTGCGTGAGAGAGAAGAGCGATTGTCCCGTTAGCATCACTCTCATTCTTATTGGCTTAAGGCAAAGCAATATAGCCTCTGACAGCAACTTACCTTTTCATCCATTGCGTCGACGGCCATCATGCGAGCATAAAAGTAGACGATACTTTCACTGACACCCATACTCTTGACCATCCTCATGTGGTACACACGGACGTCACTGTTAATATCCCTTCCAGCGCGTAAAGTCTTGGACTTTAGTAATGCCAAAGTATACAGCGGGAACAGCTTGAACGATTCGGGGAGAATGAGCTGCGAGTCACGAACATATCCGTTAGGTTCATGTAGATGAATTCATGTAGTAAAGAAAAGATGCTGTAGCGTGGAAAGATATGCGTACCTGTCCTGGGGCGGTCGATGAGGCACAATTGCGACGATACGCGGATAAAATCTTGACACACTTTTCTGTCAATGCTTCGCGCACCTCATTCAATGGCTTGCTCAAGGCTTGTGAAATGGCTAGTAGTTTTTCATCCATCGACCAAACATTAAAAATAATTCAAGTTAGAAACAAAAGCGCATCCCCCCCCCCCCCAAAAAGAAAAAAAAAAAAAAAAAAAACGCATAAGTAGAAGACTTACCGCCTTTGCTCAAAAAGTTGATCGTCGTGTCCATATCTGCCCACCTAAACACATTGCCCAGCAGCGTGGTCACAGGCGTGCTAAAGTTATGAACCCTGACCCGTCTTCGTCCATCCGCAGTGGTATAAAGTAGCGCCACCTGGAACGAGGCCTCAGTTCTTTCATCCAGCCTGCCATCGTGCTTCACCAGCACTCCAAAAGCCTTCTCCGAGTCCACGCCCGCAAGCTCAAGGTCCGTACTGTTCTTCATGTGGAAGTTTCCAAAATGCTCCGCAATTCGCAGCCCAGTAGAGCACCGAACACGCATCAGCCCGTTAAATCCGAACGGCCTTGTCACGATCCGATTGATCTCGCCTGCAAACTTGACTCCATCACGCGCTGCATTAAAGTTTGGATACATGTGGGTCTCGCCACCAGTGATGCTTGAGAGGCAGCCCAAGGTTGCCACGTCCACATACGCATTCGGGAACAGAAACAGATCGATTGACAGTCCGGCATCCACGCAGCTTTCCGCCAACTTCCTGTAGAAATCATCCTGAGGCGCATAGAGAGTTTTTTCTTTCTCTGTCCCATAAATCTTGGAATCGTCTCGATGCCGGAGTGCACCAGGGCCGAAGGTCGGGAGTGCAGTCTGGAATAGTATCAGCTTTCCACCGCGGCTCTCGAGCGCCATCCGTACACCTTGAACCACGGCTCCGATAACCGGTTCCGTGATCTTGTTGTCAGCAAACAACTGTGGCAACATATCCAGTAAGGACTCTACTATGGTTCTATCATAAGACGATCATAACTGCATGGTCAATACCTCCTTTTTTCAACAGTGCCCTATATCCCATGCGAACTATTCTGCAACTTACTGTGACTTCTCAGGGTTTACAAGAAAGCCCTCACTCAAGGGAACAAACATGTCTGCAACGTCCGGCACAACCATCATCTGCGCCTGCTCTAGTGTTGGCTATGAAAAGGGATTCGGTTAAGACCACGACACTAGGTTAATATCGTAACAGGAAAAATAATAATCAAGTCACCGACTCTTGTCATCAAGGACACAAAAAGAGGCAGAGGAGGTCATTTTGTTCTTGATACTTTACCGAGAGGTTGTAAAAGTGCACAGTTTTGTCATATGTCATGATACCGATCTGAGCACCAGGTACCAACTTGGATACCCCATTCGCATCCCAAACGGCTTCCTTGATGCCTGCAACGCACTGTTGCAGCATGCCACTTTGGACTGAATTCCACGAGACATCTATTGCAAAGACATAGGCTGCGGGTACAGGAGTCTTGCTCCAGTACGCTTTGGGGACTGAAAATTCAATGGTTCCATTCCGAAGTTCAGGGCGCTGATCCAGATCACAACGACGGCCGTTCATATCCAGGTTGCAGAAATAGCTAGGTTCAACATCGTTCTCAAAAAGACACATGTTGCAAATAAAGCGTTGTCCACCGTTGATAAAGATCATGTACGGGTTAATGTACGCGTTGCAACGACGGCACCTGGCAGGGCCAGAGTCTCCAAAGTCGACAGTGTCAATGGGCGCCTAGCATGTCCATGGGGTACCAAGATAAATTGCAATGGTGAGCAGCTGAGCCATTTTCGTTCGATGTGTTTTTGATTTGTCATAGCTGGATAGATAACTCCTTTACCTCGTCCGCGCGGAGCTGAGCCAGTGGCTGGATGACAAGGCCCATAGGAAGCTGCGAAGTGTTGAGTAGATCATCCGTATTGGGGAGGTTGTATGTAGTCATCCTGAAGAAGCGAGGATTACAATTGCCTAAATATACATGACCAACGCCATGCGACGACAAATTTAGGCGGCGTTTTGATTATCGGATGTACAGGTGCGCATGAATACATTACCTCCATCAATAGCATGAAAGTCAGTGCTGGCAAGTGGCGTGGTGCTCGTCCTGAGAGAGGTTATAAACGACTTATCATCCCACTCCTGCTGATCTGCTTCCTGAACTGCCACTGGAGAGGGGATCTGATCAGGATCGATTCTAGGCTTGGAGACTGGCTGGGTCGGTATTTGCGGCCTGAATTGCTGGGACTGACCCATGGGCTGAGGCGGGGCCGCATGAGCTGGTTGGGGATGCTGCTGGTACGCTTGCTGATTCTGTTGGGGCTGCTGTTGATACGACGGTTGCTGATGGTGCTGCTGTTGAGGATATGCAGGATGCTGACCTTGGCCTGGATTCAGTTGCTGTCCCTGGCTAAAGGTCTGTGATCCGTAAGGTTCTGGTGCTGGGGGCATACCCGGATGAGGAATCGGAGGAGCCATCCCGCCTGGCTGACTTTGAGAAGGAGTGGGTGTGGATGGATCCGTGGGGAAGACGCGCTTTGCTCTCGCTCCTGCTTTGGGCTTGGTCTGCTTATAGCATAATTTAAATGGCCATGATCAGAATGCTATGTTTGCCATTCATACTCGGTCGTGTACATGCCAGCTCTTCAAGTAGTGCAAGATAATAATCCCTGACAACGTACTTCAGACTGCGCGAGCGGTCCCTGTGGCTGTATCTGTGCATGTCCATGTTGATCCACTGAACTGCTGGACCCGACAGACAAGTTGGCCATCTGATTTTGAAGTCCGTTTAGTCCGTCCGCTCGTTGCTGGAATGCTTGTGGTGATGTTGCCTTATGGACCTGTAGCGGTTGATTTTGCTGCGATGTATGCTGCAATTGCTGCTGGTGCGCCAGATTCTGTGGTGGGGATCGGGTGTGTACTCCAGGCGCGTTATTAGACGCAAGCATCTGATCGTGAGCAGGGCTTGTTTGAGAATGAGCCGCTGTAGCCATCCCGGCTTGATGTCCAGACAAGGGCGATCCCGTCATGATCTGCTGGTTTAATGGTCGAATGCCCGGTGGCCTCGCGCCTGGGGAGAGGGCGGGGTTGGACACGGGCCGGCCTCCTGGATGCTGGTATTGTTGCTGAAGGTGCTGCTGATGTTGCGGATGAGCTTGCCCACCATTGAGCGGTGGCCGAGCCTGTTGAGCGCCCTGTCCTGTGTGGCAGCATACAGGTCAAAGAGGATGAGGGCTTTAGTAACGATTGATGTTTATCGCGTCAGTCTGTAAAGCTTAAAGCACCCTACTCTCCTCAAATATAAGCCATAGTAGAGTGCCATAGCATGGCGCAACAAACCGATGCGGGATACTTTTACGTAAAAGGTCTGCGTCGCGAGCTCTGCACTTTCTGGTGAGTGTTACATTTCCCCTCGAAAAAAAACTCTGACCTCTTGCAGTAACCGTACCTGGTGGGAGAGGTCTGGCTCCAGTGGTCATAGAGCCAGGTCCGGGTCTAGTAGGTGGATTGCCAGCCATGGCTGGACCTCCACCTGGGCGCACGTTGCCATATGGTGCGCCAGGTGCCTTGATTGGCGGCTGTTGCTGAGGATACTGCTGCTGCTGTTGAGCGCCATTGCCTGGGTGGCTCTGAGCATGCTGCCCTTGCTGGGCCAGGTGTCCTTGACTTCCTGGACCAGGATGAAAAGGCCGCGGCTGCGGTTGCGGCGGGTGCTGCTGCTGCTGCTGCTGGTAGTGGGACATCCCTGAACCTGTTCAATACACGTAGAATAAAAGCTACTGAAAAGAAGACGAGGAAGAAGGAAATGGAGGACGGGATAAAAGAGGGGGGTTAAAGGAGGAAAAGAGGCAATGGATGTTCAATGGCTGATTCCAATGCGTGCTGGAAGCATGCTGAGACCTGAAACGCACAAGCCCTGTCTACCTGTTCTACTCCTTTCTCACAATCCTCGGAGGCGGAATCAGAGTGAGCGGGAGGAGAAGGTGGGGGAGGGAGCAGGGACAACGATAAGACTGAGCTGTTGAATGTGTCAAGAGATGGATTGACCGTGGCAGTGTGTGATGCGTGCAAAAGTGGGCGGTCCATGCATCGTCGTGGCCCTCTCACACGCCTGCCACGAAATACGAGCAGCGCGCTTGAGGTACTCTTAAGGGGGGGGGGGGGGGGGGGGGATGGTTAGCTCGATTTACCAGCACGCGTCTCGCGCTTCGCTGAGCGAGGAGTTCTCTCCCTGGCTGTTGACGTCTAGCACCGATTCGTTTATTATTGCCTTGTTTGCTCTACAGCGGCTTTGCGATTACATTACTTCTCCCTCCACGAGCTCAAGTCTCGGTTTCTGCGCCTTTATCGCTAGCAGTCGATGGCGGATCGGCTGCCAGGCACACAGCCACTTGCTGATCCCCAACCACTCCAGCCTTTCCAGCCCGTTGACGAGCGTCTGAATACCATCTAATGTATATCCCCCGCAACTTACGATATGCAACCTCGTCAGCCGCCGCATATTGTGAGTTATCATCAACAACAGTGCGTCCGAGACGGGCCACTTGCCATGCAGCTCCAGCTCCAATAATCTGGTGGCATAGCAGATCTTGGGCATATTATCCTTCATCGCCTGTAGCGTCTGGTCATCCTCACTGGTTGAGTACAGGTATGGGGGCAGCGACAGTTTCAACTTGATCAGAGCTGGACAGTACCTTAGCGACGAGAGCTTGAAGGCCAATGCAACCTCGCCTTCCAAATCCAATACAGAGAGCCGCGAGAGTGGCCACGACCAACTCAGTGTCATAATGTTGAGAATTGGTACCCTGGTCATCATTAGGGCGAGAGACATAGCTTTGAGGAACTCAAGAGAGTCTCGGAAGGCGTCAACAGCACTCCGAAGAGCCGGGATTAGACAACGGTCCTCACCGCAGAGATCAATCGACTTTAGGCGCGCCGAGCCGGGGGCACGTTCCGAAGCTTGCCAATCTGAATGGTTGTAATGGTGTAGCTGCCAAGGCAGAGTCATGGGCATGGGTGAAGGTACTGGCACGGAGCCGGAGTAAGAGGCAGATGAGGACGAAAGCATAGTGTGCATGGGGATTTGTGCTGACGCGAGGGGGAGCGATCTGGATCTTGACAGAGAGGCGTTCCGATCTACACCCAGGGACCTGCGGTGCACTATGGCCCAATCAAACAGATTCTCATCACGAACGGGCATCCGTAACTCCTCCAGAAATACGCACCGCGACAGAAAATCCGGGACTGAGACAAACGTCGGTGGCATGTCGGCCATCCCCAATAGCAAAGTCCGCAGGCATTCTGAAGGGATCTCGTGGAGGACCCTGATGGCCTCCCTCCAGTGCCTTGCATCCACCACCTGCGGTGATCGCATTGCTTGGACAAGTTGATAGAGTTGATTGTGAGACGGGTGGGCAGGGTCGTCGCGTCCCTTGATCTTGATCTCGCGCAACGTGTGATGTTTCGCGTCGTGGACGCGAATGAACTCGATTACGGGGTGAATCTTGAAGCCAACGGCAATCTCTGACAGCTCCAGTCGGACGAGGTTTCGAAGTTGCTTGAGGGAAGGTACCAACACCAACGATACGCGGTCAATGGGTTGGCCAATCACCTTGATGTCCTCTGGAGAGTACCGCACCAAGGATTCTGCTACGCTGATCTGCAGCTCTGTCATGTTTTTGCTCTCGTCCAGGATAAACATGTTCTCCTCTGTGGCCAGGGTGCGCAGATTGACCAGGGGATGCCACAGATTGATTTGATACTGGTGAGTGAAGAAGCGCAGGTAGTCTACGGTTGCAGGCAGGTGGATCTGTTGGTCAAGATGCTGCTGATTATGTTGGTGATAACGGGTATGGCTGTAATGGGTATGAGTATGGGTATATGCGGTGGTGGGGTTAGGATCTGTGGTGTGCTCGGGCTTCCTGGTCGTCAGGAGTAAGGCCAAAAGGGCTGTGCATCTCCTTTCCTTTTCGTCCCTGGACCAGCGGCTAGAGCTTTCGATAAGCTGGAATGGCGACCTGTACAGGACGGGCAACGTGCGTTCGAGCAGCCTCTGACTCGAGCAGACGAGCGCATGGAGGGCCTGCCTCTCCTCGAAGAGGTAGGCAACAATCAGATCAATACATTCGTCAGGTAAAGGCAGCTCAGATGGTACGACCATGGATAGCCAGGTTATGAGTCAGGATGTTTTGCTGATGGTGTATCCTGTGGGTAGATGGAACCATGCGCTTGGGTCGACTCGTCGCGATCAGACAGCGGACAACGCTGAATAGAACAAAAAAAAAAAAAAAAAAAAAAAGGGAGAGACAAGAGAACAGAGAGACAAAGAAATGAGAAAGTGTGAGGGCGGGGGGATGGGACGCCGCGGGTTTGGAGCAGAGAAAGAGTGCGAGGACCAGAAGGAGGGAACGAAAAAGAGAACGGAGGAAAAGAAAAGATTGAAGAGATGAAGAGATGAAGACTAGAATTCAGCCAGGAGCAACGGGATGTGCGCGTGCAGCATGGGAGAGGGGTGCGTGTGTGGTGTCTGTGCCTTGCCAATGGTGCTTGGAGGTAGATGGCGAGATGGCGAGGCGGTGCGGGTGCGGCCGTTCCCTTCTTCGGGAACGTCGTCTGTCAACCGGCGCTGTTCGCTTGTCTGTTCGACCCAGCATGATGGACCTATCAGCGGCCACGAAGCCGCGACGGGTCTCTGTTAGACCCATTGCCTTGGGTCCTCGCATGCATGGGTTGCGTTAGATACCGTAGGAAACGACGGCTTGTTTTGGTGATGAGCAATGTCGGTGGTGCGTGTGGGTGAGTTGTGCGACGACGACCCTGTCCTCTGTTGTCCTATGCTGTCCAATGTTTTCTTGCCCTTGTCTCTTTTTTTTGTTTCCAATGGATGGCTTTGCTTTTCTCTATTCCTGTGGTGCATTGAACCGCCCGCCGCTGTATCCCCTTTGCTCTTTTCCTGATCTCCTCTGTCTGCGCAACGATCTTTTCTGCAGGTGCTAGAGAAGGCCATGGATCAGGACCCACACGGGCTCAGCAGCAGGACTTTTCTGGATTGCACCAATCCTGTTTAAAGGGGGACCAGAAGGGCAGCTCTCTAGGCACCGCAGCCCTGACGCGTTTTGTCCTCGATGCCTCCAGGTTTCATTTTGCCGGAAGTTGACCCAGTGTGGCGTCCCTTTGGACAGAGAAACTATTTTTTTTTGCCAAGACTTTTCTGAACGACGGGCTGTTGCCGCGGTGTGCCTTAAAGAGCGAGCTCTGCTCATTCCTATTTTTTCACACTCTTCGTTCACACTCATCCTCATTCCCTTCCTTGTTTCTGCCTCATTCCCGTCCCTGTTTCTGCCCCATTCCTCTCTATACACGACCCTTTTCACCTTCTTCTCATAACGCGTCTATCTGCTTTTGTCATGTCCCACGAACACACTGAACACACTGAACACACTGAACACACTGAACACTTGGTAGAGTCAAGTCGCGTCGAGCCATCGTCGTCTAGCATACCAGAACCGCCTACAACACTACCTTCCGCGCCTCGCGCGTTATACCCGACTATCAATACATCATCAGAGTCCTCCCATATCGCAACGATATCTGCAGCACACGACGTCGTTGACGACTCCCCGCCATCCTATGAGGCTGTCATAACCAAGGACATTACACAGCTTCACGACAACTATGATCATCTCAGAGGACCTCCCGGTCAACGCGGCCAGGATATGAAGACCAGAATCCCAGCGGAATCTCTGTCCGCATCTCACTATCAGTCAGCTGGCGCTGGCAGCTCAAGCGGCAACAGCGGCCCCTCCGAGGGTTATGGCAGTACTTCTGCAGGGGCATCTAGCCATCCGGGTATAGTGCACTCTCCAACATCAGCCCATGCACCCAACCTAGGTCTTCAAGGTCAAATTGCGCTCGACGACGATGCCGACTATGCACAAGATGTGGACCGACTTTTGGGCGCTGACCAAGAGTCCATTGGTGATCTCAGCACTGAAGGGGATGATCCCGCAGACGACTCTTGTTGGGCCGTTGTTGGAGACGGGCGTGCCTGGACGATCCTCTGCTATATGATGTTCGTTCTGCTGCCTTGGTCGATATTCTGTTATGCCTGGACGTTGTGTATCATGCTCGTTGCGCTCGTGGCCATGCTTGTCCCTCCTCTCGGATACCTTATCACCATTGTTTCGGTCGCCTCCTGGCGCGCTCTCGCCAGAGTCGACCTGGTTTTATCGAGTGCCTTGGTCTCGCATGAGATTCGACTACGCTATCCCTATATCACGGCCAAAGTATACATTGCAGCAGAGCCAGGTCCTGCATGGACTGCACCACGGCTCTTTGGACGAGAGTTGCCCTTGCCCGAGTTTGTCCGGCGCAGACTACAAAGTCGCCACACAGCGCGAGGTCGTCGAGCCAAGAACTTGTGGCATCGTGGAGCAAAGCATTTTCGTGCGACCGTGACCGATCGCCACACCATCCGAAGCCTGTTCTACTTTTTGATCTGGAAGATGATGTATGCTATCCCCATCTTCTTAGTCGTGGTAGTGTATTTCTGTCTGACGGCTCCATTCATGATTTGCCTGTTGCCTTCTCTGTTGTCCATGTCCAAGGTTTTCGCCAACTGGCAATACCGATGGGCTGTCACTTGGCTCAGCGAAAAGCCCGCGCCAATTGTCTTGTGATGTCAATAAATTCAACTCCCCGAGATGATCTGAGTGTGTTTGTGTTTGCTACTGTATGCCGAAGAGGACTTTGTTCTATTGAGATTCCGAGTTCTAATTGTACAGGCGTGTGCTTTAAATACGCAGTTAATTGGACCCCTTAGATGTCCTCGACGATCCTGATGGGTGGCAGGTTCTCGTAACAAATCCTGTAGATGACTGTCATGAGGGGAAACTCACTGCAAAGACCCTTCTTGGAGAGAATATTGTACATGTCCTGAGCAGTGGATGTTCCCTGCAGCTTCTGTCCGTTCAACATCTCCTGTTCGAGCTGGTCAAACGATTTTCCAGTGGTGACATGGGCTTCGGCGACCTTGCGGTTACGGCCTCCAGCGCAAGTCGTGATCAGATCTGCAACACCGCACGACTCAAAGAAGGTCTCATCCTTGACATCCTTGTAGAACATCTGAGAAAACTTGCGCATCTCATAAAGACCAAGGCGGATAATGGCTGCCTTGGTGTTATCGCCAAGCCTAAAGGAAAACAATTAACAAGGGACAACGAGTAGTGTGAGATAAGAAGGGTAGGCGGGCATCATAAGCAATAGCTAGAAAATAAAACGTAGGGTGCCACAAACCACTTACTTGAGACCATCAACCAATCCGCCGCCAATGGCAACGATGTTCTTGAGGGCACCACACAGCTCTACGCCAACCACGTCCTCAACAATGTTGACTCTGAAGGTCGGCGTGTGGAAGATATCGCGGAAGAGCTCACCGTCAGTCCTGTTTCTATATCCGATAGTAGTTTCGCAAAACTTTTCTTCAGCGACCTCGTTGGCAATGTTGGCTCCGCTGAGGACGCAAGACCGGATGCCGAGAGAGTCCTGGATCATGTCTGTGATCAAACGGAAGCCATCCTCGTTGACATCAATACCCTTAATGAGTGAGATGGCCTTGCAGTTGGCTGGGATTTTGCCCTTGAGTTGCTTGCAGATGCTGGTGACAAACTAATCATAGGAGGTAGAGTTGTCGTGTAAGTCAAGGAGCTTTGGAAGAGCACACATTTGTCTGCTTCTGCAGGAGGACCTTGCAGAAGCGGCCTTTGAATGTCGATGAACGATAAATTATTTGGCCGCGGATGTTAGTTGAGCCGTCTCGTTGTCCTTGGGTCATTCTGGTGCTCAATCGTGCCATAGACGCTCTCGCCCCTTGCCAGCGCTCTCTTATTGCTATATCTTATCGACGCACCCACCACCCCCAAGCACGAGTTAGGTCTGACCACAAACTCAGCAGCAACATGTGAAAGGTCTTTTCGCCTTTCAGAAAACCTGGTAGCCTCGCTGGGGCATTCTCAAGATAATGAAACTTAAACACAACAACCGCAAAGCCCGACAGTTCTGCAACCTGGCGCGTGCTAGGTATTCCTTGTTGAGGTAGTCCTGCATTCTTACCTGATGAGGAACAACAAATACGAGCATGGTGGCATCCATACAGGTCTCGAGCAGGTCGGGGCAGGCAATGACATTTTCGGGCAATTGGATTCCAGGCAGGTATCTACATCACATAATAGCTGGGATTAGAGATAAGAACGAGCAGAGGAAAGTCCACCACCCCCAAAAGATTTTCTGGTGGTGACTGCAGCCTGGCCAAGCTGCATCGATCGTACTACATTTCCCCTGACGTTAACACCCTGTGTTCTCGGTCTAAAGCAAAGCGAGCCGTTGTGCGACATGTGCTGAGAAGCAAAGACAGACTGGGACCCTTATTTTTGACCCCATTTTCCTCAACAACATTCATACTCATGCCACGCTCTTCCACCGGTCTTTGCATTTACTTACTTGACGTTCTCGTGCTTTGTGTTGATGATGTCAGTCAAGTTCTGGCCGTTGATTTTCTCCTCAAAAACCCACATCTTGACCTCGTTGTCAAAGTGGTTGAACCGAGTAACGTTGCGACCAATGATCTTTGCAACGGCCGAACCCCTAGCAGATCCAACGTAGCGCAATTGAAGGAATACAAAGGCTCGAGCAGTCAGTGGCGTATTTTGTGAAGTAGGGCATGTTCGAGTCGACTGAAGGAAAGGGCAGCCTTGTGAATGAGATTGAGGATGGATTACCAGTTGCCTGATCCGATCAGAGCGACTTTTTCAGACATTATGTGTATGGTTGGATGTGTAGATGAGCGAGATGTATGGATTTGAAAGACGATTGCTCAAGTCAAAAGGCGGATCAGGAGATGCTCGGTGGAGATCAGTGGACAGTGGCGGTTGAGAAGAAAGGATGACGAGAGAGAGAGAGGAATGAGAAGATACGAGGGACTTGTAATGTGGCACGAATGCGCTCTTTTTTATGGGAAAGCTGGTTGATCAGCTCTGAGACTGTCAATCATCATATGTCTGTCATGGACGGCCTGAGCAACCGACAAGGGTAAACATTTTTTCTTGGCTCGCGTGCTGAACCTCACTCCGGCTTGCGTCTTGCCGCCGTTCATATGTCTGCCTCTTCATTACGGCCCACACCTCCCTATTGAGGCAATATCCAGCCTGCATGAGCATTATAAGATACATCCGATCGAAATTGGAGAGCGATTGTCATCGCTGTCTCATTTGATAAGGACACAACGAGAAGGCGCTTCGGAAGCATATCCTCACCAACCTTTCGGCCTGGCCGCCTTGACCATGGCCAATGTTGATGGACTGGCATTCCACTGGTGCGATCGCCTTGTGTGATGCTGGAACGTTGGATGATGCTGGTGTCCATGACATGTGTCTTCCACTTTACGGTTTCTCGCTGACTGATCAGGTTGTGGTCCCCCTTGGACTTTGCTCTGCACGCATCTCTGGAAGCCGCGTCGGACCCACTTCACCGTGCCCTCGCCGCAGTCTTCCCCTTCACATCTATTGCTTTCTCGGCTTGAGAATTCAGCCGCTCAGTTTCTCTCACGCTCTTGTCATTCATGTCGGATACCTATTTCTTCTCTATCTCTTCCCTTCTTACTCATTTTAAGCCATTACACATCGTAAATCTGTATCCGCAAAGATACACCATTCGTGTGTGAATGAAATCTTGGAAAGCGTTGTCGTTGTGCAGTAGTTTTCGCACGTGTGGTCAGCTCAATGGGCTTCCAAGTTGTCTGTTGAAAGTATGATTCTGATTCTCAAAAGTTTCTTTTTTTTTGAATGATGCTCAAAAGGTAGTCAGGACTCTGGAGTGAGCGGGCCAAATCGCAGTCGCCACCTCCTTTCTGTCATCTGCATCCGGCTCATCCCTCCGTGCAAGAGTCGATCAAACGCTTCCCGATGACTGTCACCATGGGCGCAACGGCTGAACAAAAAAGGACCTTCCTGAGGTCGCTTCGCCACTCTCTAGGACAGCTCGGTCTCGACATTGTCCATCCTTTTGCTGCTCAAAGGTTCGGTTCGATTCCCGCCCTGACTTGTAGCATGCGCGCAGCCTTGCACTAGGGACTAATAGAAAGGATACTTACGTATCTTGCAATAGTTACAATGCGACCGAATTGGGCCAGAAGAACCCCATGCACACATTCGGCCAGTCCTCCACGTTATCCTTCGTCGTCGGCAGCCATAGGAGCTTTTGGGAACCGTTCCTGCGTCAACATTACCCCTCCAAGTTTCAGAGTGAGGCCGAAGCCAAGGATCCCATGGATCACTACTGCGAACGTCTCATACCCCAGGTCACCCTTCAGGCACTCAAGGACGCCAGCCTGTGTTCTGAGATCGAGGGCCAAGAGCACACAACTGCTTTTTCGGTTGCATTTTCGCACTGGAGGGTCACTGTTCCACATGCAGGCACACCCCCAGAGGGGTCGAAACCTACGGGGTTCGTGGCCCCACCGGCCAACACGCTCCCCATCCAGCATGTTGCGCATGCTGCCGGTTTCGCATACTTTAACCCGATCGCGTTCCTGAACGTGCACCCTGTTTATGGCCCTTGGTTTGGGATGCGAGCCATCGTAATGGTGGACCTGCCCTACGACCTCTCCGACAACGAGCTGCTTCTGATCACGGATGAGAATCAGACGGGTACGTACTCGAGGGATTCCAAGCGAATTGAGAACAACCCTGCGTTTGAGCGACTGTCGCCTAAAGAGATCGAGGCCCAGAATGCGGCGCTCGAGCTGACCAAAACGGCGCTCTTGACCAAAGGCTGGGACGCACGCGACTGGAAAGAGTGGGTTGCCTTTAGACAGAGTCTGGCGTGGGACCGCCCCGACTGGCAGAAGTGGCGGTACTCGGACGACCAGATGCGCTATCATTATCAGAAGGAGAGCGAGTTCCTGGCGATGTGCGCTGAATCCCTTCAGGCGGGCCAAAAATCTGACTGCTAAATACTCCGTAACTTATAATAATAAAAATACAGCATCGATTACGTGCCAGCACAATCTCCTTCAACGCATCGCCTCGTCCTTGCCTGAGCCATTTTCAGCATCCCAAGACAAGCAAGGCCATCCGAGCTCCAGAGCCAGGTACAAAACAGAGGTCGCATCGCCTGGCGTCATGGTCCGCGTTCATCATTGGTTCGCGTTTGTAAACTGACATCGATTTGATTAGACGAGTGCCCATCAGCAACTCTTCACTTTCTCGTTTTTCACATCAGACACGCCATCTCAGGAACAGCGTCAGGACAGCTTTCTGCTACAACAGTATGTCGAAGCGAGGAACAGAGAACCAGATCACAAAGGATGATTACGCGCGGGAAGACGATGATGAAAACGTCCAACTGGGCACGTTCAAAAAGGCATCTCAGGATGAACTCGCCAAGAGACCGTAAGTGAGAACTGACAAAGTCCAAGCAGCCGATAACGGGCCATGTTGTTGTTTCATCTAACGCGTCCATATTCAACTCTCATAGAATGAAATCACTGAGACGGACAAAGGTATGTGTAGTGACAAGATTGACAACGAAGGAACTGTTGCTTGCCCTGCAACACCGATAGTTAATATGTGATATCCTCACGCCCCATAGAGCTCCGCTAGTTCTGGCGAAGACAGCAGCAGGAAGCCCTCCCCGTTTCTAGCAATGGGTTCATTCTCGACAACCACCTTCCCACCGTCTTCTACGGCGCCGACATCAACGCCCTCGCCGTTTGCAGCAATGGGAGCATTTTCGGCTTCTTCTTTCCAAGCGCCTGCTACGGCGCCAACATCCACACCCTCGCCTTTTGCATCAATGGGTACGTTCTCGACTCCCGCCTTTCAACCTTCGTCTACGGAGTCGACATCGAAGCCAAACCCATTCGCAAACGTCACTTTCGGAGCGCAGGCACCATCACCCTTTACCGCCCCTACCCCATCACAACAAGTGCCGGAAGCACCACAAAAGACAACGTTTGCACCAGCAGCGACGCAAGGAAATGACACCCCTTCCCCCTTCAGCGCGCCAGTTCCTTCGTCAACGTCGGCCGCTCCAGCAACCAACTCCTTTGGTAGCTTCACCGCGTCGGCACCAACAACCGCAACCAAGAATGCAAGTGCTCTTGCCAACCCTTTCGCAAGTACCTTTGCGCCTGCATCAACTACCGCAGCTGGGAGCACAAGCCCTTTCGCGAGCTCTTTTGCGAGCAGCACGGCGCCTGCTGCAACAACCGCAGCCGCGAGTACAAGCCCTTTTGCGAGCTCCTTTGCGAGCGTCAACAGGCCTGCTCTTACAACTGCAACCGCTAATGCAAGCACTTTCGGGAACGTTACCTCGCCAGCACCAGCACCAGCACCAGCACCAGCGAATGCGAGCGGGAGTAACCCTTTCGGGAGCAGCGTCTCCTCTGCACCAGCGACAGCGAGCGGGAATGCGAACCCTTTCTCAGGCGCTTCAGCCTCCGCTTTTAGCAAAGGCAGTTTTACATTCAATGTTGGCAGCAATGCTAGTACGATCTCTGTGCCCACGGCAGGAAGTGGCGCATTGTCAGGAGATGGATCCTTAGATAAGGTCGATCATGAGGGATATGAGCGACTCATTCGGGGTGTCAACCAGTCCTTCTTTAAGAAGATTCAAAAGGAACTGGAGCACAACCCTATAGTCAACCTGTCCCTGATATTTAACCAGTACATTGATCACCGCCATAAGGTTCGAAAGGCATGCCTGGGGATCGATGAGCCGAACAAAGCGAGGGGCGTCACTGGAAGGAATCAGTCGGAAGCAGGACCCGGTATCAGGATGACTTCGATCGCTGGCATTCCTGTAGAATCTGCAAGCGCGCCCAAGATGAGTTTTGGATTGCCCCTGAGCGAGACTGGAGAGAAGCCTCCCGTAAAGGCAGTTTTCCCCGGATTCGGCCTCCCTTCTGCTGCTGCCGCCACGTCAACAGCCACACCCTCTGCATCGACACCAGCAGTAGTCCCAGCGACACCTTCAGCGTCCTTGGGAGGCACTAGTCCCTTCAGCTTTGGGTCGTCTTCCATCAAAGGAGCTGTTGATCCACCAAAGAACCCCACCTCTACTGCATGGAGCTTTGCAACTCCAGGTTCGCAAACTTCCTCAAATCTCTTTCCATCTTTTGCAGCAGCCCCAACCGCCTTGTCAACAACGACGACCTCGACAACAATGACAACGACGGCGTCAACCTCTGCTCCTTCGACATCCACCTTATTCCCCGCTATCACCCCAGGCTCGACGTCGGGCGATGCACCCAAGCCATTCTTATTCAGCGCGAAACCTTTTGAATTCAATCCACCCAAACCAACAGAAGCGGCCTCGGCTCCCAAGCCTTTTGCTTTCCAGATCCCCTCTGGAGCCAGCTCGCCGTTCTCTGACGCTGGTTCGTCTAGTGCCAACCAAGCGGATAACGAAAAGATGCCTGATGATACAAAAGCCCAGCTCGTGGAGACCCGCGAGGGCGAGGAGGACGAAGAAACAGTGTATGAGGCACGAGCCAAGCTGTACGCGGTGGTAGACGGTGATTATACGGATTTGGGCATTGGACCTTTCCGAGTGAACGAGAACAGGGAGACCAAAAAGCGTCGCATGATTATGAGAACTGGTGGAACGGGAATTATTGCCCTCAACAGTAAGTAGTTTTTTTTTCTTTCTTATCACGGCTTTGGGATGGGTTGCGAACAAGAGCCGATGTCTGATCTTTACCTTTGCTTTCCCCCTTCGCGTTGTTATAGGCTGGATCATTCAAGGCATGGGCCCTAAGCGAGACAAGAACAATGTCACTGTGTTCGCGTTCGAAGGCGACAAGCCCAAGAAGTTTCTTGTGAGGGTCAAGGAAGAAAAGACCGCCGAGGAGCTGTTCAAGGAGCTGGAGGCTGGACAGATCAAGTCTTGAGAACATTCTGTTTTTTACGCTACTCGGAAAGGAAGAAAAAAAGAGAAAACTATGTTGCATAAGTTTTGCTTTTGTACCTGCCCACCCAAATAAACTTAGTGTAGGGCGTGCACAAGAGTTCGCAAGGTTTTTTTTAATTCCATTTTTGGGATACGGAGTTGGATAGTAGAGTAACTAGGCTGCCTTGATCAGAGCCTTGTTGTGCGTTGACGCGATACGCCCAGGCGACACAGTAATGCTGGGCCAGCAGTTGCCACTCCTCCACCTCATCGAAAATTTCGAGGGTTGATATCCTATGTGACAAGAGACGGTTTAGATTAGACAGATGCGGTGCTCCACAGCTTTCTTCACCTCGATAACTGGCAAACTAATATTTACCGCTTCATTTCCTCGTCGGGGAGCGATGCGTGCAGAGTATTCATATCCACTGCCTTGGCGGCGAGCCATCCTCTGGACAAAAAGCGCTCTTCCTGACTCTTGAGGGAGGGATATGCGTGAATTCCAGGCAAATCGATTTGGCGAGCCTGAAAGAAGACTTTATGTCAGAATTTTGTTCATTATGCATGAGTATCCTCACACATACGGCACGCAAAGCGTACCTTTAGGTTACGGAGCATCATGGCGCCAAAGGCATCGTTCGGGTTGATCTGCTCATATACGACAAACAACGAGGCAGTCATGTTTGCCCCGACCCAGTCCATAATAGCATCCGAGTCCCGTGGTTGGATGTAGATCAAGACGCACTCTGACAAAAACAAGGTCGGTAAACTATTGAATTGGAAATCCACCGCCAGAGCAGGAAAAGAGTACACTTCAGTGAGATGGTACTAAATGCGACTAACTGCCATCGCGAGTTAATGAAATATTCTCTGGGTTACCTGGTATCAAAGCCCTGGGCCATCAATTTTGGAAAAATATCCTTAGTGAATTCCCGCAGATCCCCAGAAAGAAGACAGTAATCTTGTGCATACAGCTCAGTTCCTCCAAGTCCTAAGAAATCCGAGAGCATGAGATGAGCTCCCAGTCGATGTACTCAGTTCAGAACAAAAAGTCAACTTTCTCGAGCTGTACAAACAACATACCTAGTTTTAACGCCGGGTCGCCGATAACGTCTGTGAACGACTTGTTCTTTTTGATGACCGCAGCTTTCTTGGCCGTCGATTCCTGAAAGTCGATCTCAAAGTATTTGTGGACAGAAAGACCTTTTGCCTAAAGATCACATATTTTCCAAAGAGAACAACAAGCTGCCCGAGTAAGTTCCTCCTGTGTCTTGTTATGACAGCCGAGATTCATTTCTCAGCAACAGTTCCTTTACCTTGAATTTGAAATACCGGGTGTCCGACCCGCAGCCCAGCGACACAATCTGCTTCCTGATTGAAGTGGTTGGAGCTACTGCCTGCGAAGCCGCCGAGGATGACGATGTTGTTGTTGTTGTGGTGGTGATGGTAGTGGATGAGGACGCGGATATATTTTCTGTCGTGCTTCTGATGAATTGTTCAGTCAAACTATCCAGAGTCCTCGTGCGGAGATACGAGCCTACATATAGCATCGCGTTAGTAGGTAACTCAATCACAAACACCTATGCGAATACGAGGGCGAGTCTTTACCGCGGTTGATCAATGGAGGGCGCCGGGAAGGCCGTTTCACAAAGTGTTTGACAAACGGATCCTCCAAGTACCCCAGGTCAACGGCAGACCTATAGAACGGCAGTCGATCCACATGTACGGCAATAAGAAGGGTAGTGCGTGGTGTTTTAGCCCATGCAAACAGGCATTCTGACATGTTGACTTGTTTCCTCGCGAGTTTCAAGAATGCAAGAGACCATACAGTTTACTAACGATGGCGTCGTCGTCTGTGCCCTTGATCACGTCGTCTTGACCCATCCGTCCTTGGTTCAACATACTCGAGGGACCCGACATGCCCTGCATCGGTGGGACTCCTCGCCGAGTCCCTGTTGGCCATAATGGTGGACTCCTGTTTCCTAAACCGCCAGACATGGTTGCTGCTCTAGAATGCGTGACGAAGGTTTGCAAACGAGTTTGGCATTGAGCAGGGCGTTGCATATTTCAAGCTTCGCCAGCCACCACTTTGAAGAGAAAAAAAAAAAACTGATCAGACATGAAGCCTTGCATCTCGCACCTCGGAGCGTTCACTTTCACCTTCTCCGAGTTGCAATGGCTGGACGGTCGATGCTTTCAAGGGCGCTATCACATTCACATTCAAGGCTCAGAGCCTCGCCAGTGTTGCGCATTCTTCATTCTCAGACAAGAAGTACTTGTACCACCACGATAGCAGAAGACGACCCAATCCACAAACGAGTCTATCCCAATGTTGACCCTCGCTTTCAGTATGGCGATGTGATTATCATTAATGACAACAAGGGCGATCGTCGACTCGTTGGACCTTTGAGAGTAATGCCCGTAACCATGATCGTCATCAAAAAAATATGGGCGAGCTTGTAGCAGCTGTGTTCTGATTTCTCAATACTCAATGTTCACGGTTCTTTAGAAAGGGGGGGTACGGGACAACAACTTTGGTCGCTTGACTCACGATGCAATGATCGGCCTGGAACCTCTCTCGACCATCAAAACTCACAAAGGTGTCAAGTACACGCTTCAGTGGCCAAGTCTTGACGAGTACGTCCTTTTAAATGGCAGATGGACTAAAGATTCAAGCAGCTACCGTGCAAACAGAATCCAAAGCGACGTGCTGATTGTTGTCTACCGTCATCTGGGGTTCATAGGTATTCTACAAAAGTCAAACGCCAAGCAAGCATCATGTACCCCAAGGACGCCACCTCGGCCGTTCATCTACTGGATCTATTTCCTGGAGCACATGTTCTCGAAGCAGGCACAGGAAACGGATCCATGACATTGTATATCCAAAGAGCGATCCAAGGTCCTGGATCACATCTGGACACGGTCGATATCCGGAACGAGCATTCATTGCAGGCAGAGCAGAACGTTGAAGGCTTTTGGAGGGGCATGTATCGTCCTGGAATCACGTTCTGGAGATCTGTAGGTGGTTTGCAGAGAGTCATCAAGCGGTTGAATGGTCAGGACCAAGGCAAGTCGGACATTTCATCATCCAGCGAGGAGGCAATCGCACAGGACGATCTTCAGCTAAATAATGATGGAAGGCCGCTCACACCACTCGAATTGAAGAGGAAGCGTCTTATGAGGGCGCACGAGGTTCTGCCACCCAATCCACACCCAAAGGGTCACCAGTACGACGCCATCTCGTTGGACCTTCCCGACTCAAAAACCGTCCTACTGGATCTATTACCGCTGTTGAAGCCTGATAGACCCATGTGTCTTTACATGGTGAACATGTCTCAAGTGCTGGAGCTCGTTCAATGGATGCGGCTGAACTGTCGCGGATTCACTGTGGAGAAAGTGCTCGAGGTTGACTGGAAAGAGTGGAGCGTGCGCTCAGCTGCTGTACGGAGCAAAGTCAAGGGTAGAGTTCACGTCGGAGGATTTGGAGCCGTGTCACTCTTGAAGCAACCGTCGGCAGTGCCCTCGCTCTCGGACGATGCCAACGTTAGTGGCGAGAAGTCAAATACCATGGCGGCAGATAACATCCCGGATGATGCTCTCGGTTGGGTCTGTCGGCCATTGCATATGCCTATCGGACACACAGGGTTCCTGGTTCAACTACGCAAGAACTCTCTTGACTGTGATCTACAGGATCCAGTCGACGCACAATCTTAACAACTTCAAACGTCGTCCGACCTTTGACTTGCCTCGAACCTTCATCGACCGCTATGAGCCAGCAAGATAAGAGGCATTGCACGGCATGCTTGTAGGTCTTCAAAAGAGGCGAGAGCACCACGCAGACTCCTACGGAAAATCAACTACGGGGTCGGCAAAATCAACGAGTGGATGCAACACGCCGAAGATCTAGATGCTTCTTCCACCATGGAAGAAAACGGCTGCGGTTCCTTGGAACAAGACAGCACCATAAAGACGATTTGCTTCCCCGATCGCTCGAAATCTTTGGAGCGCATACTTTTGATTGGGCTCAAGGTGCCATCCCCAACCTTACAGAATGCAAACGACGCCCAACCTTCGGCATGATAGGCCTTCAGGAGGATCCTTCCGGAGCATGGCTCACTTGCATTTCGCGTATCGCTGTGTCACCTTTTTATATGTACACGCGTTTATTGTTATTCAATGAAGGTCTATCATGTTTCTTCACGGTGCCCCTGTTGTTGCTGTTACCGCTGACCGTACTGACAACGCCCGAGAATGCGCCAATGCCTTTAAGTGTCTTACTTTTCATAGCTTTGGAGGAGTGTACTATGGGAAATCCGACTGCTGGTAATGTTGCTGCTGTGGTTGCTGCTCCTGCTGCTGTTGTTGCCTCGAGTGGGTAGCCTCCCAATCCTCATGATCTCTATCCAATTGTGCCTTGGCCAAAACGACATCCTCCCTTGTCCATTTACGCACATAATGACTTGAGGCTACAGTGAAAAGGCCAGCCGTACCCAAGGTGCAGCCAAGAACGATGTTTCCCCACATGACAAGTTGGTCCAAAGTCATCGAGCTGAAGTAAAAAATTAATCTGAGTGTAAACTCCAAGAGCAAAGCAATCCCCCAGACCGCCGTCATAGTCCGCATGCCTCTACGGTAACGATGACTCCATTGCCAACAGAATTCCGCAAGAGATTGTTCCACGAGGTTGCCCTCGACAAAATATTGCATGCTGGGTGCTGCTGTCAACATCTGAGCTGAGACGCCATAGGTCAACGGTTTCACTTGGAATTTGCCAATCTTGAGGGGAACAAGGGAAGCAAGAAAGATGAGACCCGAGGCACATGTCACAAACGAATCGCGAAGAAGAAGAATGCGTGGGTTTCCGTCGATGACCGAGAGAATGGCTGAAAGGACGAATCCAAAAACGATGAGGAGTCCGATAGGATCCACTTTCCGATAAATGAGGAACTTGGCGAGGCAGTTGATGGCTGGCGGAGCGCTGGAAATAAGCAAGGCGGCAAGAGGTGACATATGGGACCTCAGAATGTACTGCAGAAAAATAAAAAATAAAAAATAGGTCAAAAGATGCTGCCTCTGACAAATTTAGCCAGCCAAACAGTGAGAAAAAAACAACTTCATACATAGAGAATGACTGGAAGGACAACGTCGATAAACATGCTTATTGCAAGCACTCTCCACTGCTTTCTCTGTTGTGCCTTGTTGTTGGCGTCCATCGTGGATTGGCGATGACGGACACCTTCCTGTAGCGGCAGTGAGCCATTGTCTAAAGACATGTTGACCGATTCAGTTGAGGGCCTGGGGCTGTAGGTAGACAAATGGCTGGAGTCCTTCTTGTCTTTGGTTTTCTTGTATGCTGCCAGCATGTTGTGAGGTGTTTTTTCAGTATAGTAAAGTTGAAGAGTAGAGTGGAGAGACTGAAGAACACAAAAAAGAAAATAACCAACAATCCGTGTGGAGGGATTGTTGCATATATAAGGGCTAGGGCTGTGGTAGGGGCTATTGGGCTAGTTGAGGGCAGTGCGCTGATCCCTCGCGTGGGGCTGAGCCCGGTTTGAGTCTAAATATACCATCGGTAGTTGCAATTGCCGAAGTGCGAGAGGCGCCAAGAATTCGTCAGAGTCCTCGACTGCAAGGTGTATTACAAGCATAAACCATCTCATAGCTATGACAGCAAGACGTGTCGCAACCGTGCTTTCACAGCCTGTTGCTCCTGTTCTGGGAGAAGTTCTAATCCCAGCATCAAGCAATCGACCTGGTACGGTGCTAGTAGGGGCTTGGTTGAACCTGACACGCAAGCCTGGTCCTTGATTGAGGAGCTGTTCTCCTGTGCCATAGGTGATAGTCGCTCGTCTTGAGCTGCTGTTCTTAGCACTGTCAATGACGAGGGGTCATTGGCAACGGACATGTCCTGACTGACGGCAGCACTCGACTCTACAGCAATCTCCTCCAAAAGCATTATGGCTTCAATAGTCACTGCTGGAGCGCCTTTTTCCGATACGACTTGTGGTGCAACGGTAAGGCTGACCTCTGTAGCTGGTCGTACTAAAGCTGGGGTCAAAGTACTGCTGGGCAAGGGAGGTGTCCCTCTATCCATGCCGTCGCTCGTAAGCAAAGCTAAAGAGCTTGGAGAAGTTGGGGACGGATAGTCGTATCCAGCTTTGTCTTCCTTATGCCCAGGTGTCCCACTTCTGGGAATATGTTCCAGTCCAGGACCAGTTTTTTTGCCACGTACTTCCTGAGCCGATACGTGGTATTCATGATCAAAGCCGAGTGCAACTCCGCTCTTTGATACTGCTGCAGACGTGATATGTCCTTGAGCTTGGTGATATGCATCTGCTCTCCTGACGATCTCCTCCGAGAGGTTCATGGAAATCAGAACAAGTTCGTCTCTAGCCTTGGACTTTGCCGTTGCCATCTGCCTGGTCCTGCTTTCCTCAGCACGCGGGTCCTGTGCCACCAGTGTGCGTTGATAGAGATCGCCAGTACTTCCAATTGAAGCTGATACGCTGAAAGACATCCTGCAGATCATTAGGAAGCTGTAAAGGACTATATCCAGGTGGGCCTGTGACCAGTCCGCGCGCAGTGCCTACTCGCAAAAGCATCAAAGAGAGAAGGACGTGTCAATTACTTCACCGTGTAGTCAAATC
Source organism: Mortierella alpina (assembly GCA_029449245.1). Taxonomy (NCBI): domain Eukaryota; kingdom Fungi; phylum Mortierellomycota; class Mortierellomycetes; order Mortierellales; family Mortierellaceae; genus Mortierella; species Mortierella alpina. Next base: position 1,295,925 of record JANATF010000001.1, on the reverse strand, counting down.
TCGATCGGAGCATTCTCTCGAAAGGTGCACGCTTACCTTGATGGAAGACTGAACCAGCGACGCCATTTGATCGACCATTATATCGCTTCCCACACCCAGGCCGTACACTTGCAACACAACATCCTTGTGCTTCGGAGGCACTGGTTCCAGCGCAAACCTAAGCAAAGTCTCGGACATCTTGAGAACAGATAACAGGATGTCCTCCAAGTCCTTGCTGCTTTCGTTGGCGGCTTGTAAAGAACTCTCTGCCACTTGCTTTCTGCCCTGTGCGAAACGTTTCCAATAGGGTCCCAAAGGACGAGGCATTGCTGTCGAGTCGTTTTCCCAAAAGAGATTAACATCGCTCGATCCTGGACAAAGCGACACTAGTGATGGTACGCCTTGAATAAGCAACCGATGACACTCTGACCGAGAACTAACGCTGAGGGTGCGGTAAATTGCTGGAGCAAGCATCGTTTCCAGATGACGCGATTGGCAAAATGAAGTTAGAGAGAGAGCCTAGGGTATAGCCAAGCAAAGTTTTAGTTTATGCCTGACAAGTATGCCTGACAAGGTAACGAGCAAGTCAGAGCCATGAGCAACAATACGCGGAGAATTCATTACCTGCGTGATATCCTGGATAGCTTCGTCGCACATGCGTCCCGCCCTCAACGACATAAGCAACGCCTTTGCGTTGGTTGATTCCTCTGGGGCTGAGAACTCCGACTTGTTGTAACTGAAGACCTTCAGCTGGTCGCTACAGAGTGTCCGAATCTCGTACGGGAGCTCAGGTAATTCAATAGCAGCTCCCAGGCGCTGTCGACAAGCACTGACGAGGGGTGTAAGCACAAGCTTCGACTCCCAGTCAATGGCGTCACCAGCCCCCAGCAGGGAACGAACCAAGTCTTCAAGCTTAGCACGCCCAGCCAAATCAAGATCCGATTCAGAGTTCACAAAAGATGCGAGTCGCATGACGGAGAGCTCACAGATCCTTGAGACATCTTCCATGAGCTCGCCTCCTAACTTGCCAACAGCCCTGCATTGGTCCTTTGGCTCGAGACTATGTCCAGAAGATTGATCCGTGACCCGGGTCTTTGAAAGAGATCGCAACTGCAGCGCCAGTCGCAGTATCTGGAAATGCACCGCATGCTGGGTGCTGCTGCCGACTGTAGATATGGCGGATGGAAGATTGTAGAGTCGTATCAGGATGGTGGCAACGGAATGGAAGAAACAACCGCCTACGACATCCCGTGACACCATGCCGTCCAGCAAAGGGACCACGCACTCTTGCAGGAACTCTGCTTGGTCTAGAAGTACGGGTCCATATGATTTTTGATCCATCGCCTGAAGGACAAAGTCAACAAGGTTGTCCTGCCGCTGTTGATGCTGCTGTTGCTGTTGATCTTCGCGGTTTTGCTCACAGATAAGAGAGCGCAAGACGGTTGCCAGAAGCGTTGGCTGTGTTGGATCACATCGTAACCATACGAGTTGTCCCAAGCTTGCGAGCGTCTGGAGAAGAATTGTGCACTGGCCTCGATTTGTTATGGCGGATTGAATGGTCTTTGATACCACTTGATAAGGTGCAATCAACGAGATCTAAGAAGGTACGCGTTAGTGAGCGAAAATCAACAGCTGAGCTCCGCCTGATATTTAACTTAGCTCTCCTTACCTTGATAAGAGATTCTACAGTACGCGGAGACACCGATAATGATAGCGGATCTTCGGTAGCAACGATCTGATTCAGGGTCGATATTAAGAGGGTATCTATGTTGAGTCTCCATAGATCCCAACTTCCGAAAAGCGGATCTTGTGCATTGCCAGAAACAGATCTTACAAAATGGCCACCGTATGAATGAAACTCCATGTTAATAGCATGATAGCGTGGATATTCAAACATCTCTGACAACTCTCTGTTCTCAGCCTTACCTGGACAAAACAAACAAATGATCACGCATCATGGCCCGCAGGTTTTCGGACTTTGTAAAAACGGAAAGCAGGAGCTCGCAGCCCAGCTGCAGCGTTCCCAATGGCATCCTCAATGAATCAGCACGGTGTCTCTCGAGATATCGGCAGAGTACATCACAGAGTTCCCACTGCAGGCTGCATCTGCAAACTAGATCTGCAAAGTCCTCATTGATAGATCTGGTACGCAAACGGATGGTAGGGGTTTCAGGTCAGATAGGATAGCGATGCATACTAAGCAGTCTCGTGATTGCAGGACCGGTGCACTTACGTCTCGCTGAATGCATCATAGAACTGCAGCTTGAGTTTCACGCATGAGCGCCATCCAGACGAGCGTCCGTTGATGGTGGATTCGATCCATTGGATGTGTTGTGAAAGGTCGTTTTTTGGGCTGGCGGTGCTCGATATTAAACTTGCCAAAGTAAAAGCGGAATGCTGTGGTTTGTCCAGATGTTGGCGGATGTTACTACAGATGCTGATGAACGTCTTGTGACGACGATCGGTAGTATTTGAGCCGCGGGTATGTGTTTTCTGCGAGGAACTGCTCATACGTGCACGGTTGAACAGTGCAGAATCTGATCGTTGCCTACGAAAACACAAAAAAGTAGTGGATTGGTCAGCCTTGGCGAAGGTGATCAGTGCGAATCAAATGGGGCAAGGTTGGGCGCTCTCACCTTGTTATCAGTCTCTCTCGAAGACTGCTGCTCCTGTTATAATCCTACAAAACGTGTCTCAAATGGCCGATTAGACATATGTGACTAGACAGGAAGGCATGTACTTTCGAACACAAGGTGAATTTTCTAGGTACCTCGGTGCGGCGCCGTTTTTGGGATGCGATCTCCGGAAGCAACTGTGAAAGGCCACTGCCTTCCCCTGCGACAAATGCATCCCACCGCTTCAAGTCGCCTCGAATATCTTGCACAAATCCAGTGCAATTCTCATCTTGCAATAAAGCCACTACGACTGCCTTGAAAAATCCTTGAAGTATGTTGAGCGGCCCTTCCCCGCCTTGCACCAATGAGTTGCCTGAAGGGACGTCAGAAGTCTTCTGACTCGGATTCCAGGGACCCAAACATGCTAATGATGCACGTGTTATCTTCACAAGAAGTCGATTCAAAATTCTTCTGAATGAGGTCCGCAATATTTGCTTGCATCGCCCTTGCTCCTGTATCCGATCTAGCCACAAGTTTAGCAAATCTTGGCCTTCAGCGCTCACTTGATTTGCATACCGACACATATCCCTGCAGGATCCTGTTCCGACCACATCCACGGTCCATAAGAACAGCGCGATAGCCAGTTCTGTTGAGAGTTCCACCGATGATAATGCAAGATTCAAAAGTCGTAGGAGCTCCTTGTGTGAGACATCCAAAAGACACGAAAGAAGCTCATCCTCCAGATTGAGTCCTGCGATCAGCTGCAAGAATGAATGAGTGTTGAGAAGCCAGGGTGTGCTCAGCGTCAGGAACTCATCGCTGCATTTTCCTATGGTGAAAACCCAAAGTTAAATGTGTTGGTAAGCGTTCTTCCTTGCTACGCGTCTTCAAGAGCCATACTTTGTATCAAGATACGTGGGTAGAAGGAAGCAGGTCATACTCATGGACCAGGCATCGAAAACATATCCGTGAAGGAGGGATTTTGCGAACAAACGATCCTCTTGATGCGCAATTATCTGCCGAAGGCGAGGCAGGAGCCTTTTTATCGATCTAGATGAATGGTGGTTCATGTTAGCATGCAAAAAAAATTTTGCACCAGGGTAGGGTTGCAGTTTATCAGGGAAGGAATACACACGTTGGTCGATCCTGCGCCTGATCCTGATGCCCGTAGCATGATAGAACTGCAGCTTCAACTTCGAGCTATTGAATCGGGAGAGAAGGGAAATGGTGAGCCAAGGTGAAGAATTCGAGTACTGGGACACAGGTTTTCAAACAAAAAGACATGCTGCAAAGCACAAGTGAAGGTGTACCTTGATGCGAAGGGATTGGCAGCCTGTTCTTGCCAGGTGTGTCAAGGCCATGGCATGGACGTGAAGGAGCTGAAATTGGTTTGCCACCACTCAAACCTCTGTTAAAATTAGCAGTCCTGAGCACCAGGAGGATGTGGGTATAAACAGTTTGTCCCTGGTAGACTCGGCAACCTCACTTCACACATGCAAGATGCCGTCAAGCTGTAAGGAAATCCGCGCCGAGCTGGCCGAGTGCATTCTCAAGTCAAACTGCGTCCTGGTGGACGGACTCAGCGCCAAGGAATGTCTCCGAGCAGAGAACGAGTACAGGGTACCAGTCGAATGCACCGCCATCAAGAGGAGTTTCTTTGAGTGCAAACGAGGAATGGTAACGTACCTTGCCTGCACTCTGTGCTTTTCATGATACATAATAATGCTCGGATTAGTTGGTGTCTGACGTAAAGAAACACCACACACAATAGCTTGACATGAGGACCAGGTTCAGAGGCAATAAGTCATAGGATACCACTGTCGTCTTTTCCCGAGACTCAACCCGATTTTTGCCATATCTTCAATGAGGACCATCGCTTTGTATGAGGAGCGGCTATAGACTGTAACACTATCCAACAAATACACATCCATTGTTCTGAACGCGCATGCGCGCAGCATCTTCTCGGGATTCGAGGGTCATAGAGGTCAAATCGCATGGAAACGAGCAATAGTAAGAGATACTCGAGGTTATTGCGGCTTGCCAAAGTCCACATATGGTCTACACAATCCTCAATCGGGGATGTTCAGTTTCTCGGTCCTTGACACACAATCGTGCACACACCGAGGCTGCTCAATAGGTTTGCACGCATCGTAACAATAGACTGGCGCTTTGCATCCCTACACACACAGACTGGGCCTTCAACTCATACTGCCGCGCAGCGAGTAAGGAGCTTCACGCAAATCCGGCAATTAGTTGGTCGTTGAGCCCTCGCACCAAGATCAACCAATAGGCCGCCTACACAGATGGTTCATAAGAGTATCGCCACATCAAATTCGGAGTGCGAGCCGCAGGCGATCCCGAGCCATCGGGTTACTTGGACAACCATACCAACGACTACTCCTGCTCTGCTCTCTGATCCTGCCCCAACACTAGAGTTCCGCTTTGTTCTATGCGTGCTGTGCGTGTCTGCTCAGATTCTTTTTCTTTTTTCCTTTCCCGATGTGGATGTTTTATTGCGTTGTTTGGTGTTCAACATGCCTTCTTCCTGCTCAAGGACCATCCCAGTGCCATTAAAAAGTGCGTGATAATGAAGAGAAGTTGAAAGTGATGGGTGCTTTTCGTAGAAGTTGACGGGTGTCGAATAAATGATTGATGCTGCAAACCAAAAAAAAAGTCCTGTTTATTGCTGCTCTTCCTGCAATAAAACACACATCCTTAGTCTCTGCCACGACCGCGGCCACGGTCGCCTCCACGTCCACGTCCTCCAAACCCGCCTCTCCCACCTCCACGGGCTAGAAAATAACGCATATGAAAAAAAAAGAATCGGTCAGTTATTTGCTTTTCTGGACCAATACCACTGAACAAGAACGATATGATTTTTGCCCCAACAGAGTCCAGTCCTGCAATATATAACTTAGTATACCTTGTGCTCTTGCCACTGTTGCTTTGCCTCTGCCCAATCCTATGCCCTTGCCCTTCATAGACGCTGCTCCTTGCTGCTTAAACATGGGTGCGTTCTTGAGCATGTCTGGTACGATGAAGAAGCGAATATGAGAGCCGCGAATGTAGACCTGATCCAGTTGTGTGTTACGTCCATCCCTTGCGGTCATGGTAATGTCCTTGAGTTGAATGTTCATGTTATCCTCAGCTACGTGAACACAAATGGTAGGAGATCAGGGAGGTTGTAAGTAAACGACTCGTTTGGTATAAGAAGTACGATGGCTCAAGAGCTGGTGTAGATGCGGTCGTGTTTTCATGGAGGGTGTGATTCGCCACCCCTAGACCTAATCGGCAATAAGTTATTTCTGTACCTTCATGAAGCGTGCCACGGTACACCGAGCCAGTTTTGAGCTCGATGGTGATGATGTGGCCCTGGGCCTCGTGCAGCAGCTTGATAGGAACACCAATCGACATGTTGATGAATATATATGAGAAGGCGGCAAAGAGTATGATGTGATAATTGAGATCGAGATCTAGTCTTTGAGCGACAGAGACAAAAAGTGACGTCATCAAAAAAACTAGAAAGGCTAAGCAGCCTGCTGCTCTAGAGTATTCGCGTCCTGTTCGTCGCTCTTCTCTTGCTGCTGCTCTTGGTCCGCCTGCAGATCTTGCTTTCGTACTACCCCTGGCTCCACTTCACTCTGGCGTTCGTCATGTCTCTCGAGGTGTAGCTCAGCCTGGTCAGATTCATCGGCCGTTTGCTCGTGCAGCGCGCTGTCCGTATTGAGTAATCCCTCAGTTACTGAATCTGCAGCATGCATAACCTTCTCCTCAACGACCACAGATACAACATCCTCCTCGGCCTCTGCAGCTGGCACTTTCTCCGTTGCAGGATTATTCGTCGGGGTATCCAAAACATCAGGCGCTAAAGCGGCAGTGTCTGGCTTCGATTCGACAGCGGCAGCCTCGGGCACTTCCTGGGTCGTGCTGACTGGGACCTGCTCCGTAGCTAAAGGTACGTCGTCTGTGGGCTGGGAATCGAACTCTGGAGTTGCTTCAGGAAGTGGATCTGCGGGAAGTGGATCTGCGAGAACTGGATCTGCGAGAACTGGATCTGCGAGAACTGGATCTGCGAGAACTGGATCTGCGAGAACTGGGTCTGCGAGAACTGGGTCTGCGAGAACAGGCTCATCGCTGTGGGGCTGATCGTTGTTTTGAGGGATGGAGTGTTCAACGTTAGCACTCTCCTTGGTCTCATGAATGTTTCTCAGAGAATCCTTGAAGGCTGCAATCTTGTCAAACATGTCGCCACTCAGTACCTTAGTCTCCGTAGACTCATGGTTCTCCGAGCTGTTAACATCGTGTTCCAAAGGCTGCTCCTGTTCCTCGTGACCGACGGTTTGCTCCGACGGTTTTTCGCCGATATGGTTACCAGTCTCTGCGGGCTGTTCGGCTGCTTCACTGTGGCCATGTCCAGGTTCATTTGTAATAGGGACATCCTGCGCGTGAGCGATCGTCTCATCCACTGGTTCTTGCGCGGTAGAGCCACTATTTTCAAGTTGTTTCTCTGCAATGGGCTCCTCAGCAGCATCGGCGGGTTTCTCCTGGCCTGAAGCAACAGGATCAGTGTTCAACTTGGTAGTCTCATCCGCGGTAGGTTCCTTAGGTGCAGCGACGACACTCTCCTTATCGTGGATGCCTTCCTCCGTCGCCAGTAAGGGTTCTACTATTTCTTCAACGTGAACTGGCTGTCTTGACACTTTGTCTACATGACGATCCTGCTCGTGGTCTTCTTGTTGTCCCTTATTGTGAGCACTGTCCTCTACATTGGTCGCTGTAGACTTTGGCTTGAACGGATACGGGAGGATGGAAATGACCTGCTCAACCAAAATAGGAGTATGTAAGAACACCAGAACTGGAGAGATAATTTCATTTCAGCATGAGCATTCCAATGATCATACCTGATCCTTGGCAGAGTCAACGTGCTTCTTCGCCGTAGACTTGTACACTGTTCCTGCGGCAGAGAGAACGCCTTGAACAAGTGGATCAGCTACCTTAAGATATACGAGATGAGTTTGTCGAAAGACGGGCTTTACGTAATGGTCGACATGGGGTCCCAGATAGGCATTGTAGGAAGGTGCTACAAGTGGTTTGACGAGTCCGCCCAAGCCATTTGTTGTCTTGCAGTAAAGACCCTTCACACCTGACGATTCAGGAGGGCAGTTAAAGACGGCAGTATATCCTAGGTAAGCAATCCCTCCGCGAATTATCCAGGTCTTAAGCGTTTTGGTCGTTGAAATCGACGACTATTGTGCAATAATCAAGAGATTGCAAGATTGTCAGTGACAAATTGAAGGTGAAAGCTGTTGCCTCCTACTTTTGCACAACCTCGTCCATAGAAAAAAAATACACACCTTTCGTCCAGAGACGCTTAGGATAGCAGGGCCTTTCTGGCCATGCAACTTGGGGGACGGTGGTGACTAATGATGTGGGAAATCAAATGAGTCAAGCATACACCACCCAGTTTCAATTGAAACTCATACTCTTGTACAGTCGATCTATGCTTACCACTAGCTTTGTGCCAGGACCATCCGGCTTTGAGCCATTATTGTTGCTAGCAACGACACGCTTTTGCAATCCACCGTCTCTAGGACGAATGCTGCTCGAGGTGGCGTTAGCTCCGTGGGTTACCATGGAAGCCGCAGTTGAGGATTCCTCAACAGCATGCACATCGTCTTGTTGAGGAAAGGGCTGCGAGAACGCAGGCTGTCCAGACTGGCTGTACATAACGGGAGCCTGAGAAGGCCTCTCTGGTGGTCGGTAGGGCGTGTGCACTTTGTTGCCTGGAGGCGGACGAACACGGGCTCTAGGTTGACCAAGTGGTGGGAAAGCGCTCGCAGGCGGGGAAGACGGGTTGTTTGAGGGAGGAATGATTCGCACAGGCCCGGAGCCAATAGAAGCCGAGAGCTTTCTCGGCGCATTATTGTCATTCTTGGGTGGCCCACGAGGCGGGCCTGATGGGGGGCCCCCTACAATTCCACTGTGCGCCTGGGGAGGAGGTTGGTCCGCTTCAGAGGGGGCAGCTGTCGTTTTGGGTATCACAGTGTTAACTGCCCCGCCCTCAATATCGTCTTCGTCAAAGGCGTCATTATCCGAACCTGATAATGGCTCGTCCGGCTCCGCGAGGGTGGTGGTTGTTGTCTGAGGGAGCACTTGTTGCTGCTGCTGCTGCGGTGCAAGAGGCTGTCGGGGAGATATGCTAGATGCAATTCCAGGCACCTTAATCTCTGCCGTCCCTAAGGGTATTTGACGTGGCGATCCGGGCACATTGCTAGGTCTCGGTGGATGAAAATGTGATGGGGGACCAGCAAGCGCTTGAGAATGGTGAGGTCCTGCGCCAGAGATGTGCTGCGGGTTTGGAGGTCTCTGTTGAGTCGCCATGGAGTGCTGCTGTTGAGGTGAGGGCTTTTGAAGCCGACTGTGATCAGCACTCTCCACTCCACTGGAACTACTGCCCTTACGAGGGGGTGGACTGACAGTGTTATTCGACACATTTGTGGCTTCCTTCATGACGCGTTGAGGAGATCCATCCATGGGACTAGAGGACGGTTGCTGTTGCTGGTGAGAAACCTGCATGGGAGCAGTGGGGGGTCGTTGAGGTGGACGCTGAGTGGGATTCAGGATCTGCGGGTTTTGCATCTGTCGATGGATATGAGGCTGGCTTGTTGGATGCTGACTTTGTGGAGGTTGCTGTCGCATTTGATCCAAAGGTGGTCTTGCGCCAGCAGGAAGCTGTGGTCGTGGGTGCTGCTGATGATGCTGGTTCTGCACAGGTGGCTGTTGGCGCACGTCCATACCGTCGGACCCGCCATTCGGGCGCTCAGTGTCAGTCAAAGGAATATCCAATTGCACTGAGCGTCCTGGCGCCGCAGGCTGAGGAGGAGCCGAGTGCGACGAGCCATGTGCCTGCCCTGCTGTGGCGCCTTGGGGCGGCCGAGGTCTTTGCTGCTGCTGCTGCATCATAGGCGCTGGAGGTCGGACGGCCATTGGCTGATGAGGCTGCACGGGCGAATGGTGTCCTGGTGGGGGACGCACACCAGGTTGCTGGGCGAGATGCGGCTGCGATGAAGACGTCCTTAGACTCTGCTGCAGGTGTTGCTGTTGCTGAGTGGGTGTCGTGGGCTGGTGCTGCTGGGGTGTGGCCCCCGCCTGTCCAGAGTGATTCTGCTGTAGAGGTCGGATCTGGGGTGATCCTGGAGTACCGAGACGGGGAGAAGGGGGCGTAAACCGATTGCCCTGCTGTCCCCCTGTAAGATTTGGATGCGACGAAGACGGACGCAGATTCGCGCCGTTCATAAGTGGTTGATGTTGCTGGTGCTGCTGACCTGGCTGCTGAGGTGGGCGCATCGCCTGCGTGGGCTGCGCCTGAGGAGATCCAGCTGTACCCTGCGGTCTCAACTGTCCCTGGTTCCCGGTGTTCATAGGTCCCGATGGAGGTCTCCCAGGATAACCAAGCTGGGCTGGCTGCTGACCTGGTTGAGGCTGGTGAGGACGCGGCTGAAACTGTTGCTGTGGCTGCAAGGGTCGCTGCATAGGCATGGCACTTGGCGAGGTCCCTGCAGGACGCATTTGAGTGTTCTGACCTGGGTGGGCAGCTGGAGGTGATTGTTGTGCCGGTCTTGCATTCTGGAATGGGGACAAGACAGGAGAACGACCGCCTTGGACTCCAGCCTGCAAAGGCGGCTGAAGCTGCTGTTGCTGTTGTGGATGCTGGAACTGTTCCTGTGAATGTTGCTGTGGCGGTGGTCTGTGATTCAGATGGGGCGGGCGCATCTGCGGGTTCACGCTGCTGTTCCCTGGAGAAGGAGGAGGTCGCGTCTGCTTGTTCGCAGGCGGACCGTTTCTAGGCATAGATCCGGCTGTTACATGACAACGCGGCATCAATGAGATGATCAGAAAACGGAATGTCATTGTTCGCGGTGCAATATTGCGCCAAAGATGAGAAGAAGGCGACCGTTACCAGATGTGTTTGCTTCCATAGTCGCGCAAAAGGTGAGGCTCCTTTGCTCTCGCTGTGTCACTGTGAGATTGTGGTGGGGGTCGGGGGCCAGATGCGGCGTGCAGTGCGGAGGTGGATGCGGATGCGGATGAGTGTGAAGGTGGGATGGATGCGGAGCAGGTGGACAAAAGAAGGAGAGAAAGAAAGTAATCAGGATGACAAAAGAGGAGCGGGAAAGAGGAGCAGGATGACGAGAAGGTGATGTGAGCCAGCGTGGACAGACAATCTGATCGCGCCCCATCCATCCTTTATTCCGTTCTTTTTTTGTGCGCCCTTCCTTGGCCCAGTGCTCTCGCACACCGCGCGCCACGTCACAGACGCAGACAACCTCGAGTAACTCGATAACTTCACAGACAGAGTATGTTACTGCAGAGACACCTGTTGTCGCTCAACCGAGCACAAGGTGCGGCCGCCGCCGCCGGAAATACCGTAGCCACGGGGATGGCAGCGACCCAGACTCAAACTTGACGCGCTTCAGCTTGGGCCAGGCCTCGATCAGCCAGCGGATCTCATCCTCGCCAAGCGCCCCCTGCACAAGGCTGAGGCGGAAGGACACCAGCTGGCTCAGTTCCCCCAGCTTGGACAGCCCTGCTTCCAGCTCGAGCACTAAGTTGGTGCCTCCAATGGCTAGGTCTTGCAGCGTCTCGAGACGACTGAGCTGGTTGAACATCATGGCGTGGTTCCGCTGAGTGGACCCCCGCGGCCGTGCCATATCGATGCCAATGCAAATGAATGTTTCCAGTCTTGAACACGCCCACGAATTACCTGGGTAGAAAATGGCTGCCGAGACCTTGTCCATCGTTGAAATATCCAAGAACGTCAACCTGCTGCATGCCTGCAATAGGCGTAGCAGACCTCCATCTGTAATGTGTGCACACCAGGCGAGGTTCAGGTTTTTCAACTCTGGACAGTTGGCTGCAAGCGCATCCAGCGATGAATCCTCAATCTTGGTGCCGCTCACGTTGACTCTCACCAGGCTCGAACAGGTCTGGAACAGGAGATGCAATGCCGCGTTATCAAAGCCCTTGCAAGATTCGAGGTTGAGGTTTGAAAGGTGTCTATATGAATCCTGTATCATCAACAGCTCGTCCACTGAAACAGCTGAATGACCGTTCCTTGCCAACGAGAATTCTTTTATGTTGTGAGAATTCCGGAGAAGATTCCTCACTAGGTTCCCGGATGGGGCAGAGCGAGTCAGAGCCAAAATTTTGATGCTCAGTGGTGTTTCGCCCAAACTGTCCAGCAGGATCCCATTCAACCGAACGTCCTCCAGTACGAGGTGCTCAAGCATGGGACATGATCGAAGAAGTGCCACAATGGAGGGTTCGTCGACGTGGTTGTAGTTCTTGAGTTCGAGTCGCTTTAGCCCAGCAAGGTTCCCGATGTGTGAGAGCGCCAAGGTGGTGAGAGGACTGCAGCTGAACAGAAAGAGCCGCGAGATCTTTGGCGAGCTCCTGAGGATACATGCTAGTTTATCGTCCCACACAAGGGTCCAGGTGAGTCGTAGCTCCCGCAAGTTGGTGCACACCTGCGCAATCATATCGAGATTGGCATTAAAGTTATCCTGGAGTTCGACTGCATAGTGTCCATAGCGCTCAAACTGTGATAGAAACGAGTCGTTGCTGCTGATGGCCAGATTCCTCCACCGAACGGTGGACCACAGGGCTCGAATGCTTGCACGGTAGAATATTTTTGAGACAGAGACACAGCTGTGGAGTGATTGCCTGTCCAAGTGTAAGACGATCTCTAGAAGGACCTCCTCGATCTCCAGCGGAGACGGCGGTCCAGGCGATGGCGATCCGGGCAATGGCGGGTGCAGGGACGGCGGGGTGATTGACATTGCGAGATGCCATTCAGCACGCCCACCCTGGTATTTGTGCGCACGCACGCAAGCTCAGAGCCAATTGAATAGTTTGGGTGTCATTGTGGAACCTGCCTCAGACAATAGTCACCCTAGGACGCTTCAATCTGCCAGCGGCAACGTTCAGCGATCGTTTGGCCTGCGTTACATCGCCTCCTTTTTCATCTGGTCCTTTCTATCCTGCGCAAGAACACGGGAACCGTTGAGGCCTGCACAAGGTTCATGTAGCTCTTCCTGCCAGTCAGCTACTCTGGTACTCTGCAGCGCGCTCCATAGACACGAGATATCCCCAGGAATTCACGGACCTTCTGTAGGAACAAAAAGGAGCGAACCTCTGACAAATGCTGTTGTCCCCTTTTCCTCCTTGGGAGTGTCGGGTATTTCCAGGTTGCCAGCCCTTTAGCTCATCGCACCGATGCTGTCTCCTGGAGCCCTCTTCCGTTAAGTGTCATGGGGCGACCAGCTTGTTATAAATATCTTTTGTTGCAAGCCATTCTCAGGAGAACGCGCTCACCTCCTGAACAGGCATCATATTGTCAATCCTTGTTTTCTCGTCCTCGCTACCCTTTCCGTGCTGACCCCGTCTGGGTTTGACGCTCTGAACGGGTAGTGCCGTCCATTGTTGGTGCACCATGACCAGTGAGCGAGCCTTTTCCGAGGCTTCTTCTCGTCAATCTTAGGACCATGGTGTGGAATCTCGGATGTGACAATGCTTTCCAATGGACGGCCGTTTTCTCGTGCATATCTGAGATTGGCTCGTTTGTCTCTCCTTTCATTTCCCTCCCTCTCTCTCTCTCTCTCTTTCTCTCTTTCTCTCTTTCACCCACCCTTTCTCTATCCTTCACTCTCATTTACTCTCTCTCTCTCTCATCCTCCTTTCTCCCTCTTTCTCTGTTCGCTCGCTCTTTCACGGTCTACACTTTGACCTTATTACCCCATATCACCCGACTCAACAGTCGCCCGCTGCTGTCGCCGTAGTAGACTCTGTACCTTAGAACTCCTTCACATAATCATCGCCGTTCTTTGTCACCAAATCAACGCCTGCTCCCTGACATCGCATCGGGTCTAGACGCGTTGACACTGTCCGCCATAAAATATGAGGTTGAGTCCTATAGTGGCGACAGGCTTCGCTGCCTTGGCCTCGATTGTGCTCGGTAAATAAGCCCATCACCCTTGGCGTTTAGCTCTCTCGCCAGGCAGCCTTCTCAACATGCACCATACGCACCTGTACCATCCCAGGTCTTCGCATCCGTAGCAACGGGCCGACTAACTCGACAGCAACTCTCTTTTGATGCTAGCCGACTTGGACATTAATAACGCACAGCCTGCAGTCCTAGATCTTTTCCGACGCGGTGAGCCTCCAGGAGCCCCACATCCACATCCACATTCAAATGTTGCAGCGCATACATCATCTACAGCTGGCACGCCACCAGAATCCTTAGGGCCATCATCACCACCCCCTGTATGCGGCAACGGGATTCTCGAACACGGAGAAGAATGCGATTGCGGCTCACCTGAGGAATGCGCAAAGGATAAATGCTGCATTGCTAAAACGTGCAAGCTAGCTCCGGGAGCCGTGTGCAGGTGAGCATCTGCGATGTTATAGCCGGTTCAAGCCTTTGACCTACTCCGACTAACCCTTTCCTTTTTTTTTCTCACTTCAACTTTAAGCAACCAACAAGATTGCTGTGATAAGTGCCAGTTTCGACCTACCACGTTCATATGTCACCCAGCCACTGCCTCTTGTGGTGTTGCAGAGATGTGTACAGGAAAGAGCGCAAAGTGCCCTACAAACAAGAAGGACTGTTCGAAGCATCATTCTTCAGTATCCAATACAACGGGCAGTGATGCCATGTGTGGCTCGAGTTCATGCTCCGCCAGAGATTTGCAATGCCAGGCTCAAGCTACAGCTCAGTACAACTTCACAACTTCCTGCACAACTGACACGTCAACGTGCCAAGTAACCTGCGCGAATCCCAGCGGCGCCTTGAACGGATCTACATCTTGCCTGGCTTTGTCTCTGAACTTTTCGGACGGCACAGAGTGTGGCCACGGCGGCATATGCACCAATGGAGTCTGTTTAGGAGGTATGTTTTTCACGTTCTTGAACATCAATCACTCTGGCTCTCGTCCGACGAGTGGGCGGCGGTGCCCTAACCAAATACGTTTCCTCATTGTAACTATAGATTCAAATAACGAATCATTCTTGAAGAAGAACTCTGTTGTGCTTGCCATTTCAGGTGCAGGCGTGTTTGTTTTGCTTCTCGCCTGTTTCCTTACCATTTGTTGTCTTCGTCGGCGAAGACGGATTCACGACGAGAACGCAAAGAGGCAAGAGGATGCATACCCAATGTCAGAGAACCTGGACCGCCGTAGTAACATTCGAATTGGTCTCGATCCTCCACACGATCAGGGTCTAGTAGACGTGTTTTCCTCTTATGAAAAAGGCACCCTAACTAGGCGCACGTCCTCGGGTTTGCAGCAGGCTCAAGCGCGCACGGGTCGATCAGTGAACGGGCCATATGCTCCAAATTCGCTGATGAGTGAACAGGATATGGCGTTGGATCTGGAGTCGGACGCAAATCAGCGATTGAATCCTGCACTAATGTCCAACTGGCCAGCCGTCCCAGCTACTTCTCGAGACCGAAGCGCGCCCCTTGGAAGGAGCCCTTCGCACGGTTCACTCTATAGCTCGGCCGTGGTTACGGACAAAGGGTGGAGCCAAGGTCTTCAAAGCTCCGGATCATCTCGAAAGTCGCCAAATACGAGTAACCACGCCGTCTACACACCTCCACCTCTGCCTCCCTCAGGCGCTTGCTCTTCAAAGTCGCCCGGACCATTATCTCCTTATGCAGATGAGGCTATGATAATCTTCCCTCCAGACAGCCCTCCTCGAATGGAGTTGGCCAGCTCCCCCAGTAACACAGGAAACTTGACAGTGAACGGATTCCGACAGCCTACAACAAGAGCTGGCGAGACCGCGATGAATGGTCATGACGCGTGTACCGATGACGACGATGAGCCATCGTTCTTGCAATTGGACAATTCATTGACTGTAGATCGCTGTACAAAGGACTTTTGCTCTGCGGCAAAGGATCGAGCTTCAGTGAGTTCCTTCTTCTCCACCCTCGCACTCGATCCTGAGCCTGCACCGCCGTTACCTTCGACCATGCCTCAAACGATCACGCCCATGCTACCAGAGCCATCTTTTGCATCAGAGGAATTTATCATTCCTGCACCAGTGGCCAGAATCGTTCCAGCTCCTACACCAGTTCGAGCCGGATCTCCAAGTCGTGTCCATTCATCCTCTTCGCCGAACTCGCCCACGTCCTCAACTGGCAGTGGAGGCGCCTCACCGAAACAGAAGCTAGCATATGATCGGAAGCAGGAAGAAATCAAGGTCGCGGCTTGTTTTGCGCAAGACCTTGGCTTTGAGATTGTAGAGCCATCACCAACCAGCTCGCCTCGTCATAAGCCAGCAACTCCAACAGGTTCACGTCGTCTATAAATTTGAGTAGCCTCATCATATATTGCAAATAAGATGAAAAACGATCAGACAAAAATGGCAGGTATCTTGTATTCTATTGAACCGCGTCTTTTGTTTTCTTTGAAAGCGCACCCTTACTTTTCAAACCCAGTAAGCATAAAGGCGACGCAATGTGGGCGTCCTTGAGATCCAAGCACAAACTATCATTCCTATTTTGCAGCTCAAGCAAGCATGAGAGTATGCATTATGTTTATGCATCTGTTCTATGTCAGCAGCAACCTGCAGGATGCACACCATTTCCCACGTCCATTCTATCGCTGATGAATACACACCCCAAAGGCGGACAAAAGCAGGAGAAAGAGTCGTAGACAAACAACACCGCAAGTCTGCCACAAGTTTCTTCCACAGGCGCATGGGCCTTGTAGCACCACGCCACTGCATCCTCGAGCCATCGTTTGTTTGCATGAGCAGTGTTCGACAAGTTTCTCTTGACGAAAAAGTGGCTGCAGTTTTTATGGCCTGAAGATTGTTTGTTGCTCTACACAAATTAAGGTACTTCTGTAGACTAGTGTATGCCAGTAAAACTCACGAATAATCTACCATCGGTTCGATGTGTTCTCCACAACTCCCAGCCGAGATGGTCTCAACGACCTTAAATTACTCGGCAAAGCAGCGATCCGACAATAGCATTGTATTGTACCTGACCAAGAAACATTCCAGCGCGCCAGTGCTTCCATTCCTCCGCTAGCCGATAATAAAAATGTTGGACACTCTACGCCGCAGATATAATTCACGCCGATCGGGCAACCAGTGCCCATGGATACACAACTGACTCCCTGTCAATGCTTAAGGCAGTGGGTTGGTCACAGTTTCTCCCAAGTCTGCAGTATCAGGATGAGTGCTGAAAATCGTAGCCGATCTTCATATCGGATGATCCTTCACATACCTGCAAGTGTACGTACCCACGCGCAGAAATCTGTTCTGTTTCTGAGGCGCATCACCACTGCTCGATGTAGGGCTGCGTTCAATGAGGGCGGGACTTGATATCTTCTTGGATGAAAAGTACAAGACTGCGTCTGGGGCGCCCAGCTCCCTGCTGCAAGCTGCAACCCTTCTGTTTGTGCGCACAAGGTCATCAAAATAACCACATGCCAGATGAGGAAATCGGTACTAGTATTGTATGTGGTGTTCCTCTCAATGGCTTCCCTAGCCAAATCTTGTCTGCACAGTGCGTTGCTTGCTCTCATCGTGAATGAGGGAATGGCGAGCGTTGTCGACGCCTTGTGTTGGGTGGACTTCACAACACAATAATGCACGAAGGGTCACGGCATTTCGGTTCAAGGTGCTCTCAACAAAACTTAGTTTCATGCGCCGGCCTGCTAAAGAGTCGTGCCATGCACACAACGCACTCAACCGATGAACGAGCCCGCAGACGCGCAGGGAACTACTTTCTTGTCATTCCGCTCCTCCACTTTCCTGCTCCACTTGCTAGCGAAACTGAGCAAAACAAACACTGTATCGTTAGTATTGTGTACCTCAGCTCATTGTCGGCCGACCCATACAGAAATGCAAGCACTCGTAGGGGAAACCGAGCTGCACCGAGTTTACAGGCCACTGAACATCGCATCGATTGTGCAGCGTCGACCGTGAGCGCTTCTTGCTCTTTGTGTTGCCGTTGTCTTCTTTCTTTTCTTTTCTCTTCCCCTTCGTCCCACCTCCCCCTCTCCTTTGCCTCTTTGGGTAGTTTCTACATCTCTTTCCCACCGCCACTTTCTCCCTTCCTCCTCCCCTTCCCTCCTTCAACAGGTACCTTTCCCTCCTTTCTCTCGTTGTCCGTCCCTGATTAAAGGCAGGTACAATGACTCGTCCACATTCTCCTTCCTTTGTCATATTCGACGCGCGCTCGGCACTTTTAGCCCAGATCCCTCTGATACCCTGCCATCGCCCTGACAATCACTGCAGTAGGAGTTCACTCCATCCCGACCAGAAATTGCGTCCTTGTTCTCGTTATCTGTCATTCTTGGCTATATCTGAGAATCCACGTCCACTCTTTTGCGATCCTCCCTCCTCTCTCTCTCTCAGTCAATCTCTCGATCATGTCAGCTCGACCATAATCCATTTTCGCCTACCTTCCTGTTTCGACATAACTGTGCGTCTTAAAACATAACAGCTTCTCCCTTTCTGCTTATGACATCAATTTTTTTAACGGCATACGCACTGCACTGACCTGCTCCATGGCGGCAATTTTTTTTGGGGGGCAAGCCGTGCAACGATCGACTCCCGCGGCAAATTAGTACCGAGGATGATGATTAGGAGGTCTAAAGTGATAATTATGACCTGGCAATTTGTTTCGTGCGTCCCCTCCCCCAACTCTTCTCGTAGCTTACAGCACATCTGCTCACTTCGATCGCATGCTCCTCTTGTCTTGTATGCAGTCGCAGCTGTCTCTACGCTCTCATATATATCCTCATGACATATGAAAGGCGCTTGGGACCCACTCGCCTGAGGTGGGAAGCATCATGTAAAACAACAGTGAGCGCGAGAATAATATTGAGAGCGCTAGGGAATAATGTCATGCCACTCTTCTTTTTCCATGCGACACACGCCCTCGCCTCCCTCTTGGCTACCCTTATTGCACTCCGACCCTTGTACTCCACATCGTCTTTCTTGACTTGCAGGGCTTTTCCATACAACTTGAACTGGCATTTTCCCTGAGGCTGTTGCGTTAAACATTCTTTGCGTTTAAAGTCCTCTGCAGCTAATCAGTGCGTCCTGCCTCTGTTTTTCTATATCCACGTCTACCTGGTTTGTCACGTAGGACATAACCATTGACGACAAGTCGAGGGCCAAAAAGAAACGAGTCTGTGATCACTGCCGGTTGCTTCTATCCATTGCCAAAGTGCGATAGATATAATACCAGCTGGATCAGTTAGGCGCGCGGTGACCCACCCCCTATACTCCTGCTCAACTTCCCCTCCTCACCTACATATACGCATCATGTCCTCATCAACATCATCACACCAATCCAAGAACTTGGTGAACAGGATGGGCTCGCTCTTGGCTGTTGCTGGAGTAGCCGGCCTCGCCATACTGGGAGTCTCTTTGGCACCTTCCGCAGATGCTGCGATCTCCTTTGGCGCAGCTGTTGATTCCCCCGGATCGATCATCCTCGGTGGATTGTCAAGTATGGTGCCAAAACCTGTGAGCATGATGGATAAATACCTCGTTCCTGGCTTGATGAACTTCACATACATTAGCCTGGCTGTGCCCAAGTCCACACAGGTCGTTATTGGCATCAATGCTTCGCTGCTGAATCCTTTGGGTGCTATGGCGTTGCCCCTTGGACGCGTCGGTGTCGATATCCATCTCGACGACATGCTCCTGGCAAAAGTCACAACGACGGACCTGACGTTGCCTGCAGGTATCGGCCCATTGAACGTGACGGCAACCATAGACGTTGCAGATGGTAACACGAATCCGCTGCTCAAGGCTTCGATCAACAGACTGGTTACTGGATTTATTGGTGGCATAACTCCTACCGGACCACCATCAAAGCTCGTCCTTGACAATGTCACAATCTCGGGAAACCCCCTGGGCTTGGAACCCATCACGATCCCAACACAGCCGAGACCATCAGCCCCTTTGGTTGAAGCGCCTGGAAGTTCAACGGGGCCTCCAGTCTTTGGCCTGTCCGGTCTGTTTAACCCCGCCATAAACCTTACATGGCCAACGATCAACAAGGTCACGGCCAAGGCCCTCACCGGCGCCCAGCTGTCCGCTGGCGTGGGCTTCACCTGGAACAATCCTCTGAACGTTGGCTTGGATGTGCCTTATTTCTCTCTCGATATCGGGCTGAACGGTACCCGTGTATTCACGCTTTTCGTCAAGGACTTGTACCTTGCACCCGGTAACATGACTGCCGAGCCATTGGTTGATCTCCACTTCAACAACGAGCCTGAGGCTGCACATCAAGTTGGCGTGTTTGTCAGCGACTTCCTTGCAGGTGAGAAAGAACACCCATCGACCTGATGAAGCTACTATTGCTCACTTGATTTTGGAACTAAATTGTACAATTGACGTTGTCATATAGGAACCATCAACCATGTCGTCAACATTGGCAACATCACCTTTGGAGCCCCCGAGAACATGACAGGAACGGCTGTGATTCTCAACACCCTACTCGGCGATCTCAGTCTCAACTTGCCGCTTATGAATGTCAGCACCATCGCCATTCAGGACTTGGTCCTGGGATTCATCAAGCCTTACTTCCCCATCGACGTGGGTAAACTCGGTTCAGGCGTTGGACCTTCGTTGTTGAGCTACATCAAGTCCCTAGCTATCTCGACTGCCGCTGGTCATACCTTGCTGATTTCACCTCAGATTCAGCTGCCGCTGCCCTTCGCGGTTGACCTGAATGTCCCTTACTTTGCATTGGACATCAATCTCGACAACAACATGCTTGGTCAATTGTTCCTGGCAGATCTTGTGGGCAGCGGCTCCGGACGGGTCGACGTCTCTGTTGGCATTGGTATTGTGTTCACGGAGCCCAGCCCAGAGATCCCTCGCAAGATTGGGGAGATTGTCAACGCATTCACGACAGGTTCAAGCCTGGGCATCTCCGCAGGTGTGTCTAATATTGCCATTGGTCTGTCTCCAGCGGACGCTGTCAACACCCTGAATCTCGTCAATGTGGCACTTCCAATCTCAAGCGTCGTTACCGGCTCCCTCAACACTGGCAGTTTGATCTCGGATCTTTGGGCTCAAACCAACATCACCATTGCTCCCAATGTTATAACCGTGAAGGTTGGATCGCTGCTCGGCTTGTCGATCCATGAGGCTGCCATCGATGTTTTGCCCAACAACATGATCACTCTCGGCGTTAATTTGGATATGTTCCTGGGAATGCCCATCATCGCCAACATTGGCTACTTGGGTCTCAAGCTCGCCCTTGATGATGCCAACCTGGCTGGCATTGATTTGAACACGGGCTTGAACTATGGCGTAGGCTACGTCCAGATGAACGCTGGTGTCGCCATTTCCGTTGGCACAGGTCCAGAGATCAGTCGTAAGGTTGCAGACCTAGTGAATGCAGTCATTGCCAACCAGCCCGTCACTGCCGCCCTTGGCATTTCTGGCATTGTCCTCGGCGCCAGCTCCTCGGATACAATTAATGCGCTGTCCGAGATCGCACTTTCCCTCCCCTTGGGTGGGTTCTTGGGAGGCAATGGTAAGAATACTGTGGGTTTGCTCGCAGGTTGCAGTACACAGTTGCTTATATTTTGGTTGGGCGGCTAGTTAACAAGTCCTATTCTTCCTTTTCCAAACGTTGCAGCTCCTGCTCTGCCCACTGGTTTCTTGCAGAGGTTGCTGGCTCAGCTTGGTTTGTCTCTTACTGAATTGTCTCTGGCCACGATCCCCGGTGCCGGTCTTCAAGTTGGCGCCAAGGCTGCATTCTCGAATCCCATTCCTATCTCGCTCTCTGTTCCTTACATCGGAGGTAGCGGAGGTCTCGACCACATCGACATTCTCAGCCTTGGTCTCAACAACCTGGCTCTTATCCCCGGCTCGAATGCTTTGCAGGCCAAGGTCAACCTCAACTTCAACAATGGACAGGATGCCCAAGCCATTGTCGCAAAATTCGTCGGGGAACTGTTTGGTGGCCAGTTTGGCAACACGCCTGAGGCCATTACCGTCCACGACATTCGCTTTGGTGCATCGCCCACAGATTACTTTGACATCCTGTCCCAGATCGACGTTTCTATTCCCTCCAAGGATATCATTAATAAGCCGGTGGTCGACTTCATTTTGGCCAAGTTGGGCTTGAACTTGGATCAGCTGGCCAACGGCTTGCTGGGCAACTTGACGAACAACGTGGGCATCAGCGGAATTTCTGCTGATCTGAACAAGGCTCCCGTCATCGACTTGGGCGCGTCGGTCACTGTGAGAAACTTCTCACTGAACGCGGCGGTTAACATTGGCTACTTTGGCATTGACCTGGCGCTCGACAGCCACTCCTTGGCCCATGTCGACGTTCCCTCCATTACCATCGTGACCGCCAATAACGAGCTCACACTGTCGTTTAAGGCTTCAGCTACGGTTTACGAGAGCGCCGAGATCCAGACCGATGTTGCCAATTTGGTCAACTACTTTTTGGCCAACTCCACCGTGTCTCCAGTTCAAACCCTGGTGCTCTCCAAGCCCCTGCTCGGGGCCTCGATCTCGGACAATATCCAGACCTTCTCTCAAATTCAGTTGCCTATCGGTATGCCTCCCTTGCTGACCCTGGCTAAGGGCTATCTCAACCAATTCCTGGCTGGAGCCGGTGGAATCATGAACAATTTCGCCATCTCCGGACTCGTCATCGACGTGAACAGCCCTTCAGTCATCAGGGCTCAAGGCGGCATCTTGTTCAATGACTTCTCACTTCCAGCAGACATCAAACTGAACTATGTTGGAGCCTCGCTTGGACTGGATGCCACGCCTTTGGCGGATCTCACAGTTCCCTCGCTGACCCTAGCCTCCAGCAACAACGCGTTCTCGATCAACTTTGACGCCCTGATTGATGTCAAGCAGAGTAAAGACCTCAACGGCCAGATTACTCGCTTGGTCGGTGCGGTGCTCAATCCAGGACAGGTGACTCCTCCCACGAATGTAGTTGTCTACAACCCTGTATTCGGCGGTGACAAGGACCATCTTTTCCAGATTATCTCGCAGGTCAAGGTCAATATTGCCCTGGCTCCGATTCTGCAAGTAGCCAGCGCCCTTCTCAATGCGTTCTTGATGGCCCCCGGCGGTATTCTGTCTATGTTCGACTTCCGTTCCTTGGCTGTGGACCTAAACTCGCCCCAGACGATCGGTATTGATGCTGCTATGGCCATCAAGTACCTCAACCTCCCTGTAGAGCTCAGGCTCAACTACGTCGGCATCAACCTCGCTCTCGAGACCGCCGACTTGGCCAAAGTAGCCATTCCAAAGTTCACGCTCAAGCCCGATAATGGCAACCTGGCGATCACTGCTCATATTGATGCCGCGGTCCAGACCAGCGCTCAGCTCACGTCCGCCATCGCTGGTCTTATCAACGGTGTCCTCAACAACCAGACCAGTGCTGCTGTCAATGTCGTCTTTTCTGGGGCAGTCTTTGGTGGGTCTGCCAACAATGTTTTCACGATCTTGCAGGATGTTGTCGTGCCCTTCAACATTTCGCCCATCATCAAGATGATTGGCGGTATGCTCGGTGGTTCTGGGTCGCTTCTGAACGGTATCGGTCTCTCGGGTCTCGGCTTCAACTTGAACCAGGCACCCACCATCGGCATCGACGGCAGTGTTGCCATCCGCAACTTCACCTTGCCCATGCAGTTGAACGTTGGCTACTTTGGACTCGACATTGCTATCAACGATGTTCCTCTTGTTGGAGCGGATGTCACCAAGATCCAGTTTGGTTCCAACGGCGGCGACTTCACTGTCGGAGCGCACATCGATGCGAATTTGAAGGAGACGGATGCCTCCGAGACTTTGGTTGCTGGTTTTGTCAACGCTATCGTTGCAGGTCAGGTTCCTCAGGGTACCATCATGATCTCTGGTGTCGCCTTCGGTGCCAGCAAGGGCAACGTGTTCACGATCCTTCGAGATGTCAAGATCCCAATCGATATCTCCAAGATCCTCGCGATTCTCTTGCCGAAGGTGCCCACTCTCCCTGGAACGGGCGTGGGCTCGATCCTTGACAAGCTGGCGCTCGAGAACTTTGACATCAACTTCAAGAACCCTCCCAGAGTGGGTGCCGACATTGGCATTGCTTTGCTCGGCTATGTGTTTGATGCACAGTTGCAGCTCAACTATGTGGGCATCAATGCTTTCTTGGATGATGCTCCTCTGGCCAAGATCTCAGTGCCCGGTATTGGCCTTGTATCTGGCAATAACCAGATCGCGCTCAAGATCAACGCCCTCGCGGAATTATTAAGCGGAGATGCAGTCCAGACCAAGGTCGCAGCCATTGTGAACCAGATCATCGGTGGCGGTATCCCCCAGAACGTGAACCTGGTTGTCTCCAACATCGCTTTCGGAGGCAGCGAAAGTAACACGTTCCACATCCTCGACAAGGTCCGGGTCTCCGTCGCGCTTGCACCTATCATCCAGAAGCTGGTTGGTATCATCGGTGGAGGCGGTGGTGTTGGCGGCAACAGCACGCTTCCGTCTATTCCCTTCAGTATCAACAAGCTGGACATTGGCGCAGCTGGCGCCGATGAGCTCTCGGTTGCAGTCGGTGCCTCTATCGGGGGCATTGGTTCAAAGGTCTCAGTCGATTTGCCCTACGGTGGTCTCCAGGTCGCTGCTGCAGGTAACGGTTTCATTGCCCCAACGCTCAACAACTTCCAGCTCTCGAACGGCAACATTGCCTTGACCCTCAGCCTGCCGTTCTTACCTGCTGCCAAGAGCATTGTCGGATCACTCTCAACCCCCATCTCTCAGCTCTTGTTTACGATCGTCGGAACAGTTCCCGGCTCGGTGGTGGCCAACAACATCAAGTTTGGTGCGTCCGCGGGTCAGGCTTTCGACATCCTTGCCAAAGTCAGCATCGAGCTCCAGCTCAATGACATTTTCCAGAAGGCTCAGGCCTATATTAATGCCCACAACCCACTCCATATTAATGACTTAAACACGGTTCTGACACCGAGCGGTATCCAAGCGTCGCTGGCGGTGCCCGGCATTCCGCTAGCGGTTCCCTTCAAACTGAACTTCCCGATCTCCCTCTCTGGTTACTACAAGGGCCAGGCTTTCATGGCGATCCAGGCCACCTCCATGTCCCTGGGTCAGTCGCCTTGGGCCTTGGGAACTACCATCAACCCTATCATGCCAGAATTCAAGACGGCGATCAATGGCATCCTTCCCAATGCCCTCCAGTGGAAGAACGTGCTCCTGGACGTTACTTTGGGTGGTGTCACCCTCGGATCGTTCACGACCTTCCAGGGTCTGATCATCTCGCCACCCGAGGTCACGCTCTGGTCCCCGATCAAGGTCGACCAGTTCAAGCTGCACCTTGTGCCCTTGGGCATGGACTTTACTGCGTCGTTCGTCAACCGAGGCCCCATGCAGGTGGATGTGGGCTCGGTGGATGTCATGATCAAACAAGGATCGACCGATGTTATCGAGATCCAGAATCTGGGAGGACCCATTCACTTGTACAACGGCAACCAGAACGGCGGCAACAACGCGATCCCGTTGAACGGCTCTCTCAAGTTCAACTTCCTTGAGTTCTTCAAGATCATCTTTGCCCTGTTGAACCCAGCGGACAACTTCCAGTTTGTGTTCTCGATGAAGACATCCAGTGGCCAGCCCATGCCTTGGTTGCAGGATGCGTTGAATGATGTGCCCGCGGTGATCTTTAAGAACTTGCTGCCGATTATTGGCAAGGCCCTGCAGAATATCCAATTTGGACTGGGTGGGTCAGACCCCTCTCTTCCAGCCCCAAGCCCAACCTCGACCCCAACCTCGACTCCATCGTTGGCTCCAACTGCAGTCCCTGCTCCAACCTCAATCCCAACTCCAGGAACAAACGGAACGATTTTTTGAACGAGAAAAAAAAATAGCATCTCTATTTAAATAATCATTTGTCTCTTCCACCTTACAATAATGTACATGTCCTTGTTCATCGATTGCACGGCAATAAGGTGGAGGTTCTTTTACTGGTGTTGTTGAGGCATGTTCCGATAATTCCATACGAGCACGCGATTTGTCCAGTCACTCGCCACAATCATGCTCAGGTCCTGAGAAAGCGCAACGTCTCGCAAAAGTTGTGTCGAGTCGGCGTGTGTTATGATCTACAAAAGAGCAGATAATTAAAAGAAGCAGGCATACCACCCCGTTGTTAGAACCAATAGTTTGCCCACTTACAGGTTCATGCCGTCTTTCGGCACAAAGTACGAAAAAAACTTACCCTTGATGGCTTTTGAGCGATAATGTCGCCATCCTTGGACATTTTTGGCTTGCGGGATAAGTCATAGAGAACAATCTTGCCATCAGTTGACCCACCCACCAGAACACTGTCTCGCCGGCCTTCCAAACTCTTTGCTTTGGAACCCTTCCCGCCGACTTTGCTCTTTGTGAGTTCTGTAGCAATGTTCTCTGCAACTGTAAACTTGGTCCAGCTCTCTGTGATGCACCAGTCGAGAATGGTTTTAAGCGCTGCATCCGTGTCAGTGCTCTGATTGGCCTCCCACACAAGAATCTCACCCTGACAGCTCTCTCGAGACGCGAATACAAATTCTCCAGCGTTGGTATCCAGATTCTCGTCATCGGGTGCAGCAGTAGTTGCCTTGGCTTTGCCTCTTTTTTGTGTTTTGCTGGGTTTGTTGCCCTTTTTCTTGTTGGCTGCTCGATGGCTTGCGATGGCCGTGTACGACTTTTCAGAAAAATGCGGGATATAAATGATATCGTCAATGGAGGACTCGTGCCACTCCTGGGAGCATGGGTATAATTTGTCCGGCTTGATCCTCAAGGACGTCTTCTTCTCTGCGTTGGTTCTCGGTTCAAGGTCCTTGCTCAGCTGGAACAGGTCGTATTGCGCCATCATACCCAACTCTGTACCGGCGATCAGGTATTTCTCGGAAACACCTATTGCAGTCACCGAGGAGTTGTCCAGACCATCAAAAGTGGCAAGGCAGCTAAAGAAGAGAAAGGATATGATAACCTAGTCAGTCAGGACCCTCCGATGCGCTGTTCCTCGTCCATCATGGTTCTACTGCTTTTCGACCCACCATGCTTCTGAGTCATATCCAGTGAGCGATCCAATATCCCAGAGGCGGACTGTCCCATCCATCGAGGCACCTGCAGTGAAAATAACCAGTTGTTTGTAAGAATACGCAGCATCTCACAATCGCCACGGCGCAGAGTGAAATCGTGTAGGTCGCCAATTATCGGCGCCACTTACTGAACAGCCAGCGAGGGTTGGTAAGCGAAAATTTTAGCCGCACGATGGCCTCTGTATGTCCATGTAAGTACTTGTAGCATGTGTTCTGAAGTGGATTGATCAGCTTGATGCTGCCCAAACGGCCTATCGATAGCAGGACGGTCCATGAAATGGTTAAGACGACTTGAGAACTACATAGTGCTTCTTTCCTACACACAAAATTGTTGGAGGTGGTCGTGATTGTTACCTGCGGCTGCCAGGACGTTGGATCGTTCGCGCCTTTTATCCGTATCAGTTCGACTCTCGGATTCACCTTCTTCCTGTCCGTCATCATCATGATCCAATGTAGTCCATGCTAGACACATGAACGCCTCCTCTTCCACATGGCTGTACTTAGCCATTACCCTGCCCAGACGACAGTCGATCAAGCACACGGTATTTCCTCCACAAGTTGCGGCAATGCTGCTGCTCTTCTCGGACTGACGTAGTGTCTCTTTTGCAAGCTGACGGCGCCTCTCCAGTCTGGCTACTTTCTCTTCATCGTCCTCCGAGTCTGGTTCTGAATGATCGTCTGCTGCCGGTCCGTTCGCGATTAGCGCAGGCGTTGGCTGAAAGGCGACCGACCAAACATCCGTTTCAGTCTCATCCTGTCCGTCGTGAGTGCTTCGGGAATGCGCGCGCAAAATGTGCTCCAGAAAATGGCCTTCCGACTGATCGATATCCATGGTACCTTTCTTATTAGAGCGTGCCCTTTTGCCATCTATAGCATCGTCAACGTAAAAGCACTTGATGATTAAAAGTCTTGCACGGCTTGAATATTCGTTCCATTCAGCAAATAAGTTCCTCAATGCGGCCATTTACCAAGGAGATGTGGGTACATCCAGGAGACATGCTTCAGTTTGGAAACCTCGGTATCGCTCTCGTCATTTGCGAGCTCTGTAGGTCCAACAAATTCCGGTTGGCGTTCATGATCTCCTGTATACTCTGTATCCAATTCGCTATCGATTTCAGCTACAGAAGCAGTGGAGCCAGGCTTTGCCTTCGCATTACGCTTCCGCACAGTAGTCTTTTCTAGAGGCTTCACTTTTGCACCTGAGGCGGCGGTTTGACTGGAGGTGCTTGTCCCCGCGCTCCTCTGAGAAGTCCTTGGGGAGGAAGAGATAGAAGACGTTGGTTTTGATTTTGAAGCCGGTGGGTGGGCGCTGCTGCAGTTGCTACTGACATCCGTCACCTCCGCGAGTCGTTTAGAGGTTCTTGTTGAAGGGACTGTCGCTGTGGGAGGAACTGTTCCCGCGCGAGATGTTGTCCGAGAAGTTAATTCGTAACGGGTCGATCGCGTCGTCTTTTTCACGAGAACTGCCGTCCTCTTTGGTTCCCGCCGCGTGTTGTCCTCATCGCTCGACTCGGATGAGCTTTGGATGATGGTGCGTTTCCGTGGTGGAGGCATGTGGACTAAGTGGATGGGAGAAAACGATCAACAAACGAACGCAGTGATCTTATTGTTTTATTTCAGTCGTCACAGGCTCAGCGTTCTACGGCCAAATCCAGCGGTTGGAAGACCTAGTATGAAAGAGGCGAGAGTTGAACTTTAACAGAATAGAAACTATCGCATGGCGACACTTGTTTTGGACTGGCTCAGATACTCACTTGACTTTCAACTTCAGCGTTAGGATCTCAAAAGCTCGCATCACCAGCCAGCCCGATGCTCGATGCTCCTTGTTGAACTCCACGGCCGCGCCATCATCCTCCAAGATGTTGCAGCGACGGATACTCTGAATGTTGAGCTCACTAAAGTGACCGGAGCATGGTATCAAAAAGACGTAAGCGCAATGCTAGGCTGTCATGGTTCAAGGCATAGCCTTCCACTTGGCTACTAACCTCTTCAATTTAAACATGGCTCGCCCACCAAAGGCTTCGTACAGTCGTACGATGATGTCGTCAGAATCCTCAGCCCGCTTGACAGTGTCCAGAATTACATTCCTGGCTCCCTCAATCTCAAAAAGCGAGACTGGTTTGTGTGCTGTCAATGCACCTTGGGCAACAGGCCTGCATGTTTTGCAGGAGCGTGATCACCATGTTAGTCTTCGAGGCACCTAGAGACTAAACATCATTTGCACTTTGCGACCTCTCTCTGAACGGTACCTGACAATCACAGGAACATTGAATTGATACGACTCGCGGACAACATTGGACTCATGGAACGTCCCCTTGTGTGGGTAAACCGCAAAAGAAAACTCGTGGCGTCCAATATCGCAATTGGCATCCGGGGCCTTGGGAGAGCGCAGAAGCGACAGGCGCATGACATTTCCATGACAGGAGTACCCGTACTTGCTGTCATTCAAGAGAGCTACTCCATAGCCGTGCTCAGAGAGGTCTGCAAATTTGTGACCACAGACTTCAAACTTGGCAAAGTCATGGCTGGTGTTGTACGTCGTAGGACGCTGAATGACGCCGAATTGCGAGTCGTACGTAGCGGTATCCGAGTGAATGTCCCACATGAACTCGACTTTCTGTAACACCAGTGAAGTAGTGTGTTAGAACTGTAGTGATCAAGGTCTGCTTTAACAACAACAAGCGGTATCCCATTACCAGCAGGGTACGACCCTCATTCCACTCGACCGTCGTCTGGAAGTCCAAACGCGGAGAATCGGCCGTCAATACGATTTTCTGCACCGCAGTGCTAGTCTTGCTAAGGGCATGCTCGACTATAATGGTCGCCCGCAGTGGGCCTACTTCGCCGATCCTGGCTCGTCCCGGTCCTGCATCCTTACCGGTGTTGAGGTGGTATATTTCTACGTCCCATGCCTCCCAATATAATGGTACGTCGCCGTAGAGTTGCAACTTGTTCCCAGCCTGACCCTCTGGAATCAACTCACGAATCTCATTCTTGTCGAAAAGGCTGATCAAATGTCCACGCTGGTTGAATTTAGCAATGATTTGGTCGTTCTCTAGAATGAGATCCTTGTCCTGACCGTAGGCTATGCAATCAATCAAAGGCATACTATTTAGACGATTGCAACGAAAGAACTGTTTTACGTCATGAGTGCTCTCTTTACCTTTCACTCTTTGATCGGCGACCTTAGAGTCTACCTTCGAGTCAGAGATATACTGGTAACCAAACGCGCCTTGTTCGACTGTGATTGAGAACGAGAAAACCGTATTAGCAAGACTTAGACCATTCTAAGAGTCCTTGGTGACAAATCGGTCTTGCATGGATCTCGAGATACCTCTCACATAGCCACTGTTTTTCTCGGCAGAATACTGCTGAAGTCCGTCACCAGTTTGCGCAGGAATTTCGATGATCTCGGATCGAGTCCAGCCTAGAGTATTGAGAGCAACGTAGGACGCGCTCTCTCCTGGCACCACAGTCGACTGATACAAACACTGGATTCCATCATCTAAAAGACAGCGAGCTATAATACACAAGTACATATATACATGTACAGTCAACATCCGCCGGGCACCTTCAAGAGCGACAGCAACCATTCATGCAAGAGCAGATGCATACCTTTCGCCTCCATCTTCTTGTAAATCGCACGGGCGTCAACACTTGCCATTTCAATACACGAACCAGGGAGAACATCATGGAATTGGTTCCTGAGTAGCAGAGTGTATGGTAGATATGTCAATGCTGAAATCCATCACAGTGGTGTCATCTCAAGACATATCTTCTCAACTTACAACAACAGGTCCTTCCATAACAAATCAAGATCAGCCTTGGGATATTTGTAGTCGTGCCCGCGCCCCAGGCACAATGTCGACACTATCTCAATATCCCGCAGCAGAAACTCGAGCTTTCGATTGTAACGCTTAATCGCAGCCTGCGAAGTGTAAGTTCCTCGATGCAGCTCAAAGTACTATCGCAAGACGTAACGTTTATCGGAGCGAAGAAGAGTTATCGTCAAAGCTCAAGCCCGGCATACAAGCACAACACTTGGTATTCAAAGTAAGATCGTCTCTCAAACTTACGAGCTCGCCTTTCCACTCCTGCAGTCCTTCAGCCTCCTTTTCAACACTTTCAAAGAAGGCTTCAGCACCGCCCATCTCGCAGCGAGGAAGACCATCCTGCAATGAGAGTGTAAGAGATGAGTGGGACAAACGGTTAGCCTACGGTCATTTCC
Source organism: Mortierella alpina (assembly GCA_029449245.1). Taxonomy (NCBI): domain Eukaryota; kingdom Fungi; phylum Mortierellomycota; class Mortierellomycetes; order Mortierellales; family Mortierellaceae; genus Mortierella; species Mortierella alpina. Next base: position 1,264,960 of record JANATF010000001.1, on the reverse strand, counting down.
TCACAAGAGTTCGACATGAGCGCCTAAGGAAGCCATTTGCTTTACAATGTCCTTCATGCGTCTAAGACGCTCGAGCATGGCCCTCTGAGGTCCTCCACCGCCATCACCGTTTCCGTAAGGCAGAAGACTCTGGTTACTGAATGCCAAATCACGATTATTCTTGATACTATGAACAATGGCGAGTCGTGTCACCACAAAAGAAGGAAGGTCAGTCTCGCGCATGGTAACTCCCTGGCGTAGAGTGCGTCAGTAGGGGTTCATCGTCTTACCTGCGAACCATATCGCCGACATCCGCCTGGGCCGTGTAGCTATAATTCAATGTCAATGTCAATTTGTTACTTAAGTGTCCGCGGAATCTATAGTGAATGCGGCTTTGAACTCCTATCCGCTTACGTCTCACATGGCGCCATGTGTGTTAAAACTTTGGTGCCGTCCAGTCCTACCCAGGTGAACGTCGTGTTCGGGAACTATATAAACAAGAGGCATCAGTCCCATTCGATCTTCCTATCACGCAACGAACGTATAGGGTTATACTACTCATACCTTGTTGATGTTGTTCCACGACAGCTTTTGAGTGAAGAAATACTGTGCTCCGGCTTCCTTCAGAATTTGTGGCAACTATGTCAGAGTTCATCTCATTGTTAAACATTGATCATATATGTCACAACAAATAGCATGAGGCATCACCCGGCAACCCACCTGCGCCGAATATCCAAAGGTATCAGGCAACCAAAACACCTTGCATCGAGCTCCAAAGTTTTTCTCGTAGAAACGTTGTCCGTATAGGAATTGGCGGCAAAGAGCCTCGCCACTGGGCATATTGCAGTCCATCTCGACCCACGTGGCGCCAATGACCTGGAAACGGCCCTTCTTTGATGCTTGCTGGATCTCTTTAAAGAGCTTGGGATAGTCCTGCGAAAGCCATTCCAACTGCTGTGCCTGAGAGCACACAAAAACATACTCAGGATAGTCTTCGATTAATCGCAGCTGCGTTGACCAACTTCGAGCGGTCTTGCGGCGCGTCTCAGCGTACGGCCTAGCATTTGACTTATGTTAGATGGGACAAGAAGTTTGCGTGGCAATAATGACGCGCCTCTGCTTACCATAGCCAGGCTGTGTCAATATGACTGTACGTGGAGTATGAGAACGTATAAAAAGCGCGTTGTAAGAATTGCAGTAGATCGGAGATAGTTAACGTTTTGAAGGCATCGAACGAGCGTTTACCAGTTTCCCACGGCCGTGACGCGATGCACCTGTGGAGCGGCTTTCTTTGAAAGAAAGGCTCCCGTGATTTGAAGGCACTTCTGTAGAGTACCCTCAACATCGTGCAAGTCGTAGCTGTCAACTACCTGGTTGCAGACGTAAAGTGTCTCCTGAGCACGCGCAGATTCGTTGGGGAGCTCGTTAGCCATGCCTACGATAATCTGCATATCGTAAAATAGCTTCCAAGCAGTCTTGTTGGGCACTGCGATTTCGACTGTATCGTACGTTCACAGTGTGATAGCGTAGGTTAGCGACACGGTGGAAGTCAATGAAGAATGGAGAGCCAATGTTTATAACAGAGCTTGGGCTGACCTTTAGAGAGTTCAAAAAACCTGTTCTCATCGGGTGGATTGATCTGTCCATTTTTGCCTGTGCCAAACATGCCATTGCAGGCCATTTCAACGAGAAGCTCGACTGTCTCCCCGCCTTTGGCTTTTCTCAAAAGGGAGTACTCCACACGTCGATCGTTCCCCCCTGTGTGAAAGGAATGCAAAGCATGACTGCATTAGACGGATAACAGGAGATCCGAGCGCTCAAGGTTATTGACGAACTAACATACTGTCGCCGGTCAAGCCTTGTCGAGGCACACCCTCCACGGACCATATCATAGCCTCGCTGTTGGAATCCCAAAGCAGCTCGACCTGCTCACCCGCCCATTCCTTTGGCACTTTGATTTTCAGTCTAAACCAGTGGGTGCTCTAAGAAGACAACCAAACATGGTACAGTTAGAGAGTGAGTGAAGTTTGTCCATCGAGATACGTAACGGGTGTATTATACCCAGCTGGGTCCAAACTGGGTTCCAGTGGATGTGGGCTTGAAGGTCTGTTTCACCGCTTCGTCGAAAGTGATGCGCTTGAGGTCAGGCACCGAGTAGACAGAGAGCTCTATAGCCTCGGAGGATCGCTTGGAGTAGAGCTGCGAGTAAAGATTGATATCACTGAAAAAGTCTTCCGAGCTGAACTTGGCTGCCCTGTCGACGGTAATGGACCGCAGGAATCTGGGTTGTGCTGTAAGAGTTGCCATGGTAATGCGTGCTCGTGAGTTTGTAATCACAGGGTAAGTGTTCAGTTGTGAAATGGGGAGGTCATTCAAGAGAGGCAGCGCCGCACATGGTTGGCCCTCTGTAGGCTCTTTCGCCTGTCACGTCTTGAGGCGCTTCTCACGCCCACACACATTTCACGCTGACACTGCTGACACTAGGACAAATCGGGCATGGAGAAAGGTCTGAGCGCACTTGACATAAACCACGGAGTCAACCTATGCAGTGGGATCCAGCCTAGTGGTAGTCAGCCCCCACCTTTGATGACATGAATCCTTCATCACATTTTTCTCTGAATACCTCCATTCCTGAAAGCTCCAGGTGTCCTCTTGCGGTGCCCATAAAGGTCGGCACGTTGACTATTGGACACGCCGACCCAGAGGGTCTCGGTGTTGTGGCGATCAACGCCGGCCAATCGCGCGATGGATGTGCACAAACACGGCCAAGACGGGCCCAATGCCACATCGATGCCCATACAGGCCACGACACAGGAGCGGACTGTCTTGGGTCACACACCAGCCGGTTATTGCTCCTAAGCCAGGTGCAGCGCAGATTTGCCCGAGTATCTGGTTGGTGCTGCCGTGTGTCAGCGTTCTTTACCCCTCTTTTCTCCCTGGTTCCCCGGCCCACTTCCTACAGCCTCGCACTTCTCTTTGTTCACTTCTTCTCGCCATCCCACTTCGTACAGTCTCGCACTTCTCTTGTCTTCACTTCTTTCTACACTCCATCCCCCTTCGTACAGCTTCACACCTCTTGTGTCCAATCTCACAAGGCCAACGTCGCAGGCCAACTTCGCTTATTTTATCCAACTTCGCCTATTTTATCCACCTTCCACAATACTTTATATCTCACTACAAGATGTCTGACACTACTATGAGAATCTATCATGAGGACCTTATCTTGGAGCAGTCTCTAAACAAGCCAAAAGTCTCGCTCGCTCATCTGGAAGAGCAACAGTCTTGGAGCTGGTTCACGATCCGCACGCTCGTCACCTCTGGTACAGGGTTCTTCACTGATGCCTACGATGTGTTTATCATCAACCTGGTTGTACCCATGCTCGGGTACGTCTACTTCAAAGACAATGGAAACCACCTACCTCCTGCTACCGAGGGTGCTCTTAAAGGCATGGCCTCGTTCGGAACACTTGTCGGACAACTTGTCTTCGGTTACCTAGGAGACGCTTATGGCCGCAAAAAGATTTACGGGCTAGAGTTGTTGGTCATCATTGTTGGAACGCTCTGTTGCGCTATGGCCGGATCAAATGCCAAAGGCGCCAGCGTCATCCAGTATCTCACCTTTTGGCGCTTCATTCTTGGCTTTGGTATCGGTGGAGACTATCCTATGTCGGCCACTGTCACATCCGAGTGGGCTTCAGCTGAGCGGCGTGGCCAGCTCATGTCGATCATCTTTTCGATGCAAGGCATTGGCAATTTGATGGCTTCTGTGGTCACTTTGGTGGTTCTTGCGTGCTTCAAGTCTGCTATCATCTCCGATGTCAACTATCTTGACATTGTTTGGCGTATTTGCATTGGCGTCGGATGCATCCCCGCTGTATCCACTGTCTACTTACGCCTGACCATGCCAGAGTCACCCCGCTATGCCATGGATGTCGAAAACGATGTCGAGAAGGCTAATGATGCTGTTGCTCGTGCCACCGCATACCAAGTCGACTCAGAAGCTGCCGCTACTGCCGAAGAGATTCTTGCCAACCAGACTGCTGTTGCGAATGCCAAGGCCAGCCGCAACCACAACCGCGCCTTCAGGGAGTACTTTTCGCGATGGGAGAATCTCAAGATTCTTATTGGCACATCTATGACTTGGTTCCTGCTCGATATCGCCTTCTATGGCATTTCGCTCAATCAGTCGTACGTCCTCAACGCCATGGGCTTTACGGGTGACGGCACTCCCTTCAACAATCTCTGGAGGACAACGCTCGGCAATCTCACGGTCGCCTGCCTAGGCTTTGTGCCTGGGTACTGGTTCACAGTCTTTTTGATCGAGAGGATGGGCCGTAAGACGATTCAGTTTATGGGCTTTGGCATGCTGACGATCCTTTTTGTGATCCTTTCTACGGCTTTTCACCAACTCCGGCAGATCGTGCCTCTGTTCATCGCCATCTTTACACTTGCCCAGTTCTTTTTCAATTTTGGCCCCAACACGACCACGTTTGTTGTTCCTGGCGAGGTCTTTCCAACCCGAGTGCGAGCGACCGCTCATGGTATTTCGGCAGCATCTGGCAAGTTGGGCGCGATCTTGGCGACGTTTGGGTTCAACAAGCTGGTGGAAATCGGAGGCAAGCCTGGTGAGCATGCGTTCCTGCCCGAAGTGCTAGGCATCTTTGCTGCCATCATGGCTCTTGGGTTCCTGTTTACCTTTCTCATCCCAGAGACCAAAGGGATGTCTCTCGAGGAGATTGAGCATCGTGGTAACATCAAGGCCAACGGTGAACCTATTGTCACACCAACTCTCGCACCAGAGGTTCTTCATCCACATGTAGATTAAGAATCTCGCGTTTCCTCCCACTTTTTTCTGTTCAGTCCGGGTCCCCTATTTCCCCATTTTTGCAGTTATTTCACTCCCACCTCGCCTTCGTTGTTCAAAGAGCGACATGTATATACAGCAGCTGCATGATAAATAAGTTCATATGTTCAGCATAAAGTCTATATTGATGTTGTGCCTCCAGCGCTTTGGACGCGTTAGCCGGGTACGATTGAGCGAAACTCAAAAATACGGCCAGGGACAGCACCAACAACAGCGTAAGCAAACAAACAAACACACAAACACACAAACACACAAACATCTGGCTCCTATGTGGGACAGGGGGCCCTATTGAGGGTAGTATCGAAGCTCAAGCTACCGTACCTTGCAACCCCACTGTGCTGCGCGCACCCTGCCTTGTGGGGAGTGAGAGGGGGAGCACGAAAGGCAAAGAAAAGGCAGCAAGGAAAAAAATTTTCGCCCACAGGTTGTGATTTGATGCTCTGCCTGTTCGCCCAGACTCTTTGTATTTTGCATTGCTCTTCAGCCTCTTGTTGGTTTCCATCCTCCAGTTGCCCATCCCACCCGTGCCTGCACAGCTCCAACTCTTTTCTTGCGTCGACCCGCCTCCCTGCTCCTTCGTTGTCCTTTGTCCTGTTCCCCCCCTTTGCTCTCTGTGCAACGCGCATATTCCGTCCATTCGTCGTCGCCTGTGGCCTTTACGTCCACTTTCTCGGGACTCGTCAGACCCCCTTCTGCTGCATCTCAATTCCTCTTTGCTTGTCCTGTTTTGTTGTCCCTTATTCGTTCTCCTTGTCCCCCTCCGTCCCATCCACTTCATCCGCCGCAGCTGGCAGTGTTGCATCGCTTGCTTTCAAAACCGCCTCTTTACTTGCCTGATCCATCTCAGAAACAACGTACTTGTCTCTCCTTCTCTCTCCCCTCGCTCTCTCTCTCTTTTCACTAGTGTTTGTGTGAATCGTTTTTTTTGGTTCCTTCTCCCGCGCACTGTTCTCTCGTGTCTTGCTGTCTTGCTGCATTCAAGTGTGCGCTAGTCCCATCAACAACCGTTCTTTTTTACGTATACGCATTCGTCCCACTCTCGTAACTGTTGTCTCGCTTATTGTCTGTACAATGCATACCCTGGACCTGTCTGTTCACCCCGTCACCTCGACGCTCAAGATGCTCGCCAGCCTATTGGAGCGCATCACGACTGCAAACGACAAGATCAAGCAGGCTCTACCGGAGCCAGAGTCGCCCCTGGTGATGACTCCAGCCCAGCATCAGATCCACACGTCGTTCACACGTTTCCATGCGCGGTCGATTCCATCCATCAGCATCAACGCTTATCTGACACGTATCCTCAAATATTGCCCCTGTGCCAACGAGTGCTTCCTCAGTCTATTGGTCTATTTTGACAGGATGGCCAGGAACGTGGAGGAGATCACAGGAGGCGAAGGCCGGCAGTTCTCGATCGATAGTTACAATATCCATCGACTCATCATTGCCGGGATCATGGTATCTGCAAAGTACTTTTCCGACGTCTTCTTCACAAACTCGCGTTATGCCAAGGTAAAACACAAAACTGCGAGCAATATGCTGAACCATTAGGCCATGTTCGATGCATGCGAGAGCTTGATGGGACTTGGGAAAGCAGGATTGTTATCAGTGCAAGTGATTAGCTAAGAGCAAAAGAAGAAAAAAGGCGATATCACGATGTCTGCCTACACATAGGCGCTGCATGCAAAGTACATCTCTTGCAGCTCAAAAAGATTAACTGCATAGAGACCAGCTGGGTGCCGAAATCTCTCGGGAAACCTGCTTGAGGAGGAAGCAGCGGTCATTGTCGGTAGTCGGCACTCTGTATATCTAACGAAAGAGGTGTTTTTCTCGGTATGCTTGCTTAGGTCGGAGGTTTGCCTGTATCAGAGCTCAATCAGCTGGAGGTTGAGTTTTTGACACTCAACAATTTTGCTCTCGCCATATCGATTGAAGAGCTACAGACATACGGCGACCAGCTGATGAAACACTGGATGTGCGAGGAGGTTGCCAACAGAGATCCAGAAGATGACACGTCCGCGCCGGGTGTACCGGCGGCATTGGCGCCTGCATCAGAAAGCTTTGATCAGCATGATGGGGAGGCATCGAAGGAAGCCCGGGATCAGAGCGAGCACCAACACCACGACTCTCGGCATGATGTGTCGCGGACGCAACATGACAGCCACCATCAACAGTACGAGACCGGTCGGAGGGAGGCCAGGCAGGACACAAACCATGATTATAGATCGACTTTGCCGAGGCAAGATTACAGGCAGAACACGTCAAGCGAGTCTCGCCACGACCACCGACGGGAGCATAGGCAGGATCAGAGGGACTACAGGCAAGAGTATCAGCACCCGTCGCAGTCGCAGCAACATCACCATCACCACACGAACGGCAGTAGCAGCGGGCGCCACCATGGACATGGACACGATTCTGATCGTAGTGCAGACAAGGGTAGATATCACACCCCTCAGCAAGTCCCTATCACACCCACGGAAATGACCCATGCAACCAGCAGACTTGCTGCCCCCTCGCCTATCCACTAAATAAAAACGCCCTGTCAAAAAAAAAAAAAGTGACGTGCCCTTTTCCATATTGAGCTGTGGCCGCGCAATGCAAGGCGCGTTGCAACTCTTTCCAGCTCACTATCCCATTAACTCACACCACACCCCGCCGTTGATTCCATACCCACAGTACCTATATTAACTAAACAAACAGGCCAAACTACAGCTATGGCACCACCAAAAGAGAACTGGGAGAAATGTAATATTCACTGCGACTTCTGCCTTGATTCAGCACCTTTCATGCCCAGAAAGAAGTTTTTTTTCATGCGGCAAGCTAACAGGCACATTACACTCTTCGCCATGCCTAGATGACAAGCCTACGGATGACAAGGATATCGAGAACATTGTGGCACTGGACGAAGGTGACATTGCGTTGCTGAAGACATACGTAGGTCACCTGTTTTGCTTCTCAGTTTGATAGACACTGCCCCCTGAAGCAAAGAGTCCTTGTGCTGCTGCCTTGCCATGCGTACTAATAGACCTCTGTGGGTGGAGGGATATAATAGGGCCAAGGACCGTATGCAAAGGATCTGAAGAAACTGGAAAACGATATCAGGGATGCACAGAAACGTGTGAATGAAAAGATTGGCGTGAAGGAATCGGACACAGGATTGGCTCCACCCGCTCTTTGGGATATTCCAGCAGACAAACAACGCATGGGAGAAGAACAACCATTGCAGGTAACGGTGCTGCCTATGGTTTCTTCATCGATTGAGAGAACACTACCCAGGACTTCGCGGATCATACATATCAGACTGATAATGTATGTCTCTCATTATCACTTCTTAGGTGGCTCGATGCACAAAAATCATTGAGGCCGTGGGCGATGAGCCAGCAAAATATGTGATCAATGTCAAACAGATTGCCAAGTTTGTTGTTGGTCTTGGCGAGAAGGTCTCGCCTACAGATATTGACGAGGGCATTCGTGTCGGGTAAGGAACGAGATCCTTGCAGTCGACTGGATGTACGGTGTGGGGAACAAAGGAGGCTCTCGTCTTGACCATCTCATTTGTCTTTTGTTCTTGTCATCATGACATTAGAGTGGATCGCACGAAATACCATATCCAGATCCCACTGCCACCCAAGATCGATGCCTCTGTGACGATGATGCAGGTCGAGGAGAAGCCAGATGTGACCTATAGTGATGTAGGAGGATGCAAGGAGCAGATCGAAAAGCTGAGAGAGGTCGTGGAGTTGCCACTGCTGCAGCCTGAGCGGTTCGTGAACTTGGGCATCGATCCGCCCAAGGGAGTCTTGCTTTACGGTCCTCCTGGAACTGGAAAGACTTTATGTGCTCGTGCAGCCGCTAATCGTACGGACGCTACATTCATTCGTGTCATCGGGTCTGAGTTGGTACAAAAGTAAGTCTGGCCAGTGGAACCTGTCAAGTTGATCCTGTGAATAGAACAACACTGGACTGACATTTTCATGTTAACTCTAGGTATATTGGAGAGGGTGCTCGAATGGTGAGAGAGCTGTTTGAGATGGCTAAGACCAAGAAGGCGTGCATCATCTTCTTCGACGAGGTTGATGCCATTGGTGGTGCACGTTTCGATGATGGTGCAGGAGGTGATAACGAAGTTCAGCGAACCATGTTGGAGTTGATTAACCAGCTGGATGGATTCGACTCTCGCGGAAACATCAAGGTCCTGATGGCGACCAACAGACCCGATACCCTTGATCCTGCATTGCTCCGACCTGGACGCCTGGACCGGAAAGTCGAGTTCTCACTCCCGGACCTTGAGGGACGAGCTCATATTTTGAAGATCCATGCCCGATCGATGAGTGTGGAGCGCGACATTCGCTACGAGCTGATCGCCCGGTTGTGTCCCAACAGCACAGGAGCCGAACTGCGGTCAGTGTGCACGGAGGCGGGGATGTTTGCGATTCGCGCGAGGAGAAAGGTTGCGACGGAGAAGGATTTCTTGGAAGCTGTTAACAAGGTCATCAAGTCGTATGCCAAGTTCAGCTCCACGCCAAAGTACATGAGCTACAACTAGAATATCTGTTTAATGTCCGTTTCCAACTGTCCACCAAATTTGCAGCGACGCACAAACACAAAAAACACAAATAAAAAAAAAAAAAGTTCCATAGCTTTCCTTTGCTTCTCAACCAAACTGCCTTCCCTCTTACCACAACTCCACACCACCTTTGCACTTCACACACCCCAGTCATGACAGACGACGGCATCAGGAGAACAAAAACTGGCATCCCATTGCCTGGGCCAGACAGGCCGAGCCGTCCTGATTGGGCATTGGACGAAACAAACTTACACAAGTCCATGGACGCCGTCCCCCTGTTCATGAATTCCTTGCCAGAGGACGCCGGCGACAACCCATTGATTCAGGCCCTTCAGGACTTGGCCTATGATGGAACGCCAGAAGGTAAACGCAACTTGAGAGGATGCATTGTGAGACCCTGCATTCAACTGCGGCCCTTGCATCTGTCACCAAGTGTTCACCTGCAGCCAGCTTAATACTTATTCCCGTTGTTGTCGTTGTTGTCGCTATCGTTCGTAGAGGTGGCAGAGAACTTCAAGAATCAAGGGAACGACTGCTTCAAGCAGGGCAAGAAGTTTTACAAGGATGCACTCCTGTTTTATACCAATGGACTGGAAGTCTTTTGCAAGGACGATAAGCTGAACGAGACACTTTATGTCAACAGAGCTGCCTGCAACCTCCATTTCGGTAAGACCGTTAGACCGTTCCTCAGTATTGAAGAGTGGCTGATGATGGGTCAGGAAACATGGCTCATGGTACTTATGCCTACTTTCCTGTGTTGTAGGCAACTATCGTATGGTGTTGACGGACTGCGCCCACGCTTTGAAGCTGAACCAAAAGAATGTCAAGGCTCTTTTCCGTTCAGCGAAGGCTCTATATGCCTTGGAAATGTACAAAGAGGCTATCGACTGCTGCGAGCACGCCTTGAACGCTGATCCCGATAACCAACCGGTCAAGGACGAGAAGGCTAAAATTCAGGCAGAGTTTGACCGCAAGGAGAAGATCAGGCTGGAGAAGGAGCTTCGGGAACAAAAGATTCGGGAAAAGAAGATGATGATTGAGAAGGCTTTGGAGAAGCGCAAGATCCGGACTGCGGCCACGCCAGGATTCAAGCCCGATCACCCACATGAGCTTCAGTTGGACCAGGACCTGGATCAGTTGACTGTTCCTACGTTCTTTTTGTATCCTGAGCACAACGAGTCGGACCTGATCCAGGCATTTAACGAGCAGGATGTCATTGGAGAGCAGTTGGCCGAGATCTTTTATGAGCCAGCACCGTGGGATCCAGAGCACAAGTATAAGCCTGAGACGGTGCAGACATATTTCGAGACGGAGGACAACGGCGGTAATATTGGGCTGATGAAGGTTGGATTGAACGTCAAATTCCTGACAGTTTTGCAGCACTCGAAGCATGTGCTTCGGGATGGAATCGCGAGGTTTATTGTTGTGCCCAAGGAGGATAGTCAATGGAAGAAGGACTGGTTGGCTAAGTACGGCAAATAAATAAGCCAACAGTATGGTCAGCTCAACATCGGTAATCCCTAGGACGACAGTTAAGGGTGTTTCGATAAACAATTCGGACGTTGTCCAGCAGTCACTATGGGTTCCTGTTTGCCATTACACCTTGACCACTCACTCATTCAATCGCCCCGTGTTCACTTTCCTTGCTGACCTCCTCCCCCTCGTCCCGCCCACACCCATACGCACACACGCCCGTAGGCACATACACAGCATGCATCACGGAAAGCACTTTCGCCGCCTCAACAGGACAATGTCCCATCGCAAGTCGATGCTCCGCAACCTAGTCACACAGCTGATTCAGCACGATCGCATCAAAACGACATTGCCCAAGGCCAGGGAGCTCAAGGCCATTGCTGATCAGGTGCGTCCAACCTGCTGTGCATCCTAGAAAATCTGAATTCCCTCTGTTGGCTCAAGCAACGCAGCGCCTTTTTTTATATCTGGAACGCCCACCCGATAAACCCGTGCGAAGGAAAACAACCTCGTAACATACTTTATTGTGCTTCCGCTACCTGTTAGATGATCACTCTTGGAAAGCGTGGAGATTTGCACGCCAAAGCCCAAGCTGCATCTTTCCTTAGGGTAAGTTTCTTTCTTTTCTCTCGACTTGTCGGTGGAAAACAGGGACCGCGATCCCATCGTACCTTCTTCAGCCAGTACCATCGCCTAACTAGCAGTTTCTTTTTATTCAACACGCTACAGGAGCACGAGACCACTTTGCCTAAGCTGTTTGGACCTCTCGCAGAGCGCTTCCAGAGCCGAAAGGGCGGATACACTCGGATCCACAAGATGGGCAACCGCTTCGGAGACAATGCGTCTGTTGCAGTGATTGAGTTGATTGATGGACCTGGCGATTTGAAGAACCAGTTGTTGTTCAAGGCGTTGGCACGACAGGAGAGGGAGAATGCAGGATCACTCAAGAAGATTGTCGAGGCAGCAGCAACAGAAAAGGATATTCGCAAGGCAGTGACGACAACAGAAGGATTCACGAGCATGGCATTGGCCCGTCATATTCCCAAGGTTTTGAGCTCAAACAAGTGGGAGCTCAGTGATTTGGAGGCCAAGGTCAGAGAGATGGCGATTCATGGAACTAAGGAGAACAAGATCTTTGATGCCACTTCAACAAAAGCATAGAGAGGCATTGAACTTCTTTCTCTGTTTGAAGGGCTGAGCGAGGGATTACAATCGTTGGAGTGACACACATAGCATGCATTTTTCAACAATGGGCCATAAAAATAATATTCATATCGTTTCTTGTGTATGTTTAAAGGTTTAATGGTTATGATACCCGCTTGTGTTATTTACTGCAGAGGGATCCAGTCCTTGGGAGCACGCAGGACTTCCATCAATCGACCGTGCGCCTTGAGATCCACCTCATGCATATACTCCCACCGTGCAGTCAGGGGCATGGTCATCAAAATACTCTCGATCCTGGCACCAGGGGTCAAAAGACCGAATTTGGTGCCACGGTCATAGACCAGGTTGAACTCGACATACCGTCCCCGACGCACCTGTTGCCAATGCTTGTCTTCCTCCGTAAAGGGCATGTCCTTTCTCCTTTGCATGATGGGGACATACTGATCCAGGAACGATTTACCGCAGGACTGTACAAACGCAAAGAGCTCGTTCGGCTTCTTGTCGTCCAGGTCATCAAAGAAGATGCCGCCGACCCCGCGACGCTCTCCTCGATGTGGGATATAAAAGTACTCGTCGCACCACTTCTTGAAATCCTTGTAGTAGCGTGGATCGTGCTTGTCACAGGCCTCCTTGATCACACGATGGAAATGGACCGCATCCTCCTCATACAGAATCGCGGGAGTGAGATCGCAGCCGCCTCCAAACCACCAAGAAATGGGCTCACCACCGTCGGTCGCTCCGAGTTCAAAGTAACGGTAGTTGAAGTGAACCGTGGGCGCATTGGGGTTGTGCGGGTGCATGACACAGGAGATTCCTGTGGCAAAGAAGGGCATGGGCTCCTTGGGCACTTCCAGGTTGGGATGTTGCGCGCGCATCTGGGCAACGGCCGCTGGGGGGAGCATGCCATAAACGACCGAGACACCGACACCGGCCTTCTCAAAGACTTTACCATCCTGCAGGACCATAGAGATACCGTCACCGCCTTCGGCACGGTTCCATTGATCGACCTGAAACTTGCCCTGCCCGTCGAGTCGTTCGATCTCGGCTGTAATTTCGGCCTGCAGCTTCTTGTTGAATGCCTCCATTCGCAGACGCATGGGCGAATCTTCTGTCAGCCCTTCGAGTTTCTAATACAGCATACGGAAAGAACGCGGGGCGGTTAGATGGACATTGATACAAAGTATAGAGAAACACAGTTATTGGACGTCCGAGCAATGTCCTTACTCGCTTTTTGTCCGCCTCGGCAGTTTTGCTGGGCTTCTTTTCCTCCTTCTTTGGCGCCTCACATTCAATACTCTTGGTCTAAGTATGCCAGAAAAGTGATAAGATGAATCATGGTTGTTCAATGGTTTGCGCACCCAACCCCCGAAAGCAAATAGTTTTTCCGGAACCATCCGAGAAGAAGAAAAAGATGTCTTACAGCAGGTGCCTGGCTCCAGAACGCGGCAGCTGCAGCAATTGCACCGAGGGTTGCGAAGGCCTTCACAGAGGTGGAGGATTGCTGAGTGCCGCTAGGCTTTGGTGCCGAGGAATAAGCGCGGCATTGACTAGCCACAACGCGTAAGCAGGATCTATGGTGCGGGTTCAAAGCATTGAAGCGTGAGATACTCGCAAAGTGGTATGGGTAAAGCACCCTATGTGCTCGTGGAACTGAGTGTTCTGGCAGATTATATCGTATCGTACGATCTGGTCGGCGCAAGCTGTGCTGCTGGGTACGCGAGCAGGGGCCATCGGACAGAGAAATAGCAGAAATAGACAGAGATAATACGGTGAGTAAAACGCGGAAAGTCAGGAGTTGAGCCGTAAACACCCGGGTGGTCTAACTGTGCGGACAGACCAAAGGAGGCTCCGAACTACAAGGCAAGAGGGCGTTGCGCGTACCTGTGCGAGATAGACTGCGCAAGGATGTGGACCGGACAAGGTGAGCCATGGCGGGATTGGGTGGTGAAGGAATGCAACATTGTCGGAATGCGACGAGAGATCTCCGAGAGAGTATTTAGCCACGTACAAGATGGCGTACGTGAGTCTAATTTTTTTCTACTACCTTGGCCACAGGAGCAATTTGTTGGATCCTTCTTTCACTTTCAGCCAGTAATGACCAGGACTTACAGCAGCTTCGCATGGCACACTCAGAGACCCAACATGGACAGAAACAGCAGTGGAGAGTTTTTGCAGAGAATCTCAAAGGAGGGACGGAACTGGATGGTCTTATGCTCTTGGGCTGACAAAAGTGGAGAATTCGATCTTTTTGAGATCTGACATTCGACTGAATGTCATGCCGAAGCTATGATCCTCCAGTCCGCCCAGCTACTTTGGAAGCCTCTGCATCAACTTTGCTCCCTGTAGTTCATGTTCATGTCTGGGTCGAAAGGAGCATTGCTACGCCATCAGGATAAAGATATCCACGCACGAAAACTAAACTGTCACCCTCTCGCCTCACCCTTTCATGACAAACAGTGCCTTCCGGAGCTCCCAAGAACTGCTCAAAGACCTACAAGGTCCCCCGTCGTCCCTTCGAGGCCGCCCGTCTCGACCAGGAGCTCAAGCTCGCTGGAGAGTACGGTCTCCGCAACAAGCGCGAGATCTGGCGCATTGGTTTCACTCTGTCCAACATCCGTCGTGCTGCCCGTGAGCTCTTGACTTTGGAGGACAAGGACCCCCGTCGCCTGTTCGAGGGTAACGCATTGATTCGCCGTTTGGTGCGCATTGGTGTCTTGGACGAGGACAAGATGAAGCTCGATTACGTCTTGGCCTTGAAGATTGAGGACTTCTTGGAGCGTCGCCTCCAGACCCAGGTCTTCAAGCTGGGTCTTGCCAAGTCCATCCACCACGCCCGTGTCTTGATCCGTCAGCGCCACATCCGCGTCGGCAAGCAGGTTGTTGACATTCCTTCCTTCGTTGTCCGTCTTGACTCCCAGAAGCATATTGACTTCTCCCTCACCTCCCCCTACGGTGGTGGACGTGCTGGTCGTGTCAAGAGAAAGCGCGCTGCCGCCGCTGCCTCCAAGGGCGATGATGCCGAGGAGGATGACGAGTAAATATTCTCGCTTTATCTTTACAAGCATCTAAACTTTTCTTTCTCCCGGAATAAAAAGAGCACAATCCTATTCAACAAAAATAACCACTTGTCTTCACCACGCAGAAAGACCTGCGTGTCAATCCTAATCATGCCCTGATCGACTAATGATCGGTCCTTGTGTCCTTTTCCTGGCCCTTTGCCACTTTTTGCTCTTGCCCCATGGCATTGACGCCAGCCTCAGAATGTTGCGGCCAGACATAATCTTGCTCTCCGCGCGTATACCCATGCTTGGCCATGAACTCTGTCACGCCCTTGGGACCTCGGCTTCCAAACGCATAAGGAACCGGCACAATCTCGCCATTGTCGATCGTCTTGAGAATGGGCGTAAAGATCTTCCAGGCCGCGTCCAGTTCATCGTCTCGGACAAAATTGGAGTGATCTCCGTTCAGAGAGTCCAGGATCAGGGACTCGTACGCCTCAGGGATGACCGAGTTGTCGAATCGACTAGAGTACGAGAGGTCAAGATCTGATATGACGGTCTTCATGCCCAAACCCGGCTCTTTGTTCATTATCTTGACATAGACAGCCTCCTGCGGCTGAACCCGAATGACAATCTCATTCCTGGACAGCTTCGAGAGCAGGTTTCCAGAGACGTCCTTGAACTGAATGCGGATCTCGGTCTTTTGCTGATCGAGGGCTTTGCCACATTTGAGCATGAAGGGCACGCCAGACCAGCGCTCGTTATGGATAAAGAGCGTGGCGGCTGCATATGTCGGGGTCTTGCTCCCCTTTGGAACTGTCTTGTCATCAAGATAACCGGGCTCCTTGCCGTCCTCACTCCTGGTGTACTGGCCCAGTAAAACATCCTCCTTCGCGATGGGTGGGATGAAGCGAAGAACTTTGACCTGTTGAAGCAAATAATGTTACAGTAACGGCGTTAGCAAGCAAAATATCGATCGCGTTCATTTTCATTTTGAGTGCGCAACCCTCGGTCTCACCTTTTCATCCCGCACATCTTCGGCGCTCAGTGAAATGGGTGCCTCCATCGTCATTAATGTAAGAATCTGCAACAAGTCTGAATAAGCCGAAAGGATAGGACAAGAACCACCTCAGTATTAGTCCATTGAACGACCCTCTTTCTTCTTCAGCTGATTCGCTAGCACATAAGCTAGGTGAGTTCAAAAAGGCCTTACGGTTTTGCATAACATCGCGAAGGATGCCAAACTCGTCAAAGTAACCGCCTCTGCCTTCAGTACCAATCTTTTCCTTGAAAGTGATTTGGACGTTATCGATGCAATGCCGATTCCAGACGGAACCAAAGATGACATTTCCAAAACGGAGAATCATCAGATTTTTGACCATCTCCTTGCCCAGGTAATGGTCGATGCGGAAAATCTATCAGCATCAGAGTGTAAAGACAGGTGCTGTATATGTTAGCTCGGCTCGATAGTCTGTGGTCGTCACTACCATCGCCTTTCTTTCTCCAATACCTCGTCCTCGGTGAAGAGAGCGCCCAAATCTTTGGCCAATTTGCGCGAGCTCTCAAGATCCATTCCAAATGGCTTTTCGACGATCAGCCGAAGGAGTGCGTCCTTTCTGTAGTTGTGCTTCTTGAGATTCGTGGCCACCGGAATAAACACAGAAGGAGGCAACGCCATGTAGAACAACCGCGCGGAAGCCTGGGAAGACTTTTCAATATCCACAAGTGACTTTTCGAGCGCCTGGAAGCCGTCGTCCGTGTCGTATTGTCCATCGAGATAGGAACACTGTTTAAGAAAACGGGCGAGGGCCTCCTTGTCATCTTGAGTCTTGAGCTTGATATGTTTTGAGACGTGCTCCTCAAACTTGGATCGATCCATCTTTGTACGCGCATAGCCGACGATGTGAGTGTTTTGATCCAGATATTGGTTTTTGAAGAGTCCAAAGAGTGCCGGGAAGGTTTTTTTCTTAGCTAGGTCGCCCGATGCACCGAGCACTTTTTGTTTTTTTTTGTTTTGAAGAAGAAGGAAACATCGTTTCGAAAACAACACAGGCATTGTTAGATGGTTTAGGACATCCGTGTACCGATGGTTTAACACATGTAGCCTTCTAGGATCACTTGTATATTAGCCACCTAATCAGACCTAGCATAGCCGCCCTTACCGACCACAGTGTACAAATACTTCTTCTTTTCAGACATGGCGCTTGTTGAATAATGAATCAGAATGTGAATGGTGAGGAATGAAATTCAATTTGTTCGTGGGAAAGAGCGAGGTGCCAAGGACGCACAGATAGAATTGAAAAAAAGTCTTCTCGAGCGCTCAGACCCTGTTTCACCTCAATTTCGTGTCCAATTACAGAGTGATTCTATTAGGGTATATATGTTATGATATGATCTGCCTAGGAGTTCAAGGACTGTCCTCGATGCGACGCGTCTTGTTCTTGACTACATCAAGCTGGATTGAGTAATTGGCAACATCCTCACCATAACACCACTATTAAAGAAAACAAGATCATGATTAGCTGCTAATCGTCGAAGGGGGAAAGCGCGTTTGCTCTGTGTGCGTGCGATTCCTTCTCGGGTACTCACAATCATGGTTACACCTATCAAGCATCCAATAAGGGATCCAACGAGTGCCCCCACATACATAGAGCCACACTCTGCAGTGCCAAAAACAGCATCATGCTCGGCTCCACATTGATTGAGAAACCGCTCCTTGTGGATGACAGTCAGGAAGAGGGTAAGAACAGTCGATCCGATGATGATTCCAATCATCATCCACCATGCCCTAGCAAATAGTCTGACTTTAGAGGATGACTCCTACGAAGATGCAGAATGGAGAATGCAAGATAAGGGGTTAGGCATTGGGAGGGAGAAACGGCGGGCAAAGGGTCCTAGCGGTTGCCGATTTAGCCGCTCCCTCCGCTAGGGAGCATCTGGCTGGTGTGTTGATTTCTTCCCTTACTCATGGGAGAAAGGGACTGAAAAGTGACAAGACATGTTGACCTGGATCGGCTACTGTTGGATATTTATACATCCACGAGTTGAGAAAAAAAAATGAGGAGTGGAGTTGTCATATCAAGGAGGTGCTTGTCCATCCTGTCTCCTGCCCTTAACTCACCACACACTTTTTTTGTTCACACTCTCAGCCTTCACAACCAGTGCGACCTCTCTCCTTTCCAATTCAAAGTCAGAAGAGAAGCAGGAGTCAGAGGCAGTGAATTACGGGTCCATGTTCCTTACCTTATAGGCGGCATACATGCCAAACGCTCCAAGCGTACCGCCAAAGACAGAGACGGTGCCAGAGATGTACGACATTACCACCAAATCGATGCTCTGCTGTCCTAAAGCTGGCCATCCCTGGGTCGAGTAGAATAAACAGCTTCCGAAAGAATAGCATATGTCAATGCTCTCCATACCGGCTTGGACGAGACAAAAGTAAAGGCTTGATAGCCCATTGATCTGTAGTAAAGGCGTTCATCAGCGAGGGTTGAGGGCGTTAGATGACGGGAGAAAGAGGGGTGATATTTTCAATGTGTTTGAATGATTGGGTCCATGGTGTTACCAGGAGATATCCAGCAAGGGCCACCAAACGGCCTCTGGGTGAGATATGAAAGAAATCCTTTTTCTCTTTTGGTGGTGCTGCCGTTATTGTTTCTGTTGAGACTCTCTCTGTTGCTACTGGGGTGGCACTGGTAGCTCGGTCATCAATCGAGACGAGCTCGAATGATGCAGAATTCTTGTTTTCCGCCAATGTCTTCATGACTAAAGAATTATAGAGTTGGCTCTGTGGTACTTATCAATGGAAGGCTAGTGTGTTTTGCTGTGGGGAGGGGAGGGGCGTTTTAGACCGAAGGTGGTGAAAGCAACGAGGATCTGGCACTAGAGCGAATTCGGTTGATGACAAAAGTATGGTCGTGGGTAAGGAGCAGGTAGCTTATGAAAGTGTTAGGCTGCAGAAGGGCGAAGGGGAATGGGGAACCGGAAAACGGAAGGAACAAGGCGAGAAGCAAGTTGAAAATTGGAAAGAAGGTTGGCTCTTTCTGGACATAGATAGGAAAAAAGGGCCCAAGGCAGACGCAACAAAAATCGAAGGGAACAAATAAAAGGGACTTTGTCCATGTGAGCGACAATGCCTGGAGGAGGCGCCAGGACAATGCTGAGGTCGATTATCTGTGTGATTGACCTGCTTTTTTTTTTGGGTCCGTCGTGCAAGGGGACGCGATACATTCTCCGGTGGTGAGACACGACCGCGGCAGGGGGCGAAGTACGGTCACGTCCAGTCGCGCAATTATAATTTCGTAGTGAGCGTCATCAAAGTCGGCGACACCAAACGTCTTTTGCACACCTCTTCCCACTCTCGACATCCGCGCGCGGATGCAAGCACGCAGGAGCCGACAGCAACGGGAACCATAGATCGACACTCGCGCACTGCAGCAATAGACAGACCTCGCGCAATGGTCCACTTCTTTGCAGGGGCCTGGCCATCTCGACCTTCCATCCTCAGCTGCATCACATGCCCAGCATTTGGTCCCGCCAACCGTCCTTCCACAATCACACTCATCCGCAACGTTCGGGGTAACCGTACTCGCACCTCACTTTACGGCCCTTCAGGAGACATGGCCGGCATTCATCACTGTAGCCCACGCTCGCTAACGACCGCAAGAACCTGCCCACGGCCAAGGACCCTTCTGTGTGCGAACCTTGCGTCCCAACAAACGCAGTTTTCGCCCTCAGCAGTTGTGTCCACTATGCGGCTCTCTTCATTTCCACACTCCGACCGCTCGCTTCGTCCTATCTCTCCATCGATATTCCCACGACACGCACATTCTCGCACTAGATCCGCTCCCTCGGCGCTGTCCACCGGCTCTACCATGTTGATCAGCAACTACACGTGCTTACTGCACACTGCGGGACGTGGACGCGCAGCATCAGCACGTCTGCGATCAACATCGGAGTTACCCGTTCACTGGGTCCCAGACCCTATGTTCAAGCCCTCGCGCTCCTTCGCCTCGGCTTCCGCACCCCGTTATGCGCAGCCTTACTTTGCCATGAAGAACTCTCAAGGCGACACGCTCCGCATCCATCTCGCCAAATCGCGGGACTTTGTCGGCATCCGATCCACGCGTTGCCAACGGAAATACAACGAGGACCGGTACAAGGTCCTGGTTCTGAACCCACCCACACTTTCACCTGAACTTGCGTCACTAGAACAATCTCCTTCTTCTTCTGCACCTCCTGCTGCAGCATCGCCCAAGAACGGGAGCAACCTCAGTAAAAGCACCGAGGGCACTCAGATGGATGCGGACCAAAAGACACTTTTCTACTTTTCCATTTTTGATGGCCACGGCGGATCTCATGCGGCCGATTATCTGACGGCTCACCTGGACGAGACTATCGAAACGGCCAAGCCAGAGATGGTCCCTCAGGTTATTCGAGATCTTCGGAAACTAGGCGGTTACTTTCGATCGTTCAGACCTCACTTTCTGGAACCGTTTCTGCCGGCGGATTTTGAAGAACGTTATGGATCCAGGCATTCGGCCACGGAGAGGGCCAAGAATCAGCAGCTACAGCAGCAACAGCGGCGAGTACAGATCAAAGGGAAGGGAGGCCAGGTGAAACCCATGATTTTTATACCCCATCCTAACGCAACGGAGGAAGAGCAGGACCAGACTTTGAAGTCGCTTCAGAGCGGGAGTGGTGGTGATGGTGATGGTGATGGAAACGTTGCTGAAAACAAGCGGGGTCAGCAAGATCACCAAGAGCCCAAGCCTGTGACTGAAGCGACAGCATCAGGAGACGATTCTGGCAAGGCAGGAACCCAAAGCGCTAGGAGGGGCAAGGAAGAAGAGGACAAGCAGGGGAAGACTGAGGATGAAAGCGAGAAATACGACGAGGACGAGGATCCTTATGTGATTGCCAGAAGGAGGCATCTGAACAAGACCTCGCCTTTGCCGGGAGGGACCACTTCGTATTTTGGCACGGACCGGTCGGAATACGAGCAGCTGACGATGCTGCATGGCAATGATGACGACGACAACAGCGAGGACGCTGCTGCGGCCAAGAAGAAATCCCTGCGGGAACCAGAGAAGGTGATTCCGGCGACCATGACACTAGAGCAACGGCTGTGCCTCTCGTTCCTGAAGTGTGACACGGACCTTATCCGCGAAAAATATCGCGATGGCTCGACCGCATCGGTCGTCATTGTGCAGTCCAAGGGCGCCTTCTGGGAGACCCAAGAGGACTTGGACTTGATCTTGGGACATGTGGGCGATACGCGGATCTTGCTCTGTGAGGCGCCCCGTGGCGAGAGCATCCAATTGACCACCGATCACCATCCGGACGCTGTAGTCGAAGCAGGTACTACAATCACTTTTTTCGCTACTTCACGTCGAACATGTTGGAAGCCGAAAAAGGACCAGTCCATCTCTTTCAGCTTTGCGCCAAGCATGGACATGGTTTCTTGACATGATAAGAGAAAAAATGAGGCG
Organism: Mortierella alpina; assembly: GCA_029449245.1. Lineage (NCBI taxonomy): Eukaryota > Fungi > Mortierellomycota > Mortierellomycetes > Mortierellales > Mortierellaceae > Mortierella > Mortierella alpina. Next base: position 1,243,426 of record JANATF010000001.1, on the reverse strand, counting down.
ACTTCTGACGTGTGCAAGTGTCTACCTCTTTCTCTCTCTCTCGTTCTCTCTTTCTCTCTCTGCCGCGCGCGCTTCGGTTCATGTAGATCGCATCCGCAAGATGGCTGCATACGTTACTGCAGATTCGTTTGGCGAAAACATGTTTCTGGGACAGTTGGCCAACACCCGGGCCCTGGGCGATATTGCGATGAAGCCCTTTGGAGTCTCTGCAGAACCCGAGATCGTTCGCCGGACCGTCAAAGCCAAGGAAGCCGCATTCTTGGTCTTGATGTCGGATGGTATCAGCAGTGTGATGAGCAATCAGGAAGTGGTCGACTGCGTCAAGCTAGAGAACAACCCGACCCAGGCTGCCGCCAATCTTTTGAATCTTGCAGAGCAACTCGGCGCAGAGGACAATTGCACGGTGATGGTACGCTGCGATTTGTGTTATTGGATATGCTTATTGTACATATTGTACAACAGGCGCAGACATGAATATGGATACATGGGCAGAATAGATCAAGCCTCTTTGCTCACGCAACTCCACTTCTTTGCAATGTAATCTAGGTGGTAAGGCTGCCCGCATGGGGTGCCGAGATGCCGGATCTGTCCAAAGAGCTGCGCGAGTACCGGTGGCAGAGCGAGGCCCAACAGGCAAGGGCTAGAAGACGTTAGAGCGGATACCCACCCTCCATATCCTTGTACCATACCCTTTGGCGGCAATGAACAGTAAAAAGAAATGCCTGCGAGCGACCCGATCTATGTCCCGTCGACCTCCGTGATCTTTCGCTTTATTTTGTCTACGGCGATTGAGCCCGTTCACCTGTGCAAACCTAAAGGTCCTCCTGCATCTCGACATCCTGCATCAGTGCCTCCTGGCTAGTCGGCGTAGGGCCAGGAGCGGTGCCCACAGCCTCCTCTTTGACAATATCCTTGATGCGCTCCAGTTTCTGCATGAGCTGGCCTTCCCGCATCCGCCTCTCGAGTTCGGCGTTCTCGCGCTCGTAATCCTTGATCATGGACTTATATTTGGTCTCCATGCCCTTCGCGAGGCCACGCTCACCCGAGCCCATAAACCGCTGCTTAAACAGCTCCTCAGGCATGGTACACCTGGCTTGCTCCGGTCGCAACAAAAGCTCGTCCTTCTGGCCTTCTGCACGGTAAATCACTGCATAAGCCCTGCACATCCATGTCTGGAGCAGCCTCTCTCTAGCCTCCAGGTCACTGACATCCTCTAGATTCCAATCCGCCTCCTCCCGAGTCTCGGCAATGTAGATCCTGCGCCAGATATCCTGCAGGACATAGGGTCTGCGGCTCTCAGGGATGTCTGCAGCATAAAGGCATATGCCGAGGGAGACATCAACAACATCAATGCCCTCAATTTCACGTTCCTGCTGAAGAATCAAAAGGTCGAGAAGATCCTCCGAGCTGATGGTCTGACGCTGCAACAGGGACTCTGTGGACTTGAGAATCGCCTAGAGATCAGAATGATTCAGTTAGTTCAGAATATAAGATATAGAGCGGGACTGCATCAATCGCCATTCACATTCTTACCTCACGCAAGGCTGTTTGCATCTTCAAGAGCTGGGATCCAAAGTTCTTGATCACGGCTTTGGTCTTGTCCTCGATGTTTGTCATAGCTCCCGTCAGGTTCTTCTCCCATGCATCTGCAGTAAGCGCCTGCACTGTGGCCATCTCGAGCTCCTCATTGTTTCTGCTGCCATACTTCTCAGCGGCCTCCGCATCTAGATCCTCCTTTGGCAGTCCTGCAAGGAACAGGAGCTTGCTCAAACTGAACATGGTTCTGCGGCGATCAATGTTGTTCTCCAGAAAAGCGCCTTCTTGGACACGTTGAGAGGCCTCAATAAAGCGGTTGATTTTGATGTCATGTAGCCAAGCAATCTCGCTGTAATCATGGCTGTCCAGGAAGACCGTAAACAGATCACTGTACTTTTCGCCCTGCTCCAGAAGAGCGGCCATTTGGTCTATCGCGCCCCAAAGCAATGTGGATTCGGTGGCATCAGTAGTAAATTCTTCCGCAGGGTCCCACCATTTTTGAAGGATGAGAGGTCACTTACCATTATCGATATACCACTGAAAGAGAGCGTTGGCAAACTCCTGCTGATATTTGACGACATAGCCTGCGATCAGGTCCTCCTCGTTGATGCAGAGCTTCACCAGTGTCGTAAAATCCTTGTATCGTTGTGCGAGCTGGATGGCAGGCAGAATTTTCTTCAGCTTGACTATGACAATAGTGATATAACACGTTAGCGACCTAACATTACCAGTATCCATGGTATAATCCCTCCATGACGGCATTCAACTTTGCAGTACCTAACGGTGTCAGGAGGCTGGATTTGGCTTCATCATAGGCTGCTACGGCTGCTGCGATGTTGACATTATAATCGCCAGAAGATGGCAGACTAACATTGGATCGAAGATAGCAAAAATGAGTGTCAGTCCCTAACACAGCAGTTCATCAGATGTGCAAAGAAATGTCAATTCCTTCGTTGTTACCCTTCAAGATATTGAAGTCGCTCAGAGTGGGCTTGCAGGGTGACATCGGCGAGGTCGCAAAGCTGGTCCTTGAGCTCCATTGTGAGATCTGCGAGTGCATCCTGTCGATCCTGACTATCCACGTCCATTTCGCTCTCACTGCAGTGCTCAAGGGTGCGGTTGTATTGCGTGGTGAGGGCGTTAATCACATTCTCTGTCGCTGAATTAACATTGGTTCAAAAGCGAGTTAGATTATTCGGTACACTTCTCCACGATGCAATACTACTGATCCACTGGGTACAGGAAAATTGTGCACGAACCTGTCCATGGCTCGACGCCGCAGCTACCTTCCAGGGCATAGCTGTCCACGCTCTGTCTCCTGTAATTCCAAGCAGAGCGTAAACTCAAAACGATGATCCTGTTGATATCCTTCGTCAGCTGTGCCTGCTGGCCTGTGGGTGCAGCATTTAATTTGAGCGCAGAGATATGAAGGCTACAGAGAAGCTCTGATAGAGCGTCAACCTAATGATATATCAACGAATATAGAGATGCCTAAGTACCGAGGAAAATATCGCGGGAGCAGAGTAGACGACACGCCAAACACTTTCCTTACTCTGTAGATCATTAGGAATGTAATGGGATCCTCCTTGGTGCGTACGCCAATCTTTTGCAAGGCGTGAGCAGCAGCTTCCTGAATGACCTGCTTGATGTTCGCCTTTGATGCCTTGGCACTGTCCTTTGATGCCAGCCTCAGCTGATATTGCTTCCACAGGGCGTTCGCTGCAGCTAGCTTTTCAGCACTCCAGCAAAGCTGAAATCGGGTATCGATGGAGAGTCGACTTGCCATATCCGCCGCTTGAATGCACTCAATGATACTCCTGATCCTCGCATAACGCTCTGACAGCCGATTGGTCAGATCTTTGCCAGAGTTCAACAGCCCCGCGTGTGAGTTCAAGATCTCCTGACTCACATTTAGTGAGGCTTCATTCAAGTCCCCTCCATCATAATGAGAGAGGTCGAACGAGATGGGGTTATTTCTCTTGCCGCTGAAAAACACTGCCTGCTCCAGTTTGGCCTGCAATTGAGCGGTCAACAGTTCCTTGCCCATCTTTGTCGACGACGACGACAGGTATCCGTTGCCCTCTAGTTGGATATGAATGCCTAAACGACCGCTTCTCCTGCATATAATGGGCAGCTCGCTGGCGCCATCCATTTCCTGTCCGCGCTGTTTCCAATCCTCGTTTCCAAAGCCGATGATCCTGTCAGATTTGAGAGGAACAAGATCTTCGAACTCAAAGTCGGGTAATGTCGAGCTGATGATCACAGCCTTGGGCATCACGATGAACACTCCGGGACCACCTTGGGGCACAACCAGCCTTGGAGACGCCTCTGGTCGGAGATCTTCCTCCTACAAGCGGTTTGTGAGTATCGATAAATTAGCACATGTAATATCTTTCGACCAATCTCCATATCCATGCAAGAGGACTTACTATTGTGCGTTGAATGTACTTCACACTCTCGATCTCGAAGGATACAGGGGACTGCATTTGTGGCAACAGTGTGAAGAGGCCACATGAGAGTGGAGTGGTTGCTGTTCTGAGGGCCGTATCAAAGAACGTTGCCAGTACCAGCAACTTTCCGCCCTTGATATACTCAATGTCTAGTAGGCGCACACGCGGGTCGTTTCCGAAGGGCATAGTGGCAGAATAGTCGCGATGGATCCGTTCGGTAAGCTGTTCCTTGAGTGGATACTCGCATTCGAGGGCGTATTCGCCCGATCGATAAACGTGCCATTTGAAAAGCGACCTCCTTGTCATTGCAAACACATCCCAACGTCCATGAAAATCCTGAGGTTTAGGTCCTGAAGTCATTGACGAGATCTTTTGAGTGGTATCTGGTCCTTGCGCCACGCCAATCAAGTTGAAGATGGTTGTAATGGCGCTTCCGCCCTTTCCGGGTAGCTGTGCTGAAGCCAAGACGGTAGTCCCTAGATGTTTCTTGACGGCAACCTGGTATACATTGGCGTACTTTGTTCCAAAGTAATATCCCATAAGCTGTTGCAAAATTTCAAAAAAAGATGCTCCGTTTAGGTAAAACGCTTATCAAATTGCTGGATCACCGTGAAGAAACCTCCTGAGCACTCCACTTACACCTGCACACTCGACGTGTGTCACAAAGTCTCCCTGAGCGATGCCGATTCTCGTATCCACATGTTGGTCCACGTTTGAAAAGCAGAGGTCGATATTGTTCCAGTACCAGCACAGACCATCTGGAGAACAGGCGAGGATGCCTACAGTTTCATCGTCCGATCGAGTAATAGTGACCACGGGCAACATAACAGATGCTTCAACCGAGGTATAGCTGCAAGGCGGCATCGGCAGCGTGTAGCAAACAGGCGCAGCCCGATATGTGGTGTTCTACGGCCAAGAATCATTCGTAAGCAGAGCGGTCAGCCCAGCAAATCGTGGACCGAAAGCGCAAGCCCTTCATGTAAAGAACTGTGATCAAACTACCTTCTGAACGGCCCAGATGTAACATTTATCTTGCGCGACCACCATCCCGAGACCTGCATCGAGGTCGACTTTGGCTGTCATAGGCTTAGTGTAAAAGTCTATTAAGAGAGAGTCGGTGAAGCATGGATAAGCAACACTGCATATGAAGTGGCCGGGCAACTTGTTCTCGCTCAAATCAAGAACGGGGGTCTATACCTGTCTTATCCAGAGCATCTTCAACCTCCCGGGGCAATGGTCCGAAATAAGCAACCATGGTGCGCTCATTCTTGGAGTAGATCGAATCCTCATCGATTGCGCCGCTGCCACTGAATTCGGGCAAGGAACGCGTCTGCTCGCTGTGTGAGGCGTCCTCCTGAATAGGCGTCCATGAGCTTTCAGAGTCCACGGAAATGGTGCTGGCAAACGACTTTTCGCGCGTCAATGCTGATCCTGGAGCGTGGTGACTGGCCATTGTGCCTGCTGGGGTCCTGGTCTCCAGAGCGCCCTTGGACCTCTGTGCCTGCTGCTTGCCAGCCGAGGTCGCCTTGGGTGCATTGGCAGCGAACATTTCGAGTTGCCGTCAGTTGTTGTCGACCGAGGGGATCGCAAAGGGAGAAATGAGGAGAAGTAGACAAGAGAGAGAGAGGGATGCAAGCAAGCAAACGGAGGGGAGGAAGAAGGGGACAGACAAACAAGCAGACAGATCGCCAGACAGGGTGCCTTGCAGTTGGTGGCGATGGGGAGAAGAGTGACGAGAAGTCAGGCAAACACAGGCTCTTGAAGTCAGTCCAATCTAGCACACGCGATCGCGGTCAGTTCTGCGCCACTGAGCACTGGCTGTCTGTGTGTGTGCTGTCTGCGGCAAGGCGAGCTGATCAGAGATCGCCTCTTCGTCTCCCCCATCACCGCCCCTCACATTCCCTCGACATGTCCCACAACATCTGGTTGGCAGCAAGTAAGGCCCTTGGGAACCTCGCAAGCGAGCGCAGAGACATTTGCCTCGACCAGGACAGGATTCGACTAGCAACTGGCTGTCCTAGCGGCTGACCTCGCCATGCTTCCTTTTCGCACACTTGCTCCATAGGTGACGGAGACCTTGCCGCCGTCAAGGCATTTATCGAGGAGAAGGGCGTGTCCATCAACGCACAGGACGAATTTGGATATTCGGCACTGTAAGCTGCACCCCCCTGCCCTTTACCCGCAGTCATTCTACTTTTCTTCATTGTCGTTTACACTCTGCATGTCGGACGCAGTCTCTCACTCCACTCGCTTTCTCTCTCCGATGGATCAGACATGCCGCAGCATCGTATGGACACAAGGATTTGATCAAACACCTGCTCGATAATGGTGCCGACGTCAACATCCAGGATCCCGAAGGAGACTCGCCTCTTTTTGTGTGCGAGACTGTCGATATTGCAGAGATGCTTGTCAAAGCTGGAGCCGACGCCACTCACGTCAACGACAACGAGATGACTGTAAGATCTCTATGCGATATCACTGCCGGCGTTTTTAAGCTGTTAAGGCTCGCATTACATGTATATATGTTAACGCGAGTGATTTATTTAACTGAATCAATCTCAATGGATAATGACCTACTAGGCTGCCGAGAATGCCGAGGAGGAAGAATGGTTTGAGGTCGCTCACTACCTGCGCGAACTTACCGGAGTTCCTCACCCTGACAACAGTGTTGATGAATTGGGTGAGGATATGTCCCATTTGATGGAGGACAAAGACCAGGACGAAGACGATGAGCAGGATGACACCGAGACGAACTCGGACTTCAAAGAGAGGATAGAGGCCATCATGAAAGCCACTGAGAACGATGGCATCGATCGTGATGATGAGCTCAAGGCTGTGGTCGCAGAGATGCTTGCTACAGCTGGCCCTGATGGCGCCGCAGCCCTGTCAAAGGAGCTCCTGGCCAACGAAGAGAAAGAGAACAAGTAGACTGGAACAACATGACCTCACAACAAAATAAGAACAAAATACGAACAAAAAAAAAGGTGCTGCGGACGCTTTATGTTTATTTGGCGGTATCCAACGACAATCCACCTACACCTCAAGGACACTGCTGAGGTGGATGCAGTCTGGCCTGTGCACCAACGTTCCTCTTGACCAGTTCAATATCACCGCCCATTCGAGCAACCAGTTGTGACCAGTACAGGCTTCGAGGTTCAACATGTTGATTGTCATGTCGCGTACAGGAACGTAAGGCGTCTACTACGGGTCTGCCTGACAGACCGCCTTTGAAACCAATAATCCAGTTGCAGGTACCCGGGGCATCTTGAAAGGAGTTTTGGTTTTTGGCCTTGCAATTAAACACAACATGGAAGACACCTAGAGCAGCGACGCGATGCATTATTATCAACTACTAAAGAATCCATCTTGATCTGAAAGGACATTGCAGCAGAACTTACCTCCCCAACCTTGACCTGAGCCCATCCAACTTCGCTCTCGGATGTTGATAGTGTTGGCCTCGATGTTGTCGTACAATATGCCCATAGCCCAGCGTTCATGTGGTCCTGTGTCGTTGTTGCCGTCTACTCCGGTCGAATCAACAAAGACGTTCGGGCCTATATCCGAGCAAACCAAAAAACACTCGACTAAGTCCCAGCCATCATGGGTGTATCGCTAATCATTGCCACAAATCAATTCATCAACAGCCTACCGCAAACGCGTCCAAGCGTAATGAAATCATGGCGAGCCTTGTTTGTGAAGCAGCGCTTGACTAGACCCATTTGACCACTGAGGTTGAACTGGTATCGACGCCCGCCTTCGGACGGTTTCGAAACTGGGTCCATCACTGCACAATCCTGAATGGTGATGAACCTGGACCATAGCGACGCAAAGATACCACTGACAAAGTGCTCGGTTGTTACATCGGCCACCCAGCCATGAATCGTATTGTCTACGACCACTCCGTACCAAGCGTGCTGCTCATCCTCGAGATTCCTAGGATTATATTCGCTAACAAGACGCAGGTTCTCGAGACCAACGTCTGAAATCATTGGATTCTTGTGGATAAGGTGATATATCCGTGCTGGAGGGTATTTTGGATCGAGGTTCATCACCATGGGGATATCGATCGTGAAGGTGCGTGTTGCCTGGTCAATCGCAACGATCCTTCGCTCGAATCGAAATGTGAATGACTTTGGATTCCACTGCGTGGAAGGTTTCCCTGTGTCTGGGCGTGGTGGCAGACAATCCATCCCTATGTCCCTGATCCATTCGTCGCAACCAGGCCGCTCAATCTGGACATTTGTGAAACAGTGCAAGGTTAGCTGCGCGGCATTCGGGTACGCATATGTGTTTCAACTTTCAAGTATCGCACTGGAAGGGCTTCAACATACCACAATGGGATCGCCCACGTTATACTTGGTAGTATCGAGCACAGGGATGGTGATGGATCCAACCGGGATGTAGAGGCCTTGCTGAGTGTACGTGTCGGGCCGGCCACCACTGCCTTTATACCCATTTCTGGGCATCATCTCGCTTGACCTTGCCTTGGCACGCTGCATCTCTTCGGAGCCCATTTCAGACTGGAGCATGCCGTTGATGAGGATAAAGTCTCGCTGTATGTTGCCTGTGGCGATAATCACGGTCCCGTTGCTATCCTGACCCTCACCTCTCAGAACAACACCCGATGCGTTGATGATCAACGCTCCAGCAACCCGATAAACGCCCGCTCGAAGCAAGACTGTGCCCCTGATCTGAGCTCCGTCGTTTCCCAATGGACACAAGGGCAGTTTGCCGACAGTGTCGATAGCAGCCTGAATTCGGGCTGTGTCGTCCACACACGTGCTGTTCGAGGGTTCCAAAGCAATCTCAACGGGCACGAAGGGAATTCTGACGTGACCTTCTCTGTAACCGACCTTTGAAAAATCGGGTATACAGTTGCCCGAGGCATCAGGTAATATCCAGCTAGGCCGGGCGCAATCCATCATTGGCGCCTCTTCATACGGAGGTGGTGGGGACAGCATATTGAAAATCCTAGAATTAAAAAGCAGGTCAGGTCTCGGCAGCGTTTTAACTTATCCCTGTCGGTTCTGTGCAACCTACGGCCGGTGGTCTCAGAATGGTCTACTTACTGTTGTTGCTGGTGCTGTTGCTGCTGTTGCTGCTGCTGTTGATACTGCTGTTGATGTTGCTGCTGTTGTTGTTGCTGATAGGGATACTGCTGCTGATGGCCTGGGTACTGCGATGCTACCATTGCCTGGTGAGCGGCAGTCTGGGAAGGAAACGACTGCTGGGGCGGCTGGACAGGTCTGTTGTTCTCGTTGAGGAACTCTACAGCGGGATATGAGAGGACCATGTGTGTGACAAGATGAACGATAACAACGAGGACGCAAAAGACAGCGTTAACTCTGTTCCACATTGTCAGAAGGAATGCTGTGAGTGCCGGAGTCTGTCCGGAAGGAAGATTACCCCGCATCCTGTGTGCAATGATGTAGCCTGCACGCCGACTGAATTGCTCAATGCTCATGGTGGCAGGGTAGACTGGCGAGGGACCGGTTTGGGAAACGTGTTGAGGAGGGTCTGGCTGTGTGGAGAGAAGGATACGTGGCGGTGTGCTGTTGACCAGGTGAGAGTGAAAGAACGAAAAGAGGACGATGGAGTGAAAGTGGTCCATAACTTGTTGTATTGGCAGCAACAATGAGGTCATTTTAAATATCCTCCTTTCGGCCGTTGAAATACAACAGCAAAGGAGCACAGCTGAAAATGTAGGCACGGGTGTGCTTTGAATCAAGGACCCAACCTCGGCCGTTTGCTTGAGTTTGCTTGAATTTCTTTGAGGCGTGGCATGCACAAGGACGCGACCTGTTACCTTGGGTTTGTCAGTCCAGGTTGATAGTCTCTGCGACCGCGTCGGTGGGTGGCTAGGCCTCGCGCGAGGACAACGCGCGCTGTTGCTAGCTGTTGCTAGGCCGATAAGGGCCAATGCCGAAGGCTGACAGAGGCAGAAGGGAAGCGAGGATGATGAAGAGGGGCTTCGTGGGTCAGTGCAGTGACAGTGCAGTGACAGTGCAGTGACCACAGGCAAGGGGACCAGGATCCAGCCCACACCCAGATCAGCCACCTGCCATTTTAAACTTTCCGCGTCCCCCACCTCACCCATCTTCACCTCACTGACTCTCCTCACCTCTCTCACCTTGACAATCCGCCGTTGCCGCCCCCACACCTCCATTCCACACTCTGACCGACGTTTGAATCTTCTCTGTCCTCCAGCTTGCAATCGACCCATTCATCCACAGACGCCTTTCACATGTCATCCGAAATTCGCGTCGGTGTCCTCACGAGTATGTCCTGCGCAGCCTGTCTGCACTGCACGCTAGCGACCGTCATAACCAACCCCGTCTTCAGCTGCGCTGTTCACTAACGCAAACACCTCGATCCACTCGCCTCCTTGCGCCGATCAGTCAGCGACACAGCGTCGTTGGACACCGTATCCGACACAAGTGGCCCTTCACTCTGCCGTCTGCTGGAAGCAGAACCGCGCTACAGAGTGCAGGTCAAGGCATGTGTCCCAGACGACTTCAAAGTCATCCAGAAGACTGTCACTGCATGGTGTGACGAACTGGACTTGCACCTCGTCGTCTCCACTGGCGGAACAGGATTTGGCGTCCGGGACTGTACACCGGAGGTAAAAGAAAAGGCAGCATCCAGGTTGCTCGGTGTTGTCTCCTGATGGACAAGTGCAGTGTTGTAACGCTTTCTGTCTCGCAGGCTGTCCTGCCACTCCTCGATAGACAAACGCCAGGGATCAGCCATCTCATCTTCTCAAAGTCCATCCAAATCACACCCTTTGCGGCACTCAGCAGAGCAGTATCAGGAATTCGCGGTCAGACATTCGTTCTGACCTTTCCAGGAAGTCCAAAAGCCGTCAAGGAAAACTTTGAAGCCGTGGCTAAGATACTGCCACATGCCATCGACCTGGCTCGCGGGGGTACAGGAAAACAGGTCCACGAGAAGATGCAAGGGGGACCTCGACCATCTGGAACTGCAGCGAAGGACGGCGAGGAGAAACCGCAGACTGATGACATGCGCAAACAAGAGCATGGACATGGTCATGGACACGGTGGCCACACCTGCTTCCATCATAGCGATAGAGAAGCTCGATCAGATGCGTCATCTCTTAGCTTGGAGACACCAGGTATCGCCACATGTTGCAATCATATGGGGTTCAAGAATATTCCACCATACCAAGAGTACAGGATCTAATGCTAGTTCGATCGGTGAATATGCTAGTTTCGCGTAGGCTCCGAAAGTCACCCTACCCTTTGATCCCAATGGATCGAGCACTGGCCTCGGTTATGGATCAAGTTGCCCCCTTACCCTCTGTGGAGAAACCCGTAAACGAGGAGCTGATCGGCGCTGTACTGGACGAGGATGTCGTGGCCGTAGAGGCTGTCCCTGGATATCGCGCCTCTATTCTGGATGGATATGCCGTCATTGGTAACTGGAGGACCATTGAATGTGGATGATCACTGAATTTTTGCTACGATGCACCATTACTTTCAATCCTTTTCTGACAGGAGACCTTCTGCTTTTCTATTTCTATCTGCATTATGCCTACAACAGATACCGATGGCCCTGGGGAATATCCAGTTACCGCTGTTTCTATCGCCAGCGCAGTATCAGAAGGATCATCGACAAAGTTGCTTCCAGGACATATTGCCAGAATTACGACTGGAGGAGCTGTGCCAGAGGGTGCTACCGCTGTTGTCATGGTCGAAGATACTCAACTCGTCAAATCGTCCGAGGACGGAACACGCGAGGAGACTGTAAAGATTCTGGCCAGGGTGCGGAATGGCGAGGCTATTCGAGAGATCGGCTCAGATGTACAGGTGGGCCAAACAGTCCTCAAGAAGGGCCAGGTCATCTCTGCCGTTGGTGGTGAAATTGGCGTCCTGGCCTCCATCGGTGTCCATACTGTGCGTGTTCGTCAGCGACCCGTGGTTGGGTTCTTGTCTACAGGAAATGAAGTGGTTAACCATGACAACGGACAGTCCTTGAAGATGGGCCAGATCCGCGACAGCAACAGACCGACCCTCATCGCCGCAACAAAAGCCGCTGGATTTGACTACTTGGACTTGGGTATTGCACCTGATAGGTATGACTGCATTACCTCCACATGCCGAGTTATGCTTTTGCCCTCTGCGCTTTGATTATTGACCAGTCAACTTGATCGTCCACTCTGTAACGCAGCCCCGAGGCTCTCGAATCGGCCGTAAAGAGCGGTCTTCAGAAATGCGACATCGTGGTGACCACAGGAGGCGTTTCTATGGGCGAGATGGATCTCCTCAAGCCCATTCTTGAACAAAAGCTGGGAGCCACAATTCATTTCGGCCGCATCATGATGAAGCCAGGGTAAGTTTGTAAGGCATCGCGGAAAGTAATGATGGCTACATCAGGCTGATACTAATACTCATGAATATTAGAAAACCGACGACGTTCGCCACGGTTCCTGACCCCAACGGCGGCGCACAACCGAAGCTCATGTTCGGTCTACCCGGCAATCCGGTATCAGCGACTGTCACATTCCACCTCTTTGTCTTGCCCGCTCTGCGCAAGCTGGCTGGATATGAAAATTACATGTGGCCTAGCATTAATGCAGAGGTAAAGTCGAAGAGGCTGTCAAAAATTACTCGAAACAATGTTCGGCTTGCGCCTCCTTCACAATAGCTTACCACTATAATCTGTTGCATAGGTAACACACGACGTCCGCCTAGATGAACGACCCGAATATCAGCGGGCTATTGTTTCTGTGACACCTGAAGGCCGTATACAGGTTCAGTCAACAGACAAGAACCAGATGAGCAGTCGCATGGTCACGATGCTGGGTGCCAACAGCTTGATGGTTCTCCCAGGACGAACAGCAGAGATGTCTGGCGTCTCTGCAGGTCAAAAAATTGAATGTCTCTTGATAGGAAAGCTCGTGTAATGGCTCACTGGATTTATTTCGAGAAGACTTTTCGTATGCGTTTACAAACGCGCCTGAAAAGCGAGCCCGAAGAAGGGTACTTCCTTCCGCCTGTCCCATTCATTTTCATCAGTTCGACGACAGTATTGCCTGTGCGAGCAGCAAGCTGCGACCAATAAAGACTTTGAGGTTGAACAGGGCTATTGTGATTAGATAACATTGTGGAAGGCGCAGAAAGGAGGCCTTGAAATCCAATGATCCAATTTGTGGTGCCGGGTGCGCTTTGGATACTGCCCAATAAGTACAAGGAACGTGCTTTACAGTTGTAAAAGACATGGAATGCACCTAGATTGGATATAATAGGTGTGAGGGTAGCCTCTAGGACATGCATTCGAACGAGCGGACTAATAATATGCGGAGGAGGCATGTACCGGCCCAGCCAGGATTTGAATGGTAAAAGCCATCGGTTTCCAACTCAAAGCACGAGCTGGAGACATTCTCATATAGCACTCCCATGTCCCACTGCCCACTCGGGCCGGATGAGGTAGAGCCATAGGACATCGCGAAGGCGTTAGGGCCTAGAGCGCGGATAACACCACAGACAATGGATGAGCGATCTGCGTTTTCCCGTCTTCTGGGCGTGTGTTGATGGCAAGGCATGATATGTGTTCATAGCATCCTACCGCATGCTGAACCTTCAGTACTAAAAGCACGGTCTAAGACAATCGCAACACAGCTGCTGACGAGGACCATCTGCCTCTTGAGGATGTATCCATCTTGGCCATCGACGTTGCAGTTCTGGATCGTGGTAAATCTGGACCATTTGGAGGCACGGATACCGCCCTTGAACTTCAATTTCTACCGCAAGCCCAAGCTGCTGCCTGCCATCGCGATCGACTGCATCCATTTCACTTATAAGAGACAGGTTCTCGAGACCCACATCCGAAATCATGGGATACTTGTGAATTAGATGAGATATCCTTCCTGAAGAGTACTTTGGATCAAAGTTCATGACCATAGGGATATCGACTGTGAAGGTGCATCTGTCGTGGTCGATGTCAACGATCGTTGGCTCGAAACGAAATGTGAACGAATCCGCGGGCCATCGGAAATACCTGTTTCGGTCTTTCTTTAATGAGTTGTTACCCATTCCTATTTCATTGATCCATTGCTGAGAGCTAGGACGTTCCACCTAAAATGATCGAGACGTTAAGCAATGATCTTATGATACCACTTGCGCACAGGCCATTTCGCACGTCGTATGAGAACAATGACAAAACATACCACGATCCTGTCACCAATGTTAAACCCCGTCGTGTCACTCACAGGAAGGGTCGTTGCTCCAACAGGGATGTAAACTCCCTCGCGAGTAAAGGTGTCTGGTTCCTCGCTTGAAAGGTAAGCATTTTGTGGTAATCCGTAGGCGGGATCTCCCATTCTATTCCGCGGAACTGCGCTTGCAACGGTCCGACTGCTGATCTTAATAAAGCTACGACGGGCAGTCCCTGTGTCGTTGATCACAGTTCCTGTGCCCTCGCCTCTTAAGACTACCCCAGATGTCTGGATGACCAGCGTTCCTTCGACGCGGTAAACACCCTTCTTCAAAAGTATCGCACCCCTGTACACAATCCCGTCCCTGCCATAAGGCAACAAGGACATCCTCCCAACTCTGTCGATGGCTTCTTGGATCCTAACTGTGTCGTCAGGGAGTCCTAATGGCTTGAGAATCTCCTTGACAGGAACCATCGGGATCATAACATGACCTTCTCTGTAACCAACGCGGGAGAAGTTGGGGATGGTGTTGCCGCGCGAATCAGGCAGCATCCACTCGACATCGGCGCCATGCACTTGAGTAGCGAGATGAATCGCTAGCAGAAAGAAGAAGGGTACGAAGTGGCGCCTGCACGGCTTCCTGAGGAGTATACGACACTTGCGAATCATAATGAGGAAACGAAACTAACGGATTTGAGGGGGGGAAGTAGCGGACAGCACATTCGTAGGGTTACGTGATAATAGGTTTTGGAAGCTGCTGTCAAACTGAAAGAGCTAGCAGCGCTTTCTATGCCGTTTGAGAACCATGGTACTGCTGTGGAACCCTTTTCTTGGACTAAAGTTGTCTCTTCTCGCTTTGGTTCGTTTAGTACTTGTTTTTTGTTCACCACCTAGTCAAGCACCCCCTCCCATCATTCTTGACCAAAGAGCGTTTCCCTGTAACTCCATCTTCCGGGCCATTCCGGCACAGCCTCCCAGCAGAACATCACGTTGTATGTTGGACTTATAACTCTGCGCAAAGGGTATGTTCAAATAGCCAGGTTCTCGATGACTTATTTTCTACGACCAGGCACCACAAGAATGAATGTGTGGATGTCAAAAATTTCCTTTTTTCCTTGGTATCAAATGAATGGGACAAGCTACCATCCTCAAAGACATTGAGACTATCGAGGCGCTTGAGAAGTGCGACGGCGGAAGAGAAAACAAGCCATCGAGATCATGGCTATTTGAATATAGCTTTCAGTCGAATGTCTCTTGATAGGCAAACCCGTGTATAGCGGGCTGCTAAGATGTCAAGAGAAACCCATTCATTTGTAAAAGGCGCTGCTCTATTTTTGTTGCAATGTATTTTGAAAGCTACGTTGTACGGAGCGTGATGGTGAGAGCCGCCAGTGGTCGACCTAGTTTTGAAGCATAGTTCAAAGGTCATCCTTCAAACCCCTTTTCTTCACTAGGTCTTCATCAATTCCTCGGCGCTCTTGCCTGTGCGTGCAGCAAGCTGCGACCAATACAGACTTCGGGGTTGAACATGGCTACCATATGATATCATCTTGGAAGCCGCTCCGCCTTCGAATTTGGGCTTATTTGCAAGTGGACCCTTGAATCCAATAACCCAGTTCATCGTGCCTGGAGCGTCTTGGAAGTAGCTGCCTTTGCCCTGTGCTTCACAGTTGAAAAAGACATGGAATGCACCTAAGTTTGTAGTGTAGTTGTTATTAATATTTTGAGCTGGTCATTAACACGAACAAACTAGGACACCTATCTTACCTGCCCAACCTTGGCCGGAACCAAACCAGCCTCGATTTTGAATGTTAATTTGCTTGGAGGCAAGATTGTCATACAGAACGCCCATGGCCCACCGCTCGTGTGGCCCTGAATCGTTGTTTGCTTGGTCGCCTTTAGAGTCGACAAACACGTTGGGACCTTTAACATGACGACCAAAAACCAAAAACGATAGGTGAGAGATATGCCTTGAGTCCATAATAATGTCAAAACATACAACGATAGTCATAGCGTTTTACCGCACACTCGCCCATGCGTCACAAATTCATGGCGCCCATGGTTCGTGCGACAGCGTTTGACAAGACCCATTTGGCCACTGAGGTTGAACTGGTACCGACGCCCGCCTTGTGAGGGTTTTGAAACTGGGTCCAGCACGGCACAATCCTGAATAGTGATGAACCTGGACCAAAGCGATGCAAAGATACCACTGACAAAGTGCTCGGTTGTCACATCCGCTACCCAGCCATGAATCGTGTTGTCCACCACCACGCCGTACCAACCGTGCTTCTCATCCTCGCGATCCCTAGAGTCATATTCGCTCACAAGATGTAGGTTCTCGACACCAACATCCGAAATCAGTGGAGCCTTGTGGACAAGGTGATATATGCTAGCTGGAGGGTACTTTGGATCAAAGTTCATCACCAATGGAATGTTAATTGTGAGAGTGCGTTTAGCACGATCAATTGCAACAATTGTTCGCTCGAAGCGAAATGTGTACGACTCCGGGGTCCACTGCGTGGAGGGTCTTCCTGTGTCTCCGCGCGGCGGCAAACGATCCATCCCAATGTCCTTGATCCATTGCTGAGAACCAGGCCGTTCAACCTGACGATTTTTTTTTTTTTGGATTGCTGTTAGAAAAGGAGTTAACACTACAGGGCATTTCATCCTTTGCTCTCATACCCCTACGCCGATTTCAAACCTACCACAATCTTATCGTTCACTTTGAAGCCAGCAATATCATCCACAGGAAGAGTCGTTGTTCCAACAGGGATGTAAATACCCTTACGAGAGTGGGTTTTTGGTGTGTTGCTTGATCTGTACCCATTTCTCGGCATCATCTCTCTGGTTCTGGCCTTTTTCTTCTGCTCGGCTGGAGATCCCATGCTGGAGGACAGCATACTGTTGACCAAAATAAAGTCGCGCTGGATATTTCCTGTGGCGATAATAGTCGTCCCTCCGGCGGTCTTACCCTCGCCTCTCAACACGACTCCAGACTTGTTAATGATCAATGCTCCTGCGACTTTGTAGGTCCCCTTCTTCAACAGTACAGCACCCCTGTACATGATCCCGTCCCTGCCGTAAGACTTTAGGGGCAGATTCCCGACCCTGTCAATGGCTGCCTGGATTCTAGCTGTGTCGTCAGAGAGTCCTGATGGCTGGAGAGTTTCCTTGGCAAGAACGTTCGGGATCTTGACATGACCTTCTCTGTAACCAACACGGGAAAAGTTGGGAATGGTATTGCCGCGCGAATCAGGCAGCTCCCACTCACGCGCTTGGGCAGAATCTAACGTGTTGCATGAAGTGTTGGTGTTGACTGGAGATGGCGGGATGACGCGACTAGCGACTTTCACCGCAAAAAACAAGATGAACAGGAGCGGCACTTTGGCGTCCCCAAGATGCTCGAGGCGCATGGTGGAGTACGGAGCGTTGAAGGATGGGCAGAAGGAAATGAACAGAGGTGAATGGGGGCCAAATTGGTATGGATTCTTGGAAACTGTTGGTTGAACTGAGGAGACGGGCGTAGACGATTTTATAGCGATCAAGAGCGGGTAGGTCATGACAACGTGGCCCTGGCAACTCAAGGCCATGAGATATGTATTGCCCTGTGAACTCTGGTCTCGGTTGCTGTTCATAAGCGCACTGTTGACCTGGCCAGCGGAAGCAAGTAGTACAGTACAGCCTCACATCAGTTCAGTTCACGAATGCAACACATAGAAAGTTATCTTGAATCAGGCACATTTTTTCCAGAGGATAGCCCAACGAAGTTGTGATTTCATTTGGTTGGTTTAGCATTTTATACTCCTCACTCAAGCACCCCCCCCCCTATCTGCTAGCTTCAGTGCGCCACAGGATCAGCGCCTCGTTATATGTACATCCGGACCGCGCAAGGGTTCCGACTTCATGGTATGTTCTCGCAAGAGTGAACAGGTGAAACGGTCTCAAAAATAACCCAAGTTTGCATATTTGCAGGAGGAATTCAGCCTGAGGACCGCGATACCACTTGTGCTCCTTGGCAGGTGGCCGAGTGCGAAGGCGAGAAGTAACAGTATTCCCGCGTCTCGAGTAAATCACAGCATAGAACAAGTACTTAGTGCGATCCGATGAGAACGTTATAGAGCAGTCGAAATGGAGAGAGAGTGCGTGTTAAAGAGAGAGAAGAGGATCTCAAGGATCGTCGCGAGCGGCTGCAATATCTGGTCTAGCATAATGTTGGCGCTTTTGGAAAAGGAGGTGGCAGCAGTGACAAGAACATGAAGGGATATACGATCACCTGCCGCCTTGCCCTTCAACTTCCAGGCACCAACGTCAACACTGGACCGTTCCTGTACGTCGGGTATGACACGTTTGAGGTTTCGGATCATGAAAATTCAAGGGCAGGTCTGACTATGCGCTGCGACTGAAAATGCTTGTCAGGTGTCAACAGGAACCCTGGAAGGGTGACATTTACTGTTGACATATATGCTCATCCTCTCCCTCTCTCTCGGAAACGCTGACGTTATGTTGTGGCCTCCATGCAGCTGGGCGAATGGTGCCCACATAGCATGTAAGAACTGTAGACCATGATTCCCTTGTCTCGGGTGATCGAAATGCCTTCCCGTCGAGCGCGGCAGGGCTTGGGTACATATTCCAGACCCTAACCTCTCTGCGTCGCCATGTCGCTGAATACCTTCGCAAGAACCTGCATAAAGTTGATGAGGTCCCGAGTCGTCGGTCTTCGCATGCCACGTATGCCTTCAGATGGGGTATAAATCGGCGGAGCATGATTTCATGTATACCGAAATGAATACATGCGCTCCAGGTCACTTATGCATCTCTGCTGCCTTGCTCCGCAGCCTGAACCTTGCATGGTTGATTTTGTTTATTGTTCTAGACACCTGGAATCAAAGCTATAGAGATGCTAGTCCTCCATAGGCCCGGGCATACTCCGGGGCGCCATTACAGGCGTAAATATGCAAATGGCAGGTACATGAATACGTCGTTTGTCAGGGGAAAGAAGATGAAGGCGTTTGGGTCCTGTTCTTGAAGGCACATGGTTAGTATATGCGCCCGGCTTTGACGTACCGTGCCAGTTGTTCGTACATCAAAGAAACGTGAATCAATCAGGGGTGGCGAAAAAGAAGGCCTAGTGATGTCTGTGTGTGCATGGTTACCCTGCTCAGGACCTGCAGATTTTTTTTTAGCGCACACATGCATGCCAGCGTGTTTGTTTCCTCTGATGTCGGTCAGAAAAATAACAGGTACGGGTGGGACAAAAGAAGTGGGAGCTGATCCATGGGGCGTGCTCAGTCTGGGACGGCGCGGTGCCGTGCGATGATTGGTATGGCTGCAGAGGGCAGTTGGAGAGAGAGGAAACAAAAGGTGCATAGTTTGCTTTGGATGCATGGGTTTGAAAATGAAAACTGCATGGTGTGATGCAAAAACAACGGTAAAGTAAACAGTGAGCATCCCATTGATAGCGTTTTTCTGAACCTTTTTTTTTTCTGAGCACTCGTCCCTCTATGAGACATGGCAGCATGGGTCTCTACAGCCGCAGTAGCAGGAGCGGTAACGAACGTGGCCAGGGTCAACGAACAGCCGTGATCGTAGCACAAGTAGCACCGAGAGATTCGCAATGTTGAACAGTGAAATTACGCGGATCGGATCTTCATCGCAGTGCGATGTAGGGTCCACGGCCCCTGCTAGTCTATACGACTCTCTAAGAATAGGGGGATTGAGAGGGCAAGGTCAAGAGTGTTTGAGACTGAATTCAGGCGGGGATATTGACTCTGTGAGCATGACGGCGGCGACTGTGCGACCATGTCGGTTGGACTGAATGTTAGGAGTGGGATATGAAGAGAGCAGAAGCGGAAATGAACTGTGATGGTTACACTGGACACCAGCGAAATCCAGCTCTTTTCATTTCACAACTGCCCCATGCTTCAACATGTGTCGAGAAAGTGAGATGGTTGGCTGTTATAGGCAGAGACGACAGTGCGCTCGCTCGGTTGAACACACTGTTCACCCTGCTTGTGCAATTGCAGACGGTAACGAGTAGTGAAATGACAATTGGTCTCCTCCTCACTGCTCGCAATTGAAAGGACCAAAGCCGTTTGACCAAGGGTATACCTCGCCCTTACTCACACCAAAGTATATTATGATCACACTTGAAGGCTTCTTCACTGGTGTGGAACATGATATGAGGTGCGTTTAATCAGATGCATGCGAGTACGCCAGGCCCACAGCATACCCACGGCTTTTGGTTGTTGGAGATAGGCCACACGGTACGCGGGCACTACATTGTCAGGGTCTCGATACAGGCATTTGACGACGGGCGAACTTTCGATGCTCTCCCGCGTATCCACGCCCAATTTGACCAGAAGATGCTGCAGTGTATTCTATATCAATCGGAAATGCAATTAAGTAAGGCCATGGTCCAGAAACGAGCGGAAGCAGAAAAAAAAAGTATATCAGCATTGCGAGATATGCCCACCATCTCACTTTGCTCCTCTTTTCTTTCCACTTTTCTGCGTCCCCATCCCTCAAATCACAGCCCACACTTCTTTTTGGCTGTCCTCACGATACAGTAAATACTTCGCCCCTTGATCCCGAACCCCTTTGCAACCTTTATCGTCCTCACATTGCCCTGTCAAAGCTTTGCTGCCCCGCTCTTTTCTTCTTATTCGATCAGCCGTGGCCCCTCACTTAAGTATCATACGCTTTTCCCTGCCGAACTTGCCCCAAACGACTACATTGGAAATGTAAGTACTGGACGTTGAATCTTCGCCCTACTGTACTCCTCAGGACCTTGCCTGCTCCAACCCCTTTTTCGAAGCTCCTTCAAAATGCGAGCTCCTCGACCTCCTCTTCCGCGAGGGTCGGAGTAGCCCTGTATTGATTCGTCTCAACGGCTGTATTTGCAGTGGTCGTCAATTGGGCCGTTACGGAAGGAGTTGCTGGCAGTGTAGGCACAGTTACGGTTCATGTACGCTGCTATCGCGCCATCTCTTTCTCCCTGCTTTCCTCTATTCCACTTTGCTTCACCTCTCTGTACAATTTACTTGTCCACATGCTTTCATTGCCTATTGAAATTGGCATCTTTTCCTTGAGAATTCACTGTGCCTTTTGACCTCACTTATTTTTTTGTCCCTCAAGGCCAACGAAATCTCTCTCAGCCCTCCCACTTCTTTCATCTTACGTACTTTACAACCTCGGTACTCTCTGCACTTACTGGGGGTAATTGTAGTTTATTCTCTTGCTCCATACGCTCCATCTTTTGGTTAGTGCCGCCAGTGACGTACACATGAGTACTCTCGCTGGTTTCTTCAATCCGGAGAGCTTCCAGTTGCGCTCTCGGCTCTTTGTGCATCTTTGAAAACTCTTTGTTTTAGAACAGCAGTTCGCCGATTTGATTACCAACACGGTGCGGTAGAACAGCACTAAGTGAAGTGCCATCTCTCTTACTTACAACTAGAACGACACATAGACTGCCTTCCATAAAAAAAGGTGCCATCTCAAGACGATCGTTAACTCACGCACCATTTGCCAAGAAACAAAGTACCATACGGAACAATGGCCGATCAATGCAGTAGGATTTGCGAAAAGGAACGTTGCCTTTCTGGTCAACGAAAGCACTGCGTTCAGGCGAGACGCCTCTCTGGGCGAAAGCCCCAGCTTCACCGCCGTCGCGGTATTTCACCGTCTAATTCGATCTGCAGCTACGCCCGCGGTAGTAGCGTACATAAAAACTGGGAGTACAAAGCGGCCGTCTCCAGCCGTGCTACTGGTTTGACCGGCCCTGCCGGATCAGTATCATCCTTGTCCAGCTCCAATTGTCGACGACGCTCTGCCTACGCAATTGAGAACCCTTCCGCTGGCGGACTGGTACTGCCCCCTTCACATCTTTTGTCCTCTCGTACGTACCGCAGTCTGAAATCCGCG
Organism: Mortierella alpina; assembly: GCA_029449245.1. Classification (NCBI taxonomy): domain Eukaryota; kingdom Fungi; phylum Mortierellomycota; class Mortierellomycetes; order Mortierellales; family Mortierellaceae; genus Mortierella; species Mortierella alpina. The sequence goes on along the minus strand of JANATF010000001.1, from coordinate 1,221,346 downwards.
TTGATGCCAAGGCTATGCCGCTTGCAAGATCAAGGCGTGTTGTCCTTTTTGGGGGCTTCTCCACAAGCGGTTGCGCCAGGCTTAGATGTAGCCAATCCTTCGGATACGCCTCTCAGCTCAGGACACCGATCATCTCTTCGACCAACCCAAGCCTCTCAGTATACGTCTATTGGTGGCACTGCAATGCTGGTCATGAGCAGTAGCATTGGTAGAGATGGAGTCAGCCCCATGCCATCGGCCATACATACTGAAAGAAACGCTGAGAGGAGTTACCGAATCGGTGCTCAGGAAGAAGGCGAAGTGCTCCATTGTCCTACGCCGACCTCGTACACATTCCGTAGGCGAAACGCGATCGTCGAAGGAACGGAGGATGCTCCGAGAGCCATTGACTTTCGAGATGCCTCAGCAAGGTCATGAGCTTGGCACCCGTCTCCATTCCAACAGGCGCTGCTTGGCTCGTAATGGCTTTACTTCATTTCGTTCTCATGGTCCGCTGCTGAAGAGTAGTATTTTCATACTGCACTCCTACGCCATTAATCTTGCATATATACCCCATCTCACCTTGACCAACACTTTCAACCTCCTTATCTACATTGTACTCCACTGAGGTTCAGATGCATTGGCGCGCGTCCCGCTTTACCGCTCTGCATTGATCGTAGTCCATTTTCATGTTTCTTCTGCATTCTCTTTTTTGTTTTACACAGTCTTGGTACACCTTTGCGCTTTCATGTTTGAAAAAGTAACAAGAACTTGCAAGTTTTTTGTCCTTCCAAACGTGCAATAAACTGCTTTGAGCAGATATAGTAGATCGTCCTCGGTGCTCACCCACGGACCAAAATGCGGAGTGAGAGCACGAGAAGAAGGAGGAAGGAGGAGAGGTTAGCGCCTCCGAAGGTTCGGTAGCACGCGTGTCTGTAGCCATGATGCGCACCTTGGATCAGCTGAGCTATGATAGAGTTGGAAGAAGATCAAGCTTTTAATGAAATGAGCACGATGTCCATGTGTTTGTGGGCGTGTGAACGTGCACGCGCTCCAGGCCCACGGTCCTCCGTACCGAGAAGTTGGGGCAATCGAACACGGCATCGTGATAATTATTTTCGTGTCCTCAAACTCGCCGGTGGTTCCATAGACGTCAGTGAACGCGTTTGGCGTTCGTTTTCGTTCTTTTTTATTTGTTTGTTTTTACCCTAGTCGGGGATTCATTCTAAGAACGAAAGAAAAAGAAAGCGATGACCGCATCATCTCGGTTGGAGCCTCAGGTCTTGCGGACGAGAGCTGGAAGCCAGAGACGAGACCTTTTGAAGCAGAGCTTTGGCACGACGCGAATGGTATCTGCTGGCGATAGTTGGCATAATCAAATACGGAAATGCAGGATCAACTCGCATTTCTGTGTCTTGGGTAGTAGACTGTCTGAGGTGTCGATGATTTTTTGATATAACGGACCGTCGTCGGGCAAGACCTTGAGTGAGATGCGGTATATATCTACAATCAAGTACTGAGAAGCGATGGTAAGTACCATTTGCGACATAACTCTTTGCATCCAATATCACTCTTTTTGCTGGCACTTGTCGAAGCAAGTATGCAAGCCGAAGTGGGTTGGAGGGTAATCTTACGATTCAATCGAGCAGGTCGGGCGTCAAAGATTTTGTCACAGAATCCCTCCGTCATATTCCCAGGCTCATGTACTCAACTTATTTTAAGAGCACTGGGCGCCGCTTCGCTGGTGCTGACCGTGACAGCAATGAGGTGACCGTTCGAGTACACTCTATCATTATTATTCTCATGAGGGATCTGTATTTGTTAGAGACAGTTATTGACACACTGATCCTGAGTTGGCGTCCACGAGAAGGAAAAGAAAAAAAAAGGCAAGAATTCGCCTCTGTAGATTCTCGTCTTGCATGTTGACTGAGCATCATTGTTTCTTCTTCGTGTTTCGTCTTTGGCACGGAAATTTCACCTTTGCTTCGATGTATGCAGCAAGAAGATCACTTTGTGCCTTTTATACAGAAGTGTCTTGAACCAATGTTGCAACTGCTGTTGCTCGTCAGTAGCCTAAGAGACGTGTGAAGTACAGGGCGTAGATGGTACGCCAGACCATCGATTAAAAAATGGAGTCATGGCATGGTCGCGTTTGAGTGTCATACCCATTCATGCCCCCCCCCCCGACCGTGACACAACCACTCATGTGCTCCAATACGTTTTCCCTCACTCACTCACTTTCAACTTTTTTCGTGGGAGGAGACAACGGACGGTGTGAATGTTTTCCCTGTGCCCTTCGCCTTCAGCGACCCCGGCTCTTCAAGCAACCCAGCTTTGGCATAAAACATCTGCAGGATGACGAAGTTGGTGTAACCTATGATGACTCTGGAGCTGCACCAAAACAGAGTTCTGTTGAGTGCTTCGTAGACATAGCCTACTGACTTTTAAAGGGTACTCTAATCGATCCTGTTCCGTAAGAGCAAGCTCCTCATTGCTGCCTTATCCTACAACACTCGCAAGAGTTGTCCAACGACGTGAAGATCGTATAAAGTTTGACTAGACTGTCCCACCTCAGATACACGTATATACATGTATTATTGTATGCCTCCCACCCATATGTTTGGTGCCACAGTGTAAACGAAAGAGAGCACCTTGAGGGCAACTTTCAAGAGCAGTTCGTTGAAGCGGCACATGTGTCCCTTGCTACACCTACCCAGCACACGGGTCTTGCTTGTATCGCACTCTGCCTCTGCATGTATACGAAAATTGCGTATTTTTGTGTGAGCTAGCCGGACTGCGTGCGGTATCCAAGTTCTGACCATGCGCTCCAACGCAGTACGGTATAGACATCTGAATACATGGATTGGGAAATGTTTCGAAGCAGACACCCACAAAAACGACAGGTGCAAGTAGGAGCGAAAATCACACAGGCGCGTCCTATTTGGATCTGCCAGCCCTAAATTAAAGCGTTATGGCTGGTCAACTCCTGGACATTACCGTTAGCTTGAAAAGAGCACGCACAATGGTAGAGCATGAGGATATTTTTGGACTTTTGCAATTACGGCCAACCTTCGTGGATCACCATTCCTACTTCTAGCGTGCTTTTCATTAGATCAAAGCGCCATAAAGCATGAGCAACAATTATCCCGCCAAAAATGGCTGCCACTTCTTGATCAGTGGAGTGGATGCTAGTCTACCTGCAGTAGTTGGTGAATGCGCAAAATGCTTATGCAGCCGCGAACCCTTGTTATACGGCTGTGAGCCGGTTTTATGGTAATAAAAGTAATACGCTAAAGGGCTTGTGAGCATATGAGGAATGAATGTGAGCAGGGCTTCATTCGGCTCCCAGGTCTACAGGGTAATGACGTTCTGGCAAAACATCACACATGCTGAGGGTGAGAAGGCGGGATAGATGCATTTGCAGTAAGCGTAACAGATTTAATGTTCAGTCTTCCTACAGAAATGAACTGGTGGGTTGGCAGGGTGCCCATGGGCGCACGTTAGAGCTCTCATGTGCTCATTGTCGCCTTTAAACAACTGAAGTGGGTTATACAGTATCTTTTTTTTTTTTTGGTTATATAATTTATAACTCGCACAAGCTCCATAAGTGCAAGTCCGTCGATCGACACATTCGAGTCTTTACAGCTGAGTTTGGTCCAAAGTTTTCTCTGGCGTCTCTGGCAGCTCGATCGGGATTTAGCGAATCTTATTTATCTTTTTTTTCGACGAGGGCCATTAACCAGCATTCTTGCAAAGACTAATGTGCTTCGAAGGCGTTGATCCTGATCGCTTCTTCTCTCTTGATATTTCGCGTCATGGTGCATGGAATAGCAAGCTATTTTCAACAAACTTCGATCTCCTAGAGTGAATGAGCGTCAGTTGTGCCTAATCGGAACGGGACCCCGTCAAACTGCATTGAACATTTCGGCGACCATTTCGTCCTGGACTACTCAAAATCATCTGAATGGCGTTCACGCTGCGGCAGGATTGCAGGTGGGCGAGCAGGAGTTTCCGAACCCAATTTTGAATGAAAAACATATCCTTGCAACCACCGTCATCGTATTTCTGTCCAACTCGTCATATTATGGATTTACTGTGGAGATGCCCCGCTTTTTTCCGCTGATCTATCCTTGACCATCAGGGATCCAGAAGAGAATGTTAACTAGGTGTGAGAGCGATTGATGTGCCTTTGTGGGTTCCTCTTTCTTTTACATAATACGAATTAAAAATCACGCTAAAATACGTCCACAAGAAGAGAGCAAGAAAGAGACTGAGGAGGGAACGCACGACCGCGCGCAGCGAGTACTTGCCATCATTATTGTATGAAAACAACAACAATCCTTATCCCATTCAGCTTGTCAATATGAAGCGTTGATTCATGCGTCACTTTGACGGCAAGGGCGTATGCATTTTACAACGTCGCCGGGCCTCCGATATTTATTCTCGGGTGCATAACCGGTAGTTTGTACAGGGTATCTTGAGCGGCATGAATGGCTACTAAAATAACCAGAGATGCTCTTTACCGCACAACGATGGTGTGTTCATGCGATGGCGCACTTTGTGGACACGTTCGCTATTAAAAGCGCGCATGTTGCTTGTCTCTTTTGGCCACAGCATCGACAAGAAGATGACTGAGCAAGGAACAAGCAAAGGCAAAGAAAAGGGGATAGTGAACATTAGACAGCTCAAGAATACAACAAAGCCCAAGATTCGTAACAGAAACTCAACGAGCAAACTAACATGCAAGCACAACCGATTGGGCATGATACTGTAATGGCATGCAGACGGGGATTGTGAGCGATTTTTTTTATTGCAATGAAAAGATCGGTTGGATCACTGACCTAGCCGGCTCGCTCATCCCTTACGCAGGGCGAAAGAGAGCGGGAACCCACCCCTCGCCCGTTGTTTTTTTCGAGCCATGGCGTGAGGCAGGTCGTAAAGCCTTTTGACAATAATATCGGCCGACAACATGAGTATGGCAAGTTGAGACAACATCCTTTTACATTACTACCCATATCTCAACGTGGGGACTTACAGTACAGCTCCAGCTTTCACCAAATGTTGAGCTCAGGTGTATATGGTACACAGTCGTGAGGAGGGCAGGAGGGTACACTTGGCTGTAACGCAGTTTTTTTCATAGCTCACCCAACCTTGTTCTCGCCTATCTCGGCTCGCGGACAGGGTTCTCACTCCTCCTGTCGCCAACAAAGCAGAGCATTATGAGGTCACTGTGGCCAATTTTTTTCACACAGGTAGGCTCACGTCTCGAAGGCTGCATTTGGGCAATAAAAAACTCATCATTGAGATGTCCTGATGTCCTCATCGCGGATGTGGAATGCCACCTTGCAGTCTATGCGTGTTTCCCTCTATAAAGGATTTCACTCACTCGATCAATTGTTAACGATGCGTGCAACTGCGGGCTCGTACATGTGTCTTTTTTTTTGGCTACCTTTGCCATGGACGTATGTTGGTTCCGGGACCTGAGCGGAGCCGAACACAGCAGTAACAGCAGTCATATGAAGGAGAGTCCTCCGGAATGTTATCTCATCTACTAGGTTCTATTCAGTACCATAAAGTTCATTGCCCATCTCCGTCACTCTCACGGTGCACAAGTCGGATTTTGGAATCGTGTCGAGGCTGCCGGGAACCCTCTCTTTTGTTGTACACGTCCATCGGCCCTGGGTAGGATGGCCGTTTTAAGAGTCTGCGCCATTCACGAAAACCGTAAATAAAAAGAGCTGCTTCATTCACCCGACTGGGCAGAGAATCAGGGTAATCCATCCTTGTTTTGGAGACGGATGAGGAAGGGGTGGGGTGGGGTGGGGAGGATTTGCTCTCAAAGCTTGGTGACAGAGATGACGATACTCTGGATAACTTTGTATTTGTTTCTTGGTTGTCGTTCTCCTGCTCACTTGCCCACCCCTCACTTGCCAGCTCAAGAAATTGCAATATAACCTTGATACAGAGTACAGTACTGTAAAGCAGAACACGACGCTGCACACCCAGATACAAGCAGGCTACATATCAATCAGCACATACAGTGTACGGTACTCTTACTCCTCTCGATTGGAATACGGTGGTTCAATGCCTCTCGCGCACATTCATACTTCATGCTTTATAATGCCTATGCAGGCATGAGGTCTGGCACAGGGGGCGCCAGGAGAAGAGGATGATAGTAATGGACTCCATTGGCATGCCATGTTTTGCCAGCCCAAAAAGAAATACAACGAGGTGTTGGCCGAAGCCGTGTCCCATTGCACCCTCACAAGTTTGCTTTGTATGAATTTAACAGGATCGCCGGCCTCAATTGAGTACTATTCAAAAAAATAATGTAATACAGTGGACCATTCCTTATATACAATGTGCCCTTTTGTCAAGCATGCCGCACATCCCACCCTCGGTCTGCTTGTTCCTGGCGACACATACACAATCTGGCAAAGTAAAAACTGTATTGAAAAACTAAAGAGACGGCAAATCACTTATATACAGCCAACCATCCTACTGTCTTTTTTTTTTTTTCCTTTTCTTTTTGCATCCTGCTTCCTGCCACCCTCCCCTTCTCTCTCTTCTTTCTTGTCTCGAGTCGTGTCGTTGTTGTGAACCTCCAAAAGCAGTCTTGAGCCCTTCACTTTGTCCCATATCAGCTCGCCTTCGTCCTTGCTTCTGCCCACTGCCAAAAGTTCATCCAGAGCACGCACCACGAACAGTCTCAGCCCACAACTTCACGACCCTATTTTCACACCCTCCATCGTTTGATTCGCTTGCTTACAAACGACCACCAGGTATAGCGATTTCCTTACTCTGTTTGCTTTCCACCGCACGTCTGCGCCTCAGATCGCCTCGCGGGGCTTGTTTGCGCCATCGCTGATACAGCCTCTTATCGAGCTGTATCATTGACCGGCGCATTATCTCCCAGAGCACTGCATTGCTTAATCTGCCGGGGGTGTGTGCGCCTCGATAATGTAACAAAGACAGTGGTCTTCGGCCGACGTCCACGCTACTCTCATCAATCTATTCGGATGAGATAGTGTTTGCTAGTTGAAGGACGTAACAGATCCCTACTCATCTTCGTCCTTAATCGGTCTGAAAGGGAACATGACGTACACGGAACAATGGGCATTATACCCTTCTCATATCCATCTTCATAATTTCACCTCCTCTCCTTGTCCCCTTTTTTCGTTATGTTTTTTGCTTCCATGCACACTTCCTTGTCACGCATCTCATAGCATCCTGCAACTGACACTGTAGACATTGCTATTGTCTGCGATACGAGCTTTGCCTCTGGATTCATTGACTAATCCCGCTGTCCATTCGGCTTCTTCATATCAGTCATTGAACTTGACAATTCTCAGCATCAAGGAAGCCCGGAAATATCGATCCACAAATCTTAAAACGTAAGTGCATATTGGGGAACACACAGTTAAATATTTACCCACATTGCACACTTTGCACACATGCATTGCCCAATTTATCCCTACAGACAAACGACACGGACCGACACATCATGTTTCCTCTTGTTCTGTCTTCCTCTCTCCCTCTAACTCTGCACTTCAGGCGCCTCGTCGTAATCAACACGTCCATTGATCAGTACACAGACTGCATCCTTCATTCCCCTTTCTTACTGTCACACACCACCTTTTCCCGCTCAGACCTGCTTCTCCTACCCTCCTCCCCCTTCAATGACGTAAAAGATATTCAGGCAGAAGAAAAGGAGGGGCAAGGTTGGGGAGAAAAGAGACCTCAGTGCCTCAGCCTTTCGAAACCAGTGGTTCAAATATTGTGGTGCCAAGATCAAATTCACGAACGCATTCATCGCTTTGCCTTCAATTCTCCCTCATCTGGTGCCTCACATATTAATAAATCGTCTACTTTTCTCCTCTTGACCTATCCCACACTGATACTTTGCGTTAACGGTACGCCTCGACCTCAAATTACCAAACCTACATTAGCGACCAGCGATTTTATTTTGCGCAACCCGTTGAGCACCGACCCATCCCGCGACAATAGCAGTCGACGCGTTTCGGAGGCCTGAAGTCACGAACAACACTATCATCCTTCGCGTTAAGCATAGAGCTATCCGATGCTCTCAATCTGCAGTCCCTTGCAAATCGAGCCCACGTCTTCGTTCCCCTTCCACGCGGAAATGCGTTCCAGCGTTAGCTCAACTCACTCACAGCACGAGCAAGACCTACCCCCTTCTACACCGCCCACGTCCGGATCAACAGCCTCTTCCGTGGAGTGGACCACCTCGTCCTCCTCGTCCATTACAGCCTTTGCTGGTGACGACGGTACTCTCATGAAATCCGAATCTGCCCACTCTCAGCAGGCTAGTCCCCACCATAATCCAGACGGTCAACTGGGTAAGTCATCCTACACAATGATGACATTGTGTCGTCTATTTGATGCGAGACTTATCTTACTCTTGTATTCATGTTCATATGCCCTTTGATAGAAGCCATGGTACCATCACAGACGCAGCCGCCTTATCAATCAATGCAGCAGGCACCATACTATCCCGCCAGTGATTACAGCTCTATAAAGCCCCACTCGCCACAGTCTACTCAGTTCATGACACAGGGATCTTATTCAGGAAACCAGAATCCATACGCAACTCTGAACCGGTCGTCCATTCACGAGCGCAGGCAGTCCCTGATGGTCGGTCAGCATCAGCATCAGCAGCATCAGCAACAACAAACACAGCAGCAGCAGCAGCAGCCTGGCCACATGCCACAGTCCCCCGATTTGCAGTCCAGGGCAGAATACCCCGTTCCTGTTGTCAACTCGACATCGCTCTCTGAAGACATCACCACAGCAGTGTCTTCGATCGACATTTCTCATACTTCGACAGCCGCTTGGGATCCATCGCAGCCACAAGCGCAGGACGCACAAAGCCAGCACGGAAGTTCCATCGACGGATCTTCAGCGCCACTTCATCTGCCACCCCTATCAGAAGCCCTTCACAGGAGCAGTCAGTGCTCACCTCTCTCACAGTCGCAACAGGTCATGACCAATATGGATAGCAACAACAATAACAACAACAATAGTAACAGCATATTGACGACAGCATCCCCCGTAGGCTATTATACTCAGATGCCATTGGGAGATGTTCCTCCACAGCGCGTCAACGGCGTATACTCTGTCCAGGACCAGTTTGTGAGCAACGACCCTTCAAAGATGCCTTCCTCAAGACTAATCCGCCACGGATCGCCCGTTCACGCAATGATGTCTCCCAACTCCAGCGTCAATGTGCAGGGATACGGCCGTCGTGTCACGTATCCGTTTGTGCCTTCGATCGACACGAGCTCAGGCTTGATGATGGCCAGCCTGACCAGTCCTGAAAACTCTGGATCTAGCCCACTGATGGCAAATCCATTTGCTCATGGAGGTATGGTGGGCGTGAACTCTGTGCCTGTTCAGGGCATGGTTCGATCCTCTCCGCTGGTTGGATACATGGATGCTATGACCCTTCAGCAACAACCTCAGTCACACCCATCCCAGGGGCCATACCCACACTCGTTGCACCAGTCACTGCCACCGCACCATTCGACGCCTCAACAGCAGGCTGGCTCTGCCTGGCTTCCCAAGGGAGCCATGACGGGCGTCGATGATGGTCAGAATGGCGGCAAGGTGTACTCTTTCGTGCCTTTATCGGGCGTCAACACCAAAAAGAGACCCCGTCGTCGCTTCGATGAGATTGAGCGCCTCTATGTTTGCAACTGGGCCGATTGCGAGAAGAGCTACGGAACCCTCAACCACCTGAACGCTCATGTCAACATGCAAAAGCATGGTCCGAAAAGACATCCTTCAGGTAATTTTTTTTCATGATCTTTCTGTTCTCTTTAACATTCTCTGTGTAGCCTGTTGCCTCTTTCCGTGTTGATATCTAACCGATTTTCTTCTTGCCTCGCGATTCAACCCTAACAGAATTCAAGGAGTTGCGAAAAGCCTGGAGAAAGCACAAGAAGGCAGAGGAGGAGGCAGCCAAGCAGGCTGCAGCCTTTCATCAACAGCAAACGCAGGGTCAGTTGCAGATGTGCGATCCGTTGCTGACGAACATGCAGCCGCATCCTTTGGCGATGCATCCCATGTCCCATCATCAGCCGCACCAGCTCCCTCATCCCCATGCTCACCCAAATCAGCACCAGCATCTTTCTCAGGGACAGGCGCAACAGCAGCACCCTTACCATCACCACCATCATCACCCTATGGGCTTCTGAGAGCCAGGAACGCTGAAAAGAAAAAAGAGGATTGTAGTCAGATATGACAAATGGAACAATACCTCAAGTTCGAGCTCACAAAAGTGCTTCCTTTCAGACGGCCTCCACCACCGCTGCCACTACCACCACCACCTATCATTACCACTACCTATATGTATATTTTAATAAGCACTCTCATGCGCTGTGCGCTCACTTTCATTTTCAACGTTCCGCAATTGTTTGTCGTTTCTTTTTTTTCTTTCTTTTGTTCTTTGCTGAAATCCTGTCGATACACATTCCTCTTGATTTACAATAAAACAAAATACTCTCGCTCAGAAATAGGTCGTTTGACCGTGGTCCATCGAAGAAGACATCGTCTTTTACCAGCTGCCTGCCGCGGTCGAGTCACTCGAGACTCGAGCGCGTTAGCCGTTTCGCGCTGGAATGGAGATGTGGAGCAGCAGGGTGATAGTGGCAGGATAGAGGGCTGGAAAGTTGTTTGCGCATGGAACGTTGTCGAACAAAAAAAAAAGTTCTCCACACTTCCTTCTGCCATTGGACCCCTGTTCTTCCGCAAGGCATATTTTAGTCATGTTTGCGCCAGGGGGAAGGAGCGATAGAGAACCCGCGGCAGGTAGAGCTGCCACAACAGCGCAGAGAAGTGGGGTTCGCAGGGCCGTCGACTATCTCAATTGCTCATTCTCAGTTGCCGCGGTCTTCCTCATCCTTCGATTTCCTTCTTCCCCATTAGGCCATTTTTTGATATCCATATCACTGTAGTCCTGCCACGCGCTGGGCGCAAACCCTATTGCTCACCCAGAACGTGTCACTGATCACTCCTCACGCTCTCGCTTCTTATCGTCTTCTGTTCTCTTTTCTTCTCTTCTCTCTTTTCTCTTTTCCTGCCTCTTCACCATACTCTTCTCTCGCGTAGCAGTACCCCGCTCTCGCAATCTCATTCATTCCTCTCTCTCTCTCTCTCTCTCCATGAATGGCCCAATGAACGGGGGATGTATTTCCATTCACACCGCACTCCAACTGTCTGTTCCCCTTTGCGCTCTCCGGCCCTCGGCCTGCCTCACAAGTCAGGCCAGCCCTCGTCTCGGAGTCGCTTAAACCCTCTCCGCCAGTTTGGCTTTGTTGAATGAACCTTAGCGTCAGTTAGACACTTGGCCAATCCTGCCTACACACCTTTCTTCAGCTACTTTTTTATTTTTTTTTATTTCCTTCTTCGATTGACCGTTATTCAGGTCCACCTCGCGTGCCTACTTTTCTATAACATTTATCCTACCCGCACATTCTCGACTTCCATAAGAGAAAGGTGTTACCCCGACCACGTTCAAGCCAGGCGCCAAACTAGGTACCACGTTGCGTGAAGTCTATTCATTTCTTGACACACGCCCTAGACATATGATCACTCATGCAGTTCTGTGCATAACGTAACACGTCCGGCTTTCTTGCAACGGGCAGTGCAAATCGAACCCCCTTGGGCTTTTTTTTGCCCCGTGCACCGCAAACAAAACAATATCACCAAGGATCAATGGCTAACTCCCTACTCTCACCCCATCACCACCACCTCCTCCTCCTCCTCCTCTTCCACTTCTTTCCCTATCATCAAAGTCATCACTGTAGCCCAAGAGGATCAAAGGGTCCACGAGATGCCCAATTTGAGCGAGCCAAGCGCCTCGTGCGCTGAAAAGGATAACACAGCAACCTCGGCCCCCCATTCACCGATGGACCCAGAGGCATCCAGTGCCTCCCCCGAGACTGGAGGTCTAGTGGACTCGTTGGCAGCCCATTGCACAGGCTCGCTGCAGATCGCCAAAGGCAGTGACTGTCCATGCGATGAGTCCGAATCGCAGCAAGAAATGAGCCCGTCATCGACGGCTTCGTTGGATGAGTTTCTCATAAGCGCCCTCAAGAGCCGTCCGGAACGACTGTTCCTGCTGAAGCTCGATCAAGAGTTTTGCAACTTCATTGAGAACCCAAGGTAAGCCAGGTGGGAGAGGGCGGGGAAAGGAGAGGGAGGCAAAGGTGGGGGTTGTACTGCGGTATCGCATATGGCCTAGTTGTGCCTATCGCCTGCGGATTTACCTGACTCCAAAATGGCGAATTTTTTTTTGTGTTCATGTCGCCCATGACACGCTCTTTGCAGCCAGGCCGTTTTAGAGTTTCCCTGGCTCAACTCCTACTATCGGATGATGATCCATCGGTCCGCCATCTACTTCCAATTGGCCCGCAAGGTCGATCCGCTGCTGAAGAGGATCACCTTATCCAGGACCGAGAACTCGGCCATGTAAGCCCCGATCTGCACCCGTTCAAATGGATCATCCTCTCCTCCCTGCCTACTATAGTCCTCTCAGAATCCTCACACAAAGTCCACACCCTTTTCCCCTCTGGGCCTTGCTGTTGGTGTTCGCCATCATTCTAATAGTCCACCGCTTCGATTCTGTGATCTTGTTGAAGAAGAGCATGAGGAACCACACTTCAAGCCCGTGAAGGTCCTCAAACGGTGTTCATCCCGCCCAGTGAGTGTTTGTGAGACACGGTGCAGCGGACCTGGACTGGAGCGTCGCTCTGGCTCCATAGAGCAGCGGGAACGGGCATATGCCGAGGCTAGAGCACGGATCTTTCAGGAGGATGCTTCCGAGGGCTCGGGCATTACAAAGGCATCCACCACAGAATCAGACCGAGTCATGGCGTCGACGGAAGACCCGTGTGAGATGCGACTCATAGAGGAACGAACGTCTGCACTGGAGATAAGTACGGGCATTGCAGCTGGGAAATCAGAGCTGTTGCGGCGGACGAGTACCAGCTCGACTGCATCCTCTTCCGGAACAACTGTGACCACTGGAGACCCTGCTTCATCGGCTTCCTCATGGTCCGGTGCGGGCCATCAGAGTCCTGAGCACGGATCATTATTGTCCTCAAGCCATACCACATCTTCCAGCAGCCGAGCATCTTTCGCAGTGGGACAGCAGCATGATATCTGGCGCGGTCACCAAGGACAGCATTCGGACCTACGAGAGTCCATAGAGAGTCCATTAGAAGACAGATACGAGGATGTCTCCCGTCTTGGAACTGCTAGTCCATCCCCCTCGTCCTCTCCTTCCCATCGCCTGTCATCCTCCGCCCCAGTGGAGTGCTCTCACCCGCCAGACTTTGCACACCCGTCGTGCCTATGCTTCCATGCGACCTCAACCTCCACCAACCGATACAGTGAGTTCCGAATGGCATCGTTGCAGTGCGGATGCCCAGGACAGCCATGGTCGCACCAGCAGCCGCAGCAGCCGCAGCAGCAACAAGGATGGCCAGGTCGGGCAGACACGAGCGCCAGACGATACTCTGCTCCTCAATGCCAGCACCGACACCAGCACCAGCACCAGCACCACCTGGGCTATCAACAGCCACCTGCGTGTCACGGTCACGGCTCTCCTTCCTCTTGCCCTGGCCTCGTCTCCAGACAAGACCGTCACTACCACCCTAGCCATCCGTTCTCCCATCAACTGCACCCGCACCGGGAATCTTCACCGCGGTGCTGCGAGTACTACTACTTTCCTCACCAACACAACAACCACCTTCACCACCACCACTACCATCATCACCACCAGCACAGCCACCACCCTCACTTTCATCAGCATCCGAGCCACGCCGAGCGGTCGCAGCCTCAAGGTCCTGGGGTGATGCGCTTGCAGAGTCAAGGGCAGCAGGACGGCTCGGCTCTGACGGATTCAACCCTGACGCCTTCACAAAGAGTCTTTCAAGTCTCAGCACGACCGTATCCTTCCTCCAACGGATACCGACCCTACCGTCAGGGCATCACCGTGCCTCAATTGCCGCCTCGGCATCTCCACTCCAGAGACCAACCCATTCGCCAACAACAGCAGCAGCAGCAGCAGTGGCAGCAACCGCTTCAGCCACTGCAAAGACCTCGACAGCAGCAGCAGGCCCATCCTCAAGAGTCTTTGTCTCAGAGCTCACCGGCGAGGTCATCGGTCGCTACTTTTGCCTCGAGACCAGTCCAGCCGACACCTGAGTTGACGCTACCAACAACCCGTCAGCAACCGAGCGCCTCGCCATCGTGGCGTAGTCGCGTCGCTGCTATGAGTGGTCGTGAGGACAACCTCCAAGCAGTGTATGATGTAGACCGTCGACCGCCGCAATCCACTGAGCTCTACGATCCGTATGCCGACTAGTGGTGGCGAAAGTTCCGTTTGATACAATTGGTTTTATAGGGTGAAGTTATGTACAGGGCGGGGTGTTGTATGTGTTCAAAAAAAAAAAAAATGAAAAATGAAAACACTACTACTACGAGTTCCAGTTTTGGGTGGCGACATTCGTCTGCGACTGTAGAACAGCGGCAGAGGCAACTTCATTGGCGCCGCTCCTGAAAAAGTCAAACTCTGGGCCTTGCGATGACAGGATGGGTTGTCTTTGCGCCTGTTGCGATAGTGGAGAGAGTTGTGACATAGTCGGCTGGTTGGCTGGCACTCCGCCAGTCCCGCCTCCACCACTCATGTTTCCCGCGACATCTAAAAGGTCGTTCCTTGTCATACTTTGCGCTAAAGGGTGCATACGATTTCCCAAAGTCGAGTTACTGCTATTCGCATTCATGCTACTCAAGTTCACCGCGTTGTTGTCCAGCAACAAGGGCGAGGCATTGGTGTTATCGGCTAGGGATTTGAGAAATCCATCCTCCATTTTGACCTGAATGTCGTTAGTGTTACTAGTTCCACTGTTGCTGTTGTTGTTGTTGTTGTTGTTGAGGTTGGTGGTATTATTGCCGTTGCTAGGATTTCCCGTTACTGAAAGACCATTAGCGTCGAGACCAGAGCCGACGGCTCCTCCGTTCTGCATGTAAAGGATCCACTCATCATTATCCATCGAGGCGGGCAAATTCCAGACAGCAGATGAAAATGGGTTCTGGTACATGTTGAGTGAGCCTCCATTGCCCGCTGCCGTCTGCGACTGCATCTGTTGTGGTTGCGACTGGTGCTGCTGCAGGTTGTTCACTATCGTCGCAGAGCCCGGGGTAGCAAATGGATCTGTGAGTGGTGTCGAGTAGAATCCGTTTGCGCTAGCTATCCCTGTCACCACATTGTCAGCTTGCGATGTCGAAAACACAGACTGGCTTCCAGTCGAGAGCGAAGTCATTGGTCCACTCGAGGCTGCTCCAGATATGGAGCTTCCAGGCGACACCGAAGTATTTTTCGCTTGTCGAGGCCGCCGTGGAAGCGGCGCGTGGCCCTGCGTCAATCCCGGGTGCGATTTCACCTGACCCTGTGCATGGTGGTGCGAGGTCGGGCTGAAATACGGCGTGGGCGAGAAGTGGCGAGAGTTACGGCTCTGAGGTGCCGCGTGCCGAATTCCCGGGGCCTGATAATAGCCCATAATCTGATCGACGTCAAACGCGAACAGCTGATCCTTCGGGATAACATTGGCTGATGGCGGAATATCAACCTGTGCTGGATGAACGTCGTCGACTGTTGAAACCGCATTGCTTCCATTCTGTAGCACATACTTGAATCCTATGAGTAAAGCAATATTTAAAGGCAATATCAGAATCAATGTACATGATGATATCAAGTGCGTGTATAAAAGCCAACAAGGTCCATAGACAGTGCAATTCGTACCTTCGGCAGAGCATGGAAGCTCTATGTTGCGAGCTTTGACGAGATTCTTGATGTTGTTCCCGCACCACTTCCCGGTAATCCACACATCCTCAATAACAGAGAGGCATCGAAGTGTCTCCACCGTACGAAGCTTGGCCGAAGCCGCCAATACGGGGTTCATACTTGTGCAGTTTGTAATGTGGACAAGACCCGCAGTGAAGAAGATGAACACGGCACTGTGTAAAAGACACTTTAGGCGGGGAACATCCCTGTTATCGTCCGATGCCCGCATGAGATTACTGGCCATCTCTATCGTGTTGTTGGCGGCCGAGGTGCAGATCGACAACGATATGGAAGAAGCGTTTGGAGTGTTGTATGGGGTTTGGTGACTGTAGGGTCGATGAAGCAGAATGAGGGTCGCGTAGAAGGTCATATGCAATGTGCACACAAACGTCCCTGGCTCCTGCTGAACTGATCGGAACTGGAGGTGGGGCGGCAAGGTCAGTAACCAATCCGTCAGTTCCTTATCCAGTTGCTCCAAGGGTGCAGAGTCCGTCATGGATGAACTTGACATGGACGTGGCTCTGGACAGCGGGCTATACAGGCTAACCATAACCCTGCCCATAATTCTTGTTAAGGAGGCCATATATACAAAGTTCTTCTCCGAGTGAGGTGAGGGGCCTGTCAAAATAGAATTTGCGCCCTCCAATCTGTACTCCAGCTGGATATTTTCCTCGTCGATTCCCTCTGGATATGTTGCGTCAACGTCGTGCTCGTTAATGCCCTACCACGTCGAAGAAAAAGAATCAGGTTGGGAGAAAAATTAGAACCCCCGTCTGCATACATGGAGATGAATTGCGACTGAAAAGTCTTTGTTATCATTCTTACCTGTGGCCTGCCAAAGGTAGCAGAAACGATTCGATCCGCAACAAAACAGGTCCACCAGATCCGGTTGCGCTCCTCACGATCCAGGGCCGGCATATGTGGATTCAGCTTCATGCAGTCTCGGTTCAGTCCAAGGTGCTGAGCCATACGAATCGAGATCCCGATAAACATCCATGCTCGGTATCCCCCTCCCGTGCCCATTTGCTGGTACGAAAGCAGCACCAAAGCGCCAACGCAATACATGTCTGGAGAATCATAGATGGTGTCCAGAATTGCCTTTGCTTTCTCCACGAATCGGACACCGACCGTCTCGGGCTTTGTAGGGTCGGTTCTCAAAGACGGGTCATCAGAAAACCGAGATGCCAGAGCAAAGATGCTGTTCAGCAGGAACAAGAACGATGGCGAGTAGTCGCGGGTTTGGAGGCGCTTCAAAAACTTTGACCACACGAAGACAGGCGCAAAGGGATGGACATAACTGAAGTAGAGGTTGAGCAACTTCGTCATGACCTCTGGCGACGGCAGATCTGGGTTATCGACAAATTTGCGAGCCTCAGGCAGCTCGCGCTCTCGAATTGAATATCCACCCCAGTGCCGGCGATTGTAGAACATGGGCGAGGACTTTCCCACGTAGCGCTCATGCCCCTTGTGATCCAGTGTCAGGTGCCCCATATCTTCCTCGAGGTCGTCGAGGTCGTGAATGGGAGGCGTGCTGATGCCCAAGAGCGGAAGTGTGTCCGCACGAGGTGAACGATCACTGAACTCGTTGACAGAATGCTCTGAGCCGAGGATAGGTGAAGGAGAATTGAAGGATGGGAATGAGGTATCTCTTAAGAGATCTTGATGCAGAGGAGTGATAAGGTGTGGGTCCATCATTCGGTGCATGTCGTCCGAATGCGTTTGAGAGATCATATCTGGACTTTGACTAGATTCCAATTGTAAGTCAAGCAGTGGATTCGGATGCTGAAGCTGTTGCTGTTGCTGGTGTTGCTGATGCTGCTGCTGTTGATGTTGATGTTGTTGTTGTTGCTGTAATTGTTGTTGCTGGTGATGAGGAGAGACTTGTGCCTGTATAAACTGTTGCTGCTGCTGCTGCTGGCCAAGCTGGTATGAATGCTCAAGTTGAAATTGATGTTGATGCTGATGCTGATGTTGATGCTGGTGTTGATGCTGGTAGTCAGGCAGCAGATGTGGATTTTGCTGTTGCTGTTGCTGCGAGTTGTTATCTGCCTTTGCCTTATGACCTGCTATCTGTGCCGGTTTGTCTGTGCTGCCTTTGGTGGACTTTCGTCGCCTCGGTTTTCCAGATGCCGATGCCGATGAGCTACTCCTCGGCCGAGTTCTGACTTCGTCTCCAGACACTGTCATGAGCTCATCCTCAGCGACGCCGCCAACCATGGCCTCCATACGATGCAAGCGATCCTCGATTGAATTGGCATAGCCTAAGCGCGGGTTGAGAAGAGGGCGTAGGTAGGGATAGCACACAGTTACGGTTAGTCCAATGGAGCCGTCATTTTCTTTGGTTCTGTTTCTTCTGGCTTTTAGCACATACGTCCTGCGCCTTTCGGGGGTCCTCTTTTCTTGGTAGGGTCCAAGTATTGACCTAAACCAAAGGAGTGGAGCAGTAAGCGATGAGTCCACCACACACATACATTCGGGCCAGTTGAATAGTGCCTCGCACCTCGAAAAGGAACATACATGATATTTGGAGAAGCTCGCAGCTAGAGCACATATCGGCCTTGGCATCTGTAACGAGTAAGTCGCCCCTCAGTTAGTTTGCGCCGCTTACGGTCTTCAGTGTTCATATCATACTCCTGTTTCGGTCCCTCGTTGACGCGGGATCATGTTTATCCACCCGTCGCCACAAGCGACAGATGAAATGAAAGCAGGGGTGGGCCAGTGGAGGAAAGGAGGAGGGATCGGGAGAGGAGATAAAAAGGGGTGCAGAGCATCGAGAGAGGGCGCAGTCCTCAGATCGGGGTGTCAGAGCCCATCATTCAACGACAATCGACGTACCGCACTTGATCTTTTTCCTAGAGCCAGCGCGGGAAGGAAGGGGAAGAAAAACGGTAAGCGTTGCGACCGAACGAAAGAAAGGAGACAAAGAGGGGGTGATAAAGAGATGTCCATCGGGCGTCAACAGACGACTGGGATGTTGAATCGCACATGAGCACAAGAGCAGAAGGTAAAACGTATCGAGCAATCGAGCATCGAGATATTCAATTGTCGATGCACGGATGCAGAGCTTTTCCTTTCCCCTTCAGTTTGCAGACGCAGATCGACAGTGTCTTCATGAGCTGTAGCATTGGAACAAGGGTAGCGACTTACTTTCTACAGTTGTCGCAGGCTAGTGTGGGAGACAGCGAGCGGACACAGGGCGAGAGAGACGAGAGCGACGAGAGGGCAGAGAGAGGCACGCATCATGATTAGCATTTTTTGTTTGTGCATGATCCGACGTGGGCCTGGTGTTTGCTACTGTCTGCTCCCTGGACCAAAGAGGCAGACGTGGAGATGTGCGGTGCAAGAAGAGGGGACATCCCACGAACGATGATCCGATGGACAGGCGCACGGTACCTTTGGTGACCCGCTGGCGCTCCTTGTGGTCTTCTTTTGACATGGCGGATATATATGCAGCGCCGTGTAGGTCGGGAGTCAGATATAGAGATAGAGAGTGCAGTGAGAGAGAGTGTGTGTGAAGGGAGAGTGTGAAGAGAGAGTGTGAAGAGAGAGTGTGAAGAAAAAAAGAGAGAGTGCCTCGTGGAAAGAGTGGATGCCTACAGGACCATTGGGGTGGCCGAATGAGCAGCTGCAGTGCAATGGCACACGGGTGGATGGGGATGGGCAAGAGTGGAGTGGAGTGGAGTGGGAGGAAAGTAGAGACACAAGGCGGGAGAGTGTGAAGAGTGTGAAGAGTGTCAAGAGTGTGAGGACAAGAATAGCGAGGGTAAAGAGTGAAGAGAGACAAAAGAGACGAAAAGTATGTATAGAGTTAATAAAGACAGGCCTCGAGGACTCAACCGAGACATGAGCGAGACATGGAGGGAAAAAGAGGTCAGCACGACGCATGTCCTTCCTGTCGTAGGGACAACTCTCGTTGCGCCATCCTCCTCCTCCTCTTCGTCTTTCTTCTTCTTGTTCTTCTACTTCTTGCTCCTCTTCTAGTTCTTCTTGCCTTTTTGGAGGGGAGTATGTTTGCTGGTGTGCGTGTGCGTGTGTGTGTGTGTGTGTGTGTGTGTGTGAACAGCTGGGTGGATAAGCAACAAGGAACTGGAGAAATGAAAAAAAAAAAATGAAGTCAAGATGAAGATGAAGTTGAAGATCAGCAATGCTGAAGAATGAGGGAGACATGTAGCCTGCAACGCGAAAGAGCCCTTTTCCTTGTCTTTCTCTCTCTCACCTCTGATGCTTCTTTGGGACATATCCCTGTCCAAAAGGAGCAACGATTCGGCGAAAGTCCGGTCTGGCCTGTTAATAAATGTGGTCCTTTCTAGACATCTGGACAGGGCTGTCTGTACCCACTGTCCTATTTACAACCACCTCGATCGAATCATTCGGGTTGTTTGTGTTGTGTATTTTAGGGCACTGTGGTGCACTGGAGTCCTCTGTAGTCTACAAACGTTGTTGACTGGACTGCGCAAGATGGCCAGAGATGCACAAACCTTGCGTCTGCCTGCACCTTATCCCCCACGCCATCTACACCGCAAAAACCGCAAAACCTCTTTTTTTCTGTATTCTTGCAAAGCAATTGCCGTGCATGCGAACACATGCCTCTGTAAAATGGTCTGTACAGTACTTCGCTCGGTCATCGGCGCCGCATGCACCCCTGATTTGCCTTGCTTTGCTAGCTGCTGCAAACACGGCCGAATGAATGGCCAGCACGGAGGACGCACTATCTTGCTATCAGCTGTAATCATGAACCTTGTCTGCACATTCTCCCTCCACAGAACCACCAATGTCCAAGACATCCGCCAATTTGGGTTTTTGTGAGACAACCCTGCCGCTGCGTCTTTTTTTTTTTGCTCTACATATTGCAGCCACACACCAACCACACGAGGCCAGGGCTCCCCTTTCACTCATTTCTTCTCCTTCGGACTACTGGAATAGTGAGCCTTCTGAGATTACAGCGAAAGGACTATTAGCAGCGTCGAACCTCGAGATTAAACCTGAACAACTTTGTTCCTCCTTGCCCTTTTTGTTGTGTGCAGCGCAATAAAAAAGTGTTTGTCATTTGCCAAGAGTGGCTGGCAGATGTGATGTGGCTGGTGCCACACAATACACAATGCTCTCCCCTCCGGCAATTCTTGCACCCGCCCATACTGTAGAGCCTTAAGATAGGCTGTCAAAAAGGAATTCGGAGAATTGGTGGACAGCGATTTGGGTTGGGCTGAATACCCAAGGGATTCGAGAACGGTAGGAACGCAACCGCTGTCCAGAAATAACCCACATTTGTTTGGGTCAGGGTTTGTTTTGACACGCCCACACGAGTCAAGGACCTGCATACGCACAACGCGACCTACGCAACAAACGGTGCCTGACCAAAAGCCCGGTCAGGGTCCAATATCGTGCCCATCTCATACAGAACCTTAAAATACGCATGCAAAAATGCCTCAATGCTTTATTTACACATCACGCAAAAGCTTGCCTCCGGAAGGATCATTTGCCAAGAGGCAGCCATGACAGTCTAGAGTCTCCAGACGCGTCAACAGCTTCCAGGAACAACCCTCGCCGCCTCCCTTCTTCACTTCTTAATTTGGCTTTCAATCTCCTTTGTACCTGCATTGCCAATCAAATCTCGGTATTGGCCCAAAAAGCCCTTCATCATCTGCGACGCGTCCTCCTTCGAACCCAACCGTTCTTTCAGCTGCTCATTGAGCCAATACCAAAACTCCGCATCCTTTGCAATCTCCGTGCCCGCTTCTGACAGCCCTCTGTACGATGTCACGACAGGTCGTTTAGGCGCTGATGCAGTCTGCTGGCTTCCTGCAGCGGCTGGAGTAATATTGGGCGATGCAGCTTCTGATGTCGAAGTCGATGCCGATTCGCTCTCAGGTGCTGCCACGCCAACGGTCGCGGGAGAGGATGAAGAAGGGGTCGTAGGTGAGATAACAGCTCCAGCCTTGGCAAACAAATGAACGACTGATCCAGATGTCAAGCCATACTCCTCCAGCTTTTTGTTGTCTAGAAGCGCCTTTCCTTTCAATACCAGTCTCTGGCTACCGGCGTCAATCCCGGCCTTGGTTTGCAATGCCTCCTTGAGATCGGCGATGGTTCCTTGAGCAGAGACATCGACCGTCCACTGACCCGACTTCAAGGACTTGATCGTCACCTGAATATCTATAGTAGCATTCACAGTGTTTTTTTTTTGTCAACTAAACATTTCAGTACAGCCGTCAGTCTATCCCCTGGGATACTTTCACAGTAAACAATCATCACCACCGCCTTTTACCTCCTTGAGAAGCCTCGGTTTTTGTCTTTTTAGCTGGTCTTTCAAAGGTGGCTCTCTAGAAGGCATAGTACAGCGACATCAGTTAGCCTCAACAGCTTTTAGCGCCCTTCTGCCAATTAGAAACAGCTGGCAGAACCGTATCCTGCCACAGCTAATAGAATCCATGCCATCCCCCCTCCCTGTACCTTGGAAGTCCAGTTGGGTGCCAAGCCAGGCGAGATGTAATCGGCTGGGAACTTTGTCTCCTGGCCTGCAAATGCAGCGAGGAACTGGGAAATAAACAGGGATTCTTCGACGGAAGACATGGCGACTCGGATGACCGTGGTTAGTGCTGAAGGTATGTAGGATGCTGTTGCCTGTTGCTGCTGCTCGATTGCTGGAATCTCGGATGGGGTCCTTGGATTGCCTTGTTCGCGTCTGAGTTGATGAGGCTAATCGAACATTTCACACGAATGTGATGGTTTGGTCCACGTGATATACGACTACTGTGGAAGCGCACGACCCCCACTTCTGACAACCACTCCGCTTCGTGTATGCATGCCTTCCTTCTCCTCACGGTTGGTTTTTCATTCGCAGAGGGCAAACGGACTATCGGCTTATCTACAGCTCAGGATGACTTGTGGAGGCGAGCGGACGTGGCAAGTCACCTTAAACTCGGAGGTTCGTAGGACTTGCTATCAGGTCGCCCAACGTATCTTGGAAGACCGGCCCATCCAGCAGCTGCATCAAGAGAAAAAAGCGCGGGAAGAATAAAATAGAAAGCACATGCAAAAAAAAAAGGCACCCTCATCTTGTCTACCGCATTTGGATAACCCCCTGCTATGGCTGACGAGAGTAGCGCGAAGCGATAGGGCTGGAGAGCTGCAGCTGCACTAGAGTGTAGCGGAGGCGCAACGCGCGCATGCAGAAACCGGTTTAAACAAAACCTACATTGCATCGGTACGACCTGGCTAAGGAGTGGGGGACAAAGGTAATACTGAAGAAAGAGGGGGGGAAAGCGCGTTCTTCAGCACATGTGTGTGGAGTGCGCACCCCCAATTATTTCGCACCAGCCGAGACCAAAAATATGAGCAGAGTGGTCGTCAATTACTTTGAGAGGTAGTGATGCCGGGCTTGCTGAGACAATACCCCTGCTCTTGCCTCCCTCGCTCTCCTCCTTCTCTCTCTCTTTTTCTCGCTCCTCCTTCTCTCGTCGGCTCCTCCCCCAGCAGACATGGTTTCCAGTCAAACCGCAACGCTGTACACTCGTACAGGGGCGCTCGTTTCTCCACCCGATGGCGCTACAAACACACTTTCGCCCACCGTCATCGCTCACCCACTGCAGCAGAAAAAGCAGCCTAGATACCAGTTCCCTAAACCCTCACTCCTCTCTAGATTGTACCTAAAGGGCATCCTCCACAAACCCCGCGACATCGCCTTCATAGCGCGCGTGGTCACCATGGGCGTCTGGGCCATGGTCCGCTTACATGGCTTTGAGCTTCCGTTTCTGATTGTCACCCGGTTCAAGTACAGCACCGAACAACACCCTCTGAACTGGCCCTGGTGGTGGACCATCTTCATGGGCCTTGTCCGAATTGTCCCCCCGGAAATACGAACCATCGGACAGTTGCGCTTCGTAGGCCTTTGTATTGAGCGTGCTATACCTTTACAGATGCTCTACACACGCCATATCAAGGTCAGCAAAAACGTACAGTTCAGAGTCAATCTGGAGGTCCTCTTGAGACCGGAGCGAGCCACTCTTGCCAACGTTCGAAGCCGACTGCAGGACCAAGGCTGCAATCTGGATGACTGTCTCCTCCACCCGACCCTAGCCTACTTGGAATCCATGCACCCACCCTCTCTGGGGACTCTGGCCCAACTGGCCAATCTACCCGAAGAGGTCGGCCTCTTAGACTCAACAGGATCCTTCACTGTAAAAGGCGAGTGGATCGAGGCCACACCCAGAAAGAACGAAACGCGTCCCACCTCCACGACCGTCATCCTCTACTTTCACGGAGGAGGACATGGCTTTCTCTCGCCGGCTTCTCATCGCAAGATTTTGGCTGATTGGGCCAAAGACGTTGGCCCGGGCACACGAGTGTTTTCGGTCGACTACCGATTGGCTCCTGAACACCCCTTCCCAGCCGCTATCCACGATGCCTTTGCTGCTTACCTGTACCTGACGGAGCCTCGGCACGAGGCTCTATCCCTCGACAAGAAAAAGTCGTTACCGCATCATCTCCCGGTCGATCCAAGGGATATTGTGGTAGGAGGTGACTCTGCAGGAGGCAACTTGGCTGCAGCGTTCATGTTGTATATGAAAAACTATGTCCAACCCTCCACGACTCCAAAGTATGTGCTGCCCCACGCACAGTTTTTACTCTCGGTAAGTTCGCCCCCTAGATGCTGGCTGATTCAAAGCGTCCTGCTGCTCAGGCGATCATTACTAACTTTTTTTTTGTGTTGAACACTGACAAAAAGGCTTGGACCGATCCCACATCGTCCTTGCCATCATCCAGCTGCAGCGACTCGTATTGCTTCTGCCCCGGGCCTATAGGCACAAACCCGTTTGACAAGGAAGCTTTCATGGACTTTACAAAGGTTTGTGCAACCCACAGAATCATGCCTTATAGCTCCTAAAGGACGGTCATTAACTTTTGCGCCACCCGTGCTCTCCAACACGCCCTCCGCTTCATCCCTATAGTTACACTTGGCGCGCAATTACCTGTGTGGCGATGCAACCACTGTGCCCAATGCTCGAAACGCACTAGGCAAGGAGCGGGAATGGGAATGGTACTCGCACTTGGCGCAGCACCCGCTGGTTTCGCCTGTACATCGAGCCGACGTCTCGGAACTGACCAACACCCTGATTGTAAGCATTATCCTGAGCCTTTCTCGGACTCTATATCGTAAGGGTGGGTTACCTTCTTTACCGACTAGCGATTTACAATCGTTTTTTTTTTTTTTTTTTTTTGGTGTTCCTAGCAAACGGGAACGCACGACCGTCTCATCGACGACAACCGTCTTTACGCCCACAGACTTGGAACAGACAATCGTAGCAAACTGGTCAGGATCGAGGTCTACAAGGGCATGGTCCACGTCCACCAAGTCTTTTCGATTCTCGGAGCTGCGCAAATCGCTTCCAGAAACTTGGCTCGATTCATTGAGCGATCCAAGAGCTATCGCGATGCGGCAGAGGACATTTCCGAGACGATTCAACGCCGTTATGTGACCCTCGAGAACGGTTACAGGGCCTCGGGTATGGTCCAGCACAAGTCCTTGGATGGTGTCGAGTGGGTTGTGGTAGGGGATGGCGGAAAGGAGGAGGCTAGAGATGAGGGATGGCCCTTGGCTCTCTTGGCCAAAAAATGGCCTTCTAACGAGATCCATGAGGCGTAATATCAAAAACTTATACTACTGAACAGTTTCAACTTTGTTTTCATGACATGCGCGTCTTTGGGCTATACCGCAACATCCACTGTTCTCAGCAGTTTATATCTATTTGAATCTATGTGTTCTCGCGGGAGTACCACTCCATCAACTTGAAGCGGCGTGGATGAGCTTGTAGTTGCTCTTTCCAGATCTAAGGACGCAGACAGTACCGTCAATCCAGTCCTTGTCACCAATACGATGCGAGGCATCCGTCACCTTGACATTGTTGATATAGAATCCGCCAGACTTGATCAGCTTCTTGGCCTCGGCTAGTACAGCAAAAGGAGACCAAAAGAGGAAAGAATGAGTGAGAAAAAAAGAACTAGTTGAGCGCAACGCTTTTGCTGACCGTTTATCTTCACGAAGACGACGACAACGACGACGAAGACGACGAATAATAACAAGCAGGACTGCCTTACATTTCGAGCTACAAAGACCAGTCTCCAATGCAATTTGGTCCAAACTCATTCCTGACACTTGAGATCTACCCAAGGCCACCATCCTCGGGTCATGTTCGAACGCGTCCATGAGATCCTGACCCTTGACTTTGTCCAGCGAGGATCCAAACAAAACATGCGTTGCAAGCAATGCCTTTGGCAGCGCGTCAGCTAGGGCGAGTGGAAAGTGGAAAGAAAGAAGAAATAAAAAATCGAGAGTCGACTGTTAAGAGAGTGAAATCTCGCACGCTATAGCCGCATGATCAGACAAATGATCCCCGAGCAGCCGCTTTCGCAAAAAACGATAATTTTTACCTCCGTGCACAAGTTCTGTGGTCTCCTTTGCTAGGGCGTGCTGTGCAAGACGTTTCTCAGGTTCCACCTAGATCGATTCAAGAACAATGGCAAACCTTCAGAAATGGTTCTCAAAGACTCTTCCTGCAACCTTTCATACAAGCAGGGTGTCTTACACTGTGTTGATCCATGATATCCTTGATTTGATCCGAAGTCAATAAAGTAAAGTAGTGAAGGTAGCGTCCCACATCTGTGTCTGTGGTCTTGACAAAGAACTGGAACCCAGGGGCAAAATGAAAAGGAAAAAAAGAAACTTGTATCAGCTCACTACTCTCCAAGACGACAATATACGTCAGAGGCGCATGGTGGACCAAAACAAAAACACAAAACACGATAACAATGCCGGACATGCCATGTTTACCTGATAGAAATCAAACAAACTCGTCATCCTCTCGTCCAACCAGACTGCATTTCCTGCGCTCTTTCCAAACTTCTCGCCAGTAGCCGTCGTCAGCAATGGGATGGTGAGTCCATACGCGTTCAATGGTGTTTCTTCTTCCCTGCTGTGGTCAATGACAACCTGCTCCGTGGACGTGTTCTTCTTCTTGTGAATCAGATCAATGCCAGCTGTGATATTTCCCCACTGGTCACTTCCTCCCAACTACAAAACAGGGTAGCAGAACAGAGAGAGCAGGAAAGTCCCTTGTGTCAGCATGCAACGAAACACGAAGCACAAAGAACAAAACACTCAAGAGAACCTCATACACAGATCCACATACCTGGATGCGACAACCATCTGAATGGAACAGGTGCCAAAAGTCATATGCCTGCAGTAATTGATATGAAAACTCTGTAAAGCTGATACCCTGAGGACTCTCCAGTCTCGACTTGACACTTTTTTTCATTTTCCAAAAGTCAACACAATGAACAAGAAAGAAGGAGGTGGGGGGTCAGCAATATATCTCCCCTCAAAATCGCCATATGGTCTCATCTCCCTGAAGGCCCTGTCTTAGTTCTTCTTTACCTGTCTCTAGCAATCATGGTTCCGACTCTGGCATAGCGACCAATGTCTCCCAAGAAATCCAGCGCCGACAGCTTGCCAAACCATGTCTTGTTGTTGACCACTTTGACTTTGCCTCCATGACCCTGAACGGCGTACCCGCGGGTTTCAGCATAAGCCCTTCCACGTTGGAAGAACCGCTGGAACTGTGCGTCAATACCTGCGACATTGTTGGCAAGAGTCGCAGCCGACATGGGTTGACGTTCCGTGCTCTTTCCTGAGGGATCACCGATCGATCCTGTAGCACCGCCCACCTACCAACAAAGTCGTAGAAAGACCAAGATAAAAAAAATGAGCACGAGCGTCCTGGAACTCTTTGGGAACCAAATGATGTGATTGAATGAAGGAAGCTCCTTACCAGTCCGATGGTGGTGTGGCCCTTGATGTGGAAATGAAGCAAGCCCAACAGTGTCACCAAGTTTCCGAGATGAAGACTGCTGGCGGTGGGATCGACACCACAGTAGATAGCCGTGGGTCCGGCGTCGACATGGTCTACAAGATCCGGACTGTGAAGCAGAGTACGCCGTCGATAAGCAACGTATTGGTGTTGGTAAAAAAGCAATGAACAGCTCCTGGGCTATGCCCTGCTCATATGTATTTTCCTCAAGGCTGGAGGAATTCGGAGCGAGAGAATCCCCCCGACGCCTCCATGTTACCTTGTCATGGCCGCTACGAGTCCTCGTTCCTGCATTTCCAGAACCGGGTTCCTGTGGACATGCGCTGCAACAGAGGACGAGAGCCGAATGCACACCGCGCTACTGACACGGGTGACCTTGGCCGGACGGGCGACCCACGCCCTTCTGGTGAGTGCTGCGAATGAGTGCATGGTGCTCATGAAAGAAAGGTGAAGGTGATCAAAAGTGTCTACGGAAGGTGAGTCTTGTCAAAAGTTGCCGTGCGATATGTTTCATCGCAAGCGCTGCAAAATTTGACTTTGCTGTACATCCCTCATCTCTGCGGGGGATCGATACTATCACTCAAGGATCGGGACTTGCCCGCCCTGGAATGTAGATTATAGACCCTCAACACTTGTCAGACAACTCTCCAAAAGGTAGAAAGCAAAAGAGTTTTTTATGTATCACGACCATTACGACGTCGTCCCTCAATGGAAAGAAAAGTAGTGCGAACACTGCCTTTTTTTTTTCTTTTTCTTTACGTAGACTGGTCTTCCACAAACTGCATCTGCATATTCAGATACCCATTGTCACTCAATCCGAGCCACTTTGGCAACTTGTAGTCCTGAGGCCCCGCACTCCCCGAGTTCATCACCGGGTCCAAAGGAATCGTCACCTCTCCAATCTTGTCGTTCCTGAATGTATCCTTATCGACTACACGAGCGTACAACTTGGACTGTCCAGGTCGGACCCAGAAGATGAACGTCTCATCAAAGACTGGGTTCAACCCCTTCGTGTCCTTGGACCGCTGCTTGTACGACTTATCGAGCCACATCTCAACAAAGGGATTCGACTTTCCAATCCAATCTTTGTTCGTGAGCTTGGTCGCTCGGTTCAGCTTGACATACAACATGCCCTTCTTGCTAGCCATGATGTGCACAGGTTTGTCGGCCTCATGCTTCTCGGAGACGGGCGCAATAGCAGCCATCGCGCTCATGGGGATGAGCAAAGCGGCGACAATCGAAACAAACTTCATGATGAACTATCCTTTTTTTTCGGGGGGAGCTTGGGTAGGTAAGGGTGGGTGCTTTGTGCTTGTAGCGGAAGAGCAAAGTGGGTTGGGAGCTTAGAAGAAGAATGGCGTCCCCCCTCTTTAAATACCTGGCTGGCATCCATGCATATTTCTCACTTTTTTTCGGGGTTATAATTACTCGCCTATGACAAGGGCTGAACCTCTGGCGCCCGACACGGGTAGGTCTCTGCAGCATGTTCCAGAAGCTCCAAAATCTGGGATCCGTTCAAAAATGAAGCACGTTGCAATCTGGAGATCATTTCTCACATCACCCAACGGCACGGTGGTACGTGCGTATATGCAAGATCACGCATCTGAGACTAGGCGATTTTTTTTTTTCTGTGCGAGACGTATGAATATTTTTCAAGAGATCTCTACTATCGCGCAAAGGTGAACACTTCGGTCGAGTCTTTCTTTTTTTTTTTTTTTTTTTTTTTTTTTGCTGTCTCGCTCAGAAACTCAGACCTGATGGATCTGCGCTGGGCCTTCAGCAATTTCATCGTCAACTACACAAGCATAACCGAGACGGAAACACGGGCACGTTAGTATTACACATCCATACGCCTACACGTAAAAATAGCCCGCGAACAATCTTGCACGCATATTTGCCGTTTCGTATACCTTGGCGGCGGAAGATCGTAATCTCCTGCTGTTTGAAGTAGCGTCGGTTTTCCTCGTCCACAAGAACCAGATTCAGGTAATAGCGTGCCGAAAACTTCATGTTCACTGGCAAAAAGGGGAAATCAACAAAAACTTGTTTGATCAGCACCTTCACAAGTACATAGTAATAAATAGAAGGTTTTTTTGCCTCTCTGGCTGTCACGTACCATCGCGGAAAGTGGGTGTCAGTTCGAACCCTCCGAGGAAAAGGCGAATGGGAATAGTCTCTCCACGAACGGGCGCGCCATCCATGATCTCGAACTTTGTGATCGTCTCGCTCTCGTTATATTGATTTGGAGGCGCACCTGTGGTCTCGCGTCTAATAATCGAGAGCTCCATATGCTTGATCTTGATGCGAACCAGCAGGAAGTAGATCTTGCCGACAATCACGTCCTTCAAGTGATACCTGCAGTATCAGAGATCAGGAATAATATGGTTTTTAGTCATGGCTCTTTTGTCGATCCTGAGAAAGTCGAAGACGATGAAAGTAGATGTCTTGTTTGTACCTGGACTTGTTGTATTCGAACTCGATGTGAAGACAATCCTCAATGCCGACCTCCATCTTGATCGAGTTGTTGCCATCTGGAGGCATCACGTATGAATGTACCCAGATGTCCTGCTCCTTGACCACATCCGCCAAACGACGCATCACCGTCACTCTCACAAAGTACCTGTAGTTGTACATAATGGGATAATGATCGTCCGTTAGGAAAGGTGTGAGCACACGTCATGTCGCATTTTGGGCACTCATTTTCAACATACCTTAGCTTGACATTGATTCCATGATAACTCTCGTATTGCTTCTCGATATTCTTGAATTCAAAATCAAAGCTGGCATTGTTACGGAGTTCACCGGGCACAGCCAGTTCCTGTTGAATCGTCCTGAACTCATAATGGTTTCCTCGAGCATAGAACATCTCTATCAGAACACATAGACAATGGCTTCAATACTCCAGAGTACAGCTGCATGGACAAGACCAGATTGTAAGCAAAATCTCCAGAGCACCCAGATACTTCAAGTGTCTTAGAGGTAAACATTACCTATGCTTCCAACAAATTCGACCTTAACACCACTGTGCTCAACCTTCTTGCCATCCTTGACTCTGATGTTGATCTATCCATGCAATGCAGGACTGATGGTTAGCCTCCTGAAAGCGGTGAGGATAACGAACAAATGAAATCGACAGCCTCCAGGAATGTTGGGCGGAGTGAGAGCTCCCCGCGGTCGTGTTGTCTTCTCCCACTCAGGCAACAGCCCGGCCTGCAACGAGACAGCCTTCCCAGTTAAACACACACACATCCACCATGAATGGCGCGCCCTGGTCGCTGATAAGTGAATGGCTGGGCTTGCGCTTCGTCCATTATGGGGGGCGGATGAGCAGTGTGGATAAATAAAGGGTGCAATGGGGGGGGAGGGCGAGTGAACAGTACCTTTCCTGCGACCGTTTCGCCATCAAAGTACAAGGGGAACTTCTCTCTCCTGTCCTTGTCTACTTTGGCCTCGATCTGCTTCCGCTGCTCCTGTCCGTTGAAGCGGATGTCGATGTCGAGAGGGGTCGACAGCCCAAAGAGACTCTAATGACGCGATGAGCAAGGGATGCGGGAGGTGGTTCAGAAGTGGCAGCGGCTGGTTAGATGAAGGTGACTGAGATTCCCCTGCGATGCATTGCTAGGGATGGCATGTTGCTGCATCCTGCTGTGCTGGCGAGGGCATCGACGAAGCGAGTGGATGTTGCAGCTGATGTGGATGGGTGTCTTACTGCCATGGCCATGATGAAGAGTCGAAGCTGCTGTCAAGTGTAGATGCAGAATGAAATGAGGAAAGATGGGAGAGAAAAGAAGACGCGAAGAGCGAATGCCAAGAATGCGAGCGACCAAAGAGCCCCTGTGGGACTCGAGGGGACTCAAGGGGACTCAAGGGGACTGACGAGAGTTGTTCTACAAATGTATTGATTGATTGATTGAAAAGTGTCTATGCTTGAAAATTCCTCTGCTCTACTTGAACACACCGCTGCCACCCCACTGGAGCATGGGCCGCATGCCCTTCTGGACAATCTGCTCCAGCACAGACACACCCTCGCGGTCAAGCTTCTCCAGGATCGTGTTGTACACATGTGGCATCGTGGGTGCGAGCACACCCTTCTCGGGAATCTCGCCCTTCAGCAGCATCTCCGTCGCCATGGCGGCGGGTAGGCCAACCGTCTTGGCCATCGCCGTGTACGTCTCAAACGAGCCATAGGACGCCAGCGTCGATGTGCGTGTCTGCTCTGTTCCATCCTTCAGCTGCACACCAAACTCGTGGTGCAAAATCACCATGTCGCGCTCCAAGGGGTTGTACTTGAGCTTGTGCATCAACAGGTTGCAGAAGCTGTCCAGAGTCGTCGTCGAGTCCTTGGCAGTGAACGCTGCTCCTTGGCTGTTGGAGCTAGGCATCAACGAGAGCCACTGAAGAGCATCGACCACCTTGCCAACGCTGGGATGGTTCTTGGGCAAATCAAGGCGGTCAGCAATGGCTGCTGTGCGAGACTGGTTGTCGTGGGTCGATCCCTTGCCGCTGAACAACAGGCTGTCCATGAAGTCGGTCTAATGAATCAGAATGAGAAAGTAGACAAATTGAGTTAATGACTGCATTATCACAGGAGGCAAAAAGTCCACGCACATTTGATATAAACAATAACTGTTGCACTGCGGCTACACATACCCAGGTGTTGAAGCCCTGTTGGCTGGATTCAGCGTTCAAGAGTCCCAGTCTGTTGAAGGAATACATCAGATCAGCATAGCCCTTGTAGCGAAGTGTGCCACGGAACATGGTGTCCAGCTTCTCAACAGGGCCCAGTCCATAAGTCTCAGCATAGCTAAGCGAGTCTCTGTTGGCCACACCCTCGAGGTTGAAGCCGGGGTAGATTGGCACATCCGGGAAGTGCTTCTTCATCAAGTCCTTGCCAGCAATCTCGTGGAAGCCATTGTGCATCCTGAACTTGGCATCGTTCATACCGGCAGTGAGCACACCGCGAGGCGACCAGCTGAACTTGTAGCTCAGAGGCACGTTTGAGGCCTCGGGAGCCGGCAGACCTCCACACCATGAAACAAAGGACGTGACCTTGCCGCCCTCGGCCTTGACTTCGTCAATCATCTTCATGGCGCTAAGATGATCAATACCGGGGTCCAATCCAATCTCGTTCATGATGGTGATTCCAGCGCGCTGAGCCCTCTCGTCCAGGGCCTTCATGGCTGGGCTGATGTAACTGGCCGTCACCATGTTCTTCTTCTCCGCAATGCAGTGCTCAGCAATGATGGGGTGGAACGGCGCAGGGACAAAGCTGACAACAATGTCGGACTCCTTGACGAGCGACGCCATCTTGGCGTTGTCCTTGACATCCAAGGGCACAACCTTGGTGTTGGCTCTGCCCAGAGCCAACGACGTGGCCTCTGTCTGAGAGTTGCTGGCAATGGTGATGTTGACATTGGGATCTCTCAGGAGATAATCCACAAGAGGACCGGCAACAAAGCCAGATCCGCACAAAAGGACATTCTTTGCTTTAGGAACACCGGTGGGTGTGCTGAGAGCACACTTGATTTTGCTCAGGTTCTCCTTGGCATGTGTGTCCTTAAGGATCTTGGCCAATCCCTCGTGAGCGGGCTTGAGAGAGCCATTCTCAGCAATGGTGGCGCCGGCGAGAACAGGGTGGGCGTGGTTGTCACGAATCTAAACGGAACCCCAGATCGTGTCAGGATGAATTTGCTTATACCGCATATCAGAGTGAGACCATTTCGCTTTGGCTTTTGTAAGGCTCCTTACCAATTCCTTGATGAAGGGGTACAACGAGTCGCTAAAGTGTTGGCTGCTCTCCATGGGCAGCTCAGAGGGGAGGATGTCCACAGACATGATCTGAACTCCAGGAGCCTCCGTATCCTTGTGCTCCTTTCCACTGATGGCGTCAACATAGAAGAAGGGATCTTCGATGGCAGTGGCATGAGACATGAATTCGAAAGAACCCTAGATAAGGATCAGTCGGAAGAGGGGGTGGGGTTAAAAAAATGCTGCCTTGTTGAAGGGGAGAAGGTGCATGTGTGTATGTGTGAGTGCGTAAACGTGTTTGCGAAAGCTTACATTGATGTCGCATGAGATGTCAGCGATGCTGAGCATTCTGAACTTGTTGGCTGGATCGCTCTGGATCGTCTTCAATTGCTCGGTTGTCATCAGGCGAGGGTAACGAGGGTCCCAGTAGGCTCCGTTGATAACCATGGAAGAGTAGGGGGCAATGTCCTTGTGGAACGTCGAAGTGAACTGCTCGGGATGAGCAAAATAATCTTCGGCGGTAGTGAAAACATTCTTGGTCTTGTGGCGGATGTGGTCTTCGATGTTGACCTCAGCAGCGTAGATGCGGTCCAGGCGAGCGTCTATCACAGCAAGAGAAGGTTCACAGGAAAGCGTTAGTTGACCATTCTTTGAAGAGAGTGCACGCCTGATTGAGCGCTCCTGTCTGACAAGAGTTCTTACTCTTGCTAGTGGCAATCTTGGGAAGGTCCTTGGGGTCCACAAACTCGTGGGGAAGGGACTTGAAAACAGCCTGAGCGCCCTTGGAAACATTTCCGCCTCCTGTGAAAGTGAAGGTCATGGGTCCAAACTCCTTGGGTGTGCCCTCGTCCGAGATGGTGTTGCCAAGTGACTGCAAAGCAATCTTGGCAGAGGCCAATGTCTTGTAGTTGTGTGCCATACCGACATGCTGCGAAGTAGAGGGGACAAATATCAATGACTTTTGCTCTGAATCAAGTTCTCCGACCATTGAGTCTCTGTTCAAGCTTTGCAGGGCATCAGATCAAGACACATACCAAGAAGGGGCTGCTGTAGCCGAGACCAAGCAGGCGTTGACCCAACCCGTGGACGCCATCAATCATACCAGCATATCCGGCGTGCTTTCCAAAGAGGACCAGACGCTGCTTTTGCTCGTTGGCCATCAGCTCATAATCGATCAGGCGGATTTTCTAGAAGATGAGCGTAGTAGGCGACAGGTGAGTCACTTGTCAATAAAATTGACCTATGCGCATCGACAACTGGCAGCGAAAACTGCAGAATGGTATATGGTGTGTACCTTGTCAAGCACGTCCTGCAACATGGGCATGTTGTACTCCTGACCCTTGTGCGTGTGCGAAAAGTAGACATAGGTCTTTCCGGGGATCAAGTCTTTGACGGGGACCTCCTTGATGCCCAGAATCACATCTGCGACAGAGAGATCCTCTTGGATGGTGGCGCCAGCAGCACGGTACTTGTCGTCCGTGAAGATGCGCTTGGTGCTGGGCTGGACATAGACTTTGATGCCGGTCTCCTTGATAAGCTTCTCGACAGCCTCGGGCGTCAGGGCAGCACGTCGCTCCCAACGGTTCTTGCCCTCGCGACGGATCGCGATAGACTTGTAAGGGTTGAGCGAGGTCGAGGTGTGTTTCTGGAACTGCTGCTGCTGATGACGGGTGGTCTGGCGAGGGTGGGCATGCTGCTGGATGGCGGGTGTGGACTGCGGGAAGTAGGTCTTGGCTGAGGCAGCAGATGACGAGGAGAGCGCGCGCTTGGTCATGGAGCGGTTGATCGTCGAGGAGAGATGGCGTCTGCCTGCACCGAGACGGGGCAGGACCTTGGTGGCCAGGGATGCTTGAGAGGACATGTTGGGTCGGCTATGTATGATACAAACTATATGGCACAAGGGAAGCTACACGGCAAACAAAAACGAAGCAGAACAGAATGGACGAGGAATGAGGAATGGGGAATGAGGATGAATGGAGATGAAGAGAGAGTGTGGAGATGGAGAAAACGAGCAGAGAGGAAGGAGGGCTGGCAATAGAGGAGGAGACAGAAGAGAGGAGAAGAGGGGGAGAAAAGAGAGAGAAACGGGGGAGGGAGGAGCAGAGCAGGCCTTTATATGGGTCACAGAGACTCGGGCAGTCGTTGGCTGCGAGGGCATCCACCTGTATCGACTACATGTACTTCATATGGCGGGAGAGCTTGTGTTCCTGATGACGAGGAGGCTGCAACGAGACCCGTGGGGCAGGCCAGGCGGGTCGACTGCACTCATCCGCAACCCATCCTCGGGGGAGGGGCATCTCGAGCTGCCCATTGCTGCTAGCACTAGCACAGATTGCGGGGGACCACGACCAGAGGGCAAGAAGGCGAGAAGCAGGCGAGAGGACTAAAAAGAGCCTTTGCGTGGGAGAAACAGAGGTACCTTCCTAATTTGGTACTTGCCCACACTTTCTCCCACGCCAGCACATCCCATCCACACACATCCACCATCCTTCCATTCCCCATCCGGCCACAGGAAGACGGCCCTCACCCGCATGCGTGGGACGAGGGGCATCAAGAGACACTGCAATGCGGTATCCTCCCCTGCTGCACCTGCTCATCTCCTCCAGCCTATGCTCAACGAGAGGTGCCCACCAGGGTCTCCAGATGCCCCTCCTCTTGCGCACATAGTCTCCACGGCGTACCTTGCTCCATGTGACTTGAAAGAACCTTGTTCGCGGATTGTCCAATCAGCACGTCGAAAGACTACATTGGGGCCTGACTCTTTATTGCCAGACCAGCCTGAATGGTCTTGTCTCCACCTCTGACCCCACTCCCTACCAGCATCATTATCATATCCTCGCCCCATCTGGCACCTATACAAAAACTACACTCGCGCAGCATACCACGCTTGACGTCTTCCAAGATCAGACCCTTTACACGTCAACAACACACACAGCATACACACAGGCTACTCACCCAGCCTATCTCTCCAATGCCTCTCTTTACGCTAATCTCGCCAGCCCAACGCGCTCCTGCCCAGGCTTCGAAAAGTCAAAAATCGTATAAACCGTCCTCAAAAAAGCCGACCCCAATAGAATCGGCCCCGGCGAGCTGCCAAACACTCTCGACTGGCACATTTTGGTTCCAGTCTCCCTCTCCATCCTCATCGTCGCATTCGCACTCTCCGTCATCGTCGTTGACATTGTCGTGGTCGTCGTCGATGATGGGTTCTTGACCCAATCCGCATACGGGATCTTGTACACCTCCCCCTGGATCCCAAACACCAGCTCCATCGTCCCTTCACAAGGCACTCGCCAATACCCCGTCTCTGCCAACTGTCTCGCCCCCGGCATCTTCAGAAACAGCGCATCGTACATCGACCGCTGTAGATAAATCCCATCCGAACCCGAGTCCATCACCGCAAACGTATGCTCACTTCCTACTAAGGGAGCCTCCTCCTGGCCGCTCAACGGGTCCAATAACCACATGCCCTTGTCAAGAGGAACCGTCCAGTCATAAGGACTCGGCCCTCGATCCGTCCAGTGGATAGGGCCCTGGAACCGAGACGCATCCAGGGCATTCAAAAGCATCTCGCCCCCTTGCCCGGGTTCGTACGAATGCCCGAGCCATAGACTCATGAACCCAATGCTCACAGCGGTGGTTGAGTCCTGGAGTGCATGATTGTTGATATCCAAAGAAGAAGAAGGAGAAGATGCATACGATGGACGAAGGGTCGAAGGTGAGGGTGGCAAGCCTGATACTGTCGTGGTGTTTCGTAGGTTTTGAATCATAGTTTTGGTAATGAGTGAGCTGCCGAGGTTCAAGCCAAGGATACCATCGACCGCAGCGCCGTAGCTCTTGAAGAGTCGTAAACCGGGTTGATCTACCACCAGTATCGGCTGATCTACCAGTGTGAGCACTGTGCCTGTGGTGGAGGTGCTGCGTGTGGTATGATCCGCCAGAGGATCCAAGTCGAGTCCGTTCACGGGATCCGAAGCAACGAATCGTACAGTGTCTTGAACCAGCCTTCCTGCAGCCTTGGTGCTGTCGCCGTATCGTTGGACTGCTCGATCGCTGCCTGTCCAATTGTTGACCACGGGGGCACATGTTAGGGATGCAGAGCAATTGAAACGATGAGAGACCTTGCGACATTCGAGATCGGTGCATTCCTCCGACGTGAGAACAATCAGGTCCGAGCCGGTGTCAATGAGTAAATGGAAGAGACGGTCCTCGCCTTCCGTGTCGTAGGTGCCGATGGAAAATGTAGCCGTATATCCATAGTCTCGCGGGATGCCCGTCAGAGCCACGTCAACTACTGGCTCAGATATCCTCGCAGAGTGTCGTTCCCCTAGACCACAAGGCTCCGAAAACGATCGCACTGCCAACCACTCTGGAGAGGAAGGCTCGTTACGGTCCAACTTGAACCGCACAGGGTGCTCAAATGAAGAGAGAAAAGAGGACGAGGTGTACAAGTCTGGCAGAACACTTGGCATGGCAGTGCAGAGCTCGATAGACATCAAAAGCAAGGACAGGCCAGTGAGGCCAGTGAGCATCAAAGTGGCGGAAGGGTGCATGATTGCGGCAAGCCTTTTCATCTCTATAGTGCAAGGAAAAAGAAACAAGAGCAGAGAACAGTGTTGCCGAGGAGAGGACTCAAAGCGCCGTGGCATGGAAGAAGGTGAAGGACAGTGCACAGGACCCTTTATCAGCCAGGCAGATAGAGTGGGCCCGATGTGATCGCCCTCGAATTGGCTCTTTTATTCCTCCTACTCCTCCTCAGCTCGTGCAATGAATGCCACCCATCGTGCGACGAGCACCCGTGTGGATGCAATCAATGCCTGCCGGCTCATGGACACGCTGGTCTCCACTCCACAATGGCATCAATCCGTTTTTACAGATTCAATCCAACTCTTCCCAGACAATCTCCTGATTCAAGCAAAGCACTCCCAGACACAGGACCCCGAGCAACGGCCGCTGGACCACATCCTGTCAGAACTTCAAGGACTTGTCAACAACGCACAACAGAAACTAGGACACTTCCTGGCAAAGGTACATACTGTGAGAGGACCAGGCACCTCCATCACCCATCCTACTCTTCCCAAAGAACTGTAACTCACTCTTTTTTCCGCTTCTTTGCGAAAAAGGATCCAGGACTGAGCACCACCTCATCACCTTCACTAAGTCTGGATGCTTCGGGTCTCGCAGCCTTGAACAAGGCTACAAAGCAGCTTATGGAAACAATGGACGCATTCCAGCACGTCTTCAACCAAGACATCTCCTCGCACTTGCAGACCTATCCGCACCGGACTGAGGTTCAGGACACCGTCCCAGGTATTTTACTTTGACCGATCCCTTGGGCTTCCACAAGATCTTGAAGCACCGCAGAGTTGACACATCTTTGTTCATCTTTTACTACTTATTTCGTTTTCCAGGTTTAGGGCTTGAAGCCAGGAGATTGAACGAGACACAGCAGTCGTTGCGCGAGATGCTGGACAATATCCGAGATATCAGAGGAGCAGTGGAAAGCCTAACAGACCCACAAACACAAAAGACCCTGCTGGATGCAAAACGAGGTCTAGTTCGTGGCTCCGATGATTCAGATGTGCGAGCCATGCTAGAGCGACTCGAAGCTATGGCCGCCACGCTCGAACGAACCGTACGAAGAATAAACGCTTGAGTATGACAAGTAAAAAAAAAAAAAATCGATCTTTAATGTGTTTGTAGCAAATATATATCTTCCGCGCGAGTAGCAACCACCAGACGACCCTTTGATAACAAAAAGGATCACTGTCCAGCACGAAACAGTAAAGGATGCCTCTCATCAAAAAGATGCTCCAGTGCATGCTGTGCTGCCAACTCCTCCGCTAGCTCGGGGGGGAACGAAAAGCCCTCCAGAGTCGGAGTTTCCGCCCGGGCCGGTACTACGACACCTTCCAGCGGAGGCACGCTC
Source organism: Mortierella alpina (assembly GCA_029449245.1). Taxonomy (NCBI): domain Eukaryota; kingdom Fungi; phylum Mortierellomycota; class Mortierellomycetes; order Mortierellales; family Mortierellaceae; genus Mortierella; species Mortierella alpina. The sequence continues at coordinate 1,181,955 of JANATF010000001.1, read as the reverse complement.
AGAACAAGTTCGTCCAGACCCATAGCAACGCCCTTTTGGTTGATTTCGTCCCAGCAGTTCTTTTCAAAGTTTGGGGCTGGATATCCATGTGCGCCCAGCATACTGGTCCGCAAGTGGACACCGTTCCATACCACCACATTATCTCGGTTCCGGGACAGTGATCGGCCATGCCGGAACAAGTGACCATAGTAAAAAAGACATATAAGCCGGATCATGAGCAATGGCCCCATCCGCCCCGAGAACGGCACAATGGCCCATCGGAGGTCCGTCTTCACCGTAGTCGACGTGTCGCCATTCATAATCGTATGCGAGGGAATGACGATGTAAATGAGATAGCAGCACAGCCGAACATCGAAGCTGTAGCCCATCACAGCATCTGGCATCGGCCCTAGTTTGATCACCTTGGCTTTCCCGGTCCTGGCTGAACACATAATGTTGCACATTGGGCATTTGAGCTGGGCGCCAGCCGATTGAAACCACTGGGTTATGCATTCCTCGTGAAAGCAATGTCGACAGCTCTTGATCTTGACCACCTTGTCCGGATCGACTCCTCCAGGGCTGGTGCCTGGTTTAGATAGCACGAGCTCCTCTTGACAAATCGGACACTCTGCAGGCGGCAGCTTGGAGCTTCCAGGTCCAGATGAGGAGGGTGGAGGAGCCTCATCGCGTATGAGCATGTGTTCTTCAGCGTCCACAAAGAGCCCACCTAGCAGATCCGTGCCCATCTTATCCAGCTCTTCTTGACGCTCTTTACGCTTGAAAACAACGAGACCCCCGCGGCTTGAAAGTCCTTGGATAGACTGCAGAATGCAAGGGTCCAGTGTGGCCCATTGTTCCTCTTTAAACTGAGCAGGGTCTAGTTCCGCCAAGGGGTTAAGTGATGAACCTAGTTGAGGCGCGTGCTGTTGTTGCGTCCGGATTCGATTCTCTCGCTCTAGAAAGATCCACTCAATATAGTCCTTGAGTGCAAAAAGTCGACGATTGGGCAATCGCCGGCGTGGGTCGATGGGCCAAAACATACTGGAGGCCATGAGCTGCTCAAAAGCCGACTGTGGGGTAGACTCCCACCAGTTACGCGGGACTACAGTCGAGTTCACGCCCATAAGTTGGAAAAATGACATTTTGGGTTCCGTGCTGTTCAGGAGCTGCTGCTTTTCATAGGGTAGTTGCTTGACTACCAACCAAGGCATAAGCATCTCTGCGACCACAAGAGGCCAAATCTGGGTAGTGCTGGTGTCGACTTCCTTGAGCTTGAGCGAGAATTTCTTGATCGGATCGGTTAGAACTTGATAGGCTTCAGTCCTGCGCCTCTGAACCTCTGCCTCAGTCAAGGTCTTGACCATGCCACGAGCCTGCTGGCTAATCCTGGTTTTTTCTCCTTGAATAGCTGCCGCCTGTCGTTCGTGCCTAGCCTCGTTTTCACGAACATAAAGCTCCAAGTCGTGGCGTTCCTTGCGCACCAGGGCTGCTGCCTGATGCTGCTCAGACGTCCAGTTGTTCAGAGGAGCAGCTTTAAGGTCATATGTCGCCTTTAGCTCCGCCAGGCGTGATTGATAGGGGTGCGCTGCCAAACGGAACTCATGGCTCTGGAGAATGTCTGGTCTGCCGAGCTGCAACGCGGTTGCAGTCAGTTGCTCGAGCTCCGCCGATTCCGCCCTGCCTTCTTCCTGGATGCGTTCTAGCTCTGGAAGGACTTCTGCCGAGAGTGTCAGCAGGCGTTCCCCATCCCATATTCGGGCGGTCTGTTCTGCAATAAAAGTCGTTCGGGAATTCTTGTACGATACTGAGCTCCGCATATCCTGGTCCAGCCGTCCCTGGAGTATCTGCACGTTCAAACATGCAGCTTTCAGCAGATCTATTTGACTGTCAAGGAGACAAAATATCGTCGCTGCTCCTGAGCTGTCGACTTGCTTGAAGTACGAGGCTTTATACGGGGCTTTTCCGATACTGCACACTTGGACTATCGCTGTGGGTATATGCAGGACTTCTGATAGGACCAGTTCTTGTGTCTTGTCTGGGCGATGCCATTCAAGCTCATTAGCGGTAAGAGAGTCCAGACTGTCGTCGGTGGGTGTTAAGACAGTGCATACCGATGGAATGTCCTCGAAGATTGAGGGATAAACGGATGCACCACGAAGGAGGACAACAGGATTGCTCAGGCGGAAAAAGCTATCGGGCCTATTTGTCGTCTTGAAATTGACGACGCACAGCGGAAGGATTTGGGACTTTTCAAAGCTGCGAATGAAAGTCAGGATGCATCAGTCAGTTAGTAGGATGCCCTGTGGAACTGTAACAAAAAAAAAATTCATGTATATACCATACAGGGACTTACACTATCCATTCTTGAAATAGGCCCTGAGCGACTGCACTGTCGTATCCCGTTGGGAGGAACATGGTCTGGCTGTGGAGAGTCTTTTTGGAGTAGGGCTCGACAAAAACGTTGCCCAGCAGAACGCAGCACACAATAATCGAGTACTCCTGCTCCATGGACACCTGTGCATCGATGTAGCCTGTGCACTTTTCTATCGAGTCGGAAAAATAGACGCCTTTGCCGTAGCTGGCGCGAGTTGTTGTCCTGGGATCCAATCCGTTGAGCAGGATAGACGGGATGTGCTTCTTATGGGTTCCATGGAACAAGACCTCGTCCCGGAACAGCTCCATGGGGTCTAGGTTGTCTATATCATCCTGCGCGGGTGATTCTGTGGTCAAGAACGCTGCGCCTGCCGACGTTGGTTGCGAGACGGTATTTTGCGCCATGGCTTGTTTCCGCCTTTCCCGTTCTTCCTGAGCAAGCTGGCGCCGCAGCTGTTTCTCTGCTTGATACCGCTTCCACACAAGAGGGTTTCGGAGGATGTGGACACTTTGGATGGAGTAGTCGGAGCCATCGCGTGTGTGACTGTAGAAATCACCGGCGACGGTCCTGCAAAGGTCTGGATGGGTGTTCGGGTCGAGGTTGAGCAGCTTGATCGAGCTCGAGTCTGGTGTGGGCGGCTTGACAGGCCAGAGCGGCAGTACTGGTGTTGGTGTTGGTAGAGGTTGGTCAATGGGGATGGATGCCGCAGCCTCGACCTCGGGCGGACAGTCTTCGAAGAATGGACGGAACAGGTCTGAGAACTCGTCCATGCAAGTCTGAATCAGCGGCATGCTTGGCTGGAATGGAGCGCGACAGGGGATGGGTTTGGTGGCGTGAATGGATGGGTGGAGCACAGCGCCACGCGCGCGCCTCGCAGGCTTTGGCTCTAGGCTTGTCAGGGACACCCGCCGGCCAGCTGACGGACGGGGACAGGCGGCGTCGTGGTGGGGTGGGCGAGCAGGGGTGAATGGGGGTGAATGGGAGCGAGTGAAGGCAATGGGGACGACGCGTGCGAGAGTGAGAGAGAGTGAGTGAGAGAGAGAGAGGCAGGAGTGAGGGAAAAAAAGGAATGAGACGACAGGGGATGGGTGAGGACATAAATACTGCGAAAAAACAAGAGAAACGCGCTCAAGCCTGAAACGGGTTTTCTCATCTACTGTGCACCCATGCAACAAGGAAAAAGCGCTTCGCCTCCCAAACTCTCTTTTCAAGGCTTACAGAGCAAGCCGTGGATAGGTGTATAGAACGGTCTATTATATTTTACAAGATGCACGATGATATGGTACAAGGGTGGCTACTAGAATTAAGAGGTGGAGTTAAGGTAACGTAAAATGAGGGTGCGCGGGTGCGAGCCGTTCAATCGTCCTTGAAGCGCTTGCCGAGGGCAGGCGAAGCCGCTCCAGTGATCATGGAGCGGGGAGACGTCGGCCTCGAGGAGCTGCTTGAATAGCTAGACTCGGCCTCGGTCTCGACATACTGCTCCAGCGCAGGACTGCCAGGCAGCGAGGACGACGACGAGGAAGCAACCACAGACTGCTCCAGGACAAGGCGGCTGGGTCGGGAGCGGCCCTTGGTCGCGGCGCTGCCGTCTGCATTCTCTTCAATGGTCGAGAGCATCGACACAGCCGTCATGTTAAGGAACGAATCGCGCTTCGAGGGCGAGGCCAGTGGCGAAGAGTACGAAGAAGATCCTTGGGCCGGCGCTGCACTAGCCTCCAGGTCCAGGTTCAGTGTCGTAACCGAGTGCATGGAATCGCGGCTGAAACGGCGGCTGTTGGCGTGGCGACCATTGTATCCATGAGCATGAGTGGTAGAGTTGCGGGGCGAGCTGGCGGGTGAGGTGCGAGGGGAGCTGCGGGGTGAGTGAACGGTGGCCAACACCTCCATCCAAGACTCGTAACCCTGCCATCCGTTCCAACTTTGGCGGTTCTCAGTGTTCTTCTTGGCCGAGGGCGAGCTGGCGGTTGGAGAAGCCGGTGCAGACTGTGACAAAAGCTTGCGCTCCTCCACCTCCTGAACAACCGAAACAACAACAACCTCAGAGATCTCCTCAGCGACATCCTCCTCCGCCTGGTAGCCCTCGCTGAGGTCCCATTCCGTGTCCTTCTTGAATCCAACAAAGTCGTCGTCATCATTGTCGTTCGAGTCGTTGAAGAGCGTCTGCTTCTCCTGAAAGTTCATGGCATCGCCAAGATCATGCACGACATGAGCAGCTTTGGCGTTGTGGTGCTGTTGAGGCAGGACCGAGGGCAAGAAGAACGAGCCGATAAAGAAGGCGACGACCGCAAAACCAGCGCCTCCAACAAGGTCCACGACGTAATGGTGTCCCAAGTACATGGTTGCCCACCAGATCCAAAAGACGTACCCAACAGCAAAGGGGATGGAGCGCGGGCCAAAGATAAAGACCAAGAAGAAGGCCAACTGCCAGGCGCAGGCAGAGTGCAGCGAGGGGAATGCGCCAAAGACGAGGGGCGATGCCGTGAAGGTGGATTTGTACATGTTTGTGCCGAGGATGTCGTCCACGCGGGCCAGACCGCCAGGACTGCCGGGCATCGCATAGGTGGCCGGCTCGAAGGCGCCGTAGTTCGTCTCGTACCCTGCAGGAATCGAGGAAAAGAGTTGGGCGCGTTAGGGTGGGTGGCTCAGGTGGGTGACCAGAGGCTAATTTAGCCAGCTAATCAAACGCTACGACAAGCCAACAACAACAAAAGAAAAATATATGCAAACGACCCCGACTGAGGCTGCTTCAAAACCAACAGGCTTCGGGTACAGGATTTGAGGTACTCACATGGAGGGGCACAGGGAAACAGGATCTGAGTCAACACACCCGCCAGATTCATGTAGCCAAAGGTCCTAGCAAATACGGGAAGCGTGCCGGCCGGGCCAAAGTACACAATCAACCCTGCAGTGATGAAGGGCAGAGCAAAATGCAGCACTCCATAGGGCATCCAAGCCAGCAGGTCCTTCAAGGGTGATGTCGACTCTGCAAGGAGCTCAGAGATGTTGCCGCCATAAAGAATGTTTTCAAGTGCTGGAAGAACCGAAGTGAAGATATGGGGCCGCCATGCTGCAGGGATGTATCGACAGCAGTAAAAGAGGATCAGCCACGCAGCGATCGCCAGAAAAGGCAGCATAAACTGGCGGGTCTTTCTGGGAATCAAGAGGCCCATAGCGCCCAAAGCAATTGGCAGCTTGAACCACACGGGCTTATCCATGATGTAATAGCAGAACGAGAAGAGCACAAAGAGAAAGAGGTACTGCAGGTCGAAGAGGGTGTAGCGGTGGTTCTTCAGAGGACGGATGGTCGAGGTCGCTGCGGCTTTGGTCGCCTTGAGCATCCTGCGATACCGCACGTTGACGTTTGTGACGGAAAGCATGGCTGATTATGTATTAAGGTGGTATATCGTGAGGGTGGAGGTATCGAGCGTCAAGTTTCTCAAGCACACAGAGAAACGAGAGCGAGAAGGGCAGTGCTGGGAAAGAGTCTATTGCTGAGATGAGCTCGAGAAGAAGCAGGGAAGAGACAGAGGAGATGAGGAGAGGAGTGAGAGGGCGAGAGGGTGACAGAATGGTGACGGAGGAATGGGCGATGTAGAGGATGGAGTCTAAGTGCACGGCGAGAAATGAGGAGACAAAAAGCGGTGCGCACCTCGCTCTCTTTTAAGGCAGTTGGTGTGTCCAAGAGCCCTTTTCCTTCGGGAATAGGAAGACCCTTGGCCACATTCTCGATACAATAGCAGGCGATTGAGTCGATCTGGCCGGTGAATTATTCATCTGCCTGCGCACGATCGCAATGACGAACCACCACCACCTTGCGAAGGCGGACTTTGTAACCCAACAACAACAACAACAATCTCTTGCACACACGCACCCATGTTTACCCAGCAATCGCCTACAATTCTTTTTCCCTCGCATTTGCGGCCCTAGTGAGCCATGCGCAACGACCCGGCCCACGGCCGTCTCCGTGTCCTCCTTGGATAACGTAAACCACACCCTCTCTGCCATTCGAGTCGATTGTGCTTCCATGATCGCTGAAGCCATGGTGCAGCTGAAGCAACCACTGTAGAAACGGACAGGAGACTACAGTATATATAACATGGGGGCCAATGCATGCGTACTGCCACCACCACCATCTGGCCCTGATGTTTGCAGCCCCTAAAACTCGCTTGCTTTTTTGTTGTTTTGGTAATGGCTCGTCCCACCCCTCGACCTGTCCCACCCACCACTGTCTCCTGCGTGCCCTCTCCCTACAAGTCCCCAGGTCGATGCCATAGTTCTCAGTGTCTCTCATCCGCACGCAGGCTATGTGAGCTCGAACCCCGTTCCCTGTTTCTACAGGCCACAGCGCGAGCGGGGTGTCTGAGAGCGAATTTTCACCCAGCTGCCAGCAACCACGCTCGCGTGGTGAGGTGTTTCTGATACTGGATTGGGGATCCATCTGGGGCACACTGATTTGCCCAGTTTTTGTGTGCTCAACCCGCGCTAGCCGTACGCTGTACGTGAGATTAAATTGTCACCCTGTGGATCTCCGACGGTGTTGTCTCTCGCCCTCGGCCGCTGGATGCTTTGCCGGGAATTCTTTCATGCCGTGCGGCTTGTTCCGTCTTCGGCATTCTTGGACCTAAAAAAACTCCCATCTACCGGCCCCCCTATTTACCAGGAGCATAAGCGAGAAAAGCTCGTGTCAGAAAAAAAAAGAAAATAAGCATCCTTGCCGTTTAAAAGTGGAACGACTTGTAGACTCGCTGGCCTCTCTTGTCGATACAGTAGCAAGCTTGTTTCAAAAGGACGTCAGCTCGTCCCAATTGGCGAATGCGCTCACGATATGCGTCTTCGCCGCCTTTCTGTTCTGGTGTGCACCTTGACTCGCAACTGTTGTACTGGAGCTTCTTCTAGAAGGATTTTAACCCTGTGCATCTCGCAACTGCGCGGCTGCGCGTAAATCCTAAATGACGCACCCTATCCACTTCTCCCTCTGTCCTTGTTTTTCTTGAGTGGTTTGTGCCTTGTGTTCAAACCTGTTGTTGGACCTTTGCTCCACACAACTGGGGGTCAACAATGGCATAAGAGTTGCTTTACGGGTACACATGGGCCTCTTTCAGACAGGGATCATTCGCATGACGTGCATTGAAGGCTCTGTTCCGCGTGTGTGTTGACTATATCATCGAATTGCTGGTTTGTTAGATACTTTTCCTGAGCATGCTCGGTTCAATTGTGAACCCATGAGTGGGGGGGGGACCTAGGCTTACCATTCACACAGACTTTAAACGTTTCAGCTTGTACATTACAAAAGAACGCTTCAACCGGATCAAAGTCAGGTCCTTTTGCTTTTATTCTCCTTAGAGTTGGGGGAAGGGTATACGTGTGTGTGTGAGTGCAGAGAAAAGCAGGAACCTTCTTCAAAAATACAAGCTCCATATCAGGAAGCGTCGCGTGAGAGCAACACAAAACAACCCCACCTTTGGCAGATATGGTCAGCAGAAACATACAACCCTCCTCCAAGGCAAGACGAGTCTGCCAAGAAGCGCTCCTCTGCGAACGTTAACTTTCAGTACTAGAGGGTGAGAGATCGCTTTTTTGTCTTACGCTGTGCCGCAAGCGCACATTCGAGTCTGCTATTAATACCATACGCAGAGCAAACTTGTTCAGCCTCCTCTTGTATGAAAGATAGCGAGATTCCTAGGCACGCGATTCCCTGGCTCAGCCAATAATTAATGTGCTCATGTGCATCCGTCAGTAGCATTCGACAGCGGCTTGGTGAGCCGGGCCATAATGCTTCATCTTGGCCTTTTGCGCACATAAATAGCCGTTACTGATATGACTGTGCTTGAGAACGGGTGTTCACCACTATATAGTCCTCTGCCACCAAGTTGAAGGAGTATCCCACGCCATGATCCTTCGTTACAAGTAAAAAAGGGTTCCACTCACGTCCCTCACAACAAGTTAGTGCTTAGAGGCAGGTCCTCCGAGTCTGCTGTAATAATGTACAAGTGTGTATTTTGGCTTGCTCTGTTCACCAGGTATAGCTACCATGTCCTCGACATGTGCTCTATCGCATGCAAGTCAGTCTTTGCCCTTCTAAAAGTCCAAAGAAGTAAACGCACGAGCGCTTTTCCCTGGCCTCTCCTATCCGCCAATCAAGATCATCGGCCTGTTCTTCATGTTGACGAGGTTTGACATGCCTGCATGCTGCTTCTTCTTGTTCTTGACCGCCATCTCAATGACTTCTCGAAGTTCCTCATCGGTCTTGCCCTGACGCATCATATCCCTGAGCGAAACTTCAGTGTTGCCGAACAGACACACCTTCAAGTTTCCATCAGCGGTGATTCGAAGGCGGTTGCATGTCCCACAGAAATGGTCCGACATGGATGTGATGAAACCGACCTGTCCTGCAAATCCTGGAACATGGTACGCTTTAGAAGTGTCGTTGGGGTCGTCGATCAATTTCTTGAATGTTGGGTGGACGGCTTGAATATTCGAGATCAACTCTTGATACGGTACCAACTTGTTCTCTTTCCACTTATTACCTATAGAAGAGAGGGAGAGAGAGAGAGAGAGGAGGGAAATAAAGGCGAGGACTGTGAGCAGGTGTGGATCTTAATCATATGTTTGGTGCTGCTGATAGGCGTTCCTTGATATTTACCTCCGAACGGCATGTATTCAATGAATCGAATGTCGACCTTCTTGTTCCGCGTGAACTCGACGAAATCCAGCACCTCCTTATCATTTGTCCCGCGCATCACCACACAGTTCACTTTGACAGGGCTCATTCCTAGAGCCAAGGCATCATCGATGGTCTCCATGACTCTCTCGAACCCCTTCCTGCGCGTCATCAACTCGAACTTGAATCGATCTAGGGTATCCAGACTAAGGTTCAGAAGATTCATGCCACTGGCGACGAGGCTGGGCAACTTTCGCTTCAGGGCAATGCCGTTGGAGGTCATGGCGATAGTCTTGAGTCCCATAGGTTGAAGTTCGCCTAGTTGAGCTGCGGAGAGCCAGATGTGACAAGAGAGGAAGGAATGTTAGGGTAACAGGGTCCCATGAGTCACATTTTTACCGAACGACTGGGCGTATACACCCAGCCTCTAAAGTGCGAAGCAGCGTGGAGCCGGAGCGCTGGATCCAACTCTAGAGTCACCACAAGAGATCGGACGCCGATACTACGAGACGAAGAGTATCTGTCCACTATGCACTGAGTGGTTTCTTTTTGACTTACCCACGAGGTCGTTGATGTCCTTTCTCACTGTTGGTTCGCCTCCTGTCAGCCGGATTTTTGTCACGCCCTCACTGACGAACAGTCGGGCAATGCGAATGATCTCGGGCGTGGTGAGGATGTCGTCCTTGGGTGAAAGGTCCACGCCTTCTGCAGGCATGCAGTACGTGCCTAAAAAGTCAAATATAAAGTGTCAGCGTCGGTGCGAAAAGAGGATGGGGGCATCTCATGTGTTATCCATATCAACGTTACATCGAAGATTGCACTTTTCAGTCAAGGAGATGCGGAGGTAGGTGTGCTGCCTTGAAAAGTTGTCGGTCAGGACTTTGGAAAAGGGCCGCTCTTGGTCTATCGCAGCGATCTTTGCCTAGCAATCGATAAAAAGTATAGGTGAGTGAGCTGTCAAAGACCCTGCTTTGAAGTGGAATGTGTTTACATGGAGCCAGTTGCATGCCCTCGGACCCAATCGCATTGTTACTGTACCTGGACTCTGTCTTTGATGCTTTGCGCGGAGGAGACTATGTTGAGGTCTTCGTCCGCAGCCAAGGCGGGGAGGGAGTAGTGTCGAGCGCGGTAGGATGGATGCGCAGCAGCAATGGGCCTGATCGCATGGGCCTGTGGGGCAAGGACATGGGGGCTTGTAAGGGTCCTGCGGAGAGCAGCAAGATGCCTTGACCTTGACAAAAGACAGGGTGACGACATGGAAGCGGCGTATGGTCTGTGGCAAAGAGGAGCAAACGGGCGTAGGGTGGAGAGAGAGAGTGGAGAGAGAAGAGGAGAGGAGAGAGTGGAGAGAGCGGAGAGAGGGACAAGTGAAGGGGAATGGAAGAAGAATGAGAGAGGATGCGATGGAGAAAAAAACTTTAAAAGACGTCCGAGAATCAAAATGCGGGTGCGATGCAAAAAACTGGAGTCGGTGGTCTTGGAGGTGGGTTCTGTGCTTGCGAGCCATTCGACAGCCAGCAGCGAGGACGGGGAAGGCGGGGTCTGATTGGACGGGCGAGGCCACTGTGGCCAGTGGGGCGGGTGCCGGGTGGGTGGCAGGCGAGGCGACCCAGGTGCTGGCTGGAGACCGGCGAGTGGATCGTCGCTCTGCTGGAGCAAGCAAGCACCACTGCATTCGACCCTCGACATCCGCATCCAGGAATTGTTCTCCGAGGGGGGCACAAAAGTGCCAGCACCCCGCTTGTCTGGCCTGTCCACGCCAAACTCAAACCGACCCTCGGCCGCAGAGTCGTGTGTGGGTTGCAAGTCAGGCACTCGTACGGCAGCCAGTCACAGGGCAGCCGGAATCAAGGCCAAGACCACGTCTTGACGGCAGGAGTGACCCGCGGCTGTTGCTGCCAGCAAACACATGCTGGCCCTTGCCGCCAGTCCACACGCACACAGTGAGTGGGATACGGCGTCTGGCCCAGCCGTGTTTGGTCTCGCCAGTCCGGCCCAGTGACAAGACGTTATCGCCACCTGTATACATACCTGAATAGAATAGACTATATGCAAAGCCACTCCTGACGCTGTGTCCTCCCTGCACCCCCAAAGGCCTGCCAAGGTCACCCTCTCTCCCCTCCTTCTCCAGCATACCGTTCTCCTCACGCCCTGCCCAGCCTCTGCTCTCGTCCGCGCCTCTCTCTCTCTCTCGCTCTCTGTCTTTCTTCTCGTTGTCGCCAGCGTCTGTCCACTATACCTCATTGCCTCTCATCCTTCATCGACCCACTGCAAACCGTGGAAGCAATGTCCCATTCTAGGGCTGACAACCCCAGCGACGACCTCGAACATCTAGAGCTGACTCAGGAACTCCTGGCCGCCAATGCCGACGACTCGACCTCATCCCATCAACCAGCGCCATCACACCCTCCACCCTCGTTAAATAAGAATGCCCGCAGGGTATCCATCAATTCCTTGGCCTCCGATGCCTCCTCCTCCACCGTAAAGCAATACAACCCGCAGGAGCCCGTACACTCGCAGGGTGCTCCTGGCACAGCTGGCTCTGGGACGGGGACGGGGACTCTTGGCTCCAGACCGCCCTCCAGCGCCCCTACGTCCTACGCAAGTGCCCTGAAGCGGCCAAAGTCATACCGACACTCGTCCATGCTGCTGGCTCCAGAGACCGCATCGCCTTCAGGTAGTCGACGCAGGAGACCAGCAGCAGGGAGGAAGCCTGGATCCAGTCGATCGTCCATTCGACAGCGCAATAGATCATCGGACGAGGACGAGGACGAGGACGAAGATCAGCAGGACGAGGCGGACTATTTCAACCAAACTCATCCCAGTCACGGCCGTCTCCGACGTGCCAGCTCCCGACGGTCAACACGGCTGTCCCCTGGCGGCGAGCACGAAGACCACGGCCGTGAACATTACGACAGACACTCTGGCGAGGATGACGACGACGACAGAAGCGACGCGGAGCCTCTGACTCTCAAGGACAGACAGGAGGTAAAACAAAAGCTCTTCTGTGCCGCTGCACAGTTTAGTTGGTGCTTCTTTTTTTGTTATTTTGTTATTTTGGTATTTTGCCTCCTCTCGATTCCCTCTCCCTGTTGCTCAGAGTGATCTACTTTCATCCATGCCACCCTCTGCCCCTTTATATTATCCCTTCTGGAGCGGGAGCAGGAGCAGTAGAGGCGATGATGACGGCGACGACGATGACGCTGGCCATCGGCGCTATAGGGCTGGCTAGTGCCCTCTAGCGGCTGCTGTGTACACGCAGAGTTCCGGCCTTGTTGTTCCCTAGTGCCTTGTGATCATTGGGCAATCTCCGGTTGTTTGTATGACAGCCGAGTACAAACAGGAACACATATCTCCATGTGCCGCTTGTGTCTTTGTGTTCCTGCGCGCTGACGACAGACCTGCATGATTTTGCGCTCCGGTGCTTAGACTCTCAATCAGACACATCCGTTCGGGCTGCCGCTTTGGAAGCCGGCCCTGTACAAAAAGTCTCGCTCCGTCATCCGCAAAGCCAACTCGGCCCTGCATTCACAGCCCTCGTCCGACCTCTACCTCTCTGTCGGCAATGTGCTCTGGACACTGGTCTTTGGCTGGTGGCTGGCTCTGGTCTGCTTCCTCGTCGCCATCGTGCTCTTTTTGACGCCGTTCGGGGGACGCCCGTACGGTCGCGTTGTCCTTGGCCTGAGCCTCTATCTGCTCTGGCCCTTTGGCCAGTATGTCGAGAGGGAGCTATCGCCGGGCGAACTCAGGACAGACAGATTGCATGTTCCCATAGGATCGGATATCACCAGCAACGGATATGGTGGCGATGAGTCGCGACCGCTGCTCTCCAGAAGCAGCTCCTTGCTGGAGAGGGAGCGAAAGACACCAAAGCACAAGCGCTTTATTGCAAAGCTCAGGAATCTACCCGGTCATATCTTTCGTCTGGGTCTTGGAGGCCTGGTTTACTACCTCCTTTACTACATCCTGATAGGTAAGCACTGTGCTATAACCTGCCCCCTTTATCCTGCCTGTTGCGTTTGTTATTGCAGGGTGAGATGGAGAACAAGATCGACGTCAATTGAGCCAACCTTACTCTGTGTCGTTCCGAACAGGCCCTCTGCATATGCTGGTCTCCTGCCTGTGCTGGTTCATGGTGGTCTCGATCCCAATGGGCAAGCTAACTTATGTCTTGGCAACGCACCTGCATCAGGACCCGCTGCGACTCAACTTTAAACGCGGCAGCTCCCTGACTCTTTCGCCTCAGAGATCGGAGATTCTTCTCTGCACATACGAAAGCATCGGATTTCAGTACTACAAGTATACCTATGACGGCACCAACATCATCTTTATCAACCTTATGCCCGTCGTCTTCTTCACAATTTTGGACGAATATGTGCTGACCCGCGTCTTGGGCCACGACTCTGTCCTCACCTCACCAGAGGTCATCTTCTCCCTGGGCCTGGCCTCTGTTATCCCGCTGTCGTACTTTATTGGCATGGCTGTCTCCTCGATCTCTGCACAGTCATCTTTGGGCATGGGTGCAGTAATTAACGCCACATTTGGATCCGTCATCGAGATTATCTTGTATTCAGTCGCGCTAACGCAGGGCAAGGGCCTGATTACAGAGGGAGCACTCATCGGGAGTTTCTTGGCAGGCCTATTGTTGATGCCAGGAATGAGTATGATGAGTGGAGCCATCAAGAAGAAAGAGCAAAGATTCAATGCCAAGAGCGCAGGCAAGTACAGAGACGAGCATGAGACATTTGCAGTGTGCCATGGGCATATGCATCGTCACTGACCTGACACCGTCCTTTTCTTTTGCTTCCATAGGAGTAACTGCCACCATGCTCATCATGTCACTTATTGGAGTTTTGACCCCCACTCTGTTTTATTCGATTTATGGACGCGTAAGTTTGCACGCTACATGTTGACAATGTTGCACGCACCCTTTACTCTCAAGAGACCTTGTGGCTCAACTAACCCACCCACCCACCCACCGGATCCTCTAGTTTGAATTGCGCTGCACTCCCTGCCCAGATCCTCAGCCGCTGCCTATGGAGGCGACCTGTCAACGATGCTACCACCACCAACCCAACCCCGCCGACGACATTTTCTTCCAGAAGAATGTCAAGCCGCTGATGTACTTTTGCTGCATCGTCCTGCCTTCGGCCTACTTGATTGGAATATGGTTTTCGCTCCGGACCCACGTCAAACAGATCTGGCACGAACCCCAACCGCCCACCATACGGGATTCTTCCATTTACAGGAAACTGCTCCCAACACATATCGTTCAGCAACTTCTTCATTACGGGTCTGGAGCCCATGCAGCTGCCGCGCCTCATCGCCCAATACCAACGGCAGGAGACACAGAGATGGGACACCACCCTGCATCGGGCTATCAGGCGACATCTACTCACGGAGGTTTGGAAGAGAGGCGGACTCCACCTATTGGTGTAGAGTCGGGTGATGGCCCTGCGTTGCATCCAGCAGCACAAGGATTACTGTCCTCATTGACTATGGAGCGGGACTCACTGAAGCACGAGCACGAGCACGACGACGAGGAGGACGAGGCTCATGGAGGACATGATTCACCCAACTGGTCTAAAGCAAAGAGTGCTACCGTTCTTCTTGGCTGCACTGTCCTGTATTCGATCATTGCAGGTAAGATCTGTCTTTCCCTCTGTTAATTCTGTCTGATTGTCGACAGTATGGCAGGACAGCCCCCATCTAAAACTTGAAAGCTGATTGTTTTTGCTCTCTCTTGCTATTGTCATTTTTTTCATCAAACAGAGATTCTGGTTGATAGCGTAGATGCAGTCTCGTCCATTGATGAGAAGTTGTTGGGATTGACCCTGTTCGCCCTAGTACCCAACGTGACCGAGTTCATGAACGCCATCTCCTTCGCCATGTACGGGAACATTGCGCTTTCGATGGAGATTGGATCTGCGTATGCGCTCCAGGTCTGCCTCATCCAGATCCCAGCGATGGTAGCGGTGTCTGCATGGCTCAACTATGGAAAGGTGCAGATGTGGAAGTACACCTTCAATTTGATCTTCCCGCGGTGGGACGTCTTTGCGATGTTGTTTTCGGTGTTTTTGTTGACCTACACCTACATCGAGGGCAAGAGCAATTACTTCAAGGGAAGCATCCTGATCCTCAGCTACTGTGTGCTGATGGCAGGGTTCTATTACGCGCCTAGTTCGCCTGGGAACGGCGAGGTCAGTTTCGCCATGGCCGGCTAACCTGGGCGCATCCTTTGTTTTCTTTCATCAAGACATCCCCCCCCCCCCCCCAACGTATTCCATGACATGTACCTTCATACATAAACAACACATGCTGCAAGTCCATGCACAGAATGAACTTTGGTCTAATGCCATGCATCCGTTCATCCGGTGAGTATCGGAAAGGTGGAGAGTATCCTTTATGGTATAAATCAGTATATTCCAGCGTTGGGTCGTGCATGTTCAATCAAACGGGAAGGGAGGGGGATTGTAACATCTGAGCGCTTATATGCAAGACTTGAGGGCCCAGCGGAACTCCCAGCTCTCGAGAGATCAGCACCTGTAACCGACATGGCTCATGCTCGAAACTATGAGAGGCAAGGGGAGGTTGAGAATATTTTTTTTTGTGGTTGTGAGCAATGGCGGGTAAAAAAAGTAAAATGATGCATGCAGGCCTGGTCTATGCATCGTCTTGCGCGCGAGCGTGCAGTTTTTGTCAGTTGTATGTTCCCATGGAGGCTCTCTGCACCTGTGCTTTAGAAACAATCTCTCTTTTTCTAGAACACGGGATAGCTGCTGCCCCTCCGGGACTTTTGACCAAAAAAAACGAGTTGAGTGAACGAGAGTGAGGCGTCTGTGTGCGGATTCTTTTCCGTGTTTCTGTTCCTGCATGCCCACCTCGATGTGGTTTTTGTGTTTGTTCTGGCAGGAAAATGAAAAAGGATCATCTGGCATGTAAACTAAAGCGGTGGTATGGTACACACACATGTGCCTTTTTCTGTGTGATTTTTTTGGACCATTAGCATGTGGCCCACGACTCTGTCACACACTTTTTGCGTTTTGCAATAGACTGCCAGGACTGGGACAAGGCCTCTTCGCGCGATTCGTAAATCGCCCGATGTTTCTCAAGGCAAACGAACACGTTACGCGTCATTGGTTTGGCTAATCAAACTGAGGTTGTCGGCTCCCGATCAAGCAAGCGTCTATGGGTGATCGCCGATAGATCGTTCCTTCTTTCCTTCTGAGGAAGTTCCAACTGTTTGCCGACTAAAAATGAGATAAGCATGAGATGCTGGGCGGCTCGAAGAGGACGCCGGGGGGAACGATCGGTGTTGTCTCTCTCGTAATCGAGTTGGGAGAACCGCAAAGCAGCAAGTAGAAATAAAAACGGCGCTGTGTGTGAAAAATCCGCAAACGACCTCTGTATTTCGAATAGGGCGTGTTTGCCAGGAAAAATGGGGGTTGCTGTCTTCTTTGAATTGCTATTCAATCTGAGAGCATGCTTTGGATATAGAGTTGTACCATGGTACTGTATGGTTTTTATGGTTTTTTTTCTTTTCGCAAGATGGATGCTCTCAAGCAACAACAAAAAAATAGACTGTGACAAGTTAGTGCACATCAAAAGTACCTGTGGACTATTCTATCATTGAGGTTTTGTACCGCTGTCCCGAACCTGGCTCAAGGTTTAACAGGGAAAAGCAAAGGGACAACCCTTTCCGCTGACAAAATCGAGCACGCTCTTCAACCTGTCCAGTTGTTATAAATACACCATGTACCATTGTGCAAGTGCACGTTTCAAGCGGAGAGTGCTCCATGCGAGAGGCGGGATATGGAACTGCTGGAGTCGAAGCGACTTGCACGCCGCTTCCTCAATTGCGTGAGACGGAGGACGAGGTGGATCAGTGAGAGTCCGTCGTCCAGGAATTGTCTGCGAGAATGGGTTGGTCTTGCTGGTCATGCACAGTGACTAGGCCTGGATCTCGAATTTTTGGCGCATCGCCCTTTGGATTTCCACAGTGGATGGATGATCGTGCTATGCACAGGGCCGCCGTTGCTCAGATATTTTATATCCATCGCTCGCTTATGCAATGGCTAGACTGCGCTTTGAAGACTATCCACAGGTAGATTGCTGCGACACACTCATCTCTATCACTATTTCTACGCCGGTAAGGCGTCGTTGCCGTCGATCAACAACTAAAAAGTGCTGAAGTCTCACTAACTCAGTTGAAAGATGAAGGAGACGTGACAAAAATGCAATTTTACCTGCCCAATGCTACCAATTTCTATCGTCTCAATGGAACAAGGGAGGACATGGACGGGTTGGTCGTGTCCCTGCTGTAACACAGACTGATAGTTGTAGGAGAGTCGTGACAACCAACAAATGTCCGATATACTGCCTCACTGCGTAACACGATAGTTCACTTTCTACATTTCCAACAAGTCGCGTAATCCGATTAAATGAGTCTGACACCTCGCCCCAAGTGCGCTGTATCGGATCAACATTGAGGTAGAGAAAGAGAGGAGGAATGAGGATCAATTTTCTCAGTGTTCTGTTGAAAATCGAGTCTCTATCAACAAAGACGCGCGTGGTCGGCAACAATTCTTGTTTATTTTGCATTGTGTGCAGTTCGTGTATGTGTATGGAGGGGATGTTACTAGCTTATTCACGAGGCATATCGTCTCATCTTGCAGATCGCGGAGGCTCTTAACATCCCCAAAATCATGGTCCAAAGCAGCATGAAAAGAAAAAAAAACTGCTGGTCTGCATTGTTGATATGTCTATCACTAGCATGAGGTGCATGAGTGTGTCTGTGCCATTTGCACACTGTCCCCCGTCAGCTCAAAATCAACAACACTTTATGCAAGAAAAAAGGTCAGCAACAAACAAATCGCCATAAACCCATGCTTAGAGAAAGGCGGGTTGAGTGTGTTACGACCATCTCGATCACCAGACACGAGTTTGGGAAAGTGCGCAATGCAGAGCAGCCATCATCGGGCATTACGAGCGGCAAGGGAAAAAAAAAACTTATCCATAGTCTATGTTCAGTTTGATGTAGAGAAGCACACCCTTCTTCCTTTCAGGGGAGAGAGAAAGTCCAAGTGTTTAAGAAGCAAGGCATCTTTTTTATCGTTTTGCATTACATGGCTTTGCCATTCAATAGTCAACAGTGTCATAAAGATGGATCGCGGCGTAACATGCACGATAGAGATGTCTTGGTGTGTGTAGGGTCCACCTCTTTGACCTGAGGGGTCATGAGGCGTCAACTCAAGTCGTGCAGGTTTATATCAACTTATTTTCCTTCCCTCTTCCTATCTCAGCTATTTCACTCCTCTTTTCACTAGCCCTTTCAGAAAACACGGCAGCACACTATGGGCCGGTCATAGCATACGAATGGAGATCATGGAGTCAACACAGCCGGAGATGCTGCAAGGGGGTGCACAGAAGGATACATCTAGGACCGGACGCGACTCTGGTAGACGGGCAGTTTCGCTTCTACAAACATAGCTACTTCCTACAAGTGCGAGAACCGGGGACCTTACAACAACCATCTACTATCGCCATCTTGTAGTGTGGGAAAATTTGGGCACGGCAGGGAAGAAAAGAGCGTGCCGAGGAAGCATCTTATAATCATGTCTATCCCCACAGCATGCATCTATTTCGGTCTCTTAGATGGTCTCTAGGCTGGGCACTTAATCTCATCGCTATGCCTTCAAACCATGACCCACGGGTCTTTTGTCTATGGCAAGACCATGCATGATCACCCACGGTACTGTTGAGGAACTACCCGCGTCCTTGAGAGCTACATGCGTCCTAATGATCTCCTTTTTTTTTTTTTTCTTTTTACAACCATAGGATGGCATTGCCCGATCTGCCCTTCCCGCGCGTGCTCAAGAGACGTGCCTACGAGGGAGGAGAGCACGCTCTCCGGAACCGCATATATTAACAACACGTAGAAACATGAGGAAGAGAGACATGAGTGCATAAATGGAGGCAATGGAGCAAAAAGGGCTTGAATGCTACATACAAGCACACAGTACAGACCATGTTTGTCATCCCATAACTATCTTACCCGTCTTTTGAGTGCTGGATTACGCCATGGTCCTTGCCCCGTTCGTCACGCCTCCACGATCGCCCCTCCTGCCCAAAAGAAAATTAGTCGAGTTGTTTTTTCGGTAGCTGAGACCGGCCATTGCCATTGAGCACCCCATGACCACAACCTGGTTCATTCAGGTACCGAGAAGCTGCGTGCGACACGGATGTTTCTGGGCATAGCAAACCTGTGCTCCGTACCACGTTGCTCTACAAAAAGTCGTCCCCGGTTTGTCTCATGAGCCAGGTCGAGCATTCCGTTGCTTCTGTGCCAGACCTACATAGTTTGAACACACCATGCCCTCTCAGTACTCGCTTTCGCAAAAAAAAAAAAAAAAAAAGATCAGAGCTCACAAAAAAAAACGAAAAGGAAATAGATTCGCTTTCCCGGCTGAAGATTTTGAAAAAGGCGGTACAGTAGTCTACTGTAGTCTACAACGGGGATGATCTCTGCATGCCCCCAACCTGGTAATGTGTTGGCTGGACATGGAGTGATAGAAAAGTAGATGCAGTCTATTGAGAGAGGATAAACGTCATAGTCTATATACCTCATGAGTGAATGCTTGCCTTGACCACTGGTCATTGGCGTTTTTTCCATTTTTTCCATGTGTATGGCACATTACCAATGCACTCGCACGAAGGGGATTTGGCGAAGAAGGAAGGGGGTGTCAACGAGGACATGCTAGAATAGGCCTGTAGTCTAGCATGGAGCGCTATGGTCGTGCGACCATGCCCCATTTTGCCCATCCACTGGGATGTTTTCTTTTCGATCTCAGCTCGACTTTATTTTTTTTTATGGTTTTCTGCTTACCACACACAGGAGTGTGCTTCAGCTTTCCAGCCAGAGGGAGACCAATGTCGCAACCCGCCCGAAATCCACGCGTACTTTTCGTGTTCTCCCCCTTGCACTTACTGAGGGTCGCACGATGAACTCGACCCATTCAACCCATTCAACCTATTCAACCAGCTTTTATACTCTATTGGCGCTTTCTCTTGGGTGACTGGAAGGGGGAGACGTGAAGCGAATACTGAATACTCGCCAACAATTGAATCTCACCAAGGGATTCGCACACATCCAGACCATGGCCGCTTGTGCTCTTGTCGCTCCTCCCATCGCCCGCTCGCACTCTTACCGTCGCCCTCTCGTTCCCATTGCCATTTTCTCTATCAACTCAGTCATCCCGGCCCTTTTCGCTCTTTCTTTCTCCCTTTTCTCCTTGTTCATCTCCACCTTGTCTTGACATTGTGCCTGAATTCAAGAAGAATCAACCCCACGCCCTTCCCCCCATTCCCTTCTTCTCATATCCGAGACAAGCACTGCACGTTCTCGGCGACTTCACACTCATCCATCATCTTTTCATACTCTTCGCCGCCAAATTTCACGCTGTACAAAGGCGCTTGACACCAAAAAAAAACCAAAAAAAAAGAAGCAACAAGTCCTCTTCAACCCCCAAAAACAAGAAAACGTTTACTAACCTCTTACTAACGAACAAGAACCCCTAAGGAAACACCTCTCGCGTTCCTTTGTATTTATTGTATATAAAAAAAACAGGTCCAGGAAACAAGAAACAAAAAAAACACCTCTTTTTTTTACATAGCACGAAAAGAAACCCCCCCCCTCCGTCGTCCTCGCACACTCAGACAACACCAAAAAAACCAAAAAAAAAAACTACTAGCCATGGCAGGTTCTCCTCCTTCATCCCCTGGCCGATCCAGCAGGGTCTTGTCCTTCCCTACAGGGCACTTTTACATTCAGTCGGGCATTGCAGGTCTCGTGCTCGATATCGAGAGCGGGTTCTTGAAGGACCCTCTGAAAGCCGGCGCTCGCGTCGAACTTGCTCACCGCAAGTCCAGCAAGAGCAGCATGGATGCCCTTCCTCAATTGGAGCAGCAGCTCTGGAGGGCAGAAGAGGGTTATATCGTCAACGTCCGTACAGGCCATGTCTTGGACATCCAAGGAGGTACGTTACCCATTTGGCACTGATCGTTTTTTTTGGGTCCAACCTTATTTGCGAGGGGCAGGGGTTGGTGATGGCCATGTTTTTCTAGAATCGAAAGCATGTGCATTTTTTTCTGACGAAAAGTAGCATAACGGTCGTGGGAGGAATTGCTAACAGCTGCCCTCAGTACCATGCACAGTGTCGCAAAAAAAAAAGAAAAAAAAAAGGGGGCGGGGAGAGTAGAGAGTAAAGTTGGCATAGCAACATTGCATAGCGCATACCATGGCCATGGCATGGGGAGTGACCAGAAGGAAAGAGATGCATGAATCAGTTTGTCGCGTCCAAGGGGGTGTTTCGAAATATCGCTCTACTCCTCTCTCTCTCTCTCTCTTTGCTTGCCTGAGCATGGGATGCTGACCCGAACGCTGTTTATTCTTACCTGTTTCTAAAACCAGGCGTCGTCCGTACGGGTTCGCGTGTTATTCAAAATGTCCGCAAGACTGGCAAGGTAAATGGGAGTTTGGACCTGAAACGAGAAGGGACATCCTACAGATGCCATGAACTGAAAAAATGAATGTATCAAAATGCTGATACCGCGCTCTCAATCTTGAACCTCAACCATTGGATTGGGCGTTTACAGGACGCTGCTGGCCAGCAATGGCTCAACGACGACGGTGTCTTTACTTTGGCCAGCAACCCTAAATTCGTCATCACCATCGATGGAGATGCTACCCGCGACGGAACCCGCATCACGATCCAAGAAAAGAAGGCCTACAACGAGAAACAAAAATGTAAGGGCTCGCCGGATCTCTCTCACCAACGGGAGTATAAAAAGTGTTGCGAAAAAAAACACGAACAAGAGTGAGCTGCTCTCAGATGTGTTCCCGAGGCTGACGAAAGCATGGCTTTTGATCCAATTCTTTTTCATAGGGTATTATCTCGGTGGTGGTGGCAGCAACCCTGTCTCCCCTTCTCCCTCAAGAGCAGAGTCCATCTCCATCCGGCCTGATAACTTTCCTACAAGCTGGTTCTACATCAAGTCGGCTGCCTCTGGCCTTGTGGTGGATATCGAGCATGGTTACTTCACCGACCCCATGAAGGCCGGCGCTCGTGCCGAAATGAACCACCAAAAGATCGATAACGGCGACGGTCGCCATTCCTTATTGGAGCTCCAGCTCTGGCGCTACGAGGCGGGCTTCCTGATCAATCGCCGCACCGGCTTTGTTCTGGACATTCAAGGTGGTACGTACTTCAGGACCCATCAGTTTTACATGTGGCATAGTGAAAGAAGATACAAGAAACTGATTAGTATCTACGCTTTCATATTTCAGGTACGCTCAAACTGGCTGCCCGAGTCGTTCAATGGCAGCGCAAGACTGGTAAAGACGCCCGTAACCAGCACTGGTTCTACGAGAACGGCTTCATCGCCAATGTTTACAACTCTAGACTCGTGCTGGACATTGATGGCGATGGATCCAAGGATGGCGCAAAGATTGCCATCGGTGAGCGCAAGGCTGTAGCCAATAACGATCAAAAGTGTAAGTGTTGACAAGATATCTCTTAGCGAGGAGTATTGCTCTCGAGCCTGGGGTCTGAGCAAATGTGATTTGTAGACGAGAAAAAGCGGTTGAGAGGGAGGGGCTTTTTGGTCTAATATTAGAAACGAACCTATCGGATTATTCTCTTTTACATAGGGCTCTTGGAAGAAGCTAGGTTCACCTGGCTCGAAGTCCCATCAACATCTGTAGTCGAGGAGCCTGTCTCACGCGAGCGTAAGTGCCCTTTTTCAGCTGCCGATAGCGAACAGAATGCATAATGAACCACGATGGTATATATGTTGACTATATTACAATGTCCATTATAGTCCCTACTTCAGTTACCACTACCACCACTACAACCAGCACTACCTCCTTCCCCACGACCACTGTTCTCCCCACGACCACTGTTCTCCCCACCGCCGGCTGGTTCTACATCAAGTCCCAGTCTTCTGGCTATGTGATTGATGTAGAGCAGGGCCTCTTGTCGGACCCCATGTCCCCCAACGCCCTCGTCCACATGAACGCTCAGATCACGACCGACGCTGAGCAGCAGCGTGAAAAACTCGAGAGCCAGCTGTGGCGTTACGATGAGGGCCAGTTGATCAACAGGAGATCTGGTCTTGTTCTCGACTGCAAGCAAGGTGTTGTCCGTTATGGCGCACGTCTCATGCAAGGAGTTCCTAAGCAAGGGAAGGTAAAGAAATCATTGTTCTTGTGCTCTCAAGAATGAAAACAGCGGCTAAGGAGCGATTCAATGCTCACACAACTTTCGCTTGCCGCTGTATCTTCTTTGTTAGGAGGCCCATCATCAGCGTTGGGAAGCAGTGGACGGCTGCCTCATTATCCAGGGCAAGCCTACATTTGCCATTGATATTGAGGGCGATGGTAGCAAGATGAACTCTCGCCTGTCTCTCCAGAGGCCCAAGTCCCAAAACAACTTGGACCAACAATGTATGTGTAAGATCACAGGGGTAATGACCGCTGATCCAACCGCAAACTGCGTCTCCTTGCGCGTTTTAACCCCAATTGCATGTGTACGCTACTATCTCGTCTTCAGGGGTGTTCCAGCTTGCGTCTTTTGAGTTCCTCCAGCATGACCGCATTATCACCAGGACCGTTACCGGTAAGGCGATGGAGTTCTAGCAGTGAAATATTTTTGTGTATACAACGCAACAGCCAATCTTACCCATTCGCACCTTCTGTATACCACAGAACACGTCTCCAAGGTGGTGGCCATTAAGAACGAAGACTGGTTCTTTATCAAGTCGGGTGCTACTGGCTACGTGATGGACCTGGAGGCCGGCTGGATCACATCTCCAACCGACCCTGGTGCTTACATCTCAATGAAGAAGCAGCGTTCGCTTGATGATGCCGACAAGAGTCTTCTGGAGAGGCAGTTGTGGAGATACGAGGATGGTTACTTCATCAACCGTAGAACCAACTATGTCATTGACATCTATGGTCGCTCAGCGATTGTTGGTGTCAAGCTGATTCAGCAACACAAGGCGATTACTGAGGTAAGAAAAAAACCCCATTTCAAGAACCATTTGGATAGCAGAAATATTAGAGGCAGGCCTGCTAACTAATTCTGGATGCATGCAACTGTAGGAGGATGGAAAGCACAACCAGCTCTGGAACGTTGTTGACGGCAACATTCAGCTGGTTTACAACCCCAAGTTGGTTATTACCGCTGAGTCGAACAAGGACAACTCTCGCGTCCAGTTGGTCGAGCTCAAGTCTACGCAAGCCAACGTCAAGACCTGTAAGCAGCACCACAAATGGCCGCTAACACACTTGCGACGCAGCGACTGCAGTATGTGGTACTAACTGCTATTCTCAATTTTGCAACCATGCTAAAAATATTATTTAGGGACATTGGAGCTCGCTCGGGCATCATGGCTCAAGCACTCCCGAATTGCCACCCGCTCCTTTACTTACGATGAGGGTCTGGAGGAGGCACAGATTGCCATCCACACCGAGTTCCCCTCGGAGAAGTACTTCTACATCAAGTCCAGAGCCTCTAGCCTTGTTCTCGATGTTGAGCACGGTTTCTTGCGCGATCACACCAAGCCTGGCTCGTGTGTCGAGCTCAACAACCAAAAGCTCTATGCCTCTGCCAAGAGACATGCGCTGTTGGAGTTGCAGCTGTGGTGCTACAAGGATGGCTACATCATCAACCGTCGTACTGGCTTGGTCCTGGATGTCTACCAGGGATCTTTGAAGCCAGGTTCTAGAATCATTCAGTGGACCCAAAAGTCCGAGGGCAACGAGAATCAGCTTTGGGCTGTTTCCAATGGTTTCATTCACTTGAAGAGCCAGCCCAACCTGGTTTTGGATGTCGACGGTGATGGTACCCGCGATGGCGCGCGCATTGCCCTCAATGAGCGCAAGGACAAGAGGAATTTGGACCAGCGCTGTAAGTATCACTGAATGAGACAAAGCAGCTTTAGTTGCGTATCATTTCCCAATACTCACAATTTTCAAATGATTTGATTCTCAGGGACCTTCGAGGCTGTTCAGTTCACTTGGCTGAGTATCCAGCGAAGCTACTCTACCGTCGAGGACGATGTCGAGTTGCTCAAGGAGTTCGAGTCCAACAACTTGGCCCGCGTTGTCGAGCACAGCAACGCTCCTGTCGATTGTTGGTTCTACTTGAAGTCAGGCGTCAGCGATCTCGTCCTCGAGGTTGAGCACGGCCGTCAGATCAACCACTTGAACGCCGGTACTCACCTTCACCTGGCTCATCAGAGGCTCAAGTCTGGCAAGCACTCTCACGCTCTCCTTGAGCTCCAACTCTGGAGATTCGATAATGGTTACATCATTAACCGTCGCTCCGGACTCGTACTTGGTGTTGATCAAAGTAAGACCCGGCGCCTTTTTAATGCTGATGATTGCTTGTCGCACCTCGTCCTTACACCTTTCGTTTTCACCATATATTAGTCGAGGCCAATGCCCAGCTCATCCAGACCACCAAGACTGGCGCTGATACTCAGCGCTGGGTTATTGAGGGAGGTGTTATCCGTCTTGCGTCCCGCGAAGACTTTGCAATCTTCTTCGCGTATGGACGTCAAGGTTCCCGCGCATTCATTAGACACGTTCGCCAAGGAGAGCACGTTCAGAGCTGTAAGTTGCCATTCAAGATCGTGCAGTTGGATGTATTCATATTTCTTTTCTCACTCTGTATGTGTTACATTACAGGGTCTTGCGCTGAGGTTCACTTCTCTTGGTTGACCTTGGACTACACCGTTACCGAGACATTGGCAGAAGAAGAGAAGTCGGATGTCTCCAGCGAAAGTGAGACCTCCTACCTCAAGAAGGAGCAGGTTGTCACTCGCAAGCTGGAGAAGTTCTCGCATTCCGCCTACTTCTTCATCCGCACGTCCAATGGTCATGTCGTTGATATCGACCACGGTTTCAACAAGAACCACATGAAGGTGGGCGCGTACGCCTCCATCCACCCTCAGACCACCGCTGCCTC
Organism: Mortierella alpina; assembly: GCA_029449245.1. Classification (NCBI taxonomy): domain Eukaryota; kingdom Fungi; phylum Mortierellomycota; class Mortierellomycetes; order Mortierellales; family Mortierellaceae; genus Mortierella; species Mortierella alpina. The sequence goes on along the minus strand of JANATF010000001.1, from coordinate 1,155,911 downwards.
GGCCAACCAGCACGCCATGTTGGATATCCAGCTCTGGACTCTTAAGGATGGTTATCTGATCAACAAGCGTACTGGCCTTGCCTTGACCCTTGAGGGTGATGCTAAGGAGGGTGCTCGTTTGATCCAGGTTCTGCCCAAGGACGCTATCAAGTGGGCTATTGAGGCAGGATTCATCTTCCCCGAGCAGCACTCTCACCTCGCCCTCAACATTCGCGATGGATATGTTGTTGTTGTTGAGCGCACCACTGCTGTCACCTGTAAGTTGTCATGACTTGTTTGCAAAAAAAAAATGGACATCAGCGTTGAAAAGAACGGTACTGACAGTGATTTCTTGATTTGACAACAGGGTCCGTTTACGAGGTTACCCTTACGTGGCTCGTCTGGACCGAGATCACTCTCATTGAGGAAGAGAGATACGAGGACTTTGAGTTCTACGAGGAGTTCGAGGAGGTCGTTTTGCGCTCCTCCGCCACCTGTAAGTATCAAAAGCATTGATGTCATTGCAGGGTCAACAGTAGATCCTTTTCTGATGCAAATCTGCACTTTTTTTGAAAAACTCAATTAGCCAACGAGGTCATCGAGTACGCCGAAACCGTGCAGCACCTGGTTGCACCCAAGGAGTCTTGGTTCTACCTGGTTGCCGGTAACAGAGTTGCCTCGATCACCGCCTCCCACATCCTTGAGCGTGGCGCCGATGGAGCCCACCTCCACCTGGTGGTCCAGAAGAGGTTCTCCTCTGCTGAGCGCCATTCCCTGGTCGAGCTTCAGCTTTGGAAGCTGGAGGGCTCGTATGTTATCAACCGATTCACTGGTTTGTACCTGACTGTTGACAGCACCGGTGCTTTGGTCATGACCTCCAAGCAGGCTGATGCCTCGTGCCAGCAGTGGCAGTTCTCTGAGGATGGCTCGTTCTCCTTGATCTCCAACTCGAGCCAGGTTGTTGACTTTGTTAACGACAAGGCTGTGTTGGTTGAGCGTTCCTCCAGCAAGACCATCTGTAAGTATTTACTGGCGCATCACCTCAATGCAAGTTCCTAGAACGGTTCGACTTATTATCTGTTGACTATTCTCCCTAGGGCTCTACGATGCCGTCCGCTTCAACTGGCTCACCACTTCCGAGGTCAGCACGAGCTACGACGTCAAGCGTAAGTGATATGGCGTTTCCCAGAAAAATGCGTTGCCCTAGTCAAAAATGAAATATGGGACTAAACATGATATATGCCAATACGCCTTCTAGAAATCGAGCGCGAGGTCACCGAGTACAGGACTGTCTACACTCGTTACATCACCTACCTCACCAAGTACACGGTCATCACTACCACCATCACCCGCACCCGTCGCATTGTTCGCGTTCACACCATGTGTCCTCTGGAGAATGCAACTGTTCTCGAGAGGGAGGGAACTGTCTGGGCTTGCCACTTGAAGGAGGCTGGTACTGGAGTTGACTACGTGATGCAGCTTCTTCTCGACAACACCACGAACGTCTACTACATCTACGTTCAGTGGGGATCCACCGAGGGACAACTCGAGGGACCTTACGAGACCACTGAACAGGCCACGCGCGAGTTCCAGGAGATCTTCTCGTCCAAGGTCGGTATCGAGTGGACCGAGCGGGAGACCACTGTCACCTCTGGTGAGAACTGGTCCGCTGTCGAGTTCGAATACGACACCGTCACCATCGAGTCCGAGCGATCTGGCGTTCCTGTTCCTAAGAGATCTGCTTCTACCACTTCAGTCTCTTCTGCCAAGTTCATCGATCATGCCTGCCCAATTGCTCACCAGGCTACTGTCTACTCGGATGACAACTCGGAAATTTACCACGCCTCGCTCAGCCGCAAGACAACGGGTGAGATCTACACCACCCAGTTGCTCTTCAACTACGTGGAGAACACCTACTATGTGTACCTCAGCTGGGGTGAGGACCAGGTTGTCCTGGATGGACCCTACGAGACCGTCGAAGAAGCCAAGGTCATTTTCAAGACCAAGTACACCGAGGCCTACAGTGTCAGCTGGGAGGAAAGACGAACTGTAATTAACAGTAAGTATTGTGATCGGTACAAACGAGACAACTGTTCTCGCTCAAGTACAACATTAACGATGATACCTCCTTTATAATCTAATAGCCCAATGGTCCATCGTCCACCACGAATTCGGCCTTGAGGAGGAGATTGTGGAGTACGAAAGTGACGAGGAGAAGACCACGGACAAGTTCATCACTCACGAAGAGCACAACACTACCGTTCGTGATGACGCTACCAACGAGAGCACCACCACCACAACCACAACTAAAAAGATTTTGGTCGTCAACCACCCTGCGGTCACAAAGGAAACGTCTTGGCTCCGTCGCAATGCAGCTGGCGCTGGAGTTGCCGTCGCTGGAGCACTCATCAACGTCAATGGTGTCTGGAAGCGCACTTATCAGGTCTTGACAACCCGCAAGGCCAAAGTCGATCACGTCTGCCCTTTCGCCGAGACATCCTATGTGTACTACGATCATGAGGTCTACGACTCTGTGCTGACCGAGAAGAGCACTGGCATCACTTACGTCACTCAACTCATCTACAACAGCGAGACCAACGTGTACTACGTCTACTACCGCTGGGGAGAGACCGACTACAAGTTGGATGGCCCTCACGAGACCATTGAATCTGCTAAGGAGGCCTTCCAGGTCACCTACAAGGAGAAGTTCGATGTCGAGTGGACCGAGCGCGAGACTACCGTCAGCGAGAAGTGGACCTACGAGTTCAAGACTTACGAGGAGTTCGAGACCATCGAAGAGATTGAGGAGGTCTACAACGAATCTGAAGCCCAGGTCATCATCGCTCGCGAGAGAGAGGCCGTTGTCGAAGACACGAAGATTCACGAGCACACAACGACCACTGTCACGCACGAGGAGGTCACTCTTGAGCACGAGACCGAGGAGACTGTTGTCATTGAGGACGAGCATAGGCCTGTCACGAAAGTTGCTGTCTCCAAGGAGACCGGCGTCGTTGCTCAGCCTGCCATTACCAAAGAGACCTCCTGGTTCCGTACCATTGCCTATGGTGCTGGAGGTGCCGCCGTTGGTGCTCTCACCAAGGTCGATGGCATTTGGAAGCGCACTGTCCAGGTCTTCAACACTCGCAAGGCTCATGTCGATCACGTCTGCCCTATCGCCAAGACAGCTATTGTCTACTACGATCAGGACGTCTATGACTCTGTCCTCACTGAGAAGAGCACCGGTATTACATATGTGACCCAACTCATCTTCGACAGCCAGACGAACGTGTACTACGTCTATTACCGCTGGGGAGAGACCGATTACAAGATGGACGGACCTCACGAGACCATCGAATCCGCCAAGGAGGCCTTCCAGATCACCTACAAGGAGAAGTTCGACGTCGAGTGGACCTCGCGCGAGACCACTACCAGCGAGAAGTGGACCTACGAGTTCAAGACCTATGAGGCCTATGAGGAGATCGAGGAGATCGAAGAGGTCGTGGACGAGACTGAGGCCCAGGTCATCATCGCTCGTGAGCAAGACATCACCAAAGACGGCATTACCACACGTTCCAAGGATACCACCACCACCGTCGAGCACGTTTCCACTGAAGTTGTTGTTGACCAGGAAGAAACGACTGTTGAGAAGGCAAAGAACGAGGAGGTCAAGGAGGTCGTTGTCACTAAGACGACCAGCAATGTGACTCAGCCTGCTGTTCCCGAGAAGGCATCTTTGTTCCGCCGTGTGCTTGGATCCGGTGCCGCCGTCGGTGCTGTTGTTGCCGGTACCGCTGCTGTTGCTGGATCAGTCGCTTTGAACAAGGTTGATGGAGTGTGGAAGCGCACTGTTCAGGTGCTTACCACCCGCAAGGCCAAGGTTGATCACGTCTGCCCCCTTGCAAAGACTGCCTACGTCTATTACGATGAGGAGGTGTATGACTCTGTCTTGACTGAGAAGAGTACTGGTATCACCTACGTGACCCAGCTCATCTTTGACAGCCAGACCAACGTGTACTACGTCTACTACCGCTGGGGAGAGACTGACTACAAGTTGGATGGACCTCACGAGACCATCGAATCTGCTAAGGAGGCCTTCCAGGTCACCTATAAGGAGAAGTTCGATGTCGAGTGGACCGAGCGCGAGACCACGACCAGCGAGAAGTGGACGTACGAGGTCAAGACCTATGAGACCTTCGAGGAGATCGAGGAGATTGAAGAGGTCGTGGATGAGACTGAGGCCAAGGTCATCATCGCTCGCGAGCAGGCGATTGAGAACACCAAGGTCACCGAGGAGACGACCACCACTGTCAACAAGGAGGAGGTTTCCCTCGAGCATGTCACCGAGGAGATTGAAGTCGTTGAAGAGACAGAGGAGCACGAGCAGGTCGTCAAGGAGGTCATTACCAAGAAGGAGACTGGAGTTGTTGCTCAGCCTGCCGTCCCTGAGAAGGCATCTTGGTTCCGTCGCGTCGTCTCTGGCGGTGCTGCAGCTGTCGGCACCGTCGGCGCCATTGCAGTTGGAGCAGCATCTGAAGTTGGTCATGCCGGCTCTAGTGCATTGACCAAGGTTGATGGCGTATGGAAGCGCACTGTTCAGGTGCTCACCACCCGCAAGGCCAAGGTTGATCACGTCTGCCCCCTTGCAAAGACAGCCTACGTCTACTACGATGAGGAGGTGTATGACTCTGTCTTGACAGAGAAGAGCACTGGCATCACCTACGTGACGCAGCTCATCTTTGACAGCCAGACCAATGTGTACTACGTCTACTACCGCTGGGGTGAGACTGACTACAAGTTGGATGGCCCTCACGAGACCATCGAATCTGCTAAGGAAGCCTTCCAGGTCACCTACAAGGAGAAGTTCGATGTTGAGTGGAAGGAGCGCGAGACCACAACTAGTGAGAAGTGGACCTACGAGGTCAAGACCTATGAGACCTTCGAGGAGATCGAGGAGGTTGAGGAGATCATTGAAGAGACCCAGGCCGAGATCATCGTCGCTCGCGAGCAGGCGATTGAGAACACCAAGGTCACCGAGGAGACGACCACCACTGTCAACAAGGAGGAGGTTTCCCTCGAGCATATCACCGAGGAGATTGAAGTCGTTGAAGAGACAGAGGAGCACGAGCAGGTCGTCAAGGAGGTCATTACCAAGAAGGAGACTGGAGTTGTTGCTCAACCTGCCGTCCCTGAGAAGGCGTCTTGGTTCCGTCGCGTCGTCTCTGGCGGTGCTGCAGCTGCTGTCGGCGTCGGTGCTATTGCAGTTGGAGCCGCAGTTGGAGCAGCATCTGAGGTTGGTCATGCCGGCTCTAGTGCATTGACCAAGGTCGATGGCGTGTGGAAGCGCACTGTTCAGGTGCTCACCACCCGCAAGGCCAAGGTTGATCACGTCTGCCCCCTTGCAAAGACAGCCTACGTCTACTACGATGAGGAGGTGTATGACTCTGTGCTGACTGAGAAGAGCACTGGCATCACCTATGTGACCCAGCTCATCTTTGACAGCCAGACAAACGTGTACTACGTCTACTACCGCTGGGGAGAGACCGACTACAAGTTGGATGGACCTCACGAGACAATCGAATCTGCTAAGGAGGCTTTCCAGGTCACCTACAAGGAGAAGTTCGATGTCAAGTGGACCGAGCGTGAGACAACCACCAGCGAGAAGTGGACCTACGAGGTCAAGACCTATGAGACCTTTGAAGAGGTCGAGGAGGTTGAAGAGATCGTCGAGGAGACCCAGGCCGAGCTCATTATCGCTCGTGAGAAGGAGATTGAGGCCGACAACATCAAGATCACCAAGGAGACCACCACTACTGTCACCGAGGAGGAAGTCACCCTCGAGCATGTCAACAAGGAGACTGTCGTCGTTGAGGAGGTGGAGGAGTACGAGAAGGCAGCCAAGGAAGTCATCATCCAGAAGGAGACAGGAGTGGTTACAAAGCCTGCTGTCCCTGCGAAGGCGTCCTGGTTCCGCCGCGCCATCTCTACCGCTGAGGCTGCTGCTGTGGGAGCAGGTGCGCTCGTCGTTGGTGCCGGTGCTGCCGCTGTTGGAGTTGCTGGAGGTGCCGCTCACACTGCTGGCAATGTCGCCTCTGGTGCTCTGCACAAGGCTGATGGCGTCTGGAAGCGCACTGTCCAGGTTCTCACTATCCGCAAGGCCAAGGTTGATCATGTCTGCCCCCTCGCAAAGACTGCCTACGTCTACTACGATGACGAGGTCTACGACTCTGTGCTGACTGAGAAGAGCACTGGCATCACCTATGTGACCCAGCTCATCTTTGACAGCCAGACCAATGTGTACTACGTCTACTACCGTTGGGGAGAGACTGACTACAAGTTGGATGGACCCCACGAGACCATCGAGTCTGCTAAGGAGGCCTTCCAGGTTACCTACAAGGAGAAGTTCGATGTCGAGTGGACCGAGCGCGAGACGACCACCAGCGAGAAGTGGATCTACGAAGTCAAGACCTATGAGACCTTTGAAGAGGTCGAGGAGGTTGAGGAGATCGTCGAGGAGACCCAGGCCGAGATCATTATCGCTCGTGAGAAGGAGATTGAGGTCGACAACATCAAGATCGCCGAGGAGACCACCGCTACTGTCACCGAGGAGGAAGTCACCCTCGAGCATGTCACCAAGGAGACTGTCGTCGTTGAGGAGGTTGAAGAGCACGACCAGGTTGCCAAGGAGGTCATCATCCAGAAGGAGACAGGAGTAGTTGCAAAGCCTGCCGTCCCTGCGAAGGCGTCCTGGTTCCGCCGCGCCCTCTCTACCGCCGAGGCTGCTGCTGTGGGAGCAGGTTCTCTCGTCGTTGGTGCCGGTGCTGCCGCTGTTGGAGTTGCTGGAGGTGCCGCCCACAGTGTTGGCAATGTCGCCTCTGGCGCTCTCCACAAGGTTGATGGCGTCTGGAAGCGCACTGTTCAGGTTCTCACTATCCGCAAGGCCAAGGTTGATCATGTCTGCCCCCTTGCAAAGACTGCCTACGTCTACTACGATGACGAGGTCTACGACTCTGTGCTGACTGAGAAGAGCACTGGCATCACCTATGTGACCCAGCTCATCTTTGACAGCCAGACCAATGTGTACTACGTCTACTACCGTTGGGGAGAGACTGACTACAAGTTGGATGGACCTCACGAGACCATCGAGTCTGCTAAGGAGGCCTTCCAGGTTACCTACAAGGAGAAGTTCGATGTCGAGTGGACCGAGCGCGAGACGACCACCAGCGAGAAGTGGATCTACGAAGTCAAGACCTATGAGACCTTTGAAGAGGTCGAGGAGGTTGAAGAGATCGTCGAGGAGACCCAGGCCGAGATCATTATCGCTCGTGAGAAGGAGATTGAGGTCGACAACATCAAGATCGCCGAGGAGACCACCACTACTGTCACCGAGGAGGAAGTCACCCTCGAGCATGTCACCAAGGAGACTGTCGTCGTTGAGGAGGTTGAAGAGCACGACCAGGTTGCCAAGGAGGTCATCATCCAGAAGGAGACTGGAGTCGTTGCTCAGCCTGCTGTCCCTGCGAAGGCGTCCTGGTTCCGCCGCGCCCTCTCTACCGCCGAGGCTGCTGCTGTGGGAGCAGGTTCTCTCGTCGTTGGTGCCGGTGCTGCCGCTGTTGGAGTTGCTGGAGGTGCCGCCCACAGTGTTGGCAATGTCGCCTCTGGCGCTCTCCACAAGGTTGATGGCGTCTGGAAGCGCACTGTTCAGGTTCTCACTATCCGCAAAGCCAAGGTTGATCATGTCTGCCCCCTTGCAAAGACTGCCTACGTCTACTACGATGACGAGGTCTACGACTCTGTGCTGACTGAGAAGAGCACTGGCATCACCTATGTGACCCAGCTCATCTTTGACAGCCAGACCAATGTGTACTACGTCTACTACCGTTGGGGAGAGACTGACTACAAGTTGGATGGACCTCACGAGACCATCGAGTCTGCTAAGGAGGCCTTCCAGGTCACCTACAAGGAGAAGTTCGATGTCGAGTGGACCGAGCGCGAGACCACCGCTAGCGGTAAGTACCGCATTCATCATGTGTATTACGGGTGCTCATGATTTTCATTGCTGCAGTTCTCTAATGTTTTATACAATTGATATTCACAGAGCGTTGGACCTACGAAGTCAAGACTTACGAGACCTTCGAGGAGATCGAGGAGGTTGAGGAAGTTGTTGAAGAGACCGAGGTGCAGACCATCATTGCTCGCGAGCAGAGTGAGCAGACTGACACCACTGAGACTACCCAGACCACTGGCACAATCACAGGATCTGGAGAAGTTGTTCTCGAGCACGTTACCAAGGAGGTCGTTGTTGTTGAAGACACCCAGAAGGAGATCGTCATCAAGAAGGATGATGTTGCGGTTGTTGAGGAGACGGCCGTCATCGATGAAGAGAAGGAGGTCGTAGTAGAGAAGAAGGAAGAAGTTGTCATTGAGCAGACCGAGGAGACCGAGGACACCACCGTTGAGGAGACCGAGGAGATCACTGTTGAGGAGACCATCAAGGAGGTTGTGATCACCAAGGAGACTGCCAAGGTGGCCAATCCTGCCGTTCCTGAGAAATCATCATGGTTCCGCCGCGCTCTCGGTAGCGCTGAGGCTGCTGCTCTTGGAGCAGGTGCTCTCGTCGTGGGCGCCGGTGCTGTTGCTGTTGGAGTTACTGTTGGTGCCGCCCACGGTGCTGGCAATGCCGCCTCTGGCGTCCTGCACAAGGCCGATGGCGTCTGGAAGCGCACTGTTCAGGTTCTCACCACCCGCAAGGCCAAGGTTGATCATGTCTGCCCCCTTGCAAAGACTGCCTACGTCTACTACGATGACGAGGTGTATGACTCTGTCCTCACTGAGAAGAGCACTGGTATCACCTATGTAACCCAGCTTATCTTTGACAGCGAGACCAAGGTGTACTACGTCTACTACCGCTGGGGTGAGACTGATTACAAGTTGGATGGACCTCACGAAACCATCGAGTCTGCTAAGGAGGCCTTCCAGGTCACCTACAAGGAGAAGTTCGATGTCGAGTGGACCGAGCGTGAGACGACCACCAGCGAGAAGTGGATCTACGAAGTGAAGACCTACGAGACCTTTGAAGAGGTCGAGGAGGTTGAAGAGATCATTGAGGAGACCGAGGCCGAGACCATTATCGCTCGTGAGAAGGAGATCGAGATCGACAACACCAAGATCACTGAGGAGACCACCACGACTGTCACTGAAGACGTCGTCACTCTCGAGCATGTCACCAAGGAGACTGTCATCAATGAGCAGGAGACAGAGACCGTTAAGGAGGTCATTACCGAGAAGGAGACTGGAGTCGTTGCTCAGCCTGCCGTCCCTGCGAAGGCATCCTGGTTCCGCCGCGCCCTCTCTACCGCTGAGGCTGCTGCTGTGGGAGCAGGTGCTCTCGTTGTTGGAACCGGAGCTGTTGCTGTTGGAGTTGCTGTTGGTGCCGCCCACGGTGCTGGCCATGCAGCCAATGGTGCTCTCCACAGGGTCGACGGTGTTTGGAAGCGCACTGTCCAGGTTCTTACTACCCGCAAGGCGAAGGTCGATCATGTCTGCCCCCTTGCAAAGAGCGCCTACGTCTACTACGATGACGAGGTCTATGACTCTGTTCTCATCGAGAAGAGCACTGGCATCACCTATGTGACCCAGCTCATCTTTGACAGCCAGACCAATGTGTACTACGTCTACTACCGCTGGGGAGAGACTGACTACAAGTTGGATGGACCTCACGAGACCATCGAGTCTGCTAAGGAGGCCTTCCAGGTCACCTACAAGGAGAAGTTCGATGTCGAGTGGACCGAGCGTGAGACAACCACCAGCGAGAAGTGGACCTACGAGGTCAAAACCTATGAGACCTTTGAAGAGGTCGAGGAAGTCGAGGAGATCATCGAGGAGACGCAGGCCGAGCTCATCATCGCTCGTGAGCAGAAGATTGAGGTCGACAACACCAAGATGACCGAGGAGACCACCACAACGGTTACGGAGGAGGTCGTCACTGTCGAGCACGAGGCTACCAAGGAAACCGTTGTCGTTGAGCAGGAGAAAGAGACCATTAACGAGGTCATTACCGAGAAGGAGACGGGAGTCGTTGCTCAGCCTGCTGTCCCTGCGAAGGCGTCCTGGTTCCGCCGCGCCCTCTCTACCGCTGAGGCTGCTGCTGTGGGAGCAGGTGCGCTCGTCGTTGGTGCCGGTGCTGCCGCTGTTGGAGTTGCTGGAGGTGCCGCCCACAGTGTTGGCAATGTCGCCTCTGGCGCTCTCCACGAGGTTGATGGCGTCTGGAAGCGCACTGTTCAGGTTCTCACTATCCGCAAGGCCAAGGTTGATCATGTCTGCCCCCTTGCAAAGACTGCCTACGTCTACTACGATGACGAGGTGTATGACTCTGTCCTCACTGAGAAGAGCACTGGTATCACCTATGTGACCCAGCTCATCTTTGACAGCCAGACCAATGTGTACTACGTCTACTACCGCTGGGGAGAGACTGACTACAAGTTGGATGGACCCCACGAGACCATCGAGTCTGCTAAGGAGGCCTTCCAGGTCACCTACAAGGAGAAGTTCGATGTCGAGTGGACCGAGCGCGAGACGGCCACCAGCGGTAAGTGTTGTGTTTTTGTTGAAGACTGATGTGCTTTTGAATGTCAAAAGTAGCAATTGATACTTATAATATTTACAACTGGTTTATATAGAGCGCTGGACCTACGAAGTTAAGACCTACGAGACCTTCGAGGAAATCGAGGAGGTTGAGGAGATCGTGGAAGAGACCCAGGCCGAGATCATTATCGCTCGTGAGCAGAAGATCGAGATCGACAACACCACGATCACCGAGGAGACCACCACTACTGTCACTGAAGAGGAAGTCACCGTCGAACATGTCACCAAGGAAATCATTGTCGATGAGCAGGAGACAGAGACTGTTAAGGAGGTCATTACCGAGAAGGAGACTGGAGTCGTTGCTCAGCCTGCTGTCCCTGCGAAGGCGTCCTGGTTCCGCCGCGCCCTCTCTACCGCTGAGGCTGCTGCTGTGGGAGCAGGTTCTCTCGTCGTTGGTGCCGGTGCTGCCGCTGTTGGAGTTGCTGGAGGTGCCGCTCACACTGCTGGCAATGTCGCCTCTGGTGCTCTGCACAAGGCTGATGGCGTCTGGAAGCGCACTGTCCAGGTTCTCACTATCCGCAAGGCCAAGGTTGATCATGTCTGCCCCCTCGCAAAGACTGCCTACGTCTACTACGATGACGAGGTCTACGACTCTGTGCTGACTGAGAAGAGCACTGGCATCACCTATGTGACCCAGCTCATCTTTGACAGCCAGACCAATGTGTACTACGTCTACTACCGCTGGGGAGAGACTGACTACAAGTTGGACGGACCCCACGAGACCATCGAGTCTGCTAAGGAGGCCTTCCAGGTTACCTACAAGGAGAAGTTCGATGTCGAGTGGACCGAGCGCGAGACGACCACCAGCGAGAAGTGGATCTACGAAGTCAAGACCTATGAGACCTTTGAAGAGGTCGAGGAGGTTGAAGAGATCGTCGAGGAGACCCAGGCCGAGATCATTATCGCTCGTGAGAAGGAGATTGAGGTCGACAACATCAAGATCGCCGAGGAGACCACCACTACTGTCACCGAGGAGGAAGTCACCCTCGAGCATGTCACCAAGGAGACTGTCGTCGTTGAGGAGGTTGAAGAGCACGACCAGGTTGCCAAGGAGGTCATCATCCAGAAGGAGACTGGAGTCGTTGCTCAGCCTGCTGTCCCTGCGAAGGCGTCCTGGTTCCGCCGCGCCCTCTCTACCGCCGAGGCTGCTGCTGTGGGAGCAGGTTCTCTCGTCGTTGGTGCCGGTGCTGCCGCTGTTGGAGTTGCTGGAGGTGCCGCCCACAGTGTTGGCAATGTCGCCTCTGGCGCTCTCCACAAGGTTGATGGCGTCTGGAAGCGCACTGTTCAGGTTCTCACTATCCGCAAAGCCAAGGTTGATCATGTCTGCCCCCTTGCAAAGACTGCCTACGTCTACTACGATGACGAGGTCTACGACTCTGTGCTGACTGAGAAGAGCACTGGCATCACCTATGTGACCCAGCTCATCTTTGACAGCCAGACCAATGTGTACTACGTCTACTACCGTTGGGGAGAGACTGACTACAAGTTGGATGGACCTCACGAGACCATCGAGTCTGCTAAGGAGGCCTTCCAGGTCACCTACAAGGAGAAGTTCGATGTCGAGTGGACCGAGCGCGAGACCACCGCTAGCGGTAAGTACCGCATTCATCATGTGTATTACGGGTGCTCATGATTTTCATTGCTGCAGTTCTCTAATGTTTTATACAATTGATATTCACAGAGCGTTGGACCTACGAAGTCAAGACTTACGAGACCTTCGAGGAGATCGAGGAGGTTGAGGAAGTTGTTGAAGAGACCGAGGTGCAGACCATCATTGCTCGCGAGCAGAGTGAGCAGACTGACACCACTGAGACTACCCAGACCACTGGCACAATCACAGGATCTGGAGAAGTTGTTCTCGAGCACGTTACCAAGGAGGTCGTTGTTGTTGAAGACACCCAGAAGGAGATCGTCATCAAGAAGGATGATGTTGCGGTTGTTGAGGAGACGGCCGTCATCGATGAAGAGAAGGAGGTCGTAGTAGAGAAGAAGGAAGAAGTTGTCATTGAGCAGACCGAGGAGACCGAGGACACCACCGTTGAGGAGACCGAGGAGATCACTGTTGAGGAGACCATCAAGGAGGTTGTGATCACCAAGGAGACTGCCAAGGTGGCCAATCCTGCCGTTCCTGAGAAATCATCATGGTTCCGCCGCGCTCTCGGTAGCGCTGAGGCTGCTGCTCTTGGAGCAGGTGCTCTCGTCGTGGGCGCCGGTGCTGTTGCTGTTGGAGTTACTGTTGGTGCCGCCCACGGTGCTGGCAATGCCGCCTCTGGCGTCCTGCACAAGGCCGATGGCGTCTGGAAGCGCACTGTTCAGGTTCTCACCACCCGCAAGGCCAAGGTTGATCATGTCTGCCCCCTTGCAAAGACTGCCTACGTCTACTACGATGACGAGGTGTATGACTCTGTCCTCACTGAGAAGAGCACTGGTATCACCTATGTAACCCAGCTCATCTTTGACAGCCAGACCAATGTGTACTACGTCTACTACCGCTGGGGAGAGACTGATTACAAGTTGGATGGACCTCACGCGACCATTGAATCTGCTAAGGAGGCCTTCCAGGTCACCTACAAGGAGAAGTTCGATATCGAGTGGACCGAGCGCGAGACGGCCACTAGCGGTAAGTATTGAATTCTTTATATAAGTTACCAGTGTTAAGTATTTTATGTTGCAGCTTTCTAATATCATTCGATGTTGGCTTATACAGAGCGTTGGATCTACGAGGTCAAGACTTACGAGACCTTTGAGGAGGTCGAAGAAATTGAGGAGGTCATCGAGGAGACCGAAGCCGAGATCATTATTGCTCACGCCAAGGAGATTGAGGTCGACAACACCAAGATCACCGAGGAGACCACCACGACTGTCACTGAGGAGGTCGTCACTCTCGAGCATGTCACCAAGGAGACTGTCATCAATGAGCAGGAGGCAGAGACCGTCAAGGAGTTCATTACCGAGAAGGAGACTGGAGTCGTCGCTCAGCCTGCCGTCGAGAAGTCGACCTCCTGGTTCCGCCGCGCCCTCTCTACCGCCGAGACTGCTGCTGTCGGAGCAGGTGCGCTCGTCGTTGGTGCCGGTGCTGTCGCTGTTGGAGTTGCTGGTGGTGCCGCTCACAGTGCTGGCAATGCCGCCTCTGGCGCTCTCCACAAGGTTGACGGCGTCTGGAAGCGCACTGTCCAGGTGCTTACCACACGCAAGGCCAAGGTTGATCATGTTTGCCCCCTTGCAAAGACTGCCTACGTCTACTACGATGACGAGGTGTACGACTCTGTCCTTACTGAGAAGAGCACGGGTATCACCTACGTGACCCAGCTCATCTTTGACAGCGAGACCAAGGTGTACTACGTCTACTACCGCTGGGGAGAGACCGACTACAAGTTGGATGGACCCCACGAGACCATCGAGTCTGCTAAGGAGGCCTTCCAGGTCACCTACAAGGAGAAGTTCGATGTCGAGTGGACCGAGCGTGAGACGACCACCAGCGAGAAGTGGATCTATGAGGTCAAGACCTATGAGACCTTTGAAGAGGTCGAGGAGGTTGAGGAGATCGTCGAGGAGACCCAGGCCGAGATCATTATCGCTCGTGAGCAGAAGATCGAGATCGACAACACCACGATCACCGAGGAGACCACCACTACTGTCACTGAAGAGGAAGTCACCGTCGAACATGTCACCAAGGAAATCATTGTCGATGAGCAGGAGACAGAGACTGTTAAGGAGGTCATTACCAAGAAGGAGACTGGAGTCGCTGCTCAGCCTGCTGTCCCTGCGAAGGCGTCCTGGTTCCGCCGCGCCCTCTCTACCGCTGAGGCTGCTGCTGTGGGAGCAGGTTCTCTCGTCGTTGGTGCCGGTGCTGCCGCTGTTGGAGTTGCTGGAGGTGCCGCTCACACTGCTGGCAATGTCGCCTCTGGTGCTCTGCACAAGGCTGATGGCATCTGGAAGCGCACTGTTCAGGTTCTCACTATCCGCAAGGCCAAGGTTGATCATGTCTGCCCCCTCGCAAAGACTGCCTACGTCTACTACGATGACGAGGTCTACGACTCTGTGCTGACTGAGAAGAGCACTGGCATCACCTATGTGACCCAGCTCATCTTTGACAGCCAGACCAATGTGTACTACGTCTACTACCGATGGGGAGAGACTGATTACAAGTTGGATGGACCTCACGAGACCATTGAATCTGCTAAGGAGGCCTTCCAGGTCACCTACAAGGAGAATTTCGATGTCGAGTGGACCGAGCGTGAGACGACCACCAGCGAGAAGTGGATCTATGAGGTCAAGACCTATGAGACCTTTGAAGAGGTCGAGGAGGTTGAGGAGATCGTCGAGGAGAGCCAGGCCGAGCTCATTATCGCTCGTGAGAAGGAGATTGAGGTTGACGACATCAAGATCACCGAGGAGACCACCACTACTGTCATCGAGGAGGAAGTAACCCTCGAGCATGTCACCAAGGAGACTGTCGTCGTTGAGGAGGTTGAAGAGCACGACCAGGTTGCCAAGGAGGTCATCATCCAGAAGGAGACAGGAGTAGTTGCAAAGCCTGCCGTCCCTGCGAAGGCTTCCTGGTTCCGCCGCGCACTCAATAGCGCCGAGGCTGCTGCTGTCGGAGCAGGTACTCTCGTCGTTGGTGCCGGTGCTGTCGCTGTTGGAGTTGCTGGAGGTGCCGCTCACACTGCTGGCAATGTCGCCTCTGGTGCTCTGCACAAGGCTGATGGCGTCTGGAAGCGCACTGTCCAGGTTCTCACTATCCGCAAGGCCAAGGTTGATCATGTCTGCCCCCTCGCAAAGACTGCCTACGTCTACTACGATGACGAGGTCTACGACTCTGTGCTGACTGAGAAGAGCACTGGCATCACCTATGTGACCCAGCTCATCTTTGACAGCCAGACCAATGTGTACTACGTCTACTACCGTTGGGGAGAGACTGACTACAAGTTGGATGGA
This sequence comes from Mortierella alpina, assembly GCA_029449245.1. Taxonomy (NCBI): domain Eukaryota; kingdom Fungi; phylum Mortierellomycota; class Mortierellomycetes; order Mortierellales; family Mortierellaceae; genus Mortierella; species Mortierella alpina. The sequence goes on along the minus strand of JANATF010000001.1, from coordinate 1,140,350 downwards.
CCTCACGAGACCATCGAGTCTGCTAAGGAGGCCTTCCAGGTCACCTACAAGGAGAAGTTCGATGTCGAGTGGACCGAGCGCGAGACCAGCACTAGCGGTAAGTACTGCATTCATGATGTAGCTTACAAGTACTCATGATTTTCATTGTTGAGTTTTCTAATATCATTTTCAATCGATTTCCACAGAGCGTTGGACCTACGAAGTCAAAACTTACGAGACCTTCGAGGAGATCGAGGAGGTTGAGGAAGTTGTTGAGGAGACCGAGGTGCAGACCATCATTGCTCGCGAGCAGAGTGAGCAGACTGACACCACTGAGACTACCCAGACCACTGGCACAATCACAGGATCTGGAGAGGTCGTTCTCGAGCACGTTACCAAGGAGGTCGTTGTTGTTGAAGACACCCAGAAGGAGATCGTCATCAAGAAGGATGATGTTGCGGTTGTTGAGGAGACGGCCGTCATCGATGAGGAGAAGGAGGTCGTAGTAGAGAAGAAGGAAGAAGTTGTCATTGAGCAGACTGAGGAGACCGAGGAGACCATCGTTGAGGAGACCGAGGAGACCACTGTTGAGGAGACCATCAAGGAGGTTGTGATCACCAAGGAGACTGCCAAGGTGGCCAATCCTGCCGTTCCTGAGAAATCATCATGGTTCCGCCGCGCTCTCGGTAGCGCTGAGGCTGCTGCTCTTGGAGCAGGTGCTCTCGTCGTGGGCGCCGGTGCTGTTGCTGTTGGAGTTACTGTTGGTGCCGCCCACGGTGCTGGCAATGCCGCCTCTGGCGTCCTGCACAAGGCCGATGGCGTCTGGAAGCGCACTGTTCAGGTTCTCACCACTCGCAAGGCCAAGGTTGATCATGTCTGCCCCCTCGCAAAGACTGCCTACGTCTACTATGATGACGAGGTCTATGACTCTGTCCTCACTGAGAAGAGCACTGGTATCACCTACGTGACCCAGCTCATCTTTGACAGCGAGACCAAGGTGTACTACGTCTACTACCGCTGGGGAGAGACCGAGTACTCGTTGGATGGACCCCACGAGACCATCGAGTCTGCTAAGGAGGCCTTCCAGGTCACCTACAAGGAGAAGTTCGATGTCCAGTGGACCGAGCGCGAGACGGCCACTAGCGAGAAGTGGATCTACGAGGTCAAGACATACGAGACGTTTGAAGAGGTTGAGGAAATTGAGGAGGTCATCGAGGAGACCGAGGCCGAGATCATTATTGCTCACGCGAAGGAGATTGAGGTCGACAACACCAAGATCACCGAGGAGACCACCACCACTGTCACTGAGGAGGTTGTCACTCTCGAGCATGCGACCAAGAAGGAGATCGTTGTCGCTGAGCAGGAGACAGAGACCGTAAGGGAGGTCATTACCGAGAAGGAGACTGGAGTCGTTGCTCAGCCTGCCGTCGAGAAGTCGACCTCCTGGTTCCGCCGCGCCCTCTCTACCGCTGAGGCTGCTGCTGCGGGAGCAGGTGCTCTCGTTGTTGGAACCGGAGCTGCTGCTGTTGGAGTTGCTGTTGGTGCCGCCCACGGCGCTGGCAATGCTGCCTCTGGCGCTCTCCACAAGGTTGATGGCGTCTGGAAGCGCACTGTACAGGTTCTCACTGTCCGCAAGGCCAAGGTTGATCATGTTTGCCCCCTCGCAAAGACCGCCTACGTCTACTACGATGACGAGGTCTACGACTCTGTGCTGACTGAGAAGAGCACTGGCATCACCTATGTGACCCAGCTCATCTTTGACAGCCAGACCAATGTGTACTACGTCTACTACCGTTGGGGAGAGACCGACTACAAGTTGGATGGACCTCACAAGACCATCGACTCTGCTAAGGAGGCCTTCCAGGTCACCTACAAGGAGAAGTTCGATGTTGAGTGGAAGGAGCGCGAGACGGCCACTAGCGGTAAGTGTTGTGTTTTTGTTGAAAACTGATGTGCTTTTGAATGTCAAAAGTAGCAATTGATACTTATAATATTTACAACTGGTTTATATAGAGCGCTGGATCTATGAGGTCAAGACCTACGAGACCTTCGAGGAAATCGAGGAGGTTGAGGAAATCGTCGAAGAGACCCAGGCCGAGATCATCATCGCTCGCGAGCAGGAGATCGAGGTTGACAGCAACACCAAGATCACCGAGGAGACCACCACCACTGTTACTGAGGAAGTCGTCACTGTTGAGCACGAGACCAAGAAGGAGATCGTTGTCGCTGAGGGTGAGAAGGAGACAGTCACGGAGGTCGTTGTCGAAAAAGTCACCGGAGTAGTTGCAAAGCCTGCTGGCTCTGAGAAATCGTCCTGGCTCCGCCGTACTCTTGGTGGTGCTCTTGGTGGTGCCGGTGCCCTTGCAGCTGGAGTCGCAATTTCAGCTTCTCATGTCGCCACTGGTGCTCTGGAGAAGGTTGACGGCGTCTGGAAGCGCACAGTCAAGGTCTTCAACATCCGCAAGGCTCATGTCGATCACGTCTGCCCTATTGCCAAGACATCCTATGTCTACTTTGACGATGAGGTCTACGACTCTGTTCTCATTGAGAAGAGCACTGGCATCACCTATGTGACCCAGCTCATCTTTGATAGCGAGACCAAGGTGTACTACGTCTACTACCGCTGGGGAGAGACCGAGTACTCGTTGGATGGACCCCACGAAACTGTCCAGTCTGCTAAGGAGGCCTTCCAGGTCTCTTACAAGGAGAAGTTCGATGTCGAGTGGAAGGAGCGCGAGATCGCTACTAACGGTAAGTATTGTTTCTCATGATCTGAACGCGCTTGCGGATCTTTTTTTGTTATTGCTGTGTCCTTATTCTGGTGTATTATATTTGTAGATCGCTGGACCTACGAAGTTAAGACCTACGAGACCTTCGAGGAGGTTGAGGAAATTGAGGAGGTCGTTGAGGAGACCGAAGCCGCAGTGATTATTGCTCATGAGAGGGAGATTGTTGTCGATGATCGCACTGTCCAAATCGATACCTTGACGACCGCAATCAAGGAGGAGGCTGTCGTTCAGCAGACTCAAGAGACTGTTGTCGTTGTTGATCAGCAGATAAAGTCCAAGGAGACAGTTACTGCGACCCCTGAGAAGGAGCGAGTCGTTGTGGAAGCTACTATCGAGGACATCGTTGAGTCCGTGGCCGTCTCCGGGGATACGGTCAAGGAAACTATTGTTGACAGGGAGGTTGGCGTCATCGTTCAGCCTGCTGTCCCTGCGAAGGCGTCCTGGTTCCGACGCGTCCTCTCTACCGCCGAGGCTGCTGCTGTTGGAGCAGGCGCTCTCGCCGTTGGCACAGCTGCGGTCGCTGTTGGAGTTGCTGGTAGTGCCGCTCACAGTGCTGGCAATGCCGCCTCTGGCGCTCTCCACAAGGTTGATGGCGTCTGGACGCGCACTGTCCAGGTTCTCACTGTCCGCAAGGCCAAGGTTGATCATGTTTGCCCCCTCGCAAAGACTGCCTACGTCTACTACGATGACGAGGTTTACGACTCTGTCCTTACTGAGAAGAGCAGCGGTATCACCTATGTGACCCAGCTCATCTTTGACAGCGAGACCAAGGTGTTCTATGTCTACTACCGCTGGGGTGAGACCGACTACAAGTTGGATGGACCTCACGAGACCATCGAATCCGCCAAGGAGGCTTTCCAGGTCAACTACAAGGAGAAGTTCGATATCGAGTGGACCGAGCGTGAGACTACCGTCAGCGAGAAGTGGACCTACGAGGTCAAGACCTACGAGGAGATCGAGGAGATTGAGGAAGTTGAGGAGATTGTCGAAGAAACCGAGATCTCGACCAGCATCTCTCGCGAGGTGGAGTTGGAGGCATCGACTACGGACCAGGAGTTCAGGATCATGCCAAATGACATGGAGATTGTGGTGGACCAGCACGAAAGCAAGGATGTGGAGATCACTGATGGTGAAGAGATTATCAAGGTGGTTACCACTACCAAGGAGACTGGCGTTGTTGCTCAGCCCGCTGTTGCCAAGGAAACGTCTTGGTTCCGCCGTCTTGCCTCGGGTGCCGGTGAGGTTGCTTCTGGTGCGCTTAACAAGGTCGATGGTGTTTGGAAGCGGTCCGTCCAGGTTCTCACCACCCGCAAGGCCCATGTCGATCACGTCTGCCCCATCGCCAAGACGTCCTATGTGTACTTTGACGAGGATGTCTACGACTCTGTCCTGATCGAGAAGAGCACTGGCATCACCTATGTCACTCAGCTCATCTTTGACAGCGAGACGAGGGTTTACTACGTCTACATCCGCTGGGGAGAGACTGACTACAAGCTGGATGGACCCCATGAGACCATTGAATCCGCCAAGGAGGCCTTCCAGGTTACCTACAAGGAGAAGTTCGATGTTGAGTGGACCGAGCGTGAGACTACCGTCAGCGAGAAGTGGACTTACGAGGTCAAGACGTACGAGACGTTCGAGGAGGTTGAGGAGATTGAGGAGATTGTGGAGGATGTCGAGGTTTCCGAGTTGATTGCCAAGGAGGTTGTCATAGTCGAGAGGGACCAGACCGTGACCGAGCACCAGATCACGTCGACGCATGACGATGGATCGGTCTTCACCACCACCGAGAGGTCTTTGGTCCAGGAGAGTGGTTCTGCCGATGCTGCCGCCGACGCTGCCAATCGCAGTAGCAGCACCACCGTCTCGGTAGAAGAAACGAGCAAGAAGACGGTCTTTGACTGTAAGTATTTCATGTCATTGTGTATAGGTGTCGGATGTTGGTGGTGTGGATTAAGATATTGACGAGCCTAACACATCCGCTCTTTCTTTTATTAGTGTCCACTTTGCCTCAGTTGCCCGATGTAGGAATTGAACCAAACACCGGTGCCTCTGTTGGTGTCATTGATCTTCGCTCCGGCACTGCCGAGCATTTGAGAGAGCTCCCCGCTCACCTGCGCCCTCGTGCCTGGGTGTCGCTCCATGTTGGGGGCTGGCAAGATGCACCTCATGAGCTGGAGGGATTCATGCGCCTCGACGATCAGTCGGGCCAGCTCTTGATGGAGGATGCTCGCGATGCTGCCCAGGGTAAGGCCCAGGAGGCGTCTCGCATTGATAACCTTCGTTTGCCTGAGATTGTCGCGATGTTCGCTGAGAAGCTGTACGGACACTTTGGAGAGGAGCTGCCTGACGAGCTCACTCTGGAGCGCTTGAGAGCATTGGGTCCTCACCGCGGTTAGGAATGTTAGGAGGAATGGGCGACGATATCAATATCTTAAAATCACATTCGCCGCTAGATAAAAAAGAAATAAAAAAAAATGAAAAGAAAGACAAGGAAGAGTTCTGCTCATCAGAATGTTTGCTGTGCGATCCCAACTCCAAGGACGTCGGCGAGGGTCAAAAGAATTAGATAGGTGTTTAATCAGTGAGATAGATATATATATTAGATGGAGCCTGACGAGGACAGTTGTTAAACACGAAGCACGAAGTCGCTGGCGGGTTCAATCCTCGCTTGCTCTGTCATTCGGTCTCTACAGGCAGAGTACGTATGACTGTCGAGGTTGCTCCTAGCGTTCTGGTTCACCGATAGTCATCAGCAAAGTGCGTCGGTAGTCTCCACTGGTCTCGCCCTTGACACGGTCTCGCAAAGAGCGTTTGTACTTTGCAGCGTAGGCTGCCTTGACCGAGGTCATGAAAGGTTGAGTCCTGTTCCTGACCAGCAAGCGTGTTAATGACTGATCATCTGTACCCATGCCTTCCATGGCCTTTTCCAAGTTTTTGGCGATGCAGTGTGCCGGGTTGTTGATCCAGTTGACTGTGAAAGTACAAGACGCATATATGTTAGTCGCCTCCAGTTTTACATCGACGCTGACTCCTTCACTTGACAGCAGTGAGACAGTTTTGACTTCTTACCGAGGTAACATAATGCGGTCTTGATCCAGCCCGAGAACTCCTTCTTGATGACCTTGGTAAATTTCTTGCCATGGCGCTGCTGATATTGCTGGAATACTGCACGGAGATGTGCATCTGGCCTGTTGGTGAGGATGTGTATGAATGTGGATTCATCCGTGCCCATTCTTCCTTCTCCCGCCTTGTAGAGACTTTGCACATCGGCCTCCACGTTGTACTGATAATGTCCAATTTCGTCTCTGGTTCCCTGTAGGTGTTATAATAAGGGAAAGCCATTAAGAATCTTGGCACGTACTAACAGGGCCAAATAGGATCTTCCCATCGTTTCTCCTTACCTGCATGCAAACCATAAGCAACTTTTCAAAGTAGCCGCTCACGTCTGATTTGACGACGCTCTCCAAGGACTTGTGGTATTTAGAGTAATACATGTTTTTGAGTTGTGCCATATCGGCGTTAGACCTTCCAACGAGAACCTGAATCAGGCACTATACAGTGGGAAAAAAAGAAGGTGTTAACGGAACGTATCTTTGTTGTCGGTGTATAAAATTACTGAACCGGGAGGTACAGACGGCGATTCCTACTGCCTTGCCGGCAGTTGAACTGTGGGCTGAAGAATGGTGTTTGAGCTCTTCTGCCAGTCGGCAGTAAAAAAACAATCGATGCGGATGATGTGATGACGTTCCGATGACTATTGCGCCCGAGTGCTTCTTGTCCTGCGTCCCAGCAACACCCTCCATGCACGCTAAACACAACAGCAGTACAGTACGTGCATGCGCTCCTTTTTCTCCTGAGTAACTCCTTTCCTGTATCGACATGGCGTGTACTTACTCTTTCGTTGGTGCCGGCGCCGATGCAGGCATCATGGAGGAGTTCGGCATCGAGCACGATAGGCGGCAAAATCAGGTAATGAAGCGCTCGTCCAAAGTGTCCGCTGGTTTCCTTATCCAGGACCTCGACCAAGTCTCTGCCATAAAATTGTTTGTAGACAGATGTCACAATCGCAAGATGTTCAGACGTCCTGTTGGCTAAGGTAATCAGGGAAAGCTGCGTGGTCAGCTCAAGCGTAAAACATTTGTCGTCGTGCATTCAAGGTAGGCAGTGTATGATGCGCTGCAATTCTAGTACTGGACATACCCACGACGCTGATGACGCGCTTTTCATCTGTACCGAAGCCCTTGCAGGCCTTGTGGAGCGACTCTGCATCCTGTTGTGGTGTGGGCACATTACTGGCAGCCTGATGCATATAGCTGGGTGCCTGCGAGATGGGCATCGTAGGGACATGAGCGACTGGAGCGTGATGCATAGTTGGCGCATGTTGCATTGGAGGTGCTGCAGCAGGCGCGGGATATCCTGCGGTGGCTGCAGGGTAGCCGTAGGGCGATGGGGCAGCCTGCTGCGGTGCAGGATAGCCATAGCCAGGGACGGGCGCTGCTGCCGGGTAGCCGTAGCCAGCTGGCGGGGGTGGGCCTGGCTGGGGCGGGTAGCCTGGGACACCAGTGCTGGGATGCATGGGCGGGTAGCCCGGGATGGGCGCACCGGCGGCATACTGCTGCTGCGGAGGGTAGCCCGGGTAGCCATAGGCGCCTTGGTTGGGGGGGTAGTAGGACATGCGGGCGAGCTGTGAGCGGCGGGGTCAGAGGGGGAGGATGCGAAGTGCGGAGACAAAAGAGGCACAACGGAGCGCAAAGGCAAAATAACAACGAGCGAGCCACAGGGAGCGCTTGGCGTGGAAATGGAATTCCGCGATTGTGGGCTAAAAATACAAGTGCTGTCATCCAAGGGGCTGAGCACAAAGCAAAAAGAAAACCACACCTTCGGCTTACGGCTGTGCACACACGCTGCTTGCTCCGCGAGGCCACAGGAAAGGCAAACGCACGCTGCTGGTTAGAAACAAGGGAGGTATGCACAATAATGTAAAGCCGTATGCTGCAGCCTGCACACCAGATGTGCGCACTGGGAAAGCCACAGCCACCATACACGGTTTTCATTGACCGATCAGGGCCCGTTCTCGAAGGTGCTCGTCGACTAGTGCCGAAATGGTCCTGATGTGGCGCGACCGTATATGGTTGTCTTGTTCAGAGCGAGCCCATTGGGCCAGTGCTTATTTTTTCTTTTTTTAGGTGTGTGCGCGCTGTGCGAATAAAATAGACCGCTGTAGAAATCGTGTCTTTCTCTATTATTCTTTGGATGGGTATCAAGACGAGATAGCTCCAACAGATCTCGTTCTTATTTATTATCGATCATCACCTGGATGCTGAGAATCAAAGAAAAGGTCTAAAGGACGAGCCAGGAAGAGGTATCAATCTCGTTATGAAGAAAAAAAAAAAAAAAAAAAAAAAGAAAAAGAGTCCAAAAAAAAATGAAAAAAGAAAAAAAAAATCGCCACCTATTGGAGTCATGGCGGGTTGGACAACAGTCTACTGCCAAAGGCAAAAACGGCAGGAGAAGGTGAAAGGAGTGTCCTGGAGCAAGAGCGGGACAAACTGCTCGAGGACATCAGCTCTGAAAGCCTTGAGAGACCGGCGTGTGCGAGACTGAAGCGGAGATCGTCAATGGTCGATGGTGACAGGAACCAGGAAGGAGCCAAGGAGCGCGAACTGTCAGAGGTGGTGTTGTAGCAGTGTTGGGGGCGGGAGGTGTTGTCATAGCATTCAGAATGGTCTGGGGTGGAGGAAGTGGTGTTGTTGTCATCAGCGGGGTCATTAGCGTGGGTGTGAGTGCTATCACAGTTGTTGACGGTGGCGTTGAACGGCTGTTCGTGTTCGTCCTTGTCATCGGTGGATGTCTCAATAACCAGAGCAGGAGTGACGACGTCCGTCGAAGCGACCTCCTCAAACTCGACTGGTAGGGAAAAGTCCATCTCGTCCTCCTCAACCATATCGGACCACGACTTGCCCGACTTGTGGGAAGAGGCCATGGACCAGTTAGAGGACCTGGAGTGGTCTCGACTACGAGGGCCTGAAGTGGGCATCACCTTGTCGGTCGCGGAGGAGGCATAACGAAGGGCTGCTCCAAAGTCATTGTCCATGCGGAACATCGAGTCAATCTCTTGCTCCTCTGCATCGTAGCCAGCATACTCTTCGGAATAGCAGCTCGAGATGGAGCTGGCGGAGCTGAGGCTTCTGCCTCCCGACGAACGGGAAGAACTGACAGAGGAGTCCTCAAAGGCCAGCTCCGAATCGGCACGAGCGTCGCTGCAGCTCTCTACGGCAACCAACCCGTCGCAATCACTTGTGATCGTTTCAACGCGCTGGATGAGCTCCAGAGCCTCGAAACAGTCCGCGCGATCGTTGGGATCGACACAAAGAACTCGCTTGAGGAAGTACAGTGCGCTTGGCGACAGCTCAGGAAACATCTCTCGCAGCACATCCGAGTTCTCAGCATAGGCTGCAAACGTCGCATCCATGTCCGCACGCGAAAGCTTCCAAGGGTTGCGGCCGAAGCGCAAGTTTAGGAAAATGATGCCCAAAGACCAGACATCAGACTTGGCGGGGAGATAGGGGCGGCGACCGGAGGATCGGGAAGGTTGTTGCTGCTCTGGTGCCATGTAGAAAGAGCTGCCACAGCCAAAGTCGTTCGAGACACGGTCCTTGGTGGCAAGGCCGAAATCTGCCAGTTTGAGAGAGCCATCGCTCGCAACGAGAATGTTCTCTGGCTTGAGGTCGCGGTGAAAAACCTGATGGGTGTGGGCATGGGCCAGGGCAGAGATAATCTGAGTCATGGCGTCGAGGACAGAGTCATCTGAATGAACATCGAGGAAGCGGCCTGACAGGCTCATGAGTGGTGCAAAATCGACACCAGAGTCGCGAGCCGCAGAGTGCTGGGATGTGATGGCGTCGTAGAGATCGCCGCCAGAGCAGTATTCCATGACCAAGTAAAGCGTGTCTTTGTTCTCAATCACGGAACACATGTCCACGATGTGCGGGTGCTGTCCGTGCTGGGCCGAGGACAAGGAGAGATGGATATCAATCTCTTGACGCTGCAGGAGCAACTGGGTTGAGCTCAGGCCTCTTTTGGACAGACACTTGATGGCTTTGTACTCTGGCAGAGATCCAGACGCGTTCGAGACCGTTTTGGCGAGATAGATGCACCCGTAGGTACCATAGCCCAAAATATCGAGGATCTGATAGGACACCTGAGTAACATGGTCGCGAAGATGTTCACCGATCCTCTCCCTGGCACCGGTTACAGAGTCGACAGCGGACAAGTGACTCATGGTCGCACGGAAGAAGTGTGTAAAGATAGGTTGAGAAGTGTGTCGAGTGTCTGTAACGGCCCCGTGCTGACTATCTGGGGCGATCGAGGATGGGGAGCAAGATGACGAAGATGACGCTTGTTGGAGACAAGCAAGAGCTCTTTTTTTTTGGTTTTAAGGAGACAAAAAGGTAAGAGAGAAAAAAGGCAAGAGCGCAAGAGCTACTTGAGTGGCACAGAGCAAGGCAAATGTGGTGATTATAAGCTCAACCAAGCAAGATAGGCGAGTATCGAGCTGGGAGCAGAAATATAATCAGCAACGGCTATAGCCTCTGCTGAAGTGGGTTACGGAACGGAGGTGCGGGAAGGCTTTTATACAGGTGGTAGGAAGAGGATCGTCGGTCAAAACTGGGTGGTAACAGCTGTGCTATTGGGAGGGTGCACTTTTTTTTGAGTAGGCGGGTCAAAAGTCGCGAGAGATAACTTACAAGGAGAAAGCGAGAAAAACAAAAAGAGAAAAAAAGAACAAGGAAAAGAGCAAAAGGAAGAGTGGTTTTTTTTTTAGCCGGTCAAGGAAGGCAATGCTGGTGAGGAAGAGGTTCTTGAAAGGACTTTGCTGGAAGCGGTTGCAGAGACTGTGGAGCGGCTGGTGGTTCCGAGGAGGACCGGGGTGGACAGGGAGCGAAATTGGGCTTGGGGAGCGAGACAGTAGCAGAGGGTGCTTGCTGAGGGAGCGGTTGAAGACACGATGTTCAGCATAGTTTGGAGTGGCAAAGGAACGTCAACGAATTGAGATTCTCGAGGTGGGAACGTGGGATTAGTGAATGGCTGTCATCATGGCTCTTGGGGGTGGAGGTGAATGGGAATGGAGGAATAGGAAAATAAAAGCGAGGGCGAAGAACGAGGCTGTTCAGGCACCGAGAGACCCTTGCTGGACGGGGGAGCTGTCTCCTGGACAAGGCGTCGAAGGGAAGGCCCAAGGGAGGCGGGGCTGGCAGGCAGGGGAAGCGGAAGGACGAGGCGGCAATGAGGATGAAGGACGGAGGAGGGACGGAGGAAGGGGAGAGTGCTAATGCAAGAGAAGAGAAGAAAAGAGAAGAAAAGAATGAGAGAACAGCAATGGGCGGGAAACTAGAAAAGGAAGAGTCAGTGCCAATTTATGGGCTGGGCTGAACGTGACACCCGTGTGGGCGGATGCTCAGCGCGGTGCAGAAAATAGCTGGCAAAGAGCCAACAAGCGAGCGGAAGGGCAGATAGATGGATGTCTTTGGTGCGGCCACGTAGCCAAACACACACAGTAGAGACGCGTGGCTCTCTGGCAGGATGATGCGAGGGTTGCTGGCAAGACGTACCCGTGGTACAGAAACAGATACGGCACTGGGGATGTACGCTCGCGGTCGCGGTTCGAGGGGTGCTGGAACTGGCTGGTTGGAGGGAGCAGGGGCAGGGTGCTCTAGAGAGCGAATATATGCGGAACATGAGCGAGAGAGCGCATCCAAGCATCGTCTGAGGGAGAGCGCTGTGGATGAGCGAAGCGCCATGGGGGCTACTGCACTTTACCTGTCGAAATTACTTTGTTGCAGAGCTGCAGCACTTGGGGGGAAAGGAGCAAAAAAGAGCCGTTTTGGGGCAGCTGCTGACCAATGAAATCGCGTTGCAATGGGGCCTCAGAGAGAGAACAGTAAGGTAGCTGGACTACGGTATCCAAAAGAGAGAACAAACACAGTAGGGTATCCAAGACAGCAAAGCCCTGAAAGGAGGATGGAGACAGAGAGAGCGAGAGCGAGAGAGAGAGAGAGAGAGAGAGAGAGAGAGAGAGAGAGAGAGAGAAAGAGAGAAAAAGAAAAAGAGAGATGTTTGACACACGATGCGGGAGAGGGCAAGTGTCGGCAGCGGGTGCGGTGGAGAATGGCTGCGACGGGAGAGGTGGTGTTGGAGAAGAAGGATGAGGTGGAGAAGGAGAAAGGACGAGAAGGAGGAGGAGGAGGAGAGGAGGGTTTGTAAGAGGAAGAGAAGGAAGAAAAAGAGTGGAGCAAAAAAAATAATGTTAGACCAAGACCATGAGAGGGCCAGTGTGTGGATTGCATTCAGACTGTGGGTGTCCCCTGTCATGCTCACTCCTCGCCTGTTCCATCTACTCGTCTGTCGCTCTCCTCCGCCTCTGCACCCCCTGCCTCAGTTCATTAGCTCTCCCCTGCTCCATACCCCTCCTGACATGAATTATGCCCAGCGTCACTCAACTCTTTTGCATTCAAGCACAAAGCACCAGTTGACAGCACACCAGCTTGTTTTCGTTAGAATAAAGGAGCAGCACGATGCAGGACAGATGAAGGGCGTGGACTTTCGACAGCACAAGGATGGAAGGAAGAATTGAAGGGGTTAGCGGATACTGCTGCTCTCCGCTCTCTGTGAAGCACGCAAGATAATCATAATGGTATGCACGCTCGTCTCGATCCGTCATCTCAACCCGACCCAAGAACCCGACGCTTAGCCCACAGCAAATCTGCAGTAATTGGATTGCAGACGTACAGGCGATACAGGGAGAGAAGCAATTATTGCATCCAACCTTGTTACGAGAGCCAGCCGCATGGAACATTTTCCTGCCCTCGACTGTCAAACCAACCGCCTACTGTCAAACATCAATAGCCTCGTTCATCAAGGAAATCAAATAAAACTGTTGGTGCTCTCAGGAAAACAAAATATATCATGGCGAAGTACCCGAACGCAGATGTATTTGTTAGGCTACTGCATCCTCTTGAATGTCGTGTGTGTTTCGAGGAATTTGCGCGGGTCCTCGATCATGATGATTTGACACAGACGCTCGTTTCCTGCATGTGTTGCAGCGTTGAACTTGCATAAACACATCTTACGTGCACCCACATATGACCAGAGGCAAAAAAAAAAATCAACACTCACAAAAGTACATAGCTCGTTACGTTTAGAGAGCACTGCAGTTGATTGAACCACACACGTTCATCATAGCGTGGAGGGGAGGATCAGAGGAGGGTGAATAAGCCCACAGGAACTTTAAACGTTCCATGCAGTCCAAGCCCACTGTAAAGTACATGTACAGTAATACAGTACCGTACGCCTCGCACAACAATAGACTACTAGTAGAGCGAGGTCAGTTGGGCAATGATGACCCCACGGAGAAAGGAACCAAATAAACACACCTCTTCAACCCAAGATCATAACCAAAGGCGATGGAACAAACAAGACGCGACAAACAAAAAGCAGACGAGTAGGCTACCCAAGAGAGCCATGCATTTAGAGCGATGACTAGGTTGGGCGCTCTGTTGTTGGCAAAGCGAAATCAGTAGAGCAGTAGCTCTCTAGGAAAAGGCTAGCACTTTGGCATGGTAACTTGGTTTGGCGCTGCATGAATAACATACCCGCGGACCGCTTAGTCTCTCGCTCTCGCCTCACTCACAAAAACAGCGCTATTATTTCCCTCACCTCCCATGAATTACTGCTTGCATTCACCCCTGTATGTATTGAGAAAAAAAGAAGGTGTTCCGACGGGCTTGTCTTGCAAGCCCCTATTCCACACAGAACGGTACACACCCACGAAGGCACTCGTACCTGCACGTCTTTGCACAATTCCTGTTTTCTCCAAGCGGGAAAGAAGGTGAGGGAAAGCAAGGGATGGATGATGCAGGAGGACTGATAGCTGATGTCGTCCGACATACAGGAGAGTTGCAGTATCTGGTCGTTTCTTACATAGCAATGCGGACGAAGTCTCTGGGTAATAGACTGTTGAGAGATGAGCGTGCTTGTCGAATGTGACAGTTGATGCAAGGTCAAAAAAAGCAGTGAGCACTGGCAAGAAAAGAGAGAGAGAAGAGAGGGCAGTGCGTATTCATAGTAGACTAGTCTAGATGATTGGATGATTACTTTGGGGTTGCTGCAGCGTGAGCCCTATTCTTTGTCATGCAATGCCAAGGAACTTTGGCGCCATTTTTCAGCGTTCTTTGTGATATTGTGATGACAGCCAATAAAGGGCTCTGTTCATGCAAACGCCAGAGTCCGGCGTTGTACCCATAGACCAGCAGGAGAAGAGGTTGGGCGCTAGAGGAACTTGCTCGATTGATCGAGTAGCGCTGGGTGTGTGTACGAATATGGGCTGGATGCGTGTGGATTGTGGTTTGCTTCCGTGTCCGCCAACTAAGGCAAGGCTCTCTCTGCATTTACGCCCAACCATCTTCTTCTTACGGCGCGGCAGGGCCGTGCCACGACATCGGGATCACTCGAGTTTCGGGCTACGATTTTTCCATTTGGGCCATGTGGTGCACTCGGAGTTCATTCTTTGATCTAACGCCCATTCATCTAAATATCCAAACAGAAGGAGAGTGACGAACGGATGACCACTTGGCCCCTAACAAAAAAAAAAAAAAAAAAAAACTTCTAGCGTGGCGTGACAGAGAGGGGCAGGACATGGCTGATCAGAAAGTTCAAGATGTTTAGCGCCAACGGTGTTATGGAGGACAGGGGAAGCATGGATTCGAATGAAAAACATGAGGAAGGAAGCATCTGCAGGTGGACAGTGTGGACGACGACCTTTAGCCACAAAAAGATGTGGTCTCCACTCTCCACTCCAATAATGTTCAGAGCCGACCCCTAGTATTCTACCGCCCTTGCTTAACCTCTTACTATCACAATGAGGTCTTTTGAGGCAAGGCATCGAATGACTGCTTGCTCGTGCGTTCTGCATCCCACAGCATCTCCTAAACAGACTACATATAGGACACTAGCCCAAGAGTTTCGTTTCACCCAGGAAAAAAAAATAAAGTTGTAGCGTTAATGAATTTGTTTCAATGACAAATGACAAGGGACTTCGGGACAATGGTTTATGAGTAATGTCGCGCTTGCATATTGATGACTATTGCATTTCTCCACGTTCGCCACTAATATCTCTCCCACTACTGTTTCGCAGGTGAAACTTGAAGCGGTAGCTTCCAGTCCTTGCCAAGGACTCGGCCGTGGTACTCCTCGATGAATCGCTCTGCCGTACTAACATCCTTCATCCTAGACTCAATTACGTGTCAAATATTAGAGCTGAGGAGATACGGACATTCGAACATCATCATTTCCTCAAACCCGACACAGACAAAGTAGGACATACTTCAGAAATGCAACGCCTCTCCCTTTGCCAGACTTTGTATCCCTTAGTATGTTGCACGCAAGTATGATGTACGGACGGAAAAGATCGCGGATCTATCTCACATATACATGTCATGAAGACCGACAGTGTCAGACTCAATTGTTCCTCTCGTGAGCCAGGCCCTCTGAGCAGCAATCGAGACTTGGCTACCTTTCCTTCCTTGATATGGGGCGGGATATTTTGCAAGAACAATGTGTCGGACTTGACCTTGCAGCGTAGCTTGTTTGTGGCGGACGGGATAGCGACCTCTGCATGGTAGCCCAATTCCTTGAGACCTTCAATTGCCCGGTTGACGCTGTCGTTGCTGGTGTACATGACGAAGCCAAGTCCAGTGCATACGCCATTGTGTGTCGTGATTGTCCTGCAAGAGATGACTGGACCAAACCTATCATAGTTGCGATTTGGCAGACATCGTTAGTTGAAGGCTCTACAAACCACAGTCACCAATAAAGCCAAGCACGTCGCGTACTGAACGCAGATCTCGTAAAGCCTAAACTCATCCATGGTGGGCTCTAAATCCTTCAGGTAGAGATTGAGTCGGTACTCCTTCTCATCCAATGATTTGTTGGTGTTCCCTCTTCGGGTCAGATCCTGTCTTGAAGGGCTCGCATGAACATTGCGACTGCTCTCGGGAGTCTGGCCGACTCGGGGCGTAGTTGGGACCTTGACGGCATCAGAGTAAGAAACTCTCTTTTGCGGGTCGCGCGTAGACGCGGGGGTTTTGGTACTGTGCTGGCTGTGCTGCGCTTCGCTCTTTGGGTCGCAATCGGCAGTGCCCACCTTATCTACTGGATGCTCTGTAGACGATGCTGGTGACGGTGTTTGAGACCAATCCTGCAGCAAAGCTGATGATGCAGAGGACGACGAGGCAGGTGAGAGCGATGATGGGAAAGGTGACATTCCGAGCATGGAAGGCTTTTCTAGAGTACTGGCGCGATTATCTAGAGCAACAAAGCTGCTAGCTTGCCAGTGAGGCAGACTGTTGTTCAAAGCGTGGAACTCTGAGGTTGGGGAACTCCATGGGTCAAGGGTATAGAGGTCGCTGGATTCGCGTCTAAGGGGAGTGAGTGGACCACGACTCGTGTGGACCGAAAGACAGCTGCCTTCCAACGGGTGATGGAAAGCCTCGTCTGGTGATTCGTAGGCGGGGTTGTCGCCTTGCTTGAGAAAGTCCATGTGCTGCTGGTAGTATTGATCATACAGATGCTCATCGATGCCAAGTCCGTGCGAGTGAATGTCAACATATTCCTTGCGCACCTTGTAGTTCAGCCCGGAGAGCGAGGAGAAGGCCGTCTCTGAATCAGCATGGGATTCAAACGTCACTTTGCCTACACCACCGCACTCCTCGTTAATATAGCGAATGTCCACGGACGTGAGGACTAAAGAGCCGTACCTGAAGTCGTACATTAATATGCAACGAGCGTGAGACAATCCAAGCGCGAACTAAGCGCGAACGGCATAAGCATTATTCACAAAACATATTGCCGGTGCAAGCGTAGCCACACTTACTGTGCACAAAGTTCAAACAGCTTCACATATGTAAGCCCTTCAGGCAGGTCATCAAAGTAAAGCGAAGATTCGCGTCGCGGCCGTTCCTCGAGAACAAAGTCATCAATTGTTGTTTTAGAGATGTGCGCTCCTCCTATGCTTGGGTTTCGACGCGCGCTGTGTAGATTCGAAGATGGTTGAGGTTCGACGGCGCTTGTATTCAGCTCTAGCATGTTCTAAAGAAAGGTAAAGGGTTAGTTTCACCTCCAAGATGGATCCGTGGATCGCACACACGCCTTTGGACAAGTACGTAGTATAGTCAAGTCGGCGATCGACGATTACCATGTATCGATCGATGTCGTCGACGCCCCACTTGTGTTCAAGGAAAGACGGCCGTCGCTGGTACTCTGCTGCATGACTATAGCCCTCGGACAGAAATTGCTGGTGGCTTCCTATAAAGCCGCCATCAAAGTCGAGATATGATTGACCTAAGGAGAGCGTGTTATTCGATGCATTGCTGACTAGTGACAGCGCACTGAGTCCGTGATGCTCGGTGTCCTCGATCGCAGTGGTGGCTGCTGCCCCATCATCTACTCCATCATCTACTTCCAGGTCCCTGTTCTGTGTAGCTGGTGGATTCATAGCTGTAGACTGATTGACTGATTCTAGCTCGGAAGATGATTTCAAGGATGATGATGTTACTTGTGTCCTTTTGCGCGGCTGCTTCTTGCCCGAAGGCTTGGAAGGTAGACTAGGAAAGTCGTCGCTATTGTCGATCTGAGTCGCGGCAGCATCAGTATACAGTGGCACACAAATCTAGCAGCTATCGTAAGCGCACGAGACTAGATCTCCCTGTTTACCTTTGGTACGACGGCCTTTGTCTTTGGGGGGACGTGCTGCGCGGCGGGAAGGTTCTTGATGGAGACCGATTCGTGGGCGATGGTGACATAGAGTCCCTGTTGCGTCAGAGCCCTGCGTGCCTCACTGCAGCTCTCCTGGTTGTCAAACAGAACAAAGCCTCCTTTGCAGAATCCTGTGTCGCTATCGAGGATGATTTTGCAGGCGAGAATGTCCCCATATCTACAGCATGCAGAGCGAGAGGATTTGCATGAATGAGTCGATGTTCTTTGCTGTATGCGGCACAATGACGGATAAAGAGCAAACCAGGGAAAAAGAAAAGCAACAAAATAACCCTACGGTGTAAACAGGTCAAAGAGGCTGCGGGTTGTTGTTGTTGGGGCAAGGCCTTTGACGTAGAGGTTGAAGCGGTAGTCGGGTGCTGTTGTCAAGGGCTTCATGAAGAAATGGCCGCTGGTGCCCTCAGAGCTAGTTGGCTGGTGCTCGAGAGCCCGGGTCGGGGCGAACAGCGCGCCTGGATGTTGGTGTAGAGAGTGGCGATGGTGTGGGTGGACACTGCTCCCGCTCTGAGTCTGGTCCGGGTACTGGTGGCCCTGCCCCTGGGCACCGAGGCTGCGGTCATGGCTCGGACCGGGACGTTGCCCGTGAGGGTAGGGCGGGGCATGGCCGTCGCCATGGGGGAATGCGTTCGCAGAGGCTTGGGCTTGGCCGAGAGTCATGGGAGCCGTGGGCTGTGGATCACAGAGGTGGAATGGAAGAGCGCAAGACGGGGACAATCGAGATGGAATGGCGACAGCAGAGTAATGGGAGACGCGGATGGCATTGCCTGCATTCCTGTTGAGACACAAGAAGGAAAATATGCCTAGGGGGGCATGGAGTGTTCTTTTTCCTTTGGGCAGGCGTGATTTGATTTGCGCACGCTGTGCTGTTGTCGAGCCTATCGACCATCGAGCTCGTTGACAGTGGCCTGGCGCTGCTTCCTGCTGCCGGGGGACCCTCCGCAAGCACCGTTCGTGCGGGTGGTCTACGCGGCTCCGTCAACGCGCTTGGTGCACCGTGATAGACACTCCACACGAGGATGGATCCGTGCCGCAAGGTGTACTCCCACCACAGTGATCCCAAAACCCCCAGCTCTGCTGCTTGAGCTTGAGCTTGGGCTCGGATGGCGCGTCGCGCACACGCAGAGCTTGGATGACCCAACTGGAACGATTTTGCAGCATGATCGCCAACCCCTAGACCTCAAAGAACGCGAGGTCATCCTGTCCTGTACTTATAGCGCTGAGCTTGGACACCAAACAAGCCAGATCTGCTCACCTTGTGCCCTGGGGCATTGCCTATGAGCGTCCAAGACGCTTCCAAGTGCTGAAGCGCTTGTTGGGCACCATAGTCCCCTGGTTGTAAAAACTGAGTTCGTACAGTTCGTAGTGGTGCTCGCGAGCAGCGGCAGCACCTGCACTTTAAAAGGGACCCACGACGTAATTTAAAACCTTCCCTGCCTGTGTGTGAGCTCATAACGACAGCATCTCAGTGCCGCCAACCTCGACCCTCTCTCTGATCCTCATCCTCAGATTTCGCCAGCTGTACACACACACGCTCGACCGCCCCGTGTATTCGCCCAAGGAAACGAAGACCTTCTGGACGCTTGTGTCAAGATGTCGCAACCCTCCACCGCGAGCACTCAGCCTCCGAGCGAGGACGCCACCAGCCACGATCAAAAGCGGAATCAGACCCACAAGGACGCCCATGCTGCCTCCTATCGGCCAACCGTCAAGGATATGCAGAACGACTCGGTGACGGCTCTGGCAGAGACATGGACAAAGGGCGAAGCCGCCGCTCAGGACTTTGACGCCCAGCTGATTGAACGCGTGTTCCAGGATGAGTTGCTCAAGCACGACTTTAGCATCACAAAGCTGACCCTGCTGGAGGTCAGCCAGTACCTGGAAAAGGTAAGCAGGACCAGCCCTTGCTTCCAAGGAAGAGTCGAGTGTTACTTGTAGTATAGTCAAAGAGGAACGCTTTGATGATCCTCGATCTGATACCTGTGTCCTACCTATCGTTTGCACTAGTATCTCTGGCGTCACTACGATCCAGCTCAGTCCACAACAAGGCACGTCCTTTCCATTGTGCTCATGGTGAATGAGAAGTTCAGGAGCAGAGTCGAAGCATGGGGTAAGTTATTCTCTGCAAGATATCCAGGAAGTGTTCCTAATAGCAGAGCTCGCTTTTGCTTTTTTATTTCAGACTTACTGAAAAGTTCCTTCCTACCCATCAGGCACATTCGAGGAATCACCAGAACATTTCCCTGCATTCTTGGAGGAAGTTCTGCGCCTTTGTATACAGGATTCAGAGGAAGTTGACCTTAGGATGAAGCGCTATCTGTTGGTGTTTATGATCAATTGCTTCCAGAGTCTGGAGAATGCTCTAATCAGAGTGGAATGCATGAGGTATGTGATAAAGACGATTTCGATCTCACCTCCAGTAGATGGCTAGAACTTTCCAGTACTGAACATCACCTGTGCATTCATTTGTAGGCTGGTTTCTCTCTCTACTTGGCATTCACTTTCATCATCAGCAAAGCGGGAGGCAGAGTTCAAAGAATATCCTCAGCTACTCAAGTTCTGGAAACATCTCGAAAAGAAATTTGATGCTTCAGGTAAAAACTAGGGTTGTAAAGCGGGAGGAAGATCAAAATTTACGACCTTGGCATATGTTATTGATCACATACCATCGCTATTCTCACGTCTTTTGTAGATGCCAAGCAGCAACAAAAGACAGTATTTGAAAGGACATGGTTGAGCGAGATGATGAAGGGCTTTGTACAGATCCTGGAATCTACTGGAAGCGATGACCAAGGTAAGGCACTGAGCATACGCTGCATGGACTTCTTGATAAAGGCAGAATGCAAAGACGATTCAGCTCACTCACACGTACCTCTTGTTTACTTGCGCTGTTTTTGCGAATAGATAAAATCGCTTACTGCGAGAGGTTCATGGAGTTTATGATTGATCTGGAAGCCCAGTTGCCCACCAGACGCTACTTCAACACCCTTGTGGAGGATCATGAGATTATAGCTATCTGCAAGCTCTCGGGGCTTGTGCAGGACAAACAGCGCGGCACACTCTTTGCCCAGTTGCTGGACATTCTCGCCTTCTATACTGGATTTGAAATCAATGGACACACAGGATTGGCCCTGACCAGGGATGAGATGACGGAGATCCATGCTTCAAAACTGACCAAGCTGCAGGTTTGTACTTCGAGCCTTTTTGATCGTTACCGCACCTTCTGCGAGATTTGTGGTCAATGACTGACACGGCGCCTGGTAAATATTACAAATAGCGCACTGCATTCACACATTTCAAGGATGAGCTCATCGACCTCGCCATGACCAACCTTCGCGCCATTGAGGACAGAGAGTCGCTGATGAAACACTTTGATAACTTGACCCAGGACCAGCTTGTTCACCTTTGCAATCTGCTGCACATCCGGACAAGCAAAATCACCAACCCTGATGCGGAACACTCACGAGAGATGCTCCTTGAGGTCCTACTCCTCCAATTTGAAAAGCGCCACAGTCAAATCGAGCAAATCAATGCTTTGCCACTCTACCCGGATGAGAACGCGCTCTTTGAGGATGCAGCTGTGAAGGAGGAGATGTACAATACCGATCGGCCTCTAGCGTTGCCAAAGCTCAACCTGCAGTTCTTGACCCTGCACGACTACCTTCTACGCAACTTCAACCTCTTCCGGCTCGAGAGCAACTATGAGATTCGCCAGGATATCGAGGATGCGGTGAAGCGCCTTGGGCCGAGAGCAGGTGCCACTGAAGGAACAACAGTCTTTTCAGGATGGTCCAGAGTGGCAGCACCTGTCAGCTACTTCAAGATGGTAGAGCAGGCCAAGCCGAACCTCGGCGAGGATCGCCTGTCTTCTATCACAGCGGATGTGACATTCAATGTGCGCAAGTACACTGATGCGATTCAGGCGGAGTGGGAGGCTATCCGTGAACACGACATTTTGTTCTTGTTGACGATCGAGGCTCACGATGATATTGATGAACGCTGGGACGGCAAGGAGTCGTTCAGGAGACACTATGGCCTTAAGTATGTCCGCGGATGTGAGGTGGTGAGCGTGATTGGACCCAACGGAAAGCCCTTCGACTATAAGAGGAGCGACCCGCAAATGATTCAGGACCATCGCACTGGCAACACTCGAACGTTCCGAGTCGCCTTGGACGCGAACCAATACAAAATTGATCAGGACAACGCCAAGAAGAATGGCGGACAGGATGTGTACCAGACCTTCAACGTTCTCCTCCGCAGAAAGCCACAGGAAAACAACTTCAAGCCTGTGCTTGAGACGATCCGCGACTTGATGCAGAGCGACTTGATGGTGCCCGAGTGGTTGCATGATGTGTTCCTGGGCTACGGAAACCCCAACAGCGCACACTACTCTCAATTGCAGCGGCAGATCAAGGAGATTGATTTTAGAGACACTTTTCTGGATCTGGATCACCTCAAGGCTTCGTTCCCTGGAATGACCATTAAAGCCCAGGACGGTGACGAGGGTTCGCTCAGCGCCCCGTTCGTGGTCAAATTCCCGGAAGCATCTGAAGCTGCCCCATCGGGATCCAAAAAGAAGAAGGGTTCTGAAAAGAGCAAAAAGGAGAAGCAGGGAAAGAACCAGGAACAGGCGCAGGCACAGGACGAGTTGGTGGTGAGGACGTACAAGACCCCGAACATGGGTCCATACCCAGAAGATATCCCCAACCGCAACCAAGTGCGCTTCACACCAACGCAGGTCGAGGCGATCAAGGCAGGAACCAACCCTGGATTGACCTTGGTCGTTGGACCTCCCGGAACAGGAAAGACGGATGTTGCGGTCCAGATCATTGCCAATCTGTATAATAACTTCCCGAACCAGCACACACTTTTGGTCACCCACTCTAACCAGGCACTGAACCAGCTCTTTGAGAAAATCATTGCACTGGATGTGGATGAGCGTCACTTGCTGCGACTTGGTCATGGAGAGGAAGAGCTGAACACGGAGCTCAGTTTCAGCAAGTATGGTCGCGTCACGTCCTTTTTGGAAAAACGTGTGAACTTGCTGTCGGAGGTTGATCGCTTGGCCCAGTCCCTGGAGATTGGTGGTGAGCACGGCTCGACATGCGAGACCGCCGGTTATTTTTACTCGTACCACGTCCTGCCGCTATGGAAAGACTTTGAGCTCAAGGTAGAGGCCAAGGAAACTGTCGAGGAGATCAAGGAGCTCTTCCCATTCAAGAGATATTTCAGCAATGCACCCTCGCCCCTGTTTTCCGACTGTTCCACTGTAGCAGAAGCTCAGGATGCCGCCGAGGGATGTTTCCGACACTTGAGCAAGTTGTTTGAGCAGCTGGAGGAGGTATCTGCATTCGAGCTGCTCCATACAAGCTATGACCGTGCCAACTATCTTCTGACCAAGGAGGCCAAGATCATCGCCATGACCTGTACGCACGCAGCGCTCAAACGCCGAGAGTTGGTCAAGCTTGGGTTCAAGTACGACAACATTGTGATGGAGGAGGCGGCACAGATCCTTGAGGTCGAGACCTTTATCCCCATGTTGCTGCAGGAGCCCGAGGATGGCGTCAACCGACTGAAGCGCGTGATCTTGATTGGAGACCATAACCAGCTCCCTCCCGTCGTCAAGAACACGGCCTTCCAGCAGTATGGTAACATGGAGCAGAGCATGTTCACGCGCTTTGTGCGCCTAGGCGTACCCACGATCGAACTGGATGCACAGGGTCGTGCTCGATCGGACATGGCAGATCTCTACAAGTGGCGATACAAGAGTCTGGGAGATTTGCCCAACATTTCGGAGCGCGACGAGTTCAAGTTTGCGAACCCAGGATTCCTGTACGACTACCAGTTTGTGAACGTGGACAATTACAAGGGCCATGGCGAAACGGCCCCCAGACCTCACTTTATTCAGAACTTGGGTGAGGCTGAGTATGTGGTCGCAGTGTTCCAGTACATGCGTCTGCTAGGCTACCCAGCAGACAAGATCACGATCTTGACGACATACAATGGACAAAAGGATTTGATCCGCGATGTCTTGAACCAGAGGTGCAGTTGGAACCCGGTCTTTGGAAAGCCCGCAAGGGTGACAACCGTTGACAAGTACCAGGGTCAACAGAACGACTGTAAGTTATTATTGCACTATCATTATTACTGGCCATTTTTTTTTTTTACTTGCGTCGCTTGAATGACCTTGGCTTTTCTCTCTCTTGTGCTCCCTCACACCACACTCACTCACTCTCTTGATACCCCTTTTCATATCGCCATGTTGTAGACGTGCTGCTTTCTTTGGTCAGAACCAAGGCAGTCGGCCACGTCCGCGATGTCCGTCGTTTGATTGTCGCCTTGTCCCGCGCACGTTTGGGATTATACATCTTTGGTCGTCAGAAACTCTTCCAAAACTGTCATGAGCTCGAGCCAGCATTCACGCGCCTGCTACAGCGTCCCACCAAGCTGAGTCTCAAGACGGGCGAAATGTACCCCAACACAGTCCGACTTGTGCCCGTGACCAAGACTGCAGAGGATGAAGAAGCGGCCGACAAAGAAGACGAGGCGGAGGAGGAGAGCGGAAACAAGAAGGGAGCCAAGAAGGGCAGCAAAAAGGCCAAGAAGGCGGTCAAGAAGGTGGCCAAGAAGGACGAGGAGGAGAGCAGCACCAGCAAGGACTATCAGATTGAGGGTGTGGAGCAGATCGGCGAGTATGTCTACGGCATGATGAAGGAGCAACAAAAGTACGCAGTGCAGCAGCAGCAAGCCTACTTGAAGAGCCTACAGCCCGCCACGGAAGCATCGGCCATGGAGGCGGATGAAGAACAGTCAGAGGAGACTCCATCCACTGCCGAAGCAGATATGGAAGTCGACCAAGAAGAAACCCCACAACAATAAACAATAAACATCGTTCTTTTCATTTGTCTTTTAAGAAAAAAAAACTGTTGTTTGTTCCATTCAGGTTCATGTTTACAACTTCTTGCTTTATTACTTTCTTCCTCGCTACAATCTCATCCCTGCAACTGTGCTTTGAGCTGGTTGACCTCCTCCTGAAGCTTCTCTCTGCTCTCACGCTCATTTGAAAGCTCCTTCTTGACCCGGTCCAGCTCCTCTGTCATCCATCGACGAAGTTTTGCAATCTCCAGCTCCAGAGCCGCAGAGTTGCCTCCGCCCGATGCAGGCACGCCCTGGAACTGTCCGAACCGTGAGCCCAGGGACTTGACACCTCCTGCTGGCGGTACAGTCGCCGTCGCTGGCGTGGCTCCTGCTCCTCCGGCTCCTCCTGCAGCTCCACCAGTGGAGGTAGTCTCCCCGCCATGTCCGCCGGGGCTCTGTGGCGCGTCATTGCTCGATCCTGTACGGCGGCCTGTAGGGCGCAAGGTCACGTTGAGCGGTTGGGCTCCAGCAAATGGCGTAGGGAACTTTTGGAAAATGGGCTTGATGGGCTTGGGCGGCGGTGGTGGGGCCACCTTTTCAACTGATGATGGTGTGTCTGGTTTCTTTTCCTCAACAATAGGTGCCTTTGAAAGTAGAACACAACGAGAGTGAGAAGATAGATAGAGGAGGGGGGAGTTCTTTGGTTAGTCAATGGTCCTCTGGATATACACATGCATATCGAGAAAAGCGACATATACTTACAGCCTTGACGTCTGCTTCCAACTGCGAAACAAAGCTGGTTTCTGCGTTGGGCACAGGGGCCGAGGGTGGTTTACGGCCCTTGGCTGGCCGAGGTCTGGAAGCATGGCTCAAGGCTGGGCCGGAGCTCTCAATCTCGGGCAGCTTGGGTTTCTCGGGCTCCTTCTCTTCCTCTACCACCGCCGCTGCAACCTCCTCCTCCTCTTCCTCCTCCTGTCCCTGCTCCTGCTGATCCTGCTCGGTCTCGGCAACATCTGCCGTTACGGCAGGGGCATGAACTACGTCCTGAATGACAGCATCCTGATGAACCATTGCTTCCTCTGCCTCATGGACTTGTTCTTCGTGATGAGCGATTGTGGGCTCATCCTGTGTCACAGGTTCTTCCGAAACCTCCTTTCGCTCAACCGCCTCTGGGAGGAGAGTCTCGGATGGAGCCGCATGAGAAACCTCCTCATGCTGGTGGTGGGCATCTGCAGCTGACTCGTCCTTCTCCTCCTGAATCGCATGGCTCTCCTGGACCGTCTCCTCGGTCTCACTAGGAACTGAGGGGAGGTGAGCAGAGGGTGGAATCACGACCGACCGCCTCTTATTCTCAGTCACCTGGTGAATTGAAGGGGGTCTGGCGAGTGGAGGCAAGGGTCGGTTGCGGGACACGGGCGTTGGAAGAATGTACGAGTTGCGGTTTGGAGTGACAGGTGCCTCAGTCGAGGCAGCCACCTCATCGACTGCAGGAGTATGCGACTCATCCTCCTCTGCCTCCTGCAAAGGCGCCTCAGGGACGGGCTTGTGAGGTCGGCGACTGGTGGTGCTGGAACGACTCAAATCTCCGTGGGTCGAATGGGTCGAAATAGGCGACGTTGGTTCGGGGATGGCGGGGGCGTTTGTGTGGCGAGGCGATGCAGGGAAATCGTGGCTGCTTGACCGAGAGACCATGGACAACCTCTTTGGGGGAGGGGAGCCAGGCAATGGTGGGCCTTCGTTCAGAGGACGGGCCTCATGCGCCTGAGCATGCGTCTGGGTGGGAGAGGCGATCATGGAAGGAGGACGCGAACCCCGGGGGAAGGCTGGAGGGGTTGCGAGGGGTGGGTCGGTTCGGCTACGGGGCAGATCGGTGCGGATGGGCTCAATAGGGATGGAAGGAAGGGGGACGGGGGCGTGGATGGGTGGACGCGAATGAACAGGGGACTTGGGAGTTGCCTCTGCAACACTAGTGGTGGCAGGGATGGCTATGGGTGCTGGCGCCGGTGCAGGCGTGGGAGTAGCAGGCGCGACTGTTGGGGACTGGGTTGGCTCCTCCATGATCTCCTGCACAAAGTCCGATGGGAAGTTTCCAGCATCGCCGTTATCGCACCTTCCAGACCACCAGCCCTCGTCGCCCATCTTGTCCGTCACGACGATGGTTGAGCCCTTGATCAAAGAAATCTCGTCGTCCTCCTGAGCCGTGTAATCATAGAGGACCAAGGCTTTGATCTGCTTGACCTTGGGCTTCTTGGCGCGACTGGGCACGCGAGGCTCGGGTGAGGCCACCTGTTCGACAGGGACCACTGGTGCTGGGGGTGGGGCAGCGCGAACAGCTGTGGGGTTCACCAATGGAGCGAGAACCTCTTCTGCGACAGGAGGCGCGACTTTGGGTGGTGCAGCATGGACCACGGGAGAACGAGGCTCGTCCATTGAACTCCTCTTGGAAGTGCCTGGTACCTGTGCACTAGTGTCGAGGCCGCCCACCTTCTTGAGCCCAGTCTTTTTCAGTCCAGGAACCACACCTCCTGCAAACAATGATCCGAGTCCTCCTTGCTTGACTCCGAATGCTGCCAGCTTGAATTTTACGGGCTTGTCACCCGAACCTTCGGTCTCTTCCTTGTGCTCGAGCAACTTGACATACTATGCATGAGAAGACATATACATACGCGCGCAGGAGATATTAGATCGTGAGAAGAAAAAAGAAAAAACAAGGACTCTCCAGGCACCGTTCTGCGTAGTCCAAAGATTGACGACTTACGTTGCTGGGGAAGGTGCCCACTTTGCCATTGAGGTCGCCAGTCCACCACGCGGGATCGCTCGAATCGAGGATGGTGACCACACGGCCCACCTCAAGCGAGAGCTCGCCAGATTCCTTGGCTTCGTAATCATACTCTACTCGAGCTAGGACGGGTCCTGTGATATTATTTTTGTATGGCGCAAAAACAAAAAAAAAAAGTGAGGCGGGGTCAGGGTCAGGGTCAGGTCGAGAGGTCAGGTTCACCCAGCCATCACGCCCCTTTGGCATCCCGCCTTGTGCGCTTGTTCTCGTCAAGGTTCGCTACTCCTTTTCTCCCAGAAGACTACGGCGCCCTTTTTCTGGATGGGCCTTTTGTTACCTTCATGCTTGGGTGGTGCAGGGGCACTTTCCTCTGGCGCGGCAACAGCAGGAGCAGTAGCGGGAGCAGGAGTGTCTGCTACCGGTTCTGGGTGGGAAGCACTTGTCTCAGCAGGCTGCTCATATGGGTCAACAAACTAAATGGAGGTTGGGAACATGAATCTCTTTGTCACTCTTCACGCACACTCACATCACACTAGAGACTACACCCTCGATGGAGGAAACAGGCACGTTACATTAGATGGGAACCAGCCGGCCTTGCCGTCCTTGACTCTCTCGCCAACCCACCATCCAGGGTCGGACGAGTCCGAGACGTTGATGACATCTCCGACCTCGAGGGTCAGCTCGTCTTCCTTCTCTGCGTCGTAAGGGTGATGCGCCACGTACACGGTGGTTGCTGCAGCTGCCAACGATTGCGAAATGGTCAGTTTATGATGAGATGTGTCTGTGCGACAGCAGCCAGCCAGCCTTGTCCAAGCCCTTACCCATGGGTGATGTGGTGGTTTGAAGGGAAGGTGCGTAGCAAGAGCGGCTGCAAATAAGCGGTCAGGTCTGGATGGATGCGTGATGAGGAATACGATGGGCGAAGCGACGACAGGCGGATGTATTATGAAAATGGGATAAGTGTGATGAAAGAGAGAGAGGAGTGGTGTGGTGAAGCGAACGTTTAAAAAAAGAAGTGACAGGATGGTGAGCCACGACGACACAAAAACGTGTTGGGCGAGTCGCGCTCGAGAGCCGCGTGCAATTAGAGAGAAGAAAAAAAAAGGGCGCCAGTTTTTATTTCAATCCGCATGCATCCAAAGTGCTCAAAAGTGAATGTGCATAGTACAAGATTGCAGGTGCTACTCAGCATGCAGCACGCGGAGCGTGTTCGTGTTGCCCAGCCCTCCCTTCCAGCCCTGGATCATCACCACCACGTCCCCCTTCTTCAGCAGACCCGCCTCAATGCCCTGCTGCATCCCATACCGCAGACGCGCGTCCACATCATCCTGCCAGTCCGCGCCGCGCTCAATCGTGTAGTGGAACGGGTAGCATCCACGGTGCAGATGCACCTGTCTCGCTGTCGACGCTTGTCGTGTCAAGCAAATGATCGGGCACTTGGGCCTGTACTTGCTGACCATCCGCGCTGTCGTGCCGCTCGTCGTCAGCACGATGATGGCGCCTGCTGCCTGCTCGTGCGCCGCAGAGACCGCTGACGACGCCACCGTCTCGGTGGTCTTGGTCGGTCGGGGCGTCAATTCCCGGAGCTCATTGAACAGTGGCGGGTAGCAAATGGCCGATTCTGCAAGAACACATGTCTCGTGCATGGTCCGGACTGCCTCCAGGGGGTACGAGCCCTTGGCTGTCTCGCCCGACAGCATGACACAGTCCGCTCCATCTAGAATAGCATTGGCCACGTCAGAGACTTCAGCACGCGTGGGCCGTGGATTGTACTATGCCAACATCGTAAGAAACATTTTTTCCTTTCTTTTGTTAGTGGGTGTCTTGTCATACTGCGATCATCCATTGACAAGGTCACCAGTGTCATCGTCAGTCTTACTGTCATGGACTCGAGCATCTGCGTGGCGCAAATGACGGGCTTGCCAGCAACGTTGCACTTTGCAATCATCATCTTTTGGGCCAAGAACACGGTGGAGCATGGAATCTCAATACCAAGGTCACCACGGGCCACCATAACGCCATCCGTCTCGGCCAAGATGTCGTCAAAGTTGACGACGCCCTAAAAAAAAAGAGTGACCAGACAGACGATGTGTTAATGACGAAGGACACAAGGTACAAAGTCCTGAGAAGGCTGGAAGATTGTAGTTGCGAAAACAGAAAAGAAAAGCGCAGCTACAGCAAGTAGGATGGTGGGAGAAAATGACGTCTATTGCCCAAGTAGTACGTGTTGAGCCCCCTGGATAAAGAAAAAGGCGCTAATTATCATTTTTTTTGATGGGTTTGGATCAAGTGCGAAGGAGGCGTGCGAATTTGAAAGCCATCAAAAACTGTACCTGGTGGTTCTCGATTTTCGAAATAATCTTGATGTGCTTCCCGGCATCGCCCAGGACGCGGCGAATCTCCCGAACATCCTCGCCGCAGCGGATGAACGACGCAAAGATCATGTCCACGTTCTGCTCGACTCCAAACCGCAAATCATGCTTGTCCTTGTCCGAGAGCGCGGGCAAATCAACATTGGTCCTTGGCAAGTTCACACCCTTCTTGGACGACAGCTTACCACTGTTCAGTGCAACGACCCGGAGATCAAACTCGTTCACCTCGAGGACCTTGAAGGACATGACACCATCATCAATGTAGATGATCTTTCCGGGCGTGATCACTTTGGTAATGTTCTTGTAGTCGATGTAGAGAACCTTGTCGGTACATGCCTCGGCAAACTGGTCGTCCGTGGAAAAGATCATCTCGTGCCCTGCCGCAAACGGAATGTCAGCCCCGCCAGCCATCAGTCCTGTACGGATCTCGGGACCCTTGGTGTCCAGCGCAATGGCAATCGCTCTTCCAGAGTGCTCTGCAACGCTCTTGCGGGTGTTGTCAATCACCGACTGGTGGTACTCGTACGTTCCGTGGCTAAAGTTCTAACATTGGCCCGTGTGGGGCAGATGGACGTTGACAATATAATTTCTTTGTGTGAGGGGGCGGAGTTGACTTACCCTTTCGGATAGGGCGTCGATGGTCATTTTTCAGTATCAGATACAGTAGAATAGATCATCGGCAGCTTACCATGCGCACAATGTTCATGCCCTCACGACGCAGCGCCGAGATCATCTCGACACTGTTTGTTTTGGGACCTAGAGTTGGGAATTTGCCATGTCAAAGAGTGTTGAACGCCCCAGACAGAGTGGCAGAGAGGCAGGCAAGCAAGGCATGTGAAAGAAAACACAAAGTGTCAGCGCGATCTCGACGCGTTCTTACCGATGGTGCAGATAATGGATGACTTGCGGACATGGGTGGGCTCGACATCGATGGACAGGTTGGAGAGCCATTGCAGGTTGTTTTTGATGGCTTCGTCATTGACGTTGTTGTGCATGGCGAAGGATTGCAGGAATGCAGCGCAAACAAGGAATGGAGGTCTTGAAGGAGTGTGAGGGTCAAAACAATAGTCGGGGGTCGAGGAATACAGGCAACGAAACGCAAAGAGAGGCGAGGAATAGAAAAGATGGATGACGAGAGAGAGTAGAAAGAGGAAAGAGGAAAAAGGAAAAAGCAGAGTTCGAGCGGTGTGAAGAACAGAGAAAAAGGTCCAAAGGCCCGAAACGAAAATAAGAAAAGGTGATAAGGTGGGAACAGCGCAAAGCCATTCTCGCGGGTGGACTGTGTGTTTTGCGCTGATCCATTCATGCTGGACTACGGCTGCACTCAGCAACATTGCATTGCTCAGTGTTCGCCCTTCAGACCCCCCACAACTTCCTCTTCATATCTGCATACCGTGCGTCCAAGCGCTACAATCAGATGGGCAGGGTCATCATGCAGAATGGGCATAATGCATGCAGTTTTTTTAGTTTACATTTTCGACTCTGACAAAATGGTGCTACAGGAGGAGCTTGCCCAGCGCAACCTCGGATGAGATCTTGCCCTGCGACCACACCCTCTGGCCACGAACAAACGTCTCCTTGACCACACCGTGCAGCGTGCGCCCCATGTATGGCGTAACCTTGTTCTTGAACTCGATGATCTCCTTCGTGATCACAAACGTCTCCTCAGGGTTCCACACCACAAAGTCTGCATCCGCACCCGCCTGGATCGATCCCTTGATCCCGCCCAGTCCAACCTGCTTGGCCGTGTTGAAGCTCTGCCATTTTGTCAGATCCTGGATGCTGTAGTTCAATAGTCCATGGGGGGGAGGTAGGTAGAGAATATTAGCCGCCATTACTTAAACCTTCTACAAATACAAACAGAGACAAGCACAGTCAAGCGAGGTCAGAAACTTACGTGCATCCACGACGACGGGCTTCGGTCCAGACAACAGGGATGCCAAACTGAAGACCTCCAATGCCACCCCAAGCACCCACAAAGTCGCCAGCGTCCATCAGCTTGAGCTCTACAACACAGGGCGAGTGATCCGAGACCACGTAGTCAATGGTTCCTTCCTTCAAGGCCTCCCAAAGCTTTTCCCTGTTCTCATCCTCACGAATGGGAGGGCAGCACTTGTACTCGGTCGCACCCTCAGGGACAATCTCAGAGTTGAGCGACAGATAATGAGGGCACGTCTCGACCGTCAAGCGCACACCTTCCTTTTTGGCCTGACGGATCATGGGCAGAGCATCAGCAGCGGACAAATGCACAATATGGCATCGCACCTTGGGGTACTGCTTTGCAAGCTTGATGATCGTCCTGATCGCGTTCGTCTCCAGGACCTGGGGTCGCTGGTGCAAGAAAGTGTTGTATTCCTTGGGATCCATACCATCGGGCTTGGGAATGTCGCCGCAATCCATCTCCGCGTGGAACATGAACACGGAATCCGTCTCCTGGAACTTCTCCATCGCTGCCTTGATCTCCTCCTCGTTCACACAGGGGAACTCGTCCACGCCAGACTCAATCATGAAGCACTTGAAGCCCTTGACTCCCTCCTTGACCAAAGGGAGGAGATCATCAACATTCGTGGGGATCACGCCTCCGTAGAATCCGACATCGACAAAGGTCTGACCCCTGGCGGCATCGGTCTTGATATGAAGGTTCTCCACAGTGGTGGTGGGTGGGATGGAGTTCAAGGGCATATCGATCAACGTTGTCACACCACCTAGAGCAGACGAAGCCAGTTTACATGGTTTAGCACATGAACGCAAAAGAAAGAAAAGGGAGATAAACGCGTATGTGGTGCGGTTCCGATTCAACGTGTGTGCAGCTTACCTGCGGCAGCAGCCTTGGTTGCAGTGACGAACCCCTCCCAGTGAGTCCTGCCAGGCTCATTGATATGAACCTACCATTGCACAGTCAGGTCAAGTTAGGTGAAAACGCGTTCACTCGTTACATCGCTCTCTTTGGATACACAGGACACGGAAAACTTCTGCTTACATGAGCATCGACGACACCGGGCATGACAACGTTGTCACCGGCCTCGACCACCTCGTCGTGGGGGTAGTCCTGGCGAGACTTGACAGAGTCAAGGACCTCGACGACTTTTCCGGAGGTTTTGTCGACGATGATGGTTCCTGGGGCAGCAGGGGCAGCAGGGGAGCGCAGGACTCTGTTGGAGGTAATGACAAGACGGGACATGGTGATCGTAATAGGCTGACGACAAGTGGAATGCAAAAGGAAATGGGATTCGATGCTGAATGCTAAAGACGTCGAAGACTACACAAGGAGGAGAGCAGAGAGAAGGAGAGCGAGAGAGAGAGAGGAGGAGGAATGAATGCAAGGAGGGTAAAGACGATAAAGACGAGACGAGTGAGAGAAAGAAGTGAGAGAGAGAGAGAGAGTGAGGGAAAAGAGACTGACGAGAAGACATGAAAAATTAGAAAGAAAAAAGACAAGGAGACACAGGTGGTCATTGGCTGGATCGCGCTGGTCTCCACCCGCTGGTCGCACCCGAGAACTCCCAGCGGGGAGAGATGAGGACGATGGCCTCCAGGATGTGCTGGAGCCAGCACAGGGAACAAGGTTGCGGGGAACTTTCTTTCTCTCTTATATATTTCTGTGAAAAAAGACCCGAGGGCGAACTCCGACTCGTATTGGGTGAATGCACACCTCAGCGCACAAACAGCTGGTGCATGGCTTCGAATTCAGCACTGCTCCTCAGATACACCGCCAGGTCCTTGCGTCCCGGCCTCTCCTCGCGCTCAGGGGCACCCACCAGCCCAGACATGCTCCTGGGAAAGTGCACGCGGCCAATGGGGGCATCCAGCAACGACAGCTATTTGTTAAAAAAAACAATCGCGACGCATTAGCATGCAGTACCACAGCAAAAAACAACCATTATTCTACTGCAATCGCATACCTTCTTCAGCTTCGTAGGCGCAGGCTGAGCAGAGCTCGTCGTGCGGGTCACCTTGGCCAGTCTGTCCTTGAGCTCGTCACTTCTCTTCTGGATCGTGTGAAGCGCTGCCTGCTGGGTATGGTATTGCCACTCAGGCCGTGTCTGCTGTGCCTGCCATGGGCGACGCGCGCCAACCGTTCCCGTTGTGGTCGCCTCGGTGCCAGTAGCAGCAGCAGCAGGCTTGGAGGCATAGGCGCTCGTGGTGTGCTTGCTCAGATCCACAATCTTTGGAGACGCGCACACAACTCTGGCGTCCTTGAGCAATCTCCTGGTCTCCATTGCAACAGCTCTCAGCTCGCTGTCCGCGCTCCTCACAGACTTCTTTAAAGTCTTGGTCTCCTCGCCTTGGACGTCTCCCTCAGCCTCCGATCGTCTACACAGCGGTCCAGACAACGCAGACATATCCATAGAGAGTCCCAGGTCCTGCATCGTAGATCTAGTCCTAAGCGACGCATTCTCGGACCGCAAGAACCGCAACGCAGTCTTGAGAGACTCGATCTGAATCATGAAGTCTCTGTTGGAGCCAGAGTCCGCGCCATCCAACGCCAATCCTCCAGCTGCATCCTGTTCATGAACAGAGCCGCCAGTGTTGACCCGAACATGTTGATTCAACCTATCGACAATAGGGACATTGACCCTGACCTCCAACTTCTTGATCAGGCGCCTCAGCTGCAAATTCTCATCGTCGGCAACAGAAACTTCCGCTTGAAGGTTGCTGATGAGCTCCTCATACTCACGCTCCCGATCCTTGATCCTGACGGCATTCTGATCCGAGGTTGAAGCCTGATCCGCCGCCTTTTTGAGATCCTCATTGCGCTTTTCAAGCACATCAACCTTGAGGCCGGATTCTTGAAGGGCTTGGTCCTACGGGTTCGAAAAAAAAACCTTGCCTCAGTAAAAGGAGGCCAACAAAGGACCTTCCAACCTCGGTCAAGTTTTACTTTTTTCTTTTCACACGACGTACCTTCGCTTTGGCCTCCTTGACCAGCTTCAAAACCTGGTCCTGAAGTGATTGTGCCTTCTGCTCTGCATCAACGTTCACAACAATTTCGGCCTTCATCTCCTTAGCCCTCTTGATCCAGACCTTATCAGCCTTGGTAACTGTTTAAAGCAAGCACAGAGAAAAGTTCAGGCTGGTTAGTTTCTTATAAGAGAAAATACATCCCAGATGCAGCCACTACTCACCTTTGGTGGCAATCTCTGGATCCAAGATGCCTTCGGCCAAAGAACCGATATCCTGGAGCAAGCCGCTCAACATCTTGCGGCATCCGTCCCACATGCCTGTCTCGCCAATGCCAAGGTGCGAGTCCGTAACACTGTAGATGGTCTGGTGGATCGACTCGGTCTTGACTCCCTCACGACGAGCCTGCACATACTGCGAGATCCTCGTCCTGACTTCGTGACTGAATTCTCCCAACTTTGTGCTGGCAGCGCACGCATTCTTGTACTGGGTAAAGCACTCAGGCTTGATAACCGAGGCCCGAGATGCCATTTCGTCGAGCTTGCGCAGCAGTTTTCTACACAAACAAATACAATCCTTGGTTAGTGCCTGCCATCTCAGAGTGTCCATAATACACCAAGTCTAGCATCTGGGCACCATTTGTCATTTCTTTTTTTCTTTTCCTTTCTTTTTACCTGGTAATGGCTTTGCCGGACTTTGCTTGAGTGCTGAGACTGTTGACTGTGTGCACAATCTGGTACTGGACATCATCTGTATCAACCAGTCTAACTCCGTCCTCGCTGCTCTTGAACATGGATGCCACGTCTGTCAGGTTGACAAAGATACGATCAAAGTTGAGATCCACTGCACGGATGGCGCCTGAGTAGCGGTCGACAAGATCCAACTTGGTGTTGACCAGGAACGTGTCGGCCAGATGGTCCAGCTGCGCAATGGCTCTCTGCAGATCCACAACACAGTCCGATTCTTTGAGCTCCTCCTTTCGCAAATGCTCCACCCACGTATTCAGTCGACGCTCTGTACCCACAAGGTCGTGGTAGACCTGGCCCATCTTGGCAAATACCTCGACTGGACAACCCTCCACATATGAGACGAATCGCTTGGCGAGATCGCCGAACCAGGCGAGCTTTTGACGAACTTCACAGATGGGGATGAGTTCCGAGGGTATAGTGTTCTGAGCAATCTTCTCAGCGATGCCATACTGCTGTTCCAGATGCTTGTTCATGAGCTCAGACTTGAAGGACAAACGCTTGAACAACAGCAGACATTGGATAGAGTCATTCTCGGTGCGGAAGAATCCATCGGGCAAGTAAGGCTGGACAAGCATCAAATTGTCGTTCGCCTGGAGGGCATCCAGCTTCCTGAGTTCCAGATCGATAGCCTTGGCCTGAGCCTTCATGACCGTGCATTGCAGTTGCAAGTTGAGGCTCAACATGGCCTGCGACTGACTACCGAGTCCAGGTGCAGCGGTCTCCTTCTGACGCAATTGCTCCAGATCGCTCTGCAAGTGCGCTACCAGCTCACGGAACTGAAGAATAGTGTTTTCATAGTCTCCAATATTCTCCTCCAAGGATTCGATCCTCTTGGTCAGCTCCCTGATTTGGCTGTCCTTGATGTTGATCTCCGCCTGCAGCTGCTTCTCAGTCTCGCTGTGATTCTCCTCCAGTTCGTCATTGAGTTCCTTGAGAGCCTCCAAATCATCAATGGCGCTCTGCATCTCCTCAATTTTCTCGCCCAAGGTCATGTTCTTCTCCGAGAGTTGTTCAATCATGTCCTCGGCACCAATGGCATCGTCCAGGCGCTGCTTCAGATCCTCAATCTGGTTCTCAGCAATCTCAAGACTCTCTCGGAGCTTTTCATTGTGGAGCTGAACTTCCTGCACCATGGACGCTTCCTTTTCGAGGTTTTTAAGTCTCCTGTTCATCTCTGCCTCTTGCTCACTGGTCATATCCCTCAGTCTAAAAGGTAGGGAATATCATGATTAGAGAAACTTCTCAAGTTAAATTACGTTGCGCTGCAAGATTAGCATGCTTACTTGAGCAAAGCCTCCTTGAGACGCTCGTTCTGTCTCTCAAGCTGGAGCTGGTTGACTGCGGGGTTGGACAGGTTTGCTATGAGGCCATGGTAAAAATGACATGAACAGGACGCGTGTCAGCCTTCAAACTGCAAGTGCATGTGACAAATACAAAAAGAGGGGGGCGGGGGACATATCGAACATGTTGATAGCCGTTAACACCCACGGGCACGGTGAGTGCCATTGAAAACGTACATTCGTCCTGCTGGAAAACGTTCAGGTCCACATGCATTTCCTCGACCTTCTCCTTCAACATGTTGACCTCGTGCTGCAAGTTCTCGGCTCTCTCTTCAGCCATCTCCTTGTCCAGCATCGTCACCTCCATAGAGTCGATCACATCATTGTATTTTGACTCAAAAGCCTCCTTCTCTGTAACCGCCTCCTTCAGAGTACGCTTCGAGTCCCGCAGCTCCTGTTGCATCTCTGTCAACTTGGCTGTCCATGCGTAAAATAAAATAGACAGAAAGAATGCGTTAAAAAGGATTGGGTCATCTTGGAGAACTGCATCCTGACAAAGCAGCTGATGTTACCTTGAAGCTTGGTTCGAATGTTCAAGAACTGCTCCGACTCTTCTTTGGCCTTCTCGGCTTCCTTGATTCTCTCTCTATCCTCGGTGCGCTTGGCCTCTAGAATCCTCAGCTTTATTCTCAGCTCGTCGTAGTCCTTCTGTGGCACCATCCCTTCTGCACGCTGTCCAGGACCTGAGGCAGCAGTCGCTTGAGATGCAAGAGCATTGCTCGAATTTGAGGTAGACAAAGGTGCAAACCCTTGTTGATCCTGCTGCAACTGACGTTGCGCGAGTGCTTCTTCTTGCTCCAGCTCCTGCTGAATTAAGTCCTCCTGGGCAGCCATATGGCTGCTCTCCTCTGCTGCCATGAGGGCGTCCTCCTGCTGTTGTAAAAGCGCCTGTTGCTGCTGCTGTTGCTGCTGCTGCTGTTGCTGCTGTTGCTGAAGGCGGACCGAGCTTGGCGGCGTGTTGGATTGGGAGCGCTCGGTCAGGGCAGGATCTTCATCCCGGTTTGGCTGGGGTGGGACCCTGATTCTGCGCGTTGTCACGGGCGATTCTTGGGTCGAGTCCATACCCGCTGGTCTCCGCACTGTTGGCCTCGACAGTCTCGAGGCTGCATTCGAAGCGCCCGACGCGGCGGAGGGCGAGGAGGCAGAGGCTGTGGTTCTCACGGTGGGGGGTCTTGCAGACGCAGTAGGGCGGGATCCAGCTGTCAGCGCTGACCGGCTTGAGATGGATGTAGGACGCGATGACCTGCCGACAGTCTCGGGCTGGTGGATGACATTAGAGGCAAGAGGAGAATGATCAATAAAATAAACCAACAGTGAAAGCCAGTCTGCTTGAGCTTGTCTTTACCTGCGCGCCTCCTGCAGCTCCGTCCACGACGATGCGCGCCTGCGAGGCTCTGACAAAGACACCGTGCTGGGCCCTGCACTCAAAGTAACGCCGGCCTTCGACCACGCCGCCGTTCTTGCCTTTGGGCAGGTCCAGCTCGACACCGACCCATCGGCCGGGGGCGAAGGAGGTCTGGCCCGCATAGCGGACATAGCCGAGGTTGCCGCTGACCTCGACCCTGGTGCCGAGGCTGATGTCGAGCGACTGCGTTGCCGGGTCGGCCATGGTCGTTTAGGTTAGGAAGGTGCTAGCGGCTGTTCGCTGATGCTGCTGTGGATGGAGGGTGCTGGTGTGCTGCAATGTATGCAAAGTGGAGGTATCGAGCGCTGTGGCAGGGCTACGTGGGCATGCGCTTCCTGATGAGGGATGAGGGATGAAGGATGAGGATGACAATGGGATGGGATGGTGAGCGAAGACAAGAGACAGGTGAGCAGACTATGGGTGCACGTTTGAGTGACGTTGTTGTGGATGCACAGGGGCAGAGCATGCTCATGCTCTCAACGCGTGTCTTTTTCTTCGATATAACATTTCTTTTCTTTATTGCCTGGGTCATATCAGCCTGCTGGTATGGTCTCCTGCCTATCCGCCATGCCTGCGCGTTTGCACAACATCCGCAAGCCAGGACGCGACAGCAAGCCCTAGCGGCGCTTGGCAGCATTGCACCTCTCGCCCTTGGTCCAGGCAGTAGAGTCCGCGGGCTTGATGCCCTGGGAATACCACTGGGCCGTGTAGATGTACGACTGATACAACGCCGTGGCACCGGCATTGTAAATCTTGGACTGATCCCACGCTTCAGTCACAGCACACACTCCTCCAGCCGCACAGATGTCCACCTGCTTCCATCCACCGCCCTCAGCTGGCGAGGCTCCGTTCATGTCCCACTGAAGCTGGAACTCTCGACCCTGGAACTGAACGCGGTCACCACGTACATACTTCTTGCCAGCAGCCCACGCGGGCGCAGAGCACTTGGCACCAGTCGTTGGCTGGGGACCCGACGAGGACACTGTCGTGGCCTTGGTCGGCTTGATCACAGGCACAGAGGTTGGCTTGACCACAGGGGCAGAGGTGGGCTTGACAACAGGGGCAGAGGTCGGCTTGACAACAGGGGCAGAGGAAACAGTGCGAGGGCCATCACCAGGCTGAGGGATCACACCCGAGCAGCGAGGTGTGTTGGCACCCAGAGCAGCCTTGCAGATTTGCTGAGCAGCAGACGTGGCATCCACGTTACTGGCAGCACCTGGAGCCTTGTAAAGTTCCCAGAAGAAACCACCCTTGCTTCCATATTTTTGCAAGATGGCGCTCAGCTCATTCTGGTTCAAGGGCAATTGATGCTGGGGATCGTGATCAGGGGCTGGGTAGGCAGGAATACCGATTTCGTAACCGACGTTGGCTTCCATGTTGTTCTGGCTGAACGAGTTCATGTAATAGTCAACCTGCTTGCTCAAGGGGCAGCTCTCTTTTCCATTGGGGCACTCGTTGATGGCACTCGAGACATCGTAGCTCATAACATTTACGCCACCACTGCTGGAAATGGCCTTGTAAACCTACAGGTCAAGGCAGCAAAAGAAGATAAAAAAGTCTGTCAACATCTAGTCTTTCTGGTGGCCTTTGTACGATCTGCAAAACTGCAAGAAAAAAGTTACCTCAGGGAAGAACTTGTTAACATTGTACCAAACGTTCTTGAGATTACCGCCCCACCAAAGCTGCGTCTCTGCCATGCCGCCTGTGACGGCGGCGGCAGTTGCCAGCTTCAACTTGGGTGCCAGTTTCTGGATATTGATCTGAACATCTTTCATGATCGTAGCGTACTTGTACACGGTCTGGTGAGAAAGGAATGGGCCAGTGGCCGCTCCGACCACGGTCTTGAACATGTCAGCGTGCCACATCTCCTCGTAGTCTGTGAATTTGTTACATCAGAATAAGAGTATCCACGAGAGTGGCTAGTTAGCGTGAGATATCAGCCAAAGCCCAACAGAGAAGAAGCAAGAGAGGTTTCTCACCGATATCAATGCCTGTCAGGTTGAGATCCCTGCCCAGAAGGACCAAGTCCTGGTAAGGATTGCGCTTCTGCGTCAAGTAGTAGTTGTTACCAGGCACATTGATCGTCAGATTGTGCTTGGGGTCAGTGTACTCTTGGCCTAAGCAATACACCACCGTTCATTTGAGTCGCATGTTGAAAAAAAACGATGAGCAACCTAGCAACCTCAACACAATTTGTCAAGAGTCCTCAACAAAGCAGGCGCGTTACCTGGAACGATTTCTGGGTGGTAGACGGGCTTCTCCTTTCCAGCTTGAGCACTAAGGTTGATGATGTAAGCTTGAGCCTGCTTCCAGGTCTCCGAATACTCAGGCTCAGGGAAAATGTCAAAGTCGGCCAAACCAGTGTTCTCACTCTTGGGCTCGCAGGTGTAGCACCACATGTTGGCTTCAGTACAATCACTGAGAGTGCCGAACTCTTTGATCTTGTAGTAGTTGGGAGTGGTTTCGCCGTAGCCACCGACCGAGTAGTAAGTGTAGGCGTACTGTCGACAATGTAGCAGACACAATATGAGAATTCTGGAATCAAAGGCTACAGTTCTCTACCGCTGGCATGAAAGAGACAACTTACAGGGAAGCATCCATAGTTCCAGCCTCCAGCAGACAAAAAGACCTCAACACCCGCACTCTGGAGCTTGTGGATGTTCGCCTTGAGGTCGGCAAATCCAAAATCACCACCTTTGGCGTAGTTCAAGCCAACGTGCTCAAGAGTATTCGAGTTGGGAAGATAGACCATACCAGGACGCGCAAAGGACAGGTAGAGCCGGTTGATGGGAATGGTCGCAGCGTTGTCGGCAAGGGCCTTGAGCTTGGCTTGTCCCTCATCGGGTCTAATCAGAACGTAGCCACCGACGACAGGGTCGGCCGCCTGTGTGGAGGAGCAGGCGAGGAGTGCAGCCGAAGCCACGGAAAGGATAGCAGTAGTCAGACGCATTCTTGCTTGCTTGCTTGCTTGTTTTCTCTGGGTTGCAGTGTAAGTGGAAGACGATGAAGATGGTCTGAGGAAAAAAAATGACTTGAGCGTTCTCATCCTTTTTATAAGAAAGCGATTCTCCATGCGTCAGGTCTCTTCGGCTAAACGAGCTGGACCTCATCAGAACACCCATGGTGTCGTGATTCTAAAGATGGATGAGGATCCAAGCCTATGCATGGATCCAGGTGGTGGATCGGTGAACAGAAGTTAAGCAAAAGTCTTAGCATTCAGTTGCTGACAGGCTCTGATATGGTGGGTTCGAAGACGCGATTATCAACGAGACAATGGTCGCAATGACTAGAGACCTTTGAAGCCATGTCCAGCACGTATATGGAAGGAGGCCAGTAGAGCTGTTCGTGTCGCGTCGCTTGAGAATGCCAAAAACTGACAAACGCCACACAGAGAGCCTTGGCTGACAGAAACAGCATTACGGTCCGCTCACCTAGATAGAGATACACGCTGGCACCGCAGAATGCACGTAGCCAAGCAACTTTGATCATTGAGGCACGGTCTTTGAGGGATTTTCTTCTTCCACTTGTTTCTGTCATTGTCCTCAGCGTGCGGGGTAAAGCGAAGATGAACCAATGCTTGCAAGCAATATGCTAATATGCTTTGCTGAGAGAG
Source organism: Mortierella alpina (assembly GCA_029449245.1). Taxonomy (NCBI): domain Eukaryota; kingdom Fungi; phylum Mortierellomycota; class Mortierellomycetes; order Mortierellales; family Mortierellaceae; genus Mortierella; species Mortierella alpina. The sequence goes on along the minus strand of JANATF010000001.1, from coordinate 1,098,735 downwards.
CCATGGTGTCACTCATATTTCATCAGCGAAACCAGTTAACATTGACGAGTTCCAGGACAGGGCGTCAATATGCCGAAAAGAAAAAGGTTGGTGCTCGCATTGACATAGATCACTGGCGAGAGATATGGCTATCATATCATAGATTGGACGTCTCGACCGTATGAGATTGAGAGCACCGTAATTCAGTCTTTTTATAGCAGGACCGGCGTACAGCTATAGAGGACAGAAATCCTAGTATGAATATACTACTGGCCTATGCGTCCTTTAGACTAGCGTTGCAATATCGACGAGACTCAGAGATCATTAATGAGCGGATGTAGCTCTGAACAAAAGCATCAAGTTGATAGCAAATCAAGTGAAGCAAGAGATTGTATTATTGTATTATCAACTATATGGATATCATCTCATAAATAGGTTTGTTAAAGGATGGCCGCATCCAAGATGCTGGGATGGCCGGTTTACCTGGCTCGATTACGGTGTCCCTGATGTGTTGGATGGTGGCAGCTGCGAGCTCCTGCAGGAAGTAGGCGTGAAAACAATAACGCATGAGAACAGGGTGGGTCAGAGGAAACGAGAATGAGCAGCAACATACCACCCACCATCAGGAGACGCCTTATGTGAGCGCGAGAGCGTCGCCAATGCTTTTTTTTTTGCCAAAAGTATATACATACCTTGACCGCCTGTAAGATCTCCAACATCCTGCACAGGGGGAATAAGCCAGAGCTGTGCGAGCAGATAGTGCAACTCGCAAACAACCTCATCGTATAGACGCCCTCCGACTCCAACCATAGTCGGTATACAGACAAGGTGTCCCCTGAGCATAGAGTATAAAATGAAACGAGTATAAGTGGCCAACGCAAAGAGATATCAGACAGAGTATAACGCGATTGTGAAAAGAAACGTACCCTTGACTACTATGCCTTGGACAACAACTGGCTGAGATGGTCCCAGTGTCAAAATCGTGTCGAGACACAACTTCATCTCGTTGCCCAGCTTAGCAACATCATCCCAGATTTGGCCCCTGCCATTGTTACGAGGAGTTTTTACCTCAATGTTGAGAACGGTGTAGTTTATGCCCCGCATGTTGGTGGAAACTAGATAATCTGGTTCCAGTCGCCTGTTGCTTCGTGAATCATCCAGCTTGCTGTCCCTATAATTATTAGTTGAGGTTTGGAGTCAGATCTCAAAGTCATTCACTGGGACGATATTTACCTACAACGAATATGACCACGACATGTACCAAGCAACCATGGCATGGGGGATCTCAGGAAACAGGGCGTCCAGGCAAGGAGAGATCACGTTCTTGACGTAGGTGGCCTCATTGGTACAGGAACTTTTCCACAGTTCATTGCAATTGGCATAGTTCTGAAGAACGCGCCGTAAGAGTGTGGATCCTGGAGGGTCGGCATTGAGGTCCTGCACAAATTGACGATATGAACTGGAGCTTGCGCGTCGCGCCCAGGCATGCGTCTCAAGTATGATAGGATCTGGGAGCGCCTCTATCACGGGTGGTCCGAGATGGCGCCAAATAGCCGACCACGAGGCGTCTCGCATCTCGTCAATGAGTCCTCCGACTTGATCCTCATTCTCAAAGAGGAAAATAAAGTTGATGGAGCTATTGAATATGCAAGGTTGTTGTAATCTAATCAGTCGCCATGCTTTAAATTGTACATCCATCATTCTACACGAGCATTTAGACACATACAGTGCAGCTGCTGTTGAAAGTAAACTGTGGTTGTTGGACACACAGAAATCTCGATAGCGCATGAGGCGTATGCTGATATCGTTGCCATTGGTGATCCAATGGGCTTCAATTGCCGAGTCCAGCCTGCCGGGACCTTGAAGATACTGGGGTTCTTCTTGAGTAAGATGGAAGCTTGACGCCTCGCTCGCAGGTTCTTCGACTGTATAATCGGTGATATCAGAAGGTTGAAAGTCACTTAGGTCAAGTACAATCTTAGGAATGTTCCGACATGATCGTACAGGTCTCGTTGAGCGCGGTTCGGCAGTCGGAATGGGCAACGCGGCCCGGTTTGCTGACTCGGGAGATGGGGTTCGTGATGCACAAGTAGGTGATGCAGGTCGCGACAAACTGCCAGTCGAACATCCAGAACCAATGACAATACCTTCATTATCAGAAGGCCCCCAGAGGTACGAAAGGTTAGTCTCTTGGCTGCCTGACACATCCTCTGGTGAAGCGTCACCTTGAACGCGCCTGCGCTTGTTGGCTTCCTCTTCCTCATCTTCAATGTCTCGATATAACCCCTGGCGCGTGTTCGTCTTGGCAATCTCTTTTTGTGTAGAGCAAGCGCGTTGTGCTCTCCAAAGACGAACCTTGTGCCTGGTATCATCGCTATTGTATAGTTGATGAAGCAAACGGCAGCAGTTTGCAAACGTCCACTTCCGTTTGCTAAGTATCCGAAGGCCCTCAACCAACTCTTCAAATTCATCCGGGTGCGATTCTAAAAAACATTCAGCTGTCCATGAGAGCGGCTTGTTTTTAGCGAAGAATGGGTGGAGCCCTGTCGTGTGGTCTACCCATTCCTCTTCGTCACACTGGCGATCGATGTAATCTGGCGTTATTGTCATTGTGTAGTTGGATGGTGATGATACTGCTCACACCTTCATGGGCTGGAAAGCTCAGGCACGAATGTGCAATAAGGGAACGTGTCTGAGCAGGCACACATTCCCAACTCAAAACGGTGACGTCGAATTCGACGCGTTTGAAACATAAAATAAACAAGATTCGCGAACATTGAGGGTCCCTTGCATGCATCTCTTCAACCAGATGCGCTGCCGGCATTGTTGTACGCCAGTGGGCTGGCAATGTAACGGGATGAAGCTGTACGCCAGGGGGTCTGGCTCATCCTAGTGACTCAGTCACAGGCCTGTCATCCTTGGCTGTTGTGTTCGCTCCTTCAGTCCATTTTGCTCTTGTGATGAGTTTTTCATTGCAAGAGACCGCCAGGCAGGCATGCTGCACGCCAGTGGGCTGGTATTGTCTAAGGTAAACTCGATTGCTATATTGAATATGTCTTGTCCGCCTGGGGCTGAGCAAGGGTGCGAAGGACTCTCTCTCTGGGGTCTGGATCCTTGTACTCTTTGTTCTAAAGAGATGCCGGCCAGGCATGAGCACGCTGCACGCCAGTGGGCTGGTATGCTCAAGGTAGTATCGGGGACCGTTGCACGCCAGTGGGCTGACACCCCTTTTGCTGTTAATGAATATGAACATGTTGGATATGTCTTGACCGGCTGAGCAAGGGTGCGAAGGGCCTCCTCTGGGGTCTGGATCCTTGTACTCTTTGTTCTAAAGAGATGCCGGCCAGGCATGAGCACGCTGCACGCCAGTGGGCTGGTATGCTCAAGGTAGTATCGGGGACCGTTGCTCGCCAGCGGGCCCTATTGTTATGCCATTGAATGTGTTTGATGTATATATGAATATGTCTTGACCGGCTGAGCGAGGGTGCGAAGGACCTTCTCAAGGGTCTGGATCCTTGTACTCTTTGTTCTAAAGAGATGCCGGCCAGGCATGAGCACGCTGCACGCCAGTGGGCTGGTATGCTCAAGGTAGTATCGGGAACCGTTGATCGCCAGCGGGCCCTACAGTTATGCCATTGAATGTGTTTGATGTATGAATATGTCTTGACCGGCTGAGCGAGGGTGCGAAGGACCCTCTCAAGGGTCTGGATCCTTGTACTCTTTGTTCTAAAGAGATGCCGGTCAGGCATGAGCACGCTGCACGCCAGTGGGCTGGTATGCTCAAGGTAGTATCGGGGACCGTTGCTCGCCAGCGGGCTGCGACCCCATTTTCCTATATATTTTTGTTGTTGATAGTCTCGAATCTCAAAAGGTGGATGGATGCGCTGCAAGCTTCTGTAATACAGTTCTCTGACGGTCCTTTGCCTTTTTACAACGAAAGATAGATATGACTTCGCGACAAATATCCTTTTCAACCTGCAGTTTTCTCACTATCGACAGCGAGTAATTGGTCAAGCGAGGGATGGCGTTCAACAGCACACGTAGTTCCAAGGTGCCTTATGGCGGGTACTGCCGTACAACGATACAGCACACCAGGAGAAGGCTTGCCGGACCGGCGGTCATCAAGGGCTTTGACAGAAAGGAATCAACAAAAGACTAGTGTTTCTACCCACGCGTTTACCAATACATATTTGCTCTAGTGCATCATGCAGCACAATTTCAGCACCATATCAGTCTGATCCTCAGAAGGTGCTTTTGATTGATGAACGTGGATGAACAAGCTACGACAGCCATGCCCTCTCACGGCCCTTCATTCCTTTTTTATTCCTCCACAAGATCCTTACCATCTTTCTTTGTAAACTCCAGCACCCCCTCGACCATGTCCGCTACCTGAGCTCTGAATCCCATCACCTTGTCAAGGACGCCCGTCTGGAAGTGGACGGTAGCACCAAGTTTGAGCGCAAAGTCACTAAGTACCAGACCAAACACATTCAAGTCGTGGTGGATCATCTCGGACCTAAACGATCTCATATGAAAGACAAGCGTCTTCTTTTCGCCAAGTTGGATCGATACATCACCATGAACTGGATGCCAGTACTCTCCCAGGAACTCTTCCAAGTCAAGCGTCGGAGGCCTGTCCATGCTCTTGGCAGGCAATTCCGGCTGAGCCAAGGTGGCCAGGGTCCTGTACATATTCTGTGTCTTGCTCACTGCAAGCTCCATCCACTCTTGGGTCTTTGGCAAGCCAAGCAGCTCATCTGCTATATAGTACGGCAGACAATCGGGAAGCCCAGTCACGTTGACGTTGGCAAGGTGGGCAATGACCAGGTCTCGATCTGGGAACAGAGCCAGGTTCGAGCGAAAGCCAGGATTAGATCCACCTACGGTAGACATGTTCAAAAAAAAATGTCTTTTGAGTAACGTCCTTTCATACCTCGAGTTTCAAATGCGTTGGGTGATAGGAATTCTTTTTTACCATGGCGATACACAACCTGACCCTTGTAAGAGTCCAGGATCCAACCCAGGCCATAGGCTACGACGGGCGCGAAATCGGCTGACCTGCGCGTTCCGTTGAGGGACATGAAGGATTGACCACTCAGAATCTCTTTGACACTGGATTCATTCAAGACCTGCTGCTGCTGTTGGCCATCCATTTTGCCACCGTGCAGGATAGTGCTCCCCCATCGAACCAGGTCCAGGACGTTGGAGAACATGTCTCCCGCAGGGGCATCTGCCATATGCATGTGCAGCTCCCCCATCTCGAAGCGACCTTGCTGAGCATCCTCAAACGAAGCAGCATCAAAGCGGCGGGAGTGGTTGGGGTGTGTTCGGAGTTCTGCCTGAGAGAACCCCGAGCTGTTCAGTCCAAGCGGAGCCAAGATTTTGTTCCTGACGAGATGCTCGTAAGACATACCCGAGACGCGGGCGGCCGCTTCAGCAGCGACGGTGTACATCACATTGTTGTACATGCACTTGGAACGCAGCTTGGTGTCCATCTCAACGTGTCTCAGGCGATGTATGAGATCCCGTCTCGCGGTACGGTTTTGAAACCAAGCGAGGTCAAGCTCGGGAAGACCCTGAAGTAATCACAGGTGGGGGATGGAGAATGCCATGTAGACCAAGAAGAAGGAGTTAGGCGTTAAATGATCTCCGTACAAGCGGCTGGATACAACGTACCCTCTTTATCATACTGCTGTGCGGGTCAGATCTTGTAGTCGTACCGTGCGATGAGAGAGCATGTCAACAAGGGTCAACTGAGAGGTCAGCCCGGGGTCCTTGACTTGAAACTCAGGCAGGTACTTGTTGACTGCAGTCTGATCCCAGTCCAAAAGTCCCTCGGCTACGAGTTCTCCGATGGCAGCGGCGGTGAATGCCTTTGTAAGCGAGGCAATCGGTGCTAAAGTCTGGGTTTGTGTTTTGGAAACAGCAAACGACACAATAGTCAGCACTGAAATGCACATATGAAGTGAATCGTAAGGTCACGTAGTCTACGTCTATGTATACCTCAGCGGTGAACGGATCCTGCAGATTGCGCTTCCCAAAGCCCTCAGCGAATACAAGATCACCCTTGTAGAGGACAGCAACGCTCATACCGACAATGCCGCATTCTACGCGAGCTTTTTCAAGCACATCGTGAAACTGAGAGGTGTTCATTTGTGGTGATAACTATGGTATTTTTCGTGGAGACAAGGTGTTTTTGTGAGAACAAGCAGGAGGAGAACCATTGCTATTTTATACGCTGCTATGCTGCTTGGTAGACACTGACCGCCACCAATATCCAAAGTTGTTCTATGCAAGTCAACCGACAAACAAGGGCTCTTGCATCAAAAAGCGGCGCGTAGTGTGACGATACCTCTGATCAAAAGTCCATGTCGAAAACATTTTTTTTTGTTGATGCGTTGTAGTAGACCATATGGTGCCAGTTGACTAAAGGTGCGCGATCATTCATGCCGCAGCAAATCGTCAGATCGCATAACAATCTCTAAACTTGGCCGCTTTAAGCGATACTCCTTCAAAGCAGCCTCGATGCTGGCTCCGAGTGCAATCTCGACCTTTGTCAAGGTCTGCATCTTGTCAAGTCCTGTTACCATACCCTCTCCAGTCAACGTATCCGTCTGGCATCCCTCCAGAACCAGCCTTTTCAGTTTATCCAGTTTCTCTCCGATATGCTGCATCGTTGTATCAGTCACGATACAGCGTCCCATTAATGTCAGTGTTGTCAGTCCTGGAGCAAGGACAAGCTTGTCCAGATGATCTGCTTGAGGTGGAGAATACGGATACAGCACTAAGCAGAGCTCGGTCAACCTCGGGCAAAACTTCAAGGACTCGAGATCGAACCAGACGGCAAGTTCGCCCTGAAGACTCAGCACAGAGAGGCGTTGCAGGGGCCACGTCCAACCAAAAGGGATGGGTGACGGAACAGGAGACAGTTTCAACGCGATGCCCTTGACGTCCTCGAGCGAATCCCGGAACGCGTACAGACAGTCGTCCAGCACCTGTTTGATTGTCTCTGTACGAGGCGAGGACAAATGGAGGATCCTGAGCTGCTGCAATGACTGAGGATCAAAGTTGTAGCGGTCCACAGCCCAAGAGAATGCCGTTGAAGTCTGAACGCCTAACTGTAGAGTTGATAGTCTGGCGCACTGCTGTATCAAGCCGAGAGTTTGATCCTTGACAGGGAGGTCATTCTGAACTAGAGTGGACACGCTCGTGGCCATCGCAGGTGACGGCAATGATATCGCGTCTGCGGCTTCAATCGCAGCCGCATACACCGCAGTCGGTCCAGACCCAGCACCAAAATCGAGGTCGAACAACAGTTGCTCCAGGCCATGCGCGTTTTGGAGTTCGAACGAGTTGAGATCCCTGGTTGCCTCCCTATACCTCGACAGATCAATCACCTTTGGATACTTGATCGTCTTCAAGATACGATGTAATCGAGGTTTCTGAAGTGCTCTGACATCATTCGGTCCCGCAATCTTGAACTCTCGAATCGTGCCAAAAAGCCTGGTATGCTCTTGCAAAAACTCGATGGCGGGATCCAGATCGTAGTCCCAGCTGACGCCATAGAGCTCTAAACGTTCCAAGCTGGAAAGCTTTGGGCCGACGGACAGGAAAGCTTGTAGCCTTTGGATGGGCAATGATAAGGTTCGAACGAGTTCTGGTCGATGCTGCAGCATGGTCCGTTCGATTTCGTTGCGGGTAAACATAGTGATTGTCATGGTTGTCGAGTGTCCTTGAGAGGATGAAGGCTTTGCCTGGGAGTTCGTGTCGTTTGGGAAAGGATCCTGAGCTGGAACGACATGACTTTGGAGGTTGGGAAAGAGGATCGGGAAGGTGCGTGAGAGACTCACGCACAGAAGATAGTGGCGATAGGCGGAGAGATAGTCCACCAAGGGTGTCATGAGAGAGCGGTGGTCAGCCTCAAAGGTAGAGCTGACTCGAGGGATGTTTCTCCAAAGCCTATCGTGAGAGATGCCCGCTGGGTCAGGATTCTTATCCGGCGCTTGTTGATTCTGCTGCCTGCACGGCGCTTTGGTCTCTTGAAATGCTGAGCAACAGTTCATGAGAAGATAGAGCAGCGAGGCATGTCGTCGAGTCCGCTCCTGGGAAGAGCAGGCTAGATTCGACTCGAGGAGATCGAATGGACTTGCGTAAAGGAAAGGAAGGGCGACCCTGAAGAACGTTCTCGAGACCAAAAGGAGCGAGTGAAGGGTCGGGAGTTCTTGAGCGAGGCACTCAAAGATGCCCTGCAGGCATTCTTCGGGCAGCAGACGGCCACATCCTGGCGGAAGGGGAGGCCTGTCCTCAGAAGAAGGCGGCAGAGTGGAGCGGGGTGGAGCGCATGGTTGCCGTGAGTTGTCTGAGGCCAGCAAGGACATGCAGAACAACAGGTGCAAGAGAAGGGAGTGGTGTGGAAGAGAGAACGAATCAGGGAAGCGGGGCTAATTTGTGTCCATCACGCAGTCCATACAGCATCCATCTGTCCTAAGCCTGATTTTTTGCCGCAGTCAGATTTTTCAGGAGGGGAGCGAGGCCATGGCCGGCCATGCTGGGGGGAAGGAATGGGGGTGGACTGCGGCACTGTCGTGGCCTCGCAGGCTGGTGGGTCCGATCCAGATCGCTTTGTTTGTGAGAGCTGCAGGACAGGGCTGGGCTGGGCAGGACTGGCAGGTCGAACGGAGGAAAAAAAAGAGGGAGATCTCTTGTTGTCGAGCGACAAGTATAATTAAACAGCCTGCACTGCGATTGGTTGGGCGGGGTCAACAGGACTTGCAGGCGAAGGGGCCTGCTCGCCTCTGGCGTGCCTTTTAAACTCACGCGGCAAGCGGGTGGCAAGTGGCCTTGACGGGCCTCAGGAACGAGAGTGTGCCTGGAGCCTGTTTCTGTTTCATCGGGCGTGCCTGAGTGCGCGGTGTCCTCACACATACCAGCCCTCGACACCCCTGCTCGCTCGGTACTCGGTACTCGCTGTATAAATATATCATCCTGCTTACTTTACTTGGACCGTACATCGGGAGCTGTTACATACATCTCATACATCTCATACATCTCATACATCCCATACATCTCTCTCTCTGCGTTTTTAAATACCGTTGACCTGTTGACGGTGCACCGTTCTTCCTTTCTCGCTTTTACGCTTTACTATTTTCCTCCTTTCTTCCGTTCTTCCTTGCCGACCATCTGTCCTTCGCAGCAGGTGCTCGTTCTCCCATCTCCCATCTCCCATCACTCTCGTTTCTCGCCTCTCCTCTCTTGTCTCTCGTCTCTCTTCTCTCCTCTTGCTCCGCGTGCCTCGTTCCTCTTTTCCTCGGTATTGGCCCGCTATCGACCATCGCCATCACCACGCATCATCTCGCTGTGCAGCCTTATGACACTCTGCCTTTGTCTTCACCTGTAGCCACCCGCGTCCCTTTCTCTCTCATCTGATTCGGTTCTCACCCCCATCAAAGCGCTGTCTCCCGAGTCTTTGCCGCCACTTCACCAGGAATACATCCCCCCCAAAAAAGCAGCATATTGGCATACCCAAACTCAGCGAGCAGCATCATCTACACCGTCTCTGGCCAGCATCCCTGGATCCACCTCGCGCCTGTGGTACCCTGACCTGTACATGCCTCCTCCACATCAAAGTCCCACAGCAGCACCAGACTGGTCAAGGTCGGTCTGGTACCTGGCCTCGAAGCTGATCAGGACGGCATCCTCACGCGTGGCCGTCTGTACGGTCATCGCCGTGATCGCTCTCCTCTCCTTCATCTCGGTCCTCTTCACAGGTTCAACGTCCAACGACATCTATTACCCAGGTATGCGTGGATTTACCCCACTGCTCAGTTATGCTCATCATCTTCACGCTACGAGCGTGCTCATCAAATATGTACCATTTCCATGGAAACAATTCATGCACCCTCCCGCCTGCTCATCTTTCGCACGCTGGACGTTGTACTCACTCGCATATTCTTCTATTCCCCGTAACCCACACTCTCTGTACCACTCTCGGCGTTTGATCTATACCCCCGATCCATGTAGATATTCTGCCTTCCTCAAGCGATGACCAGGCATACAACCCCGATCCGCTCGCCCTGCTGGAACAGAGGCGGCCGATGAGGCACAGCTATCAGGAGCTCTATCGCCTGCCCTCAAAGTTCATGCTCAATGAGGATGGTACCGCCCCAGTCACCGTTATTATTCACTTCCAGGACTCTGAAGATACCCTCTCCAGACAGATCCGCGCGCTCATGGGCCAGACGGATCAGCCTCAGCTCATTTGGGTGGCCGTTGCGGAGGATCAGGACTTTACTGCTGTTCAGGAGGCCATTTCATCCTTCACCGGATCAAATCTACCACCAGCAGATCTGTCAACAGAGGAGGGAGAGGAAGAAGAAAGCGAACGTGCCGGGCAGGAGGACAAACAAAGTCAACGCATCAAGATGCGCATCGTTGCAAAGACAGATCCCTGGTGGAGCATCGCGCGACAGGCTTCCTCAGAGTTCTTTCTCCTGCTGGACGACGGCGTCATTCCTGGAAGCAGCTATTTAGGAACGTTGCTCCGCTTAGCACACACGCCTGAATACTCGCGTGCGTTGCTAGGAAGCCACGGTGCAGTACTCTTGACCCTGCCAGAGGACATGCTCGATAGCGATCTCGACATCAAATGCCTACCAGAAGCGGACGCTAGAGGACAAGTCAGGGCGACAGAAGCAGTGGATGTGTTGACGGATATTTGGTTCGGCAGGACCGAGACCTTGGAGCTGATGAGTCTCGAACCGTGGGCTTCCAGTGGAAAGGCGCCTCTTAGCATCTATCTAAGCACAGTTCTTCGTTACTATGGTGCCATTCAGTCCATTGTTGTCGCTAACGATCCTCGGAACCATGCCACCTGGGGTGACGTCAGGAAAAAGGACCAGGCGGGCCCCTTCTGCTCAGAGATCCGGAAACTGTACAAGGAGAGCGCGACGTGGCAGTCCTGGATCGAACGAGGTCGGGCATTAGTGTCCCAGCATGAGAGTCTGGCTAGCGTGGTGGTGTTCTTGTCGAGCTTGGACGAGGCCATCTTGCTCAAGGACCTTATCTGCCGCTGGAGTCTTTCACCAGACATTTCCATCCACGTTGCCGTTCCAGGATCAGCTCGAGGATTGGGCCGCAAGGACTTTGCACGGCTCTTGCCCTCCGAAGGCTGCCACGTGGGCGTCTATGACCTTCGTCTGTCATATGCCTCGCTTAATCCTAATGCTCTGGACTCGGCGAGAATGGCCGCTGAGGTCTCTGTCAATGCGTTCCACCTCATCAACTCTCTCCGTCCAAAAGTCGTGTTCTATCTTCAAGAGCCTGACTCTGAGTTTTCAGAGGGACTGGACATTGCTCAAGCGCGTTCCAGAGTGGCGACTATCGCTCTCAAGCCAGAAGACATTGAGCATGTGCGCTGGTTGCCCGATCTCCCTATCCAGGCCCTAGAGAGTAGGTTTTCAAACTCGGGAGGATGTACTTTGGTTTCTCATCTCCTTTTGACGACCGACGACTAATGGCTGGTTTTTTTGCACTGTACTGCTCTAGATTGGAATACGCCGCAGGTCAAGCTTATCGTCATCACGAACAACCGGCCAGGATCCTGCATCCGTCTGCTGCGGTCATTATCTCACGCACACTACTTGAACGACAAGGTCTCGCTCACGCTCAACATGGACGCCGAGGCCGACCGAGTCACTCTCAAAATGGCAGGTTCGTTCCAGTGGGAGTTTGGCGAAAAGTTTATGCGGCACCGTGTTCGTCGAGGTGGTCTCATGTTGGCAGTGGTCGAGGCCTGGTATCCGCAAGGAGACGATGAATATGCTGTTTTGCTGGAGGACGATGTCGAAGTCTCGCCTTTGTTCTATACCTGGATCAAGTACAACATTCTCAAGTACCGTTACTCGCCCGACAATTCGCTCTACCATCGCATGTTTGGAATCAGTATGTACTCGCAAAAGTTTGTGGAGACGCACCTGGCAGGAAGAGCGCCGTTCAATCCTGAGGATATCTTTATTGAAACACCCGAGTATGAGCTCCGGACACCATTCTTGCTGCAACTCCCCTGCAGCTGGGGAGCAGTCTATTTTCCCGAGCATTGGAGAGAGTTCCACGAGTATGTGGCGGACCGATTGCTGGACATTGAATGGAACAAGTCCAGCTTGCAATCTGTCCAAATTCCCAACTCTCGGACGAACCGATGGTCCAACTCTTGGAAGAAGCTGTTTATCGAGATGATCTACATGCGCGGCTACGTGATGCTCTATCCCAACTTTTTCAACTTTACTTCGTTCTCGACCAACCATCTGGAATGGGGCACGCACACCAAGCAGCAAAGAAACAGTGCAGGCACGTTCTTGGTCCCACTCATGACGGACAGCGAGAGATTGCTGGACGATCTACCAAACCGTCGACTTCCCGACTGGGATTCGCTACCGGTGCTCGACCTGTGGGCCAACCTGGCCACGAGCGCTGAATTGATCAAGCGAGGCAGGGCCTTGCAGGAAAAGCTCAACCCCTGTTTGGAGAGAAACAGCAAGAACGAGGTCGTCTGGGAGGGCCAAGAGAGAGATCTCAAGTGCGCCAAAACTAAGCCCTACTACTCGACACACACAACACCCTTGCCAAAAGCCACAGCACCACCAGCGATCGCCAGCATCAGTATCTCACCCATCTCACCGGATGCAGTCAGTCCGTCTGCCAGCGCTGCTGCTTATGAAGACGCGGAATCCGCCCCAACGCCTACGGCAGCACCCTCACCGGACAATGATGACGAAGAGGATGCTGAAGCGGATGATGCTCCAGCACCCAGCCGCCGTAAACCATCGTTGCCCTTACCTACCTAATCCTGAATGGGATCCTTCTCTATGATATTCAAACTCACCCAGTAGACAGAACAGCCTCCTCTTTCCCTCCTTTTTGCCTGCCATAACAAAAAAAACTCCACTTGTAAAGTATAGCGCAAACTGATGATAATAAAAATGCACTCATTTATCGATGATCCACGTCTTGATTCTCGTTCCTTGGCAACACGATATGCAGTTTTGCATAGCACACAAACCAAAAAAAAAAAAAAAAAGCACTGGCCCACTGTACCTGAGATACCTGGCACTTGCATATGGGCCATAGCAGCCATATAACGCCTCTCATTGGCCGATCAGAGCCGGATCTTAGAGATGCTCGTCGAATAGTGCCGAAGTGCTTATAATGGGATACTGTTGGTGCGGTGGGCTTGTCCAGAGCGAGCTCGATCGCCCAAGCTGCTTGAATCGCAATTATAACAAGTTTCAAGAATCGGCAAGATTCCCGTCTCCATCACAAAGGGCTCTGACTTTGCGTAACAGGTCGAGTCCGCAACTCAGATGGTGAATATGAGTAAACCAAGAAAAGAATACCTGGCGTGATGCAGCACGCTCCCAGGGCTCGAGAAAAGTCGACGGAATGATCAGGCGCCAAAAAAAAAAGTGCAATAGCAAAGTCACCCTCCAGAGCTGAGGCCATATGCTTGAAGAGAACCGTGTGAGCCGAGATGTTTCTATATAACTATAAGATGGACTCCCCAGCGGTGCCAGGTACTCATTGCGATCTGCTAGGACTCTGTGGTGCGCTCCATGGTGTTTCTGCAGCATTATATGGTTTTGCACAGCACACAAACCTAATGTTTTAACGGTACCATTTTCGTGTGTACGACCTTGGACTCGCGGAGTTTTTTTTGGCGCCCAATCACTCCGTCGACTTTTCTCGAGCCCTGGGAGTGTGCTGCATCAAGCCAGGTATTCTATTCTTGGTTTACTCATCTTCACGATCTGAGTTGCGGACTCGACCGGCTCGGCAAAGCCAAGGCCCTTTGCAATGGAGACGAGAATCTTGCCGATTCTTGAAACTGGTTATAATTTCAATTCAAGCAGCTCGGATGATCGAGCTCGCTCTGGACAAGCCCACCGCACCAACAGTATCCCATTATAAGCACTTCGGCACTAGTCGACGAGCATCTCTAAGATCCGGCTCTGATCGGCCAATGAGAGGCGTCATATGGCTGCTATGGCCCATATGCAAGTACCTGGGATCTCAGGCACAGTGGGCCAGTGCTGTTTTTAGGTTTGTGTTCTGAGCAAACCTACATATAATGCTACAGTAACATCATGGAGCATAGCGGGCGAGTCCACTCTATAGTTATATAGATTCATCTCGGCTCCCAGGGGTCTAATTATGCATATGGCCTCAGGTTTGGAGGGTGACATTGCTAATGCAATTTTTGGAGCCTGATCATTCCGTCGACTTTTCTCGAGCCCTGGGAGTGTGCTGCATCAAGCCAGGTATTCTTTTCTTGGTTTACTCATCTTCACCATCTGAGTTGCGGAATCGACCTGTTACGCAAAGCCAAGGCCCTTTGCAATGGAGACGAGAATCTTGCCGATTCTTGAAATTAGTTATAATTGCAATTCAAGCAGCTCGGACGATCGAGCTCGCTCTGTACAAGCCCACCGCACCAACAGTATCCCATTATAAGCACTTCGGCACTATTCGACTAGCATCTCTAAGATCCGGCTCTGATCGGCCAATGAGAGGCTTTATATGGCAGCTATGGCCCATATGCAAGTGCCTGGGATCTCAGGCACAGTGAGCCAGTGCTGTTTTTAGGTTTGTGTGCTGTGCAAAACTACATATAATGCTTCACTAACACCCTGAAGCGCACCATAGAGTTGTGGCGGATCGCATTGAGTGCCTGGCACCGCTGGCGAGTCCACTCTATAGCTATATAGATCCATCTAGGCTCCCAGGGCTCACTTTATGCGTATGGCCTCAGGTTTGGAATGTGACATTGCTAATGCATTTTTTGGCGCCTGATCATTCCATCGACTTTTCTCGAGCCCTGGGAGTGTGCTGCATCACGCCAGGTATTCTTTTCTTGGTTTACTCACCTTCACCATCTGTGTTGCGGAATCGATCCGTTCTGCAAAGCCAGGGCCTTTTGCGATGGAGACGGGAATCTTGCTGATTCTTGAAACTGGTTATAATTGCGATTCATGAAGCTCGGACGATCGAGCCCGCTCTGGACAAGCCCACCGTACCTACAGTATCGTATTATAAGCGCCTCGGCGCTAGTCGACAAGCATCTCTAAGATCCAGCTCTGATCGGCCAATGAGAGGCGTCATATGGCTGCGATGGCCCATATGCAAGTGCCTGGTATCTCAGGCACAGTGGGCCAGTGCTTTTTTTAGGTTTGTGTACTGTGCAAACCTACATATAATGCTGCAGAAACACCATGGAGCACACCATAGAGTTGTGGCGGATCGCTATGAGTTCCTCGCACCGCTGGCGAGGCCACCCTACAGTTATATATATTCATCTCGGCTCCCAGGGCTCTCTTTAAGCATATGGCCTTAGCTTCGGAGGGTGACAGTGCTAATGCATTTTTTGGTGCCTGATCATTCCATCGACTTTTCTCGAGCCCTGGGAGCGTGCTGCATCACGCCAGGTATTCTTTTCTTGGTTTACTCATCTTCACCATCTGAGTTGCGGAATCGGCCTGCTCGGTAAAGCCAAGGCCCTTTGCGATGGAGACGGGAATCTTGCCGATTCTTGAAACTTGTTATAATTGCGATTCAAGCAGCTTGGGCGATCGAGCTCGCTCTGTACAAGCCCACCGCATCAACAGTATCCCATTATAAGCACTTCGGCGCTAGTCGACAAGCATCTCTAAGATCCAGCTCTGATCGGCCAATGAGAGGCGTTATATGGCTGCTATGGCCCATATGCAAGTGCCTGGTATCTCAGGCACAGTGGGCCAGTGCTTTTTTTAAGTTTGTGTTCTGTGCAAAACCACATATAATGCTGCAGAAACACCATGGAGCACACCATAGAGTTGTGGCGGATCGCTATGAGTTCCTAGCACCGCTGGCGAGTCCACCCTACAGCTATATAGATCCATCTCGGCTCCCAGGGCTCTCTTTAAGCATATGGCCTTAGCTTCGGAGGGTGACAATGCTAATGCATTTTTTGGTGCCTGATCATTCCATCGACTTTTCTCGAGCCCTGGGAGCGTGCTGCATCACGCCAGGTATTCTTTTCTTGGTTTACTCATCTTCACCATCTGAGTTGCGGAATCGGCCTGCTCGGTAAAGCCAAGGCCCTTCGCGATGGAGACGGGAATCTTGCCGATTCTTGAAACTGGTTATAATTGCGATTCAAGCAGCTCGGACGATCGAGCTCGCTCTGGACAAGCCCTCCGTACCGACAGTATCGCATTATAAGCGCTTCGGCACTAGTCGATCAGCATGTCGAAGTTCCGGCCCTGACGGCCAATGAGAGGCGGATGAGGGTGGCCATTTGGGTGATATGTCCCTAGTGCAAGGATCTTACTGGATGTGTGCACTTGATACAGGCCGCAATTGTAGTGCACTAATGACCTAGGTTGCTGCAGAAACGAAGAAGACTGGACCTTTCTGACCAATGGCCACCACGTTTGTTCTCTATGCTGACGGCTATAGACGAAGAATTAGGCTGTACTGTGGAACTGTGGAGAGTTGTCCTTACCTTCCGTGGCGGGGATTGTATCAGCAATTGAATCCAGCTGGATAAGATCAAGATCAGAACTGGTCAAATAGATCGCAGCAAGCGGAAGCTGTTAATAAAAGTACGACAGGGGATGGGTAACGGTTTGTATAGCAAGTACCAGGTTAGCTTCTGTGTTGCATTCCAACTGCTTAGAGCACTGTACTACGCCGTGGTCTTGGAATGGAACAAATACAATGCGCATTCGCGTGTGTGTCTGTCCGAGGGCCACAAATGCCACTAATGATCCTTCAGTCCATAGACGCAGCTCCGTTCCAGCCTTGGCTGAAGCGTGTCGAGGTGCAACTTGACGGTGGAGCCCTCTCAGGCACATTCTTGCACGTGATTTTCCTTCGATTCGATCAGCAGTCCGGGTTTGTCTGTATTTGTGTCAGCGGTAAACAACGGCATGGACTCTACGTCTCTCTCTCACCTTCACTCCCTTCCACCCGGCTTACCCTCCATCTCTGTGACAGGAACAAGGAAGCCAACCTCCTCTTCATCCTCATCCTCATCGCACAGAAGACTGGAATCAACCATCTAGCCACCCTACCCTTCATCATCATCCATAGACACTCCGTCGCCCTTCCAACCACCACTTTGTACCAGCCATGAACATGAACCCTATGCCACAACAGCCCACCCAGCCCGGCGGGGCCTCGCCCGACCAGGTGGCTCTCTTCAACTCTGTCTTCAGAGAGAACTGCCCCTTCAAGTTTGTCTTTGGCGGTGTTACCGGTAAGCGCAACACCTGTTCGAGAACCCTTGTACTTTGCACGGACCGGGGGAGACTAGTACAGTTGCAAGCCAAAGATCTTGATCGAACTGGCCACCACTGCAAGGACAAAAGCCATCTTTTCAACTCTATGGAGCTTTCGGGATTAGCCACGTCTTGTTGTTCCAGACAGAGGAACTTTCATATCTCTCCTGGAGGTTGACGTTAAAAGCCTTGTTGATCCTTTTGCTAACCACTCTTGGTCTCTAGGATTCGCACTTGGAGGAGTGTTCGGAGTTGTCATGTCGTCCTTTGAGTTTGCAGGACCACAGCTGACGCCAGCATTGCAGGAACTCTCGACCAAGGAGCAGATGAAGATCATGCTCAAAGATATGGGAAACAGATCATACTCGTCCGCAAAGAACTTTGCTGTCGTGGCTGCCATCTTCTCGTCCAGCGAATGTTTTATCGAGGGCGTAAGTGCACTTTCTTTTTTTACCAAGTTTTCTCTATCCACCGTTTGCTGCCTCAAGACTCGGATTTTAAGGCGGGACCAGAGGTTTATTAACATTCTCTGTTAATTCTTTATTGTCTTGGCCATTTTTTTGTGATCTATGTCATTAGTACCGTGCCAAGAATGATATCTACAACGGAGCAGCAGCCGGATGTTTTACAGGAGGCGTGCTTGCTGCCAAGGGAGGCGTCAAGGCCTCAGCCTTTGGATGTGCAGGATTCGCTGCCTTCTCGACGGCCATCGATTACTGGATGAGGCACTCGGAATAAGAAACCCTCATCCTTACGACGAGGACATTGTCAGGACAGACACACCAAGGACTATCGACGGAAAAGCACCTTTCTATTGCATTTGGTCAATCCTCTCATCATTTTCTACCGCCTCAACAACAACAGCAACAACAACAGCGACAACAACTACAACAACAACAACTACAGCCATTCATTCATATTCTTCACCCATTTATTTACAAGTGTACTTTTATTCCTCAAGCTGCAAAACCACAACTATAGACCGGACAAAACAGTTATCCCTGGTGAAATATACAATGCACGCGACCCTTTCTTTCATGGTTTAAAGGTGCGCCATGTTGCGGACTATGACTGCGCGCTTGTGCGAAAATGTGTCGATGGAGTACCTGCCGTGGTAGTTGCCGGTGCCAGAGTGTCCAACACCGCCAAAAGGCAGGGCGTGGTCTATAAAAATGATGATAAGGCCAAAATGTTCCAATATCAGTACAATCGGCCAGTTTTTGCGAGCCAAACATGGGGATGAAAACACTTACGTCCAAAGTGAGCGGCCACGTCGTTCACATTAACAGCACCCGAGCGAGTCTCTCGAAGGACTGTTCATTGTTGGGAAAAAATCGGTCGTTAGTATATAACATCTACAGAAGAAGTATGGCCATTCCGACTAGCCGACTTTTTTTTTTTTTTTTTTTTTCAAGTGCTCTTACCTCTTTCGACTTCAGCCTTATCGTTCGTAAAGATATTCATGTTCAAGGAGTGTTCCTGCGTGTTGATGATCCTGATCGCTTCATCCAGATCCTCGCACGCGACAATGGGCAGAATGGGTCCAAAGATCTCGTGCTTCATAATCTCATCGTTGAGCGACACGTTCGTGACGATGGTGGGCTCAATGTACAGGTGGTCGGCATCATACTTGCCTCCGTACACGATCTTGTTCTCGCCCTCCACAGCCTTCAACACCTTCACCAGCCTCTCGTGCTGTCTCTTGCTGACCACCTTGCCGTAGTTCTTGGCTTCCTTGGGGTTAGCACCATACAGATGCTGCCAAGTACCAATCACGTTCTTGATGAGCTCTTCCTGAAGGTGCTTGGGGCAGAGGACATAATCAACCGTCAAGCAGATCTGTCCACAATTCATGGCTTTCCAGCCGGCGATGGTCTGGGCTGCCTTGGCGAGATCGGATTTCGCTGACACGATGACGGGGCACTTGCCGCCCAACTCCAACGTCACGGGCGTGAGATTCTTGGCAGCGGCCATCATGACGATACGACCAACCTCCGTTCCACCGGTGTAGAAGATGTGGTCGAAGCGCTCCTTGAGCAAGACAGTAGTTTCCTCGGCACCGCCGTTGATCACGGCCACCACCTGGGGGTCCATGTACTGTTTGAGGAGTCGGGTCAAAACGGTGGCCGAGGTCTGGGACACCTCTGAAGGTTTAATCACGCACGTGTTACCGGCAGCAATGGCTCCTGCCAAGGGCTCAAGGACCAACATGATGGCTACAGAATAAGAGAAAAAATGAGATGGGCGGGGACTTGATATCAGACTAAAATCCATGCGCGCATGATTGTTCATGCCATCTTCTCTTATTGCTTTGACCTCCGACGCCTTTTTTTTTTTTTATGTCCACTTTAGTGTACGATGCACTTACGAAAGTTCCAAGCGCCGATGATCAGGACAGACCCACTATATTACACAACACCACCAACAAGGGAAAAAAAAATCGCATGAAAAGTGATTAGCATACGCATCCATCTCCATATATATATTAATGTGATGCGTTTGTGTATGGACTTACAGAGGCGACAAGCGGACATAGCAATCATCATTCTCGGCAAGAGCGGCCGCTTTCTGGTTCTGGGTCAGAGTTTCAAGGTGTTCGATGAACTCTTTGCAGACCTTGATGCATGTAGGGATTTCGAAATCGCTGGGGCGCTTCAGGTCCGAGTAGATGGCGTTGATGAGCTCCTCAGAGTTCTCAGAGACCATACGCTGCAACGCGCGCACTAGATATGTATATATTTGTCAAGACCAGGAAACAACTGACTTGTCAACGATTTGTAACAACTGGGGTCGAAAGGCGACTATATCACACAAAATCGCGTGGGTCTTACACTGCTCCTTGCGGAACTCCAGGGACTGTGTGCGATGAGTGAGGAAAGACGCACGGGAATTGGCGACAATCTAAAAAGGCATAACAGAGAAAGTCAGGATCAAGACCGTCGTTAAACGATAACTTTGGGCTTTTGAAATACAAAAAGTCTCGCGAGGGTGTCAAATCTGATAACAGAGTTGCTTCCAACATAGACGGAGGGGGGGGGGGGGAGGGATATACCTTAGGGATCGCCTGGACGGGAGTGTATTCGATAGTCATTTTTGGTGAGTGATATGCGGTCAAGGTTTGGGACTTGGGTAGGAGAGGACGTGAATGTGGAGAGGTGTGAAAAAAAAAGCGTGAGAACGCCGTTCCTTTTTATACAATTTTCTTTTTCGTTCACCCAGGTAACTTAAATGCTCTTCACTTCAGCCGGATTCCTGCATTTTCGGGTGGAGTCCCCAAGCCTGTGCCGTTTAACTGGTCTGAACTGCACTAGCAACTAGCCGTCAAGCCGCTTAGGATAGCTATTCTTTCACAAAGCTGTACGGTGTACAGTATGCATGCCCGACGGTCCATGCTGAATAGCCTGAGCCCTCGCTCATGCCTACACGGTAAACTCCACGTCCAAGATTTTTCAGTCTCCGTTCTGAACATGAAATGGTAAGCGCCATCACGTAAAACACTGCGATGTGGCAAAGCGTGCAAGAGCAGATGTTATGCGTACAGTGCACCTTCTCCGTCCCAATCTACTAGACTGCCAGGGATGCGTTCATAATCTTGCAACGTATTGTCGATCCTGCCAACAAGAGAGAGACAGCGATAGAGAGAGAGAGGTACGACGCTCTCTACTTTTTCAATCGCCGGACTCGCAAAAATACGTTCCCGTTCAACCGATCACTTTTCCTTCTTTTGATCGTCTCGATTGAATGCAAACACCCCAACCATTAATCCACACATGTGTACAAATATCCCTTGAATGTGCATAACCTTCACTATTGACAAGATCATTCCAAGAAACGATGGATGGCAGACATATTGTGGAGAACAGGTGCACAAGGAAACAAAACTCACGGCGGTCACTCATGCTATTCGCTGCTGGATTCAACGTAATTTTTAAGAGACCCAACTACGAAGCACTTGGCCGCTGCGCCCAAATGCTTCCTGTTCCTCATTCTCAAGATACTGGCCCCACTCTTCCAACCCCATCTTCTGATCATAAGCCCTCAATCCTCCAACGACATTACGGCTCATGACTCCCTCGCACTGTGGGCCACAACACCGCGACTCCCTGCAGACCTGCAGATAACTTTTTTGGGACATGGTCATTCGAAATAGATCACGCTCCTGTATGTTCTCGGCTCGAATTTGTTCCAAAAGCTCCAGCAGTCCAGCCGGATCTGCATACCGCGAAAGGTTCTTCCAATATTCAGCCAGAAACTGGTTCACTCCTCGGGAGGTCTCATCATGATTGTATCGTTCCAACAGTTCAAGGGGATACTCGGCTCCTGTGAGCATCTGGAGATCCTCGGCCATTGAAGTCTGGTTCAGAATCAACCCAACTTTTACGACGCTCCTGCTCGCGAGATCAAGATCACGATACAGTGGACAGATCTTGCTGTTGATCTTCAGAGAGGTTGGGTGATAGGACGTTGCAGGACCACACTGATGGAGCAAGAACCGTTGTCCCATGGCCGTGGTGGTCCATTGGAACCAACTCTCGTAGTACTTTGTAGAGTCAATGCTGATAATGACCGGCACGGGGTGTCTTGGGGGAGAAGCCATCCATAGCGAGCCTCCAAGTGCATTTCCGTGGGACGATATGAGGATCTGGACATCTCGCATGAGGTAGGCTGTTTCGGGGATCCCGCATCCATGGTCGTAGCTGAGGACCTTCAGTCGAAAGTTTTTCGATTGAACAATGACAGAAATAACAGAGTCCAAATTGAGTACAGAGCGGGTACCGTGGCGCTCGATGATGGCCACGACGGGGCGGTAAGAGTCTTCCTTTAGTTCGGTGGTATTGTCGGGGTCAGCGACCCCACGGCGGTCGAGAGGCTCGTCGTAGCCGGGAATCTCTGGACTCGAGCTCTTGGGGTTGAAACTGTAGTACCTTGCACTTTGGAGACAGTTTGTGGGTGAGGGTGGAGCGTTTGATGTGGCAGAGGGAGCTGGATTCTCGCTCGGAAATCGCGTGCCTTCTTTGTCCGATGCTGCTCTGGATCGCAGATGACTTTCCCAAATCTCGGGCGTGGGCCAGTAATGCCTTTGGATCTGATCTCTGTAGGCTTGATAGATTTCTGTAGGCGTGTTCTTTGCGCAGTAGCTCAGCCCACACTGAGATCCTAATCCTACGACAGCCCGGTCAAAGCAAATAGGTGCCTTCTTTGGAGGCAGCACCTGGAATCTCGAAACGACCTCAAAATCACGAACCACCAGTTCTTGTCCATGAGGCAGAATCGCTTCCATTTCCCATACTCCTTGATCCGGTCGATTTTCACCTACGTATTCGGCCTGTCGTAGCAGCCAAGAGGAACCGGTACCATTGAACCTCTTCATGGTACTGAACATATAGCAGTTCAAGGGTGCATCATGAGTTGCCAGATCACAAGCTATAGAGAACATAATTTCAGACCATCGCTTACCTGTACAACGGCAACATTCCACCATACAAAAAGTGCGAAAAGTGGCCGGGCCAGAAGAGGCCATAAACAAAAAGTGATTCGTGCCTGTAGTAAACGCTAGTCAAGGTCCCAGGAGCAATCGTCTTGAAACGCGGCCTCCAGTAGTAGTCAGCGGATTCGTGAGATGACATAAGATTGATATCCGGAAATGGCATCGCATGGCGGCGCGCTTCATCGCCATCCGTCAGCAAGAACAGCCCTGTTAATGCGAGCTGAGATCAGTTACTATTTCCCGGTGTTTGCGGGTATCTATGGTGTGCCGTTGACAAAAAGCGCCAGCTTACCTTGGTCATCGACGCAGGCGTGGCGCACAACACATTGCCGGCTCTTTCTGGCCTCATTGGAGTTATCCCCGCCCAGTGTGCAGTTCCAAGTGGAAGGCAGTAGAACCCTGGGTGCGGGTTGATCTGCCGGCTTGTATCGAAGGTCATCGATGTTGTTGTGGGTTGCTTTACTCTTTACTGAGAGAATTGCTGAGCCATCCACTGGTGTATAACGAATCCAGAACCCCAGCTCTACTATGCAAAATAGTACAACGAGGCAGAGAAAAAGGCGCGGCCAGGATCTCAACCATTTCGGCATGGCAGAGCTTTGCTATTGGTGATGGTTACTGGAATGGAAGCGCGACGTAGGATGAAAGAATGACCATCAGTGTGCGCATTTGTTTGCCCCTTACCATCGCAATTGATGATTACCAAGTTGCAATCACTACACCAGGCGTGTCTGTCACACAGGCATAGGAGTCGGAGGAGCCATCGGCCATGGGGTCTGGACCCAGGCGCGCGGTGTTGTCAGGAACGCTGGTGAATAATTGCACGCCTTTTTCTCACCGCGTTTTAGAGCTGCACTGTGGTGAGCAGCCCAGTCACCGTTTCGCCGTTGTTCGGTCATTATTGATACACGTAAGTCTTGGCCATCCATTGCGTATCCGTTCAGGCAGCCTTCAATGGCAGGTCCAGAGATCGAATCCATTCTAGGATAGCATCTTATCTCTTGGCACGTTAAAGACTTCGCCTTCTTGCCTGTAAATAAATAGTCGATCATTCTTCGCTCTCTCTCCTCACCCACCCTTGCTCATTTCCACCATTTCTCACATTTTTAGCCCAACTCGTTATATCTCCCTAATGCAACTCCACGAACCCGAGCACCTTCCTCTCGCAGACCTCAATGAGGTGCTTGAGGATGCTAGAGTTCGATGCGGCATCCCGGGTATGAGCGTTGCTGTCCAGTACAAGGGTGAACTCGTCTATGTCGCTGGATTTGGCAAACGTAATGAATCTGAGCCCTTTACGCCCAAGGTACGCAGTCAACAGATCTCCCCCACGGATAGAAAGGCAGACTTATAGAGAGACGACTAACTTGATACGCGTGCACCTATCTTTGTCGGCCATGGATCTTTGTTGTATTTAGACACTGACCTCCATCGCATCCGTGACCAAGGCCTTTACTGCCACGGCCATCGGCGAGTTGGTGGCCGAAGGCAAGATGGACTGGGATAAAACTCCTGTCAGCCAATATCTTCCAGGGTTTGAGCTCAAAGATCAAACCTTGACTTCTCAGTTGACGCTTGCCGATATCCTCTCTCATCGCTCAGTATGGCTCCGTTTCTTGATCGATCACTGTAATGAACGGGTCTCGTCTACGATATTGCTTTCTCGCGGTATTAATGCGAAAACACGCTCTATAAATGAAAATAGGGACTTCCCAATGTCGACTTGGCATGGTTCAGGAATACCGAGTCCACACGAGACCTCATCAAACGCCTTAAGCATGTTGACATATCACCCAAATTGGGATCCAAGTGCCTCTACAACAATGTGATGTACGCTGTTGCTGGCGAAGCAGGCGCAAATGTCGCTGGCATCCCATATGAAGAACTTGTCAAGACCAAGGTGCTGAAGCCTTTGGGAATGACTCGATCTGGCTTCTCGGCTATGGAGATGAAGACGCACGCCGACCACGCAATGCCATATCTTGCTGACTCACTGAAAGATGCACAAGAAGGTCGGTTCACTCTCGGGTACCTGGACGACATTTATATGGCGGATGCTGCTGCAGGCGACATATATTCCAACGTGCTCGATCTGGTGCGATGGGGCAGTGCTATCATGCATGGCGGCGAGATTGATGGCAAGCAGGTTCTCAATAAGGAGAACATTCAGGAGACGTTAACTGCGCATACATTCAGGAAAACAACCAGGCGAACACCCGACTTTGCTCCTGCGCTGGCCTACGGACTGGGGTGGATGATCGACTCTTACAAGGGACGCACAGCCTACTATCACGGTAGGGACATTCCCACGCCAACAATTATTATATTTCTTTTGTGCGCAACCCCTCACAACATCATTACTTTGACCGATTCTAACGATTGCTTATGATTTTTAGGCGGCAGCAATCCAGGATTTATTTCAAACGTGGCCATGTTTCCGGACGACGATCTGGTTATCGCGCATTTGACGAACGTCGGCGCCACGATGCTACCTGCGAACGTTCCATATCTCATCGCAGATCGGTTACTGTGTCTGCCCAAGACTCAGGACTGGGTTGAAGTCTCAATCAAGGAAACGCAAGAGTTTTACGATAACCTGAAGGCGGCGTCCAAGATCGATCTCCCAGAGCGAAGGAATGGTCCGCCAACTCATCCACTGCACGAGTATGTCGGGGAGTATTCAGATCCAGTCTATGGTAAAGTCTCTATCCGTTTGGAGAGCGAAAAGGACATTGGAGGTGGAGGAGGAGAAGAAGGAAAGGCACTCTATTTCAAGATGCGGACGCTCGAGAGTAGAATCAATCATTATCATTTTGATACCTTCAGTGCTGCATTGAAGGACTTTGCGCTTCAACTCGGGGCCGTGATGACCTTCCAAACAGGGGAGAGCGGCCGAGTAGAAGGTTTGCGGTTCACGGTTCAGTCTGACGTAGTTGAGTTTAAGCGGGAACAAGCGCGCAAGAACGAAGAATAAATACAGCTCCTGCAATCGAAGTGGTAAACCATTCTAACAATTCTGGACCTGAAGCAACTGACATGATGGACCTGGAAGAAACCAGCAAAGTTGACCAAAACTAAAGCGCGTACGATGATCGGCTGTTAGCAATGGCTCAAGTTCCTGGTCGTGTTGATGTTCGTTCAGTGATAATGCGTCAATTTACTGCAGCATACTTATTCAGTTTCTTATCGATAGCCACTGAGTCCTACCCATCGGCTGGCAACTATTCGGAACAGGCAGGCAACAAATACATCATAAAAGCTGCTTGCCAGCAGCTCGGGTCAACAGAGCGAGATGCAAAATGTTTGTGTGATATGCAGAATAGAACCGTTGTTGGCTCATTGTGCCATAACAATTTGTTGGAACAAGCATGTTTTTGACAATTCATCAACCCACTTTGTTGTTATGATCCGGAGAGAACACACACATTAATGTGCCATTTCTGGTGTGGCGCACAAAAGTCGCGATCGAATAGGTCATTAAAGTCTTTGTTACCTTAGAGTATAGGCTAGTTTTATTACGCGCTCAACTCTGCCACATATTGCTTAGCTTCCTCGGGATAAGCAGCATAGAGCGCCTCCTTCAACCAGGCTACATATTCCATACCGCTCTCCCGGGACGGCTCTGGGCGAAGGAGTGCAGTCAGGTTTGATTGTTCAGAACGCTTCTTGAGTGCACCCACAAAGCTGTAATCGAGCTTCACGAACGTCGGCACAGCATCCTGGTCGACGGTGAGATTTGAAAAGTAACCCACGCCCCTGGGACCGCCCACCGTAACAGAAAGGAGGGCCTTCATTTGCAAATTCATCTCGACCCCAGTCAGAACGCCAATGTTCGAGACCAAAAACGTGCCGACCATCCATACGCCAAACTGGAAACCCAAGGGCGCTTGCAGGACCAAGGACCGCGAATCTGCAATCTGGCCCACCGGTACAAGAAAATCAAGAGCCCCCCTGACGTATCCCATGTGTTGTCCTTGCCAGAGAATCTCAGCATCAGCATCATTGATCGAGAAGGGTGTCTGGACTGGGTTCTTGACCGTGCATACCAAGGGAATCTGGCGGTTCCCGAGCACGCCCCCGATCGAAGGCGTAGATACAGCGTGGGTAATGAGATTCGTTCCGGGAGCGATACTGCTAGGAATCTTGGCCTTCATGCTCAGTGATTTCAACACCGACCCCAAGGATGAGATGGGCGACGACCATTCGTCTCCAGAAAAAGTGCAGTCGAAAACAGCCCCTTCCACAAACGCGGTAAAGAATTTGTCTCGAAGTCTAGGATCAGTTGGTTTGAAGTCGAGAGCTGCCGCTAGAGTATTCTGGCCCGGCGCAAACTTGAAGTTTAGCGTAGCCACTCCCAGTACGCCGGTCACGCCGGCGACCGTTCCAGTGACTGTCAGCTTGACCTCGCCGGCGTCCACCGAGAAGACGGAAGGGTTGTCGATCACGACATTAGCAGAGATACTAACGGACTGGGTGTTGCCCGCAATGATCGACACGTTGGTAATGGTTGGGGCAATGGTTTCAAATCCAATACCCTTCACTGTAAGCGTGGACTTGATCGGCACCCTGAGACGCACCACTCCCATGGGCGTAGAGGCCACAGCGTCTGCACCGCCGGCAATGTCCAGTTGAGGGTCAGTTTTTTGAAGCAAGTTGTTCATAAGTGCCGGGAACGCTTCGTGGGCGTCGTCCTTGATGTACAGAGGTGTGGGTGGCAAGGTGAACACCATCTTGTTGTTTGGCATATCGGATAGTGTTTGATTCCAGACTCCAGATGTAATGTCCGCGACGTGAGTGCCTTGGTAGACAAGCGTCATGGTCGTGTTCGATACCTCAAGGACGTTGACCGCGATGTCGAACGGCAGTTTGAACACCGTAGAAACGCTGTTGGAGTTGACAGTGGGTGCCCAAGGAGAATCAGGTCGCATCACAAAGTTCATATCGTGAATAGTAAACTCCTGGATAACATTCAAGGGCTCAGGAGGCGCAAATGGCATCACCAACTTGGTCGACAGGAAGGCTGAGGACAACCAAGAGATTTGATTTTTGCCGTCGGGAAGAACGGATACTCCTTGAGCAGTGGCCAATGTGGGGATGCTGGCAAGATAGTTGGAGAAGAGAAGGGACATGTCCTGAAGCTTTGCAGGGTCTGTCTGCTTCAGGAGCATGCCTGTAATGTTCAAAATTGTAGGCTGGCCACCCACGAGCTGAACATTGTTTGCGACCACGCGTCCCAGATAGGTTGACTGAAAGCTCAAGTCCAGTGTCAATGTGCCGAGACTTAGGCCAACGGGAGAGGGATTGGCAACTGAGGCGGTAATATCAAGCAGCGCTCCTTCTGGTGATGCTCCAGGAAGATTAAATCTGAGCAGCTTGATACCAGACAACCTGTCCAGGCCTACATGAAAAGGCGTTAGGAAAAATATGAAAGAGGATTGAGAATCGTCGTGGGTGTATAATTGAATAACTGAATAACATCACAAGTAATGCGTGCACTGAGGTGCTAACGAACCATTCATGGGCAAAACCTTGTCAATCTTGAGATCCTTGATGGTCTGGCCCAAAGCCCTGAGGGTGGCCTTGCTTTTCAATGTCCATGAAAAGGTTTGTGAGCTCAACTGTGGCGTCAATAATGCAGACAGGGTTAGTGATCTATAATAATATACTTTAAGAGAAATGCATGGGCCACACAGGCACAAAAGTCTCTTTGCGCCCTTCTTCGACCCCACAGTGACTCTCTCGATCTTTCCGGGGAAGGGGTAAACTCCAAGCGACGAAGCGATCGCATAACCTCGTAAGGTTTAAGGTGTGCCACAGATACTTTACGATGTTTGCGATTTGTGAGCAATGTCATTTTTTTTATGGAGCGTGAAGCGAGCCATAAATGAACCATATCGAGGCGGATGAGAGCAATGAACTCTAACCACTGCGAACACATGGTCACTGCCCACTCACCCAACCCTGACACCACTCCATCGGCCGTACACCAGCAATTGATAGAAGCACTTACCATGTCTGACACGAAGGCAGAGAATGCGGTTGTGTTCAGGATGGTGAAACCGGTTGTCTGCGCGATGGCACCTTTGCCGCTCTTCACATGAACGGTATCCAAGCTCATGGATCCAATGAGCTGTCCTTGCCAGTGGACTTGAATGTCCTCTGTGAATTGCAACTCTGCAGAGACGATCTTGATGATATTGCCGACCTGTGCGTCGATCGAGAGGCCGATCGAGGTCTCGGTGGGGTTAGTCATGTTGATCTGTTTGATGTCCATAGTGGCCGAGTTGAGCATCAACTGTGCGATCTTGGGGATAATGATATAGATCAGCAGAGGGATGAAGATGGCGAGGAAGAGCGTTGTGAGGAGACAGCAGCCGAAGATAACGGTTCTGCGGCGGTAGAATGGTACTGTGACCCTTATCTGCGGAGTCTTTTCCTCATATTCCTCAAAGTCATCAAACTCGTCTTCAGTGTGCTGAGAGACGCTGTGGTAGTCGGTTTCGGCATCCGAGTAGGGGAGGTCGTCATCCAGGTCTGTGAGTGAGTATCTGGAGGATGAGGGCATGGCGGCAGAGGGGTGTGGGGTGCGTTAACAGTTATTTGGGTGCAGATGGCTCGCTGTCCTTGTTGAAATGAGAGCTGTGTAGCCAAGACGGTGCAGGCACGAAGAGAAAATGAGGGAGCGCGAGGAAGGAATGCGAGAGAATGAGACGGCAGGGGAGGGAGGAGAAGAGGAAGGGCGTGAAGGATGGCACTGTCTCTGTTAGGGTGTGGAGGGTTAAGAGCAACAGAGGACAGGCGGAGCAAGAAGGCGTGGAGCGGAAGGAAAGAGGGGACGAGAGGGGACGAGAGCGACTGATGAGAACACAACAGACAACAGAAGGCAGTAATGGGACTCTGGGAAGGAGGAAAGAGCAAAGGATGTTTCTGCATGCCGTTGGGTCCAAAAAGAAGGCCCACCCCAGCGTCCACGGTATCCCAAAGATACATCTACATCATGTACCTTCATGCATACACAGCTTGAAGTGTTTGTTGGCCCAGCAGCTAGATCCGCTTCGGATGCGCTAGCACACCGCGTTTGCCGAAGGAATGCACAAGTCGTCAAGGACAGTAGGACAGGAGCCTGTTATTATTCCGAGAACCTGCTTCTCAACCCCCAAGCCGTGCTCACCCACACGCCTTCTGCCTTCCACTCCACATTCGTACGACGCGTCTGTGTGTACAGGAGACAGGATACATTGCTCCGGTCTAACACTTTTATGTTCATCGCAAATACCGAGCTAGGTCTAGCTCTCGGTCTCAGAGTCGCTCCGCATCCATGATCTCCTGGACAAGGCCATCCACAAACGTCTGCTCAGTGCACTTCATCTCCACCTCGATCGTCCTGGACAGCCCAGACCCTTCTCCTTGCCTTTCCCCATTGTCCTCCGCGCCTGATCCCTGTCCCTTCATGACCTTGATCAAACCCGCCACCTGGTATCCCTGCCAGCTCTGTCCAAAAAAGCTGGCCGCGCCATCAACAACCTCCACCACATGTGTTTGAGTGATCTCCTTCGTGATCTTCTCTACCGCATCCCAGAAATGCTCATCCTGACCCGATGTACCAGAGCTCAGCTTCACAGTGGCAGATCCCGTGGCCGAGAACAATTCCAGCTGCTCCGTCAGGATCTTGGAGAATTCCGCACCTGTCAGTCGCGGCATGGCCAGCATGAAGGTCGACGGTGGCACTGCAAAGTTGAACTCCAACGACTCCTCAGTTCCATTGAGCTCATAAAACAGCGTGCCCATCACACGGAGTTCATACCGGACACGTCCAAGGATCAGCAAATCCATCGCCAAAATCGCATTGCCCTGGGGTTCAATTGCCGTCGAAAGAGCCACGCTCTCTTCGCCAGCATGAGAGCCGCCCAAACGAACGTCAAACGAATCAGCCAGAGCGACACGAACAGAGTTGACAGCCTGGGTAACGTTTCGATTGTGCACTTTCAGGTTGATCGCCACCACGGGATCGCTCGCCGGTTCCTGTCCAGGCACAGTTGGAGCTTCCAGACTTGAAGGCGCTAAAGCAATATCATACGTCTAAGTGATCCAAAATGAATTCTGCTGTTAGTCCCACTTTTCAGTCATTAACAACTTGGTGCCACATGGGGCAGGCTTCTTACCAAGGCCACGTTTTCGTCCAGGGCCAGCTCAATATTCGATCTCTCGGGGAAGGCCACAATTGCAGGTGTCTTGGTCGCCTTCTTGGTGGACAAGCTTTTCTTGGCCTTCGTCTCCGACCTTGTACTGGTTTTCTTTGTCTTTTTCTTTTCAGAAATCTCAACCATTGGCTCAGCGGACTTTGGACGGTCAAAGGTAGGCGACCTCGCCTGTGCTGGAACAGGCGCCTCTAGGGCAATCAGAGGCTCCTCCTTGTTCTTGGATTTTTTGGGGCTTTTCTTCTTGATCTTCTCTTCGCCTGCATCAGCTGCTCCCTTCTTGGACGACTTTGACTTCTTTGACTCCTTCTTGTCCTTCTTCTCCTTTTTGGCCTGCAAAGCTTCCGCACGACGGCGTTGGGCGAGTTCGTCTTCATACTGACGTGCTTCCTCTGGCTTCATGTACGGCTTGGCCCGAGGCAGGTGCTCATCCTCACCTACAGGGATCGACAAATCGACGTGGTGCAGTTCTGAAGAGTCATGGTCAAGAATACCTCTGGCATTGGGGCCAGAAAGTGTGCTCGCAGCAGCCTTGCTCTCATCGTCACTGGCCGACAACATAGCATCCTCTGGCATTTCCTCTGCCGCAAATTCCACTGGGATAGCGGGAGGAGACCGCGATCGCTCCCTTCTCTTGGACCTTTTCTTGGATCCTGACTTGTCCTTCTTGCGCAGAACAATCGGTGTCTCAAATCCGTCCATACTTAACTGAACAAATGGAATCGAGTCGATATCCAGATCGTCCTGGCTCTTCTTATGACTCTTTGGAGAGCTGTCGCCACCAATATAGTAAGGATCGTGCTTTTGACGCTCACGTCTTTCGGCCTTACGCTAACAAGTTCATTGTTCATTCGAATAAAGAAACAGCAACGTCAGAGCTCTATAAATAACACCGGCAGACCACAAGCAATTTCCAGCAATTAGTTACCTTGGCCTTGGCTTCAGAGCTTTCCTTCGAATCCTCATTGTCCTTGCCCTTTTTGCCTTTCTTCTTGGATTTTCGGGTTCCTGAATCGTCCCCGTCCCATTTATATCCCTGTCCAGAACTCCGCTCATTCAAAAAGTCGTCGTCGTCCGATGACTCTGGTTCCGGATCCGGCACAGGTTCATGAATCCACGAGTCGAGGTCCAAACCCTCCGGAACTGGAACCTTCTTCTGGGCTTTGGGAGCAACAGGGTTTAGTTCTTGGTTGAAGAACAGAGGATACAGAGAGCCAAGAACGGCCGGGGGTTTCGGCATCGTCGGAGCAAACGAAATAGAGTTGGCGATCTTTAACGGTGTCCTTGGCACATGCTCCGCAATGATGTCCAATATCACCGCAACGTTGCATGCCTAAGAAGAGCGATAATCAAAGGAGATCAAAAATACCAAGTAAATTTCACAAGGGCCATGTTTTTTCATACCAACACGTTTTGGGTGGACACTTCAGTTGAATACATACCCTCTCCTGGACTTCGAGATCAGGGTTGCGCCCATACATCTCCTGGATCCCTTCGCGAAGAAGGTCGACCATCTCCACAAGGGACTGCCTGGCCTCCTCAGTCCACGAGTATTGCAGGCTGTTCATCCAGTAGGCAAATATCTTGAGAATGCTTTGCAAGTACGTCGCCTGAATGGCAGGGTCCAGCTTCGCAGTGGACTTTTGCGAAAGCAATCCAAGGGCATCCTCGGGCGCTTCAAGCAACGAACAGTACTCTCCTGTCAACCAGGCAGCAGCCAATAGCACCATTGAGTTTGAGTCTTCAGGGCTGTCGGGCTCAGTCAATTTAGTATCCGCCAGCAAGCGCATCTATAAGTAATAGAAAAAATATGACCCATGTTAGAATTCGCCTAAGACATTAAACTGCTACTATTAGTTCCCAAGTCAACCGAGCATACCATCAATTTGACCGTGTAGGGTCGGGCACTCTTGACACGAACACCGACATCCATGAACTGCTGCATAAGAAGATCTCCCACGTTCACGCCGGCGACATTCGTCAAGTCCGACAAAACTGCAAGGTACCACTCAAAGTTGGTAATGTTGGCATACGAGTTTTGTGAACAAATGAAGACGATCCTGCGAATGATGTCTGCGCGGTAGACAGGGTCCATCAAAGCCGTCGCCGCTGCCCCGGTGTTAATCGAGGACTCGCTGTCGTTGGCGGGTAGCAGGTGTGAAATGAGGCGCTTCACAATCTCGGTCAAATTCTTTTTGTTGGCCATGCCCACAATCAAGTCCAGAGCTCTCATGCGAATAGAGATGTCCGGATCGTCAATGCACTTCAGGATGATATCCTTGTGATCTCCGACGAGGTGAGGGTGGGTTGGTAGGATCTTGGTGAGAGCGAGCAAACTGATGTATTTCACTACCATGAGCGTAGATCAAACAAAACGTTAGTGAGTAAATGATTTTTCCACTTCTTGCACCCGTAACTCGAATTCAAAAGAACACTTACAGTTCTGATCGGGGTCTTCCAGGAATGTGCGTAGTTTGGTGACACACGTTGCCGCCAAGGTATTTGCACTCTCGGCGTTACTTCCAGATCCAGTAGTCGCAAGCATTCCTCCTGCAATGACAGTATGAATGCACTCGTAGAGCAGTGACATGGCTGGTGTCGTTTGAATCAGAGTCGTGATCGGAGGCAATAGTTTCTTGGTCAACCTAGGCTCGTACGGCGTCAATGCGGCAAACTAATTCCACAGACTTATTAATAACCAAACTATGGAAGCATGCCAATCCTGAGAGCCTGGAAGTGTTGCCTACCAGCTTGATAATCTTGATGAGCATCCAGTTATTCGAAGAGGTTGTCAAAAGTTTGAAAAGCTGCGGCGCCAGCGACAGATAGTTCTTTGGGTTCCGACGCGCCAATTCACAAATCACATTGACGGCAGCAGACACAACGGCTGCAGAGAAGAGAATAAATGAAAACTGTTAACCAAATGACTGCAGTAAAAAGGGTAGAGTGCAACTGACGACAACGAAGCAGGACGTGTGCTTACAAGGATCAGGATCCTCCAAGCGCTCCTTCATACGCGAGAAACTGAGTCGAAGACCCTCGGGATATTTGAGGAACACCTTGTAGAGGACAAGGAGCACCTTCTTGCGAACGATTGGGCGAGAGTGATTAAGCATAGCAACCAGATCCGCACAAAGATCTCGTGCGAGGTCGGGTGTGAGAATATGGGAGAGTCCATTGATCGCCACTCCAATCTCGCTCGCGTTGGACGAAGCAAGGTCCTATGAGTTTAGATGATGATTAGCAACCAGGGCTTTGATCGGGACAGGGGACCGCCTGTTATTGGTAGTCGCGTACCTTCTTGATAAGATTGGTGGTTAACATAAGCACATCTGTCTCCTGACTGAAAGACTGCACCGCTCCAAGATATCCAATACCCTTGTAGAGAAACTTTGGCGACGACATGACCTCCACTACATGGAACGATGCCCAGGACATATCGTAGCCCATCATTTGAAGCTAAAGGTGGAGGGAGGATCAGAATGCAGACTCTAAAGTATGCGCTTGTTCAGATGGCATGAATTCAAGAGCACCAAAGGCAAACACGTACATAGGTGAGCTTGGCAATGGCTTGGGCCTTAAGGTCAGGGTCATTGCGACGCAACTCGAGACGGATGTCTGCAACCTCCTTGGCGATATAAGCTTGCTCATTCTTCTTGTTCTGGCGGATGCCTCTGATCAGGTCCGTGAGTGTATGAGCAAAAAGACCATTCATGATGGCTGCGTGGTTTCCAGAACGGCGTGTGGCGGCTGTCTCCGAGCGGATGGACTAAATGCAGCCCTGATGAGAAAAACGTATAGCGTAAGCGAGACGCACCACCAATGTGGCTGTGGGATTCCGCTTGGGTTGTGAGGCGGTTGTGGTTATCGGGCTAGACTCGATGGGCCTTGGCACAAGCGCAGGAGTGGTGGAGTGCGAGAGCTGACTGGAAATGACAGGACAGGGTAACAAAGAACGGACGGACGGACGCAATGCAAGAGCATGGTTGAGGCGGCGCGCCTTAAGGTGATCACGTGAAACAGCGCCACCAACATTCGTTTCTTTATTTTGCTCACACTCACTTGCGTCCACGGGCCGGTGCTTTGCCTTTGCCTTTGGCCTTCGAAGCACCGCCCTTAGCCTTCCTCTGCTTAATGTTCTTGTCCTTCTCAATGCTCTCCGCTTCTGCAGCTTCAGCTGCCTCGTCAACCTCTTCTGGTACAGCTTCATCCGCCTCCACCACATCCAGGTTGTCTGGCGCCTCCGCGCCTCCACCATTACCAGATCCCCTACCCTTCGTGGCAACGGTCGCCTTGAGGAATGGTTGAGGATGGTCCTCGGAGTTGTACTTGCGTGTGAATGCAGCCTTGGTCTGGGGCGCTATTTTGGCTAGCACTGCCTGGCTGTCATTCCGCCCAATACCCAGCTCAAGCACAGTGTCCCAATCCTCTTTGCTGATATAGTAGCTGTCCATGAACTCGATCAGTTCCGGGATCGCGTCCACTCCCTTTTCGACCAAGGGTCTGGTGAGTGCAGGGAAAAGCGCTGGTAGGTAACTCTGTCGAACCTCATTCTTGTCACCAGAAATCTTGAGCCGCATACGGATCTGTACTTCCTTGACAAGTCGGCTATACTTTGCAGATTTGGAATACTGTCCCAAGTAACTACACAACAGAAGAAGAAGGGTTAATGATAACAGCATCCGAACTCACGCCGCACCATAATAAATGCAAAGACCACAGCACAAACCTTGGAAATTGCATCATAGGTCCATAGGCACCTCCCGAACCTGGTCGCATGCTTCCATGTACAAAAAAAGATGGGCGGACACAGGAGAAAGCAGCATGTGTAGGCATTAGAGACCAATGTTGTGCGCTTCTATAAGTTTCAAAAGAGGGTATCAGTCGAAAGTTCGCTGCATTCAAAGGCCACCAGCCAGCATAGAATCATCTTTGATCAAACGTAGTCCATACCCGTGAATCATTGTGTCTACCAAGTCTGCATCAGATAATGAATCTGCAGCCTTGCTCATCAACTCCATGGCTTTGAGGTCTTGGTCAGCCCCACGCGCTTCAGTGGGGTTCATGCGAATATAATTCTCTTGAATCATCAGAGGCGCCAGCTGATAATCGTTAAAGTATGCATCAAACTTGTCCGCAAAGCTCAGACTGCGATAGTGTGTCTCCACCAGCAATTGCTCCGCAATCTGAAATGGATTCAACGCTACGTATTTTTCAGATGCCTTGGAGAGAGCTGTGCCTTCGTCATAGTCCATCGTCTGCTTTGTGAGACTCCAGGTGGACAGCATGTTGAGGACCTGCCGGATATCGGACTGAGAACCAGATACAAGCTTGTCCAACACATTGGCTGGGATCGACCGTTCTTCCCTGTGGAGAATCGACATCAGGCGTGCACGGACATGGTTCACCTGCGGTCGCTGGAACTTCAAGTCAAAGCACGAGTTGACCAATGATCGCACCTTTGGGGACTGACGATCGTTACAGATGCAAATGATTGGAACCTATGAAGTGAACGCGCCCTCAATATAGATACATGAACTAACTTGCGAAAATGCCTGCGTACATTATGACCGTCGTCCTATCTCTTACCTGTGTTTTCTTGATGAACGATATAAGTTGCGCTACACCGCCACGATCTCCTCCAGCCATTCCGTCCACTTCGTCCATAATGATTAACTGCTTCTTCGCCATGGAAGGGTCCACATCAGCATCGGTGGCCGTCTCTTTCTATAAAATCGACAAAAAAAAATCAAAGAACTTTTGGTCAAAACTAGTTGGCGCATAGCATCATGCCACTGCAGGACACCGCAAGGTGCTTGTTTACCCCCTTTCCATCCACTTTCTTCTGCCCGAGAAAGTAACCTGCAAGTGACTGATTGTTTAACAGGTCTCGGACTTGCTCCTACAACATACATGGCCAAGAGTTGTGTTAATGGCAGTTCCTAACAAGCTCCGAACTCCAAAAGTTGTAGCACAGTGCACAGCAACAGGTGACTTACATCGAGGGACCTTTTGCTGCGAGTGTCACTGGCGTTGAACTCAACAATGCTATATCCAAGACTTTCGCCCACCAAATGCGCCGCAGACGTCTTTCCAACACCCGGGGCCCCGGAGATAAGAACTGCACGGAATATTCCAGACTTGTCTGCATTGTCCTTCTTGAAGTTCAGTTTATAATTTGCATCCCTACAAATGACCAAGATGAAGACAACCAGGTCAGCTAATCATCCTATTCAAATCCTAACGATAGTTTCAGGACATTCCTACATACCATCCTTCCAGCCATCGCTGCAGCTTCGAAATCTGCCCAGTATTTCCACAGAGATCCTGAATCCTCTTTGGGCGATATTTAGTCGTCCACAGATCCTGCTCGGTCGGTCTAGTTACAAATCGGAATCCATTAGAAGTGCTCCTTCTGCATGGGCAATCCAGATCAAAAGAGAAGGCAGTCGAGTGCTAATATCGTACTTGTCATCATTGATTGCCTGCTTCACATCTTTCGCAGAGGCCTTGTTTTTAGAAGATGCGGATACGGAGGGAGCCACTGATGCAGAAGGCTTTGGTGTGGACGAAGCAGAGGGTTCGGACGCCGTCTTGGCTGAGTTACTGGAGCTGGAGCTATTTGGGCCGGCCTTCACGATTTCACCGTCCTCTGTCTTTGCTGGAGAAGTGCGGATCAAATCCAAAAATTCATCTTCGTTCAGCGTCTTGATCTTCAACTTCTTTACTTTATCGAGCTTGGACTGTCCAGCATCGTCGCCGACAACAACGAACGATGTCTTTCCACTTGGTGCTCCTGTCACTCTGCCCGAATATCGTTTCACCAGGTCCTGTGCTTCGTCGCGAGGGATGGAGCTTAATTCTCCAGTAAAGACAAATGTCCAGCCCTGTGTAAAAAGTTGCAGATGATACATTAATGAGTACCTATCCAGTATCTTTGTTGCTCACCCTGTGAGTGTCAGCCCGCAACTTACAGCTAAACAGTTATCTTGTCCTTTAGGAATCTCTTTCGACCCAATTGCACTAGGGCCAGCCCTGTTCTTGAAAGCATGATAACTACGGGAAAATATGCGAGCACAAGTCAGCATCTATAGTCGTAGATCACATCGAAAACAACATTATAAGAACTTACTTGAATTTCGGTTTAGTCTTCTCTTCCTGTGGCTCGTCAACATCCATGGCACTGTCGTCTTTAGCCTTTTTTGGTGCAGTTTTCGCTCTCTTGGCTGACTTGGGAGTATGCTCCTCTGACTCGATGTACACATCTTCGTCGTCCTCGTCATCGATTGGTGCGCCTCTTCGCTTCTTTTGTGCGGGAGATGCGGGTACCGTCTTCTTTGCCGGAGTTGCTTCCACCTTGGGTTGTTCGGGCGCCTTACTTCTCGCGGGGACGCCTCTTGATTTTGGCTTGGGAATGAGCTCTACATCATCGTCACCTCCGAAAACATCGTCGTCATCATGCTTCTTGCCACGTTTGGTTGGGGCGGTAGCCTTCACAGGTTCACTTGATTTGTTTGCAACACTTTCAGAAACTTTTGGTGCGTCGTTTGCGGTGGTTTGCTGCACCGTGTCCGTGTTGGATGATGTTGAGCTGGATGTTGCCTTTTTCGTTTTGGCAGAGGCGAAAAATACCTTCGGGTCCACAGCCTCTTCCACCACCGTTGTTCTAGAAATATTACAACCAAACGTCATGGTCAATAGATCAGCAAAGTGGGACAAGTGGGTGATACCAGTTAAAAGTTGAATACATGTCAACAAGAAGACATTACTTAGAAGGCGCCGGTTTTGTGCTGCTCGCGAAATGCTTGGATTGTCTAAGGAATATCAAAGGGATGCCTGAGACTATTAGCTCAAAGCCTATATTTTCAATGCTCTCCGCTCAAGATACACAATACGTGAGACTTACACCACCTCCACCACCTTATCTTCGTCATCATCAGAATCTATCACCAACATGAGGAGAGTGTACAGCACGTATTAATAGCGGCTCTTCAAGTGTTGCTTGATCAGGTTGTGTCCCAGGTTGAGGATACCCACCTGGAATTATTGTCTTTTTGCGAGTGGTCGTCCGCTTCTTTTCGGGTTCGGCCTTGGGCTTCTTTGATCATAAAATTGGTGGCAAAAGTGAGCAACAGTATTAGACAACAATCGTTTGAATTAAGACTCCTTAATGCTTAATCATGACATCCTTGCGGGTACTCCAGTCATAGTCTTTAACAGTATAGCACGTACTTCCTTCTCTGCAGCAGCACCAGCACCAGCGCTTGTCTTGGGCGTTGCTTTAAAGTAGTTTCGCAAATCCATGGCTTCAAATGGTGCAATTGGTAACGATGCGATAGGCGGGTTGGCGATCGCTTTCCCTGTTTCAAATGGACTGGAAATTGCGTAGCTCGGATTGGGGATTCGTTGTCAAGATCGGATATCCGCAGAGTGAAAGGATGAATTAGGCTTTGACGAGTGTCTGGTGCTGGTTGGATGGTAAAGTGATTGGTTGAGCTTGCAACAGAAAACAAAAAACAAAACAGCGCGCTTTTTTTTTGGCGCTTGTAAGTTCAATTTCGTTTTCAGTCACGTTTCCAGAGGCGAGCTTATAAGGTGGAGCTGAGAATTTCCAGGACAGGCACTTCCCTTCCTTCTTTCCACAACCATGGTAACACCTTTCAGACAAGTGCGGGCCGACTACGACGACGAGACCATCACCGTCTACCAGGCATATAATAGCGCTATCGCAAGCGCGGCCGTCGCCGAGCAAAAGCTCAATGCGTCACCAAAGTTTCTCACCACACGTATGACTTGGATCAAACCCAGCTGGGCATGGATGCTTTATCGGGCAGGATATTCCTATAAGGACCCTGGGCAGGAACGAATCTTGGCTCTGAAGATGACACACGACAGCTTCATCAATCTCCTCGACCGTGCAGTTCTTACCACCCACGATAAGGAGGAAACAGTGTCAACTATGAAAAGCGAAAGTTCATTAGCGCAGGCAGATGGAACTTCGAATAGCACCAGGAGGCGGGCTCATCGTACTGTAGCAGGTGCCAAGAAGTCTGCCGATGTGAAGGTTCAATGGGATCCTGAACGTACGATACGCTTAGACAAGCTGGAGCATCGGAGCATTCAGATCGGCATCCCCCAAGCTATCAGCTCCGAGTGGGTAGAGGACATGATAGTCAAAATTGAGGATGTCACGGACAAGGCAAGGAGGTTAAAGCAGATCTTGGACGACAGGCCCGACGTGACCGATGAGGAGCTTATCCAGCTCGGATTGATCCCAACGGAAAAGCCATTCGAGCTCCCAGAGAGACTGCAGACTTCACTGCGGATGGTGGGAGACCTTACAAAATAGGTTGACTGCGGCCGACCGATAGAGTCTCGATTCATTAAATCCCCATTTTGGGTGACCCTTATATCCTACCTCACAGAGTTCTTTTCCACTTATCGACTCCAATCCCAACATCTCCCTGCATCAAAAGGCGTCGTCCTCACCCTTTGCACTCTACTTCCAAGAGCAACAGCAATATGGACACAGTCGACCTTATGACGGTGCCGAATCCAAAAAAGCGAATTCTAATTGGAGCAACAGGGAGTGTCGCCAGCGTGAAGATACCCATTATCGTGAAGACGTTGCTCGAGGTAACGCGCAATGGGCACCTCGAAATGTGCTTCTCAGGAAATGTGTTACTTGAAGGCGCTCACTCACGGATTTCTTTTATACGATTGCAGGAGATGGGCGATCAGGTTGAGGTCAAGGTGGTCACCACCAATCCTGCCCTTCACTTTTTCCAACCAAGTGATGTCCCAGCAGAGGTTCTGACAGATCAACACGAGTGGGATGTATGTTTCTCCTGTGCTTGAGGTTACAGCGCCGCTTCACAACCGACACACACACTCATCAACATCTGTTTTTATTCGATATATGCGCCGCTAGGCTTGGGGAAAGATGTCCGATCCTGTGATGCACATCGAGGTAAGGGAGAAGGCGCTCTACATTTGCGCAGTCAAGCAGCGTTCGATGCAACTGGTATTAACATGGAAACCTCCTGATGATGTAGCTTCGGAATTGGGCAGATATGTTCATCGTCTGTCCATTAGACGCAAACACCTTGGCAAAGCTAGCACAAGGACTGTGTGATAACCTGATAGTAAGAGCGCTGGACCTGGACGTCTTGGAGGTATTGGAAAGATAATTCTCAGCATGCGTATGTTCTTAACAGTTTTATTTCTGCCCTCTATTCAAGACATGCATTCTGCGTGCCTGGGATGAGAGTCGTCCAGTGATTGTATGTCCTGCTATGAATACCAACATGTGGAACCACAAGTTTACAGCCATGCATCTTGCCACACTGACAGGTGTCCTGAATTACCAAGTCATCCAACCGATCAGTAAACTGCTAGCGTGTGGCGACCAAGGTAAGAGATCAAGAAACTCACAAGTGAACGGATACCGTACAAATATTATTTGCGCTGGATTAAAGGAGTTGAGTGTAGGAAGCTCATGTTACTTCTACCATTATCAGGAATTGGTGCTATGGCCGAATACCGGACGATCGTGGATGAAATCAAGAGGCAGGTTGAGAAAATGCGAATAGTTGATGAACCGAGAGCTGTGTAATAATAATGCTACCACTACATGCATACTGGACGGTTTCCATGTCGCTACGCGCGGGTCGAGAAATGCTCAGTTGCGGTCTTGCCGAGAGACCTGCCAAAAAGTGTGGGGTGAAACGAGGCGATTTCTCAGCATCATTCAGAAAGGTTCAAATCCCGCACAAACAGTCCTGACGTCCAAAGCGGCCCTGTGGATGGTGTCCTTTGCGGAGGCTGTGAAGAAAATAGCCACCGTAAGGGCACTTGTCTTGATGGTCGAGGTACTTTGCTGGCTGTTTGTTCAAAGTCGCTCTTTTCCATGTTCCCATCAGACATCTTGCCTCAGAGCCGACCAATGTCCCACGAGGAGCTTGAGGGGGGACGATAAATTTGCCACGGGTGGGGGCTCTCATTGGCTAATCTCACTCTTGGGTGCATGGCCAAACCAAGATTGCGGGGAGATGGTGTAAGGAACCAGCACAGGTAGGTTCCGAGTGCTTAAGGGAGGGGCAGGGGGAGCGCAGTTCGCCAGCTTGGAGAGTAAAGTCGCACCCTGGCTAGCCGAGGAGCCTCCGTGCCCTCTTGCCTCCAAACGCACAAGAAGCGGTGAGGGGTCAAAGCCATTTTATTTCTCCCACGCTTGCTTCTTTGGAAGTAGTGCAAGACAACGTTTTCAGAACCAAAGAAAATAAAGCCAAAGGCGCTGCAAGGAC
The DNA here is from genome assembly GCA_029449245.1 of Mortierella alpina. Lineage (NCBI taxonomy): Eukaryota > Fungi > Mortierellomycota > Mortierellomycetes > Mortierellales > Mortierellaceae > Mortierella > Mortierella alpina. The sequence goes on along the minus strand of JANATF010000001.1, from coordinate 1,056,455 downwards.
ATGTGTGGGGTGTGGTGCAATGATTTTTTTTTTTAGCGCACTTCCTTGCGTCTGCAATGGACGGGAGCATGGGAACACACTATCTAAATTCGTTTCTCCACTCCCAGCTCCATCCGAACTCTGTGTTTGCGTTGCGCAAGGGTGTGGTATACAAACAAACATGATGAACTGGTTCTCAAGGGCTGCACCGCGCGCCTGAAATCCACAATTTCACAGTCAGTAAGCCCCTTCACCAAACCGCAAGCCCAGTGCAAGGATACTCGCCAACTCTATGTTGCCGCAAAGCTGGCCGAGTGGGAGCTCTCATTTGGCCACCGCCAATCAGGAGCGCAAGATCAGGCCCGGAGGCGGGAGAAAAGAAATGGTCGAAGGGGGGGTCGACGACGCTAGGATCTGGAGGCGGAGGCCACTTTGTGTGAACGTTCGAGGCTGGGACAGGAAAAAGGGCCAAAGCCGATAATCTCGCGCATATTTAAGGCGATCCCAGGACCTCTACCCCAGAATCTCCTTTTTTTCCTGCTACCCTCTCTTTCTCTCTCTTTCTCTCTTTCCCCCTTGCTCTGTCTTTCACCTAGCACCTTACTTTGCCTTCTCAGTCCTTGTCTCCATCCACTCTGCCAATCCCCACCATGCTTGCCAACAAAATCAACGGTACGCTCTCTCGTCTGCTTCGCCTTTCTACTCAACTTGTTCAAATCTCGAATGCCTCGCACGCCACCATGCTCATGCGAACCTATTTTCCGTCATTTGATTTCATAGGAGGAACCGTCGTCGAGATGCAGGTAATCCAGGCTCGACCTCCTGGCTCGTAGCATGACCGACGTAGTCTCTCGTGTTTGTTTCGGCTCTCTGCCTGGAGGGACTCAACCCTAACCTCGAGAAACCATTGTTCATTTCTTCTTTTCCTTCAGGGCGATGAAATGACCCGCATCATCTGGGACGGCATTCGTGAGAAGGTAAGGAAGAAGAGGAATCACCACACATTGTTCATTAGTGCGCTGTCTTTTTTCAAGTCGCGACTCTGCTGCATTATCTGATCCGCTGGATTTGTGGAAATCACCGCCTCAAGAGATGAGGAGACCGCAACTTGCAACAGGATATCTTCAACAGAGAGCATTGAATCTATTTTGCCCACGCCTGCATGTTCGGACTTGAATATGTGCGCATAGCGCGGAAAAAGGGAATTTGAGAATCGATTTCCCATGATTACTCGGCTTCTCGCATCTTCCGTAGTTCGTGCCACCAAAATAGACTTGAGCGCTCACTATGCCTTTTCTCTTCTACTTTCTGGTAACCATAGCTCATTCTTCCCTATGTCGATCTCGATATCAAGTACTTTGACTTGGGAATGGAGTACCGCGATGAGACGAACGATCAAGGTAGAGTACACATACGAGTGGTGTCTGTGGATCAGCATTTCTAAAAAAAAAAAAAGAGGTTTAGGGGGAAACGAGTGAGACTGGGGTCCCGGGTTCAGAACAGGCGAATAGTGCGGGGAACTGGATAAAGTCGTATCCGTGGGACAGGTCCTCCTCTGTCCCACATGTCAATGCCCTGTATGGTTGCCTCTTTTTTTTTTGTGATCGCATATATATGGAGCCGCGAGAGCTCTTGCGCGAGATTATTTTTATATTAGACCGCTAATCGCGTCATCCCTGGGAATATGCTTACCCTTCCCGTCACGCTGTGTGCCTGTGCCTGTGCAGAATAATTTTAATGCTCTGCTCCGTTAGTGAGAGCCGTGCCGGTGTTATGGATCACCGTTCCATTGCCGAGACTGACTTTTTGTAATGCTGTTGCTCATTGACTCTTCTAGTTACGATCGATGCTGCTGAGGCAATTAAGAAGTACAAGGTCGGCATCAAGTGTGCCACCATCACACCCGATGAGGCTCGTGTCGAAGAGTTCAAGCTGAAGCAGATGTGGAAGTCCCCCAACGTAAGCATTTTACTGCCGTCTCGGTCATCGACCCGCGTAAAAGAAGAGGGGACTTTGGTCAGAGCCGATCGGACGTTTGCTGACGGTACTTGAATCTTATTTTCGATCTGATAGGGTACCATCCGTAACATCTTGGGAGGGACCGTCTTCCGTGAGCCCATTCTGTGCAAGAACATTCCCCGACTTGTCCCTGGATGGACCGAGCCCATTATCTTGGGTCGTCACGCTTTTGGTGATCAGTACAAGGCTACTGACTTGGTTGTTGAGGCCCCCGGCCGTCTTGAACTCGTTTTCACTCCCGCGGACGGATCAGCAAAGAAGAACTTGGTTGTCTACGACTTTGAGGGCCCCGGTGTTGCCATGGGCATGTACAACCACGACGAGTCGATTACGGGCTTTGCTCACTCATGCTTCAAGGTTGCATTAGAGAAGTCATACCCTCTCTACATGTCGACCAAGAACACCATCTTGAAGAAGTACGATGGTCGCTTCAAGGACATCTTCCAGGAGATCTATGAGCGCGACTACAAGGAGCAATTCGATGCCAAGAAGATCTGGTACGAGCACCGTCTCATTGACGACATGGTCGCCCAGATGCTCAAGTCATCAGGAGGTTTCGTCTGGGCCTGCAAGAACTACGACGGAGATGTCCAGTCCGACATTGTCGCACAGGGTTACGGCTCTCTCGGACTCATGACCTCGGTCCTTTTGACGCCCGATGGTGAGTGCTGCGAGGCCGAGGCCGCCCACGGAACCGTCACTCGCCATTACCGCGAGCACCAGAAGGGCAGAGAGACCTCGACCAACCCCATCGCGTCCATCTTTGCCTGGACCCGTGGTCTCGAGTTCCGTGCCAAGATCGACAACAACGAGGCCCTCAAGGAGTTTGCTAAGCAGCTCGAGGCTGTCTGCATTGAGACCATCGAGGCTGGTGATATGACCAAGGACTTGGCCCTGATCATCCACGGCAAGGGTTTGAAGCGTGAGCACTACCTCAACACCTTTGAGTTCCTGGACCGCTTGGCCGAGAACTTGCAGAAGAAGCGTGCCGCTTAAAAACAAAAAAGTCTACCCAGACAGCCAGTGTTCCATTTTGTATACTCATTTGTCAAATAAATACCCAAGAAAAAAACGTTTTCTTTGTCTGTCTATGGTGTATATATATATATATATAAATGGATGTGTCTCCATGCACGAACGGGCGAGAAGCGAGATATTCATTATGGCATAAACCCTGTATGCGGCTTGAATCCCTTGGGGGGTCCCGTCTTGCAAAGATTTCCGACATGGTCCGGGATGCCCATGGCGCGCAGCTGATCCGGCAGCTCCACAAACTGCATGACAAGGCCGATGGTAACGTGCCACTCGATATGGCAGTGCAGCGCCCAGACTCCTGGATTGTCAGCTTTGAATCGAATCACTGTATAACCGTTTCGTGGAACGGTCGCAGTGTCTCTACGGAGAGGGTTGACTGCATTGACGGGCGTCTTTCCTTCCTCGTAAAAGCCCACGCCCTGAGCCACCACCTGAAAGACATGTCCATGCAAGTGGAATGGGTGCTCATCGCCTTGAGAGTTGTCGAAAACAATTTGAACAATCGCGCCCGGTTTGACGATCTGCATAACATGGTGGTCCACTTCGTATTCGACCGATTGGTTCAGGTTTTGGACAATGGTCGGGTTCCAGGCATTGCCGCCCGAGTACGTAATGTCGTTCATGTAGCCTCGCACGATATCGTCCGCAGGATTCTTCTTGAACGAGATCCGGATGAGAAGACTGTTGGTGATTGGCTCTAGAATCGGCACAGGCTGCAGTGGATGCAGATTGTATAGATCCATGTCCTTGCAAGCGTCTAAGAACGCTGGGTTGACGATGGGATCCTGACCGTTGACCGCCGGCTGTGGGATGAAGCGTCCTGTAGTGGTGGGTTCTGCTTTGCCAGCACCTTGATAACGGACTTCGCCCAGGATCACAGGATCCAGATTGGAGGGATTCTTGGGCAAACACCCTGTGCCCATTTCTGCCCTCATCCAGTAGTTTTTGAGATCCTGATTGGCAGTGACAATGACCGAGTACCGCTGTCCTGCGTTGATAGGCAATCGATCGACCATGACCGGATTCAGATCCGTCCCGTCCGCCTCAATCACTTGCAGTTGGTGGTCATCAATCGAGAACATAAATGGACTTGCCGCACTTGAAGTGTACCAGCATCGAGGTTGACATGAACGGGAATGAGGATACAAAGGTGTGAGACATATGTAATACTACAGCACTATCCAACTTGTTTCTCGTCCATCTGCGCTGCTTACCTGGTGTTGATGATCCGCAATCGGTACCGTCTGTTGGATATAAAATGAAAGACGGCTCTCTCTCCTGGGACGCAGGCCAGACTCGCAGGCTGGACATTAGAACAATTGAAGGTGCCCTTGCCATTGATGAGGCCGTTATTAGGTACAGGTTCATGACCATGGCTCTCTGGGGAAAGATACTGAGCCAACAAGGGTCCTGTCGGCTGATGATACCAGTCGGATAGAAGGACGTTCCGCTCCTCGTCGTACGCGTGCAAGAACGGGTTTGTTTCTGGGGGGTCGCGGATGATCATGGCACCCACAAGACCGTCGATGTACTGGTTCTCGAAATGGGCATGCCACCAGTGTCTATAATTGGGTGGGTATGGAAGGAGTCGGGATACAGGTTGGAGTCAGTCTCAGATGCGGTGCTTGTTCGAGGAACGAGAACAGGGGGATGCGCAGATCACTGCATAGGACAATCGTGGACACAAGCAGAGACGATCTGCGCACAAGGCAAAGAGAGAGGACCTAGGAGACATAAAGCCCGTCCTCTTTGCTGCGCGCGGAAAAAAAACAAGGCCAACGACCCAGCTATTAAGCGTCGTTCACAAAATAGAGACGTGGGGAGATTGGAATCCAAAAATAAACACAGGTAATAGGCCTACTCACGTTCCAACCATGTTGTCCGTGCCAAAGGCATAGGTGAAGTTGGCACCTGGAGGGATCGGGCACTGGTTCATCCCGGGCACTCCGTCGTACCAGGGATCTCCTCGCATGGTCAGGCCATGCCAGTGGAACGATGTGGGCACATCAAGTGCATTCTCGACCACGACGGTGATATAGTCGCCTCTGTTCACTTCAATCTTGGGTCCAGGGTATTTGTCGTTGACGAGTAGGACGGGGCGAGTGACTCCATCCGGCGCAAAAGTCGTGCTGGTGACCTTCCAAAAGAAGATGCGATTCTGAGGAGTGGAGGTGAAGTCTGGTGGTGCTGCATGGGCGACTATAGGTGTTGATGTAAGTGAGATGAGGAATACGAGGGCTGACTGGAGAATGAAGGCCCATAGGAGGACCCTACTCCGAGAGTGCCACGAGAAGCATATACTCCTCATGACGCTCGAGAATGTACGTTTGCCAGAGGCGTGGACCAATGCTGCAAGGCGAGAGCAAAATGTGGAGAAGGGCGAAGGCGGATGCGGGCTCGAGCAAGAGTCTGCGGTGCAGGCGGGCTGTAGGGGATGAAGAGCGTTGCTGCAGCGGCAGAGAGCAGAGATGGGGCAGCAAAACAAAGATCAGGGTCGATGGGAATGCGGGTGTGGTATCATGAGGGTGAGCCAAAGCCGAGCAACAAGCGATGATGCATCGGGCAAGCAGGAGGATAGGAGGAAGAGATGGAGGCGGATGGAGCGTGGAGGAAGCACCGGATGGTTGAGGGAACAGAGGCACAGTCGAAGGAGAAAGAGGCGCTGCCCTGGGCGTAAATTGTATGCGTGGCGATCCTCCACACTGGGCAAGCCGAGGGGCCAGCCCAAAGCTCAGCTCGCTGACAGTGCGGTCACGTGCTTCTTGTTTATTTTGAGACGTCGTTTACGACTAGCGTACCTATCACTGCAGGCTGGATCTCCGATTGCTGGCATCCTGATCGCATCCCCCATCACCGAACAGAGGCAACACCATGCGCAATTCAACCATCCCCGTCTACTCGCTGCGCAGGCAGATGCTGCGCATGTCCTGGAACAAATACAACCTCTACAACATGACCCAGCGCTCCAGAGTCGTCAACAACGCCAACAAGACCCTGTACCAGCAAAAGTGGGCGTCCAAGAAGGACACCCGCTCCTACCACGGAGATCAGATCACAGAGCGCCAATGGCAGTCCATGTTCAAGACTCGTCTGCCCACCGCCAACACCAAGGTCGGAGGCGTCGAGCCCCACCCTCCAGTCTTCTCCCTGACGTTTGCAGAGATGGAGAGGCGCTTGGACTTTATTGTCTTCAGGAGCAACTTTGCCCCCAGCATCTACGCTGCTCGTCAGCTGGTCGGACACGGAAAGGTCACCGTCAACGGAAAGTCTGTAAGTTGACTAGGACAGCAGAAGGATTTGGAGAACGGGACTCGAAACAGCGTTGTTGTTTTTTGGGGAATGAACTGGATCACAATGAGCACAGGAAACCAAGGATGCTACAGCCCCATCGACTGTTTACTGACTTTGGCTTTCTTTGGTCGAACCCTTCATTTTTTTGGAACCACATTGTAGATGCCCTACCCTTCACACCGCGTTACTGACGGAGATATCATTCAGGTTGATCCTTCATCTGTGTCAACATTGAAGCAAGCCAAGGCACCAGAAGGCGAGGAGGCTGAGTCAGCAGTAAAAGCACCCATGGAATTCGTCCCGCAACCTTTCTCGCAGCCCTTCCTCTTTGTTCCTGATTACCTTGAGGTCAACTACAACACTTGCTCGACTTGCTTCCTCCGCTCACCCATCTCCCGCCCAGGAAAGACCGAGATCCCAAGTCCCTTCCCTCCTCAGATGCACGCTTTGGCATACGAATTCTATGCCCGTAACAGGAAGTAAAGCGCCATAAGGAAGCAACAACACATCGGCACTACAGTCTCTACTCTTTGTTGGATCAGGACAGAGGATAAGTGTCTTTCTTGAGCAGCATGGGGTCATGACAAGGGATCAGCTTGGCCTCCATTGTACTAAACCCGGTCAAGCAAAGAAAAGGACATGGACATGGTCATGCATATGGACATGAAAGTCAAACATCGTAAATAGAATCATGGAATTATCATAAAAAACATCATACAATCCAACGTGTCGTGTTTCCTTCTCTCTACGGTATTGCTCAATAGATATCGTCTACATAGAGATTGACCACCGCTTTGTGAACACCATTTTGCATCTCATTGAACTTGCGCACGGTATGATCGGTGATATGCTGGTCGTGCTCAAATGCAACAGCATAGTTTCCAAGGATATAGTCTGTCGTGAAGCTGCCTCTGTAGAGGTTGATGGTCTTGAGCTGGCCGCGGCTCCCCTGAAAGGCCAGATCCCAGAAGAAGAGTGCAGGACTGTGCTCAGGAACCTCAAAAATGTCGATCGTGTGTAACCGATGAAAGTCACGGAAGGCCTCCATGACCAACTTGAGATCATCACGCCGCGAGTTGATCTGCTTGTAGGTTAAAGTGATTCGTTCGAGAACCTGGCACTTGCTGGCGAGAAGCTCGAGCAGCGCAAGGCCAAACATGACTTTGTCACACCGGTGCAGTTCAAGTTCCTTCAGGGACGTGCTGGAGCAGGATCGGGCGATCCACTCGACTGCAGAGTCCGTGATCTGACTGCACTCCCCCAGGTACAGTTTTTCGATCTGCGGGCAATGTTTCGCGACTGCTAGCAAGGAGGCGTTGGTCATTTTGAGATTGCCGGTCAGGTGCAGCACCCGCAAGTTCCGCCTACAGAATTTTGCGACTGAGAACAGGCCTAGGTCCGTGAGCTGCCGGCAGTAGGAGATGTTGATGGTTTCGAGATATTGACACTTGTCAACTATCAGAGCGACTGCCGTGTCTGTCACACCCGAGGTCCGTGACAGGTTCAAGGATACCAGGTTGGGAAAGAAGGTCGCCAGTGACTTTAAGGTCGGCTCCCGGACGTCCGTACAGTCACTGAGGTCTAGGTTTTCCATGCCTGGATGGATCATGTTGGCGGAGGCAAGCTTGCGGAATGCTTGACTTTGTACGAACGGCGAGGTTGTCTTCTTGCCCGAGAGACACAGCGTGCGGAGATTGGGAGCATTTTGTAGGAGGATGAGCAGCCAGTTGTCGGGCAGGGTACTGTAGAGGGTTTCCTCGACCAGAGTCATGTCTAGGTAGAGGATCATTTCCCGTGTCACTGGCTGCAGCGTACCCGATCTCATGGAGGTCAAGATATATTGCATGCATTGGAGCGGCGTGAACACAAAGCTGTTGTCTAATCGAGGATCCGTCCATAGAACCGGCTGGACGACTTGATAACACTACAGTGAGACGCCATCAGGATTGCAGAGAGTGTTTCGAGGAACAACGAGCTAAAGTGTTAGTGAGTGAGCACAGCCTTTGTCCTTTCTTCCTAGCAGTTCACGTTTTACGTGCCTCGTGATTCACAAGAGCCAGGACGGCAAGGGCTTCATTGCTGAACTTGAGATGCCTTATGACGATGGTGAGCGCATCGGGGAAGAGCGAGAACATTGACGGTGGAGTGAGATGGGTTATAAAGTCGTCCATTGTAAAAAAAAAAAAAAAAAAAAAAAAAAGGCTGAACACGAGGTTAGGGCTCAAGGAGCAAAGTGTGGAGGCTAAAGGCAGAGAGCGAGGGTACGATGGAGGAGAGGGTCCTTGATAGAAGAAGATGTTCGTGGGCGAGAAAGCGAGACAGACAGAGAGAGAGAGAACGAGGGAAGGCGGAACAGAGAAGGAGGAAGAGAAGGAACAAGAGAGGGAAGTGAGGAGGACGAGGAACATCGAGAAGCGGAGTGAGTTTGACTTTTCTTTTTTGGTTTGTGTTGTCACAAGTTTCGACTTTGCCCTTTGCACAGGCACTCTGCCTGTGGCTGCCTCTGCGCGTGGTTGTATGTAGCAGAGTCAAGCAAGCACGCAGAGGAGAGAGAGAGAGAGAGAGAGAGAGAGGCAGAGAGAGAGAGAGAGAGGAGAGATCACTTCCGGCGTCGCGTACGGGCAGTAGAGCCATGGAGTGCTTGGCTCCCTTGGTAGGACCACTCTTGCCTGTGCGCTGCGCGTGAGCGGCATATCAGGATTGTACTGCCAGTCACTTCGTCACTTGCACCATGTGGGAACAATCTGTTTGTTCCTGTTGGCTCTGCCTTGCTCCTTTTGCTGCTGCTGTTCCTCCCACGCGCACCCTCCGACCCACCGACCCATCGACCCATCGACCCACTGGACGCACGAGGGGCTCGTCTCTTCCACTTTCTCTCATCCTCTCTTGCCATCAGTCCCCATCAGTCTCCATTGGTCCCCCTCAGTCCCACTCAGTGCCTTGACTCTGCTGCCTCTCGTTCTCTCTTTCTGAACTCGTTGGCTGCTTCCTTTTGATCATTCCCCAAACTCTGCATGTCGCCTCGTCTACAACCGCATCCTTCGACCCTCCTCTTTGACTCTGTTGTCTTGTTGTAAGTCTGCCCAATCTGCAGAGAATCATCTTGTGCATCACTAGGACGGGACCATGGAGGATATATGTGTCGACTATGTGTTTCAGCGGGAAAAAAAAGACTTTTTGGATTGAGCGACACGGTCCGAGGACAAAGGTTAATGCAAACGAGACAATGGGACGCAAGAGGATGCATGGGAATGACACAGAGGACGGATGCCCACGAGGGATGCAGAGGAAGGATGCAGAGGACATGCAAAAACGCTTGCAAAGGAAGCTCAAAGGAAACTCAAAGGAACCAGACCACGAGATCTTGGCTTGACGCAATGCTCATGGCCATCCTGCCTCTCCTATGCTTTGTAGCAGATAGAAGTCAGCACCACCGACACACAACGCCACCGGCCGTGCATGCCACTCCAGCCCGCGGATTCTCATGAGCACACTCGGGACCAAGCAAGCACCATCGACCCAAGACGAGTACGAAGCACTGCTCAAAGAGATTCTCGAATCTGACTCCTCTGACGAAGAACGCCAGCACAATCTGATCCTCGCCAGTAGGGACCAGCACAACACCGCGCATTGTCCAGACCTCGACCTGGGCCTCCTCGACCTTGATCTTACTGGCTATAAGACCAACGGCACTAACAGCAACAGCAACAGCAGCACCCCCAGGCACTCCACACACTTTCGTGCGACAAAACCTGCTGGAGTGAGCATTGTCATCGGCGCATACTGTCCAGACCCACCTGTTGACGCAGCTTCAGCAACCGCCGCGGACTGCACCCCGACACTCCCCTTTACAAGTCCAGGCAAGGACAGATCTGGACCTCTTCTCTCTCTGTCAGCGCCATCTTCAGCCGCATCTAGCTCCACCTCCTCTGTCAACACCCTCACTCGCGCCAGCAGCGTCACTTCGTCGTCAACCAAGAACGGACAAGGCCTTTCGCGCGATACAATCCAATTTCTCGACACCCCATCCAGTAAAGACGCTTTTCTAGTCCCAAGTAATTTCGACGTCGACACGGCCCTCGAGCACCCGGCCCTTGCCTCCAACTATCTTGCCAACCTTCGATCATTTAAACAGCGAGAAAGAGGAACCGTTGCTCATAGTGTTCTCAAGAGTCTCGAAGAGCAGCAACGAAATCTACTTCTTCGACACGAACAAAAACTCGCCCGATACCACCAACGAAACGAAGGTCTACTGAGAAGTGGAAGGATGGACTCCATGACTCCACACTCTCGCAGCTACTCAAAGGAAAATGGCTCACATCAGAGCGGGCGTGATAGCTCGTAAGTCTATGACGCTCGATATTTCCTTGCCTGGTGTATCAACATATCCAAGGTCATCGCACTTACAATGCACACACATTACCCATAGGATTAGAACGACAATTGTTCTAAAAGGGTCCAACACTCGTCTAGGTATGCTTCCATGATGGAACTGAGGCGCTTCGGACTCCTGTATTGAATTTCAAGGACATACCTGTTGATTCATCTCTTGTTTCTTACACGACCTGACTTTGTTCATAGTCAACGGCCTACAATCAATCACGTCCCTTGAGCAAAAGTTTAACGATCTCCGTATTCCGGAACTTGATCTACTCAATACCCCTGAAACAACCATCAAGGCTGTTCTCGCCGACATCTACAAGATCTCAGAGGAGCTTCATATGCATTTACAAGGAGGACCTTTGGCGCACGCTCCCCAGCATCTTCGGAAAGACGGCGAAGGTATTGTCATTTCAGGCGAGACCCAGCGACAGAGACGCATCAAGGAAATCATCGACAGAATTGTTCGGGAAACGTCCCTTTACGAGGAGTTTGTACGAAAGTGTAAGTCTACTACTCTACTACACGCTGTTTGTTAAGAGTGCTCCCAGATTCCTGCTCCAAACTGATGTGTCGAAATCTTTGCTCCTCACAGCCAACTATCTCAATTTGGATGCCATTTTGAATGAGGTATCGGACGAGGATGGCGACGAACTACTTGGATTTGGCGACATGGACAGAGACACTTCGGAACTGGACTCTTCCTCTGACATCCATCGCGAGGACACCCTCTCGCAAACATCCCTAATGTCGGGCAACTATCATGGACACATCGGCGTTACCTCTCTCCCAAGCTCGCCTATGTCCGCCATCTCATTCAGATCAGCCGAACCCATGCATCGACTCCGTCCCCACCCATTGTCCCATGGCGGCCCTGGCTCAGTCGCATCCTCCTCCGCTTTGACAGGTCGTCACTCCCGAACATCCTCTATATCGTTCTCAATTGCTGGACTCAACCACTCCGAATCGCACTCACCAGGACCTGGCGCTGGCGCTGAACCATGGGAGACGTTTCGATGGACACCTCTCACTAAACTGTCGGAACAACTCTTCTCTGACGAAATCAAGACGCAATCGGGATTGGGGACATGCATTGCCGTATCCAACATCATAGCCGTGGGGACAAGTCGCGGATCTGTGTTGGTGTACAGCCTGACGCAGACTTTGATTGGGATCTACGGAAGCCCGCAGTACGCACTGGAGCATGGATCAGTGTGTTCAATTGCCATTTCTTCTGATCATACGTACATGGTCGCAGGGCACTCTCTTGGAAGCATCATCGTCTGGAATATCAGCAAACCAAATGTCCCCTCTAGGATCATTCCACCCATCTCGAAGGAGGTTGCACTCTCTGGACGGAAATCGGGGCATATTCGTGGGTCCTCTGTGCTGAATGTTGGTTTCGTTGGTATCAAACGAGCAGAAGTCGTCAGTGCGGATGATCAGGTATGGGCTATGGATTTTTAGCAGCTACAGGGATAATACATGCTACTCTATATAGGAGCTTCATGCATACTAACAACTTTCATCGGAATTAATTGATAGGGTATGGCATTCCATCATCTGCTGTACAAGGTCATGATGGTGAATGCAGTGGAAACGACCCGACTTTTAGGAAAATATCCGGCACCAAAGTTTGCGCGAGGATATGACAACAGAGGAGCATCAGCCTCACCACGACAAAGCACGGTCTTTGGAATGGGGGTGCTACCATACGGGCAGGCTCCTCATCCCGCAGACAACGCAGGCCTGGTTGCACTTTTGACGCCCTTCAAGGTATGGTGATAAATGCAACATGTATGGGACAGCGTGCCATCTGTAACAGAAAACCTTGCTCATGGCGCCCATTTCCATTTTTTTTTTGCCCAACCTATTAGTTGTTGATCGTGTGCGTCAAGCCTCAACCTCAGACATTGTTCAAGTTTCTACGTCCAAAAGACCTTCAGAGTAGAGATGGTGAGCCATCGGCAGTCGTCTCTGGTAATCTCGCCTGGTTTCCAGCAACCAAGAGCGTGCGCGGACCAGGTAAGATGATCACTGCTGGGGGGTTTTTTTTGTGGTGTACTTGGCGGAAGCAATTTCTTAACGATGGGACTTACACCTGGTTTTGTATTCGAAGAAAATGAAACGGTAGAGACGAATCCTATGCTCGCGTTTTCATGGAATCGACACTTGTATATATTCCAGGTTGTCAAGGCTACGGGACATACTCCTATCACGACAGCAACCCACCTCAGCCCTGAACGCAAGCCAGTCCAGGAAGCGAATGGCAAGAGTCCAAAGCTGGACTTTGTCAAGGTCGGAGACTGGATATGTAGAGAAGGCATCGTTGGAATTCAATGGGTTCGACCACAGGTACAGACCAAGTGTCAACCTTCATACAGCTTATATTTTTCATGTCCAATGAAGAACTAACTATTAACGCTCGACACATTTGATTGTATGTTAGATCCTCCTTCTTTTAACCAACACTGAGGATATCATCGTATTCGACCCCAAACTCATGTCTGAAACCGAAAGATGCAGTGCGCGCTCGCTTCAAATCGTTTATCATGACTACTTCAGGGACGTTGCAAAATCACACCGTCCGTCAGCGACGGCAGCCCTTGCGGAAGTGAAGCAGCCTGTGGGAGACATGTGCTATAACAGTAGCTGGCGTGTGCACAAGGGAAAACTCTTTGTCCTGGTAAGACGTCGCTTCAGCGCCCGAAAGACCATCATAGGAGAGCCATCGATGGCATTAAGGCTAACTTGACTATTGTCTGTTTTCAATTGTCAGGGCGTGAGGCGTGTCCAAGTCGGGACGATACTCAACTGGACAGATCGCATTCTGGCGTTGGTGAAATCAGGCGACTTTTTGGAAGGAATTGCCTTGGCAACACTATTTTACACTGGAAAGTCAGCCCAGGCTGCTGTCGTCGGTTTACCGGATGATGAGGCGACTCGAAAACAGATTGTCGGCGAGAAGATCTATGAACTCCTCACAGCGTCACTAAACTATACCTTCAACCCGGAAAGGATGATGGACGTGGATGCGGATGCTTCAGCAGGAGGTGTTGGAGCGGGAACGGTGCTGTTCCATGATCTGGCAATACAAGCCATCGAAACCTGCTTGTCTATCGAGGACCAAGATTTTCTTTTTGAGGATGTCTATGAGCGCTACGGGGAGGCAAGCACGCTTGTGAGAGGTATCTTTTTGCAATCACTGGAGGGCTACATACTTCAAGGCCGATTGACAGGGATGCCGCCACAAGTAATGCAAGCATTTGTCAAGTATTACAGCGACCGGGGCATGTTCAAGGAACTGGAGCTGTGCATCTGCCACACACCGTGCCATGTACTCGAGATGCACAAGATCGTGGACATTTGCCAAAAACACAAACTATACTCCGGTTTGATCTACGTTTGGAACAAGAGCATCGGCGACTATGTGAGCCCCGTAGTTGAACTCCTCAAGGTCATCAAAATTATCCTCAGAGATCGCCGTCACCACCACGATCGGGATAGTATCGACCATGGCCCAACCATGAGCTCAAAGTCTGAACTGGATGACAAGGCGCCCCTGCAAGAGGAGCCATCGAATGACGAAATTGTTCGCAAGCTGTACGGATACTTGGCGGAAAGTCTGCTGGGCAAGTCCTTTATCGACGGAACGACGCTGGAGGAGAGTGCAGCTGTTGCTGCCAAAGTATCACTCTACTCCTTCATCTTTTCAGGTCGCTGTGTAATGTGGCCGCCCATGGGGGGTCAACTCATTCTGACTGGCGATGTAGACGACGTTGAAGACGCAGAGCCGACATATCCGTACCTGAGACTATTCTTGCGGCATGACAGCGAAGAATTTCTTAAAGTCATGGATCTGGCATTCGAGGACGGCTATCTTGCATCGACCAATAGGGATTTTTCTCAGGTGGCAAGGAATGGTCAGGATGGTCCTGGAAGAGTAATGAGCCGCCAGCTGATAATCAACACTTTGCTCGAGGTTCTTACCCCCAGCACTACATTCTCTGGCGCATCATCCATCGCGGAAGTGAACGGTGACAGCAGCCAGTCTGTCGAGGATTACACTGCCAAGGATATCGCTCATATCTACAGCTTTATTGCCCGCAACTACGCAAAGTCACCAAAAGCGCTTGCCTTATCCCCAACAACGCTTCACAGGATTCTGACCCGACTTTCGAGCGACACCGACCCCTCAACTCGGGAGGAGCGGCAAGTGGCGGTTCAGGCTCTGCTGAGATGCTACTCGCCTGGAGACGAGGCTGGCATGATGACATTGTACGAGAGCGCTGGATTCTACCGGGTTTTGGAAAAAATGTATCGATCCCAGAAGCAGTTTGGCTTGATGGTCACTACCTTTTTGAAGGATCCAGAGCGGCGTCCGTTGGTATTTGAGGCGATTCGGAAACTCCTTGACCCGTCCAGACCGCATCGTATTGCCATCACAGAGAAGCAGAGGACCGACATTGTCAAGACGGCCATGGAGCATATTGCCGAAATTGTCGATATTGACGGGGAACAGGCTGCTCTCCTGGTCCACAAGTATCTCAATGCTGAACATCGTTCTGTGCTGGAAACGCTATACGGCTCGAAGCCCCGGCTATTCGCTTACCTCCGAGGACTTTTGGAACCCTCTAATACCGCTGCAAACAACCGCATAGCATCCGTGAACTTTGACCCCTCAGCGAACGGAGCACCTATGGTGCATGGTGTGGATGCTTCGGCGATTGGGGCTTCATCTGTCACGGATCCAGAGATCCATGAGCAGTATGTGGAGCTTCTATGCCAATACGACCCTTCTGGCGTTTACGACTATCTGGAGCGGCATCAGGACAACAGCTATCGCCTTGAGAAGGTACTGAAGCTCTGCGAGAAGGCCGGCGTCGTTGACGCCGTCGTTTGGATCCTGGAGAGGAGCGGTAACGTGGGCGGCGCACTTAGCAAGGTTTTGGAAATCGTGCAGGAGCGCATCGACATGCTATCCATTTTGGTCAACTCGAAAGAAGAAGGCAAGATTCAGGATATGTACTGGTCCATGGAGGACCAATCCAACATGCGTGCGAGCTTGGTACGTCTCCGAGGAGTGCTAAATGTTGGGAAGCAACTGTGCGAGCGACGCAGTCAAAAGGCCAAGCTTCTGTCACAAGTAGCCACAGCACCTACCCAGCAAAAGATGGGCGCGGAAAGCGAGACCGAGACGCTATGGTTCCGACTGTTGCAGGTCTTTGTCGCTGCCTCACGAAACATGAACCTGTTGATTGCATCACGTCGCTCAAGCGCCGAGGAAGGCGAGGATGAGGTTAAGGGGATCCTTTCGGCGTTGGAATCTAATGCCCTCTTGATTGAGAATGCACCTCCAGCCCTTTTTCCCAACTCCAGTGCGGACAGTCAACACTCACATCATGTTACGGATCAGCTCTCCAACAACTTCAAGGGTTTTGTGCAGTCGATCTTGGCAACGTTGCTCCTGTCCACGTCAACGCCTCAAGTATCTCTTCCGTCACTCTTGCGCCGCCTACTGCGATCAGAGGCCGCCGATGATGGAGGGATGAATCGATTTTCCGACTTTAAGGAGATCTTCTTGGGTATGCTAGATACGTTCAAGTACGAGGGGCAACTGCTCGAGATGACCAACGGCCTCTTTGAGCGCGATCTGTTCTTGGGAGTTCAATTGATTGCAAAGAGCCGATCCAAAGGCTGGCGACCCAGGAAGGGCAATTGCGAGATTTGCGGAGGCGCGTTTTGGGGCCCTAACATTGTCCGGGAGCTCTGGGTTCAGCAACAAAAGGCAGCCGCCAACGCCATCAAAGCAGCACTTTCGACAAGCGTCAACTCGGATTCGGGAGCAGCCTCTCCTGCGGCTACGCCTGCACCGCCAACAGAGACCAACGGGGTCATTAAGGCGGATAAGCCCAAGCAAGTGGGTGCGGACAAGGACTTGCTTCTCTTCCGGTGCGGGCACGGGTACCACCGCCAATGCTTGGAGATGGAGACTGCCGCTGCGCCTGCAGTGATAGCTGCTGGCGCATCTGTATCTCTGCAGCGTCCCTCACAACAACCTTCCTCGCAGGAATCGGCGCCTTCGTCCCCAGCGCCGCCCAAGATGCTGAACTGCGCTGTCTGTAATGGGCTGATCAAGGCTCCTAAACCTAAATCAGCGTCGTCGTCCTCGCGACCGACATCCAGAGCAGCTCGTCACGATGGACGGCCTCATCTGAATTTGCACGCGACGAGTCGTACTACCAGCCGGTCGTCACGACATAGTGGCAGTCATGGAGGAGGATGGGTCACAGTAGAATCTCCTCAGCCAAGGTCTCAGGCTCCCAACACAAGATCCGTGGTCATGGCGGCACGTCAGTCTCCACCTCTGGCCGTCTCGGCCAACGGTAAGAGCAATGGCACTGGTGGTGACGAGTTGTCGAACCGAGCGCTGGTATCGCCTCCTCGGCCCTTTACACCTGTTGGCAAGGAGCCTGAGGACCGTAGCTTATCTCCTGGACCCGATGGTTACTACCAGAGCAGCAACGAGTATGAAGCTGCCACCAGCCCAAGCATGCGGATCAACAAGGGCAAAGGAAAAGCCCAGTATTGACATTAAAAGGGTACTTTTGACACATCTTTTTTCATCCAGCGATATCAGAGTCTTTTTTGTTGATGCTACATGTACACAGATGCTGTTGGTGGTTGAACAAGGCCCTCTTGAAAGAGGAGAGGAAGAAAGGACCTGGCTGAACCGAGTAACCTCAAGAGACAGCCAAGATGAAGACTTTTTCTTTTTTTGTTGTTTTGTTTGTTTGAAGGATGAATGAAAGTAATGAGATATCAGATGGAATGTTCGAAGCCTCTGACGTTTCCACCGCACGACAAGGCCGAAAACCGGCCCTGTTGAAGCAAAACTCTTATAAAACTCCGGCATGGTCTACCGAGATGGAATCTCCGAGGTGGCCCCATTGAAATGGGCCGTTCGGTACTGTAATAATCTCGAATGTAGATGGAGCTTCTACCCTGGGACGCGGGGCCTGGCACGAGATATACCACGCGGGGACTGTTCCGAGAGCTCAGAGGGTTTAAATTGGAACCCCTGGAGGCGTGACGGGCTGCGTGGGGACCACTCGTGCGTATTTTTAGGACGAGCAAAAAAATAAACTCATTGTGTGACAGGAAAAAAGCTTTCAGCTGGGATCCTCACTGCATCTCTGATCCCCCTTAGTCTCTCAAACTAGCTGGATGTTTAGCCTTTCCTCCATATCGAGGCGACTGCTACATGCAATGGTGGAAGGGCGTGTAGTCAGGCTGTGCAAGGAATGAAGCAATTTGTTCGGCTCGTATTCGACCACAGCCCACAGCCCACCCCACCAAAGAAAATGCGCCTTGTGTCCCAGCCATCAGGCGGTGCTGGTGGTAAAATAATTTCAAGCCCAGGCCCCCCTGCCTTCATTTTCTTTTATTTCTGGCTCGCCTGGCCATGAGCTTTCTGTATTTTGTCTTTTGCCCCTTGCTGTCTGCTTCTGCCCACCCCCGTCCCCGCTCTCTGTCTTGCCCTTCCTCATCACCTTCCGTGTCTTCTCTCAATTCGCTTCTCGGACATCCTAAGCTCAGTTACGCATCCCCCCCAAGGCCTTTTGACTCCCGCATTCTTTGTCACCGCTCTAGCATTCCATGGTTCTAGGCGGACAGCACTACGAGTCCATCAGGAATGACAGCCATGGCCGCGACCAGGACGACCCCAACGACCAGCACAGAGCACACGACCCTGCAGCACTCTCGCCCCATGTCGGAAGCTCGGAATCAGCTTGGTCAAGTCTCGCGCGGAGGCCATCCGATCAGTCAACAGCGGGCGACTTTGAGCTGCAGTCTGTCAACGATCGCACGGGGCTGACCAGCGACCGCCCCTCGCTCCTCTCGCCGCAGGATTCTCAGGAGGATCTGCACCTTCAACCGCCGGGGCAGCCTCGGCGCAACAAAGGCTTTCACCGGAACCATGCCTCAGGAGCGAGCACCAACTCGTCGCTTCGGCCAAAGTCCACACACTCCTCTGCCTCGACCTCACGACTCGCGTCGGTGAAGCAGGTTCTGGGAAGAGCTTCCACCCGAGTCGTTAATCTCTCAGGCTCGTCGCGGAGCCACCCTCCTCCCGTACCAGAAATCGCAGCAGTATATACCAACAAGCCCAGTGACAATGACGACGAAGAGGATGATGAGCAGAGGGGACTTGACGACCATGTGGCTCGAGCGAGCCACGAGAGCATTAGCACAGCCACATCAGGTGCACCACAGGACCCCAGCAAGCTATCCAAAACATCGCTGCCTCTGAATGTGCCGCACGGCTCCTCACAGCCTGTACTACTGGACCCGATATCATTTGATCCGCCTCTGGAAGGATGGTCCCTCTTCATTTTTGGGCCTGAGAACCCGATCCGTCAAAAGATCAACCGGTTCCTGAACCAAACGTAAGTTTACAACCAAGACACTTTTCGCAGGGCACAGTCTCAGGCAAGGCATGTTTTATGTTATTTTGGGTTTGAACAGAAGTCTAATGTAATCTCTGCGATCTTTTCTTTGTGCATAGTTGGGTGGAACTGTTCCTGCTCTTCCTGCTCGTGGTCAATCTGGTGTTTTTGATCATCAAGGTGTCGTCGCCAATGGGAAACGATACGGTCTGGGGCGCACACTGGACCGACTATGGGCTTTTGGTTGTTTTTGTTCTTTATACGTACGTCGTGACAGTTTAAGCAGGAGATTTGGGCTTTAAAGGAGCAAATTGGGGTGTCATCTAACACTTGGTATTTCACCGCTCCTCGATATAGCATGGAGATTGGGTCGCGGATAATAGTGTCTGGACTTGTCTTGTACCCCAAGGACGGAGACAAGGTCCGCAAATTCTTTGGCAAAAAACCAAGAACAGACAACTTGCACGACACCAACCCCACAATTCTTCGAAAATCCCCTGAGGCGCAGAGACGACATGGGACAATGACACCGGCAGCAACATTCAATAGCTCTTCGCCTGCTGCTCCTATCAACAGTGCTACGAAGATGCGAGCGACTACAATCATCGACTTTGCGGTTGGGCGTCAGACAACCGTCACTCAGTTCATTCCCACATACATGGACCCGCTGATAGCGTACAAGCCGCAGTTTGTAGCGGACGCAGGCACGCAGATTCCGTTTCTCAGGCACACATTCAACCGCATTGATTTCTTCGCCGTCCTTTGTTACTGGGTCGACTTTTTTCTCATGATGGCAGGTGTGAAGAACATTTATTTTTTCAAAACGGTGGCAGCCATGCGCACGCTGCGACTTTTGAATATCACCTCCGGATCAGCCACCATTTTGCATTCGCTGAAGAAGAGTGCGCCATTACTGGTCAATATTGCGCTTTTTATCGCATTCTTCTTTGTCATTTTCAGGTAAGAAGTAATAACTCTTTGTTAACACACAATGACCCAGATCAACAAGTGTATGCGGCTGATATGTCTTCTTCGCACTTGTTATGTAACAGCATCATCGGCGTCCAGGCCTTCAAAGGGTCTCTCTCAAGACGCTGCGTACTTGCAACGAACGAGACAGAGGTCTTGGATGGTCAATTCTGTGGAGGACATTACGACCTTTCACGTCCATACCCCAGCTATGAGGCCTACATCACCAAAAGTGGCGAATTAAGCCAAACGAGTCCGAAAGGACATATCTGCTCGCATGGGTACATCTGCAAGGTAACTATCAGGATGCTGGACCTCTGATGATACGTTTTCACAATGTATAATATTAATTAAATTAAACATGCTGCTCTCAACTCCCATAGGACATCGGAGTTAACATGGAAGGCGCAATCTCGTTTGACACCATCTACGCTGCCATGGTCCCTGTTTACGTGCTGATGACGGGTCAGACCTGGACAGACTTGACATACAAGATCATGGATGCCGAATATTCTTGGTCGTCGATTTACTTTGTCGTGGTGGTGCTGATCATGAACTTTTGGATCCTGAACTTGTTCGTCGCCGTTATCAACGAGATGTTTGCAAAGATCAGGGACGACTCTTCCCATAATTCGGCCTTCACATCGGATAGTAGCACAGAAAAGTACGTATTAGAGAAAGGTATTACGGAGAGGCAACATGGGAAAGTGAGGTGTGATCAACTCACACACATTTTGGTTTTCCTCGTCAATAGCAAAAACGCTATATTACACGAGAGTGTCCACAACTTCACATATGCCGCCACTGCTATGTTTAGCCGCCGAAAGCAGTGGGTCCAAAGTCTAGAGTGCGTTTGGGTGGTAGCTGTCATTGCTGACCTGGTTTTTCAATGCATGCCACGTTATAACTCGCCACCAGAGAGGCTTCAGCAACTCGGTAAGGAACTGTACAGCTTTGTAATCGCCAAGGCGGTTGACGGGCGTAAGGCATGCACATTCTAATTGTTTTTTTGCTTTTTGTATTTTATCCGCCAACCGGCTACCAGCGCAAATTGAGCTCTGGTTCACACTTGCTTTCGCGGTTGATATCGCTATCCGTCTCTTAGTCTGCTTACCCAAGCCTAGCGAATTTCTGACGAGTCGCAAGAACATGGTCGACTTGTTTTTGGTGGTCACTACCTTGATCATTCAAATCCCGCCCATCCGAAGGAGCCACGTCTACATGTATCTCACCGTCTTTCAAGTGCTCAGAATATACCGGCCGATCATCTATATCGAGCGCCTGAGATCACTTATTGTAAGTTACATATCTTTTCCTGAGAAATTAAGCAATGCAGTCAAACCGCATGGTACTAACGATTTGGATTACATCCTGTAGCAACGAGTCGTCGGTAGCTGGATCGGTCTGCTCAACTTGATTTTTTTCATTGCCATGTTCCTCGGGGTGGTGTCTGTCATGGCAGGACTATTGTTCAGAGAGATCATCGGACCGGACTACACGTCGCCCATGACGTTTTCTGATTTTTATGTCAGTTATCTCGGCATGTATCAGGTAGGCTGCTGTTGCGTGCTGACCATTCATCTCCAGTGGACATGAAAATTGATTGACTGATCTCGGCTGGATGCTCACGTACTCTATATATTTATTAATTATTAGCTGTTTTCTGGCGAAAATTGGACTGATATCCTGTACAATGTCATTTCGGCAGAACTCCCCTATGGTCAGGCCATTGTTGCCACCGTATTTATTATCGCGTTCTACAGCTTCGCAAATTGTAAGTGTCTTGGTGCATTATCGTCATACCGACATGGTCATTATTGCGCGCGTTCTAACTCTACCCCCTATGGCTTCTCTATATCAGTCGTTCTGGTGAACATGTTGATCGCCATTATTATGGAGAATTTTGAGGGAGGTGCTGAAGTGGGCAAGCATGCACAGCAGATCCTGGACTTTGCGTCCAAATCGGGCTACGCTAAGGAGGAGGAGAGAAAATTTGTCATCTACTTGACAAAGTATCTCAAGCCATATCCAAAATCAATCGGCGTGAATCCCCTACAGTCTGGTTGGGTACAGAGAATGCGCAAGGGACTCGCCCGACAGTTTCTTTTGGGAGATACAGAGCTGTTTCATGGTGTAGAGAAGGATCCGCTGCTCAAGGAATCCTCAGAGGCCAAGAAAAAACATCACCGCCGCAGTTCGAGCCAGAAAAGCGACTATGGATTTGAATCGCACCAGTCTGTAGAAGTCGAGGACACCGCCGATTTCAGAAAGCTCTTTGCAACCCCAGCACCCGGCTATGAGGAACTGGACAGCGCTCAAGATGGGACGAAAAAGCGTCAAATGTTCTTTTCGGCAGAGGCGTTCCGTCATCGCTCGTTGTTCATTTTCGGTCCCGACAACAAATTCCGTCGATTTCTCCAACGATTTGTCACTCCAGGACAAGGACATCGTATTGAAGGAGCCGATGAGAATGTCCTACTGAGCAGACCCTTCAATCTCTTCATTATGCTGGCCATCATTGCCTGCGTGATTGTCGCCGCTATAACGACCCCTGTCTGGCGCTTGAAGGAGACCAACATGCCTCGCGAGGATCAATCGGTTGTCATCCGCATCTCCGACTATGTGTTTCCTGCAGTCTTCACAGTGGAGTTCTTGATCCGAGTCATTGCTGATGGCTTTATCTTCACGCCTGATGCATACCTCAAGAGTCTTTGGAACAAGATCGACTTCTTTGTCCTGCTGACCCTGTACGCGCCATTGATGGCCAATCTTACCAATTCTCAAGGAGCTTCTCGTTTTTTCCGAGCCCTCAAAGCCCTACGAGCCTTGCGGCTGATCAATCAATCCGCCTATATCAGAGGCACGTTCCATGCGGTTCTGGTAGCAGGATTTCCTCAACTCTTCGACGCTACGATGCTATCGATGACCTTGATCGTCCCGTTTGCGATCTACGGAATGCGACTCTTTTCTGGCCTCCTTTTCCGCTGCAACGACACAAGCGACAGCATCCAGTCTATCTACGAGTGCGTGGGCACATTCCTGGATCCGGAATCTGGCATGTTGAAACCCCGGATCTGGTCCAACCCTGTGGTCTACAGCTTTGACAACTTCGGGGCATCGTTCTTGATTTTATTCGAGATTGTGTCTCAGGAGGGGTGGACGGGCGTTATGGAATCGGCTCGTAATATTGTCGGGCTTGGACTTCAACCCCACCCGGACGCATCGCGTTACAACGGTATCTTCTTTGTTCTGTTCAACCTGGCAGGAGGGTATTTCGTTTCGGCTCTATTTGTCGCCATCGTGATCGAAAACTACACAAAGAGGACCGGAACCGCATTCATGACAGCCAACCAGCGTCGATGGATGGACTTGAAGAAGCTGCTCGGAGGCATTAGTATGAAAAAGTCAAAGTTCTTTCCACCTGCAAACCCCTTCCGCAGTTGGTGCTTCAGGATCGCGTCACCCAAGCGAGGATGGTTCGCACGCCTGTTGACTATCACAACTGTCCTCAACGGCATTCTTCTCGCGACAGAGCACGTTGATTCGGGCGATTGGGAAGGGATCAAGAACTGGCTGTTCTTGGCGCTGTTATCGGTCTTCATGATGGAGATCGTGATCAAGGTTGCAGGACTAGGATGGCATGCTTATCGGAAAAGTCGGTGGAACATTTACAACAGCATGGTCTCAACTTGCGCATTGCTTATCACCATCATGCGCATCTTGGGAGTATCCTGGCAACCACTTATCCAGACCCAAAAGTTGTTCTTGACGGCGATCCTCTTCAGACTGGTGCCCCGAAGCGACAGCTTGAATCAGCTGTTTATGACAATGGCCGCCAGCATGGGATCCATTTCCAGTTTGTTGGGGGTCTGGCTTGTCGTGTTTGCAGTCTATGGCATCATGTTTGTGGAGGTGTTTGGGCTGACTGCCTATGGCCCCAATGGCTCGGATAATGTCAACTTCCGGCACATTGGCACCTCGCTCCTTGTGATGGCTAGGATGTCGACTGGGTATGTAAAACAACACTGTACCTGAGAGGGTGCGTGGATGAACACATGTTCTAAAGGCTCAGCTTGAAAATTAACACTTCAATGTTTATCAATTTCTTAGTGAGGGGTGGAACGACCTTATGCACGACTTTGCAGTGGAGAAGCCGCACTGTGTCAATGAGCCATTGGACTATCTGTTGTCGGACTGCGGCTCAACCGCGTGGGCTTACACGCTCTTCATCACGTTCAACATCATCTCGATGTACATTTTCACGAACATGTTTATTGTCGTGGTGATGCACAATTTTTCGTACGTCTATCAGATTGCGCCGGGGTTCTCGCTCATTACAAGAGAGGAGATCCGAGGATTCAAGCGGGTCTGGTCTGAGGTTGACAAGGATCACACGGGCTATATCCAGGAGAAAGACCTGGCAATGTTCTTGATGGTAAGGAATTGGACAGTGTCTCTTTGCGTTAGCAGTGGACAATCATGGTGCGCGTTTCGTTTATTTGTTGTCTAACACGGACCACCATTTTATTAGAAACTGAGGGGCGTGTTTGATATGCGCGTGTACAACGAAGAGCACTCGATTTTGAAGCTCAAATCTAGGCTTGAGACCGCTAAACCCAACGCCGTCAATATGTCTGCCAGGGATCTGGATAAGAACATAGGAGCCAGCAGCACCCGCAAGATATTGATGCTGAATGAAACCAGTCGCAGCTCAACTCTCAACTGGGAAGAGAACCAGAAGGAGAAGGGAATCCCAGGAATGAACGGAAAGAGGACGAAGGCTCGATTCGATCTTTCGCATAAGATCGATCAGGACTACAACCTACCGGCCTTCAACTCTGCGATCGCGAACATGGACACAGCCCAGGTTAGGCAGCGGCGCAGACTGTACAACTTTTTGTACACTGAGGTGCTTATGTCCATGGAGCCGATTCCTGGAACGCAGACAAGAAAGAAGAAGGGACTTTTCCATTGGAGAGCAGGATCCTTTGGCAAGGGTGGAGGCAAAGGTGCGGCGGGAGACTTTGAGATGGCCGAGATTGGTGGCGAGATGCTGGACGATGATGATGCACTCCGAGGGATCTCATTCCAGAAGATGCTGAATATCCTAGCCCACTACAAGCTGATCGAGGATGATCAGTGCCTCTCGATTGGGGACATGCTCCGGCATCGGCAGAAAATGGACCGGATCCACGCCCGTGTCAATGTCACCAACGTCAGGAGTATTCTTCTAAAGGTCGTCCTTCGTCAGAGGTTCTTGAAGCACTACAGAGCCGTGCAACGGATCCGTGCTTTAGCGCAGGTTTCATCATCCCCAGATGACCTGCCACCTTCGTCCGATGGAAACGCTGGAGCCGGAATGGGTCCAGAGGTCGACTCCGGCTCAGGTTCAGGCTCTGGCGCGGGATCTACCTGGCAGGTGCCGCGCGTCTCCCATTCGACCCAGTCCTCCGTCTCAACAAACCAAGGTCCATCATCAGGCGCCCCCATTACCAAACAGAAGCGAGTCAGGATTAATACTGGCGAAGAGGACTTTGACAGTGCAGCACGCGTTGGATCCAGCTCCACACTAGACACACTTCGAGGACAGACCGCAAAGAGGAGTACGCTGATGTTTGAGGGAGAAAAGGCAGCAATTGAGGAAGAGGAAGCCATTGACCCGGCTCTTGCGGGCACAATGATCCATGAACTGCGATTGGAATGGCGCTGTAAGTGATGAGGACTGGGGCTTCGTTTCTTGCGTTTTGGTGATACGCGATTACTTCTCTGCGTTTCTCGTCCATGATATCTAACACCGAGTCTATCCATTCACCAAAATTCCTCTAGCTTTTATTGCGAGCCATGACATGTCGGTGCCAGGGGATGACCCGATGAGTACCGGTCTAAATCGAGAGATGACAGTGGGCGACTTGGACGACGTGGACCTGAACGCATCCGGCACAGGTGTGGGTCAGCCTTCGAGAAAAGAAGTCTTGGGTCTGGATTACTTGTAAAAAAAACCCCCCATGAAAGCAAACCATTAGAAAGCACCTTAGATCTTTTATATACTTTATTTATATCCCGCATTCAACTTTTTCAATGATCCGTTCGCCTGTATGAAGATTTTCAAAAGCCTGGATCACTAAACGAGGAATCAAAAGACGAGATCGACGACTGAGCCAACGAAGCACTCAAGGAAGAGGTCTGGGTAGAACCAGAATGAAATCCAAAAGCCGTGCTGATGTAGTCCAAAAGACTCTTGTCCGGTAGCCCGATGATCTGACCCTGACTAGACCGTTTCGGGTACTGCAATATGCATTCGAGTAGCAGCGCTGATTCACCCCCCCAAAAGCAATGAATAGGGGCAGTATAGATGTTGAGGGTGAGTACATGGATCAATTATAAACGCGTTATAATAGTATCCAGCATCAGGTATGGTAGGACTTACCTGGCTCAAATGTTCTCGGGCATACTTGAAGATGCGACACGAAGGTCTCAATTTCTTTAGCTAGATCGTCAAGTCCATATGTGTAGTAGATGACACCTCGTCCAAGGGCGAGTTCATCATCCACATCATCGGTTGAATAACCTCCGCACACGGATGCAGCTAGAAGCTGGATCAAGAACTTGAGTTGAAGATGTCCACCAAACGCACCACAGCCCCAATTTCCTATAAATCAGATACAAGCATAAACACAAAAAAAAAGGGGGGGGGATATAGCCCGGGTCAGAAAAAAGTAAGTCGATCTTACTGAAGCACGAGGTGCACTTCAAATAACTCCATAAAAAAAATGAATGACTGATTCTAACCTGTCGCGATCAATGGAGTCGTGGCGACAGGACCCTCAGCCGTGCAGAGTCCCCACTCTGACGCAGTGATAGGAGACCTACGGAATCCTGCAACAGCCTTGTTGATCTCTCGTAGCACATACTCCTCTGAGAATTGCTCCAGACGCTGGTCTTGCGACTTGAATGGAAGTGCATCGATGGCGCATATCTCTGTCTTGCGACGGCCCAGTTGGTCTCTGGTTTGAAGAAAAATACACTCAGAGTAAGTTAGGTGCAAATAATAGACGGTTGGAACAAGGCGCCGCTACGTGTGTTCCATGATTTCCACGACTCTCAAACTGTAAGTGTGAATAAGCTGTACTGTACCTGGGTGTGGTGTCGACATGATTCGAATGCCACTCAAACGTCCTAGCATACCCGTTATAGTTGGAATACCTCTCCGCGCCCTTGAAAAGCACGGCTTCATTCTCCTGGAGCCTTTGAGTGAATAATCTTGAAATAATCAACTCTGGACAAATGGCGAAGCGAATCTCTTCCTGCACTGAACCCTATTCATCATTGCAGAATAAAAAAAAGAATAGCAAGAGTAAAAGTATATCAATACGACAACACTGTGTAAAGCCGACCCTCCTTAACATCGACATGGTAGTTCCCCTTACCCGATCCAGTACTCCGCCTCCAATGACTTTGTTCGCAAAGTCCAGCTGAAGTGCGCCGAGGGGTGAGTCGTCCTCGAGGGGACTGTCGCGTTCCACACGGACGTGAACATACCTAAAGACATCCTCTCTGAGGCGCTCCTCTCGGTGCAATGTGATGGAAGTGTTCAATACCTGACGGTGGTACGTCACGGCCCCTTGTGGCACTATGAAGGAGGAGTCAACGGCAAGTAGTGTCAGAGCTGCTGATTCGGAAACCACAAGCAAACTGAACGTGGCCAAGTCTTGGTGTGTGTGCATACTCTGAGACGTGACGCGGTCGAAATAATGCAGAATGCAGCGAAGTTTGGCGGCATTGGTAGATGTACAGGGCGCTTCCTCATCAGGACTGTAGAAGAGACTAGAGAAATTGATCGAGGGGTATCGAGGAAAGGATTCCTTGCGACTCGATTGTTCATTTCGCCCGCCTCTAGGAGCGTGCTCTTCGCGATTGCTAGCAGGGTTCTTTTCCTTGCTGTCATTACCAGTCCTAGAAGCCAATAGAGGGGCGTTTGCGGCAGTTGTGTCTCGAGGTTTGAGCGACTCTGCCCCATCGCCGGACGCGATAGGTTCCATTCTGCTAAAGTAGTTCAGTAGAGATGTCTGCAGCGGCTTTTTAACAGGATCCGTGGAATGTACGTTCGTGTTCCTTATTGATGCAGTTCCATGTGGGTCTGAGGGAGTCTCATTCAACTTCCTTCCTTCAAATTCTCGTCGATCACTCACGGAACTGCCAGTGCCTTTTTTGCCCTTTTCTGACGTGGCAGCTCCCGAGAACGGGCGCTTCCTGCTGTGGTGCGCGTTACTGTGATATATCCTGGGTGCGTTCCGACAAGGAAACGTGCAGAAGAATGCATTTGCTAATAAGCATGCGATCTAGTGGCGATCATTGGGGTTTATATGTAAGTAGTATGCCATTGCTCGATTCTCATAAAACCCTCCTCAATTGTAGCGATACCCTAGGGAAATTCTTGAAGTGACTTACTTGCTCTTGGCTTAGAGTGACAGCAGAGTCCTCCTGTTCCTTCAGAAACGGGATCGGCTTTCTGACCAGTTCCGGTAGCCGTAGCGCAAGAGCCTGCATTCTTGGTAGAATGACATTGAAAAAGCGGGTTCGCTCCTCTCGATCCAGGAACTGATCCTCGGCTATTTCTACATTATGATAATAGTTTTCGTTCTCTGGAATATTCGGTGCTGAAGACATGTTGATGTCGCCGTCTCGGTCACGATCCAGTCCTTGAGATTCAGGGTCCTCGTCCAGCTCACTGTCTTCCAGCCCTGCAAGAGGACTGTCGTATCCATGGCGTCCGCGCGCTCTGGACTGTACACATAAAGTCTGGCGGTCGGCTTTTCTGTTTAAGAAGGCGTCCAGCGCATTGGTGTTCCACGCGGCGTCGTCGCCTTCGTTCCACAGGGCCATCATTTTCGAGAGCTCTTGCGCGTTGGAGATTGGCGTTGTTAGTCCTTGGATGATTTCCGCCCAACCCGTCGACGTACGTGAAGAAGCGTGGTCCGAACATGGCAGCCTGACATGGTGTCTGTCCCAACAGTCCTGAAAGTCCTTTGGAAAAGGGAACTCTTGTGGGTCTAGTCCGTCAATCTATGGTGCAAGCGACGTGTGTTATTGGACAGCGAACGTCTTTTAAGTATATTATGTATTGCGACCTTCGCTAATGAGCACGTACCTGACATAGAATGTGATGAGGCCCTGTCTCGAAGAATCTCGAGTTGGACATGGCAATGGCGGGTGCGGAGTTGAAGGAGAAATAGAGCGGTGGCAAAGTGAGAGACGCGGTTATGTAGTGGTGTAACATCCTGGTTGTCAGTCACTGCGGCGGAGTGTGGATATCCTTTGTTCCTTTATCACTCCACCACTCCATCCATTCCATTTCTTCTTTTCTTCATTGCCACCACACGCATAGCATATACGCACAGATACAGAACCAGGTCCACAATCATGAGCCAAGCAGATTCAGTAGCTCCCTCGCCAGCACCGGCAGCATCCAGCACCATATTACAGACCGAGGATGAGTACGAGCAGCTAAAGCGGTTCCAGATCGAGCTCGAATTCGTGCAATGTCTGTCTAGCCCTTGGTATCTCCATTGTACGTCCAGGCCCACTGCGCTCCATGTCAGCCATGTCAGCACCCATGGACTAGTGCGTGACATCAAACAACCGGAAATCTCATTCGTCTGCTGTTGATTCTTCTCGGGTAGATCTCGCACAACAACAATACTTTACACAGGACGCGTTCGTGCGGTACCTCGACTACCTGCAATACTTTCGGAAACCAGAATACGCAAAGTTCATCATGTAATCGCCTTTTCTGTCTAGATATGCCTGTTTAGATAAGAACACGGTTTTGTGATATACAGTGGGTGCCACGGCTGAAGAATTAACGCCTTGTTTTCCTTCAACTAGCTACCCACATTGCCTTCATTTTCTGTCACTCCTGCAGCACAAATCGTTCCGGGATCAGCTTGCTAAACAGGACACTGCAACATTTGTACATGAGAGACAATACTATCACTGGCAATATCTCAGGAACCAGGAAAATGTCGTCAGGATGGAGGTCATGCCCGATGGATCTATGGTCAAGTTGAAGAACGAGGTAGAACAAGATTCACCAGCACCAGCACCGCAGGCTCAAGGACTTGGTCTGGGACTCATCTCAGGGACACAGCATGGGATTGAAGGTCAAGCAACACCGAGCGCGATGTTTCCTGGGACTGCATCAGCAAGCGGCGGCCTCAATGGCTCAGATACCCCTACGCCCACTCTGCTCTGATAGCAAACAGCACAACCGCTGCAAACTTCAAAATAAAACAGACAATCAGCCGTATAACGGACTTTTCGATAGGGCATATGCGAAAACTAGGTCTTTTTTATTTCTCATCTCTGGACTGGGATCCTTCGGGAAATGGCCGGTAGTTGGCAGAGTCGGTCGATAACTGGATGTTTTCAGGTATAAGCATGTGTGAGACGCTCAGTCGACGACTCTCGGCTCCTTCCCCAACGGCTTGGGTTTGATTATCGTAGTGGGACTCCGCATTTGACGAGGATCGTGGTCGTGCAGCAACACTTGCCGCCTCGTGTGCCAAATATATAGCCCCCAGTTCACTCTGGGCCTGGCGGTCTCCTATGTGTCTTGTCGGATCCCCATGCCCGTTTAAAGCAGACTGGTGTTGTCCTGGCTCTTGCTGTATCTCTTGGAGAAAAGCTGGGTTGGAAGGACCGGTATATCCGAGCGATTGACGCAATGCGATCAGGTCTCGCAGATCCTCCTGCTCCAGCTCATTCAAAGTTGCTCTCAGAAAGAGGACCGCTTTGAGTCTGCGTGGTCCATACTCACTGTCCACCCACCGGCCACGATGGAAAACGCGGAACAGGATCTGGAGACAGGCTTTGCTGGTGAAACGATTGTTCGTTGCGTTGAGAATCACGTCGATCTTTTGAAAGTCGGCGGACGCTTCGGTCTCGACATACGTTTGGATCTTTTGCTTCAATTTCTGAATCGTGCGAGCAGAACTGAAGAGTGGAATATCCATCCGCACATTTTCGACGTGGTCACCTATCGGTTGATGACGGTAGAACAAGGGGGGTTGATTTTTTGACGTTGAAGAACAAGTGTCATTGTGGATATCCTTGGCCTGAGCCATGGGTGACATTTAGGTCTTACCTGAGCGGCTAAGGTTGTGTATATGCCGCGAGGCAAGGACGTGGTTCGGTGAAAGGACTGTCTAACATACATTGATACCAGGAGGATAAGGGTAAAATTATAAGAAATATACCTGTTCAACGATCCTATGAGCGTACAAACACGCTGAATGGGCATTTACCAGGCCGTCTCCACGTTTCATCTCTGTAGTCAAGATATGGATGGTCATGATTGTAAAGAATGAATCCTAGGTCATACAGCGTAAAGTTTTTGTTAGCATCTATCTGGATAAAACGCGTCGCGGCTCAATAAAGATTGCTCTACACTCATTGCCGTCTTACGTCAAGTTCGATTTTGTCGCCCACATCGAACGCTAAGGGAGAACATAACAAGGCATTCTTGGTCAGCCAGACAGCCATCTGTGGCGCGCGTCATATAATTCTTCAGTGCCTTAGGAATCAACATCACTCACGCCGCTAAAGTAGACACCCCACAATGAAATAATGTTGGTTAACTCTCTATCAACCGCACTAGCGGACCTCATGCCAGAAAAAAGAATAGAGCAGTAGGAACGAGCGCACCTACCATGACGAAAATAAATATCATGGACTCAAACGCGTTCCTGGCCGATGTTCCGGTGACAAACGCGCCTCCCACGACCAACTAGATGCGCAGCGAAACGAAAATAAAAAAACAAGACAGAGTGCTCATCAGTCAAAGTGGGGCGAACGATCTGTCCATCATGCGCTGAGCTCTAGTTTGGTTTTCAAATGCCATCGCCTACCGATGATACGCTGACAGCATACTGCTGCACACCGACATCGAAAGCGATCAGAAACGCGACGATCACGAAAAGGAGGACAATGATGTTGAACAGCATGTCCAGCTTGGCCATGGCGTTTTCGAATGTCTTGTGGGTGGAAGTGAAACTCTTGCGCAGGTTAACCATGTCGACGATAGCTGACACATTCATCACAGATGACGGTTGGTTTTTTGCGTTAGAACTTGCCCTCGTCTCGATATGCGGCTATTGAAGATGCGGGGACTCTCACCTTTCTTGAACATTGCCCGTGTGATTGTGCCACTTCCATTTGGATCAAAGAGTTTCCAAACTCGCTCTACAACGTCCTTTTTCTTGATATGCTGTTCCAGATCGACGCGTTCAAGATGGTTTCGATGCTGAGGACATATCCGAATCCAGAGGTCCTTTGCTTTCTTGTACGGGTTCTATAGTTGTTCAAGAAAATAGAATAGTGTCCTGCTGAGAGAACTGCATAGAGATGGCAAGATGCAAACCTCAAACACTAGTGGCCCCTTCGCGACGCGTTACCTCGATCGGCTTGTTTCGAAGACTATGGATTAGCTTGGACTTTCTCTTCTTGCTCATCCGAACAAACTCCTGCGGTTCCAGCTCGTTTTCCCTGTCCATCTCGGTGATAGATCCCGCTGGCGAAGTCGCTGTCCCGTCGACGGCTCTCTCCTTCGTGGTGTCGAGTCTTCTTCGAATCGACTGAACCACCAGCTGCACCACAGATCGCCTCTGAGGTTCGTCTGAAACCCGGGCTGCTGTGGCAGGCCTCTCCTCAGTGGCCGAGGCAGGTCGACTGACATTAGGCGATCGCAACCAATGCGATGATTTGTCTGTCCATCGATAGTGTGGTGCGTGGAGACCAGAATGTCGCTGGGGTGGATGAGCGGGCCTTGGTGCCTTTATCTTTTGAAGCGAATCCAATACATGACCTTGAAAGTTGAGTTCAACAAACCGCGAGTTATCCTGCTCAAAGCGGTCAGAGATGACCTGCATCAAATATCGCTTCAGGAGGTAGAGCATGTTCATGGCCTGTATCCCCCACATGCATCGATACACCCACCAAAAAAGCCATCTCCGGCATTGCATGTCAACGCCCTCGTCCATGGTTATTGTGATGTTGAGTTTTGCTCGCGCCTCAGCGCAATTTGGGGCATGGACAAGAAATCCCCAGAAGGCTATCAGTCCAAAGAACCACACGGTCCTAGCGAAATGAGGCACAAGCGCGTCGTATGTCTCGAGTGTGATTTTGATCTTGACCGTCCCGAGGGAGTGGATGATTTTGAAGAGAGCCATGACAAGGAGCTGTACCAAATAGTATCCAAGGTGATTACCGACAACAACTGCAACGTACGGTCTTCCTTCATCGGCCAAAACTACAGTGTTGGAATGGTGAGCATGAATATGTTTGAGTGCGAACTTCGGGACGAGGAGGACGGCAAGGATAATGGCGTTCTTGAACAACTTGATGATCCAGGGATGTATGCGGCGACTTAGAGGGGCACAGCAGATTTCGTCCTGAAGTCGCATGCCCTTTTCAGAATTTCCTCCTTCGGTGTCTTTCTTGTCCTTGTCTTCGTGGATCTTGTCTACCTCCCAGTCAAAATCATCATCCTCGTCGATGAGGACATTATTTTTGCTCTTCTCTCCTTGTTGCATGTCCTTTGATGCTGTGACTGGAGAGGCCTCATCGATGCACATCTTGAACGATGCGAGATTGGGCTCCGTTTTGATCCCCGCTGGTACATTATCGCGAACCGAACTCAGCGATGGTTTACGGTGCATTGTTTGAGGGATAAGACTGGTGCTGCTGTCGAGCTGACGGCTGCTGGCAATTGACCAACGACAATCGTGCTGCTTGGAAGCCGACTGACCGTTCTCTGGGGACTGAGGGGATCGTCGACGCCGCACAGTCGCGCTGGTGTGTGATTCTAGTTCCAGTTCGGCCGATTTTAGAACGATATCTTTCTGCAATTCCGTGCTGTCATGAGGTGTGCTTTCTTTACAAGTTGCTGGCATCCCCTGAGTATCAGGTATCATTGCCACGGTTGAATCAGGTGCTAGCGACAATATTGATCCCTCATGGTGCACGTTCGCACCTTTGCTTCTGCGGGTATCTGGTAGCGGTTTCTTTTCAAACCCCAAATCGTTCCTTTCCTCAGCGGTTTTGTCTGCTGCAGTAGCCACTAGTCTTGAATCTGTCATGGCGCAGGACCGTATAGTCTGGTGGAGTGCGGTTCCTGAAGCTGAAGGAGAGAGAGATTGAGAAGAGAGAGAGAGAGGGAGAGAGAGAGAGAAAGGGTTTATGGTTTATCCAGCGAGTCGTCTTCCGCGAGTGGTTGTCAGAGAATGGCCATAATGATGGAAGGAGAGAAAAGGGAAAGACGGGATACGTTGGCCTTTCACTTCCAGAGTTGCTAGCCTCTTACACCTGGCGATGCTCAAGTCTTGGGCGAAGCTGGAACCGAGACGGCATAACCAGGCTGCTGTTCTTGCCATTGTCGCTGCTGACTGACCACAATTGTCCGGTTGGAGCAAAAACTGTCCAACAGGACCGTTCTGGATCGGTGCCTATTTTGTTGTTTTCCTAAGGCAGAGAGGCAAGAAAGGGCTCTATCCTGACGCGTGGATGTCACCAGGGTTTCACGTCGCGTCAGATCAGCCAGCATGGATTATCGCACTTGCCTGTCTGTGGATGCTGTCATCTCGACGAGGAACGACAACTGGGCCTCCTGTTCTTTTCTTTTTTTTCCAGCTGCTAAAAATACAGGTCCATGGTGCAATTATTTTTAGGTTCGTACACTGGGGTTCATTTCAACCCCATCACTCCCCGCTCACTATCGATTGCACTGAGGCCAGCGCCGAGAGCCCGACTCTGGTTCTGCTCCGTGGGCAGCATTCAGCAACAACAACCTAAAAGTAGCGCACTACCTTATCGTTGTTGATGTGTGCGGTGACACTGCAAGTTCTG
The DNA here is from genome assembly GCA_029449245.1 of Mortierella alpina. Taxonomy (NCBI): domain Eukaryota; kingdom Fungi; phylum Mortierellomycota; class Mortierellomycetes; order Mortierellales; family Mortierellaceae; genus Mortierella; species Mortierella alpina. The sequence goes on along the minus strand of JANATF010000001.1, from coordinate 1,021,431 downwards.
GATACACCCCTCGGCCACTTCTCCTCGCCCCCTCTCCTTTTCGCAAGCCGTTTGTCTTGCACCTCACATCGCACCTCACACCTTTCTTTTCTTTCTCATCTTTCCATCCATCCTAATCAACTCTTTTCTCACGCTCGACGTCATCACCACACAGGAACACATCTTCAAAAGTACACAATGGCACCCGTCTCCATCTCTAGCGTCACCAAGAGTCCCTTCAAGAAGTCGGACGACCTTCTGTTCGATCCCGCTCTTATTCCCGCCGAGCTGCAAGAGCGCCTCCCAGCCGGTTATGTGGTGCGTCCCTTGGCCAGGACCGACAACCAGATCCGATCCAACACCTCGTTCCTCAAGACTCTCGAGGTTCTCACCACCATTGGCACTATCTCAGACGAAGACTTTCAAAAGCGTTTCCAATACCTCAAGCAGCGCAATGACGAGTACTTCACCATCGTCATCGAGGATATGAACGTGCCCGCGACCACCCCCAGATCCGCAACATCTTCCTCGCCCTCGCTCGTCACACCCGGCAGAGGCAAGATCGTCGCTGCAGGCACCGTCCTGGTTGAGCGCAAGTTCATCCGTCAGTTGGGACTCGTCGGCCACATTGAGGACATCGCTGTCTCTGCAGACCAGCAGGGCAAGAAGTTGGGACTCCGGATCATTGAAACGCTCAAGGCAATAGGACAGCTCCAGGGCTGCTACAAGGTCATCCTGGACTGTTCAGAAAAGAACGTGCCCTTCTACGAAAAGTGTGGCTTCGAGCGCAAGGGTGTCGAGATGGGCTGGTACGTCAACAAGCCCGCTCAAGCCAAGCTGTAAACGGCTTCCCTTGTTCTTGTACCGTACATCATTTCTCCTTCCTTGCAAAATACATCTATCTTATACCATAATGACTTTAGTGTGATAATGTGATGCGAAAGGATATATCAAGGAGTGGCTATGAGGGTGGGGCAGGCGTTTCTGGATGTCAAACTACTCCGTCTTGAGACGCTTCTCGGCAGAGATCGACTCGGCCTCCGGGTTGCTCGCGACGGCTGCGTGGTCAACTTCGGACAGGGGTTCCAGCTTACGTTTCGCATCGCTTCGCGTTGAGAAAAAGAGGGGTTTTGGGAAAAAAGCGAGGTGAGCCTCCATTCATCCTTATCATCCCACGGTTGCTGCATATATCCATATACGGACCGCGCTGTTATTTTACCTTACCTTGCAAACGCAATCTCGGCGGGCAAACGGAACGAGATACAGTACATATCCTTGTTGGGTGCGACCTTGCGGACCCAGTGAAGTTTGACAGAGTCCAGTTCGAGATGACCACCCATCACCTTCTCAACGCGCTCCCTGACATCGTCCTCTGGCTTGTCGCTCTTGGAGAAGCAGTGGCAATGGATCATGGGCAGCTGTGTCTTGGGTTCAGTAATCTGGGCTTCGCGACCTTGGAAAAGGCCACGGAAGGCGTCCAAGAACTCAATGGCTGTGGCTGGGAGGTTCATCACAAAGTGATCAAAGGTCTTGAAGCCTAGAGCCGCTGCTTCCGTCCTTGACGGTTGCTCAGCAGTGGGCGTAGGTGCAGGTGCCTGAGGTGTCGTGTTGGCTGCGCCCTTCTTGCCTTTCACAACAACGGGTGCCTCAGGAGGTCTTTGATATCCAGATTTTTCCAAATCCGCAACAGCTTTGCGAACGAACTCCCGGCCATCCAGATTGTAGATGTGCAGGTTGTCTTTGAGCTAAGAGTTGTAGAGGGTCACAGGAGCATTCAGATGGAGATTAGTTCAAGGAGCTCCAGGGATCCAAAGTCGCAGTACAAACAGTATAGCACGTACCTTATTGAGGGTCTTGTTCTCAACCATGTACTTGTACGAAACAGGGTTGAGGTCATTGGCGTACACCATGCAGCCTTTCTTTGCAGCCGGCATGGCAAAAGGTCCAACGCCCGCCATGACATCGCACACAGCATCCGTTGGCTTGAACATCTTGACCAATCGCTCGTGTTCTGTGTGAAGGCGCGAGTTCCAGTAAACTTGCGCAAAGTCGAACTTGAATCTGCATCCACTCTCCCGCTTCAAGTCAGCGACGAAGACACAGATACGATCATGTTAAACGATGTTCCATCGCACTCTGTAACCTAACGAGCAATAATATCGGGATGACTTACAACTTCGGCAATCATGTTGTCCTCTCCTGCAAGAACCTCCATCTTGAAGAACCTGAAAGTGGTATCAATCGAGTCCATCTTATTGACGACAGTCTTCAAGTTTGGGTTCTTGTCCAAAATGACCTGTCCAATCAGATTTTTGTAGGGAAGGTATTCGTCCTTGAGATTCATGTGTGCAATGTGTCCGACTGTCGTGAACGACGATGGCGCCTCGTCAATGATTTCCTCCGGCAAAATGGCGCGCAAAATCTCGTCTAAATCATTTCGTAGACACCAAGAGCAAAGCTGGTGTGAGTTAGACCTCCAAGTGATTATGTTGAGAGCCGTGGTGCATCCGATCGGCAATGAATATACCTGCAGTCCAATGATCATATTCCACGCTAAACTCGGACTTTGTCACATCCACGCCTTTCTCCTTGATGAACTCCTTGGTCGCTTCTGACGCGCCTTCCAATCCTATTTCGGTATATCGCATAAATAACGGTCCTTTGAGAACCAAGTAATACAGGCAATCGAAGAGCGATCTTAGTCCTTTGCTAGGCTGCCGTGTCCGAACCTTCATCCTTGATCGAAAGACTGAGTAGCACAAGCCTCTTTGACTGTTCACCATCGTCACTGGCAACGACATTTCTGATCTTGGGTTCCAGCAACATATCGCTAATCATGCACGATAATGCCAAGCAATGCGTTGTCAGTTAAGAGATTTGTGTGCGTTGTCTCCGTTGTGCCGTACGCCCTCGAAGGGTGGCGTAGTGCCTTACTTTCCAAGCACCTTCCTGCATTCCATCGTCATGCTGGCAGGGATCCTGATGGCCATCACACTGACGGACTTTTTGAAGAGGGCCCTGTCTAGGGTCATCAGTCCCCGTTGGATTGCTGGTGGTGGAATCATGTAGCCGAAGAGAGTGTATGTGGAGAAAGAGCGATCTGCCATTGCAGATCTCCACTTTAAAAAGGATCAAGTGACGTCATATGCACCTGTTTGACATTCTGTGGGCGAAGTTCCAGCAGATGTCATTGATGTGCCCGCTTCTTGCTTCTGGCCTCGCAATGTGTGGCGAGGCAGAAGTCATCTGTCTGCCGCGATGCCTGAGTGCACGGCGAGTATCCGGCGATTCGGAAAAACAGCGCCGTTGTGTGCTCAGCATGTGTCCATGGTCCGCTAAGCTCCTCAAGTGGAGAGGGCCCTCGTGAGAAAACTCAAAAATATCGCTCCACAGAGGCGAGCCTCGCTCTTCTTCTTTCTCCCCTTACGCCTCATACCCTCCCCCACCACCACTCCACTCCTCCCTCATCACCCTCCTCAACCTCCACGCTTACATCTTCACCTCACCTTCATCGTACAATGGATATCGAAGACTTGGGCCACCTTTCTCGAAAGCCAAAAGTCACAAATGTACGTCCGAGGACCCCCCTCCACACAACTCTATGTCCGCAACGGGCAAAACACCCTTGCACAGACCCTAACCAGCATTGCCCCCTCAACGTTTTCTTCATCTCTGTTCATTTTGCTGTGCATAGTATAATCCCTGCTCTGTCCGCGGCCTCAAGCCAGGCTCGATTAAAGAGTGGTGCACTTGCGGCTTGACAAAGAAAGGGCCATGGTACGGCAAAGTGGTGTGCGATGGGCATTCTGATATGCTGATCAGTCCCTGCGCTCATTTTTTTGAAGGACCATTCCTGACATTGCTTCCATTCTCTCACTTCAGGTGCGATGGCAAATCCCACAAAGGCACAACCTTCAAGCCATTGCGGTGGAAAGTCCCAGACGGTAAAAACACTCAGACGTTCTACAGTATCTGTGATTGTAGATACACCACTAGACCTCCGTAAGTTTTCAATTCTCTGTAGTGATATACATCGATATGCGAATATGAATCACCACCCTGCCGTTATTCATCGTCCTTTATCCTTACTTTCCTTCCCCGCATGGTCATAGGTTCTGCGATGGAATCCGTAAGTGAGATCTAGACGGTAACAATTCCTCGGCAATTGCATCCGAGAGGGCCTCAACCCTAACCTTGAAATCGTAAACTCTATAGATTATGATCTGCCATTGCGCTACCTCAAGAAAATCAAGGAGTGTCCAAAGCAGCCACACGATCCTGCAGTGACCAAGCTGTGTGAAGAGTGCGGATGGGCTGGGCCCCGAGAGAGTTGGCCAGAGCTGCCGGCCACGGATTCCGACGAAGACACTGATCTTTCGGATGAAGAAGGCTCGGAAGAAGAAAAGGCAAAGAAACTGGCAGCCAACACGCCAAAGTTGCAAGTGCAGTTACCAGGTCAGGAAAATGAGGCCAACGAGGATAAACAACAGCCTCCCCAGGCAGAAGCAATTGATTCTAAACCTCGCTTCGGGTGCAATGGATCATGTCAGGCAGTGGGATCTCAGGATCAAGCAGAGATAAGCAAGATTGCTGACGAGATTAGTCGGGTGCACCTGTCCTGAAATTTAGGGCAATAAAGAGTAGAGGTGTATTGTTGGCGATGCCTCAAACAATTATGGTACAAATACGATATATATATTGGGGGTATACGCGTGGCACGCACGCTTTTGAATGCTCGGAGAGCAAATATGGAATGCATAAGGATGGTAAATTACGTCTAGAAAAAAGTTGTGTCGATGCCGACCGCAAAGTCCCAAATGATGATCTATGTCAAGAAGCATTAAACGTACGAGTCTTAGTGAACAGCGCTCAAAAATGATCTGCAGCACCGTATATACATCGGCATCCGACACATAACATACCTTTTGGTCTTGTGAGCAACTCACGATTTTGGATTCGTTGAACTGCAACTTGAACACTCGATGAGAATGTCTGCCGTCCAAATCCGCAAGCAGTCTGCCACTCTCCTGCTCCCAGATCTTGAGCGTCTCATCATAGCTACCGCTTATGATGCGTCCGCCCGAGAACTGTAACGTCCGAACCAGTCCTTCATGCCCAATCAAAGTCTTGACACACTCTCCCTTAGCAATGTCCCAGATCTTGATCGTCTTGTCCGAGCTCCCGCTGACGATGACATTCCCTTCAAACTGGATGCAGGCAATTCCTCGGGTATGGCCCTCCAGTGTCCGCAAGCATTCACCCGTATCAAACGACCAGATCTTGATCGACTTGTCTCCACTAGCCGAGACAACCACTCTGGGACTACCTGCCAACGGTGAAGGCGCAGCCGATTCTGGCGAAAATTGAACAGCGTTGACAGCGGCGCGATGGCCAACGAGAGTCTTGAGCATCTCGCCAGTGCTGATCTTCCAAATCTTGACTGTTCGATCTTTGCTGCAACTGATCACTGTGTCCTTCTCAAATCGCAGGCTGAGGACGCTGTCGGCATGACCCGCCAGTCGCTGAAGTACCTTGCCAGTATTCAAGTCCCAGACGTTGATCGTGGCATCACTGCTGCCGCTTACAATAAGATCTTCATCATATTGAAGGCACAGCACACTGGCGCTATGGCCGACATAGGTGCGGCGACAAGCACCGGTCTCCATGTCCCAAATCTTGATGGTATTATCCCGACTGCCACTGACAATCTTGTGATCATCAAACTGGATGCAGTATATACCCTCTGTATGTCCTGGGACCTCCTTGACCGAATGAATTCCTCTATTCCAGTTCTGTTCGAGCATCCGGCGTTGCTTGCACAAGAACTTCCAATTGATCGCGGCCCGGTGAGTTGTAGGATCCCTGTGAATCCGAAGAACATCTGGAGAAAGCACTTCCAAAGGCGACGGTGCGTTCATAGCTTGATAATCAATTCGTCTTGGTATGGGGGGCGGTGTTGTTTCAAATTTGGTACCCGATATGTCGGTTGAAAATGCAGAATCGGGAAAGGCAGTTGTTGCAGGAGATGCCGAAGGCGTTGACGAGCTCCGGCTGTGGTATCGGGCGGATGCGCTAGCAAGAGGTGAGGGAAGATGCATGAGCCAGGCTGGGAGGGAAGGGGAGAGGTGTGACTGGTGGTGGTTCTGGTGGCTGGAACTCGATGGTCCAGGATCCCCCGACTCCGTGTGCCTCTGCGAATGCAGTGAGGGCCACGCTGCAGACCCAGAAACGCCCATAACTCCGTGCCTGATCACGCTCCAAAGGCTCTTGGTGGCAAGAGGCGAGTGCGGTCCATTAGAGCCACTGCTTGAGAGGGTGGGTGAAGAGGGCATAGTCGGAGAAAGCGGGTGAGTTCCAGAACGAGGCTGGTCCGCGGAGCTAGCTCTTTGGTGTCCAAAAAATCTCGACGATCGAGAGGCTGACGCTGAGGTTCCTGAAGAACTTCCTGGTTGTGCGCCTGGTATACGAAGTGGTGCTGGAGGGCTACTCCTTTGGGACATTTTTCTCAGCATGGAGGGGGGAGTCATTAGATTGCTTCCCAGGGTGTAAATGGGCAGGCGGGTGCGATGGAGTGAGGGCATGAAGGTTGCACTCGACAAAGAGAATCGGCCGTGGCGCTGGCTGCCCGTGGGTGTTCGCACAGATGAAGAGGCGCTTCGAGACCGAGGAAAAGGTCCGGTTGGACTGAATGAGGGCGACTGCTCTGGCGATGCGGACGTGTTGCGTGAAGTGGGCGATGAGGGCGGAATCGATATCGGGGAGCTAGATTCATCGTATTCATCCGCTGAGAGATGGCCCATATCCACGTCCTCTGAATGTCCAGTCGGCGATGACTCTGCAGCGAAATGCTGGTGGGTATGAAATAGCCCATCCTGATACTGATCATAAAGAGCACTCTGCTCGTCGTGGACGTCATGAAGCATCTCGTAGTCGCCACAGTCTTGGTCTCTGGCATCTCTCATATCACAATCCGCCATCTTGCGCTTCCCTCGGCTGACTGTGAGCTCGGACTCGAAGTGAACCCTCGACTGCACATCCTGCACATCCCGGACTTTCATAGCCCATTCCTCTTCCTGTTCCGTCGCGTTAATATACCAGTCCACCATCTCGTGGTTGACAGTCCAGCCATGGCGAAAGTAAAGACCTCTCCAGACAGCGTTATCGGAGGCAAACTTGTTCCATGCCTTCGAAACAAGCGCAACATTAATGAGGGTCTTTGCATCCAAAAAGGAGAGCAGATGGACTAAGATTCGAAACCGGAGACGCTGGTTAGAATATGAGCCATCATCGCCTTGCGTGTGAATAATGACTTTTAGTACATACCTGTGAGTTCGTACGGCAGAAGAACAAGGAAATCCCTGTACTCGAATAAAGGCACAAGGCGAGCATAGCTCCTCGAGAAGACCGATGGTGAAACGGACTTTAACAGCTGGATGGCCAGTTCTAGATGGCATATACCACAACAATAGTGGCTGGATTAGAACAAGACTCCGGGATACCCGCCGTAGAAGAGGCCCGCTGTACCGCTGCATAAAGCCCCTTGCCTGCTTTTTGTTCGTCGCTCCAGTGTTTGACCCATTTTGGAATATCCAAGCGTTGCTCGTCGTAGCCCTCATCCGGCAAGCTTGGCGAAGGGGACGCCGACAAGTCCTTGAATGGAGATATTGAGGATGACCTTGAAGGTCGGGACATGGTGGTTTGCGGTGTTATGAAAGAGGAAATGTGCAACGGGTTGATGACTACAGGTATGGAGAAGTAAGGTGATGGCAGGGAGGCAACAGGCGAAGAAGCATGGGCAGACTTAAAAAAGCCAAAAAAAAAAAAGAAAGTGACGTCAGTCACATTCGGCTTGCCTGAAGATCAGACAACGCGCATTCTTGCTTTTGATGATCCATCCTGCACGACCGCCTTCATCACTCAACAGGACGGACGCTGGGAAATTCAGGACAATTGACACACGCAACCAGCACTACCACCATGTCTTTCTCTGCCCTGGCCCAGCTCGCGGAGCAATCCAAGCAGCTCACGAACCACATTAGTGGTGCGGACATGCCACACATCGAGCGTGGCATCGATCAGATTGAGAATCAGTCGCGCAAATTGGCGGCAAAGGCGGCAAAGCCAATCGACATTACCGACAACAAGGCGTAAGTGAGATTGAATATTGTTCTGGAGGAAAGCCAATCCCCAGGCTGACAGTCAATTGATGAGCCGTGCCTGGACGGATCAGTTGGAGACTAACCGCCACTGTCTCGTTACTGCAAAATAGACATTTCTTTCTCGCTAAAGGAGGCGTGGATGCCAATGCAATCAACTCTCAACTGAACACCATCAACCTGAAGTCGACTTATGAGCCTTATCAGCCCATTCACGATACTGATACCGAGGTAAGCAAGCACACAATGCTCTCACTGGAGTCTTTCGTCCATACGCGATAAGCGAGTGCTAAAGCGCGTGTTATACTATTCTGCTGTAGGCTTTCTTGCGTCACCAGCACGAGCAAATCATCATCAACACTATTGATGAGAGCAGACGAGAGGTATAGATCTATTGCGCGAAAACTCATTTAACGCTGCTGAGGGTATGGTCAGTCGCTAACAGTCGCTTGATACACATAATAGACGGTCATGGATTTCGACTCGAACTTTGAGGCGTCTTTGAATCACGACTGGGAGCGCACAAAGAAGAGGATCTTTGAGGAGCTTGGACAGCATCATGGACAGCCACCCGCCCCCGGAGCGAATCTGTCGCAGTCAACCCGATCCTTCCGCGGATCTTCTAGTTTGGGATTGTCACAAAGCGTAAGTTGACGTGCCTGAGCTACAGCTATGATAAGTGGTATCAACCTCCACACCAAGTATTATAACAATACGTTTGTCTGATTCGTTGTATAGTCGTCGTACCTCCCAGGTTTCGGACAGAATATGGACATTATCTTCAGCAAACTGAAGCCCTATTACAAGGTTGTGTACGACCTTTGCGAAGCGCGTTTGCAAGGATCTGCATTTCCGGTCACCAACAACTTTCTCGAGGCCTCGCGCGCGGCCCACAAGGACCAGGTATGACTTTCTTCTCACTTCTGTTGCAACCAAGGATTCAGGCATTATGACTCGCATTACTAACGCGGTCCATGGTGCATAATGGCGATAGCCTAACCCCAAAATCCAAGAGACCTGGAGTTTGTTGGTCTCTGTCCTGGGTGAGGAGGAGCTGCGCAATGGACGATTCCAGAGCAAGACTTTGAGAGAGCGCGCATTTGTCCTCCCATACCAGCGATCGCCTTACAGGAGTCCAGCTGCCGTCCACCTTCGTGAGCGCCTCATCAAAGGATCAAAGGCTTTCTTGGAAAGACAGTTCATGACGCACATCGAGAGCTCAGTGAAGGAAAATCCCACAGAGGCCATGCTCGGTGGCGTCCCTTCGCTCATCAATACCATTAGGGCATTTATTCAGCTCAGATATTTCCGCCTGGGGCCATCTTCCCAACCCAACCTCGAGGTACTTGACGCGATGAGCCAAATCTTGACGCAGCTTTCGAACGTGGATGTCGGCCGTACTAATTGCTAATTGCTGTTCCCTATCATAGACGGTCAACGGGCACGCCGTATGGGCCCAGGTCTACTACCTCCTCCGAACAGGCCACGCCCACGAAGCCCTCATGTTTGCGCAGGAGAATGAGATGAGTCTTAGCCCCGCTGACCGTCCGTTCGTCAAATACTTTGCCGAATATGTTGAGAGCGAGGATCGCACGCTGTCTGCGTCCATGCAGGAGCGCCTCTTGTCCGATTTCAATCAGAGGATCCGTTACAGCTCCGACTCGGTCGACCCCTACAAACTGACGCTGTACAAGATTATCGGCCGCTGCGAGCTGAACAAGCGCACGACACCTGTCATCGGAGCACTTGAGGACTTCATCTGGCTTCAGGTGTGAACTCTTTTTTTTCGCAAGCATTTGACCCGTATTTCGTGCGAATTCACTCGTTTTGCTAATACCTATCTGATGACTTGTAGCTATCTATGATCCGGGAGACAAAGAGCGACACCATGCCTCAGGACAAATATGACCTTTCGGATTTCCAGGCGTTGGTTCTCAAATATGGCCCAAGCTACTTCAATCCCAACAACAACAACCCTCTACAGTACTTCCAGGTCCTGGTCTATTCACAGCAGTTCGAGCGGGTATGGCATTTCATTGTCCTGACTGCGTTCGCGAAGGAATCATTTTTCAGGCCACGCAGATATTAACCTCATTACGCTCTTATAATAGGCCATCCATTACCTCTCCTCCTCAAAGCCCTACACTCTCGAGACTGTTCACATGGCTATCACATTGTCGTACTATGGTTTGTTGCGCATTCCTGCTGTCCATCGGGTATCAGATCCCAATCCATTCTCAACCTCTACGGACGAGCAAGGTCATGAGTTGTCGCATTACAACTTCACACAGCTCATGCATTATCAGGCACACATCATTGCAGAGCATTACCCTACGGAGGCTCTCACCTACTTGTACCAGATCTGCCTTAACACCGACCTGACACCCGCCATCAACCAGGAGCAGGTGTCCTTGTGCCACAGTTATATCCAAGAAGTTGTCCTTCAAGCAAAGGATTACTCGGTCTTGCTCGGCACAACCAGACACGGCATCAAGACGCCCGGAGTCATTGAAAAGTATCTGCCACTCATCAAGATCGAGAACAGCAACCAGTTCATGAAGGACATTATTGTCGAGGCAGCCAAGAGCAAGTCCAAGGAGGGCAGAGTGGAGGATGCCATTCAGCTCTTCAGCATTGCGGAGGCCTATAACCAGGTTGTGGAGCTCTTGAATAGGCAGCTGGCAGAGGCTGTCTCCAACCCCGGATTGCAGAGCATGGGCGATTCCAGTCTCAACCTCCCAGTCATTCGTCAACTCGTCAACGAGTATGTTAGTGACCCCAAGGTGAACCAGCAGATCATGAGCAAAAACCTGGAGACATGTGGAATTCTGCTCAAGCTTGTCGAGTTTTCAGAGCTGTACGACCGCGCCAAGTACGAGGCCGCGGTCTCTGTGATCGAGGAGCTGGATCTGATTCCTCTGGAGGCGGACATGGCCACCATTGCCAAGAAGGCTGAAAAGTTCCAGGGATTGGACGAGTGTGTGGCTCGCAACTTTCCAGATGTGCTTCTCAAGACCATGGAGAGCTTATACAAGTTGTACCTGACGCTGAAAAACTCGCCATACGATGAACCTGGCCGTAAAGACGTAAGTTGAATTCTGTATCTCTTTGCTTTCACATCCGCCCTCCTCTTTACTATTTGATACCCACTTTTGTCAGTCCGTTAACACCTTTCGTTATGGCTTCTTCTTGGGCGACTTTAGCACATGAACATGCTGAAGAGGAGAGCACGGACATTGATGATGTTTGCTGGATCCATCAAGTTCAGGATGCCTGCTGATACGTATGCAAAGCTGAACCGCTTAGACGTGATGATCGTGGCCTAGAGGCATCGAGCCATTCATGAGTGGGGTGTTAAAGAATAAAAGTAATAAAGAGCACTTTGGATCGACACTGAACTTTTGGTTTATTTGTGTACCGTGAGCGCATTCCGTTTACTCCCCTAGCCTCGAAGTATCTGGAGGTATGCCAACAACCACTGGCTCATCCTCCGTGTCATTTCCGTCCATCTCACTCTCGTCACCCGAATCCTCCATTCGCACGCGCCGGTCCTGTGATTGATAACGCTGCTGCTGCATGGTTGGCGAGCGCGATGTTGGGTTAGCCTGTGCCCGCGAAAGTAGCGAGACCTTCTGGACCTTCCTATCACCTTCGTCTCCTGGACTTTCTCCGAAAGAGTCCCTACCATCGTCCTGATCAGGGTCATTATCATCATCCTCATCCTCATGACCATCTTCATAGTCTCCCTCCACATCCTCAAAGAGCACCTCCGAGCGCGCTCCTCTGCTCTTTTGCGGGAGCAGTGATCCATTGCTCTCGGACAAGTACTTGTTTTTCAAAATCGAAGGCAATGCTTGACCCGCGGTCACTGCCCTCCGTCTGCTCTGCTCCTCCAGTTGAAGGTCCTCGTCCACTTTGGTATAATTCCTTTGATTCCATTTCCGGAGTAGATGTGTCGACAGTGCAATGACCAGCATCACCAGTGCAAAGATCACGGTGCCCGTGATGATGGCGATCCTCGTCACATTCGAGATGAAACTGGTCTCCACGTCCATTGTAGGGCGGATGGTATCGGTCCACGACGTCGTATTGGTGTCAAAAGCCATCACGGGCAAAGTCGACGCCACAGGCACATTTCGCCCAACGTCAAATCCTAGGGTAGGGAAATCGCGTTAGAATATAACGATGTTATTTTCAGCCTTAGACATGATAGTCGCATCAACGCTCAAAACTTACCGGAAACAGCCATAATGTAGTCATGATATTGTAACAAAGTATGGTCTGCCCGAGGTCCTGGTCCATCGGGTCCGCGTTGCCATGTCCACGTGTCTGTATCCAAAATCCAAAGATCGCTGAGTACAGTCTGGTACGGCTTGATGCCTCCATGCATGTATATCTTGCTGCCGACTATGAGATGAATGAAGCAGAAGAGGGGTCATTACAAGATATAGTTCCCATGTTCTTTTTTTTTCCGTTCCCATCAGCTTGCAACTCTGATCCTGTTGACAGTAACTTGCCTGCAAGAAAAGCGGCTTTTTCACGCGTGTCTGGCATTGCGCCATTGTTCACCACCGTCTATCAGAATCACACACACCCCGATTAAACAAAGATCAGTTAAATGTAGCTGGTGACAAAAATCAACAAAAATTGCATATCTGCACTCAAGTCCATACCAAATCCTGACGCGTCCAAGTGTTGTCCGAAAGGGAAAACAAGTATGCATGATCGCAGCCACGTAGTTGACCCAGATCCGCATCTCCTGACGTGAACGAATTGGCGGTTCCTGAAAGAATCACAATCTTATCCCGCACTACAGTAGCGACGCCTTTGCCCACGAAAGGCGCAGTCTCGTTAAGGACACTGGTCACATTCCAATCCTCCAGAAGCAAAGTGGATGGAAATAAGGTTGCTGAGCTCTCTGTGAGGTCGACGCGCTCCATGAACTGCACCAGACTGGCCAGATCCTTTCGCAGGATCACCTGCCTCAAGGGCGTCGTGCTCTGCAGGATAATGTACCATGCAAGGCCCACATAATCAACAGCCACCGTTGGCGAAGTCCAGTCTCCAATGACTAAGGTTTCAGTCCTGTTGAAGCCAAGATCCCTAGTAGCGTTGACAAGATCCATCACGTCCCACGTGTTCATGACGGGATTATACATGTTGAAGCCAATCCACGGATCCTTGTTTGCCTCTACTTCCTTCTCGTTGTCGTATGCACATCCTCGTCTGCCAAACTCGACCATAAAAGGTGATATGCTCTGAATTCGAGTCGAGGTCCCGTTAGAGATTGCAAGGGTATCGTTGCCTGGTATGTTGATGCTTTTAAGACCCAACCCAGACACTGGAGGTAAAATGCTCACTCCCTCCTTGAGCGGAACTGTTTCCCAGACTGCAGATGACAGGTTCCAGGACTCTGAGTGTCCCAATCGCAGCCGCCATAGCTCGGACGAGCAATCGTCCTCGAGGAAAGAGTCTAACCGGGAGCCTTTTTGGATATCAGAGGTAGCATTATCGTTGTGAGTTCTCTAGCGGGATAATTATTCCTCTCCCTTACTTCCTTTCTTCCTTTCTTCCTTTCCCTTCCCCCCTTGCAGTCGGACATATATGATAGATCGCAGATAGACTCTCTGGTTGAAAGTTGTCATACCTCCATGCACATAAAGCTCGTCACCGAGTATGGATATGGTCTGACTAGACAGAATCGGGCCAGGTCCCAACTGGGCTTTCGACTCCCGCAGCAGAGCGAGAAGGACTGCAACGAGAGATATTCTCGTCCAACAGCAATACCCCATGGTGTCCCAGATTTCGCTTGTGTCGCAATGTGTTTGTCTGCCTTTGTTTTCTTTGACCGCAGTGTATGTAGGTGAGAGGTGGTTCTACTGAGTGGATGAAGGGACGATGCTAAAGAATACAGATTGAATAATGGTATAGTGCGAAGGGAGTGTTGGAGCAAATGTGCTCGGTCAAGTGAGAGGCCTAAGGTGGAGGGGCGTGGATGCGTAAGTGAGAAGAACGGCGAGTGGAATGTGAGGATCGCGAGGATTGCGAGGTATGTAGGCAGCAGCGCGGGTGGGCACGGCGGGTGCGCTGATGGGACGGACGGGACAACTGCGATGGTGGCAAGTGAGAAAGAAAAGAGAAAAGAAGAATCCCATGGCACCCTGGTGGAACTCATATTGGTATTCCATGCAACACAACGTGGCGACTGCACACAGCACAGCCCAGCAAACGCCGTCAACAATTTATATCGACTTCTGATTATACAAACAAACTACTGCTGAGACGCCGGCTGCCCTGCCTGTTCTTTCGGCTCCTTGCTCTTCCCTTTCAATCCAGCAGCCTTCCGAATGTTGGCTTCCAGTGTCGATGGCGCCTCGCGGCCAAACACCTATCGCAAAGGACACACAGGAATGTCAACAATAGAATGATATGAGACAATCTGACAGAGACGGGAATACAACAAGGGTCCGCCCCAGCCGGCTGTGAGATCTTACCTCCTGAATGAACTTGATGACATTCTCCTCTGGAACCTCGACCCTGGCGCGTGCACCCCATCGGTACTCAATCTCAGCCTTCTCACCAGAGTCGTCCAAGTGATCCAGTTTGACCCTTTCCAGATATCGTTTCTTGATGTACATCTCCAGCTTCTTAGTCACGTCTCCAAAGGGCGACGCATCCTCCAAGAGCGACATGCGACGGTAATGAGACATCAGTACGTCTAATATGAAATCATGTACACACATTATGAGTGAGTAACACTTTAGCCGTGATAGACTCATCATCCAAATGCAGCAAAGTTGCATGTTTAAGCAAAACTCAGTGTGCCATTACTCTCAAGGATTGAGCCCTCCCGGACCATGATCAAGGACAAGGTGACCATCAACAGGCCCATGTCTGCGGATTCTGACTCCCAGTCGACAACAGGGCTGGCAATCAGTTCCTGCGGCAAAATATTCCGAAGATAATACGACTTTGTTCCTTTGTAGACGACAAGAGATCGAGAGTATTTTTGTCAACGTTGGATGCCAAAAAAAAACCAGGCAGAAAATTGCACCCGTCGAGCTGACTTTACCCTTCTCACCGGCCTGCCCTGAGCGTCCCTTTGTCGTGAGTTCAGTCAATTCCATGCCGAAGTCGTCCCGGAGTCGCTCCTGCGCCTTTTCAAATACTTTGTCAAACAATCTCGTGTGGTCGTTCAGAACTATCATTTCAATTAAAGAAACCCCAAGCAAACACCAAACAGATGAGAAAAATCCGTTAGCTCCCTCGGTTATGCCTCTCCTATAATATGATCAGACGCCCCACTTCAGAAACGAAAAAAAACATGTTCCTCCTACCGCCCCTAATGTCATCTCTCTTCAGTGCCGCATCCGAGTGGGACGTGAAAATGGCGAGTCGGACAACATCCTTGATCAGTCGTTCAAAGTCTTCCGGTGGGATATTGACTTGACTGCTGCTGCTAGCCGCAAGTTTTGTACCCGAACCTGCGGATCGTATTGATGTTGGTGCATAGCTCTCCTCGTCCTGATCGCTATCGTCCCTCATCACTCGCTTTTGTGATCCAGAGGCCTGACTCTGAGAATCCGCTGGTGCACCGCGCTTGCCATAGGTTCTGCTCGATGAACTGCTGCCCCCTGCCTTTGAACCGTAGTCTTCATCGTTCTATTTTTTTTTTTGTGTGTGTGTGTATGTGTGTTTTCGGTTAATGGTGTTGTCGAACGAGAATGAGTGAGACTCTCTTCCTTCTCTTTTGCCTACAGACAACAAGCGTCGTCGTTGTGATCATGGTGAAAAGTTATTGTGCCGGGTTCTGACTGCTTACATTAAGCACGTTCCTCCGCCGCCTGTCACTCTAGCAAAGGGAGGAGCAAGTGATGGTGATGATCAGTACAACTTCCTTGCAATGATCATGTCACGACAGCCTGGCCACGCGATTTCAAGGCTTCTAAGGCAACCGTGTTACCATGTTTATGATGTGTGCTGAGATGTTTATGGTCAAGTTGAAGGAGCGCTTCTTGAGTCGAAGGGTCTTTCTTTTAAAAAGCGACAGTGACTGATGAAATTTGTACGCCACTCGGCCACCATAACGCGACGCGGTCGACGGAAGAAGACACTCTTGCACACAAGCACAAGAACAAAGGGCAGGTTTATTGAAGCCAATGCGAAGGGCTTTAGGCGTGTATATGTATGTAGCAGTGTTTTTTTTTGAGTGCCAAAAAACCATGGGTCCGTTAAAGCACGCGAGACCGAAGAGTGCGCGGACCATAGACCTTTTTACGCTTTCCTTTGTCCCCATCATCACCATTCACTGGCGGATCAAACAAGTCCCCCGAGGAGTCAGTAGTCTCGTGCAGCTCCAAGGTCCCAACACCATCCGCCATGGTGTTGATCTCCTTGAGAATCCTTGATCCACCTCCGTACTTGCCTATTTTGTTCTTCACCTCAAGGTCCTTCAAAACAGAAGCGATAGCTGCCTCGGCGTCTCGAGTATCCTCCTCCATCTCGTCGATTTCTGAGCCTCCATCAGCAAGGTCCACATCGTCCTCGAGCTCGTCCACCTCTCCTTCGTCCGACTCGTGCACTTGCTCCGGCGTCTCATTGGTCTGCACGCTTCGCGCTTCCTCGTCACTATCGCTTTCCAGCTCATAGACCTGTTCCTCATCCGACGAATGGGCAGTTGCTGAATGGTCCGCAGACTCCATATCATATTCATCCATCGCATCAACATCCTCATCGTCCAACTCCACGATGATCGAGCCTTCATTGGACACGGATATCGAGTTGGCAGAGCTCTCATCGCACTGCACACTACTATCCGCCTGATCCTCGTCATCATAGTGCTCCAGTTGCGTGGCTTCCTCTTCCATCTGAATAGTAGCCCGAAGTCCTTCCATGACCTCTTCTAAGCTGCGCTTGCGACCCTGTCGTGCTTGAGCCAGCCATGAGCGCGAGACCGTTTCCTGATAACTTCTAGACTTTGTCTGTGCATACTTGATGTACTTGGACTCGACAAGACGAGTATTGCGGAATAAAAACAGTTTGGTGTATCGAATGGCGGCCATCTTGGCGTCCGTGTACTTTGCCGACTGGCGCTGACGGATCTGGCGCACGCTTGGCATCTGTCCGAAACGTAGCGAAGGTGTTTCTTGAACTTGAACCTAGAAAGTGGTAAATGTGTTTAGTAATGTAAACTTAAACTCCTTACCCTTAGCAGTTCAAGTTATCATTCAGAAATGGAAAAATTCTATACCTTGCGTCGTCCAGCCTTTTGTTTCCTGCCATCAACCTTTTTGCCAGGAGGTTTATCGGAAGAACCATTGGCCAACTCCTTGTTCTTGCTGCTGCGCTCGCCAATATAGCCACGGCAGTTGATTGCACCACATCGACACTTTTGTTTCTGCGCACCTCTAAACGACGAAAAGTTGTAGTCGTAACTGATCTCGGTTCCAGCAGGGATGTCCTGCGAGGCAAAGATTCCGATACTCATCTCGCCATTCAAGTACCATTTCTCGATTTGACTGTTGGGCGAGCAGCTGTTGAATATGCAGAAAAAAAAAAAAGGGAAAAAAAAAGGTAAACGAAATATGTGTCAGTGAGCAAGAACAGCATTCATTATTGGCAAGAGAAAACCCCAGTCATTGCAAGCACGCCATCATTTTTTACCTGTGGTTCACAAAGCGAGCGTTGGTACCCTTTTGGCAAGCGTCCACGACCTCGCCCTTCTCATACTCGAGAAAGTAAAAGTTTTTGTTGTTCTTATAAATGCCCTCCATGCGCTTATGGCACTCAGTCTGTGAGATGACTTCACCGCGGTACTCGATTACCAAGCTCCCCTTCCTGACGGGCGCCGTCGTTTGAATGCCAAATCCTCGCTCTTTGGTCTAAGGGATATAGTTACACGTATTAGCCGCTTTTATCTCAATGCCAAGAATATAAGACATAAACAAAGGAGCACCAACTTACCCAGATAACACGAAGGTGGTCATCATTATGCTTCTGTTGGAACCGCCGGTTAGAACACAGGTCGCCACAGGGACAGTGGCCTACAACGCATTCGTAAAACATGACACGGTTATAGCAATCCTCGCCACATCCGACTCTTCCAGATCCTGGAGGTGGTGGGATGCAGTGGCACACCATTGGACTAGTTTCTGTTCGACGCTTGCGCTCCACAAATATGTCTGCAAAGACGATGTGTGTCAATAAGGCAAGGTTATTAGTACATCAATACTGTTTAACGCGTGTACCACAGAACACATAACCACCACATCATCAAGGTAAAAGATGGCAACTTACTACTTCGGATCTTTATGAATGGCTCCGGCTGCATCGTCTTGCGCAAGTGACCAGCTTGCCACGCTTGCATAATGTCGAAAGGGAGGAAGAAATCCCGTTGCTTGGACATTAGGACCGCGCCATAGTTGATGGGCAGCTGAAAGAAAGGCGTTGATTCCGAGATGTTACTGACGGTCGATGCCCGACGATCCCTACCCAGAGGGGTAATAGACCTTCGTGATTGTCTTGGACCAGATTTTAACGCCACTGACAATTTCGAGTTGCTTGAAGTCGCTGCTGGGTTGGTTTTATGATCCGCGGAATAGAGGCCAGACTTGAGATATACTTTTTTGACTAGCCGTACTGTTGATTTAACTGGCGGATCGTCTTGAGTGGACGAGTTTCCATCCTCCTCCTAATAACAATTACCAAACTGGCATTAGTAAACCGCGAGAATAACTCTGCTGCAAACGGTGCAAAGAGCTCAGATGAGTGAGGACTTGAATAAAAAGCACTCACGTTCATAGTCTCAGGTTCGATGTGCTTGAGTTTGGAGTTTTTCGTGTGCGAGACAGGACCCGCCGAAGAGTCGCGACCACGCTTGGAGGGGACTATAGCGCCAACATCCTTCGCCTGGCCCAACGTTCGGGACGTCTCGGCCGCCTTTGAACATGACGCAGGGGGTCTAATGGATTTGCTGGCTGCAACTAAGGATGCCTTGGGGGGTCTGCCGGGTCCCCGCTTGATAAAGTTCGGGTCCACGGGTTTTGGCGGCGGAATGAGGCTGGGGTTGAGAGCGTACCTCACAGAGTTGGGTGGGCGACCGACTGGCCGCTTAATAACTGGTTCCAGCGGAGGTTTCTTCCATGGAGGCCGCCCTGGTCCGCGCTTTATCATCTCTGTCGGGTTACTGGGCGGCAAGGATCCCTGGGCTCTCAAGAATTCTACTTGATTCGCAGGGGTCAACTGAGTCGGTACAGACCTCCTTCCCGACGAAGATCCAACCTGATTGGCTGGGGTTAAACGAGTCGACGTTGTCGCAAACTTCCTTCCAGACGAGGATTCGGCCTGCTTGGCCGGGGTTGAACGAGTCGTCGTCGTCGCTATAGACTTCCTTCCAGACGAGGGTTCGGCCTGGTTGGTTGGGGTTGAATGAGTCGTCGTCGTCGCTACAGATTTCCCTTCAGACGAGGATTCGGCTTGGTTGACTGGGTCCAAATCATCCGTAGGTGGTACAGACTGCCCCTCAGACAGGACTAGGATTTGGTTGGCTTGGGTCAAATCTGTGGTCGTCGGTACAGCCTTCCTTCCTGGCGGTCTTCCTGGTGCTCTTTTCTTTCCTGTATAGACTGAATATCTTTGCATTGCCCTCCTGGCCTTCTCCGCTGCGCTTTCACCACTGCCGCCACTACCGCCAACGCCGCCGCTGCTTCCTGCCTCGTCGAGCTCTGTGGTGTCCTTGTCCTGAGATTCGTCAGTTGAAGTTACGCTGGTACCCTTCTTTGCACAATACGTTGACAACTCTCCGGCTCTGTATTTGCGTGACGCAATCTCGTGCGGCGTGAGGTACTGGTTGGGGTCAAACTTCTGCACAGGTCGTGCTGTCGCGACCCTTTTCACCCTCTCCTCGATAATGTTGTCTTTACACACTGCACTGGATGTAATAGAGCGCCGTCGCTTAAGACCTTGAGCAGAGTCTTGGGTCTGCGATGCTGACGTGGATTCGGCAAAAGCTTCTAGCTCCTCCATCAGAAGCTGTGCGGATGCGGGACGCGTGCTAGGACGGAGTCTAGATTCAGGTGCTATTACGAAACCTGCGGCCACTGCTGCTGCTAAAGCTGCCGCCGCTTCTGCTTTCGCCTTCAATCTTGCCTCACGAACGATAACGGTCGGGCGCTCGACCGTACCACTGCGGTCGCAAGGAATTTTAGCTTTGATGCACCGGTGGCATACTTGATTATAGTCGCACCGACGGTGTTGTTGACGGCAGTAGGCACACGAGGTTGGGCCCAGGAAGTATCCAGGTGGTCGTCCAGGACGTCTCTTGGGCTTGTCTGGCTCAGCGGTTTCGGACGCCTTGGCTGTATCTGGGGCGTAGATGCTCCGGGCCTGTCTGCTGATGACGGAATGTGACATACGCTGCTTAGCGAGAGCGGCGAGAGGGATATCAAAGCCAGGCACAATTGCTTGGCTGTCAGGGTTCAAGGTAGTGCGGATATGCCTTTTGCTAAGTATGCTTGGTTCAGACCCCTCTGGCTCTACCGATGCCCCATTTGCTACTGGAGATTCGGATGTGATGGATGGTGCAGGTGAAGCGGTCGCCAACGACTGCACCGATTCGCCGTTCTGTCTGTCGAAAACTTCTGATTTGCTACTTCGCGATTGAGATGTCGACGCGATCCTGCAGAGAACTGAGTGTGTTGAATGAACAGCGGACGGCTTTGTTTGAGAAGTGGCCAGTCCATTGATATTGTCTCCATTCGCTTCTGTAGCCGCTCCCGTAGTAGAAGTCACCATCATCGCTGCTTCTTTGTTATGCAATCGCTGCCGATCCTCCTTCTCGTGTGCGCGGTTTTGCATTTGCATATTTGCCATTGTGAGATCCGCTAACCATCGCTCGCCGCCTTGTTCATCGCCAGGTGAGTCTCTGTTCGATGCGAGGTCCGGTGTGTTGTCAAGCGAGACAGACGCTGAAGACCCTCCAGTCTCATCTACTGAGGAGCGAAAAGTAGGAAAAAAAAGCGCGTCAGTCGCGTGATCACACGACATATCGTGTTTTCGTTGAAATAACAAAAATGAAACTTTTGATGCATTTGAAAAACAGAACGTACGCGAAGGAACGAGAGTTGTCTTTGTCCGAGCAGATCGTGGTGTAACCGTGCTGCTAGGCTTACGCGCCTTCGCAGTGCTGACCGCTTTCGATGGTTTCACTGTTCCGCGATCCGAGGCTTTCCGCTGTTGCGAGGACGAGCCATTAGAATCAACCTGGAGTGTGTCAGCCGTATCAGGCGATTCTGTCGCGTCCAAGGAGACGTCTCTAGCGCTGCTGGTAGTGGCGGAAGCTCCCACAAGGATTTGCTTGGTGACCGTGAGGACTTGCTGCTCATCGACCTGCTTCAGTAACCGGGTCATGGCAAGCATTTCCTCCTCCTCGCGCCGAAGCTCATCTTCAGCATTGTCCTGCACGCCTTTGGCTCCACGTTCCTTCCGCTTGCTAACAGCGAGTTTTCTATGTGTATGAAAAATAGTAATGTGAGTTTTCGCATTTCAGGACAACGTCAGCATAAGCGTGGTTGAGAGCCGCTTCTACCACGGCACACAGCAAGCTGTTCAACAACTAAAGGAAGCAGGGATCCTTGGCCGTCATCGAGATCAGTTATGAACCCCCGGATGCAAGAACTAGGGGTGCGGATTAAATTGCTACGGCACGTTGTTTAGATTGCCCGATCCTGTGCAGCGAACACCAGAGAATCATCCTCGGATGCAACGAGTGTTGTGCTGAAACCCCTGAGGCTAAGGAAATGGCAGCGAGCCTGGTTGCATGTGAGTAGGTAGTGTACCTTTTCTTTGCCTTGACAGCCATTGCAGGGCAGCGTCGGTGCGCGGAGGAAGATGGCTGATGATGGAGCGTTGGAATGAGCCGGGATGCAAGGAATAAGAGCCAAAAAAAAAGCAGAAAAAACAGGAATGACTACTGACTACTCTATTTACGTTTATGAGCTGTAAAAGCGAGAATGTATGTCCTGTGTGGACGAATAAGGATCAACGTGCTGCTCCAGCCGCGTGAGGAATGAAGGGGAACAGCGAGAATGGTGGCCAAGGTGAGCAACAGGTGAGCAACAGGTGAAGAAGGCACGAGCAGGAAGGAGCAGGGCAGAGAGCAGAGCACGCTGGACAAGTCAAAGTGGACAAGTGGACAGGGAAGGGAAGCGAAGGGAGGGACGAAAAGAAGAGTTGGCCAGGGACAGTGGGCAGAGCGGAGGAGGAAATGCGATGGAAAAAAAAGGCTGGTTCGAGTGGTGTGGGTTGGGTTGGGTCTGTTGACACAATTTTTCATCGCAAGATACTTATGATTCGTGGAACCATAGGGAGGGGATGCGCTCATTTCGAACCTGCCCCTGCCCTGCGCCAGATCCTCCTGCAAGTCCATCGCGCCCCCAGCTCTCTCGCGGACTGCTCTCACCACCAGCACCGCACGCCCAGCTTCATCCAGGGATATTGGCCCCCCACCAGGCTACTTGACGCAGCGCGCGCATGTGGAACAGTATCCATGTATCCATGGCACACAGCAAGTATATACAACACCCGGCATATGCAATTTATAAAAGAAATAATTGTCGCCAAGGGTGAAGCCTGCCTGCTGGACCGATAGGGTTTCGATGCTGGGCCGAGGCTTCGAAACAAATAGTTGCATTTTTGTCCGCAATTCATGGGCCAGGTGCAACTTCACTGGCGTACGCCTTACAAGCCAATGGTCAAAACAGAGAGAGAGAGAGAGGGAAAAGAGAGAGACGAGAAAGAGGGGTGCTAAGGAGGGCAAGTGTTGCATATCAGATCCCATCCCTTGCCGTTCTTATTATCCAAATCGCCCTGTGGCTACGATGAGCTTCGGAACGAGGAAAAGATACCAGATATGTTACTGGGACACCCACCACCATGCTCCACATCGCCACCAGTGGTTCCCCTGCACCAAGCACTCTCCTTGACTTGACCAATGCGCCAGCGCTCCTCTGGTTTGGACCGGAACATATGCTTCAACAACTCTCGCGCCTCTTCGCTACAATCCACAGGCTCCTCGTAGCGGCCATTGAGAATCTGGTACTGCAACCTGGGCTCGTACTCGTCCTGGAAGGGGAGTCGTCCTGTCAACAGTGCGTAGAGTACAACTCCGAGAGACCACACGTCCGTTGAGGGACAACGCAATGGCTTGTCAGACCTGAGCTGTTCCGGTGAGCTATACGCAAGAGAGCCTCCTACAATTGCGCACTCTGCCAATTCAGTATCACCTGCTGTGGTCATCGTCACATCTCTGGGTGACGCTGGCTCTGAAGATGGCACGAGCGTGTCCCCGAAGAAGCAGGCTGCGTCCTCATCCTGATATTCAGCGAGACCAAAGTCGCAAATCTTCCAGATACCACTCTCGTGTCGTAGGATGTTTTCCAGCTTGATGTCCCGGTGCACAATCCGCATGTCCTCGTGCAAGTAACGGATCGCCTCTGCCACTTGATTGAAAATCATCCTACTCTGATTCTCACCATGGGTAATCCCTTGGGGCGAGGTTGGAGTACACGGCGGACCTTCCTTTGCAGTCAAAAAGTTCAACAAGTGCCCGCCTGTACATAGTTCGCAGAATATGAACGTGTCCGTCGGCAGCTTCTCGATAGCGATGAGCGGGATGACGTTGGGGTGCGAGAGTTGGCTCCATATGGCGATCTCTCTGTTCAGCATCTTCTGCACGCGCTCATTGTCCGAGGCGCCCGTCTGTGTTTTGACTATCTTGACCGCCACCTTGACTGCCAGAGCATCTTCTTTCTCGGGTGTTTGAATAGATATCGCCTCTCGGACCACAGAAAATCCCCCGTGTCCAATTACCTTGCCCATAACATAGTTTCCAACGTGCGCGCCTTCCTCATCTGGTGCCATCCTGGGTGCGGTCACGTCCACGAAATTAGAAAGAAATGCAACTGCAGGGCTGTAAGGAAGTGAGCTATACGATGATGAGGTGACCATAACCGGTGATATGTTTCTGTTCCCGCTGGCAAAGGAGGACGCGAACGTCCCATGCGAAGACACCGATGAAAATGACTTTGAGCGATATGAACGATGGATCGGTATACTCGGGGTGTGCCCGTCTGTTCCATTCAATTCAGGGACTTGTCCTAACAACGCCCGCGTAGGAGGACTAGGTGCGCCCTTCGACAACGAATCCTGCGATTCCATGACAGATGAACGGTTCCTGGGCAGAGGCGGCAAAGCCCAAGAAAGTGACGATTTTCTGGTGACGGATTCTGATGGGGCTGTTGCAACTGGATCAGGTGAAGGTGCTGCAGAATGGTTGGATGGGGTTGATAAAGATAAACTCCTGTCGTCAGGACTGTCGGCAGGAGTTTCCGTTTGTTTGCTCAGGCCAAGAGACAACTGACTCTTCCCTGCTGACCGCCATGGTGAGGAGTGAGTTGTGGAGGGCGTCCAGGTCTTAGAAAAGGCTGGTTGAGAATCCCTGCCCTCATCCTTGAGCAGATCAGCATCTAAGTCTGTGTTCCTCAAAGCCAGGTCGCGAAAGCTGCGAGTCAAACAGGGCCCACTCAGCAAGCCTGAGGGCGAGGTATCGACAGTGATATTTGCGCGGTGGTGAGAGTGCGGACTGTGGCCTTTCTGAGTAAAAGCTCCTTCTGCGAGTGCTCTTTCGGGTTCATGCTCAAGATCAGCTGAATCCTGCGCTGGTGTTGCTGCAACGCGGCCAACGATCACCAAGGGCTCGTCGTCTGTCTGTTCTCCTGAGGTGGCACCGTTGCTGTTGCTGCTTCCCGCTGCCTCCTTTTGCGGAGGCGCAGAAGCATCCGAGTCCATGTTTAATACTTGTGCCGGTGAGTCCTTGTTGCCTTCGATGCGAGAGGCATGCTGGTCACTACGGCGTGTTTGCGAGAAAGGATCTGTTGGACGGTGGGGTGGGTTCATGAAGAGGTGCGGGAGTGACTAGGCAGAGCAGCTCCTTGCCTGGTGTTTTTGGGGATCGACAGGTTGGGAGGGCGTACAGGAGCTGGATGGGTTGGGCAGGCTAGTATGGAATGGGACAGTGCGCGGAGGGTGGGGCTGCGACAAAGAAGAGCGAGACGACGCAAAAACGTAGAAGACCAAAGATAAGAAAAGCCCTTGCATATGGCATGTGCGCCACAGACGATCTCTGCTTCATTTGCCACCAAATTCAAATGGACGCATGATCGCCAGCCAACCGCAGCGCATCGATGAGAAAAAAGAGACTTTCGGACGACCAAGCTACTTCTTCACACTTCACATCGCTGTCTTGTTCGCATGGCCGTCGTGCTCACATCGCTGTCTGGATTCAAACGGCATCCCTTTTCTAACCGGCTTTATCGTTTATGTTACAGAGGTCAACGGCTAAGCGTTTTTTCATAATGTACATGTACAGAGCTATAAATTTAGACTGGAACCAGCAAAGGGCTGTATGGGAATCAGGGCGGTCTTGGCTGGTGGTGGTAGAGGAGTAAAAAAAACAACACAAGCAAAAAGCTGCTTACGCAGACGACGAGGCGCCCTCACTAGCAGCGCGGACGATTTCTCGCTCGAATCCGCCCCGTACAGTGACACTGGTGAGTGGAGAAGAATTCAGGTCCATAGTCGAAACGCCAGCAACGACAGCAGACGCGCCAAGGGATGCCTGAAGCCTACGTTGACTGGAGGGCCTAATACGTTCCTGGTTATCCTCAAGGCTGACGGCGTACTGAACATTGTCCATCAGATTTGGGGGAAGCATAGCCTGCAGCTCATCAAGCTCCACGGTATTGTAGCCCAGGTCGCCGAGAATCTCAGTGTCCGAGATGATGCTCACGTCCTCTTGCTGAGGGATCTTGATCTCGACCATGGTTGTCCCTTCACCACCTACTACGCCATCCTTTCTGCCCTTGTTGCTATTGGGATGCAAGTCGAGGAAACAATAATGGCTGTTAGCAAGAACTGATGCTGGCAATGGCAAACGTGATTCAGCGTGGTGTGCACAACTCGTCGAATAGCCTTACCCTCTCCTTGACTTTTGCTCATCTCGAACTCGGCGGACAACAGAGATACTGGCCTCAGAATCAGAGCTCTGACTAGCATATCCGGGCATGCGCACCACCACAAACGGCAGTTGGATCTTGCTATGCTCCTTCTCCTTCTCGAGGCGCCTCTGTGCTCGTTTCTCTTTACGTTCACGCCGCTCTCTTCGTTCTTGCTTACGTCTTCGACGGGATTCCTCATCCTCCTCTTCTTCTTCCTCCATTTCCCCTTCGCCGTTTCTCCCTGCCTCCAGACGAGGGGATCGGTGGCGTGGGCGGCGCTCAGATCTACGACGTGGCTCCTCGTTCAGATCACTGGAGCTCAGGGGCACAACATCGGTCATGGATGGATCTTGATCAGTCAACACAGCACGAGTACGCTTGTCCTCCCTGCGCTGTCTTCTGCGTTCTTCCCGTTCTTGCTCTTTAGCTTCCCTTCGCTTGTTCCGTTTAACAAGGTTCAAAACTTGCACATGCTATGAAAACTAGACTGCATTAGTGATACAGACCATGGCAATGTCGAGTGTGCTCTGAAGACGCCCAAGCAGAACCTATTCATGGCTCTTACCCTTGTCACTTGGTCCTGAAGTTGAGCTTGGACAAGCTCATTTCGCAGCTTCATGGCATCAACCTCTTTCTAATCAATTTTCAAAGAGAATGAGTATAGCTCTGCATTCATTGCTCCGTAGCGTCTTCTGAAGCTTGATCGTTACCTGTAACTTTTCAATCTCCATATCGTCATCCTCAGGCTCTTCGCTCTCATCATCTCCTTCGTGATGGGATGGGCATCCTTGAGCAACGACTTGAACTGCGGAGCGCCTTGAGACCTCTTGTACGACTCTAGATTCCTCAATTCCCACCCAACGAATATCCTTGTTGTCAAAGGATATTATATCCAAGGATTGAAGAACATTCAGTGCGTCGTACACGCGTCGACGAATGTTCTATTGGAATGCGCAGGACAATATGCAGCGCGTTAAGATTAATGCTCATGTGAAAAACGAGAGATGGAGAGAGAGGCAGTGTGAGAGAGCGCCGCTCTTCTTTTCATACTAACCTCTTGTCCCGGTACTTCGGGTGTGTCTTCCACAAGCTCACCGGCCTTCCCACCGACTAGCTCATGCACAAGCTATAGGTTATAGTGGTAGAGAGAAAAGGACATAATGTAAGCGAATCTTGACGTGCAATCTCATCCCTCGCAGAAGCAAACAAAATTTTACACTTGTCATGGCACATTACTTCATTGTACGAGGTCGACCCTTTAGCCTCGACGCGTTCGCAAACGCGTTGGGAATAAATGCGAAGGCCTTTTCCTGTCAGGTACTGGGCCCCCGTTCCAGTTTGACCCTCATCGTTCAATCTACAGAGCCATAAGGTAAAAGAAGATCAGTGCATGATCTACGCGGAGGTCAAACCGTCTTTACACCCACAAAAGAAAAACCAGTTCCTTACGGGTCCATTGCATTTCCAGGCTGAAGGGAACTGCGTGGAGCGCGCTTCGGTGCGGTAGTCTTGGTCTTTTTTCCCTTGAGAGCGGGTCGCTCATCACCTTGAAGACTACTGGAGACACTTGGCTTGCGGCTACTCGACGAAGAAGCGACGGTACTCGGTCCATGGTCGTCGTCTCTTTCTCCTTCCGCACTGTGCCTGTGGGCCTTCTCCTTACCAGACGACCCGGCGTGACCAGGTGTGATCTTATACGTGGGAGACGTTAAAGAGAGTTGGCTGCCAAAAGATGTCAGTGCAGCATCACTCGCACTCAGACGTTGCCTCTTGCCTTGGGACGCCATGTATGCTTCATCCTCATCCTCATCCTCGTCGCCATCATCAAACTCGCGTAGGCAAGTATCTTCTTGCTCCGAGCAATGCTCCATGTCATCGTCCTCTCGTTCATACTTCTTCCGGGGCATATTGTTAAAACTGTGCTGAACCCCACGGGGTTCTCGAAAGTCCACAGGAGAGTCGACCATGGGGTACGGGTCGGCTGAGGACTGATACAAAACGGATCCCTGTATCTGCGTCGATCGAGGCGTCGCGGGTGACATCCAGTCGGTACTACGGAAGCCTAGGGATACATTCGACCCGCTCTGGAAGGTAAGAGGCGGGCATTCGCGTGTGATTCTATCGTCACTCCATTTTGTGCGAATAGGTGGAGGGATCTTGTTGTGTTGCTGCTGTTGCAGAAGCTTCGTGGCTTGCTCTTGTTGCAAGGAGTGATGACTCCGAGACCTTTGAGCGCTTTGATCGTAGAAATCCTGCTCTGGCTCGTGCTGGGGTTCATACTGTCGATAGTGGTGCAGCTGGTCGTAGTGATGATGGTGAATAGGACGCTGAGGCAGTCGCCGTGGCCGCTGCGAGGGTGTCATTGGATATGAGTATTCAGGCAGGTTGCTGCTGATGTCGGCGTTAATGCCCTCATGCAAGCCTGACAAGGGCGGAGGTGTTCTTTCGTACTCCTTTCTGTATTCATTATACCCACCACTTGGGTACGCTGATGTAGGGTAGGACTGATGAAGCTGGTAATGGTGCCGACGTGGGCTGGGCTGCACAAATGAAGACGGGCTGAGCTCCTGGCGCGGGTACTTGTCCTGGTCATAGGTGGATCTGGAGAAGGAGCGAGGGGACGAATCGGCAGGCGCAGAGGACGGGAACGTGTCATGCTGATAGGAAGGATTTGCGTACGATGTGGTCAGACGCTGATAGTGAGAAGCGCGACTGTGCTGGTTTCGGAGCTGGTGGCCAGAGGGCGATTCGCTGGTAGAGGAGGGTGAGTAGGTCGAGATGGACGAGACCGAATTGGGCGGTGAGTAGAGCTGGTGCTGGGAGTGAGGAAGCGCATGGGCCACGGGTAAGGGCGAAGCAGCATCAGGGGTGTGCATGGCATGCTGCAGGTGCGCGTGTCCATGGCCCGTAGAGTTGGACAGCGAGGCTGCAGTCGCGCTTCTGGCAGAGGGAAGCATGGTCGACGAGGACGACGCGGCGACAGAAGACGAGGGTGCAGAGCGCGGGGAGGCTGTCATGGTTTCGTGCTCGGGTTTATGTGGCCCAATCTCTTGACCGTGCCTTGGACCGAGTTCTCTGTCTTCCCCTCGTTCGCGCTGTACGGCAACACGCTTCTCGTGCTGCTGTGATATCTGTCGGCTTTGCGCTCTGCTGGGCCGCCTGGAGATTCCTGAGCCTCAAGAGGTTCAAGGGTCTAAAAAGTAACTACTGGGCGTTGTGATAGGATGTAATACGTGGTAGAGGTGTGGCCGTGCTGTTGAAACGTGCGCTGCAATGGGTCAGACGGGATGGTCTGGGGAGTGAGTGCGCGGAGTCAACGGGAGGGTGAATGTCAGTATTGGAGCAGAGGACGAGGACAAAGTTCCATGCTCACGACCGCGTGGCAAATGGTCTGGTGGCGAGGGCTCGGTTCAGCAGAGCGATGGGACTTTGGCTTGTGGTAGTAATGCGAGAGACGTAAATAGAAAGAAGAAAAAGAAGGCTAGCAGCCATCCGTCGTCGTATCAGGCTTATGCGACTCAGGAACGGACGCATAGAGCAAGCGCAAACGCGGTCAGGGGAGGTATGCGTGCGTGTGTGGACGAGGAAAAAGGGGGGGGAGGGGATGGGGATGGGGGCGACGGAAAGACGTATCAAGCAACGAAAGACAACGCGAGAGAGGTGGAAAGAGGGCTACATAGACCCAGCACGAACGAACGTGCAGGAAAATCAGGGCACGGCAGCGCAGGTCGGGGTGAGAAAGCGAATGGGGAGCTGAAAGTGCTGTGTGGAATGAGAAGATTCAAAAAAAAAAAAGAAAGGTGCAATCGCTTGCTCATGGACAGAGGGCCAGGGACAGCTCTGAGTGTGAGCATAGGGGTGTGTGCGGGCGAGTGGAACACTCGGGTACTTTTCTCTCTCTTTTTGTTTGAGGGTGTGAGAATCTGTCTTTTCGGCACGATAGCGTAACCGAGTACTGGGCTCCCTCTGGACCACGAGGGATAGCGCCTCTTCCCATCCCACCCGCCAAAGTGCTACTGTAGGATTGGGCAGCGGGCGAGTCTCCTTCCTCTTCGTGCATACTATCATAGTCTTTGGTACACTCCCACCTTTCCCTGGAGCGTGAGCTTACCTGTGTTTTGCTTCAGCAGCGAGCTGCTTGCCCGGTGTTGCGAGTGTGTCAGTGACAGGTCTTGGTGCAGCAAGGCAGATGAAGGGGCAAGCGAAAGATGCGTGAAGTATGAAGTTGAAAGAGAGGAAAAAAAAAAAAAAAAAAGTTCCGACGGGAGAAAATGAGGGCATATAAACCAAACTATGGGACACAAAGACTGGTCTGCGACGAGCGTCCCATCCATCCTGCAGTGCAGCCAATGCAGTGTGCTGCCAATGCTGTATGCTGTATCGGGCTTTATGCCATATGCTGGCTCAAATAAGGTTTTGGCAAGCACACTGGCCCGCATAGCGCATTGCTCCTAAGGCTGCCATGAAATACCAGCCATCGAAATGCCTTTGGAGGACGCAAACATCCGATCCAGGGGAAGGCACACACCTCTTCATCATCGTACTGTGTTAGGTTCTCCTGGCCCAACATTGCTCAGATTATTGAACCCTGCTGGAGGCGACCCGATCGTGTAAACTAAAAGTTAGATTGTCTCCTGAGACATCATGGAACGCTCAGTACCCGTCGGGCCAGGCGCGGTCAAAGCGTGCACTCGTCAATATGGAAGGGTATGGAGCGAAATGGACAGAGTCCTCAATCTCGAGACGTTTCATGAGGCAAGTCAGGCGATCATACAGCGCAAGCTGAAGAACTCGTTGGGGAAACTCGAGCCTCGTGTGAGATATACTGGACACTGTATTCCCACCCCAGGCTCCCATACACCAAAGTCCCGTCCGCACCCTATCCCCCACCGCCCGAACGGCTGCATCCTGCTACTGTGCACCTCTATCTCGCCTTTACATTATGGTATATCGCCGTCGATCGCATGTGTTTTGAGGCAGGAAGGGGCGCGATATATGCCAAGAGCAGTATACGAACAATGGAGCTGTGGGGCGCGGTATGTGTAAAGCCCTAGGCCAAGCTATAGTGGAGAAAGAGTCCGGCGACATCCACACCGTCATCTGCACTGCCGTAAGGTGGGCGGGGGTCTTTTTCTTTTTATTGCTTCTTTTTTTTTCCAGTGCTCTCAGAAGCGGACTAAAAAAATATGCTACTGTACTCACGGAGCTACAGCCGCCTCTTCTCTCTTTGTCTCTTTCTGCTCTAAATGCCCAAGCAATGCATCGCCCATTTCGCCCTCCTTTGCCTTTTAATCCCCCCTCACATGCGCTCTTGCCCAATTGCTCCTCTTTTTGTCCTTGACTAATCCACCCCCATTTCGACCATCATGACAAGCGCTCGCACAGGTACGCCAATAATAGTGAACACAGAGGGTCAAGGGCGTCCTGAGGATAAAACACAACCGAAAAGAAAAACAGTGCACGCGCCACGAAATGTACCATTCTTTCACGTTTTATCGACCAATCGAGTATCTCATCAATCGTCCATTCCCGGTGTCCATGTAGTCATAACAGCCGCTGAACAGGCCGCTCAGTCAGGCGCATCTCTCCGCTTCCTGCTTCTGGGCGATGTTGGTATTGGAAAAAGCTCCTTTATCAACACGTTTATCTCGACCCTCGCCAACGTCCAGTCGACCGAGCAGCTCGAGGAGCTTATTGCTGCACCCGCGACCTCAACGTCTGCAACGGCCAACCCTTCGCCAATCAGGTTGCCCACTGTCCGCGTCAGAACAGGCCCCATACTTCAGCAAGAGAACAAAGGCGATCCTCTGGGACTTTTGCCTCCCGCGGTCACCACTCCAGCCAGAGACGTGTCCTTCGTGACCCTTCCTGGATACTCGTCCACCACAAACCCCTCCGAGGTCCTGTCGCTGACGGACGACTACCTGAACCACCACCTTCTTACGGCCACCAATGTCTTTTCCTCTACAATCTCTCCATCACAGCTGGCCTGGTTCTTGATCTCTGGCTCGAGTGCACACTCGCTTCCAACTTGCGCCTTTTACTTTGTGCTCTACGAGCTCAAGCCCATCGACATCCTCTATATGAAGCTCATCCATGAGCGAGTTAATTTGGTTCCTATCCTCACCAAGGCCGACACTCTCTCACCAAAGGAACTTTGGGTTCTCAAGAAGAGGATGATCCGCCAGCTCAAGCTGAATGGAATCCACTTCCACACGTTCGGACACGACCTTGAAACTGTCGAGCGGATGGCAGCACAGCGCCAGTGGGGCGGTAGCCCATTTGTCGTCAGCTCCCACCACGAACAAGACGGTAGACTCTTTGAAAGTGAGCTGCGATCGCTGGTGACGACATGTCTCTATGACCGGGTCCGATTCTTGCAGGAGGAGGCGGCCCGCAAGGTCATCGCATGGAGGTAAGCAGGATAACAAAGACGCCTTCATAATCGAAAACAGCACGCGGGAGGGAGTGAAAAGGAGACGGAGAAAGAAGGGGCAAGGGGTTGTGTTGTCAGGTCCAAGTCGAGACAACGGGTAGAAGAGCACCAATGTTCAAGCCAGGGACTTTTAACTTTTTATAGACTGGATTATTAACAAGTTTATTTCTTGCACTCTGCAGGGCTGCCTTTGGGCCTTCTGGAGAGCCTGCCATGTCGACAGCCGAGAAGATATGGGGTGAGCGCAGCGCCAGAGCTGCGAGCCTGGCGCCAATGGGAGTGCCGCCTCGACCTCTACAGTCTATGGAACTCGTGAGCTCCTATGTCGTTCATTCGGACAATGACTTCACGCCCCCGCCTCCCTCCAGCCAAGTCACCATGGCCACCACTTCCTCACCCGCCGAGCTTGCCTACTCGCCACCGCCACCATCCAGCGACACCACCACCACCACTAATCTCAGTCCGAGCCCTTACCCGACCTCGCCTGGAGGTTACGTGAGCCCTCCGTCTCTATCGACTTTTTCAGCAACTGGCGCAGGATCCTCGGGAATCGTCCCACCACCAAGTACAATGCCTAGTGTTTCGAGCGCCTATGTGCCTTCAACCTCATACTCTACCGTCCCGCGCTCTGCATCTGAGGCACGTATGTCGCTGACGATCGATCCATCGAACCGCCCCAGCGAGATCATGGACAGAATCGGCGTCAACACAGTTCACACTCCGGCTCAGGGACCGTATATGGGATCTTATGTTGCGTCGCTTGCTAACAGTGCAGGCAACGGACCCGCTTCTCCTCTGGCAGACTCGCCCAGATATACGGAAGGGTAGGGAGCACATTCACATTGGCTTTTGGCGGTCGTTGGTACACACACGCACATCATTATCCTCGATTGAGTATCGAATGGCAGTTCTAACAAAGACCGCTCCTGTTCACTGTAGGTCGGAAGTTAAGGTTGAGGTTACCAATTTAGGTAAAAAGCCGTACCATGCTCCTCCCCCCACCGACACTACGGGAGCAGATCAGATCCAGCAGCAATATCAACAACAGTCGCCAGGCTCATTTGTTATAGCAGGGGGTTATCAAGTGCCGGGAACATTCCTTATTCCGCCACAGGATATCTACCAAGCAGTAGTGGGAGGCACGGTTCCAGCTGTTGCGGGCGATTATGGCGGGACATTGACGGATATTTGGGAAGCCGCTGAACTGGGAGACTTGACAACGGTGCAGCGTCATTTAGCCAACGGCGCCTCGCCGGACCAACGCAACAACTCTCGATCGACGCTGCTTCACAGAACGGCCTGGCAGGGTACTAAGCCCTTTGCCGTGATGCATCTTTTGATCTCTCATGGTGCCAACGTGAATCTGACAAACGAGAACGGAAACACGGTGCTCCAGAACGTGCTAATGAAGCACGACGATCCTGCGCTCATTAAGCTGCTCCTGGATAATGGTGCCGAGACCATGATTCCCAATAAGGAAGGGATGAACACTTTGGAAGTCGCAGCGCTGTTCAACAAGATCGAATCCGTCAAGTACCTTCTCGAAAACGATCTTTCGTCGTCTGAGCCCGACAGCATCGCGGCTGCGCTTCACAGAGCACGTAGCCCAGATAAAAAGACGATGAAGGCTATTTTGAAGAGCTGGCAAGGCAAGGATGGTGAGAGGAAGCGGTTGGATCTGATTGAACGACTTCAAGGCCATGGGCACCCAAGTCAAGCTCAAGTGCACCAGCGCAGTTTGTGTCAGCATCATAATTCCAGCCAGAGCCAGATAACTGATGGTACCAGCGTCCATAGCTTTGATACAAGCAAAACGGGCGAGGGGAAGTAGGTCATCATAAGAAACCTCAAATGGTTCCTTTTCTCGGGATGGAAAAACGCCGTTTCTCACAGGACAAAATTCGTTTATCTTGATGAAATAGCACCACTTCGAGCAAAGCCAGCTCATTGAACCATGAAGGTAAGATTTCTCGGGCAATGCAGTTTCTGCCAAACACTTGGCAAGCAACAACGCAATGCGGAACCTATGCACTGACTTGCGCCTTGTCCTGTGCCTTTTTTTCAATTGTTTTTGCGCAGGCCCTGAGCTCGGACCTTCGTTTTCGGGAACGCCTTCAGTGACTTCCAGCCAAGCCAAGCACATGAGTCGATTTAACCTCAAGACGATGCGTGCTGCCGCACCGTCGATGGGCAACCTTTTCAACCGCAAGTAGATTAGAGCACTCTCCGCCATCGTTATCATGGCAATACTTTTTTACTGACCCTTCCCTTATGATATGTGCGATTGTGTGAAGTCAACCATAAAGTAAGCGTGCCTAGAAGAATGAAACGAAGCTTGAACGCGCCCTTCGTCGCGAATCATTCAGCCACGCGGCCACCTGCAATCCAACCAAAACGTGGTTCAGCGCGTCATTGAGAGCGATTGTCCTACGGGATACTGACATATCGCAATCGTCGTCTTTCGCGGTCCGCCAATAGACTTGAGCGATTGGAAAATAGAAAGGGGACATAAAGTCAAAAGCTGCGAGTACAAGGACAATCGCGACGAACAGCACAATCTTACAAGTAGAGGATAAGTCCCACCACGGGACAGAGAAGTATGAGCAAGGACCATAGGACCTTCGATGACTGGGGGCGATTTGAGTTTACGACCTGGATGATGGCCACCAAGTCCAGAGCCAGGATAAGGACGCCGATGAGCGAGCCCGAGTAGAAAGCGCCAGGGATATCGAGCGGAGACATTTTTGACTTTTTGTGGGGAACGACAGTGTTGTTTGAACAGAGGAATGGGAACGAGAGAATGGAATGAATGGAGGCAGCGGAAGAAATACCAATAGACACAAGGGCACGGGAAAAACAAGACACCATGGCAGCGCTTTTCTGCTATTGGGGGGTCACCTCTTGCAGGACTACAAAAAATCAGCCTTCCTGAGCCACTTTCGTCGCATCTTTCCAACACACCACCGACCGACCTTGTCTTGCACCTGCTCCTCCCCATCTACTCCTTACTGTAGACCTACAGCCTTCTTCTACACCGTCTCGTACGCCTGCACCTAGACCCCTATACTGCGCAGACTCGAATAGGGTATACTTTTTGATCATGAGCACCAATCCAGGTCAGTCTTGTCAACATGCAGGCAGCAATGCATCATTTTCTTTATGCCGTGGATATAGCTTCTCGCACAAACGCACCGTCTAATGAGCGACTTTTTTTTTTTTTTTTTTTGTTCTTCATCTATTGAACCTCGTTCTGCAGGTTCCCGCATCGCATGCGTGGTAAGCACAGAGATCGCATTGCACGCGGACGTGGCATCCACTCTTTAAAAGGACCGCGATTAATGTTGCCCTTCTCGTGGAATAGACGGTAGGACTCCCAGCAACAGGAAAGACGCTCATCTCACAGAAAGGTACGGTGCTTGCACATGCTTACACTGCGGATGGATCAGGACATGTGGAAGCATGGACATCCTGGCGCTTGACAGGGCACAACTCTACAAACAGCTCCTGCATTCATTGACCCGATTCCGAATTGTAAATTGGATATGCGGGCCGCCCACCCAATACACTTGCGTTGGGGGGTTTTTTTGGTTTCCTTGTGCCTCTACTTACACAATGCTCGACTCGCCATAGTCTGTCGATATTTGCAGTGGCTCGGCATTACGACGAAGGTCTTCAATGTGGGTAACTACCGCCGCAAGCTACATGGCGCACACCAACTTCACGACTTTTTTGACCCCGCCAATCCTGAAGGCGAGCGATCCCGCCGCGAGGCAGCTGTGGAGGCATTGAAAGACATGATCTACTGGTTCAAGAAGGAGCAGGGCGTTGTGGCACTATACGACGCAACTAACTCGACGCGCTCCAGAAGAGACATGCTCCTGGCAGAGTGCAAGAAACATGACATTCAAGTGATGTTCATCGAGTCGGTTTGCGAGGACGAAAGCTTGGTCCTGCACAACATCATGTCCGTCAAACTGTCGTCACCCGACTACAAGGACATGGACCCGGAGCAGGCAGTCGAGGACTTCAAGGCGAGGATTGTTCACTATCGCGAGGCGTACGAGACCATCACAGAGGAGAACCTGACGTACATCAAGTTGATCAACGTTGGCAGCCAGGTTATCATCAACCATATCCAGGGATATCTGCAGTCGCGGATCGTCTACTATCTGATGAACCTGCATATTGCCCCGCGAAGCATCTTTTTCAGTCGTGTAAGTGAACCGTCCTTTTTAACTGGTTGTGTCATGCTTATCCTCGCGAGCGCCAGCTTACCGTGCGTTATCTCATTTTTTTAGCACGGAGAATCGCTCTATAACGTGATGGGCAAATTGGGCGGAGATTCCGACCTGAGTGCACGCGGGAAGCAGTATGCAAAGTCCCTGCCTCTCTTGATTGCCACCCATCTCGGCAATTCAGATCAGTTGACGGTACGTTTTTAACTCCACCATTTCATTTTCGAGATATGCTGTATGCAGCAATTGATGCGAAGCTCCTCTGAACATGCTTTAACAATGTTCATTGGCGCGCAGGTGTGGACCTCTACTATGAAGAGAACTATTGCCACAGCGGAACATCTGAAATACCCCAAGCTGGCATGGAAAGCATTAGATGAGCTGGATGCTGGCGTGTGCGACGGGATGACATACGAGGAAATAGAGGTGAGCCGTAATGAATGTTTGTCAAAAATTGAGTGCCATATCACACGAAGTGGGTGCTGGAATCGTTTACTTATAACAACTTTTCCTCCCTTTCATGCAGGAGCAATATCCAGAAGACTTTGCGAACAGGGATGAGGACAAGTTCAATTATAGATACAGAGGAGGAGAGTCATATCGTGATGTCGTCTTGCGACTCGAGCCTGTCATCATGGAGTTGGAGCGTCAACGCAATATCCTGATCATTGGACATCAAGCCATCTTGCGTTGCATCTATGCCTACTTTATGAATCACTCGCACGAAAAACTTCCTTATATCAAGATTCCACTTCACACCGTCATCCAGCTCACACCACGCGCATATGCCTGTGAAGAGAAACGCTTCAAGGTGGACATTGAGGCTGTAGACACCCATCGTCCCAAGCCCAAGGGAGGAGCTGCCGCCAAGTCTACAGTAGAGCCGGCAGTTGAAGCACCTGTAGATGCCACTGTGTCGGATACGAGCAAGCAGCCAGTGGTCGATACGGACAATGATATCAGTGCAAAGATCACAACGACAACCATGTCCACAACAACATTCAGGGACAGCGCGTTCCAGAGAAGCAAGAGCTCACACCGGTCTTCAAAAGACGCCGGCATCAAATCAGCTTTGAACATGGAAAAGGCGAAGGAAATCCAGTCCGCGCTTACGGAAGCCACGGTGGCGGATTCGATTGCCAACCCAGCTGTCGCTTTACCGTTGGACCAGATCAAGACGCCGCTTGCAGAGGACACTATGACCTCAGCGCCCCTTGACAATGTACAGGATAGCCCTCTTGCCGACACTGGGGCTACTACTCTGAAGCCTCTGCCACAACACAAAGTGACAATGGGCTTTGATGCACAAGCCGCGGGTGCGTCAGTGTCTGACGCAATGCAGGATGGGGCTGCTCACCTGTCTATAAAGACCAAAAATTTGGTGACAACACCTCCAATGGCTCGCCTAAAGAGCGATCTTCTTCCAGCATCGCTTTGGCAGGAAGGTACCGAATACGAACGAACCGCCGGTGCAAGCCCTCGCGACCCCGTAATGAGCCCAGGGGGTCGTCTCTTGCCCAAGAAGAAGGACAACTGGCATTTCCCTGTAGGTTTTCCTGACATTGGCTTAAGAGTCGGGTTTGATTGTGAACTATTAACTGATGAGTCTTTGTTTGCTTTGCCTTCATCTAGTGAGATCCATACCTCCCTGATGCACGACCGCGTACTTTGCATAGCCGTCTTCTTGTGCAACGCGTAGTCGCAGTTTGTAAAATAAACTTGTTCCGGGTGCCATAATATCCCCCCTAGTTCAATAGAAGATATAGAATGAGGATGCCGGTGCCGTCTGGAAAAAGGAACCATTAGCTTTGGAAGCATTTAAAAAATGGCGATTCATTAGCAGAGGCCATGTTCGTGAGGCTATCCAGGGCATCAGCAAGCGACTAGTCTTGCGTAAGTTGTATAGAAAGGAAAGGTACAGAGCCTCAAAATATACAGTGCACACTTTAGAGATCATGATCTCAACCAAGCTCTGAAAATGGAAAAGGAGGCCAGCATATGTAACGCGACACTTGAGAATGCTGAACAGACCTTAGGGTAGACTATGTTGAAAAAGAGTCCAAGTCCAGTTTGCACTATCACTCCTCCTTTTCTCACTTCCTCGCAACCCCATTCTCCCTTCGGATAACACAATCCCCCTCCATATTCAGCACATCCTATGAAGATCTCCACGCTTTGCATTCTCTCTCTTGGTCTCTCGCTGGCGGTCCTGAGCGACGCACACGGAGCCAAGCATCAGGACCCCAATACCGATGCCTGTAAACATCACGTCGGTAGAGATTCTCAAGAAAAGAATGTTCAGCACCATCATCATCATCAGAAAGTGGATGGCGCCTTCCACGACGAGGCTGCTAGCATTCCTGCAAAGCCATATCGGCAAAAGCACCCAAAGCAAAGTAAATCCACCGAGATATGGTAGTACATGAAGATCAACAGCGGGCTTTCTGCCTCTTCATCAAACACTCATTGGCATTCAACTGAACGACCTTACTTCTAATTGTCTTTTGTGATATCTCCATAAGACCCTGAGACAGCACCACAGCCAGTACCTAAAGCCGAGCCAGCTGCCGTTGTGCCTGAGGTCCCACCACCCAATCAACCGGCACCCTCCACTCAGA
Organism: Mortierella alpina; assembly: GCA_029449245.1. Lineage (NCBI taxonomy): Eukaryota > Fungi > Mortierellomycota > Mortierellomycetes > Mortierellales > Mortierellaceae > Mortierella > Mortierella alpina. Next base: position 981,954 of record JANATF010000001.1, on the reverse strand, counting down.
ACCCACCTAATACCGGGAGACCGCTACAAGAACCCGAGGTGAAAGGTCCTGCTCAGGGAGCTGGAAAGAAAGAAAAAATGGTCATCGCTTACTGGACAGACTGGACATCGGGCACGATGCCACCAGAGTCCATCCCGTTTGACAAGGTGACACACGTCAACTACGCATTTTCGGTCGTGTCCCCAGACTTTCGACCGGTCTTTGAAACGGACTACCTGCTAAACCGCGTGGTGCGAGAGGCACATCAGAAAAACGTCAAGGTGCTCATTTCCATTGGCGGCTGGACAGGGTCGCAGTATTTTAGCCCTCTTGCTGCATCCAGCCAAGGGCGCAAGACATTTATAGATGGTGCAGTTCGAATGGTGATGGACTATCATCTCGATGGTATCGATATCGACTGGTAAGTGAGAGAAAAGTCCTTCTTTGTGGTTCAATGGAAACATGGACCTGTGTCTCAGGTGAGCTAACATGCTTGATGTGCTTTGCTCGTCTCTATCTCTATCTCTCTCTCTATCTATCTCTCTCTCTCTCTCTCACTCCCTCACTCTGTAGGGAGTACCCAGGTCGACTCGGAAGCGCTTGTAACAAATTTGATGAAGCGCATGATAGCGAGAACTTTTTGACGCTTCTCAGAGAACTCCGCGAGGCACTGAATGCTCTTCCAGACGGTTCAAAGCTTGAGATCTCACTCGCGACCCGCATTGTTCCCTTTGATGGGCGCAATGGGTTGATGACAGACGTGAGCGCATTTAGCAAGGTGGTGAACCATATCAACGTCATGGCTTACGACATCAATGGGTCTTGGGGAACTGTGACAGGAGCGAATGCACCCTTTGGCGGTCCTGGTCAGTTGAACTATGCAGGTGGTGCGCAGGCTTGGATCGACGCAGGCTTCCCAGCACAACAGATCAACATGGGTGTGCCGTTTTATGGACGTTCACTGATCGCACAGCAGGACATGGTCCATGCCGAGTCGATGGCGGCGCCGTTTGATAAGACAGTGCCCATTGGAGACAACAATGACGGTTTGTGGACCGACCCTTGTGAGAAAACGACGGCCTACTCTGGTGTGTGGAAGTATAGGAACTTGAGAGAGCAAGGTGTGATTGATGCTGCAGGAAATGCATTGGCACCTTGGGTGCGGAAGTTTGATCAAGAATCCAACACGCCCTGGCTATTCAATCCGCAGACACGGCAGTTTATTAGCTATGACGACCGCAAGAGCTTGCAGGCCAAGGTGGACTATGCAAAGCAGAAAGATCTCGGTGGATTGATGCTCTGGGCGATTAACCAGGATACAAAAGACTTTGAGCTGTTGGACGTTTTGCAAGGGGTGCGCAAGTAAATCAGGCTAGAATATATAGATCGTGACAGCTCGACCCGTTACCGTGAGCCGAAGGAACGGCACGGACCTGGATTACGGTTCACGAACGAGGTCATAAATTTGGGTACTTCACTCTTCCTCGATCCTTTTCTTGAACCCTGCAATTGCTCCTCCATCCACGCAAGATGCTTACACGGCTTTCACGAGAGCCACCATTCAGGAGAATCCTCAAAGTGTGCAGTCGCTACAGAACTCTTGGCTTTCGGCATGAGTGCCAGCAATCTGCATTCTTCTCTTTGTCAGCAAGACGTGGTGGGATCACAACTTCGTCCCCAAGTCCTGTCACCACAGCACCCACGCCAGCATATAGCTTCCATGGCTTGTCAGACCGCGATATGCTGCTCTCTGAGATGAGGAGTTGCGGTGTGCCGTATTCGACCATTGGCCAACACTTTGGGATCTCGGCCTTGGAGGTATTTCATGTGTATGTGCGCACCAAGGCGACTGCGCTGAGGCATGGCTGGAGACCGAGGATGACCCAGCAGGATATCCAGCAGCACCTCGAGCAAACCAAATCCGCTGCATAGACTACAAGATCTCTAGAAGATAGACCAGTATAATGTAAAAAAAAAATGCCAGGCGGTTCCAACCAAATCCTTTTTTCCTTTTTCCTTTTTATTTCGCTCTTGACGCCCGCCCTCTGCACGTTTCGACTCCTTTGCCCAGCCCCATTCGACCTGGTTCACTCGCGCATCAGCGTCAACAACAACATCAACAACAACAACAACATAGCAACAAGGTCCCCATCTCCCGACCCTACCCATAACGTCTATAAGCAGCCCGTCTCTTCAGGAAAGGATTAGCTCACAAGGAAACATACCTCCTCATGGCAGTCCTCCAATTAGTGGTTGGGGCGCTCCTGCTCGTTGTGCTCGTGGCAGGGTTGCTCAATTACTTTGGCAACCGGACTGAGCATGCCTGGTATGTGAGCCTCATCGCGTTCATCAGCTGGTTCTTCCCGTTCTCCATCGTGGTCCTCGTCCCTCTAGACCTATCCTCGGTAAGACGTCGTCAAAGGACCGAACGGCTTTTCCTTTCTTTTGGAAGCACTTTTCACTGACTTGCCTCGTGCACGCCTCTAGACTCTCTTTCGGGGCTGTAAGGCGGAAGAGGAATGCAATGAGCCTTTCATGTACGTTTCAAGCGAGTTTCTAGTCGCGGCATGGAGAACGCTCTACTGGAGCAGCTTTGCGTTGACATGGTACGTGGATGCTTTCGCTTTGGCGACAAGCAGTTTGTACGCTTGGTATATCATTGTTGGGCGACTATCAAAACCCCATTTTTTGATGACTAGATCCATGATGCAATCCTCGTGAATAACACCGCCTGCCACCCCCCTGTTTCTGCGTTTTTTTTTCTTTAGGGTCATGATACCGCTGCTACAGGCTTATACTCAGTCAGGAGAGTTTACAGTCATGAAAAAGTTCCGCAGTGCAGTACGGTACAACATCATCTACCAACTTATCATCGGAACTGTGGCTCTCATTGGACTTGTCGGTGTCATCTATGCTCAAGGAACCAGCAACTTGAGGGCGTATGTCATGGCGTTGAGCAACAGCTGGGGTCTGGTACTAGTTGTCATATTCATGGGCTATGGCATGGTGGACGTGCCTCGGCGACTATGGCACAAGGGCGACAATTCTCGTGAGCTTCGGAGAATCAGCTTCAAAGCGAGCGTGGTGAAAGACAAGAGGCAGGACACTGAGGATGAGGTCCACGCAGTCGCAAAGGTAACAACATACAGCTGATTATCCAGATGGCCACCTTTATGCTAGATCTGTATGTTTTTGTCATGGTTTCGTCAATCTCAACCAACATCTGGACCCTTTTTAGGAACTGTCTGTGGTCTGCCATAGGGTTCAGCTGTCTGATCCCCTCCGTCCATTTATCGACCAGATGGTCGAAAACTCACCGGCAGTGAGAGGCATACAATTTGAGTCTAGCAGGACAGCGTCACCCAACTCAGCATCGCATAGTAATAACAGGGGAGACTTTTCTGGCGCAGGGATAGCATTAGGAGGTTCGAGGACGGCGATGAGTGCGGGCCCCGGCCCCGGTGGCCGAAAGCACGCTACGGATGGCGTCGTACCGGCCATCATTACAGAAAAGTACCTGGCCGACCTGCACGCCAGAATCAAGAGAGCGCTGAGGATGAATGACCGATGGAACGCGTAAGGCTGCAGTAGAATCGATTTTGAAGACAGGAGCATAAGGACTGCATGAAGATGCGAGCGCACAGACACGAGATCAACTGTACTGACCGATGATGCTCCTTTTGCACATTTTTAGCATTTGGCAGGATTTGCTGAAGGCGGGATTTCTGGCGCAGGATATAGAGGAGAATGCAGACAATCCAGACAAGTAAGGGACGATGGGCTATTGGCAGCAGCACTTACAAGTTTGAGTATCACTCCTGCTGACATTAATTCATATATTATTTTTTTGGTGCTGCAGGAAATTTCGGTCAAATTTGCGCCCATTGACCTCCAAGCCAAGAAATTTGCTGCTTTCCTTTGAGTGGCATTGGCATTTAAAGTTGCGCCCATTCCTGCTGCGATCGCTATCCGCGTTATGCGCCGCTCTGTCGTTGTTGATCGTGTGGTCAGAGATGACCTACCAAAATCTCAACCCCATTTTGAGCGTGATCGGGCTTCTTGTTCAGCTGGCAAGAGATCGCATGTCCTATGGAGCTATAGAGGTAAGGATACTTGCTACTTTATCATTAAACAAGCGCCTGATCAGGTTTGAGTACTAATATATACGGCTTCAATACAATCGATATGTAGGCCATCAGCTTCTTCACGATGTTGTATATGTGTACTTGCGCGTATACGACTCTCATGAAGATGAAGTTGCTGAACAACTATGTCCTCGTTCCTAACCATCACACGGATGAGCCGACGCTACTTTTCATCGGATCTTATCTCTGTCGACTCACGTACGCTAGAACATGGAGATCACATCGTAGGAAAATGCGCGGCCCTAAACGCAGGATTTTAATGGCCTTTTTGCTGTATATACTATAGCTTCCCACTGGTGTACAACTATCTCACAATATCGACCATCGGAAAGGAGGACAGCACGGTCTTTGCTGGGGTAAGCTCCGGCAGCATGCATAGCGACTGGTTGGTGTGGGTGAACCAGCATGGGCGATACTGACACTACTATCTGTTCTTTTTTCTTTGATCATGTACAGTATATGGGAAAGATTGACATGGTGCCGTTCCTGGGCGAGTTCAATTACTACATGCCCTATATGATCCTTGTGCCTACCGTCATCACTCTCTTCAAAGTCTTTGCCAAGATGTTTGCTATCTGCAGCATTTCTGACAACTTCTTCGATAATGACGATGATGAGGGCGGAATTGGTGGCGACGTGGAAGAGGGAGTCCAAGTTTTGAAGGACGGTATGGATCTATACTTTTCTCGGCAGGTGCTACCGTTTCTGTAGTGAAACTCATAACTATTCAACGATTTCCACTTTTAGCACGAAGAGACGAGGAAAGACGACGGATGCCTGAGCGAGCAGGATTGAACAGAGATTTTACAGCAAGACGTGGTGCAGCCTTTGAGGTAAGCTAGCTCTATCGGCCACTATAACGAATACGCGTATTAAGCACCTGATTGACGTGTTTCTCTGTGTGCGCGTTGTAGTCATATAACAACAAAAAGAACCGCAGGCGAGGCGACGCACCAAACTATACCCAGAGCGTACTTGGCGAAGGTTCCAGTGCGAATGCATGGAGTGACGTACGACCTGTGCGAAGTGGAGCGAACCAGCGGCCATTCCAGGAACCATACTTTGATGACTCGACAGATGATGACGACGCTGGCAGTGTGTTCTCGGGCTTTGGTCGACCAGACTCTATGGATCCATTTGCGGCGATAGAAGGAGGCGCTGCGACGAGTATTGGAGGCACCATGGGAGCAGCACGGCAAAGAGGTGCTTTGGATCCATCCGCTGGTCGCTTAGGAACGACATCGAACCGAGAATCCCAAAGAAACTTAGCTAAGCTTGACACGCAGCCGTCGTCACCGGGAGTCCTCAAGTCATTCTGGCAGAAGATTGTGCGACCCAAGCAGGCTATTTCTTTGGACGATTCGTTGAGCCCCATTGATGGTCAGGAAAACGATAGCGGAGATCCGCGGTCCAGCCATGAGAGTAACAGCGCCATAGATGTGGATCGCAGTTCACAACGGGGACCTCGTTCCTTCCGTCCCGATCGAAACTCTTTATCGTCGCGTTCAGGACCAGCGCTGATGTTTGCGTCTGTTCAACAGCAACCTTCAAGTTTTGCGCGTTCGATGGAGGTTGATGCTCCTGACCGGGACCGAGAGCGGTTACTGTCCGTTCCTGATGTCCGACTTCCGAGCCAGAGTGCAGCCTCGTCCCAGGCGCACAGCCCACAAGGTCGAGGGGGTCAGCAACAACATCCTCCAACATACTCTGGAAAGAACAGCAGACCGAACAGCCGTGTGTTCGGAACATCAGCAACCCTTGGTTCTCCTCCGTCCAGTGGAGCAGGCAGGGCATTTGATGCAAGGACTGTAGGAAGTCAACGACAGCCTAGTCCTTTAGTGAACTTTTATGAGGACGAAGACGACTAAAAAAAGCTGGGTCGGCGTACTGCCATTTTTATTGGGATTATACAAGTGCTTTTTTCTTTTCTTCAGAGGGCAAGAGCCTGCTCCAGTGCCCGCAGGTAGCGAGGAGGCAGTCGAGCGCCCTCTCGCCTCTTTGTCAAGGGTGCCTTGCCTGAGGGATCGTAAATCTCGTTCAGGACTGCGGCCATACGAATTCCACTGATGGCCAGGAGCTTCTGGACTAAGAACTCGGTTTTGGGGCCGGTGACATTATCAAAGTATTCGGCCGAGTAGTCCGTGGTGGGAGAGTAGTCCTTCCAGACAATAGTGCAATCAAGGGCGTTGGAGACGGTGGCCCACTGGATGGGGCACAAGGTCTTGATCTCGCTTGTGACATTGAGCCAAGGGTTTTTGATCTCGTTCTGGCCGTCGTCGCAGACGGTCCAGGTCTTGGCCTCAGCCTGCCACAAAGTCTTGGCGAGCTTCAAGATGTCGTCCAGATAGGCCTGAGGGTCATCCTTGAACCTGTCCTTGATGTCTTTCTGTGTTGGTTTCAAAGGCATGGAATCGAGAGTGGAGACGTATTACTGTTAGCGTTGCTCTTCCATCTCTAGCCTACATGGAGAGTACATCACTGGCGAGGAAGATAGAGCTGTTGTGTTCTTACAGTGATGAGCAAGGTGTCCCAGAGCGAGTGCAGGTTGTTCTTGGCACGACCCCACTTGATGGGAGCATCATTGCCGCCGCGGTCTCGCGTCGAGTCGTGCAATGGCTGGTGGATATCACCCATAAAGTGAACAAAGAACCTGAGGGCATCTTGGAGGACGGACTTGTCGGCGTCCGTGGTTGGAGGAGTGACCTTGAACTGCTTCAGGGTCGCCGTCATGTTATAGAGGGCATTGACACTATCCTGGCCGCCGTAGATGTACTCGAACAAGCACTTATCTGGAGGGTTGTCATTGGGCGGGTTGACAAAGTGCATCGGAGTGGCCCATCTATTTTTTTTTTTTTGTGAATATGTTTGTTCCGAGGTGAGCGGATTGAACAATGCGATACAAAAACAAGGGAGGGGAGGCGATACCAAATTTCATTTCGTCGAACATGGATTACGTGAACGCTTACTTACTTGTACTGAGCCAAGAACTTGATCTTGTCAGGCCAGGGTGCAGCATTGGACAAGAGTCCATCGTATGAAGCTGGGAGAATGGTAGCAACCTCCTTTGCGGTTGTAGGCGTCAAGAACTGCTGAGCAATCTGACCGGTCAATGTGTGACCTGAAGAAAGGATGAAAGGAAGTGAGAATGGTCAATTTCAAGCCAAGCCAGCAACTAGTGTTTCCATCTGCTCGGGAAAGAAAACGAGAAGGCTCATTACCGACGATGCCGTAGCCGTGGACAGAGTTCGCACTGAAGGCGAACAAGGATGCCGCTGCAACGAGAGAAGCTGACAAGCGCATTGCTTTGGATAGGGTGTGTAAGAGAGGTAGGGACAAAAGTGGACTGGGGAGAGAAACACTCTTCCTCTGCAACTTTTACCAGTTCTTTTATATATACATCTGCTGTACCTGAGAAAGGTGTTTCGATCGATGCACATGTCACTGAACTAGTCTGATAACCAATACCACGGACGCCGTGGAGAAACGAGTTCTCATCAACAATCAAAGGTAAGTGACTAAATAACCTGTTCTACAGTACACACTCTACGAGGGCTCTCTCTCTCCCCCCGTTCACTCGACACCTGCAGTATTTGATTACGGATGTGAGATATACGGATAAGGCGAGGCGAGGAAAGGCGAGGAGTGGACGTCGGAGTGGGCGTTGTAGGCCAATCGTAAGAGTCATGATCTCTTGTGGGATGCATCCAGGCGGCTGGTACCTGAACCACCTCCTTGCTGCTCACTCTAGAATTGCGGGGTTGAACACATGCACAGGGTCGGATAGTCGGATCTGTAATGCATGTTTACAACACGGTTTGTCATGCACGCATCTTCCCCGCGTTTGACCCCCGCCTCTGGCTGTTACTCTCCCACGGCTCAAGGGCCGAGAGAGAGAGATACAGAGAGACAGAGAGAGCACGCGGAGGGGTAAAAGAACTGGTGCCGAATGCATGGTTACAGCTCGTTTCTGTACTTGATGTACTACTGTACCAGGTCGGAGGTACTTTGCGGTACAACATTCGCCCCCCTGCAACATGGCTCTGCAGTATTTCTGCTGACTGCACGAGTACAATCACAAGAAAGGGAAGCAGGAAGCAAACTTAAAGACTCACGACATGGTCAGTCTATCGGTCGATGGAGGAAGAAGAGAGGGCGCATAGCAAAAGCCACGAGGGGGTCTAGATCGACGATTTGAACAATGGAGGCGCCGACAGGCTAAATGATGACAGATTAACCATTGAATCGCGGTGTCCACGGTTGTCACTGCCGAAGGGACAGGTGCATCTCCACTTTTTCGTACTAAGATCCACTGCCGATGAATGTCATTATTGAACGCAGGGTGTTGTAGGACATTGGCCGGGTCCTTCTCTGTCTGCGAAATGACACAAACATATCGATGTCTCCTTAGCACCGTTTTTTTGGGTTCTCGCTAGCGCAGCTGCAAAGAAGGCGCGTATCTCGTCTTCATATTTTTCACTGAAGTTCACGCTCAGGTTCAGAATGCATGTGCCTCATGGCTGCGGATGGACAACCAATTCTAAATAGCGGATTGATAACCCCTGTCCCGAGTGGACAATGGCGCGTCGCTACAGCTCTCGCCGGTCTAAACCAAGGCTTGATCCATGCTTAAGCACGACACATCGGATCATGCCGTAAGGCTGAACGAGAGACGCGAAGCTCTAATTGGATAAACAACCAGAGCCCATTTGACCACACGGGCCTGGACTTAGCGCATTTGCGTTCTTGAGAATGGATCTATATTGCAATCAATCGATGCCGCAAACATACGCGCACTTGCACCAAGAAAAAGAAAACTTAACCGCGAGCTCATGGGAACACCAAGGAATCAGGGGTATCGAGTGGAGGACAGCCAATCGATGAGTAGAGTGCCCTATCCATAGGCAAGAAGGCATGAAAGCATGCCATCTCGGCACGCATCATTTGGACGCCGCTATGAACCCATCTATAGCCAAATGTCGTGCAGGTGGCGCTGCGATTGGCTCTTGAATGGCCTTGATGTTATCAAGTCTTCTCGCAAGACTGAAAATTGGGAGTAAAGCAGTTTAGCCGATGTATGCTTTCAAGTAAAAATTTCATGATTCTCTACATCCGACTTATCACTCATCCATGCTTGTCTTCGTTGTTTGGTTCAGCACGTCCCCTTCAAGACTGAGCACCATCCATTGCAGATAAAAGTAATGTATATTACACGGGGTTTATTCTAGCGTAGCTCCATGACCCGGATGAATGTATGCTAAATGGTCGCTATAGTGCCCAACAATATGGCCTATACCATGACGCGTCCTTGATCCTTCTCGATCCTCATCAACATTGTATCCACCTACTCTTCAAAAACAGCCTCCCAGACAGGTCTATAGACTCCCTGTTTACGTCTTCTTGTCACGAATAAAGTTCTCGCCCTTGATTGCCTGTCTCCTTGCCTCCTTGTGGTGCTTCTTGTCCATAGGGTCAGCGATTCGAGCCTTGCGGATCTCGGGATCGTTAATGTCCCAAAGCCATTCTGGGTAGGCATCGTCCGCAAGGGCAACTGGGTCCTTGCCATCCTTCATGTAGTTGATACCCTTGAGAACTGTTCCTTCAGGTGCGCTGGAGACAATGTTGCGCTTAGCTATAAGGACAGAGTGTGCTACAGTCAGTAAGGCTGTATTGTATGCAACGTTCCTGACATCAGGCCCAAGGCAGGCTGGTTTAGGAGCTAGGGAACCCTGCGTGAGAAGCAGCTGCGCTGCTGAAGTAGTTCCTTGCATGCAAATGGTTCCCGGAACTCCTAATCGCCCTGAAGCTTTCTTTCAACTCCACTGTGATCCCGCCATTCCGGAGTGAAATCGTTACCTTTTGGTGCAGCATCGGAGGATTCTTCCTTGATGTTGAACAGGCGGGCTGAGACCTGAATCGAGCGAGCTTGCTGCTGTGCGCATGCGATTCTGACGCCAGAGAAGGCTTTCGATGACAATGACCTGATCATGGCGGTGTGCTGTGTGAGGTGGTGTGGGTGTTAATCAACCAAGTGCAAGACAGTGTAAAGTGGGCGAATCAGTCCCGGCAAGTGGCTTGGGCACATTGATAAACAAACCTGTGCTACACCCCCTTCGGGATTGGAATTGATCGCACACCCTCTCTGGCCTCCTGCTCTTCCTGACCACCCACTCCATTAGCCAAACGTCGACCCCACACCACCGCTCCTCGCCATGCAGCCCTCACTAGTCGCCAGCATGCGTCGCATGATCAATACTAAGCTCCAGCCAACCAGGGTCAAATACGTTGCTCCCCAGGATCAGATTCAGATGTGGCGCATTGTCCGAGGAGACGAGGTAACCCGTCGCACCTTGGCGCTTCTGCCGCAAGGAGGAAGAGTTAGAGGATACGATTCCGTTCCTTCTCTCAGACTGTAGTCCTTGTCTCCTAATGATGCTACTGTCTGATTGGTTTGATAGGTCTACATTACAAGCGGAAAGGAGAAAGGCAAGACAGGAACCGTCAAGAAGGTTCTCAGGAGCTTGAACTCACTTCTCATCACTGAAAGGAACCTGGTACGCGCGCATAACAGGAGTCAATGATACTGGCAGAGGAATATTTTTTACGCAACAGTGCAGGATCTCGATCACTGAAAGGCTGACGATCTTTTGAACATATGCTTGAACATAGGTCACAAAACATATCCGCCCCCAACCCGAGGATCCTACCAAGGCCACAAAGATCCAGATTGAGGCTCCCATCCACGTCTCTAACGTCTCTCTGATCGATCCCCAAACAAGGTAAATGATTCTCTTCCTCGAATCGTTCGTTAATATGGACTATCACCCTGCCTACCCATCAAAATACTAACGCCCACACTATAACTGTCATCGTTTACAGACAGCCTGTCAGAACGCATTACCGCGCTATTGCCAACGATTCAACTGGAAAGACTGAGAGGAAGCGCTTCGTAGTCGGAACAGAGGTCGAGATCCCCAAGCCCAAGGCGGATATTGCAAAGTACAAGCTTGAGCGTGTCGACAGCCCTAAGGATACGACTCCCAAGGATGCTCGAGAAGTGACTTTCATTCCCGATATCAACGTCCCACCATTCCCCAGTAGCAGCATTCTGGATGAGCTCAGGAACCCATACTCAAAGTTCCAGTAATGGAGTTCAGGATGGCAGTATCAGATGTTTTTTCTAGAGGGAATGCTGGAAGCATAGGAAAGAGGCAGAAGCAACTGCGAATCGCGGAACGAAAAAGGATAGCAAGCCTTTTTCGTCTTCCTGTAGTCATTCATAACGATTAGAGGAGGAGTCATGATGAGGATAACCATCAAAACATATGCATGTAAAATAAAAACTGGATACAGAACCGTATTGGCATTCATGTTGCTTTGGGGTGAAAGATGGTGCTGTCAATGCCAGTAGGGGTCAAGAACGAGTCCGGCTGATCTTATCGTTCTGGTTTCGACCTCGCGCGGCGGTTTGGGCGAAGGATCTTCACCGGTCAGGCGAGATGCTTTTTTTTTGTGCTTTCTCATGAGTTCGTCCAATCACAAGGAACACTGAGAGCCCTCGCGTGCCAAATGAGGTGAGCCACCCCCCTGGGCGCCTGTTTTTTGGTTGTCTTTTTTTTGTGAGGACGTGTTTTCAGCTCATACTTCCAACCTTAACCTAGGAGAGCCGCGAAAAAAGATGTGGTGGGGCGCCATTATTGCCACAGGCATAATATTAATAATATCGGCGACGAAAAAAACTGGGAGTGAAACGAAAGTGGAAAGAAAAACAAAGAGAGAAGCAGAGCCCTTGTTGAACAAAGCAACAACTGACGCGACGAAACTGCTTCACCGCCAATGCTAGATGCGGGTTGAGCAGAACATACTGCAAGAAAGATCGTATAGAATCAATAATTAGGGCGAGAAATGAAGTTTGCATCAGAAAGGAAGTATGTCTTGTGGACTATCAGGAGAATGGAAGGATAGGGCGCCCCCGTATGCGTGTGCGCGAGCTCTTGCAGCAGGGCAAAACTATCTTTTGTTCTGGTCCCTTGCATCCTATTCGCTGGTTGCATTGGGGCACAATCGGATGCTCATCCAGGGACCATGGAATGAACTGTGATTGGATAGTTGAGTGGTGTTCTTTTCATTCCTCTTTGTGCATGCATTTCCGTCCCCATCCGCCGTGAAGCATACATGAGACAGGGTACAAACGATGATGATGGCAATAGCGAAAAGACAATTGTTTTTGCTCTTTGTGGCACAATTTGTACGCCAGGGTTGAAGGCGTGTGAACGTAAGAGAGCCGTCAAATGTCAAGGCAGCCATCACTATTGGTCAGGCTTGTTGAGAACAGAACGTGCCGCTTGTTCTCTCATGACGGTCTATAGTAGCATGCATGCACAAGTGGGAGCGTTAGACTATTAGGATGAAGAAAACAAAACAACGGTGCTCACAGAGCAGGCGCGCGTCCCTCCTCAGCGAGGTTGAGGTCTGTGAGAGGATGGCAAGACGAGACCGTGGGTCATTTTTTCCCTACCTTCTCACAGTGCTCTAAACATGTGTTTGCATTCCTAGTTCGTGGGCAGTTATCGCGTGTAAGAGGCTATGAGAGGTTGCCTATCCACAAACACCTGTTAACTATGCATACGTTCAGCTGCAAGGAGTATTCCTCATCCGTAGTCATCACTGAGACAGTAAAGAGGTTAGAAAGCGGTGTCAATGAACGCGTATCTGATCAGCTGTTTCCTCAGTGCCACGAGAAATTTTTAGCTAGGAAACGAGTTCGGAAAGATACTCCACAAGCATATGCACTCATGTAGCAGAACTGACTACGCGAAGCTACAGTGCGTTGGCCATGTAAACCGCCTGATCGGCCTTATGTTTTAGGGGTGATGGGTGAAGGGGTAGAAATACCAGCTATGAAGCATACTCTCAGCGAAAAAAAAATATGCGTCCGGTTTGGTTGTGATCAGCGACTCTATCGAAGTAGAGATCAAGTGGGTTTCTTTGTTTGGGTTGTAGGCGACCGACAGGCCACTCTACTTTGTGTGCCGAGCGATGTTTACTATTCACGAGACGAGATTGGGTATCATCAGACTATTCCAAAGGAGGGCTCGCAGCGGTTTGTCCTGGTGACGGGGAAAGGAGCCTTGTTTGCTTTTGCAGTTGTATTTTAGGGTAGTGTCTCCCATTTCGTCTGCTCGCCTGACCAGAGAACACAACCCTGGTCCAATTCTTTAATAGACTTGGAAGCATCGCTTTGCTTAGCTGCCAGCCTTTCTCGCCTTGGAACAAGCCGCGTCCCTTCCTTTGTCGTGGAGATCCACATCTGCCGAGAAAGAGGTGCTGGCAAGGCCGTTCTTCTCATACTCTTCGAGGGTAAGCGAAAGCGAAGGAAGGAGAGAGAACGCGGATGGGCGGCAGTCTTTGAATGGGTTTGGTGTGTCGCTATTGGAGCACGCTTCATGCACCATGGTACATCCAAAGCGCTTACCTCAATCGTGCAGCGTGCCTCTTCCTGGTGTTTTTCATGTTGCATGTCCTACACCTACACGCACACCCACACCCACACTCACATCCAGCTGAAAAGCGCGAAGCCACGCTCGACGACGGCAGGAGCAAAACGAAGGCCATATCAAAATGCTAATTCTAAAAATTGATCTGGAAAATGTATTCAGTCGCTGGTAAGCAACACGCGCAATTGAGTCGACACTGCAGGCTACTCTAAATGTGTATGTCAATTGCGTATAGGTTCCCCCATCCATTTCAACCCCACCTCACACCTCACACACCTCGCTTCTCACACCTCGCACCCACACGTCGAACACCGCTTTAATATCTGGCTCAGGTCTAGCGCCGTTTTCGTTGTTTCTTCTTCTTCGCTTTGTACCCTTGCCATCGCCATCGGCATCCTTTTCCCTCCATTGCACCACGCCACGCCTCTCCACTCTTCTCCCCGTACCTCCCTTGGCTTGCACATTCCACCTTTCTTGTCGCTGAGAGCGTTGCCGATCAACCCATAGCCTCATCGATGCTGTCCCTCATACGTCCTTCTGTTTCCCCATGCATACACCAGCAGCCAGATTCCTTCAGTAACCAGGCACTCACCAGCTCAACTGACAGCAGAACCTTAGCTCCAGCAGCGATGTGCTCGACGCCAGAAGGCTTGGGCGCCAACAAGTCCAACTTTAATAGCACTACTACCACACCCGCCACTGGCGCAAAACAGCGTCCTCAGCTCAAATCCTGCTCGTCGGCGCCTCTCAACAATGCTGCTAGCTACAAGGAGCTGGTTGCCCAGTTCACGGCCAAGGCACCACAGCCATACGGCATCATCCCGCCACGAAGAAAGAAGCCTTTGGGTCGGACGCGTGCCTCCTCAACTTCGTCTCTCTCACTCTCACCTTCTGCAAGTAAAAAACCAACCTCGTCCTCTCCCCCTTCCCCAACAGACCTGCCCGGCAACGCAGTCGAGCTTCTGCCAACAACTCACTCTGCGTCAAAGTCAACTGAGAGATCCGACTGTTTCAACACCAACAGCAGCATTATCCAGCCTTTATTTCATTCTTTGCAGTCCTTTCTCCCTGAATCCACAACATCCTCCACGCGTCTGGGCTTCTGGGCTAATCTAAAGGCTCACTACCTCGCTGCGACAGGTGCCAGCAACGGTCGCGGATATGCCAACGGATCTGCGGCCGGCGTTGATGCTTTTTTGCCGCCTGTCGCCCTCCGCGTCTCCAATTGCACACCCGTGGCAGCGGTGGACGCAACGGCTCCCCTGTCTGCCTCCTTAACATTTACAGACGCACTCCTCTCTTTACCCAATCTCGCGGCCCCTTCGGCGCACGCGTACCATGGCTCGGTCAACTATCCAGTGTCGGTTGCGGCGATGGACAAATTCAAGGCCGTCCGATCGGACACTATCCCACTGAAGACCTTTACCTATCACGAGACACCAGTGGTAGAGCGTCCTCGACCTGCACCCCTGCCCCTCTCTCTGAGATCATCATCGTCGCTATCTGCGACTAAGGACGACGCTAGCAGTGCAACCCAATTCACGACGGGTACTCTTGCTCCTCCGGTGAACACAAAGAACAATAAGAGCGCCAGCGATGGTCCTCATGACGCCTCATTACTGTGCCCTCTCCCAAGACATCTGGCTGCACGCGAGACTCGTTCCAATGCAGACTATCTCCGTATGATGGCAGCCGAACTGAGAATGATCCGTTCACGCAAACTCATCTCCCCCCTCAAGCCCAGAGGCTACCTTCCCCGCCGAAAGGACCCTTTCCGCAAGGGTATGTTTTATCAAAGCTCACTCGCTCTCGCACTTACACTTTCTCCTTTTTTTGAACATTTTTTTTCACCTGTCCCTTTTTCGCGATGGGCAATGTGGAGACTCAAGCGCAAAGTGAATAGGGAGTACGCTCAGCTCAAAGCTGTGTCTGAGAATACTTTGGGGTACCACCACCATGTATTGGAGTGAGTGGGGGTGGTCTTTGATTTTGTGGACTGGAGACCTGGCTGTGGTCCACATCTAAGATGGCAATTTTTTTTTACTTTGTTATGTTTACGGTTGTGCTGGTTCGGATGCGATGGAAAGGCAGAGACAACAGGGCGCGACGACATGCGGGTTCGTTGTTTGGGTTCACCGCCATTGTAGCGAGGGAGCAGTCGGGAGTGCGTAAACACAATGACAAAAGTCAGGCATGCAATAAGCAAGCGCATTTTGTCAACAAGACAGCCCTAGGAAATCCTGCTCACTCATATCTCACTCTTTGTGTTCTTTTGCGTTCATATGATACAGTCAAGTCGTCTCTCTGTATTAGCCTTGAGATGCCCAAAGATGAGGATGACCACCCACTCAACGACATCATGGGCAGCTCGTGGTCCTCGGTCTCTTCTGCAAATTCCTTTCTGTCGACAACCTCGTCTGGATATCAGACAGCGAGCGAAGGATTTTGACGCGGGTGCTCCCTCGCTCGACTATACCGTTCCATCGAACACTATCCTGTACTTAGCTGGGTCGAGCTGCGAATTGTCGTTTCTGCTGGTGCTCTTCAGTCTCCGTCCTTGTCCTGCTCATCCTCGTTTACATTCCCCCACCTCATAATTGCTCTGATGGCTGTTGGAGGCCGCCCTTGATGGTAAGTTGAAGATTTCCTGCTCTTGTCCTCTACATGCACGTACGCGGCAGAATGAAAACAAAGCTGTTTGAAAGGTGGCCTACAGCGAGAAGAGCACTGTTGCTTTGAAATTCCGATCAATTGGATTGTCTATTCATCGATGAACTCTTTCCTTTGTGTCCCACAATAGGTTCTGTAACCGCACGTTGTCGAGCGAACAGCAGCGATCCGCAGCGACACGACAACCCTGCCTGAACTCAATTCGACCGTCCTTCTCCCTGTTGCTCGCGTCTTGAGAAAGGACAACCCCAGACCATTTTGACACCACTTCAACCTCCCCATTAACAAAATCGTCAGGTTTCCCCTTCCTCAGGTTTCACGCATTGGCCAACGCGACAACCCCATCCCTCTTTTTTCTGTTCTTTGTTTATTCATCTGCACTGCTCTGCGCCAGCCTGCATGCCGTGGCTCTTCAGGAATTCATACTCCTCGTTGGTCCACTTCAATGGCTGCGTGGCGTTCCTTTCGAGAGGTGATGATTACCTGTTCGAGGTGTGATCGCGTCCGATTTCAGAAACTCAAAGCTCGAGGTACACTGCGACAAGTACCTTCGAGAGTTGAGAGCACTGAAGGAATCAGCCGAGTGGTGATACCGAAACTCTCCTAGCCGACGACTGCCAGTTACGCCCGCCCTCATTCATGGGAAAAAAGGTAGACATGCCTACGTCCATGTCCAGCCGAAGGTCGTACGGCGTGGCATGCAGACAGTAGAGCAGGCGCATGGACAGACCGCACTTCCTCAAGAGTCTCTGTCTGTTCCGGCCCCATCTTTTTTTTGTTTGTTCTCATGCCCCGCGCCTAACTACTCTACATCATTCATACCTCTTATTGTTTCTTTTGTACTTTTACATGTTCTCGTTCCTATTTGTAATATCATTCTGCATTTTTTGCATCCTCACATTCACAAGTGCGCCCTAGTCTAGCTTCGCCTCTGCATACCCAACATCATAACCCATCTACCCCCTTCCATTGCCGTAGCATGTTTGCTTCTTTATTTATTCATATACCAACTTACACCCACCGTCCCTCTCCTCATCTTCCTCCTCATCTTTCTCCTCATCTTTCGCCCCCTCCTACTTTCTCCGCTGCATTTTCTATAAAGCAAAAATTCAAAAGAATCCATGGTCATACTAAAAAAAATCGCATTAGAATATTCCTGCACCCGCCCTGCATTAAAGAAAAGAAATAGTTCTGCAATGGCGCGCGTTCCTCGCTCTCCTTGCGAGCATGTGCATAATTGAATGGTCCTAAAACAACACAACGATTTGTCGTCCCCGATCCGTGTTGTGCAACTTTTCCCACTTTCTCTCTCTGACGTCCTCTCTCTCTCTTGCTCTCTGTCTGGCTGTCTGTCTGTCTGTCTGTCTCATTGGCACATGCATAACTGGCCTGGGAGTTGGTTATTTATTCCCATACACTCATACAAGCACACTCATCTCTCCAGCCTCTGCCCTGTGCGCCCTCATTTTTTTTTAAAACAAGTGAGCTTAGGGGACACAAAAATCTCGTATCAACTCATTGAATGCACTAGTTCTCGTGTCTGTCCTGCAAAAACTGTTTAGTTCCAGCTCAGGTCGTTGAATACACTGGGAAGGGGGGTGCATGAATGCACCATGAGGAAGAAAGAAAGAACGAATGAAGGAAAGGAAGAGAGAACGAGACAGGGTTAGCGATTGAAGACACGATTGGGGGGGGGAGGTGGGTAGCTATCAAAGAACGAGAACAGCATCATCAAGTGCTGCAGATCGTAAATCGCGTTATTGACGCGTTGGCGGCGTTGCATCATTACCTGCTATTCTTTTTCTGTGCAGGAGGGTTCACAACAGGAGACTGCGTCACGCCGGCGATCATGTTGAAAAAGTCACCGCCTTGAGGTACCGTGATACTGCTATTACTGTTGCTCCCCGTACCCATGCCCATGCCCATGCCGCCAGGGGCCGCGCTATTTGAAGGCCTGCCTTGGTTGCCCGTCTGTCCGCCTAATCCGCCACCTAATGTTGATCCAATTCCCATGGGCCCTGAGGAATACTGCCCAGATGCTTGCCGCATGACCCCGAAACCGCCTTGATCGCTCCACGCGTTTTGCTGCTGAAGGTTTTGCTGAGGCTGTTGGTTATAGCCAAAAGCGTTCATTCCTTGTAGTTGTCCAAAAGGCCCTGCCTGCTGCTGAAGCTGCTGCTGTTGTTGTTGGTGTTGCATTTGCTGGCCAATGGCGAACCCTGCAGAATTACGGTTGGATGTCGAGGCTTGGTTTCCGTACAAAGACATGATTGAGTTTTTCCAGTCGCCACTGCCGTCTTTGATCGGCTGCGTCTGAGCATTGTTGGATGGCGTCGCCTGTACAGAGGCAGACGGCGCTGGTGCCACCAAGGAAAATAAGTCCTGGCTTGCCGAGTTTTGGGAGGAGTGCTGTTGTGGCTGCTGTGGAGGCGGAGGGATACTGGTTCTCTTATTAGGCTGAGTCTGAGTCGGATTACTAGGCAGAGCATCATTCAAACCAAACATATCATCGTTTGCGGACGGAACAGGTCGAGAGTCGGAGGAGGAAGGACCTTCTTGCCCAATCGTAAAACGATCTGCTCCTTGGACGCCGAAACTGATATTGGAGGATCGCTTAGCAGTGGATGACCGCGATGGGTTGGAAGGAGGGGGGGCAATGATGCCAAAAGACCCTGCTGAAGTGTCCGATGATCGGTCGCCATGTGTGCGAGCGCGATGGCCATCCGATTTGCCGTGCTATAGCACGCAATTCGAGGGTCATTCGTGGCCATGTGCGAGAAGTCAGTGTCTATACATAGCTTTCATGAATGCCTGTGTGATATGTCGTAGTTCCTACCAAGTCCATAAGCATGGCCTCATCGATAGGCCCAAGCTCTGAAGGATCCGGTATCGGTTCTTTGTTCGTGAACTGCTTCCATTCATATTTTGATCGAATCCAGTGATCGATCCCAGAAGTGCTAGAAATCATATCACTCTGTCAGTTGTAACAACACAGCACGACCAGAATATCGCTCAGGCTTCTTCTTTTTTTCATAACCATTCTTCTCTCCCACTTACTCCTCATTGGGAATGCTAGTTTCGGGCAGTCGTGCTTCCCAATAAAGGTTCGCCTTCTCGTTTCCCCACTTGATCATATTCTCCATCTGGTCTGTGGTCCAGCTATCCAGATCGACGGATTTCACTACATGGTCACAGCCAGTATGTGAGTTCTGACAGCATTGAGACACCAAAAATATGTGCCTGAACAAGTTTAAGGTTTTTTTTTTTGGCTTACCTTTACTGATATGGGTTCCCATCGAGCGGTGCACGCCCGAGCACCGGATGCACATGAAGCAGCCCAAGTTGAAGCTGAGGGACCGACAATGAGAATCGATCACGGAAGAAAGGGCATATTTGGAGACGCAAGTCCCCGAAAAAGAAGACGGATGTGAGGATGATCAGCTTGTCCAACGTTGCTAGAATGAGAACTCCGCCTCAGGCCAAGGTTCAATCAATCGTGACCACAAACTATTCGTTCATTGCTTCAGTTACCTAGCCCATCGAGGATCTTTAGAGAGAGAGGTGACATTGCTTGGTAAGGTGATCTCCAAGAATGTACGCAAGGTCAGATGAAGTAGCCTGACGGTGACCATTACCTTTCTTGCGGCAGTCAACGCAGTACTTGTTGCCTGGCTTCTGCAGCAGCGCCTTCAGGATGCGCGAATGTTTATCGTTGATGGACTTGTCTGCCGTGCGAGCACTTCGAGTTGCCATTGTGGAAGATGGGTGTGAATCGCGCAAAAGTAGAGACGTGTCGAAATAAGGAGTGTGAGGCCAGGGGGCAGGGCTGTGGGTGTACTGAAAGCCAAGTACCGCTGCAGCTGCCCTTGCTATATGCTATTACATACATACAGCTTCTGCCCAAATCAACATTTGCATTCGCAGGGGGCTATTTCACCAGTAACTGTCGACTCTTTAACAGTCAGCTAGGTCGGATAAAGCAAACTTATATTTAGAATGAGTTGACGCCGGGTGCTGTTACGACTTGCTGAACTTGAATCCAGAGAGGATCGAGCTTGAGCTCCGTGGTGGAGAGAGCGACGAGGCCACGCGCGTCTTCTCCAAGTAATCCCGGGTCTCTTCGACGGACACTTCCATAATATCCTCATCGTCTTGAGTGGCAGGGATCCGCTGTGCCGCTGGTGGCAGCGACTCTTCCCGGTCCTCGTCTTCGGGCTCTAAAAAGTCATTGGCATCCATCATATCGTCCATGATCGCATCCTCGTTGTCTTCGACATGGCCCTGCTGAGTTTTGAGGCGCTTTGTGGTATCAGCAGATGCCGCCTGCTTGCTAAACATATTCAGCGTTTTCTGGCCACCCACATTGGTCGACGATGATGTTCCAGCAGAGGTTCCGTTGGCTTTTCTCTTTCTGAGCAAGTCGTCCTGCCGGGATTGCTTCTCCTTCTCATTCCTCAATCGCAGCTCATCGGCCTGCACATAGTCCGCTGCCTCGAAGACGTCTGTCGCGCGTCGGCTGATCGGAAGCATGTCCTTGCTAGTGTCCTTCACAACCGCACCGAATCCCTTGGGCGCACCGTCTGAGCCGCTCTTTTTCTTGAATGGATTGGCAGCACCAGAGCCGGAGCCCGTCCCTGATCCAGCTGGCTTTGTGTCCTTGACAACACGTCTTCCAAACGGATCATTTGAATTGACAGGATCTTTCCTTTGAAACGTTCTCCGCTCCAGCTCCTGTTCTTCCTCCCTTGAAGTAACCCTGTACGCACTCTGGTCCCTTGTGCTAGGCTGAGCTAAGACCGGGTTGGCCATGATCATTTCCAACTCTGCATTGGGATCGCGCTCTTGTTCCTCCAACATCTTGATATCCTTGACTTTGTTCATGCGCTCCATCAGACTGTGCAGATTGTGATGGTGTGCAATTTTGACAGCTGCATCAATTGATCTGAGGTTGCACAGCATGGCCGTCAAATCTAACGCTTTCTGAGTACGGTCCGACTTGCATGCCAACTGATAGTGCACAGCAAGGAAACAAACCTTGCGTCAGCATCTGGCCTAGAAGACACGCTGCATCTCATATTCTTTTCAAGAGTCGCAACTTACATCGATCATTTGCAGGGCTAGCTTGTCCATCTCAAGTTCCTTCTTTGCAACAGCGTTGTCTGTACGTTCGACAGACATGGCCATCTTCTCGTCTTTGTTCAAACCGGACAAAATCTTTTGGCGCAGCCATGCCTCTTCGTGTTGCCCAGCTGCGCTTTCTTGATAAAGAGTCGGCATCTTGAGGGGTAATTCGGTAACAAATGGCTTTGGGAATGATGGCTCAGTCTCCCCTCTCTAATCATATCGAATCGAAGCAAATAGCCCACCCAGATCAGACAATGATTCAATTAGGTATATCGATATCAGAGAAATCATGTCGCAATAACACCTACTCTGCATTTGACACAGGTCAAGCCTTCATCTGTAAGACCGACAGGCCAGTAATGGGGCTGGAAATCAGATTCAGAGTCGATGATCGCAGACGTGTCCAAGATCGGTGTCCATTGTCCCTGGTCAACGCGTCGGTAGTAATTGAGGATATAAACCATGCCTCTATCGTCAACAAAAGCCGGGATACCGCCTTCGGAGAAGCCAAGCCAGGAGATATGGGTGTCGTCTGTTACAGGGACCATGCCTTGCTGTATCCTCTGGCCAGTCTCCACGTTGTGAATGACAAATCCTAGATTCTGTGATCCTAAAATACCCATATGATTCATGCATATCAATGTCTGAACTACAGCTAACAATTCTGTACTTGCCAAATAATATGAGAAGCAAAACTCCCAGTCGCAGTTGGGAGATGGCAAAGTCATTTTTACCTTCGAATGGCTCGCCTAGATGGTATACCAAAAGAACCATATCGTCTCTTCCTGCTGCGGCAATCACAGAGCCAACACTGAACAAACCGGTTTGGATACCGCTCTGCGAGAACACTCGGACATGTCCTCGAGATGTTGTAACAATCGCAGACTCGGCATTAAGTGCAATAGCTAGCATCATTTTTTTTTTTTGGAAAATGAACGTTGGTTGCTGCTTCCTCATTCTCAGTTGCAACGTGGAGATGTCTTCAGCAAACCTGTGCCCGTGCTTACCTGTAACTTCCTCGCCAACAGGCAGATAGACCTGCCATTCAGATTTTGTCGCCCAGCTGTCGTATGTTTTGAAAAATACTGTGCTAGGGTTGTCGTCCACAGAGACGGCAGCAAAGAGTGCTCCACTAATCCCGAGACAAGCCATCGAGTAATGAGAGTTGTCTGTAAAGTGATATCCACGATGGGCCACTTTGTCATGAAATTCGACCGACACTGTGGCGTGTGTGCCGTGATTGACGGACGTGATGAGTCCCAAGAGATTGAATTCTATAGGTGGTTGAGAGAGTTGCTAAGCGTTAAAGCCAAAGTTCTCTCTTACGTGCCACGGATGAAGATTCGACAGCTGCCGTTACTGCTGCAATCTTAATCACTTACCAAGGTACCGCCTTTCATCTCTAGGTGATGTTGCTCCTGACTGAAGTCGAGGATGCATTTCCTTGGCAAGTTGCATCGCCAACCCTGATTTAGATCCCATACCATTGAGTGCAGGTTTCTTCGCCAGATATCCGCCATTATCGTCGTCGACAATAAAGTCATTTAATGACTCGTTATCACTCAGATATTCTTGAGCCATCTCTGCTTTAGTAAAGGAAAGGACAGATGCATTAGCCATCAAATTCCTGTTAGAGGGCTCATGACGCTGCAACACAACATGGCACAGTACCTTGGTCTTGAACTGCGTGATCCTCGATGGCAGAGTCGTCAAAAAGGCCATCCAATGGATCCGGCTGTGGTGGGTTGTATGGCAATCCCTTTTCTTCATCGATGATGCTGGCCCAACGAGAAAGCTCACCAGCGGTGTCGGTCTAGTAAAATGATCGAGATGAGTCAATGTTAAATTACCGTAGAAACCAAACATGTAAACCTGCGCGTCCTCTCAATGCTCCCAAGACTTACAAAGACCAGACGATTGGCATCCGGTGCCCAAGCAATTCCCGTGATATTTCCGTTTTTATGTTTGTGTCTATCATGGACCGAGACAGGTTGAGATATGCATAAGTGCGGAATCTACTCGACGTGAATATACATTTTGTGTCGTCTACAAGCGTTACTTACTGCTTCAATGGGCTTTCCTTCTCCTTGTATTGCCAAACCATGATCTCCGCATCTGTCGTAGACGCGGCCAAGAACTTTCCATTAGAGGACCATTGAAGGCACCTTATAGCCTAGACAGTTTGAGATTGGACTGCTGTGTTAGAGAAAAGAAGACGAGGTGATATGGCTGGAGAGGATGGCAGTTGACGCTCCTGCTGACTTACTTTGGTTGAAGGGGAGCGATATGTAAACGACTTTTTCCAAGTGTGCCGGTGGTGTGCAACAATATCTATGGCATGATAGCAAAGACGCTGTTTTAGCTTGCGGTTGTTAATGGCAAAAGTGCATATACTGATGGGCGCGAAAACATTACCTTTGTCTTTGCCAATGACGAAAAACTCGTTCGAGGGATGCCATGCGACGGGTATCTTGGTCAAAGAACTACAAGCCAGGTCGAAAGTATAGGTGAGCAACATGGCATCTTAGCTTCAAGCCCATCCCTGGAGACCATGCAGGCTTAATCGAGAACCAGGAGATTACTCTGTTGTCGTGGGTGCCACTACATTGATAATTTCTAGTGGGGTTGCCTCCTTTGATTTCAAACTCCAGACAATCACCGTGCCATCGCAGCTGGAAGAGATCTAGCAGCCGAAAGGCAAAGAATAAGGCATTGAGGGACCGGTAGGCAAATAAGAGACGGAGAAGCACATGTGCCTTGACTAGCAGGGTCTTTTACTTACCATGAATTCGCCTAGTGGATCGAATGACAACGAGTTGACGGCCTTCTTGTGACCTTTAAATGACCAGCACTTTTCCGAGTCCTCGCGGTTTATCATTTTGATCTCGGGGGCCCTAGTATTATGGAGGCGAGGTAGCAGGTTAGATAATGGACTGGATTCATGGCGGCGCGGCTTTGCCTTGCTGATGCCCTTACTCTGTTGCAACAGCCAACAGCTTCTCATCCGGTGATATGGCCAGGCATCTGATCTTCAGGTCACATCTAATAATGACGCCCATGAATTCGTGGTTTCGTAGGTCGTACTGCCGCACGATAGTGTCGCTCGATCCTGTGAAAATATGGTTATCCTGAGAGCGCAAAGGGTAAAAATGTTTGTCAGAGTGGGGCTTGTTCGCGAGAATCTTTTACAAGGAGAAGGATCTTACCGTAACCACCAGGCAGGTCACTGGTTCCTGGGTTTCGACCTTGACTGCGTTCACCTCTAACCCGCCTTCCTGCGGAAATAACTGCAAGGAAAAGTCCTCGGCGGATGTCACAATGTAGCTATGGTTTCCGAATCGATGCCATGCATAAGAGAGAAAAGAGGCAATGTAAAGTTAGAGCTACCTGCCTGGCCTGCGTTGGGAGCGTGTCGAGGGTTCGCTGAGAGGGTTGATTCTCGGTGTGCACAAGACTCTACCTTCCGTCTGGGGTGTAGGCGACTCCTGTGATCTCGTCGGCATGAGCCCATCTAGAAGTGACCTTGTTTGCCATGCTGATCTCGTTCTCCTGTGGGGTGATGATTTGAGGAGGTGATGGCAGAAATCAAGTTTCGCGACGCGGCTTCTGTGTTTTTTTAATTTAAAAAAAACGCGACTGTTTATATTTGTTCAGGTTGTCGCGCGAATCTATGTGTCGATAGATGTACGAACCGGAATGTCCAACTGCTCCCTCATCGCTCCGAACTCGACCTGGATCATAACCTTGTCTGTACCCTTCCATGACCGTGATTTCGGAGGCAGGTATCGAATGCGCGATAGCGCTAGATTGAGCTTCGCTAGACTGACCTCTTGGCCCAGGTCCATTTGGATCCGTTTTGTCCCTGCCCCTGCTGCATCCATGGCGACAGCCCCTTCCTGGGTCGTAATTAATATAGACGCCCGCCTCAAGACAGTAGCTTCATCCGTGAATTGACCACCGCGTACAAATATTGCATCAATCCCGGTGAAGGCGCCTGGCGCCTTGTCCAATAACGAATCTTTAGCAGCAACGAGACCGGCTGTGGTTGCCGTCCGATAGTGGACGATTTTGGGTCCCTGCAAACTTGGCCCAGCTGGATGTGTCCGAGGCATTGCCCGAGAGAGATCTAAACTCCAGATCCTGGAAGCTGCCGCGACGACACTGCCTTCTTCAATATCCTTGCTGCTCGTTACTTTGCCATAAAGATGGAGGACGAGACCGTGTTCCTCAATTCGAAGGATATCCTCTTGTGCCTTGGAAGATGACTCGAAGGCTGCCGCAATCTCCTTCAAGTTGTATGGGTAAAGTGCCTGCCGTGGCAAGGTATGCAATCCGTTTTTCTCCAGTGATATGCGATGTGTCTTGACATAGGACGTGAAGGCTTTGGGACCGCCGCAGTCGAGGCACTCCAGCTTGTAATCGAAAGGCGTGAAGGCATGTTGGGCGATATACTTGAACATAGTCCTACCACGTTGGAAGCGCATCACGCCATTTGCCAGATACGTATTCTTTTGATCCAGTGTCCATGCCAGGTCGCTCTCCATGTCAGAGACATCCGAACCAATGAATTCCGTGATTCTGTCTCCAAGCGCTCGGATCCAAAGAGCATCCATGTCCACGAAGAGTCCTCCATATTTGTAGAGCACAACCAATCGGAGGTAATCTGCAAGGTGAACAGAGAAAAATGGTCCCCTCTTGGCCCACTCGTCCCAGCGCCGTAGCCAGTCCTCAGTCTCCGGACTAAAGGACCATCCGGTGCGCAGCAACGTTTCCTTAGAGAATGCCACAACGTAGATTTGATAACCTTGCCGGGTATAGTCTGCAAAGAAGGTAGGCGGCAGAGTATTGGACAGGAAAATCAACACCGCGTTGGGGTTGTGTAGAAGGATTGACTCAAGGACTTGGTAGTGGCGCTGCTTCCATGTTGATGTTGGATCCGTAGTCCAGATAGCCCAGTGAAGACGTGCCCATTCATCCGTGTCCGAGTAAATGCTGCTGGACGTGCTTAATATGCCAGGAATGATCCACTCTGGGTTCTGGTCAAGCGGGGGCATGGCGTCCTTGATGTCAACAGTGAGACCTCGTTGAAGTGCTGCCTTGTCCTTCATTAGGGTGATACCCCGGGTGCTATCACATTCAAGCCCTCGGTCTGTCCAGTGAGTTCCCCGGTCGATGCAAGGATAGCATGGCGCGCAAAGCTCTTGACGGAAGCCGGTGCACAGAGGTTTCCGCTCGACCACGTTCTTGTACATATCGATTATAGACTCGGTCGGTTTGAACCCTTCGTCAAAATGCTTTGCAATCATGTCATCTTCACAGACGTCCCAGCTCTGGATTCGCTTGTCATGGATGGGCTTAATGTTGAAGGCATGAAGCCAGATGCCGATATTTTGGTCTTCGAATTTGGTGAAAACTCTGGGACCAGGATACGTCAGAAGTGTGATGATATCTCGTGACATGATATAAAAGGTACTGGCAACAAACGGCGGGAAAATTCCTTGCTTGGTCATTTTTGACATCGTGTCCGCGATTGGGTCCATATCCCTGTGGTGTAATGTCAGTAAGGTGTAACGTCGTGTAAGACAAAAGTATGGCTCGCCCTTATTCGACATGGTTCAAATGATGGGTCAAGACTTACCAGAAGGCAAGGCCACGCCAGTAGTAATGCGAAGGCCCCTTCTCCATGAGTTCCATTGCGACCGTATCCCATCGCACAAAGATGTTGTCGTCCGTCTTGCAAAGAAAATCGAACTTGAACTTACTACTCCATTCTAGAGTCTTGAACACCTTGAAGCCTCGTTCATTTTCCGCATCTGAGACTGGTAGCAAAAGAATATCGTCATGTTTGCGGATCTCCTCGCTGATCTTGCCGCCCATCGCGTTCCTGGTGTGACTGTTCGGTGCTTCGCCGAGGATGAACTTGTAGGTATAAGAAAACTTTGATGATGATGGAGGTACCAGTCTCAGGGTCGTGTCCCTGATGTCCTGACGTCTCTGAAATGCCTTGGGTGACCATGATGAGAGAATGATAATAAGGACTTGGATTTGGGCCGCTCCAATGACCAGCTTCGTGTCGCTTGTCGCAGACATGCCAGCAAAACCTCTTGTGGCAATGGCTTCTGCTGTTGACGGACGCATGTTATTTTGGTGGAGCAGCATCACCATTGTGATAAAGGAGACAATCCCCCCAGGAATCAGGACAGTTCGGTAGATCAACGACCTTGAATCGCGCCTGGGCTTGTCCTTCCCGTCCAGGTTGTAATGGCTCTTGACTCGAAAGTGCGAGATCTGAATGGTTTGCGAGAAGGCGAGAATAGCGCAAATCACCATCCACGGCCATATCGGCTCGTTCGTACCAAAGTAGCTCACAAAGAATACGACAGAAAACCAGTAAATGGTTCCAAGAGTAAAGAGGCGGATCATGGCTGGCCGTGGTTCATAATGAATAAACCAGCGACGGATCAGATTATTCGTCAGCCAGAAGCTCCAGAGACCACTCAGCATACACTATCATGGGTAGTAAAATGTAAGTTGACTGTCTTGAGAGAGTTGCATGCAAAGGTGTCTCCCTTGGAGAAAGTAGGTTACCCAAAGAATCCCGACATAGTTGTCTAGAGACGAGCTCTTCATTGGATCAATTGAATGAGCATGCCGACTGTCGGTACTGTGGGCCTGAATGAGATGGTTATACACCCCCCAGACCATCGGGAGGAGACAGAGGATTCGGAGTGCCCTGCTCAAATGTAGGAACTGCACTGGCACATCCTGTACATAGTACATCGGCTGATCGAATTGAAAACCCAAGAATCTGGTGAGCAACAAAAGCCCCAGGTGACTAAAGTAAAATCGAATGAAGCTGTGATTTTGTCTTTACCGGCGGCATGAAGAATATAATTCCGCTCGTCCCAGATCTGTGCCACTACCGCTTATCCTTGTCGAAATAGGGGGGGGGGGGTAGCAATGGTCGCTGTCGGAGTTGATGGTGAGCTGTGCGATTGATCGATCGTTGGTGAACTCCCGTAATAACTTCCCTTAAGGGTGCAAAGTTCTTTGAATCGGCATAGAACGCCTTCTACAAACAACCATCTTCAATGCGTGCTGTGACTTTTAAGGTGTTGGTATCATGGTGAGGATATGTGGCCGCTATCTTATTGTCGAAGGCTCTCTCGCGTTTAAGACTGCATTGCACGCGTTGACGAGATCCAACACGCGTGTCTAGCTGCTTGGCGTAGTCTGACCGATGCCATGACCCTTCGTTGGTCGTATTCTCTTGTTGAGCCGCTCAGTATCTCATCCATACCGGAGTGCCTATATGATGACATGGATGCACTTAGTTGCGAGGGTACCTTTGCCGAGGACTGCGAGCGGACTCTGCCCCTCCCTGTCAGGCTCGTGGTGGCAGTCGTCCTTTGTTCGTAAGGGCCACGTCGCTGTATAAAAGTGTAGGTGGCAGCACAGCAATGGAGGAGCAAAGAAGCCAGATAGAGCGTCGACAGCAGAAAAGGCCGAGGAAAACGACTGATCTTGAATGTGATATATCAGAAGCGATGGGGGCGACGCGTCATGTTCACTCAGTTTATTGATTCTTTTGTGTGTGCTCGTCGACCTCACAGCCACCAGCTGGCTCGATTCCATCAATCGCTTTAGCTGAGGTCCATGCCGCCGTTCCTGAAATTGCTCGAATACAAATCCTCTCGGCTCTCGCTTTCCGCAGTATACTGGGCCAGGTCGTAGGCGTTGGGTCCTGCCCTAACTTCGTTCAGGAACTGGGCAAACTTGGGCGTCAAGGCTGGGTCCGCCAACTTGGACAGGAACGCAACGGCACGCAGGGCAGACCGCACCAACTCCTGATTCTTCTCTAGCTCTTGCTTCACAGCTGTAGGCTTGAGCTTGAAGGTCAGTGTGTTGTGCAATGGCTCAACCATATCATCAAGACCTATGTAGAAAGGGGTAATGTATTAGTATGCTGAATGACTCTCTTTTGGACAACTTGTATGTTGTGACTTACGTTGAGCAACGGCAGTGGGAGAGACGATCGAGAGACGGACCAGAGTCAAGTGGCAGAGCATTTTGATATCAGGTTGGTCAACGAGACCGACAAGGATGCGGTCAATGAAGCCAAAGATCTCAACTCTGTCCCTGCACTTCTCCAAAAGTGTATACATGCACTCAAATGCAGACTTGCGAATTTCAAGGCCATCATCAACCCTGTGTCTGAATGGTCCCATCTCGACAATTCGGATCAGTTCCTCGACGACCTTGGTCTCCTCGTAGAGCAAAGGCAACAGCTGTCCGAGGACATCGCGGATCAAGTAAGGCTTGTTGTGTGCAGCAGCATCCAAGGTTGACAGCGAAAGTCGGCGCACGCTGAGGTCCTGATCCTTGATCAGCGACAAGAACTCAACAATCAGAGGACGCAAAAGTTCATCGTAGCTACGAGTGTTATCAGTGAACGTGTACTTGAAAGCCGAGACGACCGTTCCACGGATCTGCGCCGAGTCCGATCGCAGACGGGCTTGGAGCTCGGGCAGGAATTTGTATGGGTTTGTCAGCGTCAACTTTCCGAGGCACTCTGCTACCACATTGCGGGTGCCTTCCTCCTCGCTCTCGCAGTTGTCGAACAAAAGAGTCCAGATCTCTGATGCATGGGCCTCCAGTTCCACACCACCTTGCTTTTGAGTGTATCGAGTAATGACCTCCTTGAGGGCATGCAAGAGAAGGTAGCGCTTCTTGGGATCCTTCTGGATCTCTTGGATGATAATGGGTACATAAACGCCAACGTTTCCTGCGCTCACATTACCTATTGAAGTTCATGGGTGAGTTCAAATGTTCCATATGATAAAGTGCCCGACTTCACTTTCGAGATCTTTACGTCAAATTCTCTTACCAATAGCAAATGCTGCTGCGGATCGAACCTCCTCCGAATGGACGTTGAACATCGCCAAGATGGAAGTGTGGAGAGTGGCATGGCTGCTCAAAGACACACGACGACCAATCTCGCCCAGTGTGACCAGCGAGAGGTACTTGAGTGAGTCCGAGGTGCGGACATCCTCAATCTTGCGTAGGAATTCGGCGACGGTCATCTCCAGGTTCTTTTCAGAGTTCAAACAGAGAACTGCGATACACTGAGCAATGGTGGAGAAGGCCTGCTTCGAAAGGGAAAGCTGGCCCTCGGGAGCGTGGGCTGTAACCGGCTCAACAAGACCACTAACCAAGGCCGCGAATTCCTTGTCATTGGTGCGCACAAGGGCAGCAAACAATGCTAGCAGACTCTCAAGCGCCTGCCCCTGGATCAATGGCGAACGAACGAGTCGGAGAATGGCGGGAAGAACTTCCTGCTTTACAACGTCGATGCTGCTGGGATTGGCATGAAGGATAGAGACGACTGAGGTCAATCCAAGAGGAAGGAGGTGCAGGTCCTCATCTGTAATCAGGGGTTTCAACTCATTGAGGAGGTCGTCGTAGGTTTGAACTGGCAACACCTTTCCAAAGCTGTTGTAAACAACGAGAAGACAGTAATATTAGGGGCTACACGTAGCGAAATCCAATGCCGGGTTCGTGCAGTATATAAAGCGCTGCTTACCGACGAATAGAAACGTCCAAAAAGTGAAGACTGGCAACCTTGAGAGGTCTGTTGCTCTTTCGCAAGAGAGATGCAACCTCAGGCACGGCTTGCAGAATGGACGCCTTGATGTCGGCATCCGCGCAAACGGGACTTTCGACAATCTGAGAAAGTGTCTTGACCGCCATCAGACGCGTGAGCTCGTTCTGTAACTTCTCCAAGAGCAAAGGCAGGCAGCTGGCGAGTTCCTCCTTGAGCTCATCGCCGACTCGGGATAAAAGCACACCAGAGCAAAGAATGCTTCTCTCTTTGACTTCTTGGTCGGCATCAGCGGTCGACATGCGCTGTAGGATGACATTGTAGATCTGGAGGATGAAAGGCTTGGCCGCGGGTTGCAGACTTCCGTACGAGTACTGTTGAGCATCCTCATCAAAATCCATGTGTCGAACAACTTTGATGAGCTCCATGCAGGTAACCAAGGCTTCCGATGAGATCTTGTAAAACTTATCCTGAATAGCGCCAATAACTGGAGGGCAAAGCTGGTCCAGATGCTTCTGGAATACCTCAGGTGCATGTGTCCGGAGGAGGCTGCGCAAGAAACCAAGAGCCTCGATCTTCAGGTTCGAGTTGGTACCCAAATGATGATGATCGGTGTGCGATGCGGTCGAAAGCGACTGTTGGATAGATGGGATGAAAAGCATGTAGTTGTGCTCGAGTCCGCCCTTCAAAACAGTGACAAGTTCTTTCAGCAGAATGTATCCCGAAACGCGGGTCTGCACAGACTTGGAAGCCATCTGCTTTGACAGATTCTTGGTCAGGCGAGGCACTTGCGCACGCAAGAGTACCTTGGGGCTATGGAATTGGATGTAATTGAGACATTGCAGGCACGCAGGTCAGAAATCTAGCCAGCAGCTTATAAACTGTTTTGTGGTACAGCTCAGGCTGTAAGCGAAAACTGTCAGTACCTTTGGTCAGTCTCGATAGGGGTTCCTGAGCGGCTTCCCTTTCGCCTCTTTGTGATGTTCTCGATAGAGGCATCGACATCATACTCTGCTCCACCGAAGGTGTTGGTTTGACGAAGCAATGTGATGAAGGTTTGCAGAATCTCTACGCGAACTGTCTCTTCGCGTTCCTTAAAACGGTTGATCAAAGATGGAGAAACGCTTGCGTAGAGCTGTCCAAGCAAATCCTGACGCGTACCAATAATGGCAGCCAGCAGTTTAGCGGAGGTGCGGCGAACCTTCCACGACATGTCGTCGTCGTCAGAGTAATCACTATGACACGACAGTCAGTACGTGTGTTAGTCCACAAAGTAAGCAAAACGATAGCTCCGTCCGATGGAAATCCAGCAGCTTTACCTACCCGTCATCATCATCGTCTTCTTCATCCTCGTTGTCGCTTTCCATATTTTCGTCCTCATCATCCTCGTTATCTTCGCCATCGTCATAGTTAGGATCGTATCGGAGGAATTTCAAGCTCAAATCGATGATGGTGTCGATGTATGGTGTGATTTCAGTTGGGCAGCGGAGCACAAACGCTTCCAAAGCCTGCAGTGCATTCTCACGAAGCTCATCATCGTCCAAATCTGTGTACTTGATCACCAAAGGTGTAACGCCCGACAGGAATTTTCCAAATCGTGGGGCGTTTGATCGACTACCAAAGCAAGACACAGCAGGTGGTTATGGTTAGAGATGAGGCGCAGTATTACAAGCGGTGTGGAGCGTATATCGTTATTGTCCTACGCTTATACCTGATGGTGCCGGACACCTGGATGTAGGTTCGGAGACGATCAGTTGAATTCTTAGACGTCTCCAGTCCGTTGAGAATCTTCTTCATGAGATCCTCAAAGATATCGTCTGGCACATGGGCCACGAGATGTCCAATGGCAAGGGTGGCGCGCTTGCGCAGTGCAGGTCGGGAGTGGCTGAGGAGTGCGAACAGCGTGCTGGCGGTTTGCTTCTGAAGGCTAGTTGTGGCGAGGATGTTTCCGAATCTGAGCAGCACCTCACTCAGCACATCCAGCGAGTCCATTTGAGCGTCGTAGCTTGAATTTGACTAGACCGCGGCAGGTGAAACGCAAGAAAGTTGTCAGTATTCAGCCTCGAGTAAAATGACCATAGGTTCCATATGTCTATTGCCGCAAAGGCGTCTCGGCTTACACTCTCGAGCTGCGACAGCAGCCGCGGTACTAGGCGCTTGCACACATTGACGGCGATAACCGAGTTGGCGGGCACTTGAACAATCACGGTCTTCAGTCCGATGCTTGCAATCTCCCGCAAGTCTTCCTTCTCCTGAGAGACGTATGCACAAAGGGTATCGACGATCTGCTGGAGTTGAGCTTCCTGAACCTTTTTCACTAACGAGCCCAAGCTGCACGTCGAGACAGGAGGACAAGAATCGATAAGGATCAGCATGAAAAGACTTGTTTGCCACCAAAAAAAGATTGACAAGAGAGCTTCTTTTTCAAGTTCATTTGGGGTATACTGTAGGTCCATTACCATTTGACGGCTTGGTTTTGGACCTCGCCGTTTTTGTCCTTCATCAACACGAGGACCTTGTCAACGACCTTTTTCTCGGTCGACTCCTCGAGGTTGAAAGCAGGGCTCTGAAGCTCAGTTATGAGATCATTCAAGGCCATGAAGCGAAAGTCGTTGTCGTCGGATCCCATCTGTCAACCATCAGTAGCAAGAAGAAGGGGTGTTGTTAGGATCGACAGAGTACTGCAGGGAAGACACCGTGTGAATGAGGCGCAGACCATGGCGCGGGCACGGTGCATGCCCGCGCTGTCTACGCGTACCTTCTCCAGCAGGGACGCGACCAGGTAGGCGCTTGTGTTGGCCATATCAAGAGACGAGATTCGGCGCGCGAGGGGATAGGGGGCAAGGCTGTTAAAGGGTGGGTTGTGGCACAGAGTGGTGGGAGGAATGTGAAGATGGGTGGCAGACGGGGTAGGGAATAGAAAGGAGCGAGGCAAGAAGGTGAATGCGGTGGAATGGTGGCGAACAAGGATAGAAAAAAAGGTGAGTGACGTCTTTCGTTCGAAGGCAGGACAGGGGGTGCGGGTCTCAGCCACGCACCCCTTGAAGGGTCGGCCACCTTCGCCCAACGACGTCCTTTCGATTGACTCCGTTCCACTGCTGCTGCTCCATTCCATCGGCCCTTATGCACAAGCTAAACCACTCCATCAGAGACACACGTAGACCACGCAGAGACACACGTAGACCACGCAGAGACACACGTAGACCTAGGCAGAGACACACAGAAGCCAGAGACACACGTTAGTCCTACACACGACTGCCTCGCCACACTCTCCCCAACTCTCTCC
The DNA here is from genome assembly GCA_029449245.1 of Mortierella alpina. NCBI lineage: Eukaryota > Fungi > Mortierellomycota > Mortierellomycetes > Mortierellales > Mortierellaceae > Mortierella > Mortierella alpina. Next base: position 947,655 of record JANATF010000001.1, on the reverse strand, counting down.
TCTCCCCTCTCCTCGCCTCTCTCCAAGTCTATCGATACCAACTTCGACATCGTGGTACATCACAAAGCACGATCCATATCGCCATGGCCGACTACGACACGCGAGCACTGGCGGGCTTTGCCGAAGCACCCGTATCCAGCGACAACGCCGAGGCGCTAATCAGAGCACTGAGTCTCTCTTCCAAGGGCACCACTCCTCAACGCTGGATAGTCGACCTCGCTTTCCACGAGATCGGGCTAATGCCGCATGCGCACGTCTTTTACCTTAACCCGAACGAAGGCACTCGCGACGACGAGCCAATGAACATCTGCTGCCAGACCTGCTTTAAGCAATATACCATCATGATCACCCCAGGAAGCCGCTGCAACGGCCTGTTGCACCACCTCCACGCCATGTTTGAGCCCGAAGCAGTGGCTGCAGAGTGCTGCCATTGCGGATCGTCCATCCACGCGATACTGGAGCAGCCAACCATTCCACAGAGCTTGATCTACAGGATGCGAAAGGCAAGGCGACCAGAAGCGACCCGCTCACCGACACCGCATTTCCATGACACGATCGAAGTCTTAATTAGGATTCTGTCCACCGCCACAAAGCCAGGATCGAACAGCATCAATACAGGGTCCAACATGTTCAAAAATAAGATTGGTCTGGACGAAGCAAGGTAAACTGACCGAATGCGAGCCACTACTGTCGTGCCTTTTTTGATTTCTCCAACCAAAATGTATACACACGTCGTTTGCTCCAAGCTCACCTTCAACGCGTCAAATTTCTCCCGTGGTTTCTGTGCAAAATTAGCACGGAGTTTTTGAAGTTCGCGGGATTCTCGCTGATTGAGGAACGCTTTCATCCACCAGAGCACACTCCAGAGTCAGTTCAGTTCCTCCGTCGGTGTTGTTTCCAACTTCAGCTGATCCTTCTCAACGATAAGCCGGCATCTTCGAGCGGTAGGTGGTCATGCAGCATCACAGCATCATTTCAGCCGAGAAACAGCCTGGCAGGTCCCACTTTTCCTTCTTCTTAACAAGTCTTCTTCATGGTATTAGTTCCCATTGAGCCCGCATATCGATTGTTATTGCAAAGGCTCGGAGGTGCGACATGTAAGTGATCCTGAAAGGGAGTTTTTTTTAAAAAAAAAACGACTACATGTACAAGGCAAGCTTCTGCTGTATGCTTACCCCATGTCGTCGTTTTTCGTTAGATAAACCCGAGCCGAGTGAAAAAGTCATCCCACTGTTTGACAAAGGCTCACTCTTCACCGAACGGGATGCAGCAATCGGGAAACTGGGCTGTCTCACCAACATGGGCGACGACGCCGTCATCGACGCGTTCCGCACACAGGTCTCTCATGATGTCACAGCAGCACATCCACTCGTTGACGTGTTGGTCGAAGTTCAAAAGAAACGAAAGAGCGATCCACTGGACATCGAAATTGTTTGCCAGCGATCCGAGGGTGTCGTGACAACAGCCGAGCTCAGGAGCGCATACAGAGATTTTGAAATCCCAGAGAGTGGCGAGGGTATCAGCACCGAAGTCCTGATAGGACTTATACGCGCATCACTTCATTCAGGATCAAAGGAGAGCCTCAAGATCATCGCGACCTCTAGACATGATCTGGACATGAATCAATTGCTGGATATGCCACTGGAGGACTCCCCCATGGAGGACCCCATCTTGGACCTGTATTATGCGCAAACCCCGGTCGGACTTTCCAACATTGGCAATACCTGCTACCTCAACTCATTACTCCAGTACTTTTACACGGTCAAAGAGATCCGCGAAACTGTAATAAACATGGAAGCTTACATGGAAAACGAAGACTCGCAGGACTGGAAGGAGAAGGTCATCGATGGCCGTGTCCTAAGCCGCGAGGATGTTGCAGAGGCGAAAGAAAGTACGTAGAGTTTGGATTTTTAACATTCGGAAGGCAAAAATGCTGGACCAATGATCTCCTCCTCTGGTGCCTGAAATTTTAACACCTTTATTCCATTTGCGCGTCGTTGGTAGTTGTGACGGAGCTGAGGAAATTGTTTCTGTTGATGCAGTCTGCAAGGTCAAGGTCGGTTACACCTTCAAGTCGGCTCGTCGAGCTGCTGCTTTCAACAGGCAAAGACGGATTGACGGAGAAGGGTGCACAAAGGAGCACCGATCTTTTCTTTGAGCAGCAAGACGTTTCAGGTATATACAACAGCTCAAGGTTAACGATTGTTTGAAAAAAAAGGCCAAGCCTTGCATCCTAATGCGATCATCGACGTTTTCCTTCTTGTAGAAACAATGTCCATTTTGATGTACCGTCTTAACGCTGCCTTCCAGCCTATTATATCAGGGAAGGATGGGAAGCCTGTAGATCGATTCAATAGGTAAGCACCGTAGGGATCATGTACAACCAAGAGTGAGCCGGAGGTCATGTAATTTGCTTAATAACCGATACCCTGTGCTTCCTCATAGTCTTTTCTATGTCAGGGCAAACAGGAAAGGCGAAGAAATAAACACCAAGACAGGACACAAGGAAGAACGACGGATACCAGAGGATTTCAGTACTTTGCTTCTCAATGTCAAGGAGGATGTGACTATGGAAGAGCTCATCGATGAGTACTTTGATGCCAATGATGAGGGTGATGATTCAGACGAGCTGTCAGAGATTGATAGCAAGGACAAGGACGTCTCAGGAAGGACGCGCGTCATCACAGTCACCGAGCTCCCATCCATTTTGCAGATCCACTTGATGAGGACACACTTTGACCGGGACGACAAAACCTCTTACAAATCTAATGCGTCCGTTGCGATCCCGAAGCGTCTTTATATGGACCAGTACATGGAGTTGAATCTGGAAGGCAACCAGGATCGACTCAAGCGGATGAAACTCTGGAAGGCGGAGAGGCGCAAGTGTAGGAGGGTACTTGAAGACATCAAGAAGCGACACAAGGTCAACCAACATTCTTGTTTTATGTTGGACGAACTGTTCAATCTTGTATTTATACTGACAGACCCATTTTTTACTGGCGAATCTTAGGCACAGGTGTTGCAGGAAAAGAATGATACCAATGCCGAAACGACCATCGACTTTGTCCCAGCGGGGTCGGAAGCGGCTGGAGCTGATGGTGGAGTCATTGGAACTCAAGATAAAGAAGCCCATCTTCAAGCTGGTATGCAACAGTCTCCTGGTACAATAATGCTCATGAAAAACGGGTCGCTTTCGCTGACCATTTCAATTGTTGATCGATGTTGTTATGGACCCAGAGCAATTGACAAACATAGCAGTGTTGACGGATCGGCTTCAGAACGAGACCACTGACTTCCATCAGGCCGAATACAAGATCCATGCTGTGTTTCACCATGAAGGAGGTGCCAACTTCGGTCACTATTGGGTGTATATCCTAGACGATCAACCCTCAGGTTCACGATGGCTCAAGTACAGCGACGACATTGTCTCGGAAGTCGGTCTGGTATGACTATCTTCGTTGCCTGCTCCTCGACTTGGCCACCAATTGTGTTCATGATCCCTGTTCAATTACACTCAAAAGAACTACTGCATTACATCTGTTTTCTAGGCACAAGAACACGAGGTTTTCCAAGGCACGCAAGGATCAACAGCTTGCCTCTGTGTCTACGTTCTATCCAATGCTCAGGATGTCGTTCAAACAGTTGGCAGGTCCATCGCTGGCTAGATATGATGACCAGTATGATATAAACAACATATATATATTTATAAAACAACAAACAATACAAAGCTGTATTAAGCGCTCGCAATGCTTCCATTCAATGTGAACCACTGGCTTCGACACTCCACCGCCTCGCGTCTCACAGACCGCTTACGATCATCAAGCGACCTCTCAAGCTCCTTCAGAACCTGCGTCTTGTAAGGGCGGAGAGCCGTAAACGGTAACGACTTTGGCTGTGCTCCCAGGCACTTGAGAGCCGTGATTCGTACCTTCATCGTATTGGCAGGGTCCTTGGCATTGGTAAGGCTGATCATCAACGGGGTCAGTGTCGAGAGGTGTTCCGCCATGAGACCTGGTGCATCCTTGGTAATGATTTGGAACGTCTCGATGGTTGATGCCTTGAGCTCAGGGTCGGGGAAAGACAATGAATGAACCAACATAGATAGCAGCTAACACAAAATAAGAGAGGAGAATCGTCCATCGTTAGTGTGTCGATTGTTTCGAAATCTTCATCAAAGCAAACAATTACAAGATAGAAAATAAGCGAACTTACAGGTGGAAGCTCCGTCAATAGGATCTGCTTGGGGATATTCCTGAGCACATGCGAGAGTGCAATTAGGAAGTTGTGTCGTACCTCGTGCGAAGAGTTCTCAAATCCTTTAACCAACACAGGAATGCAGTGGTTGAAGAACCGTTGCTTGTAGAGGAGCTACGAGATAAAGAGACAGTGATAGAAAAGGGATTGGACGTATTAGATATGAATTCCATGAACAAGTTGCTTCACAGCATTCAAGCGAGTTGTCCGTACCCGAAGGACCGCAAAGTTCTCTTTTGTCAAAACATCCTGCTGCTCTCCAATGACCAGGCTGAATCCATCCGCGGCAATCCTGCCTAGTCTTGGAACCGAAAAGATGCTCATCAACTCGCCAGTCATGTCGTAGCCAATGGCATTCGTGCTCAACACCATAGCCTTGGCGATCCAGGTGTAGACAATCAGCGCTGCTTCCCTAGCCTCAAAGGCGGCCTGCTCCAGATGGATAAGCCCGTGCAGGCCAGGAACCAGAGTGTTGCTGATAAACTCCTGCAGAACGTTGCCCTTGTTGAACTTGTTCAGGATGGTTGCTACAGCCTTTGAAAGGGCAGTGCGCTGTGTGATATTTGAGGTCTTGGTAGCGACATCCACCAACGCTCCTGTAAACTGCTGCAAATTATCGACTGGCATGGTAGTCTAAAATCACAGAACAAGTCAGTCATGAACGATAAGAATCGCCACTGTTACGCCGACGTAGAGGCGGTGTTACATACCTGCTGACGACAGCCATCAATGACCGTGGCAAAGAGCACACTTGTGTTCTGTTGCGAAACTCTGGCGTCGTAGCGAAGTGGTGTGAATGGCACCTGTTGAGCATCCTTCCTGTAGGTGGGCAAAACAGACAGGTTGTCGGACACAAAGATGCTGAAGATGGCTTTGATAAATTCGTTCTGTGCACTGTGGTATAAGCGGGATGATTGATTAGTTGTAGTCCAAAGTGGTTCTTATGATGGCAAGCCGCCCAAAATGTACCACTGGGTTACCTTGCATCGACGTGGGTCATAATAACCCGTGTAATTCCAGCAACAACATTCAAGATTTCGGGGTTCTTCATGACGTTGTCAGCGTCGTCCGAGCTGACAGTTGGGTAAATACACATGCCTACGAGACGAGGTACAAGACTGTCGAGGTACTGTGGGAGATCCGAGTGTTTTCGCTCAGCTTTTGATCGAACGAGCACCAGCAGTGTCGTGAGGAGAGCGATTGGGTAGGTGGCGCTTGAACTGCTGAATTCAGAGGATACAAGCTCAATCTTCTCCAGAATAGGTGGTACGATATCAGCGAACAACGTAGGCTCCAATCCGATCTTTGTTACAGCGTTCAAGATGTACTCTGGACTCTTTTTCTGAACAACCGTATCCACATCCATGTCATTTTGCGTCGTTGGAAGCATTTCAAAGAGTGCAGGCAAGGCCATGGAACGAATCACACCAGGCATGATCAACGCGAGCGAAGCCAGCGAGTCCAGTGCAGTCTCTCTACAATAGTCGAAGTCGCGGCGTTAGCAAACAAATCCTGATTCTTTCTCGTACTGAGCTAATATGAAGAAAAAGAAACCTACTGGAGCTCTGTATCCGGGTCTTCGAGCACGATGCGTACGAAGTATTGGACGGCGTACGAAATCTCTGTCTCCGAAAGAAATTCGCGGAGCAAAATCATACCATGCAAGCCTTTCACGCCAGCCAGTCGCAAAGCATTATATTCGTTGGAAGACATGAGGGCGTTTGTGAACAACTCGAAGAAGCGATCCTTGAAGGTGAGGAGAGGGGTAACAAAATCGGTATCATCTATTTGGCAGGCAAGTGCATTTCCATCGTTAGTATCCGCCTGTTCACAAGTTCCATGCTCCAGCCATGTATATTTCTGACTTACGTTCTGACGGCTGTCCTGCTGCTCCGTAGAGTACTTTACTAGCTTCCAGAAAGTCGAGGAGTACATCTAGCAGTGCTTTCTTCCTCGTTGACTGCTCGCTGGTTGTATACTGTGAGAGAAGTGTTGGGATGGCCGCCAGTGTAATGGCAGTGCAGGCAGGATCTATCACGCACAACAAGCAACAGTCAGTTATAGATACTTTGGCCGTCTGAAAAGAGAAGCAGTGCCCTAGGCGTGAATATGGGAGCGTACCAGAGGCCATAGCACAGGCCTTTAGAATCTTGCCGCTGGGCTTTGCCAGTTTCAGTTCTGGCTTCTGAAGTTGAGTCATACAGTCCGATATGATGGGTCTCAAGAACTTCTCCACAGGATCGTTTGATCCTCCCATGCTAACACCCATGGACAATTCTGTAGTGATGACCTGCAAAGTGTTGAGCGCGACCTGCTCCAATTCATCTCCTGTAGCATGGAAGATCTAGAGAAGCAAAAGCGAGATGAGATCTTCAATCCATAGAGTGCTGTATAGGTATGGTCGAGATATGAGCTGTATGTGATACCTCATTCTGCAGCCCATTCCAAAGTTCCTCTGCGTATGGCGTGAGAGCGGATGATCCGTAAACAGGTGCGCACGCTGCAATGGTCTCCATGGAATCTTTCTATCGGGTTCGAACGTAGACAGCAATTTAAAGTTTAGTCTTTCGTGATGACTAGATCGGATCAAAAAAACAATGAGAATTAGAAGTTGTAGCGCAGCTAACAACTCCATTATTTTCAGTTTTTTCGGGACCCCTCCTCTCCTCAATCGCCCTCGTCCATTGCAGTTACCTTGGCACTTCCTGAGCTGGATGAGAGCTTTTCCAGAAGCAAAGGCAGGGCAAACTTAGCAAAGTAAGGCGTGGCTGATAGGCAGTCGCGTAGCCCTATCTTGAGGTGTTCTGACGTGATACCGTAAGGGTCATCTGGAGGAGGTCTGAATGTGATGGGGAAGTAGCAGAATGTGACCTCGAATAAGTCCTGTACAGAAAAATAAAGACCGGTGTCATGGGCTGCTAGTTAGAGACGGATGCTAGTGGCGGGTCCATGAGTGATATACTACCGAAGTTGGCACGGAATACGAACCTCTACGTGCTGTGCAATGTCAAACTCCTGGATGATGCACTTGATGAGAGTGAAAGCCAGCATCAGGTTGCGAGGATCCTTCTCTCCGTCCAGGCACTGAATGAACCCAAAGACAAAGTCGGATGAGATTGAGCGTAAGCCTAATGTTAAGGTTCCAATCAACAGAAAAAGCTGTCAGTTCCTGTAACTTCCCGAGTGCTTATCAATTGCCCAACCGGTGAAATGGTATGCCTTCTTACTGAGAGAAAACCTCTTGATCACCGACTCAAAGAACAGGAAGACATAGTGGCGGGCAGTCTGCTGGTATGTCTGGACATTGACAAGGGCCAGAATGCTATCGAGAGGTGTCCGTGGATTAGTGATTATACAGCCAAGACATAATTCACAACGAAGAGCCGCTGAACGGTGCACTAGCCTTACGCTTTGACGGCCTTGACGCAATCCACGCCAGTGAACTTGTCAAACTTGGAGAGAGCGAGCAGACCCTTCAGCAGTTCTGGCACGCACGCTTGGTCTGTCAGACGATCGCAGAAGAACTCGACAAGGACAGTGACTATAGTGAAAGTAGGACGAAGGACGTAAATATACTAGCCAGTCTACAGACATGGCGAGCGGGAGCATAGAGTTGGCTCAAGTGCCTCTACCTGCGCTTGCGTTGACCTTGGACTGATCGAGAGTGGCGAGTGTTGTAGACAGCAGCGCCGTGGCTAGAAGGCAGAAACGAGCGCCGGATTAGGATCAGATAAGAGGGCCCAGCAGAGATTGGTGGGTTGTGGAATCAAGCCAAGTTGTACCTTTTGAACGAACAAAAGCCTCGTCGCTTGTCAGATACTCTCCTAGTCCTTGAACAAGCATAAGCAGCTTGGCGGGATTCGTGCCGACATCTGTGTCATGTTTAAGAATAAGTCTGATCAGCTTTTGCTTGATTTCGAGACGCATTGCCGGGAGAAGAAGAGAGTAATCTACTGTCGACTTCACAATGACAAGACATCCTTTTTGACTAGCTGCTGATCGCTCTACCTTTGACAATGTCCTGAATGGCAGCATCCGCCTGTTCCTGCGAGTCTGTCTGGGCGAGAATGTAGGTTGAGATAAGCCTGTCCATGGTGTATTCCTCCCTTGCGAATCCTGGGGTGCGTGGTGATGGATTGGCGAAGAGGGAGAGTGAGCGGAGAGACAAAGAAGAAAAGACAGAGACCGCAAAACAGGAGCGAGCAAGAGATAAAAAATGACTGATCGCGAAGAGATCTGCAATTAATTGTAAATCATGTGATTGTTATTGAGGGTGCTTGCTGCCACGTTCCATTAGACATAGACGCGCCGGTGAGAACTGACGCGCATAAAGGTCGTTATCTTGCCTGTGAGAATCAGCGAGCAGAATTGCACCCATCCTACGAAAAAAGGCTGCTGCTGGACAACAAATGCACTGCTTCGCTAGGATTGCTGCATTTCAAGACATGCGGTTGTGGGATGCGAGTTGACGACTGCTTGATGACCACGACTTGGTTGCTGTAAAGCACGTTTGAGTAGATTGAGCGAGAGAAGGAAAAATGAGTGAGCCAGATACGCGCTGATTAGTCCTTGACCCTGGTCGTGTCTTCGAATCCGAGTCGAGTGCCAACAGAGCTTCGTTTCGTTGCAAAGACTTGGACCAGAGACACAGGATCTACCGAACTGCAGCCACAAAGTCCTCTGCACTATACTATATGAAAAACGATTGTCGGTTAAAGGACACCTGCGACCCTCAGCCAGGCACACCAGGCGTGTTTGACTGCAACGCATCATGTCAATCTGCGTAACCACCCGTAACATCTCTGCACTCCAGCAACGCTTCATAAAGTTGTGTTTGTTGGATTCACGCGTCTCGTCAACATCGACAGGTTTTTGTGCACATAGGCACGCGCTAGTCTAATGAATGAGGAGTGGGCTTTGAGCGTAGCAATGCTGCGTTGCGTAGTCGCAACTGTATTCGGGCATGTTTAACTCGCGATTGGGCGCCAAGCCCGCTCCCTCCATCGAAGCTTCAGCCCAATGGATATAGAAACCTCTGCAAACCATCCGGTTTCCTATACTTAAGCACATGCAATGATAATATTGCTCAGTGTGTGTGAGAGAGAGTATTCTCATCCAGCCGTGAGGATCAAATGCGCCGAGCCCATCGGCTGACCCACTCACGCCACTATAGGTGTGAATAGTGCATGGCTCGGGTCGTATATTCTCCGTACATCATTGTCCTTCGGTCTCTAGGCGAAACTGGAGCACCAATGGGTGGTGAAGGATAGAGAGACTTGTGTTTGTGTGTTTTCTTCCGTTGATAAAGCCATTTCATATTTCCATTGATGCGCAACCAAAGGCCTTACTTTAAACAATTATTGTTCTGCTCACTGGGTGCTTAATGAAACCGGCAACGACGTGTGTTCTCGATCGATGGTCTGTAAAACAGCGTTTGTATGGAGGCTTTACCCGAAAGGAAAGAATGACCATTGGCCAGTGTCGACGATACGTTAATGGGTTACGGGATGAGAGGTTGAATAGCCGATTTCAGATGGACTTAACACAGATGAGGCGACTTCACCTCAAGACCCCTTACTTTACTTATATATCGAAAGACATATGAATGCTTCATTACGCGCACAGTACACGGCGCAAACATTGTTATCACCGACTCTCGAGACAGAGACTTTGAAGCGGGCAATGATCCACTAAAATCGCGCATTGTGCCGCCTCTCCTAGTGGCTGCATAGACACTCCGTATGTGTTCGGCGATGCCTTACACATCAAAGGACCATATTCATTCTTCCGAGCGGCCTATCAACTCAGCTCGGCGTCCGGATACCTCGCAAGCGTACTGTGTGCTGGACCTGCTCGCGATCGATCGGCAGTGGTATTTGCCGAGGTTCTAAAGTGCGAACGTCGCACCATGGAAAGTACGTACCCCATGTATATAATCACTAAGGGTCAGTACTGTACGTCGTACCTGAGAACACATTTCGAAGCGACGGTACAGGGTAATGAGTATGGGACCTCTGCTGAGAGTAAATCATGCAGGTTATCCGGTTCCAGATAGACTATCAATATCGAAAAAAAATAGAGCCATGGCGACCGAAATTCTGACAGCGCGGTGTGACAAGTCTTGTGAGTGCTCAACCAAGTAGGCAAATAGACCGAGCAGGACCAAGGATGATCTTGGTTGAACGGACCTCGCTAACAGAGGCCGAATCATACTATGCATTGGAAGTACTCGGATGTACATTTTTGACCACAGCTTTTATTATTCTGTTACGTCCACTCTGTACCTGCTGCTCATCGAGCATGCTGCACCATTTCAACACCAGCTTGTCTTTTGAATGAACGAGGCGTCTCTAGGAAGTCTTTATGATTTACTGGTGACCAAGCATCACATCACATGTAGTGCGCCAACTCCTTTCAAGCCTGTGTTTCGGTCCAAGATGAGCGTTGTAACACATATTTTTGAGGTTGGTCCATAATTCAGTTATTAGATGATGACTTAACCATCAAAATGATCTTTAGGTTCTGTAGATGCGCCTCAGATGTCTTCTCTATTGCATTTTTCTATTTTTCTTAAGAAGCAGAATGGAGCCGCTAGGTGTTGCTCCCACTGGTATGCATTGAAGCGACAACAAGGGAGAGAAGATAAATCAGAGCCCAACATCTGGCGCCCGTCTCTGGTGGCATCAGATTCCAGGTGGGAGAGGCGCGTTTAGAGTTGTGGAGACTGACAAAAAAATAACCATCTTTGAAGTACCGCAACCATTTTCTTCCCATGCAAAGTGCTCTGACGCATAGCGCTTCATTCTTTTTGGTGCGATATTTTGATCAGCAAGATTACAGGCACACAGTGGACAAGTGCTTCCGTGGGCGCAGACTGGTTTGAATGTATAAATGCTAGGGCCAGATACTGGGTTAATATATCTCGCTTAATCGGATCTCAGTTAGGAGGAGGCTGTTACGTATCTTTCGCGAGAGGCGGCAAAAAAAAAAAGATGTATAGACGGTACATGCTCCGTGTGTTCATCGCACGTGTGCTACACTTCGCCAAGCAGCGATAAAAAAAGAAGAGGTGGTCTGTTGGTTCGCAGCGCCAAATGAGGTTTAGTCCCAACAGCTGCTCATAGGAATGAGCGGTGGAGCGGGAATCGACCGCATTAGGACGAACGAAATAAAGGAACGAGGAAAGACCAAACTAACGCATGGTACAGATACATGGTCTGAGGTACTCGTTTGTTTGTTTGTTTGGGTGTTTTTTGTTTTGCGTGTGTCGCTGAGTTGATAGAAGTTCTTGACATATGAAAAAGACCGTCGAAGATGCGCGCACTGATCGTTTTCCTTCAAGGTTTGCACCTAAACCGACGTTAAGGTATTTCAGTATTAAGGTAACCTCAGTACCCATTGCACTTTGCTTATCTTTTGCATTGAGTCTACTGAATGAATCGGAGTGCTATCGATAACACAACCTGCTGTCAACTGTATCCTTCAGCGTTTGTTACTATGACGGACAACTGCGGAGGGGCGAGAAAAGAGAGAGTGTGTGTGTGGATGAGAGAGGATCACGGAGAGAAGAGCAGCCGGCCACGCACTCGGGAAGGCAGGATGGGTGCGATATGATCTCACACCCCTCGAAACAGACTCAGGCAGTCAGACTATAAGGGAGCACAACAAAAGTCCACCTCTGCCTCATCACTCCTCACTTCTTGTCTGCACTCTTTCCATCTCTCCTCCCAACACCGCCTGCATCTTCTTCCGTCTTGCTCTCCGTCTGCTGCCTTCTCTCCTCTTACCCTTCAGCACATCCTGGTCACACCCTCCCGCCCACCTCCCTGCTGTCCACACCCATCGCTATGAGTCCCGCCGTTCTAGAGGTACACGGCCGTCTTGTCATCCTGCGAGTCCTTGTGAAACGGTCTCTCTGTCCTCTCTGCTTTCCATGTTATTAACGAGGTGCAACTAAACAACCGTCCGCTCTTAGGCACCCGCCGCTGCCACGCGAACAGCAGAGCCTGCCAAAACCATCGCCATCTCACAGCTCCACAACTTTCTGTCGGAGGGGTTCCCAGACATCTTTCGATGGAGTCTTGAAAGAGCGCCAACGACCGAGGAGCTTAACGGCAACCTCTGCAGTTTATTCAACGCCATGTTCGAGCACCTTCGTGCTACCCTGCCCACCAACGAGCCATCACCCGACTGCTTCATCTTCACAGATCCAGACAAGCCCAGCGTCTCGTTTAACGAGCTGTGCAGTCGGATCAGTCATTTCACCCAAATCCTGGCAAAGGAGGGCGTCAAGAGCAACAGCAGCGGAAAGAGCAAAGCTCTAGGACAAGGCGACAAGGTTCTGATCTTGTCGTCCCTGGGGGTCGATTTCTTTGTTGGATCCATCGCATGTCTGTCTTTGGGCGCAACTCTTATTCTACTAGACCCGTTCATGGAGAGAGCAAAGATGAACGTATGCATTGAGTCAGTCCTGCCGATCACCCACATTGTTACCAACATGAAGCTCACAACGTTCAAGAAGTGGATCCTTTCTAGGGCCGTCCCGGCCTTGAAGAAAATCCCCAACGTGGTAGAAATACCCGTCAACGTCGAGTATGTCCAAGTCAGCGTTGATTTCCAACGTCCAGTAAGTTTTCTTTTTCGAAGTCGTACGCTCACAGCCTAACCATTCGCCCCTCTCGATCTGCCGTATCTTAGCAAGAAGGTTCTAGCCATGGCTCCCAAAACCATTCCGGTGACATCTGTCGCCGGTGACACCACTGCCTTACTTTCCTTCACCACAGGCTCCACAGGGAACCCAAAGCCCATCCGCAGATCTCACGACTACCTTCGAGCCCAGACGATCGCAGTCTTCTGCCAGAGAGAGATCAAGGCGTGCAAAACAGAGTTCCCATCAACATCTGCCTCTGCAAAGCCATCAGAGTCGCCCGAGTCCTCATTCAGCACTCCTGCTACGTCGTCGCATAGGTCCGTCAAATCCATCACCAACTTGCCTGTCTTCATCTTCGGCCAAATCATGCTCGGTTACACGACCCTGATCCCAGACAACTTCAACCCTGCGGGAGTCAACCCCGGTCCCTTGCTTCAGGCAATGATCCGCCATAATGTTCAGGTAGCCTTTGGTTCCCCAGCCTTCTTTCTCCGCCTCCTCCAGCATCTAGAGCAGACTGGCGGCGTGGATCAGCACGGCAAGTTCGTCAATCCACTTCCAGTCCGCGTGCTCTGCTTAGGTGGCGCACCTGTCTTTTCATCAGAACTGGACATCATGCGCAGAGGCGTCAAGGGCGCAGCGTTTATCTTTTATGGCGCCAGTGAAGCTGAGCCTATTTCCAAGATTCGGGTGGAGGAGCGCATACTTCTTGAGGCCAACCCTTCCTCGACCGATCATTCGCTGACGTCCCCGCAATCAACCAAGGCTTCCAACAGGATTTCAAGACTGGATTTCAGCTCGCCGGACTCGGAGTCTGGGTTTGAAGGAGGAAATGTCAATGCGATCTGTGTCGGCCATATCAACTTGGATGGTGGATTCTCGCTCACGGCCATTGCACCCCTGGATGGTGAGGAAGAGGACGGAAAGCAGTTTCTGGACCTCGGTCATATCGGAGAAATTGTCGTTTCTGGCCCGCATGTCCACATCACCACAACATCTGATGATGAGCGTATTATCCACGAGAAGCCTTCCGAGATCAATGGTGGAAAGGATCGAATCTGGCTCCGAACTGGTGATTGCGGCTATCTCGACAGTGCCCATAGACTCTGGCTGGTCGGAAGGGCTTCTTGGGTCATCAAGGAGAACAGCGAGGATACCGGTGTTGAAGGCAGCCTGCATTCTCTCCGTTACTGGCCGATTGCCATTGAACGCTCTGTGCTCGAGGCCTTTGGACCTTCACATGGTGTAACCTACGTGGTCTTCATGCCTTCTGGAACCGCCGGAAAGCCTGCCTTGTTTGTGGAGGCGCCAAACGGCCTCGCCCTCGCCGCTCATACTTTGATCCTGGAGCACCTTCAAGAGACATTCGATGTGCCCGTTGATGAGCTTCACGTCTTCCGCCAACTGCCCCGAGACAAGCGCCATGCCTCCAAGATCAACACCATGGCATTAACAAAAATGATCAAGGGCAAGAAGGCCTCTGATAAAGTGGTTGTTCAACGTGGAGACATCTCAGGCACCGTGAACGACAGTCTGCGAAGAGGCATTACCTCGACGTCGCTTAAGAATTCTGCAAGCTCACTCGAACTTGTCGCTCGCAACACTCTCACCAATGCAGTGGCTCCGTCCTTCGTCCCTATGAACCAGCGCTTCAAGTTCTCGGACCCAGTGCAGAACCACTTCCTGTTCGCTTGGCACGACGCCAAACTCCTGGCCCAGTTCGGTGGAGGAAAGGCAAAGAACATGGCTACCCTCACCAACTTAGTCAGCCGAGTACCTGGCGTTCGTGCCTCCGTCCCGGCTTGGTTCTGTGTCTCCACAGAGGCTTTCAAGGCTTTCTTAAAAGAGAATTATCTGGATTCACAAATCGCACCGCATATCACCACCACTGAGGGTCTCGAGGCCTTTCATACATCTTTGACCCAGAAGATCATGACGGCTCAGCTGTCGGCCACAATGCTGCAGGAATTGACCGGACTGGTGGCATACCTCGCCTCCACGTCAACCTCGTCTTCTACCGCCAAGCCCTACTTTGCAGTGCGATCCTCTGGTGCAGATGAGGACTCGGTCTCACACTCGTTCGCGGGCCAGTTCGACTCGTTCCTCTACCGCCAGTCCATGGACGAGATCGTGACCGCGCTCAAAAAGTGTTGGCTATCGGCCTTTGCTCCACGCGTTATGTCGCATCGTTTGGCTTGCGGTCTACCCGTCAACAATGTTCGCATGGGCGTCGTTGTTCAGATCATGGTGGACTCGGAGTGTGCCGGCGTTGCGTTCTCACGTCACCCTCTCAATCCCATCAGTGCCCATGTAGCTCTTGTCGAAGCCGTCTGGGGCCAAGGAGAAGCGCTCGTCAGTGGCGCCGCTGAGCCCGATTCTTTCGAGGTTGAGCGTGGCTTAAATGGAAAGGTCAAGGAGACGTTGGTGCCCAAGCCGAAGATGTGGATACGCAACGGCGGTGGCACTGATGGAGCCGATGCGACTGGCCTGATCGCCGTCGAAGTGCCGGAACCCAAAGTCAGCGCAGCTGCGCTTACCCACGATCGTGCTCGAGCTGTTGGAGCCACTGTATCTGGACTGGAGTCCTTGATAGGAACGCCTGTCGATTTTGAGTGGGCCTTCCAAGAGGAAGATTCCATGCTCTACTGCCTGCAAGTACGCCCCATCGTCAATTTGCCACCAGCTTCTTTTTTCATTGCAACCGACCCATCCCGCAAGTCCGAGTCGTCATCAGAAACCCTGCCCGAGTCGCACATCTCAACTGGGTCCACGGACTCGTCTGAGTCCCCCAATGACAAAGAGACCAAAGGCAAAGGCAAGAATGAACTATTTGACCTTACTTCAATTGCCAGCCGGGCCATGGACTCCTTGGCAGCTCCACAGGGCATGAACGTCACTCTCTGGGATAATTCCAACATTGTCGAGTCCTACTCTGGCGTGACCACGCCTCTGACGTTTTCCTTTGCCTCGTACAATTACCGTATCGTCTACGAAACCATGCTCGCGTTCCTGGGCACGCCTAAAAACCTGATGCAGGCCAACGAGGATGCTCTGGTAAACTTGCTGGGTTACATTCGCGGCAATGTTTACTACAACCTCATGAACTGGTACCGGCTCTTACTCCTGGCTCCTCTCGGAAAATTTTCGGACCCTAAGCATATGGAAACGATGATGGGTGTGAAGCAAGGACAAGAAGGCAATGCTGACATGGAGAAGGAATTCAAAAAGATTCTCGATGCTCGGCCCAAGTTCAATGCCTGGCACCGGACGAATCTCGTGCTCAAGTACTTGTCAGCCTACCGCAACATTGACAGGATCGTCAACAAGTTCTTTGCCACCTTCGATGTATTCTACAGCGCTGGGCGTGAGATGGACTTCTCAAGCATGTCACTCGAGGAGATCTCAGTCTATTACAAGCGCAATGCCAGTGCGCTTTTGCGGGATTGGAAGGCACCTGTAATCAACGACCTACTCGTGATGGGATTTTTTGGTACACTCAAGTCGTTCATCGCCAAGCACCTAGTCGAGCCCAAGGCCAAGGCGTCCGTTAGCGCTAACAGTGGGGCTGCTCCCACAGCCGAGGAGGCCGCTGTTGCTGCTGCCGATGCCGCTGCGGTGGACTCGCTCCAGAACGACCTACTCTGCGGCGAGGACGTCGAGTCTGCAAAGCCTACAAAGATGTTGATGGAGATTGCAAAATCAATTGACAGCACGATCGAATACCCGGCTCTAGGTATCTGGTTCACTGGTCACAAGGACGAGATTCTGAAGGCCATCAAGCCGGAGGAGAACCATTGGATCTTGCGGTCGACGATTCTCAAGCTGTCATTTGTCAAGGCGAGTGAGCTGTTAGCTGGTCTAAGAGTGACTGAGCCAGGCACTGAGCAGCCCCCAGTCCAGGTCGTGGCCGATGTCTTGGCCATGATCTTGGAGTTCTTGGACTCTTATGGATTCCGGTGCATCAATGAACTCAAGCTGGAAGAGAAGGACTTGAACGATGATCCTGGTAAGGAGCAACCCATTACAACTCTGTTGATATTTCTAGGACGAATCGCTTTTTTTATTGACACATTTTGATTCCTTCCCATTCCAGCCTTCGTAATTGACGCCATCGCAGGATACGTGCGCACAAGAGCTTACGAAGTTGAGGACCTCGACAAGCGCGAGCAGCAGATCCGCGCGGCGGCCGAGGCGCTCGTCCACCAGAAACTAAAGGGAACCCAGCTCGTGATTTTCATGTGGCTCCTCCGTAACACTCGCCGAGTGGTCAAGCATCGCGAGAACCTCCGCTTCGCTCGCTCCAAAGTCTTTGGAGTCATGCGTCGCATCTTCCGTGGAATGGGTCACCAGCTAGTTGCGCTCGGTGCCCTCGATAAGGAGCAGGATGTCTTTTACCTCACAACAGAGGAGCTCCTTTCTTATGTGGATGGCCGTGCAGTCTCCAGGGACCTCAAAGCTCTGACAAACCTCCGCAAGACCGAGTTTGATGGCTATGTTGCAGATGCCAATGCCCCACCAGAGCGCTTTGTCACCCGCGGCGCTGCAGGTGTATACATGTGGTACCCGCACATCCTGGCCGATCTCGATCTCCTCAAGGATGCCGAGGATTCGAACGGTCCACCAGAGCCTGGTGTCCTCAAGGGAGTGTCATGCTGCCCAGGCATCGTCGAGGGCGTTGTCCGCGTGGTGAAGGATATTACCGAGACGAGAGATTTGGATGGCGAGATCTTAGTGACGGCCAGGACTGATCCTGGTTGGGTGCCCCTCTACCCAATGTGCTCCGGTCTGTTGATAGAGCGTGGATCGTTGCTCAGTCACTCTGCGGTCGTGGCCCGAGAGCTGGGTCTTCCGACCATCGTCGGTATCTCTGGTGGTTTGATGAAGCGGCTGAAGACTGGCATGAGAGTCAAGATGGATGCAGGAAAGGGCAAGGTGTATATTCTAGACGAGTTGGAGGCACTGGAGAAGGAGAAGGAAGGCAAATCAGTGGAGCAGCTTGGCGTCGAAGTCGCGCCCTCTGTTGCTTGAGAAGAACAAGCGAAACTAGTGGACATGATATGAAATTAAAGAGAATAATGAACAACACACATGTACCAGCTCCATTCATGGCCACGCAAGTGGTAGAAGGCGACTGAGAACAAGAAAAACGACAGAGGAGGAGCGAGCTTACGAGAACAAGAAGGTGATGGAAAGAACAAGAGCAGGAAGATAAACAAAAAAAGGTACAAGTGTGTTCATTTTATTATGAGCTTTAGTACGTGGGAGGAAAACTCATTAAGCCTTCTTTGCAAGAAGGAGTAGCAGACCCAAGAAGCGGAAGAGGATGTAATACCCAAGCAGGACGAGGACAGCCCTCCATTTGGTCAGCCAGTCGACGTCGATCATGCCAAAGTACGCGAGCGTGGCATTGCCCTTCTCCGAATGGTCCGAGAACTCGTTGCCGAGCAAACCTGAGAAAGCCCATTGGTAATAAGATGCCCAGAAGGCCCAGATCCAACCTCGAGGAATGTCGGTTCGGCTAACAATAAAGCCCGAGAACAACATCGCCATCGTGTTGACGAGCGACAGGATGTTCATGCCCACCTCTGCGTTCTCGGCACCAGCACCAATGGCCGCGATCAGTGACAGAGCCACGTTCACAAAGACCGCGACAGATACAAAGTAGTAGAGAATGCTGCCTTTGAGGCCAATGAGGAAGTATACGATCACGACAAAGACCACAGAGAGGATCGTGTACGACAGCGTCTCGACAATGGTCTTGGCCATGAAGTAGGACGAGGTGCGGTACATTCCTGCGCCGCGCTCTCTCAGAAACAGGCTGCGCTCGATAATGACTACGATGTAGAAGAACGCAACGGTGTAGGAGAAAAGTGAAGAAAAAAAAAGGTCAGATAGCAGCTTTGCTAAATATCATTTCTGTTTTTCTTGCTGCGATGAACAGCGACATCTGATGGACTTTACACTGAGGCATGGCAGAGAAGGTCATGGTGGCGAGGAATGAGGTGATGAAGAACAATGCAATTGATTTGTTGAAACTGGTAGCGCCCATCTCAGGACGGTCCTTCAGGCCCGAGAACAGGGATCCGACGACGAGCGCAAAGATGATGTGGATTACCACCGAGGCTTGGAAGATGGTCGGATGTCGCGCCAGGTTGGTCAAACTTCGCTGGGTGAGGAGCATGGTCTGGGTCAGAGTCGTCGTGGCATATTCGGTGGTATATTCCTTCTTGTACTTGTCCAGAAGCGCATTTCGCTCCAACTTCTCCGAAGTGTTCTGATGGTCCTTCAGCAGCTGCGTCAGGTAAGCCTCGGGGTTGGTGTTAATGTAGTCCGTATACTTCTTGGAAAAATCCTCGCTGGATCCAGTCTCCTGGTGCAGAGTGATCAGGTCCACTACGCATAAAAAGCAACAACAAAAAAAGACCAGTTCGAGCTGGAGTGAGAAAGCTATCATCATAATAAAGCACTAGCTAGTACTTTTGAAATGGTCCGGAGAAATAAAGCCTTACAAAAGTAGTCGGCAACATTCCATCCAACAGGACATTCATGACCAAGACCCTCAAAATATGAGGCAGCTGAATGAGCTTTGCCAAAGTAGACCACCTTCCCTTGAGAGAGGAGCAGGAGGTCATCGAAGAGCTGTAAACAGAATAATATCAGAGGTTATAACACTGTGCCAACGGCATTGGAGCCATGTTCATATTGAAAGCTGCCTTACCTCGTAAATGTCAGAACGGGGCTGATGGACTGTCAAGATGACGGTACGGCCCTTTCGCGAAAGCTCCTTGATGGCATTAGCGACGTTCAAGGCATCCGTTGAGGAGAGACCCGATGTGGGTTCGTCCAGAAGAAGGACACTTGGGCTTGACAGGAGCTCGATACCAATGGTGACACGTCGCTTCTCGCCCCCAGAGATGCCGCGGATGACAGAGCCTCCGACCTTGGTGTCCTTGATGTGGGTCAAGTTCAACTCCTGCATGACCGCATCAACCCTGGCAAGTTTTTCCTTATTGCTCATCGAGCGGGGCAGCCGCATCTTGGCGGCAAAGGTCAACGTCTCCAGAACAGTAAGGGTCTCGATAAAATCTAGACAAAGACATGGAGATGGCAAGTGGGGGTTTTTTAGTACCGTGCAGTCGTCGTGTCAGGCATGGCCCAAATGCATTGCAGTATAGACAGGGCGAAAACTCACCATCTTCTTGGGTGACATAGCCGACGAGACGCTTGCGGATAGAGCCATATTCCTTGACAGGGACATCATTCAATAGGATCTCGCCCTGGATCTTGCCAAGGTTGCGTGCCTGACGATCAGCAAGCAAATCGAGGAGTGTGGTTTTGCCTATTCAATCAAGATAATTAATTACAATGAGGACATGGTTAGCAACATCAACCATACGTCGTAAGTAGACTTCGGTGCACCGCCATATGCTTGCCACCCACCTGATCCACTTGGCCCCATGATGGCGAGGACACGGCCCGGCATGGCCTTGGCGCTGATGTTGGAAAGCAGAGCCTTCTGGACATTGAGCACTTTCTTGAAGAGCGACTTCTTCTCTCCATCCTTGGGCTGCTCCTTTACTGTGATCTCGTACTGAAGGCTGGATACGGTCAGGGTCGCAGGGATGAAGGGGACATTATGGTCGTTGCCAATGACAGGGATAGAAGCAACAGACGGAGATGTGGACGACACACTTGGAGTGCTCTTTTCGATGTCCGTGGTTCTAGCCATGGCTGTGAGTATTAATGGGGGTGAGGGGGGTATTGAAGTGAATTATAGTAAATATGAGAGGCAGGGGCAGCTGTAGGGTCAAAATGTAAAATCAAGCGATGCTGAGAATTGGTGAAAGTGGAGAAAATGAACGAGCGGTGCAGACGTTGTGAGGTGGTCAGTGTTCTCGCAGACAGAGAAAGGCGTTGGGCGAGAGTCTGGAGAGAGAGAGTGGGAGTAAGGAACAAAAAGAGAGCAAACGAAAGGAAAACGGAAAGTAGTTAAACAATACTGAGTATGAACTCTTAGTACCAGAAGCATCGAGGAGCGATTCCATGTGGGAAGTAGCAAAGGGGCTCACTCAACATACAAGTTGCACAACGAGTTACCTGGTCGCATCGCAATCAGCGCGTAATGCAGTGTGCGGACAGAGTCGAGGGGGTAGCGATCTCAACATCTGAATATTAGTGTACTTGTAGGATCTGCGAGAAATGCATTTGCGATAGGCGAGCAAATCAATGTCGGAAGCGGACTACTGAGGTTCGATCCTTCATGTCAACTTGCCAAATGCTCGATAAACCAAGGGCCAAAAGACGCAATCTTTCTCAAAGGCCTCACGCAAATGTGATTCACATGCTCGAGTTGGATGGAAGGCTGAGGAGCAGAGTGAGGTGTTAGGATGTACGTTGCATGAGCTTCATGACAATGAAGCAATGGAGAGGCTGAGAAGGCGACAATGTACCTTGGCCATGGTACAGATAGAAGAAACAACGGTGCACCGGATGGCGTGAAGCTGTAGATAGCACAGAATGACACTACTCAATCGGACCGAGTTGTCAATGGATCGGGGGAAGGTGTTGAGCCCGGCTGAGATACATGCCTTAAGCAAAGTTGGCATGCCCGACTTAAGTAAAAGTATATTTCATAGAGGTTATCGTAGTCTGGCTTGTGTCTCACCTTGCGCACTTCGGTCTGTGAGCGATCTGAGGTTGAAATGAATGCGTCTGTCAGTGCTCATTCCTTCGTGCTTTTTGGAAGCAAACAAACAATGGCACCGCCAACGGTCTCGCTTCGGGGTCTGTCTATCTCGCCTTTGGATCCGCTAATACGTCCATCGTCACCCCGCATCGGTCTTCCGGAGTGTACATACAGAAAGTCGGACTGACGGACAGATGGGTAAGGCAGAAACAGTGACAGAGTGGAACTTCGACCATCGTCTGTCTCTTCTCTCCCCCCCCCCCCCCCTCTCTCTCTCGTCGCATTTTGGATCATTTCACCATTGCTTCTCTCTCTCTCATCGGTTCTTAGTTTGCTCTCTAAATATCCTCCAGCTTCCCACATTTACCTCACTCTTAAATTCTCAGCGGCTATTACGAACTTTTGCCCGACCACGACTTGGAAACATATACACCCTACGACTCCCTGCTTCACAAGGACAATCAGCACTTGGAATCCTATCACTTCTCTTTACGACATATCATTCAGGGCTTTATCGTGCGATCCTCCTGCACACCTCCTCCTTATCTACAACACCCAACATGAAGGCCGAAGCGAAAAACACTTCCCAGATATCGGTCTCCTCCACTGCTAACAGTCGTCAAGTCGACATCTTTGTTCAGTTCTCCGGGTAAGACGCGCTTCACAACCCGTCAAGCCATCACAGATGCTATCTGATCCACCAAAATGGCCTTTGCTGACAACACAACCACTATTTTCTTTTCCTGCTGCGGGACACCCTTGTAGATATAAAAATTGGTTAAAGTTCTTCTCAGAGCGAGTAGCTCTGTTTGTCTACCTGCTGACAGCCGCAGGATACGTCCTCACCGCCAACTATGCGCTTTCTGATGGATCAAAGACTCTGCCCTTGCGGCAGCTCTTCTGGACGATGGTGATTGAGACTCTCTTCCTAATCACACTCCGAGTCATGGATGATCTCAAAGATGTCGACACTGTAAGTCATGATGAACTTTCAAAGTGTGTTCAACACCTCCGCTTCCCGTTCAGACGACTTATCGCCCACTATTCCAAACCCACTATATAGGACATCGTTGCTCATCCAGAGCGTCCCCTCCCTCGTGGTTTGGTCACTGCCCGGGAGGCTAGCGTTGTCGTCCACACTTTGGTCTTGATCCTCATCATCAACGGAATCGTGCTGGCTATCGTTGAAAACCTTGCATGCGGACTGTTGTGCCTTGCTACAACAATTTACTACTATGCCATGTTCAAGGAGTTTGGATGCGGCCACTGGCTGAGTGCACGTCCCATCCTCTATGTGATCACTCACCAGCTCGTTGTGTTGCTCATGGTCCTGTTCCCTATCGCCGCATTCCATGGAGCCTCGTCTCTGAAGAACATCCTGGCATGGCATGCAGCCCTGCTGCAATTCGGCGGCTCTTTCACATTCGAGGTCTGCCGCAAGCTCGATCCAACTGCCCATATAGCCTTGGGCACATATCTGATTGCATATGGCAAGGTCAAGACGTTCCTGATGATCCTGTTTGCTGTGGTCATTGGTGCCTGGGCGTCCTATGTGATGGCGGTCGAGATCATTATGTGGCCCTTCTTGGGTTTCTTGCTCCTCAGTGTCCTCGTCTTGTTCGCCAAGCAGAGGGTTCCAGGAACACCACTGGTAGAAGGAGAGGCTGTGCCCAAGGGACACAAGACAGTAGAGTTGATTTGCACCCTCATCACTCTCTTGACCATGTATATCGTGCCCATTAAGGTCTGGAGTGGCGTGCCCAAGACTGCCATGCGCACCTTTCAGTGAATACTGTCTCCTACATAGCTAAGCACCTCCACAAATTAATAATAGCATCACTTTTCACCACGCATCGGCTTGAAGAAAGTATATCTTGTTATTCTATGTCAGTCGTACTCTTCATCACAATCTTCTCGACGCACCAAGTTAGCAGAGCGATTTTGAGATCTGGCAACGCGCAAGAATAATGGGTGCAATTTGTATATTGTATGTCATGTCAACCTAGTCTACCGTCAATGCTCGCTGTCTTTTTTTATATCTAATTAGCCAGACGAACTCCTATCTTGACGCCGGGGCAGGGCTTCAGACTGATAGACCATCTCCAGTCAATGTCGCCCTGGTTGGCGCGCATCTCTGGTGTCTCCACAAACTCGAACGAATTCACCAAGTTTGCGACATGAATCTTCATCTCCAGAGTGGCTATCTTGTTTCCGATGCAGCTACGCTTGCCATGGTAGAACGGAAAGTAGCACACTCCATTGGGTGGCATGATAGGAGGGCATGGATCACTGCCCAGCCAGCGATCAGGGTTGAACTCAAGAGAGTCAGGGCCCCAGATCTTGGGATCTCGCTGGAGGATGAACATGGGGATTTGGAGGTTGGTTCCAGCAGGGACATGGAGCGGTTCGAGACCGCCACTGCGTGGGAGGTAATCATCTTCAACAGAAACACGAAGGTTGAGCTGCAAAGCAATGAGATCGAAGCGTTAGTTAATCAAACAAAACAAGAAATGGGTATCAATGAACTTTTGCCTGACTATCACTCTATATACGTACTGGGACAGGAGACCAAATGCGAAGACTTTCGCGAATGACTGCATTGAGGTAGGGCAAAGAGTTCAGCTCGTCGTACGAAGGAGACCCGTCCGTGTCATTGTATAACTGGCGGGTCTCTTCTCGCAGACGTGCCTGGACTTTTGGATGGGTAGCGAGCTGATAAAATGTCCAAGAGAGGGACGCGGATGTTGTTTCCTAGAAAGTTCGAAGTAGACATATGCTAAGCAGATTTGTATTGAATCTCATTCACCCCGAGACCGAGCACAAATACTTACATGGCCAGCGAAGATTGCAGTGAAGACATCGTAACGAATCTGCGAATCTGTGCCTCCTTCGCCCATCAGCTGGTCCATCAATAGCATGGTCAACATGTCCTTCTTTTGACTTACGGCGTCCTCCTCGCCTGAGAATTTTCCGTCATTTGCGGCTATCTCACTTATCAACTCTTGCTTACGCCCCTCTACAATGCTCTCCATGGACTTGTTGAAATCGCGGACAGCGCTCCATGCGCGGCGATTTGTCCGTGTAGGGATCCAGTTTGAGAATGGCAACATTGTCAGTAGAGTGACCTTGAACGAATCGACGATAATCTTGTAGTTGTCGAATTCGGGGCCGATGGGCTGCTTAATGGCATCAAATCCTCGTCCAAGAGCAAACTGTCCAATAGAGTCCAGCGTCAAGCAGTAAAAGGAGGGCTCTAGATCAATTGTGGTGTATGTGTGCCCTCCATACTCCCAGCGTTCCTCCTTTGCAACGTCAGGGCTCGGTGTTGTCGGTAGTCGCTCCTTCCAGACCTCAATCAAGTCCTCGGCAACTCGTTGGAACGCGGTAGTCATCGATTTCAGATACGTGTGCTTGAATCCAGCCATAAGGTACTTGCGATGGGCCGTGTGCTCGTGACTCCTCATTGACAAGAGCGAATGTCCCAGGTTCTGCTCAAACATGTCCTCAGTACCTTGACTTTTGAGCCAGTTGTCGTTATTCTTGCCCAGGACGTAACCGACCGTGACAGGATCCGAGGTCATCAGAGTCAGCCGAGTAAACCAATAGTAGCGGTAGATTGATCCTGGGTATTCCATTGCCCAGTCGTACAGAGTCATCATCGGCTTCTTTTTTGTGAGGGCGAGCATGTTCCCTAGGAACGGTATCTTGGAGGGACTCGGACCATGAATCTTTGACAGAGGATCAATGTGATGAGGGTACAGCCAAGTTTTGTAAAAGCCATAAGTAAGCAGCGCCGACAGCGTTACGGCCATGGACACGACAGATTGTTGTGTTGCCTTCTCGACCAGGTTAAGAATAGTCATAGCCGTGTGTTCTGTGATGAAAAGGAGAGGCAGAAGGATTAATCGTCAGACCAAAAGAATGCACTTGCTTTTTTTATGTAACGTAGCAAGACTACAATGACGACGAACCCCGTTTAAGGCAGTTGCGTGTAGTCCAAGTCAGGGTGCGCGGAAATCCCAATGGAGGTGGAGGTATGTTCCAAAAGGCGTAAGTGTCGAAGCGTGTAAAAGAAAGATCAGATCCAAAGCCCGAATGACCGAGGATAATTGACAAAAAGTATTGCCGGGGTATGAGTAATGGTATCGCTGACGCTCGTAAGCATGGAGCGAAACATGCGCTTCCGAATGGCGGCATCTGTCTGCCTGGTGATGCCTCTTGGTGTAATATTAGAGACATGTGCGGAATATGGTCAGCTCTGACAGTATGTAGACTATCAGCGCAGCGTGGGCATGTTCAATAAGCAGCGCAAGAATGAAGCAATTCATTGCACCACTTTGAATGCGGCTCTCATTTTGCGGCCGACTTAAGGAAAACCTAAGGTTAACGTAAGGAGATAGCGCGATACTTAAGATAATTTAACATAAAGACAGAAGCACGGAAGAACTTTACACGGTCAAACTCTATCCCCAACTTGCTTCCATGTTAGTTGTCTCAAGAGAACCAGAAACACGCGAACGAATACGCGCACGCGGTGCGCGGCCATTTAATATGGTCATTCTTTGTTCATTTCAGATCACAGACACTATTGTCCAGACCCCGCTTGCGCGCATACTTTATCCATGCCCTCAGCCTACTGAGTAAAATAATGCAACTCAGTCAGATAAGCACATAGCGGACAGGTGCACGATGTATCTCTAAGGTACAAGCATCCATGCGTCACCCGCAGAGAAAGAATAACCTTGACCTCCCATCAATAGCAATGCATTACCAGTAAATTAACGCATTGACGAGAACTGAGTTATGGATCGGCATGTGCTCCTATAGCTCAGTTGATCTGTCGGGCCGTTATCGCAAACATACCAACCACGCAATGTTAAGTGTTTGCAGAGCCTTAACAGTTGTCTCTCTATTTTTGTATCGAGCCCAGCACTTGCCACATGAACACCAATCCCGATTCTATGCGATGGTATTGATCGACCTTTGCGGCAGTACCAATGCCGATCCGAAATATTGTAAAAAATTATATGTAACTTGGACGATGAGTGTACCGATTCGTTTCTCAATCTTCACTCTCAGCAATACCGCAGGCCCTGGCCATACCATATTGATATGTAAATCGTAAGAATACATGCAGCCGTTGTTGCTGACTCGAAGAAGGACGGTCTTCCGATGGCACTACGTTCAAAATCGGCGGGAACACGGCTCAATACCATTGCTCCGACCCGTAGTGCTTCTGTCGCGCGAAGTTCTTGATCTCGTCTGGGATTTCTGCTTGATGTGGGAGCGGTTGTAGTGCTGCCAGTGGTGAACAAGGTTCCATTTCGCGTATGAAGCACGGTGTTGGTGTCGAAACAAGCTGGCTGTTGGATAAAAACCTAAAAAAAAAGAAGTTGGAAACCAGATCTAGACTGTAGTGACAAACATATGAAGGGTTGACAGGGGGGATACGAGCGCAACCAGAGAAAAAAATACAGATAAAAAGGCATCAATTCTGCCATGGACTGAGAGCAAACCAACCCTGCCCGTACAAACCATCAAACACACAATCACGACAGACGTGCTACCAAGTCCCCTTTGGTCCTCTCGCTCTCTATAGTCAGGTCGGCTCATTACTCTTTGCCGCCATACTTCATTGTTCCAAGTCATTCCCATTCTCAGCAATACTCGCAAGACATCACTTACGAGACAAAAATAGAAGGTAGGAGCGTCGGCACTTTGTTGTTCGTCTACACCACGCTAGTTTCAGCATTACGTATCTTTAACACATCAACGCTCCAGCCTTAGCATCCCGCGTCCATCAAACCTGTATTCAACCAGCATATCACCAGCATATCATCAGTATATATAACCATCTCAGTCGTTACTTCGAACAAGCATCAGGACATCATCGGACCACTGAGCATGTCCCCTTCACAATTCAAATACGGACCCACCAAGGTTCTGGACTTTTACAAGGAAAACAATGTCATATTTCTGACAGGAGCAACAGGATTCGTTGGCAAGACCATCCTCGAGAAGCTACTGCGATCTTTCCCTGAAATCACAAAGTACTGGCCTCAGTTTCTGCAATTTTGTATGCGCGATCTCCTTTGGACGAGATATAGGTTCAATGTCACTTACCATCAATCATTGTGCGTTTTAACAACTAGAATATACCTATTAGTTAGAATATCAGGTACAAAGACACCTCAGGATCGTGTGGAGCACGATGTCTTTGCAAGCAAGATCTTTGACACCTTGAAGGCGCAGTTTGCAAGCCCACAAGAGTTCTACGACAGGATTGTGAAGAAGATCATCCCAGTTGCTGGAGATATCACCGTCGATCGACTCGGGCTTTCTGAGGAGGACTTGGCAATGATCCGAGAGGATACACGTGTGGTCATCAACAGTGCTGCCTCCGTCAGCTTTGATGATCCTTTGAACAATGCTCTTGAGGTAAGAAGCTGGCTACTGTTGCACGGCACACTATCTTCTTTTTGAATTGATTTACCATAGCGAGTGCCTAAATGATTGTACTTGTATCGAAACGCTAGATGAATACCCGAGGGCCGTTCCGCACCTTTGCTGTTGCTCAGGGCATCAAAAACCTCGCAGCCTTCGTCCATATCTCAACATGCTACGTGAACGCGCCTATGATTGGCGCCAACATCGATGAGACCATCTATGCCCATCCATTCGGCGAGCCCGAGGCCATTTACGAGATGCTTTCGAAGATGAGCTATGAGGAGATCAGAAACTATGAGCGCTCAGTTGTTCTCAAGACATACCCCAACACATATACATTTTCAAAGTCGCTCACAGAGCACTTGATCCAAAAGCGTTACAAGACCATGGGCTTGCCCATTGTCATTGTCCGCCCGTCCATTGTCACAGCTGCCCTAGCTGAGCCAGTCCCTGGTTGGGTCGAAGGTGCCGCGGCCGCTAACAAAGCCGTTATTTCCTGTGCTCTTGGCCAGGTACAAGAGTGGATAGGTAGTCCTGTAAGTCCGATTATTCCAAGTTGCCTGGTTATCGTTAGCTCTCTCTTTCACTTTCTATCTTTCTAAATGTGTCACCCTTACTCAAGTACGACTCTCATCGCTATATGCTTCGCACATATTTTTCGCACATAGAACAAGAAGACAGACTTGATACCCGTAGACATCGTTGCCAAGGTGATCCTGCTCTCGGCCACCACTGTGGACAGCTCCTCCGTCAAACCTCCAATCTACCATGTGGGCACGAGTTGCATAAACCCGATGACCTGGGGTCTCTTTGGTAGCTACCTTTCAGCCTATTGGCGCGCTGTCGAGAAGCCTCGCCGTCGGATCTCGGACGATATTCGTTTCGACATGTTCCCGATCCAAGAGTTCAAGCGGCGGTTTGATAGTCGATTCGGAGAGCAGATTCGAACACTGGCGCAGAACAAGGATGGCAAGCGTCTCAAAGTACGCATTTCCAAAGCCATGGCGGTGCCTATGACCTTCAAGACGTTTGCAGTGAACGAGTGGTTCTTTGACGTGACTAATACCCTCGCCATTGACGATGCAGCACCCGTGGAACTGAAGAGCGGACTGAGACGTGGCATGGACTGGCACCGATACATGGAGGATTACAACGCAGGTGTGCAGGCATTCATTCTACGAGAGAACGTGAATCGATCACTCAAGATTGATTACACCAAGCAGCCAGTGCAGCCCGAGTTGCCAGAAGTAAGCAAGAATGGCCGCATAGACAAGACGGAAATCGCCGCGAGACTTTGAAAGTCATAATGTAGACACTCACCTGCATTCAAACATTAAAGAGAGAGTGATAGCAACGGCAATTATGATACCAATGGTGACAGGGTCTTTTAGATGCTCTTCTGTATTCTTCTATGCAACAGGTCGTGCTCGGAAATAGCTTTGGCAAGCTTCGCAAGTACCTGCATCATCCACGCAGGTACGTCCGAGTCGATCCTTGATGCTGAGGTCAATCTCTAGAAAGTTGTTTAGTAGGTACTCCACCAACTCATGGCGATGTTCCGACGCGACGATATGCATCACAGTCCTCTGATCAAACAGAGGTCGGTTGAGGTCGTATCCTGCTTCCGCAATCAGCGCCACGCGGTTGAGGTCGCCCTCAGTCGCTGCAATCATCAGCTTCCAGCCTAGGTCCTGAACCTCTGAGTAATTAAAGTGCGCTCCAGTATCGCGCAGCAGCTTCACAACCTCCAAACTGGTGCCTCTCGTCACAGCATCATACAACGGTGTGTGATCCAGGCGGTCGCGCACATGGATGGAAGCACCGTGCGACAACAGGAAAACGACAATGTCAAGGTGTCCTGCGCTGCAAGCAATGTGCAATGGCGAACGACCTTCCCAGTCTCCATTGCTCAGTCCAATTACATCACCGCCCACAACGGGCGTTCCACCCAAATATCCGGGAGAGGGTGCCCTTCCACCCTCGAACTTGTTTCCAATCCTAACGCCTTGCACGACCTTGCTGGGACCCTGTCCATCGACCATGACTTCCCACAGCTTCTGCAGACCCTCGAGGTCACCACTTCCCGCTGCTCCACAAATCAAGAGCGGGTACAAGCTGCGCTCAATCCACCGTTGATCCTCGTTCGAGAGAGGTCCCATCCCAAGGTCAGTTCCATCCACTGCAGGCGGCGGTGCATTGACCCTTTCGGCCTCAGATATGACGGAGTCCGAGTCCGAAGATGTTTCCGAGCGATCATCATTGCTTCCCAAGCTGAACTTCTTGCTTTCCAATCGGTTCGTGGTCTCCTCAAGGTGCTTTTCCAGCAGCTGTCTCTCCAATGGCTTCTCTTGCTTCAAGTCCCGCACCGCCGCCAAATCGATCTTGCTACCCTGAGCAAGCGACGCATTGGTCACCGGAGTTCCATTTTTTGTCAGTAAGCCATTGGAAGCTGCTCTGAATAGCAACTGTAGCAATGAGTGGGTGCGGTTGATGTAACTGAATCGAGTACGAGGCTGGACAACAGTCAATTCGCCGCGCAGATTCTTGGTCATCATCTCGCGGACTTTTGGAATGGGCAAGTTGTGCCCAAGGAGGTAGGACAGTTTCGTCAGCGCACACTCGGGCGTCATGTCGTTGCCAGGAATGACGCCTGCGTTGTACAGAACTTTGCCTGTCTGATAGACATCCGTCACTAATCCACGCTTGCACTGCGTGCAATTGACAATGATAACACCTCGGTCGCAGGCCTCCCTTAAGGCGGCAATCAGATCTGCGCGCGTCGAGGGTGCGTTGCCGGCGCCATAAGTCTCGAGAACGACACCTTGAATGGGAGGGGCCAGAAAGGTACGGATGGTCGTGTCAGTGATACCAGGAAAGAGGCGCAAACTAGCCACATTTGGGTTCATGGACTTGTGGGCCCTGAACTTGTGAAGCGAGGTAGGTCGTACGACCTCTGACCAGTTGACATCTAGGCACAGGGTGCAACCAAGAGTGGAAATGGTCATACGGCGGTGTCAGTTATAGCGGTGCTTCAGACATATTTAACGACACGATTGAAAGCTCCTTCGACAGTTTGATCAACTACCCGTTTGTGTGGGAGTGAACTCGAAAGGTGCTAATGTTTACCAATGTTGATCCCGACCTTCACAAGGGGCGGCAGGTTGGGGCTGTCGAAGGCATTAAAGTCAATGGCATCCATCTTCGAGGAGCGGTTGCCCCTGAACAGCTTGTTGCCAAAGTACAGACTGACCTCGGGGATGACAAAATGGCCGGCAATGGTCAAGGCCCCAAGTAGATTATCGATGGCGTCGTTCCTGATCTCCGTGATTGGCACCTGCGAGCCAGTGATAATGACTGTCTTTCTATATACATGAAGGATGGTACGGCCATAAAAGAATGAAAAGGGTTCGAGGCAAGGGAAGCAAGGTCGGTCGCTGTTAGTGTTGATCCTAATTGGTCCCGCGCAACCTTGTTTACCCTTTCATCTTTCGTGGCCAAGGGACACTAACAAATAACAAAACCCCCGTGTGAAAAAACCTGACATCTTGTCCCACTCCCCAACTCCGCCCTGCGGAGACACCAAAAAAAAAAGAGGGCGGCCAAGTGATGTCTGAGAACAGTAGATCAGATCACCGTTGGGTGCTGAGATGGATTGTGTTTACCTCCCAACAGATACACAACCATCGCTTTCATCCTCACCACCCCCACGGACTCATAATTCCACGACAACAATCCAAAATAACAATGGTGAGAAAAAAAGTTACGTCGTTGACAAAAGTGAGTCACCCTCTGTGCGCACTTACCCCAGGTCCTCCAGCATGAAGCTTAGAGCACTGGCAGTATAGGCCATGGTATCTGTGCCATGCAGCACAATGAATGCATCGTAGAGCTCGTAGTTGGCCTCAATGTCTGTTGCAATCCTAACCCAGTCCTTCATCGTCATGTTGCACGAGTCCAAAAGCGGGTCGTATTCCAGGATCGAGTATCGGATCCTCTTTCCATAGAGTGATGGAGGTGTGATCAGCGATGGGATCTTGCCTTGGCTGTTGGGTAGATGAGAGAAGCAAGGGATGCGGATCTTATTGACAGGCGTGTTGGGAGCCAGGTTTGCACCAGAGGCCGTTCCGTTGATGGTGGCGTGCTCTGGTGGGATGCTGTGCTTTTTGAGAAGGCCGTTCATGGCCGGGTCCAGATGCTTATTGAGCGTCGCACTGTTGGGCAGTGACTCGAGGTCGACGTTGGAGTTGGTTCGCGAAAGCCTCCCAAAGACCGTGTTGAGGGAAGGCAGATCGTGGAAGCGAGATTGCTTCGAGAGCGTCTCGGCCAAGAAGTTCGGTACGGGCACATACCCGTGCTGGGCAGTGTTGCTCATACCGATCGTACCTCCAGTGTAGATGATCAAGACGCGAGACACCTCTGCATGGATGGTGAAAATAGGGCGATGGGATAGAGCAGTTGTCAGTGCGTCTCCTCCTGCAGATCCTGAGTACACAGGTGCCTTGAAGTGGTGCACGAGCTAAAATACGCACGGGGGTTTACGTACCGCATGGCAGCATCTCGTCGATGAATTGCGACAGCTGGTAGTCGACGGCGGCATTTTCGAATGCGATGGTGTCGAGGCTGTCGGCGTGCTGCTGCATGGTGGTCGAATGGAGAGTCTGTTGGGATTGAGGCAGACTGCGGGGTGTGTGGTGATGCGGAAAGGAGCAAAGAGAGGGCCGGGCGAAATGAATGCAGCGTGCAGCGCCTTTTTATATGGATGCGGTGGCAAGGTAAAAAAAAAAGACCCAACAGAGTTGCAGCCAACCACAACAAAGACGAGGGAAGAGGGCTGTGCGGGCATTTTTCTGCGTTCTGGTCACAGTGTCACCTTGCCACGCTTCTGTCAAGGCTGAAACGGAGCTGCGTCTATCGACATGTGCAATACGCGTACGCTTGCACAACAGCAAATCCCAACGGTCGTCTACTTGAAGGATCACTAGTGGCATTTGTGGCCCTCGGACAGACGCACACACGAATGCACATTGTATTTGTCCATTCCAAGACCACGGCAGTACAGTGCTCTAATCAGCTGGAATGCAACACATAAGCTAACCTGGTACTTGCTATAAACCCCTGTCGTACTCGTATTTTCATTACCAGCTTCCACCTGCTGCGATCTATTTGACCAATTCTGGTCTTGATCTCATCTTTACCAGTTGGATTCAATTGCTGATACAATCCCCACCACGGAAAGTAAGGACTACTCTCCACAGTACAGCCTGATTCTTCGTCAATAACTGTCGGTATAGAGAACAATCATGGTGGTCATTGGTCAGAAAAGTCAAGCCTTCTTCCCCCTCTGCAGCAACCTAGCTCATTAGCGCGCTACAATTGCGGCCCGTATCAAGTGCACATATACAGTAAGATCCTTGAACTAGGGACATCACCCATATGGCCACCCTCGTCCGCTTCTCATTGGCCGTCAGAGGCGGATCTTAGACATGCTCGTCGACTAGTGCCGAAGCGCTTATAATAGGATGTTACCGGTGCGGTGGGCTTATCTAGAGCGAGCACGATCATCCGAGCTGCTTGAATCGCAATTATAAACAATTTCAAGAATCGGCAAGATTCCCGTCTCCATCGCAGAGGGCCCTGGCTTTGCCGAACAGGTCGATTCCGCAACTCAGATGGTGAAGATGAGTAAACCAAGAATAGAATACCTGATGTGATGCAGCACACTCCCAGGGTTCGAGAAAAGACGATGGAATGATCAGGCCACAAAAAAAAGTGCATTAGCAATGTCACCCTACAAAGCTGAGGCCATATGCTTAAAGAGAGCCCTGGGAGCCGACATGGATCTCTATAACTATAGGGTGGACTCGCCAGCGGTGCTAGGCACTCATTGCGATCCGCTACGACTCCATGGTACGCTCCATGGTGTTATTGCAGCATTATATGTAATTTTGCACAGCGCACAAACCTAAAAAAAGCACTGGCTCACTGTGCCTGAGATCCCAGGCACTTGCATATGGGCCATAGCAACCAAATGGCGCCTCTTATTGGCCGATCAGGGCCGATTCTTGCAAATGCCCGTCGACTAGTGCCGAAATGCGTATAATGCGTATAATGCGATACTGCTGGTATGGTGGACTTGTCCAGAGCAAGCTCGATCGTCCCAGCTGCTTGAATTGCATTTATAACCAATTTCAAGAATCGGCAAGATTCGCCATCGAAATGAGCCCTCTCCTTGACGAACGAGACGATTCAGCGACCCAGATTGCGAAGATGAGCAAACTAAGAAAAGAGTGCCGGGCGCGATGCAGCACACTTCCAGGGTTCGAGAAAGTCGATGCAATGACCAAAAACTGAATTAGCAAAGTCGCACTCCAAAGCTGTGGTCATACGATATCGATCAGGGAAAGAGAGAGCCCCCGGACTCAAGATGGCTGCCTGGTGCCTTTGGTAACGGTGCTAGGCACTCAAAGCGATCCGGTAGGACTCAGTTGCGCGCTGCATGGTGTTTATACAGCATTATATGTCATTTTGCATAGCGCACAAACCTAAATTGAAGCACCGGCCCATTGTGCTTGAGATCCCAGGCACTTGCATATGGGCCATAGTAACCAAATGGCGCCTCTTATTGACCGATCAGGGCCGGTTCTTGCGAATGCTCGTCGACTAGTACCGAATGCGTATAATGCGATGCTGCTGGTACGGTGGGCTTGTCCAGAGCAAACTCGATCGTCTCAGCTGCTTGAATTGCATATATAACCAATTTCAAGAATCACAGCACACAAACCTAATGTTAAACGGTTGTACCACTTTTGTGTGTGCGATCTTGGACTCGCGGAGTTTTTTGGCGCCTGATCACTCCGTCGACTTTTCTCGAGCCCTGGGAGTGTGCTGCATCACATCAGGTATTCTTTTCTTGGTTTACTCACCTACACCATCTGAGTTGCGGAATCGACCTGTTCGGCAAAGCCAGAGCCCTTTGCGATGGAGATGAGAATCTTGCCGATTCTTGAAATTGTTTATAATTGCGATTCAAGCAGCGCGGACGATCGAGCTCGCTCTGGACAAGCCCACCGTGCCGACAGTATCGCATTATAAGCGCTTCGGTACTAGTCGACGAGCATCCCTAAGATCCAGCTCTGATCGGCCAATGAGAGGCATCATATGGCTGCTATGGCCCATATGCAAGTGCCTGGGATCTCAAGCACAATGGGCCGGTGCTTCAATTTAGGTTTGTGCGCTATGCAAAATGACATATAATGCTGTATAAACACCATGCAGCGCGCAACTGAGTCCTACCGGATCGCTTTGAGTGCCTAGCACCGTTACCAAAGGCACCAGGCAGCCATCTTGAGTCCGGGGGCTCTCTCTCTCCCTGATCGTTATCGTATGACCACAGCTTTGGAGTGCGACTTTGCTAATTCAGTCTTTGGTCATTGCATCGACTTTTCTCGAACCCTGGAAGTGTGCTGCATCGCGCCCGGCACTCTTTTCTTAGTTTGCTCATCTTCGCAATCTGGGTCGCTGAATCGTCTCGTTCGTCAAGGAGAGGGCTCATTTCGATGGCGAATCTTGCCGATTCTTGAAATTGGTTATAAATGCAATTCAAGCAGCTGGAACGATCGAGCTTGCTCTGGACAAGTCCACCATACCAGCAGTATCGCATTATACGCATTATACGCATTTCGGCACTAGTCGACGGGCATTTGCAAGAATCGGCCCTGATCGGCCAATAAGAGGCGCCATTTGGTTGCTATGGCCCATATGCAAGTGCCTGGGATCTCAGGCACAGTGAGCCAGTGCTTTTTTTAGGTTTGTGTGCTATGCAAAATGACATATAATGCTGCAATAACACCATGGAGCGTACCATGGAGTCGTAGCGGATCGCAATGAGTGCCTAGCACCGCTGGCGAGTCCACCCTAAAGTTATAGAGATCCATCGCGGCTCCCACGGCTCTCTTTAAGCATATGGCCTCAGCATAGTGGGTGACTTTGCTAATGAACTTTTTTCGGCGCTTGATCATTTTATCGACTTTTCTCGAGCCCTCGGAGTGTGCTGCATCACGCCAGGTATTCTTTTGGTTTACTCATCTTCACCATCTGAGTTGCGGAATCGATCCGTTTGGCAAAGCCAGGGCCTTTTGCGATGGAGACGGGAATCTTGCCGATTCTTGAAACTGGTTATAATTGCGATTCAAGCAGC
Organism: Mortierella alpina; assembly: GCA_029449245.1. Taxonomy (NCBI): domain Eukaryota; kingdom Fungi; phylum Mortierellomycota; class Mortierellomycetes; order Mortierellales; family Mortierellaceae; genus Mortierella; species Mortierella alpina. Next base: position 911,421 of record JANATF010000001.1, on the reverse strand, counting down.
TTGGACGATCGAGTTTGCTCTGGACAAACCCACCGCACCGGTAGCATCGCAATATAAGCATTTCGGCACTGGTCGAAGCATCCTAAGATCTGGCCGAGGATGCAGATTCAGGGGCATTAGTAGAAAAATAGACACTCAAGTCAGGCACTAAATCTTTAGTCCATTCTTGTCTAATGGTATACTGTTTGTCCTCTGCCTATACATTACCATATAGTGTGCGTTCCATGCATATGTCCACCCCCATCAGCGATATTTGCGAATAGGGCGAGAATGGATTCGATGCGAGAGGTATGGTCAACCTGGCCCGTTCAAAACGAGGACAATTGTCCGAGCCGCTTGAATTGCAAATTGACAGCCTGCAAGCTTCCCGGCCTGCCTTTGACGAACGGGTCGCGATGTCAACATACACTACACCTGACCACCCACGCCAGTGAGTACGCTACGCTCCGGAGAAGTGCATGCCACCAGATCAATCGACACGTTTCTCTACGCTGGATAAATAGTACAGGGCTGCTAAGCTGATACATAGTCTACCGAAAAGAGAAGGCTAGCCGGGCAGACGGAGATCGTCATCCCTGCAACGCGTCCAAATATGGCACACCTGGTGATCATCGCAATTGCACGAGAACCGCGAGGTCTTCCAACTGGAGGCAATCTTAGGGCAGGAATATACGAGACCTTACGGCTCAAGGAACATGGATCATTCAATAGTAGCGATGGAGAAGGAGCAATCCACGACGGATATCAGCGAAGCTTTGGCTCTCCGGTTACACCCACTATGGCACCAGAATGTGATTGATACACACTCCTCACTCTTCCTGCTGAAGCATCTCGGAAAGTACTCGGACCCCAAGCATATGGAAATGTTAATGGGTGTGAAGCAAGGCCGAGGCAATACCGACATGGAGAGGAATTCAAAAAGACTCCCGATGCACGATCAAAGTTCAAATGCTGGTCTGCGGTCACCCTACCAGTTCACGGTCTCCCCGAGCGTGTTCTGAAGCTAACCACACTAGAATTAAAAAGCAAAAGAGACACAGGCACACAGCCAAGTTTACGGTTGGGCGTAGAGAGCCACAAGAGCAGGTGTGCCCTTCGCCCTCTTTCCGCAGCGTCTCTGTTTGACCAAGCGCTTTCTCTCACTATCGCTTCCTCTTTCCCATTCCTCTCTCTCCAATCTACTCATTCATTCATTGATCTCCCTTCAGCTCTTCCATTCTCCATTTCTCTCTCCATCTCCGTCTCTCTCTTCAGTTTCAATGCACAATCTTCCTGACCTCGACAAGTTTGTTGAAGTGCGCCCTGGACTCTGGCGCTGCACCATCATCTGGCAAGTATCCGTCGGTGTCCAGGTTCCTGTCGCTACATTTTTGGTCCGCGGCGACTCCCTCGAGCAGGGCTCGGACCCAGCCCACGATTGGCTGCTGGTGGACTCCGGAGCTCCAATGCAGGTCGACACACTCCTCAAGGCCATTGACCAAGTCCTGACCCATGAAAAGGACCAGCTCCGCTACATCTGCATCACGCACGCCCATATCGACCACACAGGTGCAACTCCAGCCCTGCTGGAGAAATACCCAGAGGCCAAGGTCGTGGTGCACGAGGAGGAGAAGCCATTTATCTGCGACGGCAAAAGTTTCCGGTCATGCACATCCGACACATGGACGTTTTCTTTGCTCAAGCACTTTTCACATGAAGCCGACGTCAGGATTCCACATGAGCGCACTGTCACCCTGCGCGACGGGGATCAATGGGAGTTTGAACATGTCCTCAAGTTTGTCGAGACACCAGGACACACTCCAGGTTTGTGCTCATGATTTTTGTCGTCGCCAAAGATTTTTTTTTCTAGGTGCTGGAGTGTGAAGGGTCATCTAATGGTCACTTGTTCCTCCTACTACCATGTGATGGGAAAAACACCTATCCGCTGCACCAGGCTCAGCTTCGTACCTGCATATCCCCACTCGGTCAATCATGGTGGGTGATGCTGTGATGAATATTGCAACCATGCCACTTTGGTCCAAGATCCCATGCATCTCTGGGCCTCTCGCTATGTCAACCTGCCACTGGGGGAATGCAATGAAGGCCATTGATAAGATCTTGTCGCTCAAGGACGACGTCGACACCATTTTTCCAGCGCACGACTACAACGTGGAGGGGCTCCATATCGACCATGTGCATGAGTTCCATAACCCATCCAGCCGTCAGTAATGCGTGATACACACACGCGTCATATTGTCGTTTGTCGTTACAGTAGTCTGTGAAATCCAATAAATGCTTTTGCAATGCCATCAGTCCGAAGATGCCAAGGATATCTTGACAAGTACATTGCTGTCATTGTGCTTGCCATCGCAGTGTGCCATCATCATAATTAGCAGCAGCAGCAAGGTCTCGGGCATCGGGGTCTGGGTAATCAGTCTAATCAACTATTAGCCGCACGCCAGAAGCTGCTGAGTTTGATAACTAATCTACCCCGACGGCATGGTGCCGATGATAGCAGCGTTTCCAAGGCAATCCGTACCAACATGAGGATATCCAGGGCTCCATATACCAGCCCGACCGTTACAGGCGCTTGCCTTGGTTGCACGTCACTGTTCGTTTGTTTACTTCACATGCAGCGCGATAATAAAGAATGAAACGGAGGGCTCTGGGTCAGTGCCCGCGTTTTTCTTTTTGGCGCAGATTACAAGCATTTTTGTTCTAGTCCTGGGAATACCAGGATAACATGGGCGATAGCAAATGTGAAAAGAAATGAGAGCACTGCTGCCTCCGTGCCGAAAATGATAGACAATCCTTCACCTGGCATTATTGTTTCAATAAGGTGCCTCGGTAGCTTAAAATTTTAATTTAAAGATCGCTCTTAAGGTATTGAAGCAGATGAGCTTCACCGTAAACTATGCTGGTGATTGAACAAAGACTTTAGCAATCTTCTTAACTCATTCAATATTTAAGTATGTGTATTGTAACCGACATCCACATGAGCAAGAGAGCAAATCGAATCGTGGCCCATGCCGAGTAGGACTCTAAATTAGAGAGAAGCCTCCTCTGTCACTCCTTCCATCTTAGGTCGTATTTTCGATGAGCTTTGATGAGCGTGTGGAAGACTCTGCGAGCAGAGCTGTAGAAGACTGTCGAGATCGGGGCGTGATAGGTGCCTTCTGAGAGCGCGAAAGAACCAGCAATGTACCTCTAATCAGGTCAACAGATGCATATGTCAACCGGCTCCCTCGATTCCTCGTACGGGACTTGTATTGCTTGTGCAGCACCTGTTCAGCCCATTGTGCGTCCAGACACACCTACAGGGTTTGAACCATGGCCTTAGTTGCGCAGTGAGGCGCCACAGAGCCCTTAGCATCACCACCGCATTAATACTTCATTAATCGCGGTGCCAGGCAAGTGTATCGCGGCAAAGTCATATGTAAAAAAATGCTGCGGAGAGGAAATAGGCCGCGTATGACCTCGAAGGACATGCACGATCGGGCGCAACCCGCTCCGTTTCTCGCCTCGGAGGTTGCAGCGCTGAACCACTCAAAATTATCCGTGCCACTGCCGCATATTAAGCAACAGGCGTCAAAGCCTCGTCTCTCGGGGTTATGGTGCGATGCCATACACATGGCCGCTGACGTGCAGTTCCACGGTCAAGCTTAGATCATACTATTAGATTTTGCTGACTCTGGTTCCTGAGACGTTAGGAATCAAATAAACCGTCGTAATGTCCTAAACATACATACGCATGTATACACGAGAAAGCGGACTTGATGTGCAAGAAATGAAAGTTGATGAAGATTAAGGTATTCATCAATGTTCAATTTTAAGGTAAGGATCAATCAGCACTCATTGTTATCTGATAGAAGCAAGTGCATTTCTATTCAAAGCATACTGACTATCGAGGCATTTATCCTGACCTCGGCCATGCTCTTTCCTATCGTCGGCTATTCTCGCACTTGTTTTTGATTCGTATGGCCGAAACACACGGACACTTACTCCAGAGGCTTGCTGGTGTCACTATCAAGCCAGGATGATATGGTCATCGCGCAATAGGTGTCTGCGGAACGAAAGTTCATGCGCTGCCCCGTCAACACTTGCAAAATAAATCACAGGGCGGGCGAGTAACGCGGATGAAATAATGATCTGCTCATGATATGCCATCTCTCAAGTGCAACGGAAGTCTTATTTTAGGGCCTTTGGCGTCAGCTGTAACACCCTTTTTCCCTCTCTTTTTCTTCTGTACATTGCACGCCTTCCTTGCTCTTTTCTTTCATACATCTCTCCCAAACCTCTCTTTGCATTCATTTTACTATCACATCCTCCCATCAAAGAACACTATGACGACTGCCATGTTTAAGACCGGTATGAACCGGACCATCCTCAACCAAGACTTTTTTCAGACCATCGTTGACCGCGCCCTCGGTCCTCGTACAGCATGGACCAAAAGCTGGTCAGAAGAGGAGTTGGATTCGTCTGCAAGCATCCTCAGTAACATCAGCTCAGGCGACGACGATGAGGATGAGGACTACAATGCTGACTTTGGCCCCATCGAACACACCTCATCGTCCAATTCAAGCAGCGCGACCCTGCAGACATCGCAACCTGCAGACGAACCGTGCCCGATGAATGACATGACCGGACATTTTTTGTACAGGATCGAGTATCAACAACTGCCAAGGACCACCTACACCCGATACCCTGCATTTATCCCTTCATCATCATCATCATCATCATCATCATCATCATCATCAGGAACCCTCTCTATCGCAACGACCAGCCGCTCAGAAGCAGCCGCCCAGACTGAAGAGGGTCAACTCTGGGTGGTCATCAAATCCAAGCCCATCGATACGGCTCTGATCGAACTCACCAACATCATGGCGCAGCTGCAGGGAGGTGATATTGCAGAGGAGTACGATCAAGTCAAGGACCTGACTGGATTCCGGAACAGCCACATTCGTGAAATTGAACTCGCAGAGCTTGCATGGCAGGTCGGTGGAGCTATGGAAAGGATCTCGACCAAGGTCTACAATGTCCTGCGCAACGACTCCCAGCAGCTCTACGCGCTCTGTCTCGAGTACCTTAACCCGGCCCTGGGCAACATCACGCACATGAATAGCACGGATAATGCTCTTTCAACCTGGTCTGCGGATGACATCCACCTTGCCTTGAGGGACTTGGCCTCGTTTCATGCTCAGTTCTTGGGCCAGGAGAAGAGAATCCTGGAGATGAGCTTTCTTGAGAACCCGACCCGCCCCATGATGAAGGTGCTGAGACCAACTTATGAGGCTATGGTGAAGACGAACCACAAGAACGATCCACACCTGTTCACCCAGTTTTTGTCACAGCATATGCTGGACTATCTGGCTCATTCGGACGAGTACTGGGCCACCCTCGAGAGGAGTCCTAGAACATTGGTAAGTTGGATCTCTCTCTCTCTCTCTATCTCTCTCTGCATGATGCATGGGGTTCAGGGTCCTCGAGAACCATGTAAGACAGTACACTAGGTCATGGCTAACGGCAAGTTTCACATTAAACAGATTCATGGCGATTTTAACACTCGCAACATTTGCCTGCGTGTGGATCACACCACCGGCGCTCAACAGCTCTGTGCCTACGATTGGGAGCTGGCCTGCTGCCATGTCCCACAGAGGGATGTGGTCGAGCTGCTGTCGTTTGTGCTGCCACCAGGTTCCACGGAATGGCCGCATTACATCGAGTACCACCGCCTGGCTCTTCAGGCGTCCTTCGAAAGCCAGCGAAAACACTTTGCATCCGTTTGCCACGTCAGGGTGCCTTCCTCAATGGAGTACTATGAGGTGGCCAAGATTGCACTCATGGACTTTGCATCGCTTAGAGTGGCCATGTATGGCATCTCCAACTCTTTCAAGCAAATCGACTGGCTGCCTCGCATCTTGAGCTCAGTCGAGGCGCAATTGAAGCGTATGGGGCCACTGCGTTCTCACCGCGACAAGGTCTTGTACGAGTCCAAGTTGTGATATAGCGAGAAAAAAAAACACATCCTGCATAATTCTGTCATGGTAGAATCAATTACATCTCTCAGCATGATCTGCATTTCTCTTACACCGCAACAAAGACTTCACACTTCGACAATCAGCATATCTTCAGACGAAATAAACATTCAATTTTGCATCAACCTCTTCTTTTCGAACAGTGCCATGAACAATACCATGCACTCATGAGCTACCAAGTCGGACGGTTTTTACTCTCCTCGCTTCAGAGAAGGGCCAGCCCGTAGCAACTAAAGTTCAGCACATACCCGTGTGGATGTGAGTGCAAGTGTGAGGCATGCGTGTAGGTATGAGTATGCGTGTTTTTATTACAATATTCTGCTTTGTTCTACTTGTGGGGAGCACGACTTCAAGAGCCTTACTCCTTCAAAATGGTCTCGATCACGAACCGGCGGTAAAAGTAGGTGCGGTCCTTGGCTGTAGCAGCATCGGCCAACTCAGCCTCTGAGCGAATCAAGTGCTTGAGATCCTCTGGTCTCTCTCTTGGGACAAACAGGTTCCAGTAACAAATGCGCGCATCCTTGGTGCCCTTCTTGTGGATAGCGGTCAAGAACGTCTTGAAGAGATCCTCACTCATCCACTCGAAAATATCCGAGAGGTTATATCCATCAAAGTGGCCGCTCTCTTCAGATTCGAGGTATTTGAGCACATCTGCACGGACGAGCTTGACCCGGTCGATTCTGGATCGGATGATCTCATAGTTCTCCTTAACCAAGTAGTCAGGCAGACCATTGTTTCCGGACTGTTGGCCTGTGAAGACGTATTCTGCGTAGTAGTTGTCCCAGATAGGGATGTTGCGGATACCATTGCTAATTTTTCCGAGCAAGAAGGCTCCGACGTCCAAGCGCACATGCTCAAAAAACTTGGGATCACGGCCAAGATGCCCAAGAGACATTTGACCAAAGAACGCTCTGGCTCCAGCACGCCAGATCCATGTACTCCAGATCGAATCGAAAAACTTGATCTGCTTTGCTTGGTCCTTGCTGTCGAGAAGTGTGCGGGTCGTGGACTTGTAGTGAGACAATGGTAGAACGTACTTGCGGTAAAGTCCAAAGAACTTCTCGAGACGGCCAATGTGGATGATCTTGTTGCGGATCAGATCCAGGTTCTCGTCCCAGTAGGCGCGGTACTCCTCGTTGGTCAGCGCTGGTCGAACCTTTTCCTTGTAAAGAGCCACACGACCCTCCGCCCCGATGTCGTGGCCGTCAAACTCAAAACCAAGAAGCTGAGTGAATTCATTGTACTCTAGAGTCTTGTAGGCTGCGATCTTCAATCCACATAGTGCCAACTGAGCAGGGCTAAAGTCTATCGAGAGACAGTGGCATTAGCTTTCTTAACTCGAGTACCGTTTCAGCGCAGTGCATCCATGCTACGACCAGCAGACTGCTTGCGTTTTCTTACCAATAGCAACCACTTCGCGGGCATCATCCAACAGAAGGGCAAAGGCGTTATCGCCTGCAGAGGCGATGCTGAGGACTCGGCTGTTGGGCTTTAAGCGCAGGCCTTGACGAAGTAGCCTGGTGTCCTCCCAAACCTGGGAGTATCTGATCTTGGAGAAGTCGACGCTGGCCTCAACGGTCGCATCCTTGCTCGACTGGACGGTCTTGCGACCTAGGGAGGCATGGTACATCTGAATGATTGACGAGAAGAGGCGGATGTGAAGAGGGAGGGCCACTGGCGCTGCTGACCTCGATGTGGTGGATGACATGATGGTCTGAGTTCTTGGGTGCACGGATGGACGGTGGTGGTAATGCCGATATGCAAGAGAAATGAAATGAGAAACGCTGATGGCCTGCTGTCCATCCTTTTAATGGGATCCGCTCCAAAACCCAGCTAGCGGACATGCGCTACTGGCGGCACCGCTGTCTGCAGCTGGGCCCATCCATGGCCAGCCGGTGAGGTAGTGCGACATGTTGCGCGGTCTCACATGCCTTCAGCCCCGTCAGCTCGCGCTCCGATCTGTAAAACTGGAAGGTACCTGCGTCTTGACCGATACTCAACGATCGCTGAGTTTGCTCAGTGGTCTGTCGGGGGGATTTTAAATCGACTCGACAAGTTAAGTTAACTTAACTTGGCCTGCCGATGAGCGGGAACGTATTGACTGACAGAAATCAATGAGCATTGTCAACACTGCAGCGAGTGTATGGCCACACAGACTACGAGAGTTGAGCCGTGCTTAACATTAATGCACTCCAGAACTGAATAGAACGCTGAGTTCAAATGAGCAAACAAACACAAGGAACGAACGATTGGGTGCACTGCACGAAAAGGAAGCTGAAAGCGCATCAACAACACCACAGGTTCCACCATGGGTCAACAGCAAAATGCCACAGGCACAGACACAAACGCTCCATTGCAATCGGGCCGCCATTAATAGACCAGCAGGAACACGTTGACTTGGGCAATCATGAGGTTTTTGATTGCACATCGGTGCTTTGCGCTGCTTCACCATTATTGAACCCGTTCCACAGTTCTGCCGCATCTTCCTGCCTCTCTCTCCTCCGTCACCTCGCGCATCATCATTCATCCTTCCCTCAGCTGCTCGACGCCATCGTGCAGTTTTCCAAACATCGCCGACAGTCTCATAAAACCATTCTCATAGCACCATACCCTCTGCACACTTTCCATCGAAACGACCCTAGGTCACCCTCAGCAACATTTACGCCCATTATCACCTGCCCTTTTTTCGGTACTGCAACGACTCTTACGACCACTACGACATTCACCTCATACGCAGCACAAATTCCTTTCTTCTTTACGCACATCGCTCATATCCCTCATATCAACAGTTACGATCATGTTGACCCACCTCGACTCACCCATCAACGAGATGCGTGAACGCCTCATCAGCCCCCTTCCTATGTCTGCAGTGTACAACAAGCAGCAATTCATTTCACAGTTCGCTTTACTACACCTCCAAAGTACTCGGCCGACTTTGGTTAACCAAATTCTGACAGCACAAATGCCTGGCGTTCACTCCGAGTACTGGGTCCTCTACGATGATCGTCATCAGCCGATAGCATGTGCAGGAGCTAACACCGTCATGTCGGATGTCTCGGTCGGCTATGTCGGTCTCTTTGAGGCCAAGAACGAACATGCAGGGACGGTTGTGCTGAATGCCGCAACAGCATGGCTGCGACGAGGCGGTCTGCGACAGTTTGCGCCTGTTCGGCAGATCCTGGGACCGGTCAACTTGACCACCTGGCTCCAGTATCGTCTCCGAGTTGACACGGACGATACACCATCCATGTCCTTTGAACCACGACACCCCGCGTTCTATCAAGCGTGTTTTGCACAGGTACCCTCCACTCTTTTTTGTCACATTGAGCACACTTACCTTTGGTCAAGCCCTGAGTGAAATGCTAATATGGAATCTTAATCAGGCGGGCTTTGTCAAGGCTGTGGATTACTATTCGACGTTCTTTGACATCGACCCAATGATGGTGGGCTTCAGAAAATACACCCGTGGGGTCACCTTGGCTCAATTGCACTTGGATATGCAATACTGGAACACCCTCGACTTTAAAGCCTCCCTCACGCCCGAAAAGCACCCGGACCTCACTCCTCAAGATGATGTAGCCAAACGCATCCACAGCCTCTCGGTCGAACTATTTCGCGGCAAAGACCTCTTTGACGAATCACTGTCCCGCAAGGATCATCGGCATATGGTCCTCAATGATATGGCATCGCGCCCAGAGGTCGATAATGCGTCCCTGCTTGATCTGTCATCCTTTGTGGTGGACCGCACAACTGGCGAGGATGTTGGCTACATTGCTGCTTGGGTCGAGAATCGCGACACACTGATCATCAAGACCGTGGGCTTCATTCCTAAACTGAGAAAGACCAAGGTCTTCGCCATTAGTGTGCTAGATACTATGATTCGGGCCAAGGACCATTGGGGATGTAGCAAGGCTACATGCGCCCTGATGAACGAGAATTCAACAGGGATTTCGGAGAAACTTGGCGGCAAGAGCGTGCGGCATGTGTACCGCCTTTATGTTCACAACCCCAATGCCGTAGTAAACCCCCAATCGACAAGGCAACCTCAGCAGGCGGGGGAACATTTGGCTCAAGACTTGTCCCAGCGGGATCGGAGCCCTTCTGTGACGACCACGATCAAACGGACGTTGACTGTCGCCAAACTTTCGGCCCTCTCGGCAGAGCCAACCCAGAATCTTCAGCCGAAGATGTATTGGGGCCAGCACCTTGGTCATGGTGCTCGTGAACGACCATTATGCAGGCTCTAATGACATTTTGGGCAGAGAGAACGACGATGTAGCTCAGTAGCACAGGTTTGTCGGCCTCTATGGCAAAATTATGACCTTTACGATAACGACTTCACCTACACTAGGACGCGACAGCTTCTGGCGCCTGTCCAAAAATAAAGACGCGCAGTGCACTCGTGGGAATTCTTCAATTTTGACCGCGCTTCCTTTTTTTCGCCCCCCTGTCACGCTTCCTTTGCTCCTTCTACGTTAACCGCCATCCACAACACTCCATCTCGTAGCAGCAGAGCCTCATCCCCACCATGCCCTATGACCCCACCTCGCAGTCGAATCTCAATGAGATCAAGACAAACCACATCCACCTGAATCTCGCAGTCGACTTTGAAGCCAAGATCCTTTCAGGCACCGCAGAGCTCGAGGTCGAGGCCATTGCCGACAATGTCACCAAGCTAATCCTCGACACAAGCTACATCGACGTGCGCTCTGTATCAGCAGCTGGCCAACCCCTCACTGTAAGAAGGAGAAGAAAAAAAACGCGCACGACCACTCCTTTGCCACACGTACTTCTTAAAAACAGTACTCGTCCTTCGCCCCTCTCTAGCTAGGACAGACTGACCTTACCGTTCATCCATATCTCGATTGCGCGATCTTTCATAGTTCAAGCTAGAGACTCGCCACGAGAAATATGGCTCGGCGTTGACGATCGACCTCGCCACACCCCTTGCAGCCAAAGGTGACAAGACCAACATCACCGTCGGGTATGCCACGACCAAGGAGTGCACAGCCTGCCAGTGGCTCGAGCCTAGCCAGACGGTGGGAAAGAAGCACCCGTACCTCTTTACACAGTGTCAAGCTATCCATGCGCGCTCACTCGTGCCCTGCCAGGACAGCCCCTCCGTCAAACTCACTTACAGTGCCAACATCACCACACCTCTGCGCGCTGTCATGTCAGCGGTCCCTGTCGGCGAAGAAAAGAAAGGGGGCGACTCGACCATGTTCCGATTCGAACAAAAGCAGCGCATTCCGTCCTACTTGATCGCACTTGCCGTCGGCAACCTGGAGGGTCGTGAGATTGGACCGCGATCTACAGTGTGGACTGAACCCGAGGTCATGGAGGCTGCAGCTTGGGAGTTTGCAGACACCGAGAAATTTATCGGCATTGGTGAGGCGCTCTTGACGCCGTATGAATGGGGTCGTTACGATCTGTTGGTCCTTCCAGCTTCGTTTCCGTACGGCGGAATGGAAAACCCGTGCTTGACGTTCGTGACACCTTCTCTCCTTGCGGGCGATAGGTCATTGACGGATGTCATCGCGCACGAGATTGCTCATAGCTGGATGGGAAACCTCGTCACCACCGAGAACTGGGAGCACTTTTGGTAAGAAAAAAAAACCTAAGCGCGAAGTTCACTTGTTTTGCTCCGCGATAGTAGTACTCCCTGCATGCCCTTTATATTGACAGACACTTTCTTCGTCTCTTTATCTATGTACATCTAAGGCTAAACGAAGGTTTCACGGTTTTTGTGGAGCGCAAGATCATTGGTCGTATGAAAGGCAAGGAACACAGCGAGTTCAGCGCAATTCTTGGGCACAGCGCATTGCAGGAGAGCATTACGCACTACGGTTCGGATCATCGCTTCACGGCTCTCTGCCCTTGCCTCCGCGGCGAAGACCCCGACGATGCATTCTCCAAGGTACCTTATGGTAAGTTTGCCATGTTCACCAAAGTCAGTGAGTATAACTGAAGTGCCTTCCATGCGTTTGACGACCCCATATATGTATATCTCATGATATCTAGAAAAGGGATTCAACCTCCTCTACTATCTGGAAAGGCATCTTGGTGGACCCTCAGTATTTGAGTCGTATCTGAGAGCTCACGTTCAACAGTTTGCAGGTCGCTCTATCAACACGGAGGACTGGAAGGCCTTTTTGTACTCATTTATGGCAGAGAATTTCGGTCAGACCAAGGTTGATCTTTTGAACCAGGTGGACTGGAAGGCATGGCTGGATGGCACTGGTCTGGTAAGGGCTATCGTATCTTATACTGCTTGCACCATTTACATTCTGATCGAGCCCACACATGCACCGTGTAGTAACCCCTTTTCTGCGTCGTATTCTGATGTATAGCCACCTATCGAGAACAAGTTTGATGACACGTTGGCGAGAGCATGCACCACGCTTTGCAAAAGATGGGATGACGCTCGCGACCAGGATGCAGACGAGCTAACAAAGACATTCTCGTCGAGTGACATTTCTGGGTTCTCTTCTACGCAAACGGTGGTGTTTTTGGAAAAGTTGTCAGAGTTGGAACCTTTACCGCACAGACACTTGGACGTGATGGACAGGCTCTATGCTCTCACGACAGTCCGCAACTCGGAGATCCGTCTGCGCTGGCACCTGCTTGGTCTCAAGGCCAATTACGAGAAGATTTATCCTGAAGTGGTTGCGTTTGCGTCGTCGATGGGCAGAATGAAGATGGCTCGGCCGCTGCTCCGATCGTTGTACAAAGCCAAGAATGGACAGGAGCTGGCACGGGAGACGTTCTTGACGCACAAGTCGTTTTATCACCCGATTGCTGCTGCCATGATTGCAAAGGATCTTGGTCTTGCAAAGTGAGAGCGACAAGAGACTGGCAAACATAAAAAATATAAACATGTTGTTGCTATTGTAACCCAAATACGATCATGGCGCTCACATTGTAAAAGATCAGCTCCTTTGAAGTGCGGTTCTTATTGAAAATGCATATATTTTGATGGTTTCCGCAAATATGTTGCCCTCTCCTTTGCTGTTGTACCTGCCACTCTAAATTTCCTTTCCGAACTGACAATGCTTGTCCTTGATCCACGTGGGTACAATAGTACCTAGAAGTTAAGAATGGAGAGTGAGTATAAGTGACCATATTTCTTCGAATGGCGCATAGCGCTGAAGCACAAACAAAAACAAACTTGAAGAGAATCATACCTTCTGTTGCAGTAAAGAAGGTAAACTTTGGATCCTTGATATCATGGAATGAATCCGTCTCCAGGACCTTCGGCCTCCTGCTGTGGTGCTTCGCATGATGTTTCTCATCGTACTCTGCCTCTGTCCGTGCGTAGCTCCACGAGAACGGCGCCTCGCCTACAAAAGTAGCCACCACCTCGGCTCTATCGCCCACCCGGAGATCCGTGATGACATTGTCTCCATTGGCAATCTTGACCGTAGGGATCGCCCATATCCTGGTGTTCATGTTCTCCAGAGGTTGTGTGCAGCACTGCTTCTTGGCAAGCGTCTGGCAAACCTTGGAGATCTTGAAGAGACCTGGCTTTGTAGTTTGGTAATTGAAGACCCGCTGCTTACCCTCCAATGTCGCGACATGGTTTGCTTGGTCCAGACTGTAATGTACCTTGAAACTAATTTATAACAGTATCAAGTATATAGAGCATTAGTAAAGGATAGCATTCGTGATATCAGATCGATTCCCCTGCAAGAGACATATCATTCGGAATATTATGTTTTTTTCTTACGGTGGCGCTATGCCTTGGACAGAGTACTCGAGCTTGTCACCAACACATGCGTCGGTCAAAGTCCTCAATGGCGTGATGTTGGGGGTTCCCAGAATGTCAAATTCCACGGCGCTGGGGGTTCCGCTAGAGCATCCATTGACATCCGAGACGCGGAGCACTGAGACCTTGTAGAGACCCATGTCCGTGAACTTTGCTGGGAGGGTCCACTCGTAGACGCCATTGCGTGGCGTAACATCGTGCTCAAAGAATTTTTCTGCCACAGCCTGGTTAGGCCGCAAGATCTCGATGGCGAGCAAGAATGGTCCGACACCGTCCTGAATCTTGATGGCAATCTTTTCTTTCACGCCTGTGATCTCGTTCTCGCAGTAGAATTGCTTTGCGGTGTTGACGAGCGTGGCCACAGGAGGCGCTCGGACGAGATGCTTAAACACCACCTTGTGACCCTTGTCTCGCACAACAACGTTCTTGTATGTCGCATCGGAGAGAGTCTCGAATAGATAGCTGACCTCTCCCGCCAGCTCGGTCATGATGGGAAGACGCATGGTCGAGTGAAGCGACTCCTCAATCAGGTCTGTAATCTCCGCCTTGCCACCTCTGGCTGGGCGATAGATCCTCTTGTAGTTAAGTTTAAACGGAGCCTTCCCTGTTAAGCGCAGTTCCAGTGTCCGGTCGGTGTCCTTGCAAACGGCCTGTAGTACGAAGTGGTCCCCTTCTCTGGGCACCCGCTCTGATGGTGCAATCTCGCCCTCAGGTACGTCCTCGCGAGGGCCACCGCGGAAACGCATCGAGTCGATCATGAGATTCATCGCAGGCCGCTTGCTGTACACAACTTCGCACTTGCGTCCTTGCTCCACAATCGCGCCTTCGCAGAAGTCATCTTTGACGGATCTGAGTTCATAGACGCCAGGTTTGTCGACAGTAACAAGGGCGTTCCTAGAGTCCGCCTTGGCGGCACTCCCGATCTCCTGCGCCTCCATTCCGTATGTCAAGTACCAAGGCGCTCCTCCAGTGAGGTGAACTGGAAGTGCAACGCTCTCGCCCTCTGCAAACTCGATGGGGTAGTCGCACTGGAACGAAGCCGTTGGTGGCCCATTGGAGACCTCAATGGCCACATCCGACACCTTGAGATCCTTTTGACATCCATTTGCCAGGTCAGTCACCTTTCCGAGATCCTATCAGGGTGAGTACGAAAGGCGGTAAAGAGTAGCATTGTTAGCATTAGAGAAAAAAAATTATCTTTGAGGACTCAAAAACGATACAGTGCGAAACTATCGCGCATCAGCCTGAAATGCATCTTACCACTGAGTAGATGCCTTCCCTCTCGAACGACGGCAAAGTTAACGTGGTGGTCTTCTCGGTGATGTTGTGGACAGTAAGGAGTTGGATGGTGGTGCCTCGAATCACACGGTATTCGATATCCCAAGGACCAGTACCAAACAGCTCCACATCCAGATCCTTGGACATTCCGCGGCAAGCCTTTCCTTTACGGTCGCTGATAAAGACTGCTGAAGGCTGGGGGTGAATCTTTTGGAGGATGGAGGGAAGGTTGACCTTGAGACTTTTGTAGTTGTTGTCGCTGACGGTCTTGAACTGGTACTCAAAACTGCCCGACTGCTCTGGCTTCAGTTCGAGAATCATTCGGGGTTTGGGGGACTTGTGGCAGACATTGTTCTTCTCCAGTCGGCCATTACGCAGGACATCGTAACAAACGGTCCAGGGTGCCTCGCCCGTGAAAGTCGCATCGACAGTGACTCCGATGGCGCCCACACAAGAGTCGTTGATTGGGTGCGAAACAATATCTACAGTGGGATGGCTGGCCACAATGACGGAGCAGTCTCTAGGGTACCCGATTTCGCCTTCACAGAACTCATCCTTGATATGCGACAGAGTATACAGGCCAGGTTCTTGAGCGGTAATCTTAGCCTGCTGGCCATCCTTGGTTACCCGAATGTCCTTCATTGGGTGAGGCGCATCCAGGTCACTCTTCTGGTAGACATATCCAATTTGGTAAGGGGTTGTTCCGTTGACATTGAGAGCAATATCGACCGTCGGGGACTCTCCTAGACTGACAATCTTGAAGGGCTGGCGAGGGTCGCAGGTCATGACCACCGAGGGCCTTGCTCTCACGTTGACATGCCGGATCTCTGCATCCCTGAGGTTTCGCGTGACCAAACTCTGGATGTTGATAACGTTACCACAGCCGTCCTTAACACTGCTCACCTGGAAGGTGTACATCCCAGGGTTTGAGAGTCCCAGGCTGACGGACAGGTTCATCTCACGTTGTGTGGCCCATGAGTAATTAGGCTTTGCTGGTGGTGACCATCCTTTGAGGAATGGCGACGAGTATCCTGTAGGCTCCGACTCGATCAACAAGTCCTGCGATTCCTGGACATTATGGGCATCGCCACGCTTGCGCTTATATGTGATGGTCCATGGAGGCAATCCTCGAACAACGATTGGAACGTCGACATCGCCCTTTCCAGCACAGCGGTTGAGAGTATCCTGATAATGGTCAATGTGTGCATCGGGGCAGTTAACGACATAGACCTCCCTGTCGTGGTAGAAACGAACGTCCACCTGATCCTTGTCCAATACCCTGTGCAGCTTGTACGCGCCAGCGGTAGCCGCTTTGAGATTATAAAGTGACTCTGGTTCTTCCAGGTTTGAGCGAGCCTTGCGAAGTCCTGTGCTGGACTCCTTGAAGGGTCCGGTGAGCTTGTGCGTCACCGTTGCTCCTGTCTCAAACGAGGTGACTGAATACTCCAGATAGTGAGGATCGCTGCCGTTGAAGAGAATGGGGATTTCTGGCAGATCAATGGCGGGCACGTTCGCGTTGGGGACGCAAAAGCACTGGTTTTCGGGGTTCAAGATAGCGGAGCTAGAGAGGCAGAAATCACTCGTGGTTAGATGATTGAATGCAAGGCTGCACAAAGCTGTCATTTCCACGGAGTTTATTCACTTGCCTGTATGGCTTGATAAGAACCGTATGTTTGCCGAGCAAGTGGTCGTCGTGGTCTATGCGTAAAATGAAGCGTATAACTGAGTGAAGCATCCTTTCTCCACATACTACTTTTCAAGAATATTGAAACGTGACAACGCCATACCTCGATAAGCATGATCATGGCCGATGGAACGGGGTGAGCCAACGTATCCCCACACTAATGAAGAGACAAAACGCATTATATATAGTATTGTGAATAAAGGTGATCGTGAGCAAAGAGCACACCAGATGCTCACAGTTCTCCTGAACGTTGGCGTGGGTCATTACGTTTTGAGAATATGGACAGTGCGATGGCAGTAGGTGATATCTATGAGAGGCAAAAAGAATGTGAGCATCTTTGTCCAGGATCCCACACTTCCGACATGGTCAAATCAAGATGCGTACCTCGCGAGCGGTGAACAGGACATAGTTGACGACGGTTAGCAAAAAGAGCGCGATGATAAGTCTCGCGACAGGAAGCTCCAGCCAAGGGATTCGAAGATAGTTCAGTGCCATTAGGAAGGCAACGTCAAGCGAGAGCCAGAGGAGGAAGCCAAAGAACTCTGCCGCGTAATCCGATCGAGCGATCCCGAGCCAATAGTAGAACTTCAGTGCTTGCAAAGACACGAAGGCCGAGACGGCGTACATGCGTTGCGTGGGTCCATCGCAGTACTCGAGGGGGATGCGTGAGTTGGTAGGGAATGCATTCTGCGGGCGTGCCACTGATGACTTGAGTGGTACTGGAGCCGACATGTTCTCAAGGTCGGTTCTTCAAGGGCTGAATCCACGCGAGTGCCTCCTCGCTTCTTGTTCTGGCGATAGTACGTGTGGTTCCTGGCTGCGAGTGAGGGTGTGGTGGATGGTGTGAGGTGATGGCAACGAGCACGCCAGTGCCAAGTGGTTTTGCGAGTGGTTTTCGCGAGTCTGTCCTGTCCCGAGGGGTGTCCTGTCCTTGTCCTGAGCAGGGTCTCGATCAATGAACAACAGTCGAAGTCAACGGCAGTGAATTGGTGTTGCGTGTGTCTCGGTCAAGAAGCACAGAGAAAGAGCGCGTCAGAAGCAGTCTTGCTGTGTTTTCATTTACACGCTGGCCCCTTAACTGACTATCCAAGGCGTCTTTTTTCGGCTGTGCGATGGGAGGTGCCCCCCGTACCCCTGCCCGACATCTCTCACGCTTTCCGGGTTGCATCAGACTGGCCCTGCTCCAAGCATAGAGTTGCAAGAGCATACCGAATGGCGAAAAGGGATGGGATGGGGCTGGTGCATACACATACGCATATTCATTGTGTTGGATGAGTGTGGATATTTTTTACAAATATTAAAGGTGTTGGCGTTTGAGGGAATATTTTTTTTTTACCTCTTACCTCAAGTATTCTACTTCATCCCACATCCCTCCGTCTCGTCCTCACCTTTCCCTTCCTTCCCTCTCTCTCCCTCTCTCCACTCTCCTTCCACCTTCCCCACTCCCCCGTCGTCTGCGTAATACCCTGCAACTGCTCCGTCGGTGGGTGGCGTCGATTGCGCAACTTAGCCAGACTTGCAAATGGAGTCGAGGCACCAGCCTCACCCGCAGCATCTCTTCCAGATGCACCAACCTTTCCACCCCAACCAGCTGCCTCTTGCTCGTCGCCTGTCGCCGCAGCAACAGCAACAGCAACAGCAGCATTCAGCGTCCATAGCCGCACTTGCCTCTGCTCATATTGCCAGCCACGCTATGCACGATGGCCCCGCCCACCTGGAGAGCCTCAGCAGAAGCAGCAGCAGCAGTAACCAGTGGTCGTTCCAGAACACCTTTTCCCCGCAGCCCGACCAGACCCCGCTGAGTATACCCCATAATCACTTCTTCGGGCAGCCAGACCCGGCGATGTCGCCCTTCGGGCTCGGGCCGCAGCAGGACTCGACCTTTGGCTCGTACATGCCCTCGCCTTTGCCGTATGGCCAAGGCCCTCAGCAGCAGCAGCAGCGTATCGGACGCCCTCTCTCATCACACATGAGCTTTGCAGGAACACCCGTCGTCGCCCCTCAGCCGACCAGGCAGCGCGTTCCTCAGCACAGCGTGCCTCACACGCCTATATTTCCATACAAACAGCAGCCGATGAACCAGCAGCACCAGCAGCACCAGCACCAGCTTCAACACCAGCTTCAACACCAGCACCAGCACCAGCACCAGCACCAGCACCAGCACCAGTCTCAGCAGCAGCCGTACCCGCAGCAACAGCCGCCGGTGCCGCCGCCCATGACCCCGGTGGATGGAGACCATTATAACTATGTGCCCATGGGTCGATCCGACTCTGAGGGAGGTCAGGCCAGTGTCCTCAAGATGCCGCCTGGATACTTTCCCATTTACAATGGGAGCGAGTGGATTATGATCTCACAGGCTGCTGCCGCCATGGCTGGCATTCCCGTGCCCAATCCTCAAAGCAGCCCTTCCTATGGACTAAACGGCACGTTGAACGCCAATCATCGATCGGCCTCGGCGCCCCAGCATCGATTGGACGACGGGGCGTCTTCCCAGACTGCGTCGCCGCCTGCAAACATTCCTTTGAGTCGTCAAGGGAGCGAACCTGGTCGTATGGCCTCGGGCACTGACCTGTCGCGAACAGAGTCTGGCTCGCGACGCGGTTCTGTGCCACCTCCGGCCCTCTCAAGTCGCGCCTCCAGTCCTGCAGACTACAAGGCGACATCTAAGAGCCCTTCGTACGGCTCGCCTAGATACCGCGGAGGTCAGCATGAGTCGTCTAACACCGTTCAGGACAATCTCGACTTTCTGGAGCTGTTACAAAAGTATGATTATCTGAATGCTTGGTCTCGTCATGGGAAATCAATGACATCAAGCGAAGCTGGAAGCCCTGTTGACGGCTCCAGCACCCCAAGGAAGCAGGAGCCGTTTGAAAAGTCGCTGGCACTCAAGGACATCACAGAGTGGATTGAAGAACATCGGGACTACTTGCTGCGGGAGCAGCCAGACTTGCTCGTTCCTGGACAAATCGACTTTGGCAACGTCAACCCCAAAACGGAGCCGATTAACAAGACGATCAGGATCGAGAACCATGGAACAAAGATTGTGCAGCTCCAGGCGCTCAGGATCATCCCTAATGCCTATGAGCAGCTGATTTGTCTCTCTCAGGATGTCCTCTATGCGCACCCTGCCAACGGGACGGAGCCGATGTTTGGCAACATTGAGATCTCCCTTGCAACAGGAGGTAATTCAAAAAATGAACACTTGACTGACCTTGATGTTAGTGCTGTATACGAGGCATAAGAAGCTCGTTTTACTGACCAGGAAAACTTTGCCCTCTATCCTTGCAGCCAATCTTGGCTTTTTTTCCAGCTGGTTACTGGTCCTTGTGAACGAATCCTCGCTCATAGGACGAAAAATCACATGGAATGTTACCAACAACACACAGCTTGATCGAGAGATGGACCCCTATGCCAAGGCGTACGTCCCCCCGTTCCTGCGCAATCTCAATTTGGTTAAGCCTCGGATGGTGATTACAGGAGAGCAGGTCGACACGATTGATTTTCAGGGGTATTTAAAATCGGTCGACCACCCTTGCTACAAGAAGCACAATGGAAAGTTCTCGCTCGAGCCGCCTGTCGTGGAGCCCCTGGAAATTATTTTGCCAGGACAGATCAGCATCGACCTCTCGGCAGACAGCTATGCCTCACGCCTACAGCCGTTGCTTCAGGTAGAGCAACATCTCTCGGAGGAAGATGTATCCTCGTACAATCTTTTTATGGTCGAGATCAAACTCTATGATGCATCTGCCAATATTTTCCAGATCCAAGTTGGAGGGCTATCCGAAAAATGTCCACTGCTTGTCCGCGGCGACTCCATAATTATCAGGCAGGTCACCAACGAGACGTTTGCTGGCATTGAGTACAGGACATTTGTGCATGGAACCAATATGAGGAGCAACAGTGTGTATGTCCATCTTCCAATCGGAGCCCTGCCATCTCTTGTCCATGAGCGATGGAATGTCCAGTTCAAAGCCAACAATAACCAGATCAGGGAGATGTACCGCGCTGTTGGTGGCGTCCAGGAGTTCATCGGATACCACCCTCGAGACCCAGCACAGGATCAAAGTGGAGACCAGATATATTCTGCCCGCTCCTTCCTTTTCCCAACTATCCACGACGCCAGGCCTAAGACAAAGCTGCCCAACCTCACATTAGAGTTTGTTGATCCGTCTTTGAACTGGGAACAAAAGGCCACTGTCCAGAGCATCGTGAGAAACGACTACGGACTTGTGCCCTTTATCATCTCGGGACCGCCAGGTAGGGCCGCCAAGACGAGATCTCCCCAATGGGCACATGCTTCCAGGCTTTTGGTTATTTGGAAATTTACTTACGAAGGTGCAACTCTTTCTCTTAGGTACTGGGAAAACCAAAACGTTGGCAGAAACGGCTCTTCAGATCCTCATGAACGATACGCAGTCGCATATATTGATCACGGCGCCATCGCACTCTGCATGTGACACCATCATGAATCGACTTATACCCTTCTTGAAACCCCAATACATCTTTCGACTCAATGGCCCCACACGGACGTTTGCGGAAGTCCCCACCGCGATCATGCCTTACTGCTTTGGATCTGTGTACTTCAACATGCCGCCGCTGGACGACCTCTTGCGATTCCGCATTGTGGTTTGCACATGTGCCGACGCTGGCTTACTGATATCGGCAGGCGCGAGCAACCAGAGCCTGCGCGAGTATCTGACCCACAAGGAACTCACAAATGATAGCGATCTCACGCGATCTCACTGGACCCACCTTCTAATCGACGAGGCAGCGCAGGCTATCGAGCCCGAGACGGATATCCCGCTGCTCTGCATATTGGAAGAGACCGAGACCGCGCCCCAGATCGTACTCTGTGGTGACCACCAGCAACTTGGACCCAAAACATTTTTGCCAGAGCTGCAGCTCTCGTTTCTTGAGCGACTCATCACACAGGAGCCGCTCTACCGCGATCATCCTCAAAGCAGACAATTCTCACGTCCCAAGACCGGAGTGGCGTCTTTGGCCAAGAAATCAAAGGATACTGAGTATTTGGACAAGACTATCCCATGTTTTGCAAATTTGGTGCAGAACTATCGTTGCCACCCCAAGATGCTGATGATGCCGTCGGTCATGTTTTATAACGACACCCTTGTCGCGTCCGCGGAAGACAGCAAGATCATGTCGATGCTTGGATGCCCGGCGTTGCCAAATCCTGAATGTCCCATTGCGTTTGTAGGGGTGCATGGTCTGGATGCATCCCAGATTGATGAGGCCGTCTCTTGGTACAACGAGGCTGAGGCTGAAAAGGTCGTGTCGATCATTGAAGCGCTCTGTGGCATGTCCAAGAATGAAGGCGATGTGTTTGGCGTCAAGATTTCGGATATTGGAGTGATTGCGCCATTCCGAGAGCAGGTCAAACTGCTGCGTCAGCTGCTCCGATCCAAGGGATTCGCGGGCGTGAATGTTGGAACGGTTGAGGTAGGATCCTTTCCAGTCATTTTGGTACTGTCCTTTGCTCTGCTCTATATGGCATGTCTGACAATATCTTGAAAAAAAATCTTTCGGACAATATTAGGATTACCAAGGACAAGAATATAGGATTATGCTCATTTCCACGACCAGGAGTCGCCAAAAGTATCTGGATCAAGATGTCCGCCAAGGTCTTGGACTGGTGCATTTCAGAAAGAGATTTAACGTGGCACTGACGCGAGCGATGGCCATGATGGTCATCGTGGGTAACCCAGAGCTTTTGGTGCTGGACGAGCATTGGGCCAACTACTTGCATTTCTGCCTTCGGAATGGAGCGTACACTGGATGCGCCTTACCCGACTCGATCCTAAACACGCATACAACGGGACAGAATGATATGGCATTGATCGGACGTTTGGAAATGAATTCGTTCGTGTCACAGTTTGTCGAGAATTTGGATCGACGACGTTGGCTAGGAGGCAACACCGAAGAGGAGCAGGAAGGATTTATTGTCGTTCCCACTGGATCCGAATCCGGCGACGACGAGGACGAGGATCTTGAGGAGGAGGAGGACGAGGACGAGGAGGATGAGGAGGTACCAGAAGCGGAGGAAGAAATCGTGTATGAGCAGAGTAAGGAGTACGATGAGAGTCTGGAAGGGCTGAGCCATGCGCTGAGTCATCAACTGGACTTGGATGCTGAGCTTGGTCAGAATGGCACTCAGAGACAGGCGGAGAAGGATTTGACGCGGGGGCAACAGCGTAGCCTCGAGAACAGCGACAGAGGCGACGACGAGGACGAAGAGACACGGGTGGCCAAAGAACGGCTTGCTATCGGATCACTGAACATGGACGATGACACTCCAGAGATGAGACCCATGACGATGAATTATATCAACCGTAACAACGGAGGGAGGGTGGGAGGTCTCCAAAATGAGTTTGGATCGTTTGGTCATCAGCACTCGCTGTCGAGCGCCAGCAGCAGCCAAGGGGCAAGTACTGCCTCTAGCTCGGTTTTTAGAAACCAGCGTCAAGCAGAGTACACTCCCCAGCACCAGCACCAGCAGCAGCAAGGCCAGAGTCTCCAGCACCATGGGACACCACTCTCGGCCGTCTCCTGGCCTTCGAATGATCACGAGTTCAAACGCATGTCGAGCTCAAAGCTTGTTCTAGAGCGGTCGTTCGACCCATCGGAGCAGGACATTTTTGACGACTACTAAGTACAGTAGTGGTATGATACCTTTTTTTTTTTTTTTTTTTTTTTTTTGTGTGCGTGCATTGTTGGCACGACGTTCAAGTTGACAGGCAGCTTGCACTTCATCTTCATATATGCGTCCTTTTTTTTGTTACTTTCTCACTCATGACGGCGCTTTTTTTTTTCTTTTTTTTTTTTTTTTTTGCGCCATCAAACACCTTCCATCGCTCTTTTGGTCATAAAGTTGCTGCTGCTATGATAGCACTCATTTCCTTCCTTTGCACGTCTCTCAACCCAAGAAACCAGCTCTGTAGCCTGCTCACCGATAGACGCGGCAAGGACGTGTCGATCCACGGCGCAGCCGATAAACACCCCTTAAATGCATTCACTATGCATTTCATCACAACACTTTTTTTTCGCTGTTTGACTTGATTGCTTCACCCTCTCACGCCCAACCTTTCAGCCATGGCCACCGATGCAGCAACCATGAGTGAAGATGTCGTCGGCATCCAGACGTTTGTCGATCCCTCCATTCCCGGTTTCTCGGCCATTATCAAACAGCGGTAAGAGAGACTCTGCTCATGCGCTTGTTTTGCAGTTTGCATCCCGACGATTTTGGCTCTGGGATATTGCTCGGGTTATGCAGACAGAGCGTGGTATTGAACGCGCGCTCCAAGATCTGAAGTCGCTAGTTACTATTACTGAACAACTTGTACATATCTTGGTTACTTTGGTCGATTGCTTCTTGATAGATACTCTGACTTTATCGTGAACGAGGTCGATGAGAGCAACGAGACGGTGCGTCTGACATCCTTTGATCTGCCCGTTCCAGATCCTGAAGGGCAACGACTGAGAGAGGAGCGCATGCAGGCTGAGGAGGACGCCGAACAGGCTAACAGAGACATGGGCGACGAAGCGAAACTGAAGGAGCTTTCTGAGGTTCTGAATGATGATGCCGAGACTATTGCGCAGGTTAAGAAGATGCTGGACAGCTACGGAAACGACGTGGAGTTTGTTAATCTCAAGGTATGCTATGTTCCCTCTTCCATGACGATCATGTTCTTTTGTTTGTGTGTGTGTGTGTGTGTTGAAGTGAGGGCAATGTGCTCTATATTGACTTTTGTTGAATTCACTCTCACAGCCTGAGGACGACAAGGCCAAGCGCACCAAAATCCATCAGGTTGTCAAGGAGCGATTCAGTGGCAGGATGATCTCTGAGACTGTAGATGGTGTCATGCGACTCCGCATGCACAAGAAGAAGGACAATTATGGTAGGAATTCTCTAGCGAGGTGGAAAGGCTGACACTCTCTCTGGCATCTCCGATCAAGCATATCCTAAATACTTCTCTCACTATTCAATCGCTATTAGATCGGAGGGGTAAAACTAAGCACGACATTTGGAAGGACATGGGAGGCGAGTTTTGTCGCTTCTGTCTCTTCAAGGAAAACCGTGAGACCATGGAGGCCATCAACCATCTGACAGCCACGCTTCGGTAAATATCAGGCGTTTTAACGCATGCTGCGGTCTAAATGTATGGCGAAAGGCCCAATGTTGTCGGATAACCGTCTTGGAAGGATACTGCAGAACGATTGCTGACACTCTCTATTCTTCCTTCCCTTCATCACATCGACACATGTCTATGGATGCAGTGTTCCTGGTAAAGTGTTTTCGTTTGCAGGAACCAAGGATAGACGAGGTGTAACCTGCCAGTGGGTCACAGCTCACAAGGTTAAGGCGGAACGTTTGCTCGGCCTCAACAAAAGCCTGCGTAATATGCGTCTCGGCAACTTCAGCTACGTGACTCGAGGACTCAAACTGGGCGACTTGAACGGCAACAGATTCATGATCACCCTTCGCAATGTCCTTGTGGAGTCGGAGGAGATTTTGAACCTCTCCATGGTTTCACTTCGTGACAAGGGCTTTATCAACTATTTTGGAATGCAGCGGTTTGGTACAGGATCTGTGGGCACTCATGAGGTCGGTGGTGCAATTCTGCGCAGCGAATGGAGCGCGGCTGTGGATTTGATTTTGAAGCCTCGCCTCGGTGAGGGCCCTGATCTGGAGCGCGCAAGAAAGCATTGGGCTGAGAACAAAGATGTCAAGACGGCGCTCACACTGTTCCCTAAGCGTTGGGTAGCGGAATATCAGATTCTGTATTCATTCCAGAAGGCTGGTCATCAACGCAGCCCCTTTGAGGCTCTCAACAACGTCCCCAGGAACTTGAGATTGATGTATGTGCACGCCTACCAGTCCTTCATCTGGAACCACATGGTCACGGAGCGTATTCGCATGTACGGTTCTGAAAAGCCTGTTGTGGGTGACCTGGTCGCCTTGGACAAGGCTGAGCTGGAGATCTCGGATGAGGCTGCAGATGAGGATACAAAGGGATCGGGGGCAGCTTCTTTGCGTAGCGATTTTGTGCGCGCCAAGGTGTTGACGGCAGAGGATGTGGACCAGTACACGATCTACGATGTCATCCTGCCCTTGCCTGGATTCGATGTCATCTACCCGACGCATGAGATTGGAGCAAAATACAAGGAACTGATGGCCAAGGATGGCTTGAACCCGGACGATATGCGTCGTGGAAACAAGGACTACTCGCTCTCTGGATCGTACCGCACCATCCTCAGCAGGCCCGAAAATGTAGAGTGGGAGATTGTGAGATATGACGAGACCAACATCCCCTTGACGCTGACGGATTTCGAGCGAATGGAGGGCAAGGCCAAGGCGGAGCAGGTGAAGGAAGGCAAGTACCTGGCGCTGATCCTGAATCTGACGCTCAAGTCCAGCCAGTATGCAACGATGGCGATCCGTGAGGTTTGCAAGCAGGATACGTCGGCGGGATTCCAGAGCTCGCTCAACCCCGTGGAAGATGCGTCGGCAGCAGCGACGCCGACCACAGACGCGTCGACGCCCTCGGAGGCAGCAGAGCCCCCGAAGCGAAGCATTGAAGCAGTGGAGGGTGCTGAGGATGCTCCTGCAGCCAAGTCTCCCAAGACGGAGTGACGGGATATAGTATAAGGTGTCACGGGCCACCCAACGCAAAGAAAATTGTGCCCGTGCTGAACCGGGCCAATCGATCGATTCCTGTCATACATTAAAAAAACATATAACGACACCCTTCGTTTCTTTTCTTCTTGCGCACACCCGACACCCATCACTCCCCTACTGCCGTCTCTGAACTCGTTTGCTCTCCACCTCACCTCTCGCTTTCACTCTCTCTTTCTCTCGTCTGTTGGTCCTTTGTTCCCGTCGCGCACGCTGCTACTGCTGTTGCATCATTCATACACTCACGACCTCTGCCACTGCCGCTGCAACGCACTGCTCCCCGTCCTCTCCTCAGTCCCATCCTTCCTTGCAGCAGCCTGTCCACGAGTGGGACCCAGCGCTGAATGGCTTCCCTCACCCCTCCCCCACCTGCATCCTTCCCGCTCGCGCAGCAGGCCATCAAGCCGCACCAGAACCAGCCGCAGCAGTCGGCAGGGGAGCAGCAGCTGCCTCAGCAACACCCAACCTACCTGTCCTCCGCCATGCTGTTCCTCGACATCACCACACTCCAGGGTCTCCTTCTATACACACTCTACTTCCTCCACAGGCTGCGCTTCTTTCGCTGGAGGGATGCTCGCGCCATCTCCCAGATCCTGATCGGCACGCATCGCAAGCTCGAGCTCGACACTAAAGACTCTACAACTTCGAGCTCAATCCACACGACCTCCTCGCCTGAGGCCGAGACACTGTCGCAAGAGGAAGGGTGTTGCTCCACTGTGTGCCCATCTTCCAGAACCGTACCTTCGTCCATATGCTCGAGTCCCTCCATCAACGAACGGTTACCTCCAGAAATTCTCACGCTCGTCTTTGATCAAGTCGCACGCACAAGGACCGTATTGAAATGTATGCTTGTGTGTCGTGAATGGTATCAACTGTTGGGCCCTCGAATATGGAAGTCACCCCGGGTGCTATGGTCTCGGCACTGGTCAAGGTTCTTTCCGCATTCAGACATGGTGACGACAAGATTGTCGCTGAGTGATGATGATGACCATGAGGACACAAGAGTCACGCCACAAGGACTACTCGCCCCATCACTGCAGGAACAACTGTATCGACGGAGAGAATATAGCAGCCCTGCTGAAGCACTGGCTTCGGGACAACTGCATGATCTAGATCGGCAGGAGATAGAGCGATGGCTAGAGTGGAGGAAGCGGGAGCGGATACGACGCCTTCGAGAGCTCAAGCGACGCAGGCAACAGCTGGCGGGCCGATCACGAGGGAAAGGGCGAAGAGCTGTACACAGCAAGAGCCATGGAGATGAGGAGGATACCGAGGATGGAGACTGGGACAGTTTTGATGAAAACGACGCCTCGGATGGATCTTGGGACAGTGAGAGTGAAGCCGAATACGACACAGAGGATGATGACACAGCGCTCATGAAGGTGATCTCGGGGATCGACTATCTGCGGACTCTACTGCATCCCGAGCATGGCAACGGATCCAGTCCAACGGCCATCCAGCTCTCTCAACAACCCGCGGGGCGGTCTACGAAACCATTACACCTATTCTCCACTGTGCTAGAGCGTGCTCGACAACAACAAGCTCTGAAGGAGCGTCGGTGTAGGCTGGCTAGAATACAAAAGTCTGATGGCCTCCCTGCATCGCTACCACTAAGCACTTGTGGACAGTGGATCCAAGTCATTAATCTACAGCAGGAGACGCCCTTTCCTCAACCAACCAGTCCGCAGTCGTTCATGCACCATCCACCCATGACATCGCGCGCACGGCAACAACGCTCACATACACATCACCTGCAACAGCCGCCTCTCGACCCAGTAGCAACACCTCCTGGTTTCCTCGCTTCCTTTTTCGCTGCCCCCCATGCGCGGAATCGAGGCGATCCACTCTCGACTTCGGTGGACTCGAGCTCGGAACCAGCAAGACTTCGATCCCGACGCGATGACATTTCGGACCAATCACTGCAAACCATCTTGGACACTTGCCCGGGACTGTGTCGACTAACGCTGTCCGAGTGCCATGGAATCACGGACATAGGGATGCGCATGATTTATGACTCGACTTGCGTTGCCCAGGGGACACTTGTCTCACTCCATATGGCAGGCTGCCACCAAATCACCGATCAGGGGCTCATCCACCTCATCGGTATCCGCAATATCAACAGCATCAGTCTCAAGAAGGACCACCACCTTCCCTACACGGGCGACGACAGTCCTCGTCAGCCTCGATTCGAATCTCTGGATCTTGCAGGCTGCTATGGTGTGACCGATAGAGGACTGATACCAGTTCTCGAGCAGTGCGGTGCGAAACTGACACAACTGAGGGTGTCGGATTGTGAAGGTGTGACGCAAAAATCCGTTGTGGCCTTGGCTCAGCATTGTCCTGCTATTCAGTGGCTGGACGTGGCACGATCGGGTACGTTGACGACAGAGTGTCTTCTTATGCTGGCTGAGAGGTGCTTGGATCTGGAATGGCTTAACTTGGCGCGGACCCATGCTAGTGATCTCGACACAGCAGAAGCAGCAGAAGCAGCAGGAGCATCAGAAGCAGCAGAAGTAGCAGGAGCAGCAGAAGCAACAGCAGCAAAAGCGGCCGATGCTCAAGGTTTGGAGGATCAGGATCTAACTTACGGCCTCGAGAGCGACAATAATGGCAACGATGGGGGAGGAGAGGCAGGAAAGGACAATATCTCTGACTACGCCATATCTGTCCTTTGCGAGCTTTGTCCCAAGCTACAGCTCCTGGACCTTTCGTATATTCCGACGGTCACGAATGCGGCGATTGAGGCACTGTCCGAGTCGGCTCAGTCGCTAGTGTGCCTCACCATCATTGGCTGTCCTGGCATTACCAGCCAGTCGCTGGTGCATCTTGCAAAGCTTCGGCGATCGAGTGGGAAGTTGGGCTGTATCACGATGGGCGACGCCCTCGGTATCTCGGAGCGGGATATTGAAGAGATCATGCAGGGGACGTTGAGTGGTTGGCAAAAGAGTTTGGTGGATGAGACCAATCTGGGAGAGATACTTGGGCGAAGCTGGGATGAATGAAGATCTCTCCCCCCTCCTTTTTTGAGTTCTGTGGACGCGTAAACCATCGCCCTTCACACACACACACACATTTCTCATTAAACGACTTCAAAATGACAACATCTGCTTGTTCATGCTGGCGCTTGTTTTTTATATCGTGTTTGGAGTGAGGAGGGTGCGTGCTTGCGGATAGTGATGATGAAGATGATGACGATGATGATGATGATGGTGGTGGTGGTGGTGGTGATGGTGGAAATGGGATGCTACAAAAAACACGCGCTATCGAGAGATGCACAAAAAGGATCCCCCTCCCTTCAAATCTATCGCCGACGTAACAACCTTGACGCCTGACATCCGACAATGCCCAAGACGGCTACGACCGAGAGGAAGGTCAGTCCCATGGTCAAGACCGCTCTCCTTGTGGACGTGATCTTGGCATACTTGCGCTGCCGCTTGGCATGCTCCCGTCCCTCTGTCCGTGTCATCTCATTGTCATGATAGCCGTGTGAGCTGTCGTCGTCTGTGCTGTCTCCTGAATGAGCCTGTGGTTTCGATCTTGATAGTGCGCTCTTCTAGTAGATTTGGAGTAAAAAAAAAATGGGAAAAGGACAAAACCCCACACCAAGACGACCAACATCCAAGTGCAAATGCAGTAGAATTTGCAAAGCGTATGAAGGATGTGTGTCAATAAAATGTAAGAAAAAAAAAGTTGGTCAAAACCTTTAGCAAAATATAACAACGAAAATGCGTTCAAAGGTGCCCCATCAGTCACTTCTCGTCCTGCACCTCATTTTTCTTCTGGCGTTTTCATGTTCCCCGCACGCACAAATCTGACAGCCACGCTCAAAACCATTTTCAAGCCCTAATGTTCAATCAAAAGGTATCGGACGGACACATGTCCGTTGTGGTTTCCCCTTCTCAGGCTCGTAAATCAGAAACGGAAAAGTCAGGCTCGTAAAGTAGAAACGGAAAAGAGCAAAAAACAATGGAGAAAGAAAAGATTGGTCCCGGGGTGAAGACACGAGAAAAGTAGGAGCCAAGGAGTCGAGAAGGAACCCCCCCCCCATAGAGGTAAAAGGAGAGAATGCATATCCACGGTGATATATTATAATTTCGGGGCGCCATCGCCTGTCCTTTTGGGTGCCGGATTGGGCAATGGTACCTTAACCTGAGCTGGAGCGTTCGCGACGACCTCCGCGAACCGCAGGACACGGGACGAGACTAGATTGGAAAATTTAAGCAAGAGTAAAAACCATTTAGCACTGTGTCCTGCCGATAAAGAATGCAGAGGGAAAGAAGCAGAGTCAAGGAATCTCCTTACCTGTGGCGTTATCACGGCGGTTCTTGCCTTCACGCCTAAACGTGCCAATATGTTCGACCATATCCCAAAGTTCGCCGCTGGCAATGACATGACCGTCAGCACCTCGGCTTGGCATAAAGTCTGGGTGAAGAGCAACTTTGGTCTTCTCCTTGGCATTAGTGGGTCGCTTCATCATGAGGATGCCATAGTCGCACAGACGATTGAAGCCGTTCTTGAGCGTTTCCATGTTGACAGACTCAAAGTATGAGAGGTCTCCTTGGTAGTAAAGCGTCTTTCCAAACATCTGCGTCTTCTCCATGAACACGCGCTCCTCGACCCAATGCACCTGAGGCTCGCCATTGCTGTCCAACTGCTGAGTCAACTCTTTGGCGGTGGGAATCAGGGTATACAGGGAAACGGCTGCGAGCCAGTATGTCTCCACGAAGGGCCAGAGGAGGAAACAGTAAAAGTCTGGAGAATAAGGGGACAGACAAACAGTCAGATATGGGTTTTCTCAGCCGATATCATATGCACACATGCCTGCCGGATATGCAAATAGAACAAGCAATTACCATAGTTCTCTCGACCCCTGTCACGCTCAGCGTCAGATAGCCCGACATATCCCTCACTGTCAACCTCGATCACATTGGATTTCTAGAATAGGACAAAACTGTTAGAATTTTGTGCTCAGGCCTAACTCCTGCAAACAACAACTCTCCGTCAACCTTATACCAAACAACTCACCTTGAGGTACTCCAATGTATGCTCCAGGTTGCTCTCGATATCTCCGGGGTTGTAGATAAAGTCAGTCTTGAGCAGGCGGCTCAGGAAAGTGACCTCATTCAGCAGCTCGGTTTGACTGATGTGCTGCGTTGACTTGGTGCCACCAATCTTGATACGGGTGTACATTGTCACGGCAATGATCGCCTCATGCACAAAGAGGTGGATAAGCTGATTCCTGTAAAACGAAAGCTCGAAGCGCTTGACTGCATAGAAGACGGGTTCGAGCAAATTCTTCTGCAGCGCCACAAGGTCCTTGAGGACGCCCAATGCTCGATCTACGACCTCGCCAGTTTCCATCCCGCTAAAGTTAGCAACGCGACCGCCCTTGGATAGGATCTCGCGCTTCAACCATTCCACACGACGGATCAGCTCATTGCGGCCGACGCCTCGTCCTCGGAGCGTCAGGATAACAGTACCCACAAGGGCTGTGGGCATCACAACAGAGACCGAGTTGATATCAGCCAAGACCTTGTAGCCCAATGCCTTCAGCAGTTGAGATTTTGCTACGCTGTCGGTGTCTTCCCGCTTATTGATAATTCTACATAGAGAATAACTCTTGGTCAACGCTATTCCTTTTCCTTTTTGACACCGCTTGGCACAACAGAACATAGGTGCTACTTACTCTCTGCGCTCGATCTCGTGGTTCATAAAGTTCCGCAAACTGTATGGCTTTGCAAATCGGACATCGATGCGGCCCATCTTGAGCTGGAGCAACCTCGAGTTTGTAATAACACCCCACAAACTCTCCTTTTCCTTGGGGATTCCCAAGAGCTCATTGATATAAGTCTCGGTTTCGATGACCTTGTCATAACCGATCGAGATGGGCACAATGTAGCAGTCCTGGATGCGGTTCGAAAGCATAGCGTCCATGATGATCTTTAGGACTAGAGAGTGTGGATTTGTTTGAGGGTTAGCATCTATGCACCGTGCACCGATCACAAAAGACAAAATACCAAGTCGGATCTGTCAACGAACCTCCTAGCTTTGGAGGCAAAAGTTTTCCTGTTCTGCTTCGGGTGCCTTCGATAAAGCACTCGATGTTGTATCCTCCCTCCAAAAGCTCTTGGACATACTCCTGTACGATGCTGGTGTAAAGGTGGTCGTCTGCCCAAGACCGGCGAATAAAGAACGCGCCTGCTCCTTTGAGCGCCTTTCCGACGATGGGCATGTCCAGGTTATCGCCGGCGGCAATGTGAGGCAGAGCTAATCCCATGCGGAAGAAGATGTACGACACGACGAGGTAGTCGATGTGCGACTTGTGGCAGGGCAACACCACCATCGAGTACTTTTTCTCTGCGCAGTACTCGGCCACCCTCCGCAGCTCCAAGAACTCGGATTCTTTGATGTGGATTCCTTGGTGATACATCCTCACAAGGATGTTGTTGATGAGGAACGCGAAGAACCTAGTGTATCGCAGGGAGGAAAGGTGTCAATATTGGTATTCCAGCAACAATAATATCAACAACAACATCACCTCACCGACTCTCCTATATCTCATTGTGCTGTTCCATGATATTTATCCATACCTGATAAACTTCATACTGTTCATATCACAAACAAGTTTGTCGATATTTGACTTTGCCACTGCAGCGAGCTCAGCTTCCAATGTTTTGCGACGAGCCTCGATATCTTCTGGGCGCAATAGCCGGACTTTGGGCTTGAAGTTCTTCTTTCCTGCATTCGCAGCCTTCTCTGCGTCATAAGCATCTTGTCTTTGCTTGATCAGCACATCCAGCTGCTTGTTGGCCATTTCTTTGATGAGAACATTCACTAGAGGATAGAGAAATATGGGTAAAGGGCAAAGTTTGATTAGATCATGTCCTATTGACGATTCACGTTGACGTGCAGACAGCGCATCATCCTGCGTTACCTTTAGAACTGGCGAGGATTCGTTCCTTGAACGTTGCAGAGAAGCCTTCGTACAGAATGCGCGTTCCAACATAGTTGCTGTAACTTCTCCAGCCCTATAAAGCAAAAGACAAGTGGTGGATTAGAGTTTTGCATTATTCAGCTCAAGCATGACGAGAGACAGGGGATGGAAAAGGAAAGAAAAAAAAGGGACGTGGGAGAGTTGACAACTGCAGAAGGAGGAGCAGTCAAGAGGACCGAGCGTTGTCGCGACTCTGAGCGATGTCGATGTGGACACGATTCCGTATTTCTTTTGCTGCTCCCGGTATGTGACAAAACACCCCTACAGTAGCATAGTGCCGGTGGAAAAGGGTTGCTAGCTCGTCGAACAGGAGGCCCCGATCGATCCAACTGCAGTTGTCGTAGGGTAGTGTCTTCCTCTGTGGTGACTCTCAAGCAGATGTCAGCGACTCAACATACCGTTCCCTGATAGAAGGCTGCCGTCTGCACTACGAAGCCGACTGGATCCTCTCTGATTCTTCCTGCGTGCTTTTTGCTGTATTCATAATACAAAAAAAGAGCGAGGGTTCATGTTAATATAAACCCCAATACGTGTCCACAACGTTGCATAGTCCCTTGAATATTCAATGTGAACTTGCGTAATGTTCTCCACGCCGGATTCGTCATTGTCAACAACGTGTCCATGAGTCGAGTGCGCTCCTTCGGCCAAACTGGGGATCAACGGGCTGGATTCACCAGAGGGGGGACACGAAGAAGAGTCGACTTGCTGAGCTGGAACGATGGGCATGACATTCTTGAGAGGCTTTAATTCCAAAACTGGAGCTACTGGAGCGGGTGCACCCCCATGCGGTTGGTCGGGGCCAACCTTGCCGTTACTGGTACCGGCAGCGTTGGTGCTGTTATTGTTGTTGATGTTGCTGCTACTACTGCTACTGCTACTGTCGGCAGCGCTGTCACCAGTCGTCATGTTGACAGGTTGAGGTGATGCAATCGATATCTGTGGGGTGAACGAGCTGATCAGAATGCGTGATCTGGTAAGTCGGAATGGAGAAGTGTTCCAGTGCTCCGCGCTGAACTATAGGAAAGCGCTGTACGGTTGCCCTTTGTGCAGCGGTAGTAGGCAGGCTCCTTGAGGGTGCTGAGTCGAAGCGGTTGGGCGATAGAGCTCGGGCAGGTGGTGGAGAGGGGAGGAGAGAGACAAAGAGAGGCAGAAGAGAAAATGCGGGAAAGGAAATAAAAATGTTTTCTGTGGGGAGGGCGACAGAGAGAGACGGGGGGGGGGGGATAGAGTCTTGATGGGATCCACCTGTTGCTGCCTCGGCGGTCTTGCTGCTGCTGTCCGTTGAGTGAAAGAAAACTACAACAATGCTACAAAGCTGCCACTACTGCTACCTGAAAAAAAATGGTCTATGCTAACAGCTATCCTTCTACACGAACAGGCTACGGGCACGCACTATCTATCAAACACGGCTCAACTGGACAGCACGCAGGGACTGCAAGGGAGGATGACCTTCGGGTAAGGCAGATATCGTCGCTGGTGAGGCAGTCGTGTTAGCGCAATCGGGTGGATGAGGGAATTGTGGTGGAGGATGAGGAAGGAAAGAGGAAAAGGAAGACGAGGCGGCCTAAAAAAAAGAGAAAAGAAAGGCAAGCCCTCTACTTTAAACAGACACCTTCCACCGATCCTCCGTCCACTCACACCGCCCTGTTTCTGCTTCCGCAACGGCATCCGAGCGCACCCCACAAGCGCCTCTGCCGCTTCAGGATAGCGCGATCGTTCTCCACGTCCTCTGTCGCGGGACAGCGAACGATGATACGGAGAAGAGGACGAAGAGGATGAACCTTAATTGAATCTAAAAACTTGTTGGGGGACGCCAGGCGCACTGTCAAAGCACTTAGAACTTCATTGATCCGTCACCATGCGCTGTACACAGAATAGCATTGCAATGCACTGCTCGTCATTGGCGAAAACCACCATGACATGAACACGCTCATTTAATACCATTGTGACCTACTAGGCATCCCGGTCCAGCTCGGAACCGCAAGTTTGCTCAGCCGTTTCTTGGCAGCCACATGCCATTCTCATCGATGTTAGATAGCAGAAGCTTCGGCCTGCCTGTAACTTATACGAAACTCTGTTCGTGAACAAGTGCGTTGGCAGTACCTACTGCTCCTGTCTTGTGGAGTCAGACTTTACTTCAAGGGTTGATCAGGGTATTACCGGTACATAGCTCAAAGGAGGCTGTGAACGGACCATTCACAACATACCATCCGACCCGATAGCGAGGAGTGAGAGCAGGGTCTCTCAGGGACTACCGGTGGAAACATTAAGGGGGCAAGATCCAGCGCAGCCTATCCGCTTGAAGAGCGGTGCATAGAAACTCGTGAATTCAAAGGCTTGTGCCGGAAGCTCGTGTAAGGTGGTATGCTCTCAGGGATGGATCGAAAAGCTACAGAGAAGGCCGACATCAAAGCAGCAAACACATGGTCGTGCCAATTCTGCTGTATGCAAAATAATAATGTTGTTCATCGTGCATGCGCCTTCATTTGCCAATGTTTGCATGCTCAGGCCAGTTACTCGTCATTAAAGGACGCCCGCACAACGAGCAATGTCTCTATGATAATCCCACATGCAATCGCCGCACCATACACGACAAAAGAGCATCATGCAATGTATTGTCGGATTCGGCGGAAACCGCCATGTTGTTATCGTATCCCCTTGGACTTTTTTCTCGAGAGCTTTATCAGTAGGGGAAGTCCACCCTGGAACGATGAGTCTCCCGTCGCCCATTGGCGCTGCCCCATGCAGGGAGCTCACGCCAAGCTTTGAGTGGTGGCAATAGTGCAAGTGGATGAGTAGCTTTAGACTGTAGGAACTTGACTTTACAGTGCCAAGATGACTGGGCAATTCCATGATGTGTGAATGTTTGTGTGTGTGCATCAGTGTCGCACAACGCTATTTCACCGAGCGCTTTGATGCTGCCTTCGAGGGTTTGCGGACTCGCTGCGTAAACTATGCGGTGATCACTCTACCACGCATGGAGGTACATAGACTACAGGGCACTGCACTCTGCCACTTCGCACTCTGTCCACATGCAGTCATATATCCGAGGCGCCAAACAAGGTTGTCAGCAGCAGGCAGAGACACCACAGATATGGATTGCGCCTTGCTCGCTCCTATGCGCGATGTGAGACACAGGCGAGAGTGGCACCCAAAAATGGTCACGCCGAGGATTGTTTACAGTCCGGCGCGCCAGCCACAGGCGGACCCTCGATCGCGGATTCGCCTGCCAGTCGCCATTGACAAGGAGCACAGCAGCCAGGGCGTTGACCTTCTTACCTCACCCATCCACCGCACCGCCTGCTCGCCATCCCCGCCGGCGTCTGTGCCCAGCAAGCTGCCTCACATCCTTGCAACCCCTGCACCACTCCCACATCCATCGCGTATACTGTTCTCACCCCTCCCCTGCCTGCCAGCCGCATTGTCTCCTCACCACACAGCACCTCCAACCCCTGGCCAAGCACCGCGCGCAATCTAGAGACTGGAGTTTTCATCCTAGGCACCAGGTAAGCGAGGAATGGCCAGCATTGCCGGCCTTTGAAGCACGCCTTTGTTGACTTTATCCATCTCACGTTTTCACCCGTACTTACTCACTCTCTACCGGCCTCGTCTGTTCTCGTCGACTCTTTGGCAGGCTCATTGATACGACCACGACGCGAGCGATCCCATGTCCTGTTCCTCAAGCCGTGCAGCCAATGTGCTGTCGGTGGCCATGGGCATCCCCTCGCGCTCCAAAGGCTGCCTTTCGGGACTGTCCGGACGTGGGCTTCGCACACGGATCCCAGAGGATCGGTCCTGCCGCTCGATCTGCACCAGCAGCCAGACCCGTGTCCAGGTGACTGACTCTGTCAAGAGGTCGAGCCAGCAAAAGCCTGCTATGGCTTCAGAATCACTCTCACAGGCACCACCCGCCATGAGTCGGCCCCAGGGCTCCGAAGCATCTTGGGAGGTCTTTTTCAATCACTCGTGCGGCTCGGGAGCAAAGAGATCAAGGTCCTTCGTTACCGGCCACTGCAACCTCCATCTTCAGCAAGCTCATCCTCGACACCGACACAACGCACCCCATCGCTCGTTCTCGGTCAAGGCCTGCATGGAAACCTCTACAGCGTCTGCATTGGTTTCAGAAGGAGCACGGCACTGCGCACAAAGGGAGGCACTTACGACACAGCAGTCCATGCTCGGATCGCCTCCATGTATCGTTGTCGACAATCTGCATCGCACCAAAAAGTCAACATCCAAGGCACAGCTCCGGTCAAAGAACACCGCACCCATCTATAGACAACATTACTCTTTAATTGAGCCCTCTCGGTTGCCATTCTCTGGATCAAGGACACTTTCATACTCGACGGGCACACTAACCAAGGACTCTGCGTCCATATGGACCTGTCGCTGCAAACCAATCGATCAACCGTCCTACAGGAGGCATCTTCACTCCACACCGTCGAAAAAGTCATTTGCTCCACAGAACGGCACTTTTGGAACAGAGTTGACCTTGGAAGAAAAGATTCCTCTTGTGGCAGAGCTACGACAAAAGGCACTTGTGAAGGCCTCAGTCCCTCAGCTGTGGGCCACCTACTCAAGGATAGTCAAATTCGAAGCTGTTACGCTGCTACAAAGCGATGACGTGCTGGTGCTTTTCCAGGTCCTTTCCCGATCACACCAAAGCGAGGAGGCAATGGAGATGATGCTCCAGGTGGCGCTTGACTTGAACGACATTGGAAAGCAGCTCCCCCAACTCGCGTTTGATGACCTCATGCGTCAGGCAGTGGATCACATGCCGTTGGAGCAAGTCAAAGCAATGGTTTGGCAGATTCAAGGACGCCGACGTTTCATTGCCGAGTTGACACAACTGTGCGACTCTAATGCTGAGATAAAGATGCTCTTGGGACTATACAACCAACTCACCAGGGCGTCTTTTGACGTGGACGGCTTCTCGACCTATTTCCAGAGCCGCAAGGACAAGGCGGAGAGTCTTGGTGACCAGACAATACGGTGGATCAAGGATGAAGGCATGACAGTCAACCCCAAGGTGGTCGAGAGTCTTTTAGTGTTTCTGCTTGATCGTCACGCATTCGACCATGTTTTCAGCAGTATCGGCGCCCTATCAAAGGAAGGAGTTCAATTCAGCCACGGGTTTTACACCACCGCTATTCATCGCTTTGGGCGAGCACAGAAGTTTGATTGTATGGACATGACATTGGAACTCATGAGGAGACAGGGGCTTGAACCTCTGGAGGACACTTATTCTGCAGTTGTTGACGCGCACGCAAAGGCAGGCAACCTGCGCGAAGCCCAGAGGGCTTACCAGGATGTTCTCGCAGCCGGGCTCACACCAACGGACAGGACATTCGGACCGATGCTGGAGGCTGTTGGTAAATTGGGTGATTATGAGATGACCAGGCAGCTGGTGGACCAGATGAATGCCAGCGGCGTTCCCTCCAACCCCTACACAGTCAGCGCACTCCTCCAGAGTCAGTCCGACGATCCCAACAAGAGTGCTGAACTTTTCAAGGAGCTCTCCAAGCAGGTGGAACCCAACACTGTCAACTACAACTTGCTCATCCGGACATTCCAGCGCCACGGCGACCTCGACGGCGCTTTCAGGGTGTTTCGGGCTATGATTGTCGACAAGGTTCAACCAGATCAGTACACGTTCTCGAGCATCCTCAGCCTTTTTGCTACACGCGGCGATGCCGAGGGCGCAGAGGATTTCTGGAACGAGATGGTGAATGTCCACAGGGTGGTGCCAAACACCCATGCGTATGGATCCATGATGCATGTCTATTGCACAACCGAGGACATGCTAAGTGCTCAGACCGTGTACAGGGAGATGATCCAGTCCAGCATTATGCCCAACGAGATTATCTTTGGCACCTTGCTGAATGCTTACGCTCGCCGCGGGGATCTGACGCAGATGCTGTCCATCTACGATGCCATGAGGGCCGAGGGTCTCAAGCCCAACAGCTACATCTATTCCAATCTGCTCTTCGGACTGGTCAAGGACGGCGACATGGCGGCAGCTCGGCGACTCTACGAAAACATGGAGGAAGATGGATACAGTAATAGCGTCTTGGCGCAAACAATTCTGATGAAGGGATATTTGGACCAGGGCGACGTCAAGGAATCCCAGGAGGTCTACAAGAACATGCTCCGCTCTGGAATGATACCCAACTTTATGACTTATGCCACGCTCCTGCAAGCCCATGCAAAGCGAGGAGAGAAGAGAGAAGGCAGGGCGTTTTTGGACAAAATTATGAAGAGCCGCGGGCTGGTGGTGGCAGGCGGAGGGGACGAGGTCATGGATGGCGAGGAGATGACACGGCTTGGTATCACTCAGAGCCATGACCGAGCGGATGCAACCTCGCCCGAAATTATGGAGCAAGAGTCACTCAACAGCCACTTTAGGCAGGGCCACCTGTCAGCCACTGGAACGGAACGCAAGCCGCTGAAGACGGCTGCTAGGCCCATGCCTCTGATGGCCTTTACTCCGCTTCTTGACGCCTATGCAAAGGAGAGCAATATCCTTGCGGCGAAGGGAATGTTTGACGAAATCAAAGCCCGTGGACTCGAACCCAACACGATCACATACACGATGCTGATGGACGGCTACCGCAGGGCTGGCGATGTGGAGAGTGTTTTGCGGATCTGGGACGAGCTGTTTGATCGGTACCATCGGCAGTGGCGCGCAATCCGTGAACATCCCGAAAAGTACCGACCTTCTAAGCGCGTTGCCGTCGAATTTGAGCAAGACCGATTGACGACCAAGGCCTCGAAGCTGCAAAGACTGATGCAGAGCCCAGTATCGATTACGCTTGATGCGCTTTGTTACTCTGGAAGAGTTCTAGAGGCGAAAGCGATATGGAGCCGATTAGAGCAACTGGGCTTTGAATTTGATTCTGCCAACTGGAACGACTATTGCGTTGCGCTGGCCAGGAACGGTCTACTGGTGGATGCCTGCCAGATTGTTCAGGAGAAGCTGCTCCCAGGATATACGAGCGAGCAGGACAGGAGTGCGCTCCCAGTCCAAGATTCGTCCGAATTGCCCTCGAGAACCGTGCGTGCGGTTCGGAATATGACCGGGTTTGGCCAAGGGAACCGTCGAGCCACTTTTTCTAGTGACAATCCATTGGAATCCATTGCCGACCTGGAGGATAAGCCTTTGGCAGTCAGGCTGCACTCCACGCTGCTGTATCCTCGACCAAGGACTTTTGCTGCGTTGGCTGATACCATTGAGGACCTGTTGTCGGCCAAGAAGAATGCATCTGCTGGAGATGAAGACAAGCTGTCGAGTCCTATTGTCAAGACATCTACGACCGCTAACGGAGACGCTCAAGTCAACCTTTCGTCGGACGATCAACAAAAGGCCAAAACACTCGGTGTGAAACGGCTCGAAAGGCAAAAGACTTTGATTGAGAGTAGGCTGCAGCCGTACCCTGAACCATTCAAGGACTTTGAAGACCACCATCGCCAGATTCTATGGGGTCTGATCCGGAGCGAATATCCACGCGTTTTGGAGGTCTTGAATGAAGGCATGCTTGTGGCGCATGGAGCCGAGTATGTCAGTCGAGTTGCTGCTGCTTCCGCCGCCCCTTCCTCCACCACCTCACCATCGTCGTCGTCCTCGTCTAATCACAGTGTCAAGGACAAGCAGTCGCCCGTGGCAACTTTATTTGGAGAAGATACGACGCGCCCCAGGGGGTTCACGAGGTTCCGGCAATGGCGTCGGCTCAAGTCTGTGATGAAGGACATGGAAAGGAAACAGTTTTTAGAGGACCGCAAGTCGTTTATTCAGGAACGCGAGGAACGATTTGACCTTTTGCGAGGTCGCAAGCCCACATAGATGCTCAATTCCCCCACCACTACCACTACCACCACCATCATTCACATTTTTTTCTTTGCATGCACCAGCTGCCCCCTGTACCATAATAAAACACAAACCTAGAACCTTGGAGATCTGAAAGCAGACGTGAAAAAAAATGTATGATACTATTTTGGCCCATCTTGAGATAGCTATTTCTAGTATGCTGAATGCACCGAGGACCGACCAAAACTGGATTGCTTTCCAAAGCCAGAGCCAGCGTTCATCAGCCCCAATCCTCCAAAGCCTCCAGTCGTCCGTACGCGAGCGGGTTCGCCTCGAGTGACAAGAGGCGTGTCATCGGGGTTGCCTCCAAAGAGCCTCTTCCAGGTCCGCTGGACGTGATAGCTCAAGGTGCGCTGCCCTGCCAAGGTCAAGAGCACCGTCCCGAATCCCCAAAAGAAGCCGTGCACAAAGGGCATGATGATAATGTCCCGCAAGGTCATCACCGTGATCCTTGCTGCAATCGAGGGTACTCTGGCTGGGTGCTGTTGTTGTTGCTGTTGTTGTTGTAGTGACGATTCTGACAATGTTTCCTCAGCTGAAGCGGCCGCTGCTGCTGCTATTGCTGCTGCACGGGCAGACTCTTGAGCGTGCGTTTCATAGATTTGATCCAGAGCCTTCCGGTAGTTGTGATCGAATCTCAGGTCTGGGACGGGGGGTGCCTGAGAGAGGATATGCGAGGCAGAGGTGGAGATGCGTCTTCGTCGCCGTCTTTGCTTTCTGTTGGCGCGTTCTGGATCCAAGAGGTTATCGTCGTCGAC
Source organism: Mortierella alpina (assembly GCA_029449245.1). NCBI lineage: Eukaryota > Fungi > Mortierellomycota > Mortierellomycetes > Mortierellales > Mortierellaceae > Mortierella > Mortierella alpina. The sequence goes on along the minus strand of JANATF010000001.1, from coordinate 869,373 downwards.
GTCGTCGTCGTCGTAGTTGGAGTCGGAAGAGTCTTGACTATCGACTCCGGCTGGTCTCTCCCTCCTGGCCTTCCTGTTAGCAGTGGTGGTGGTGTCTTGAGAAGAAAGGTGGTGACCAAAGACCGAAAGAGGGAATACAGGTGTGCTGCCGGGGGTAGGCTTGTGTTCAAGATCGCTGTCGTCGTCTTCGTCCCCGCTGTGAGGTCGCGGCTCATCTGGATGCTGTGGAGTGGCTGAGCTGGCGGGTCGGCGACGGATCCCGTGGCGTGGATGCGGAGTGGCGTCCTGTGCGATTGCGTCTGACATGATGGATGTCCCTGTGCTCTCCGTGCTGTGGTTGATGCGTAATGAAGGTGTGAGAGTGAGCAGAGCGTGTGTGTCCTACCACCAGCCGAGATTATCATACGTCACAACAAATCAAGAAGAGATTTTTTCATGGCTTTCATGCTACATAGCTAGACGCGACCGCTCGGGGACTGTGTGCGTCCTGGATCCACCCCTCCGATCTCCCGGCGGCCAGTCCTGACACCTGATTGATTCGCACCACCGCTGTAGCCGTATTGGTAAGTGTTGATGACCGTCTTTCCAGCATTTAACACCTCGTCAGAGAACTCCACCTCCTTTGTTGCAATTGGAAACGTAGACAAGGTAGAAAACATAATAATAAGTAAGTGCCGAGACCATGGGCTCATGGTGGAACAATAAAACTGGCAAAAAAAAACGCGTCTTGGAGACTTTGACAAGGCCAGAAGACACCTACGTGCTTGTCAGAAAGTTTGGGGCCAAGGATCTATGCGATACATGAATTAAAAGAGCCTAGTGAGAAACTCTTGAATGATAACAGTAGCCATATGCAACTACTCGTGATATCCAGCTTCGTACAGGTGTATTACAGCCAGCTTTAGCAGCATGGCGCGAGAGCGACCAGATGGCATCGACGACTTGGCCGGGATTCTTGTTCTCGTACAAATCAATGGTCTGGAAGAGATCATGCCTAGGACAACCCAGTCGCTCACATCCGTCCAGGAACTTTGATATGTTCTCCATCTATTTATGCCGGTCCACGTGTGAGTTACCCTTGCATCTTAACACACTCTCAGCCTTCAGTACAGTGCACACCACTACGCCAGAGTAAGCGGTACCTGTACAAATGGCATCTTGGAAGATTTGATCTTTACGAATCCTGGGATGAGCACATTCATTAGCCTACAGGGTCAAAAGAAGAAAAGAAAGGCAGAGGGACTGGTGAACAACTGTAGCTCGGTTTTACCCCCCTTGTCTGGAAGCGAGAGGCATATGTCGAGATACGACTATCTGGCCAGTGGCTCGTACTTGCAAAGAATAACTCCATCCTTTAGCGAGAGCTGGAATTCTTGATGAGGGAAGGCTTCTCCCACTACGGTTTCGATCCACTCTCGCGCCTAACAGATTAAAGGTCAAGTAATGAGAAGCCGCGACGTTGTTCGGGGCGAGAGGTTTAGGTGTTCGTTTGACCATCAAGGGACTCTTACTTGTATTTCTCGACCCACATCGTACTTGGAAGCCAGTCTGGCGGCGATATCTAACGATCCGTTGCATTGAGACATGAGGCCAAGCTTCAAAAAGTCCCTGACAACTGACTGCGCCCAAAGCTATCCGGCGGAGTGAGTGGCTAACTTTACCTCGGTCAATACCGAACTTTCTGGGTCCGTTCATATTGCGTGTTTGAGTGTCTCTGGCGTGTTGCTCTGGTTCTAAAAGTCTAGTCAAGGACAACCAGGTGGAATGGGTATATGTCAGGGAGAGAAATGATGTCGAACGTGCAATTGCTTCACGCCCACCGTCGAACGTGTGCTACACGTGATGGACATGTGTGTGCGCGGCGTGCTCAGGTTTCGCTCGCAAGCGGTAGCGACATGAAAAATGAAAAAAAACTATCCGCTTGCCAATGGTTCACGCCTGTCCGCTGTTTGAACGGTTGACGCTTCAAGAAAGTAAGAGTAAACCAACAAAGAGCAAAAACGAAAAGCACCAAAATGTGCAAAAATAATGATCTACGCAGGGGTCGAACCTGCAATCTCCTGATTCGTAGTCAGACGCCTTTCCATTGGGCCAGCAGACCTGGTTAAAAACGGAAATATTTCATTTCTATAAGAGTCATTGGAAAAATTTGCCATCAATTACAGATATTTAGTCAATAAGAGAGGGTTTGTTGGGAAATAACGTCGAAGTTGGTGGCAATAACGGTGTTGGTTGGGAAATAATGACAAATGTGGGTGGCAATAACGTTACTCATCGATCACCGCCCAAAAGTACGAGTGAGCCCACGGAAGACACGGTGCACCTGGCTCTTCTCTTTCGGTCATGAAGCACGGTATGCTGCGAAAAATGGAGGATATATCAGTGCTGATGCCTTGCGGTTGTCTGTGATGTGAGTGGAAGAGTGCTGTAGAGAGAGGCAGCGAATGGGCGATCGGGTCGATGCACTGTAAGGCCCAAATATTTGTCACCACTTCACTGCACCATAGAAAGCTGCAGAGAGCCCTCACTTCCCTCCCGTCTCATCTTTTTCACGCTGCTCCCAAATTCCATTCTGTCTCCTCACTCTTCTCCTCTCTCCTCACTCTCCCTGTCCCTGCTGCTTGTTGTCACTCAACAGCGCAGCACTATACCGGAACCCCCTTTCAGCATTCTGCAACCGGGGCACAGCTCCATCTCTACGGCTTGACTGTTCGCAATCGTGCGATCTTCTTGTCTGAACCTTACATCCAAACTCGCCATCGCATAGTCCGCTGAAGGATCATCATGGATAACTTTATCGAAAACGTGTCGGGATACTCCATGTGGGATATCCGCAATGCTCTCGAGAAGGTGTAGGTGGCCCTTGTTCGTCCGCTTGTTGAACGCGCCAGTTGCGGCTGATCCTGCCGTTTTGCTAACAAGCTCGCATCTGCCTTTGCTGTAATCCTGTGCATCATCTAGCACCGCCAAGGTCATGAACTACACAGAGATGGAACAAAAGGTGCGGGAGGCGACTAGCAATGAACCTTGGGGAGCGTCTGGAACGCTCAAGCAGGAACTCGCTCAGGCCACGCACAATTTGTAAGTGGGTGCAGCATGTCCTTTGCGTTTTTGACTTTTCTCGAAAAGTGGCATCCGCAAAGAGTTTGACCAACCGACCGTCCTGTGCTAGCCAATACTTTAACGAGATCATGCCCGCCATCTTTAAACGATTCACGGAAAACGAGCCCAAGCAATGGCGTCAAATCTACAAGGTTCGTTCTTTCGTGTTTTTGCAACTCCCGGCTTTCAGCCCAGTGCAGAGCTTTAACTGTTTTTTGTGGGCTCATATAGACCTTGGTTCTTCTGGAGTACCTGGTGACGCATGGCTCGGAACGCGTTGTCGATGAAGCTCGAGGCCACATCTCGACCATCAAGGTCCTCCGCAACTTTCAATATGTCGACGACAATGGCAAAGACGAGGGTATCAACGGTATGTGGCCCATTGCCCTGGATGGGCCCATTATGCATCAGGGGTCTATTTATAAACAAGGCTTTGAATTTTCTTGCTCATTCATCGCACTATGTTTCTGACACCATCATGTGTACCTAGTCCGCAACCGTGCCAAGGAGTTTGCTGAGATGTTGAGCAGCGTGGATCGGATCAAGGAGGAGCGCAAGAAGGCCAAGGCAAACCGCAACAAGTTTGTCGGCTCAGAAGGCGGCGGATTCGCCGGCACTGGCTCCAAGTATGGAGGTTTCGGAAGCGATAGCTACTATGACGGTGGCTCTGGTAAGTGGAACAAAGTCGTGTTGGCAGACTCAAGATGTGAAAAGTATAGGCCCCACTGAGACGAGTTACATTTCTAATATCACATAGGCGGTGGATACAATGGTTCTGGATCTGGATCTGGATCCTCATACCGAGGAAACGGACGTTACGATGATCGCGGAAGCAGCAGCAGCAGATCGAATCGTTATGACGACGAGGATCCTGAGCCCTCCAACTCTCCACCTGCCCGTCGTAGTGCTCGCAAGACCGAGAGCACTAACTCTGCGCCCAAGGTCGAGCCTGTCAAGGAGGTCAACTTGTTTGATTTCGATGAACCGGTTGCATCCGCTGCTCCAGTCGCACAGGGCGCTTTTGGCGGGAATGTGTCAAAGCCGCTCGATGACGGATGGGGAGCACTTCAGTCTGGCAATGATGATTTTGATGACTTCCAGAGCGCACCCCCAGTTGAGCAAAAGGCTCAGACATCGATCCCGGCTTTGCCAGCTTACAATGCTACTATGGCCTCGGTCTTGCCGCCTGCACGGGCAAACAGCACCTCGAGCAACACTGGGGCTTTTGGCGCCAAGGCTGGCAATGGAGGCGGTGCCTTTGACCTTTTGGGAAGCAGCCCTGCCAATGGCAACTCTACCTTTGGTAGCGCCATACCCGCAATGTCAGCGCCTTCCTCCAAGCCGACCTCGTCGTTCCCATCACAGGTATGTGAATTATGGCTGGTGTATCCACGCATCAGATGGGTGTGACAATATCCATGAGGCACTGACGCTGACTCTTTAATAACGTGGTCATCGTGGGAAAATAGAACACAACTGCATCGGCTTCGAACCCGAATGATATCTGGGCCAATGCTTCTGGACTGATCTCGTTGGATGGTCTAGGAAAGGCGAAGGCCAAGGAGGCGGCGCCCTCCATGAATGCTCTGGCAGCCAACTCATGGAACTCTGGCGCTTGGGCTGCCAGCAAGCCCGCAACCCCTGCCGGCTCGAATCAGGCCGGTTTTGGCAATTTTGGTAATGGTGCCCCAAGCTCCCAGACCGGCAACAAGAACAGCAGCAACTTCAACGACCTTCTATTCTGATCTCCGAATAAATGCTATAAAATGACGTATTTTCATGGGCCATCTCCCATCTTACCTTACAACACCTCCCTTCTCAATTTCTCGATCGCCGCTTCCAACAGCCACCATGTCTCGTCGCCAGACTACCCTCTTCGTCTCGTAAGCCCTCGATTTAGCACGGACACTTGAGCGCAGCACCAGCATCCCCGACTCGTCTCTATATGAATCAACATTAACATTGCCTATTCTGCGCATAGTGGATTTTCTTTTCGCACTCGTGCCAGGGATCTTGCCTACGAATTTGAGAGGTAAAGTTCGTTCGCTGATCACATGGTGGTGATCCAATGGTATAACGGAACTGGACATTGGTGCAACAAGTTACGGTTGCTGATTGATGTTGCATTGCTGTTCTAGATACGGTCCTCTCGTTCGCTGTGACATTCCAGCTCCTCGCAACAATAGCTCCAAGGCGTAAGTACAATTCTCCACCATGAGGCATCGTTGTCGGTGTGGGATCGGGGTTAATCAAAGGAGCAACTGAGCAAGGAGCACTGGCATGATGGAATGCTGCGTGGACTAGACAGCATTTGCAATGGATATCAAGGAATACAGTGCGCGATTGGATGTCTTTAGCACGAGGAGGAGTGGACATGACCGGCCAGTTCTACCAGCAGGTACTACCCTCGATTCATCAATCCTTCACCTCAAGCGGCGCCCTCCCCTGAAGCACCGAAGCACCGTTCAAAAAAGAGAAAAAAACTGCGACCCGTTCGCATATTGTGGGTCTTTATGATCGTCCATCTCTGTGGTGTATGATATCCTGCTAACACTCCGGTCATATCGACTCGTGCACACCTGAAGATAATAAGATGGTCAAACAACGTCTTCTGCAAGAGTGCTCGGTTCGAGGCGATCGGTCGAAAGTTGGTAAAAAACGACGAGTTCATCGGAGCTAAACTGACAAAGACGAACGACCAGTTATCCACGACACCCTCCACCTCCCAGTCGGACCCAAAGAGATGAACAAGGGGCCAGAAAAGACGTCTCCTCTCCCTCCTGTCCCCGTCAACAAACGTGTCTGGGACCTGCGTTACTGAATCGACCCCTCTCTCTTTGTTTCCTTCCTCCTCGCAATCTGGCATCCGCGCGACATACCGTCCCATCCACCGATCTCATACATCGGTTGAATGTTTGTAACCACTCTGTTTTCACATGGTTTGCTTGACGCGCTGGATGATGACTGCAGTTATGCCTTTGTAGAGTTTGAGGATTATAGGGATTGCGAAGATGCCTACTACGAAATGAGAGACTTTCGTTTTGATGGCTATCGTTTGGATGTTCAGGTAAGGTGACATTTGCCAAGTCGCAATTGTGCATGCACTAGTGTGCTTCCTCTTCTAATACAAAAGCTGTCTGCCTTCTATAATAGTATGCCAAGAACAATCCCAGTTCTTCTTGGAGATACGAGCACGGTGGTGGGCGAAGACGGTCCAGAACGCCTCCTCGTCGCCGCTCGCCTAGCCCTGCTCCTTACCGTCAATCCTTGAGTCCACGCCGCCGCTCGCCGAGTCCTCGCGGTCGCAGCCCTAGTCCATACGGTCGTCGTCCTCGCTCGCCTAGCCCTGTGGGTCACCGCCGTCGTTCTTCGGCCTCGCGTTCACCCGTCCGCGGTCGAAGCGAGGAACGCAGGGGAGATCATGAGGACCAGCGCGCGTCCCCTTCTCGTCGCTCTCGTACGCCTGACCACGGCCCTGTGGCATATGTAGACGGTGCCGCAGCCCCTCGTTCCGTCTCTCCCAGGCCTCGGTCTGTGACTCCCTAGGATAATCTGACAAGGAAATAGCATTGTCGGCTTTACATCCGCCGCCTATGTTTCTTTTCATACTGCGTTGACCAATACGTTCCGCAACGAGTAATAAAACATTGCAATTACTTTTTTTAATAATGATCTACGGTAGTATTCTATGTGCAATCACGGCTTGAGCGCTTCCCTCTGTCCCTTTGTATTCCAAACAAAAAAAAAATAACACCTCTTAGACAGTAGCCTTCTTGACCAGGTAAGAGACGAGGTCAACCTTGGTAATGACGGCCTTGACCTTGGATCCCCCACGCTCAGTGACAACACCGGCAGAGTTCTTCTCAAAGAAGCTGGTGAGGTCCTCGAGCAAGGTCTCGTCCGTGATCTCTGTGAAGTGGGTGCCCGACTTTTGGAACTTGAACATGACATCCTGAACCTGACCATCGACCTGGACACGGCCAGCCGCGATTCTCGAGAGCAAGTTTCCGAGGGTGACCAAACCGACGAGACGACCGTTCTTGGAGGAGACGACGGGCAACTGGTCGAATCCGTTACGCTCCATCAACAGGATGGCCTCGCGGCAACGAGAGGTGTTGGTGACGGTGACGGCGGCCTTGAGGTGGAGGCTTCCGACGGTGGCACCGCCCCACTGGAGGTGCTTGGACTCCTGCTCCGAGGCCATGGTCTGATCCGTGAAGCCGTTGGTCTGCATCCAGCCGTCGTTCAAGAACTTGGTCATGTAGTTGCGAACAGAGTCGGGCAGGAGAACGACGCAACGCTTGCCAGGTCCGAGCTCCTTGGCGGCCTTGACGGCAGCGGCAACGGCGGTTCCGGAGGAACCTCCGCAGAGAATACCCTCCTCGCGGATCATGCGGCGGGCCATGATGAAAGACTCCTTGTCCTCGCTCTTGATCCATCTGTCGATCAAGGTGCGGTCCAAAGCCTCGGGGATGAAGTCATAACCAATACCCTCGACCTTGTAGCCCTCAGTGGAGGCGTTGAGCGACTCGGGCTCAGCCAAGATGGATCCATGGGGATCGACACCGACGATCTACAACACAGACACCACCAGAGGCCAAAAAAATAAAGAGTAAGTTATCCATTTTCGTGAGGGCATGAGTGCCATTTCATTTCGAATATCATCCTTTGCACTGTTCCTCCTCTCACTTACAATAATATTGGGGCAGAGAGCCTTGAGCTTTCTGGCGATTCCAGTGATCGTGCCACCGGTACCGGCACCAGCGACCAACATGTCGACCTGTCCGTTGCAGGATCTGTAGATCTCCTCAGCGGTGTGGTCGTAGTGAGTGACGGGGTTGTAAGGGTTGGAGTACTGATCCAGAATGACAGAGTCGGCAATCTCGGCGTTCAAACGCTTGGCAACTCCAATGTGGGACTCGGGGGCATCCCAGGCAGCCTCGGTAGGGGTACGAACAATCTCGGCTCCCAAGGCCTTGAGGACATCCACCTTCTCCTGAGACATCTTCTCGGGGAGGGTGATGATGGTGCGGTAGCCCTTGACAGCAGCAGCCAGAGCAAGACCGATACCTTAACAAAATGGAAAAAAAAACGAGGGCGAAAATAGAACCATGCATATTGTTATTAGTTGTCTGAGTACCAAAATGGGTCGCTCCCAGGAGCAGTTCGAACTATACGGCTCACGATGCAGAAAAAAAATACTGGCGCTCTTGTAAACAGATTCGCCCCCCAAACAGAACGTACCAGTGTTTCCTGAGGTGGGCTCGATGATGGTGCATCCAGGCTTCAGGCGGCCATCTCTCTCGGCCTCCTCAACCATGCGCTTTCCAATACGGTCCTTGACAGATCCTCCTGCGTTGAAGTACTCGCACTTGGCCACTACATGTCAGTGGTTCCCAAGAGAATGTGACGGTGCAAGGGGAGGTAGCAGCGGAGATAGAGAGAGAGAGAGAGAGAGACAGAGAGACAGAGAGTTGAGTGAACTGAAGGTACCAGCACAGAGTCTAGACACAACTGAACCTTGGTCAGGCGTCCTGTTGAAGCTAGGAAAACAAACGTACAAAGCTCGCACTGAAGACCCTCAGACTTGGCAATCTTGTTGATGCGGACCAAAGGGGTGTTTCCGATGTGATCCAGGATGGTGTCGAGAATGGCAGGCTCGGGGAGGCTATCGGAGCAGTAAGGGCAAGTAAAAAAGAGGACGGGGGAGTTGTCAGCGTTGTATGTAGGTAGGTAGGTCAGTCAGCTCTAGGGTCGGTTGAGCTGTCCGTGGGTGGCACAAGGTTATTTGGGTCAGGGCCACTCCCACAGGCTTTAATGTGAAGATCGAGATGGATGCTCAACGTACTGCTCCTCGTGTCTATGGCTGCCAATCTGGTTGCAACCCTTGTAAGCGCAGCTGTTGGACATTGTGATGGTGATGGTGGTGGAGATGGAGGAGGGTGAGAGTGGTGGGGAAGAGGGGAAAAAAAGGAGAATGCGACTCGCCGTTTGTTTTTGTGTTCGTAATTTTTTTTTTTGGTGCTCTCGACCCACGCTAAATTTCTCACGGCCAGCACACAGTCGTTGTGCAGCCCCACAGTGTCGAAAAGTTGCGGGTGCACAGGGAGCTTCCTCACGAACTGGAGCGCTAGCAGGCAAGCACCAGAAGAAGGGCGGGGATATCGAACGGGTTCATGTTGGATAGCCCCATGGGCCTGTAAATGGTTCCTGTTGCTACTTTGCTGACAGGAAAGTCGCAAAGGGCGACAAGGCGGCTGCGCTGGCGGGAGAGTGCGGCAGCGAGGCTGGTCAGCCTGCAGGAAATAACGCATCCATGGGGCAATGGTGCGAGGAAGTAAGGGCGAGCGCATAGAGTTGCAAAAGAGCAAGAGCCCCGTGCAAGTGTGCTTTTTTCGTCTACACAGAGTCTCGTCTGCATCTGCATTGCACTCTCCCTGTGAGCCATCCAGTCGCCTTTTATTTTTCCATCTGCTTCCGTGTGTCCTCCTGTCCTCTTGCCTCTCTTCTCATCCTCGCCTGCCCCAACGTGCCGCGGACCCTTTGACGCGGCTGTGCTGTTTGCCCTGTCCCCATCTCCCTTGTCCCTGTCCTTGTCCCTTGGTCCCTGTCCTCGTCCCTGTCCATTCTCTCGTTCTCTCTCGTTCTCTCTCACTCGCGCCCGCGCTCTTTCTCGTCCTGCCTCAGACAACGTCCTATCCCTGAAAACACAGCCATACAAACGAACGAAAAAATAACAGATATCCATCCACCAGTTCTTTCCTCCCGTCTCTCACGTCTGCCATGGACAAACTTCTACACCTGGGCAAGAAAAAGTCCACCAAGCAGTCGCCGCCCATCTCCATCTCCTCCCCAACGCCCAGTCCTGCAGGGGCCTCGGCCTTCTTTCCGCCCAACTCGCCGCCCTTTGTGCCTCAGACCACGTATCAGCCGCGGAACAGCATCAACCTCAACCCGGGCGAGCAAGCCCAGTACGCGACCAGCAGCAGCTTGACGACCAGCAGTAGTGGCAGCAGCACCTACAACAACAGCAGCTCTGGCCATGGCCATCACTCACACTCGGGGGACTACCCGACCTCATCTCCACCGCAATCCTCCAATAACAGGGCCCATCCCAACCACTTCTCTGCCTCTTCCAGTCCGTACTTTGGTTCTGTCTCGGCTGCCACCGCCAATGTCATTGCAAACTTCTCCTCGGGCCACCATCGCGCCTCCTCGGGCATGGACCGTCCCACATCGCCTAGCAACTTTGACACGCAGTCCGTTCGTTCGTTCAGGACGTCAACCTCAGGAACACCGAGTGAGGCAGGTCGTACGGAAGCCATGTCTTTGGCGCGTCCTCGGACAGACCAGGAGATTGAGGATCGCTTCGTCGACTTCATGGTGCGTGTCGTGGGCGTCCTTTTCTCTTTATCCCGTTTTCCCCGCCGTTTATATGCTCTTTAGTGGACGACGCAGCGGTGATGCTTCGAGATGGCGCTAGTTTGAAAATGCGACTCACAAATCCTCCCTCCGCATAACACTCTCACTAGAATAACATGGGTATGCATGAACCCGAAAAGCGCAAGGCCATGTCAGGACTTTCTATTGAAAACAAGTGGAAACTCATCTATCAGCATGAATCTCAGGAACAGTCAAAGGTACATAGATCGCTCAGTGATCGGACTCTTTCCCTCTTTGCAGGCGAGAAAGATAATTGCGGGCTATTTTTGACTTTCTTGCATCTAACCCCCTCTTTGTCTCCTTATCTAGGCGCGAAAGCGGGAGGAAGGGTATATCGACAAAACCTCCCCCGAGTACTACGTGCGCAAGATGCAAATGGATTCGGACTTTCGCAATATGGACATTAAGGTCTTGGTCGCGCTTTACGTGTCGCTCAAGTCACAGCCAATATCGTATGTGTGTCCATCATTGGTCGTACTGGATTATAGGGTGGTGAGCCTATAATACTATAATCCATTCATCTCACCCACGAGCCGCATCCTTTTTTTTTAGATGGGTTCGGATCTTTATTCAAAATCGTGGACAGCAAATTCTCTCATCCTCCCTGGCAACATTAAACCATCGACCCTCAAGGTACGTTATCCAGGAGAAGCTGGTGTTGCGCACTTGGCGCTACTCCACTGGTATCATAACCTGAAGTCTCATACATCTTACAATCACCGTAGGCGTGATACTGACCTGGCAATGGAGCATGAGATCGTCAAGTGTTTGAAGACGCTGCTCAACAACCGATGGGGTGCTCAGGAAGCAATCAAACATCCCCCCTGCATCTCCGCTCTTTGCTTCTCAATCACTTCGCCTCAGCTTCAGACACGAAAGTTGGTCGTTGAGGTGCTGACATTCTTGTGCTACTGCGAGGTGCCGATGGGTCACAAGTTGGTACTGGAGGGGCTCGATCAGGTTCAGGAGTACTGGAAGGAAGCTGCGAGATTTGATGCATGGATGCGGATTCTGGAAAACACCATCGACGGGCGTGGCCGTTTTGGTACAATGGTGGGCATGAGTGAGGAGCTGAAAAAGACAGGGACGCTCGACTCTCACCTCATCGAATACGTGGTATGCGTTCACTCGTTCATGTTGGAACCGGCTCTCGCAGGCTTATGGATGCACGCATCACAAGTCTCACGCGTTTTATTTTCCGCTGTTCATATAGCTATCAAATGTCATCTTCATCAACGCGCTGTTGCAAGTTGTGGACGACATTGAGCTTCGGGTTCATCTTCGCAGCCAGCTGACGACCAGTGGATTAACAAGGATTATCTCTGTAAGTTTCAATAGTGGAGTTCGTTGCCAGGGAGCTCTCAACCTTTGTGATTGAAGGCCTTTACTAATTTTCTGCCTTTACTATTGTTACTATTGTCTGATTGCAGAAAATGAGGAGTCTTGGCCATGATCTGATTGACAGACAGCTGAACATTTACGAGGATGAGGCTGAAAACGACTATGAGGATATGGTGGAATTTTACAACCACCAAATCCTTCATGATATGTCGGATCCATATGATGTCTTCCATGCCTTACTCCGTTCAGTCGAGAGCAGTAGGGCGTATGATTTCTTTTTGTCGCTCCTTCAGCATATGCTCTTGATTCGCGAGGAAGGCGATCTGAGGTAAGGCCGACTGGTCGGTACGATGCAATAGTATCATATCACGGATAGTGGCGAGGATGTGATAATAACCATCTCGCACCATTCTCTAAATAGGATCCGCTATTTTCAGCTTATGGACGCGATTGTCACACATGTTGTTCTTGATCGACGCGGGATCTCTGATGGGCTTGATCAAAAGATTGGCGTTTCTGTGAATCAACTTGTCAGCAAACTTGTGGATCAGGACCGATTGAACGTAGCCCTCGAAGATGTAAAGCAGGCACGCCAGGAACTGGAAACTGTTACCAGGCAAAAAAATCAATTAGAGTTGGAGATTGGGCAGAAGGACGGTACGTCGAAAACCCATTGTGGACACCACTTTTTCAAAGTGTAAAGCCCGTATTTTGCTGGCTAATACTTTAGACCTCTACCCTTGCGCTTAAATGATAGATGGTATGGTCTCGCAGCTCAAATCAAACATCTACTCGCTCGAGGATTTGTTGCGGCTCTCACGGCACACCATTCAAACGCTTCAAGCCAAATTGAACGACGTGGAGACTCAGACGCAGGCGAAACTGACGGCGCAGGAAGCGCAGTTGAACCATCTGTTAAAGTCGTTGCAAGACGCCAACACGCTAATGTCGGAGGCAGGCATGGACACAGGTGTCTCCATTGGCACAGGCGGGCCGAGTGGGCCGGGTGGTGCAGGTGTGTCAGGTGGCACTGGAAGCTATGGAAATGGCTCTGGCTCAAGCACATCTGACCGCAGATCAGGCGGCTATCAACCTGCGGTCGACAGGGAAAAGCTCAAGAAACTCATCGAGGAAACCAAATTGGAGGGCGCGAAAATGAAGGAGCGTTATGGAAAGCGTGTGACGGGACCCATTGTGCCGCCGGATCCTGAACTCTCCAAGGATCTTGAACGCCTCAACGACTACCAGTACACCAGCAACGCTGCATTGTTGGATATCTCCACACCTTTTAGGGGCAGCGGCAGGAGCGACAGAGGCAGCCGAGGCAGCAGGAGTAGCAGGAGCAGCCATGGTGATGTCTCAGGAGAGGAGGGTGACTATGAGAATGGAGAGAATGGAAACCATATCAATGGAGAGGTGGATGAGCAAGGACAAGGTACTTGGATATACCATGGATTCTTTGCTCTCGTAGCAGACACATGTCCTCTCTCTAACATCTCGAACATCACTCTGATCTCTCTGATCTAGATGTCCAAGTGCCTGAGCAACCCATTATCACACTGGCACCACCGCCGCCGCCTGCAGGGGGACCACCCCCGCCGCCGCCCCCTCCCCCAGCAGGAGGTCCTCCTCCTCCTCCACCTCCACCCCCACCACCCCCACCTCCAGGCATGGGTATTCCTCAGCCGCCATCTCCACCGACCTCAGCTGCATTGACCGGACTGCTGAGCGGGGCTTTGGCCAAAGCTGGGTTGGGCCGCGGCACTGGTTCCGATTCCGATTCAGATGAACCCGCCCCAGGTAGCTTCGCGGCCATGTTGGCCGCAAAGAGGAAAAAGCTGGGAACCAGCAGTCCAACGACTAGCAAAGGACCGAAATTGCCTGGCCCTGCACCTCCAAAGGCTGGCGGTCCACTTCCACCCCCGCCACCACCACCACCAGGCGCAGGAGGACCTCCACCACCACCACCTCCACCTGGCAAAGGTGGACCCCCGCCACCTCCAGGTGCTCCAGGTGCTCCAGCCCCAGGATTCTTGATGACGAATAAGAAGAAGGAAGCCGCCATCGCAGGAGTGAAACTCAAGACATTGCAATGGGACAAGCTGAATTATATGGCTGTTGGAAATACTGTATGGGGTGCTGGAGGAGTGGACGAAAGTGCTCTCCAGCGGGCACTCGGCGACAGCGGCATCTTTGGCAGCATGGAACAGCTCTTCGTGGCCAAGGTGACAGAGTACAGAGGTAAGATGATATCTAATTGGGCATGATTTTGAGGCAGTGTCGCTGTAATTTGAGTGTACGATTGCTAAACGCCGCTGTTTCTTTTCGCGTATCGATAGAACCCCGCGCGTCAAAGAAGAACAGAGAGATTCTTATCTTGGAGCAGCGCCGAGCCCATCAAATCAACATTATGTTGGGCGGAATGAAGCACACAAACCCAGAGATCCGGCACGCCATCTTGCGCATGGACGACGAGTTTATGACTCTAGTTCAGCTGACCAACCTTTTGAAGTATGTTCCCGAGGCAGAGGAGACAGGAAAGCTCCTGGAGTACAAGGATGCGTCGGATGATGTCAAGGCACAGCTGGGAAGAGCAGAGGCCTTTTTCGTAGAGATTCTCAAGATTGATCGGTATCCACAGCGTTTGGAGGGACTCAAGTTCAAGGTTACCTTCCATTCGCTCCTAGAGGGTATCAATGAGGCCATTGCGTCGGTCTCCTTGGCTTCCAAGACATTGAAGGACGCAAAGCACTTTAAGGAACTGTTGAATCTGATTCTGATGCTCGGTAACTACATGAATGGAGGTGGCCATAACGGTGGAGCATTCGGATTCAAGATTGCTAGTATCAACAAGGTAAAGCTCTCCAGATCTAGTGAAAGCAAAATAGGAAACTTCGTTCTCTTCTGTGGAATGCACCTGCTAATACGCCCATGATTATGATTTTTTTTCCTACATAGCTGGTGGATACCAAGGCTTCCAACACCCCCAACATGACACTTCTTCATTTCTTGACCAACATCACGGAGTCCACATTGCCGGAATTGCTGAGCTATCAAACCGAGATCAGTCCATGTGGAGAGGCATGCCGAGGTGAGTGTTTTGAGACCCAGCTCGGATCTGAATGACTTTTTTTTTATTTTTTTTATTTCATGAACGAGCGACTTTCACTGTCGCTCTCAGTGCCTTAACACATACAACCATATTGGGTCCGTTCTAGTTTCGTTGCCTGAGCTTCAGTCAGACTTCAACCATATCAAGTCCAAACTGAAGGAGCTCAAAGTCGAATTGCAGACACATTTCCCAGATGGCTACAAATTCTCCCCCGACGACCGGTTCTATGAGGTTATGCATCCATTCATCGAGTCTGCAGAGAAGGAGTTTTCCAAGGCCGAGATTGCAATGAAGGAGATGGATACGCTGTATAAGGACTGCGTCAAGTTCTACGGCGAGGAACCTGCCATCATGAGACCCGATGAGTTCTTTGGAATCTTCAAGACCTTCTCGTCATCGTTTGAGGTAAGAGTTAGAGACACCTGTGTGCTGAGCGGTTTTCTACGAATTTGAAGATTACGCTCTGCATCGCCGTTATATCATTGCTAACGACGAGTTAATGTTTGATTTTTATGATGATGTGTCCTTTTGCAGAAAGCAAGAGAGGACAACCGCAAGCAGAGAGAAAGAGATACCCAGCGCGAAAAGGTCAGGCTTGCAGCCAAGCAGCGCCAAGAACAGATTGCAGCCAAGAGGAACCGGCTCCAGGTTCCCGATATCATTGGCGAAGGTAAAAATCCGCACCCTACTACTGATGATGAGCCGTCAGTTATTGCCGCTCTCTGCTACTCTTGGTTCCAAGGTTCCATGGTTTCTTACTCTTTTCTTCTTTGGTGTTCCTTTTCTCCGCGCGCGCAATACTACTAGGTTCTACATCAGATGCAGATGGTGGCAGTGACGACAAGGGCATGATGGACAGCTTGTTAGAGTCCCTCAGAAACGGCGGCGACAACGAGGCTTCGCGTAGAGATCGTAGACGTAAGAATCGATTGGAACACTCGGCCTCGGTGGCGATCAAGGCCCAGGATCTGTTGTCGTCCCTACGAGAAGACAACGGACACATCACGACGCACCATGAATAGTCATTTTTTTCATTTATTTGCATGTCATGATACAAACATTAAAAGATCTGATGTCAAATGGAACCTAGTTAGCGGGCTACCGCCAATGTGTTGAAACCTATCTGAAAGGTCCAGTCCCGATACGCTTGTCGCGCAAGGTTGTTCTCCTCGCATCGCACTGTACTACTGTCTTCGCGGTCGGTTGATACCAGGCCGACAGTTCTTCTTACGCCGAATAGGTTCACGAACTTTTGCTTGACGATCTGCTGGTAACTTTCAGACTGAAAATGTGGCGCACTGAGAAAGTTTCCGCGGCTCATTGGGCGTTGAGGATGAACACCAGCAGCAACGTCCGAATCAGGAGGGTTGCTCGAGAGAAGTGGTATTAGGAAAAGCGTTTCGATCATCCGTGCTCTATCGGCCACATCCGTAGAGATGTGATATTCTGCTGGTCGTGTTGTCCTAGGCGTAATTCCTTGGCTAGACGGCTCTACCTCTAATGTGAGGAGATCATGGCCGTCTTGGTAGCTCGAAGGCTGCTGTTCGGGTTCGGAGGGGATGAGCTGATCCACGGCCTGAGCGAGAATATCCAGTCGTTGATGAAAAAGGGTGTTCGTGTCCGGATGAAGTGTGCCCTCATGCTCGATCGAAAGGGCGACAAGGTGACATGCGAGATTCAAAACGGCTATTTGCTCCGCTTTGATACACAGGAAGGTGGCATCTGAGATGGCAGCCGCTGGAGTTGTCATCTTGGAGCATTGATCGATGGATTGAACCAGATCCTGAACTTGTTGCTGTAGCAGGTATGCATATTGCGATCTCATCTCCAGAGTTGACTTGATCGCCAATAGCTTTTTCTCTTTCTCTGCGTTTCCCCCTGGAGGCGAGTCGACGATGAGAGGTAGCGGATCCGACTCGATTGACTGAAGTTGCTTTCGAAGGACCAGCTGCTGACATAGTTCTTCAAGGAGCAGTATTCGGATACCACCCACTCTCGCCAGTCGAGAAACGGCCCCTGTCTGTAGATCTTGAGATGCGTGCAGCAAGGACTTGTCCAGGTTCGATGACACTGAGCTGTTGTCTTGATCGTATTGGAAACGCAATGGCTTCTTCTTTTTGGCGAGTCGGTTCAGTTCCTCTTGGTCAAGATGTCGAAGGAGCAGGAGACCCAGGGCTTTGATTTGAAAAGCATTCAGAACACCCGAGGGGTCATCTGTCCGTCTTTTAATGTCCCATATAGATTGCCAGCAGCCTTTAGTAAAGTGCGTAGGAGGACAGAGTAAGAGAGAGGGAAAGAGAGTGGTGAGAAATCGTTTGCACAGAACAACATCACAGTTTGAATTATTTTTTTCTTGTCTCCTAATCCAACCTTCGATTGCCAGTAGTATGGTAGTCAACAGTTGTGCCGCTTGATCCTCCTCTAGTTCCAATTCTGAAAAGCTGGTGTGGATCCTATTCTCTGATGACACAGATTCTCGACTGCCCTCTCTATTCTTACTCGTGTTACGCTCTTCAGAGATCAAGCCCATATCGGAAAAGAGCACAAGCAACTGAAAAAGTCGATCAAGGCATGTAATTGTGGTGATCCTGGCCATTGCCGGTCCCGTCTTGCTGTGATGATCCGAATCTGTTTGCTTCAGGTGCTGGGATCCGATCATACCGATAGAGTCGATCGCGCAGCACGCAGCATCTACATGCATTGCCATCCAGTCCTTGAACAATTTGCTCCGACTGGACTTTTTGCGCTGAAGTACATCGTTCATGGACGCTACTTGAGACAAGTGGTCGAGTATCAAGCTGCGCGTAGGTTCGTCGGCTGTAAGAGCGACGCTCGCGAACAACTTGAGTTTTTCAATCTTGGTCATTATTGAGTCACCAGGTCTAACGACACGCCCACAGAAAATAAAGGTGTTTTTTTCTTGTCAGTAAGATCAAGACGGTTGTGGGTGCGGATCCTTGCCCTCCACAGCATCTATCGACTAGTACCTGCAGTATAGTGACTGGATGTGTTGCAGGCTGTTGTTATGACGAAGTCCTCCTGTAATTTCAATCAAAAGCGCGAGATGTTTGAGCGAGGCATACACCAAGTCAGGATCGGAGGAGTCCAGGTGTCTGATCAGCGTTTCTGTGCAGTGAGGCAACAGTTCTGTAAGCAAACAATGAGGATGAACTTTGAAATATATTAATACACACGGCTAGGTTAGGATTTACATACCTTCAATTGTCGTTTGAACATCGTCCTGGATTTCGCTCAGATCCTGGCACAACCAAATAAAGAGTCGTAATGTTGCCATTTGAATTCCAAGCGATGGATGCTGTAAACCATCATCGATGTTGTTCTGTTTGGTACAACAGCGGAACACGCAGAGAAAACCTTTCCGCCGTTAGCTGCGTAAACTCTCTCGTCCACTTGTGCCGCATTCAAAAAGATCTTGGCACCTTACCATAATCTCATAGATTTCGTCGTCTGTTTGTGGTTTGTAACGGCAGAGGACGTTTAGTACAATTTGAAGCTGAGCAGGGGTCCAGTCTTTGTATCGCTGAATGAGATGAGCTGCGAGTGCCTGATTGATCACAATCCCGCCTTCATCCACGAGGATGCGTTCCAATGCCAGGATAGCACTGACGATCACCTGTGTGTCTCTGCCCCTGATTAGCCCATACAATTTGTCCACAATCTCACTTTCTAGAGTTCGTTAATGGATGCCGTTAGAAAATACTCAGGCAAGAGTCCGTTACCGGATAGTAGTCTCCGTGAAAGATATGGATTATCACATACCCAGCACAAACATGTGATCCAGTTCGTAGAGTGAGATACAGGCCATGACCGCCGTCTTTCTAACATGAGCGTTCTTGTCCTGAAATCCAGTGTTGAGCGGCTGAAGCATAAATCGCAGCACGCTCCGTTGTCTATGTCCGCAGGGCCAGAGTGGAGTTTAGTGGAGCTCTGGATCGGGAGAGAAGCATAATCTCCTGCAGTGGGTCTCCTGCAAGACGCTTACCCAAGGGAGCATAATGTGCGAATAGCAAGCGAGCGTACGATAGGGTCAAGATCCGTGCAGTCCTGATGAAGAGTATTGATGCCCAAGAAGCAGAGCTCCTCGTTCGCGCGGCCGTACCTAGCAAGAAAGGAGTACGCGGCCTTCTTCACCGTGATATCTCGCGTTGAAGCAGACTAGGAACGTGAATGGGCCATCGGTAATGAGTATTGGGTCCTTGGCACGCCTGCTCGTAAGATAAGAGAGTCAGAGGAGAGGCACTGACCGAGATAATGGTGGCAAACAACGAGGAGACGTCCGTGCCTTGGCCCATGAGCTCTTGAACTCGTTGCATCAGCTGTGTGTGATTCACTCCTGCCTGTGTTCCTTGGCCTTTGAAGGCATCTGCAAGTTCCGGTACATCCATTGAGGGTGGTGGTGATTGTGGAACGATGAAGACCTTTCTCGATGGCAACTTTACCAGAGGCACTCGACACGGGCACATAGTGACTGTTTCTTTCCTACTGACATGGCCCTCAACTAGAGTGGTGTTCAGACGTTTGTCGAGAGAAGGGCGGGCCAGAGTTTGTAAATAGTTTCATTATTCACGAGACTCTTTGCAGAGCCAAGGTTACGAGCGCCTGTCTATTCTTTATATCATCTATACGCTTAGCAGACATATTTTGCTGTGCACACCTTGCTGTAGGGGTAGGCTTCGGAGTACCTCTCATGGGAATGGGAGATTCACCTTGGTGCCTGAACCGCAGATTCTGGCCTTATCTTGGGCAGGTTCAACTGGAGTGGAGCCACGCGTTTCGCGTTTTTCGAGGTGGGTACTGTGGTAGTCTATGTAGGTCAGAAAGCGGAGCTCAAAACGGGCAGGACGAGAAGAGTCATACTAGACTCCAGCCCATGATGTCGCACGAAGAACCGAAGAGGTCTCCAGAACGGCTCGGGTAATAATATTTCTTTGTAAGAGTTTTTTCTGAGCTGCATGATTGACAGACAAGTGAAGCTGTTGCGGACAGCAGAGCATAGATCGTCTATTCCAAGCGATATGCATGTCGACGCCCTGGTGTCACACCGCAAAAAAAAAAAAAAGAAATTGCTGGAACTTCACACGCCCGCGTCTTGTTCTCCCTCCCGTCCCCTTCTCCCGCCTACTGATTTTTTTTATATCTTATCAGCGGGGTGGGCACATCTCCATATTATTGTCACTTTACACCACGGCAAACAACCATGCACGGGTGCATCGAGCCTGCAATGAAATGAATATGCAACCAGGAAAACCATCGAGAAGGCAAGCGCCTCATAACAGCCCTTTCTTTTTGCTCCTATTGGCCTTGCAGTGCGTAGTTGCGTTTGGCATGTTGGCGTGGTTCAGTGCGTATTAGGACCAAGAACAAAGGGGTCCCAGGAGTGAGAAGAGTGCTTGGAGTGCTTGAAATGGGAGGGAGGCCTTTTACGTGAAAATAAGCATTGGTTGTGAAGTGGCAATGTGCTAGTGTGATGCGAGGGCCCTTCGCCAAACGCCCTCCTCGTCCAATATAGCTCGTGCAGACAAGACCTGCAGGCTGAAGGGCGATGATGCGATCTGCCCCGGGTCGTTTGCAAGTGTGGCAGGGGAGCGTTCTGATTTGTGGCCGACCCACAGCGGCTGCTGATTGGCCCGCTGGCAGACAGACTCATCGATAGGCTCTTGCTCAGATGAGGCGAGAAGCAGTCCGCGAGGAGGGTCCAGCGAGCTATAAAAAGGGTCGCCGCGGTGCGCCTTTGTCGTTTTCTTTTCTTTTCTCTTTGCAGATCCCCTTCGCATCAAAACTACCTCCCAAGAAAGATCCCTGTTACCGGTTCTTTTACCCTCCACTCAAACCACCACACACACACCACCACACATACATCACCATGGTTCAGGCTACAAACTTGGGTTTCCCCAGAATTGTACGTCGTCTTGGTCCATGCTGGCTCATGCTGTGTGCGCGTTCGCTCCCTCACCAAACACTGGCGTCCTAATGCCCTATTTTTCTGGCTCTTGTCTTTTTCTCGTTCATAGGGTGCTCAGCGCGAGACCAAGAAGATCGTCGAGAGCTTCTGGGCCGGCAAGGTCACCGAGCAGGCCGTCGACGAGGCCGCTGTCAAGCTGCGTGCTGAGAACTGGAAGCTCCAGCAGGCCCAGGGTCTGTCGCAGATCCCCTCGGGCGACTTCTCGTTCTACGACCACGTCCTCGACCACTCTGTCATGTTCAACGTCATCCCCCAGCGTTTCCGCCACCTCCGCGATGGCCATGAGCGTAACTTTGCCATCGGCCGCGGTATCCAGAAGCCTGCCACCGAGACCCAGGAGAAGGTCGACATCGAGGCCCAAGAGATGAAGAAGTGGTTCGACACCAACTACCATTACATGTAAGCTATGCTGCTTCGTTTTAGCCTTGGATGGATCTGCATGGCTTGGCTTTGCTTTGCTTCACATGGATTCTCACGCCTGAATGAATCCTCATATCTCTTCTCTTTCTCCTTCAGTGTCCCTGAGTTCGAGACCAACCAGACCTTCCACCTCGGCGCCCAGGTCAAGACCGTCCAGGAGTTCAACGAGGCCAAGGCCCTTGGCATCCACACCCGCCCCGTCGTCCTTGGACCCCTCTCCTTCCTCTTGCTCGGCAAGGCTGCCAAGAACTCTGCTGGCCTCGACCTCCTCTCGCTCCTCCCCAAGGTCCTCCCCGTCTACGAGGAACTCTTTGCTAAGCTCGCTGAGGCTGGTGCCGACTGGATCCAGGTCGACGAGCCCTGCCTCGGTCTTGACCTTGCCCCTGCCGTCATCGCCCACTACCACACCACCTACACCCGCCTGACCGCTGCTGCCCCCAAGCTCAGGTTCTTGATTGCCACCTACTTTGGTCGCATTGGCAACAATGTCTCCTTCATTAAGGACTCTGGTGTCGCTGGTCTCCACATCGACCTTGTTCGTGCTCCTGAGCAGCTTGAGCACGTCATTGCCAACTTGAACCAGTCCCAGGTCCTTTCCCTCGGTTTGGTTGATGGTCGCAACATCTGGAAGACCAACTTGGCCAACGCCCTCAAGATTGCCCAGGCTGCCGTCCAGGCCCTCGGTTCCGAGCGTGTCTTCGTCGCTCCCTCGTGCTCTCTCTTGCATGCCCCCGTCACCCTCCGCTTCGAGAAGCGTCTGGCCTCCAAGCATGCCGAGCTCTTTGACTGGCTTGCCTACTCTGAGGAGAAGTGCAAGGAGGTTCACACTCTTGCCCATGCCCTCAACCACGGCGTCGACTCTGTCAAGGCCGAGCTCGCCGACAATGCCCGCTCCATCGAGGCTCGTCGCACCTCGGCTCACACCACCAACAGCGCCGTTCGTCAGCGTCTTGAGGCCATTGAGCCCGAGCAGCTTCGTCGCCGCAGTGCCTTCCCTGAGCGCCAGACCAAGCAGCACGCTGCTCATCCCCTTCCTGCTTTCCCCACCACCACCATCGGTTCCTTCCCTCAGACGAAGGAGATCCGTGTTGCTCGTGCCAAGTTCACCAAGGGTGAGATCGATGCCGCTGCCTACAACGAGTTCATCAAGAAGGAGATTGCTTACTGCGTTGAGGAGCAGGAGAAGCTCAACATTGACGTCCTGGTCCACGGTGAGGCCGAGCGTAACGACATGGTTGCCTACTTTGGCGAGCGCCTGGAGGGCTACATCTTCTCCGAGAACGGCTGGATTGCCTCGTACGGTTCCCGCTGCGTGCGCCCCCCAATCATCTTTGGTGATGTCCACCGCGTCAACCCTATGACCATCACCGAGACCGTCTATGCTCAGTCCTTGACCAGCAAGCCCATGAAGGGTATGTTGACTGGACCTGTCACTTGCCTCCAGTGGTCCTTTGTCCGTGATGACATTCCCCGCTCGGTCGTCTGCACCCAGCTCGCCTTGGCCATTCGCGATGAGGTCGTTGATCTTGAGAAGGCTGGAATCATCCACATTCAGGTCGATGAGCCCGCTATTCGCGAGGGTCTGCCTCTCCGTGCCGTCGACTTTGACTTTTACCTCCAGTGGGCCGTCGATGCTTTCCTCCTCTCGACCACCGGTGTCAACGACACCACCGTCATCCACACCCACATGTGCTACAGTGACTTCCAGGACATTTTCCAGGCCATTGTCCGCATGGATGCTGATGTCTTGACCATTGAGAACTCCAAGAGTGACATGAGAATCCTCGGCGCCTTCTCCACCCACGGCTACAATGCTGAAATCGGTCCCGGTGTCTTTGACATTCACTCTCCTCGTGTGCCCTCGGTCCAGGAGATGAAGGAGCGTGCCCATGCTATGTTGCAGTAAGTTCTGGCTCTATTATTGTTTCTTGTTATGATCACGATGTGCTGTAGACTGCCGTTCACTGACAGATACTATCTTTCTACTTGCAGGTACATTCCCCGTCGCAACCTCTGGATCAACCCAGACTGCGGTCTCAAGACCCGTGGCTGGAAGGAGGTCCGCGAGTCTCTGACCAACTTGGTTGCTGTCGCTGAGGCTCTGCGTGCCTCTGAGTAAGCGTTCGCCGTACCGTCCATCTCACATTCTTGAGGTTGGACCCGAAGGCCAATGCGTTTCTTTTCAACAAAAGGAACGATATGGTAAAAAGTAGATTGCCTCAACGGCTTTCACCCCCTGGAATCTCTTAACAGATTCCGACTCTATCCACTTTGGACTTTATATTTTTTTTTTCTCTTTTCTATTCTTCCACATTTTTCTTATTGTTCCTGACTTTCATGTTACATGATGCAATGCTCACTAACCTGAAAGTTTCTTCAACAGAAGCAGTTACGAAGTTCAACAAAAAAAAATAATGGTGCGGTGTATATTCTAGCTTTTGCCCTTTTCTTTTTCCTTTCCTCTGCTTTTTCTCTTGCATCGGTTTGATAGCTCCCTCAGACTCGATCGAATGCCAGTAGCCGGAAGCATCCGCCTCGTGCGCAAAGAGTGTCGCCTTGGTCTCCTGCGACAGCCTCCCCGTCGCGGTTCCTAATCTCTTGGTCGGCCTCGCCTCGCCCTTGTCCCTCCTGCCCTCCTCAATCGGACATCAAGTACCCGAGCCCTGTCGCATTGCCGTCGATCCTTTTCCCTGTATCGCGCTGTGAGTTGTTGTCGTTCTTTTGAGATGTGGATAGTGGTCCTCGTCAACCGAAGATTCTTCTTTCCACGTCTCAAGGCAATGACTCTTTGTTTCTTTGTGACATGGTTGCAACTGGTTTCCTTTCAGTGGGGGGTTTTTGAAACGAGAGGGACCGTGTCGACAGGCACAAGATCTCTTTGCTCAATCCCGTCCTGAGAGAAAAGCACTGGAACTGAGAGCATCGTTCGTGAACACCCCTCACTTTCCGTGGGAGGTGATCACGGCTTTGGATCTCGTCTGGATGTCTCTGACATGGACCCCTAGATACTCAACGTATTGCGGTGGTCTTGCTCTCTCTCGGCCACTCTTCTCTCTCTCTCTCTCAACTGCTAGAGCAGCAACCTCATCTGTATCTTATAATAAACCTCTCGAATATGCACAGCAAGTTTTCTGTCTCTGGTCTGCCTGTCTGCCTGTCTTGAGTCTTTCCACGTCACATTCGCCCTTTTTTTGACGTGTCCCTTGATTTTGTACATCTCTTCTCAACTTCACTCATCAGCCGTTGTTGTTCATCATCACATCAGCGCGACCCATTGGCTATACCCTCCGCATCTACGCATCTATCTCATTCCATCTGCACAGACCACGAACAACCTCGCAGACCATATCACAGCTATGGCGATGAATCCTGCTCGAGGAGACAAGAGGGCGTCTTCATCGTCCTCTAGGTCCACCAAACTCATCCTGCGGTCGGTCCTTGCTCTTGGCCTCGTCCTCAGTTGTGTCTCTGCAGTCAAGCGCGAGGACTTCAAGACCTGCGCACAGAGCGGCTTCTGTACCCGCAACAGGGCCTATGCGGACCTTGCAAAGGAGTCACCCAACTGGACATCGCCCTACCAGCTAAATCCTTCCACCCTCCGCCTCAGTAAAGGCATCCTATCGGGCGACTTGACCAACACACAGGAAGACGTTCAGCCCGCGCCCAGGCCAGGCCTCGCCTTTGAGCTTCACTTGCTTGACAATGATGCTGTACGTGTGCGGATCAACGAACGCGACCCGATCCATCCACGCTATGATGGAGTCCAGGATACAGTTTTGATTAAGCCGTATGGGATGGCCCAGGAGGGCACGTACCAACGCATCTCCAAGGACGACAGCGGGGTACTCACTGTGCAGTATGGAACCCAGAACCAGAACACGATCAAAGTCAGCTCTGCTCCGTTCAAGATTGAGTTTCTGGCGAATGGCGTGCCTACTGTACTCTTGAACGAGGAAGGTCTGCTGCGATTCGAGCGACTCCGGACAAAGCAGCAGGAGCAAGAGGGCAGCGATGAGAACAAACTTGTTGACCAGGACGGAGAGAGCATGGAGGGTGAGATCAAGTTTGAAAAATCGGTCGTGGAACAGAAGCTAGAGGAAAACATGTGGGAAGAAAAGTTTAAGGAGTTTACAGATTCCAAGCCGCGAGGTAAGTAGGCGCAGTTGCAAAGAGTTTTTGTATCCAATCGTTCCCAGAAAGAGGCGCTCCTAACATCAAGATGGCGGATGAATATTACAATAGGCCCAGAGTCTTTTGGAATGGATATCACCTTCTCGGGGATCAACCACGTCTATGGTATCCCTGAGCATGCCTCCAGCCTTTCTCTCAAGGCGACCAAAGGAAAGGACGCGCCCTACAGTGAGCCCTATAGGCTTTACAACTTGGACGTATTCGAATACGAGACCGACAACCCTATGGCTCTCTATGGATCGATTCCTTTTATGCTTGGACATAGTAAAAACAGCACCGCTGCCGTGTTCTGGATGAACGCCGCAGAGACCTGGATCGATGTTGAAAAGAGCGCTGAAGACAAAGATGGCGGGATCCTCTCGTGGATAAAGTCCAAGAAGGGCACATCTGTACCCACGACTAAAACCCACTGGATCAGTGAAGCTGGTGTTCTGGACCTGTTTGTGTTCTTGGGACCAACGCAGCGCGATATTTTCCGCCAGTATTCGTCTCTGGTGGGGACAACCGCACTTCCTCAGGCGTTCTCGATTGCGTATCATCAGTGCCGCTGGAACTACAACAACCAGCAGGACGTGGCCGAGGTGGATGCTGGCTTTGATGAGCACGACATCCCATACGATGTCCTTTGGTTGGACATTGAGCACACCAACGGCAAGAGGTACTTTACCTGGGATGACACAAAGTTCCCTAACCCCAGTGATATGCAGCAATCTCTCGGAGCCAAAGGCAGAAAGGTAAACACACATGTGCAATTGCTCCTATTTGAGAATATGGCATCTAGAAGAGAGTGATTCCTTATTGTGCTTCCCCATTTTCTCTTCCTCTTCTCGTTGCAGATGGTGACCATCATCGATCCCCATATCAAGAAGGATGGCGACTACCATGTCTCGAAGGAAGGCGCTGAGCTGGATGTGTACATAAAGAACAAGGATGGTGACTCTGACTTTGATGGCTGGTGCTGGCCAGGCAGCTCGCAATGGATTGATTTCTACAACCCAAAGGCAAGGGATTGGTGGGCATCTCTATTCTCGTACGACCGCTACACGAGTTCCACCAAAGACCTCTTCACATGGAACGACATGAACGAGCCATCAGTCTTTAGCGGACCTGAGATTACCATCCCCAAGGACGTCATTCATTATGGAAAGGTCGAACATCGCAACGTCCACAACCTTTACGGCACTATGTTTGTAAGTTTGATAGAATTCTGATCAGCATGTGCGGCGACTCTGTGGGGCGGCAAGACTGATGTAGACGACTTCAATCAACGTATATTTTAGCATTCGGCTACTGCCCAGGGCCTCACCCAGCGCAATGAGACGAACCAGAGGCCCTTTGTTCTTTCGCGTGCCTTCTTTGCCGGTACACAGCGCTTCGGTGCGATTTGGACTGGAGATAACCTCGCTACCTGGGAGCACCTCGAAATCGCGTCGCCTATGCTGCTCACAATTGGACTCTCTGGAATTCCATTCTCTGGCGCGGATGTGGGTGGATTCTTTGGTAACCCCGAGCCGGAGCTGCTGACTCGTTGGTACCAAGCCGGTATCTACTACCCCTTCTTCCGAGCCCACGCCCATCTCGACAGCAAGCGTCGGGAGCCTTGGCTGTTTGGCGAGCCTTATACCACCCAAATCCGAGAAGCTGTCCGCACACGCTATGCGCTGCTGCCTTTCTGGTACACTCTCTTCCAAGAGTCAAGTATCGATGGAATGCCAATTATCAGGTGTGCTACTACAACATGGCTGATGTCGCGAGAAGCGTTCACCTGTGATGGCGACTTACAATATACTCTTTGCTTGTATTTTGATAGACCAATGTTTACTGAGTTCCCCGAGGATGAGGCTGTGTTTGGCATGGACGACCAGTACATGGTTGGAGACGCGCTCTTGGTCAAGCCAGTGACCAAGCCTGGCGTGACACGGTCGAGTGTTTACTTTGCAGGAAACGAGAAGTGGTTTGATATCAAGGATTTTAGCGTTGAGCAAGGACCTGGAGTCAAGGAGGTTGAGTCTCCAGCCAACAAGATCCCCGTGTATCAGCGTGCTGGCACCATTATCCCTCGCCGCGAGAGGCCACGTCGATCTTCCAAGGCCATGGAGAACGACCCCTTCACATTGGTGATTGCATTGGACAGCAAGGGTGAAGCGACGGGCAGGATCTATCTGGATGATGGAGAGACCTTTAACTACGAGAAGGGAGACTACATCCTGAGAGAGTTCAATGTCGCGAACGGCGTCTTGCGCTCGCGCGACCTCCGGACAGCTGGTACCGGCAAGGCTTCCGAGTTTGTGCAGAGGGTAGGAGCATTGAGAATCGAGCGCTTGGTGATTTTGGGCTCTACGAAGCCCTTGAAGAATGCAGACTGTGCAGCATCGCCCGCCGGTGGTAGCTATGTGTGCACGGTCAAGGAGCCCAAGGTAGCGATTGGCGAGAACTTTGAGGTCCAACTCGCGTAAAAAAAAAAGCCACAGGGGTTAAATTAAAAAGCGCGGAAAGCGTTCAACAGCAAACAAACGAGACTGTCCAAACGCGTCCCTCGCATCTCTCTCTCACTGTTCGATTCATCGCTTGGTCTCCATCCTCACCTCCACTCCATCCAGACCTGCCCCTCCTCTCTCTCTCTCTCTCTCTCACACACACACATACCCGCCAACCTATGGACCCAGATACGGAGTCGCTGCTGGTCTCGACTTGCCTGGCCCTCGGAGGGTTCGAGGACCGGTCTGAGAATGTCGAAGACACCACGCAGGTCTACGTGATGGGAGACGAATGTCTAGGTACTACCCCCCACCTCGGCCCTCATTTAGGACAGCAGAAGCAGCACGTTACGTAAATGCCTTCTTTGCTAACAAGCCCTGTTTTCGATATTAGAGTGTCTCAAGGACATCAAGAAGTTCATAAAGTACTACGACGATCCAGGCGATAACGTGGTACTGGCCTTTCTTGGAAAGATGGGTATCCTGGAAAAGGACCTTATCCCCATCATGCTCCTCAACACACCCGCAGACAACAGCACTAAGGAGCGCCTTGTCCTTGCCTGCAGTAAGAGCCTAGTCTACCTTTGAATGAAAACGGAGAGCTACCTTCACGACTACAACCTAAACACAATGTTTCCATGTGTGGACCTCAACAAACTTAGTTGAGCTGATGGTGCCGATGACCTGGCTCATTGACTACAAGGCCCTGCAGGATATGGCGTCTATTGAGGAAGACGTGAGCATTGTCGGCAACTTGTATCAGCGTCTCGAGACTCTACGAGGCTACAAGAAGGCATTTCTTCGGCGAGGTGTCCTCGGGGCTGTATTTGCAGTCTTGTTGAAGCCGCTGGAGGTCGAGTACAGGATGAGATCGACGAGGGATCAAGCAGTTATTCGGCTTGGACTGTCGCTTTTCCGTAATTTGGTTGCGATCCCAGATACAGAGAGCTCGGTCACAGGCACTATGGATCAGTTCATCAGTTCGGTCATGCAGGTAAAAACAAAAGCGGATAAGTTGTGTTGTCTTTGACCAGAGTGGGGCAACCGGGAGGAAGAGCTAACACTTGAGTTCGTTAATAGGAAGAGCTTCTGGAGAGATTTCAGGAGGAAAACATTATGGCACTTTTTGTTACGCTTGCATCCTCTGCGACGGACGCCCAGCTGACAGAATGGAACACGCTGACTCTTGAGACGTTCTTTTACATCTTCATGGGCGTTGAGCCGGATGATCTCATCCCTACTGTCTCAGTGAGTAACAAGGTCTATTATTTTCAAAGATCAGCCATATCGAACGCGAAGGACCAGTTGATGAACAATCCGCTGTTCTCGTTTTAATGAACATAGGGCCAAGTCAAGAACTCTGCGCTGCAGGATCTGCTTCAAAAAGAGGAGCTGCAAAAGAAATCACAATCAACAGCAGGACGGAAGCGGCATGACCGATTCGGAACGACGGGAGAGATCCGGCTACAGGTACAGGAATCCCGCTGCGAGTATCTCACTGGTCCTCTTTGTCCACTTATTAACGCGAGATAAACCTTTTTGGCATCATAGGACGGTTCTAGGATGGTTCTACACCAGAAAGGTGCACTGTTCGCATCATTCGAGAATCAGTTGGACCAGATCAAGAAGCCTAGAGCAAAGGCTCGCCGTCAAAAGGAGACTGACGAATACAGGAAAAACGTTACTAAGGCTGGATCAGTCACTCTAAGGAACTTGGCGATGACTTTGCTGGAGAGCTGTTTTAACCGTACGTCGGGAGGCACGATGACATGAGGTCCGGGAGGGGAACTGCTGCAGTGATCTAACTACCTTTTTTTTTTATTCTGCGTTGCAACAGCCCTGTTCAGCTCGTTGCGCCGTGACATTGAGCTGAGAAGAGAAAAACTGAAAGAGCACCATATGGGACAGTACCATTATCTGATGTCGTTTCTACTCAAGTTTCAGCGCCACAACGCCGACTATCTGACCCGCTCCTTTAATGAACAGAGGAAGGCAGCCAATCCAAGGCAGCTTCAGAGCCTGGAAGAGGACTACAAGAAGAAAATGCTGCAGTGCGATTTTGATTTGGTAGCGATAGCCTTGGAGACTCGTTGTGTCTACCAGGTTATTGGCCATATGCGGCAAGAATTTGAAGTGGGCAAGAATCAGGTAACTGCCAGCAGTGTTGTGATGGTGTATCAATCAACCCTTTGCTCTCTTGCACAAAGACAAGACGCAGCATGGAGTTACACTGCACTCTACTCACTATTTCACTTTCTTTAATAGAACTGGAATAGCATTCGAAAAGCAATGTGCTGCTTTATCGAAATGGTATGTCGCATTGATGGTTTGTCAACTGACGAAAAAAAAGACCATGACAAAGTGACCCCCGGGGAGCGACTCTAAATTGTTTTGTTTGATCCGCGCTTTTCACTTGTCTAGCTTTCCACGTTGTACGCGATGATCAAGTCACCCAATGAAGAGTACCGCGATGCCTCGGATAATGTCCAAAACAATCTGTATCACGAGGATGCGACTCTTGAACTGTTCTTGGACTTGGCTAAACACTACACTAAGCAGTCGACAAAGTAAGGGCAATGCAACGCCCATTTTTTTCGATGTTGTTGTATGGTGCCGGAATTAAGTAACTGTCTAACATGACCGTGTTGTTTGCATGACAGATACTTGCATACGTTGGTGCATATGATTCACATCTTGCTCAAAACGCTGGAGAATTACTCCAACTCTAAGAGTTATATGTTCATTCTCAAAAAGCGGGCGGTCAAAAAGCGCAAGCAAAAGGCCAAAGAGGTCGAGAAGATCGCGGAGGGTGATGGCGAGAATGGGCAGCCAGTGGACGGAGTTGAGCCTTCACAGGATCAAAGCCAGCCACAGGAACAGCAACAGGAGCAAGAGCAAGAGCAGGATAATGCGCAAGAGGAAGACGACGATGAGATGAGTAATATTCCAACGCACACCTTGAAGGAGCATCAATTCGTGTTTCAAGACTTTGAGCGCGTAAGTGGACGTGTAATGCTAAGTGTGGTCCATTGAATCTTTAGGACTACATCACGTTAACAAGTTCTGGTTTCTTTTTTTTTAAAAAAAAAATACATAGAGATTTGCAAGCGAACGCGTCGTCAACACGTACTGCGCGTTTCTGGAAAACTTTGAAGAGCTGGATGAGACGCAGTTGCGCTATGCGGCGTCGTTGTTCCATCGGATAGCCGTCAATTGCAGAAATGTGGCGGTCTTTTACAAGTTGTCAACGTTGCAACTTTTCCACCAAATTCTTCAAAACAACAGGGAGGATGTTAAGCGGGACATGGCGCCTCTTATCTCGTATCTGATGCACCAGTTCTTCAAGAAACTTCAAGAGTACCCTCTCTTGATTGTGGAAGTCTTTTTCCCGAGATCACGCAAAGTGTGTCTAGATATAAATGTTGGCAGGGAGGAGGCAGCAAGACAGCAGAATGAGAGGGATGAGAAGCAAGAAAAGAGGTACCTTACATGTGCTTTTTTTTGAACCAGGAAGTTATGCGATTGATGATGCAGGACTGGATCTCGTACAGTATCATATTGCTCGCTAATCTTCTCTATTCCATGGCCCACACCTTTAGACTGATGGCCACAGAACTCCGAGTTGACTCCAATAGACCAGAGCCGGAGCAAATTAAGATTGTGGTTATGGCGCTGCGGGACGATGACAAGGACGATCTTGTGGAATGGGCGATCGAGGTATGTATCTATGGTCGGCGTTCTACGTGGTTTCATTGTCTATACTTGAATATGATACAGCGCTAAGCAATCTCCACGTTAACTACGGTTTTGTAGATTCTGAAGGATGCCGTGGCCAAGAGACAACTCATGACCTTCCGCTCTGAGAGCGAGCTCGAAGAGAACCCTGAACTGATGTATTCTATTGAGAATGTTGAGGACATTGGTACGTGTCAAAAGTGTTTACATGATTTTCAACATGACGAAATACAGTCCTCCGGAGCTATCTTGTGCTGCTCTTGCTGACCTAGCTACGACGCACTGCTCGTTGATATTTTTTCATCTAGAAATTATTGCGGATAGTCCTGCCAAGATAAAGTCGCTTCGCATGGAGCCACGTTTCCGCCTGCTACTCAAGCTGTTACATTTCACAAGGGGAGAGGAAGGTACGAATACCAGGACTTATTGATCTATGAAAAAAATAATTGTTTACGATTAGATATGTTCCTTAACATGTGGAGAGTGCTTTTGTCAACAGGCGATGGACTACAGTACACAATCCCCAAGACTATCCCAACGGACACCCTTGCGGAATACCAGGAGATGATTGAAGCTGTTTTAAGCCAGGAACCCGAGCAGGACCATGAATTGGACTTTAGCACGCTGATCAAGCGTATCAACAAGTCAGCCAAGCCGTCCAAGCGAGCAAGTGGCATTGATGGCGCATCTCGACAAAGGTCGGAGAAGGAGGTGGCAACATATCATTCTGCAGAATACATTGTCGATTCTGAGGACGAGGACGACGAGTACTATCAGGCAGATAGGGCGCTACGAGAGCGCAAGCAGATTGATTTCGCGCAGGCCGAGGAAAGACAGCGCCGGATGGACGAGGAGAACGCAAGGGCCAAGAGTCAGAGGCACAAGGAGGTGCTGAAGTCAAAGAGCGGGATATTGAAAAAGGCGGTTGGGTTGACGGAGGATGAGGATGCGGAAGGGAGCGAAGTCGATCTCCTTCCGCCTTCGAGCGCTATTCAGCTGGACAGCAGTGATGAGGACGATGATCTGGCAGAGGATGTTGAGCAGACGCAAGCAGCCAAGAGCAAGAGCGATGTCGAGAGCGATAGTAGCGAGAGTGACGGGGGTGAACGGTTGTCAAGGATTGCTCCAGTGGTGCAGTACACGAGCAGGCGAGGGCTGTTGTCGGAGGGAGATCGGAGTGATGCCGAGAGTGACGCCGAGGATGACGAGCAGGCAACACAGCCGCTGTCTCTAACACAGCGACTGGCGGCCACCGCAACCAACAAGAGGCGGATCATCTTGGAGGACTCTGAGGATGAGGAGGACAGCATGGGCAGTGACCATGAAGACCATGGCACGGACGATCGTCCTGTGAAGAGGAGACTTGCCTTTGAGGAATAAAAAACGTCCCTTCTTCGCTTGTTAGTAGTGTACACGGGCGCGATGATGTCGTTCAAGGATGCTTTAGCGGCCACCACAGATACTCCTGGCAGTGGTATGTACTTCCAAATGAGCCCTGTTCTGATCATGCCTCTGCCTTGTTTTCAATATAAACAACTATTGATGCATTGCGCGGGCAATACGGCGTTCGCATCGTTAGCCTCATCGATCGTCCTCTCGGCCGAGGCAAGCGGATATTGGTCAGTGCACTCTACAAACAAACATTTACGCCACAGTTATCGCTCACTCCTGACAGCGTCAATGGAACTTTTTTTTTGACGGCAAGAGATAATAAAAAAATGCATGCCCACATGGCAAGAAGCATGAGAGTTGTGTGGTGTGTTCTCCCTTTGCTTTGTAAGCCCACAACGCGTTGGAAACCATTCGTGTCCCGTATTCGTGCCCAGCTCACAGCCAAGAAAAAAAAATGTGTACAAGACGCCGGGACCGATCGGTGGATGTTTGCTGGCGTGTTTTACTGTGATACTGTACCTAGGCTAACGGCCTTTTTTTTTTTTTTTTAGTTTGCTCGCGCTGTGGTTCGCAGCCATTGTTCTCTTCAATATCTGCATTGATCGAACTCTCATCAGGTACAGTAGCAACTGGCCATCGCGCTGTTACTTTTCATTTTATGCGGCATAGATGCACTCCTTCTTCTCAGCAGACCTTTCACATCCTTACCGATCGATGACAGTGCAGTAGTGTCTTTTTTTATTTCTGCAGAAGACGTCCCCGTGCTATAGAAGCACGGCACTCCCATCTCCGCCATGCCCCCTGTGTACAGTACACATTGCCCGAAGGGGGGCAGCTGCGGGCTCCGAAAAATGGAGGCCACATTGGAGTGGACGAACCAGGATCGTTCCTTGTGACGAAGTCAACGCCAGATTGACAGACTGTGGTCCGTTCAATCTCCCCTTTCACTTGGTGCATTTTTTTTTTTTTTTTTGGAGATTGGATTTTCAATTGGTAAAGGCAATTTGATGCACAGGGATCGACCCTGATCAAGCCGAGGTGACTATTGTACAGAAGCAAAAGATGTTGTCGGATAAAAGGAATGATCGGGAGGGAGAGGGAGGGGGGAGAGGGGGGCGGTGCGTTTCTCTTGCGGCGAGAATGTGTGCTGCAGGCCATGTTCATGCAACCTGTCTATCCTTTGGGCTGGTTGGGAGGCGTACTCCTTGTGCTTGTGTATACAGGATGGATAGATAGACAATTGAGTTTGTGTGTGTGTTCTCTGCCCAACTGGCCGAACAAGAGGTGCTTGGCAGTCTGCCCAAGCATGAATCCGAGCCAAAAAAAAAAAAACCAAAAAAAAACAAAGCAAAAAAGGGAAAGAAGTGAAAAGGTGCGATCGAGGCACAGGTGGGCGCGTGCAGGCCCAGTAGTCTGTGGCGATGGGGCATGCGATTGAAGGCAATATAATAGTATGTACATAGAGTACACAGGGTGCCTGTCCTTTTTGTCCGTCTCAATGCTCTCTTTTACACACACACCCATACCCATACCCATACCCATACACACATACCCATGCTCATACTCATACCCATACACACATACCCATACTCATTCACATATATACACACACACACACATACACACACACACTCACACACGCACATCACACATACATAGACCACCTTCACACTCTCTCCTCCTCTTCCACTCCTCCTTCCCCTTCCCCTTCCTCGTCCCCTTTCCCCCATCTCCATCTCCATCCCCATCCGCATCCTCGCTTCCCCAGCGCGGATCCCTTTCGTTTCCCCCTCCCCGCCTAATCCGTCCCCCAGACCACCCATCGCACTTGGACTCCTCCGGCCCTCGCCAGGTGCCCTGCCTCTCACGCAATCCTTTCATTCGACCTTGTCCCTTTCTCACTTTCTCGGCCCCTTCCTCCCGCCGTTTCGTCTCTTCCTCTTCCAGCTCCCGCTCCACTGCCCTCTCACACTCATCGGAAGCCGCGCTCGCTCCCGTTGCTCGTCCTGAGGCCCACCCTGGCTGATCTCCTACCCGTCGCCAGCCACCACCCCTGAGAGTGGTCTTTCCTTTCCAAAACCACCTTAACCCTAAAGAGACTATGCCGCCACAACCCGCAGCAACTGGCCCGCCCCATCCTGGGTTGTCTTACGCTCCACCGCGGCAGCCAACCGCCTCCATGGACAGCGCCAACCACCACGCCTATCCGTCCCACCCTGCCCAGCCTAGCCAGCTTCCTTCGTCCTCCTCGTCCTCGGCGGCCACAGCCACTACTGCTGCCGCCAGCTCTGCCGATGCGCCCAAGAAGCGAACTCATAAAGGCGCCGAAAAGAAGAGGCGAAAAGAAGGCGGCCGTGATGGCCCCGAGGGCAGCGAGAAAAAGCCCCAGGTCAGCTCTTGCGATGCCTGCAAAGAGGCCCACCGAAAGGTAAAAAAAATAAGGACCACTTTGTCCTCCTCGAGCACCCATTCTTTCCCTCTTTTCCTTCCCTCCCTCCCTTGCGCGGTGAAGCAGTAGCCATGAAGCAGCAACCATCTATCGCAACTCGCTATTGCTGTTATTCACCAGCCAAGCTTGGTCACCTTTGAAAGCGTTTTGCGCTGTGACCATCATGTCCACTTCGCCTCCATCGGTCCATCATATGAAAGATTTCGGAGTGCCGTCCTCCTCTCACTTCTCCTTGCCCTTTCCCTTGCTTTTGTTGGTGCCACGCGCGCAGCTGCTGCAAGGCAGCCAAATACCTCCCATGTATAATATCCACGGGCATACAACAACAAAGGGATAAACGATTGCAAACTCGCGATATCCTGTTGTTGATGTTCCTGACATACGCCTCTTTCCTGCATGATAACCACCATCCGGCGCATTATGAGCTTGCTCATCTTTCTCCTTGTTTTTTTGGGTCGTGCTTCTACTGCAGCATTCCTCCTCGTGCATGGTATAATTGCTCTTGCCTTTAGACCTGCAACTCTATCCCTGCCTGTACATGCGTGTATGGGCACAGTTCCGAAGGGTGATCTTTTATCCTTATGATCACACTACCGCATATCTTCTATAGTCTGTCTACGCGCGCACGGTGCCATCATTCCTATAACCGAGCAAATGTTGCCTCCATTCCTTCCCACAGTGAACAACCCCCCTGAAGACTAAGTGATAGACACTCTATCACACCATCACACCGACTTCTTTCATCTCCAACTCACAATATCTTGCAATGTCTTGCTTGCTGCTCCTGTAGTGCAATGGACTAGAGCCTTGCGTGTCGTGCGAGACGGCATCCCTGCAATGCACATACAATACCTTGAGCCCCACCAAGAAGAAGGCCCACGATGCGTACGTTCTCATGAAGAAGCACGAACACAGCCAGCGCCTCAAGGTGAGTTTTTTTTCCAGCAGATGGCCTGATGCACAAAGTATTGCGTGTCTGCAGCCATCTAAGATCATTCTCCCATCTGTTTTCCCTTCAGAGCGCCGATATCATTGTGGCTCGTATGGGTCAACTCGACATTGCTGGCACAAACAACAACTTTGGTCCAATCCTATCTCAAGTCATCAACCTGCCTCGCTATGAACCTCCTCCTTCCAACTTTGAGAACGACAAGGAGAGGCTTCTGGAGATCGGGCCGGTCGAGCAGCTCTTGATTGACTGTTACTTCAAGCACTTCAACTACTACATTCCTGTTCTGAATCGTAAGGCATTTATGGAGCTGGTCAAGAACCCCGAGCAGCTAAAGACACTGGAAGCCCAAAAGTTGCTGGCCTGCGTGCTTGCGACAGGATTTGCTTTCCGACAAGAACTTGGTGACCCGAACGTGATCAACAAGATGGAGCCCAACTACGGCACGGGCATGGTCCGCAAGTTCCATCATTTTAACACCCAAGATGTTTTCAACTCCTCGATCGAGAACTGCCAGTGCTACCTGGTCCTCACCGGATTTTATTCCTCCATCACCAATTATGACGCGGTCCACAATCTCGTCGCGCTCTCACACTCCATTGCAGCGGGACAGGGACTCAATCGGAACAAGGGTCTCTATTACCAGATGCCGTACAAGGGCAAGGACCACACCGCGGATACGATCGAAATAGGTCATCGTATTTTCTGGTCTGTCGTGATCGTTTGCTCCGGTTACTCTCTCAGTCACCAATCGCCGTTCATTACGTCCAACGACTATGACATTGCCTTCCCTGCCAAGCAGGTCTCTGACCTGTGCGCGGACTTTCAGGGCATCATGCATGATGACTTTGAAGGAATCAAGGATCTGCAGCACTTTGTCCCCATGTACGAAATTTCCTCCAGAGTCTCTGATATCACCTGCACAGCTACAAGGCAACGACCCCATACCAAGGTCGATGAGGTTAGGGAGATGCTGACCGAGTGGCGCACAAAGACTCTGCCCCTGCATCTCCGCATCACTCCCATGGACATGGATGCTATTCGGAGGCAGTCGAGGTTCTCAAAGTTTTACCATGCCATCAGCTACATGTTTGAGATTTGTCTCCACCACACCTTCCAGCTGCACGAGACCCATCGCGAGCTTGGAGTGCATGGTATCTGGAGTTCATATTGCTACGATGCTGCTCTCGGGATCAAGAACATCTTCAACACTCGACCCATGACGCGGATGAACTCGCACGTCATTCTGCCCGTTGCCGCTGGTGCATTCGCCAACATTGTTGCCAGCAAGGTCCTCGGCAAGGAAGATAGCGCACAAAAGCACTGTGACGAGATCAAGGTGATGCTCGCTGCGATTGTTTGGGCATCGTCTAGTATCGAGCGTGATCGACTATCACAGTATGTGGGCCATGGATATGCAGGCGTGACCCAGAACGCGGGTGGACAGGTCGAGTCATTTGTGATTCCATTTCCGGAATCACCTCCCCCGAATGAGCTGTCCTCGCCACCACAGACTACCGCTAGTTCACCCGAGGAGTCCACCGATATTACGTGTGACACGGACACGTTTACGTCTGATGAGGAAGAAGATGAGGACGACGACGATGTGAATAAGCAAGACAAGAGAATGACTGGGGACTTTCTTGTGCCCAGCGGCCAGCATGTTGCCTCTCAACAGCTCTATTCGTCTCAGCACCGTCCACACCCGAGCATGACCCGAGCAGATTCCAACTCTGCCCACTATGGTCAATCTCAACAGGCTTCTCTTCAAGAGATGGAACAGCAGCGTCAGCAGCATCATCTTCAGGGGCAGCAGCACCATCATGGACTTCATAATTACATGGCGCAAGGATACAACGATATGATGCCTCAGATGACTTCTGACTCCTCCGCAGCTGTCCATCATAACGGAGTACCGACATCGTTCGCAGAGCCCGATCATGGCGAAGGCTCGTTTGCTGATCGGTCTCACCACCAACCGCAGTCTTTTAATGTTTCCGCGGATGGTAATGGTCATCATCCAAACAGGGACAACAACGGCATGGCCACTGCAGGATCGGCGGTATTCTCTGGCGCGGCTGGGTCAGTGGCACTGGACGATGTCGATAGCAGTGGCCTTGTTGCGGATTACGACTTGGCACAGCAGTATGGCCCAAGGTTGTTTGTGAAGCAGCAGTTCAACGAAGCGCAGCTGATGAAGCTGGACGAGTGCCGTACCCTCTTGACCCACAACCATTTCACACCGGAACAAATTCATCAGATTGAAATTGACCTTCAGTACCAACTCAACGCGCTCGCAGACGATCCCATCGTCGTCTCTTCCTCGTCTCTCCACGCCCACGGTCACTCTGACGGATTCTCGAACGTTTACCAACATCCGGGACAAGACCAGCACTTTGTTCAACACCAGCACCAGCACCAACATCATACAGCCTATACTTCACTGGACTCTTCCACTCCCATCTCCTTGAAGGGTTCACAGCTACTCTCGGGTGGTCTTGAGGGGTTGGGAACGATGCCAGATATGTCCAGTACGATCGCTAGCTTGGGATTCAGTGCCGGAGACTTTATTCAAGACAATAATATGCAGCCTCCGGCGCGGTTTTATCATCCGCCGACGCTCACCACCAGGACCTCCTCTTCTGCCACCACCACCACCACCACGAAGTCGTACTCGTCTGCCTCGGACCTCCTTTCGCCCGTCTCGGCCACGTCCTCGAACCTCCCTTCACAGCAACAGGGTCTGTCGTCCATGTCCTCGGTCTCGTCTGATAACTCTCCGTTTAATGGTATGATGGGTTACCAGCATCAACAACAACAGCAGCAACAGCAACACAAAGTCGTGAGCTCGATCCGTGGAGTGGACGCTCATTTGACAGGAGATGCGAATGTGAATATGATGAACATGGGTTTTGCCACACCCGCGTCCACCACCAACACCACCGCCACCAACACCACAGGCCTCGAGTACAGTGATCAAGGGATGTTGATGTACGACCCATCCTCCTCCGTCGTGGGAGGCGTGAGTGGGTTGGATGCGGTGGTTCTTGGAGGGTCTGCTGCCGCTGGAGCGGGCCTAGGCCTTGTGGTGGATTCGAGTGGTGGGGTTGTAGGAGGTTGTTCTGGCGAGGAGGATAGTTTGATGGGATTCATGAACGATCCTGACCTGATGTTGAAGTCTCAAATCTTTTCACGCGTCGCGAGCAGCAGTTTGGTGACGGCTCCTCCAGCTTCACAAACGAACCAGGCAAGCCAACAACAACGACCGTCATCACATCGGACACAATCCCATGCACATCCACAGCAGCAGCAACACCCACAACTACTACAACAACAACAACAACAACAGCAGCAGCAGCACCAGCAGCAGCAATACCCGATTTCTTCGTACAATTAAAATGCAGCGCTTGATATATGAAAATCCGCAGATGGTTTTATTGATGATTTTTTTTTTTACATTTTCTTTTTTGTTCTTGCCTTTCGCGATCCTTCAGATGTGGGGGGGTCAAGGTGCGAGAAGAAAAGAGGAGGCCAAGTTTGTTTGTGCAAAGGGTTGGGAGATAAAATATGTTACAGGGTTTTGCTGGGGGGGAGGGGGAGGGAGTATTTTTTTTTTGTATTTTGGTGCTGCTGAATGAGAGGAGGTCGTAGCAAATGGGTTCAAAGAACCGCGTCCGATCGAAAAAGTGTACAATACAGTGAAGAGGGAGAGAGAGAGAGAGAAAAGAGAATTAGAAACGATATGAAGCACGACGAGAAGGAGGAAGCGAAAATAAAGGTGCGAAAAATGGCAACCAGCGAGAAATATCCTTCAAGTAATTCCAGCAATGGGGGAAAAAAAAAAGGCAAAAGAGAAAAGAAAAAAGAATGAAAGTACCAAACACAAATGAGAGGTTCGATGGACTCGAGAAAGGATCGGTCGTCAGTGAAAAGTATCGCCAAAGTTCTTTTTCTTTTCCCCACTGGTCCCTCTTTCTGCTCTTGCTGACGCGTCGCAGGAGTCGGCTGAGCATTTGGGGACGACTTAGGGCTTGCGGAACTCCGTCAACACGGGGTATATGGCTTCGAACGCCTGGTAGATCTCCTCGCGGACCTATTTCGTTTGTAAATGTTTTGCAATAGGGTGGGGCAATGGGAATATGTAGGTCATTAGAGAATCGAAACAATACAAATATGTGTATATAATATATATAT
This sequence comes from Mortierella alpina, assembly GCA_029449245.1. Taxonomy (NCBI): domain Eukaryota; kingdom Fungi; phylum Mortierellomycota; class Mortierellomycetes; order Mortierellales; family Mortierellaceae; genus Mortierella; species Mortierella alpina. The sequence continues at coordinate 828,585 of JANATF010000001.1, read as the reverse complement.
TCGCGCCTTTCGTTACCTTTGCGCCGGTCAAGACGATCTTGCCCGAGACGAAAATAAGAAGAACGATCTTGGGTTTGACCATGCGGTAGATAAGACCAGGAAACAACTCTGGCTCGTACTATATCATCCGCAAGAAATATGTATGTTATTAAGCTGGTACATGGTCGTTTCAAGGCAAAGACAGCAAAAAAAGACCAGTTTAGTCTGCTTACCGATGTGAAAGGTCCGTGAGCATAGGCCAATCCCTCCAAACGAATGGGGAACTTGACGTCGCAGGAGCCGACGATATTTTGAATCTTAAAGTCTGTGAACTTTGCGGGGAAGCCCAACTTTTGAATGATACGAGCGTACTTGCGCGAGGCAAGTCTCGAGTCGTCTTCAGACTTTGCACCAGTGACGACCATCTTGCCTGAAGCAAAGATCAGGGCCGTCGTCTTTGGCTCGCGGATTCTCATGATCACAGCAGCGAAACGCTAAAAAAAATTGGCGCCCAAGTGATCATGAAGGCGAGTAGGGACGAGAGAGGCGGGAGCGCAAGCCCATTGCAATAGAGAGAAAAAAAAAGGACAGAAAAGTTGAATAAATCACTTTCTTCACAAGGTTCCTCGCCCCTTTTTTCTGCAAACTGCCACGATTTGGGGAGACCAAACAGCTCCTTTTCTCTCAACGCCCTTTTTTTCTTCTTCTTCGTCTCCTTCTTCCCCCATCATGGCAGCAAAGAAAGGAAAGCAGCTCAGGACGACTCTGTCCCGTCATCAACAGGGGTGCAGTGGGAATTGTACCTTGGGATTGTACTCTGCATTACGTGCGTGCAAGGCGATAGTCTTCAGATCCAAGCGACAATCCAGGTTGACGGTGGCCACGATATTTCTATTATAATAGAGTTGTAATCGTTAGTTGGGTCTGTTCTGTAGCGTTGCTCTCTATGTAATAACTTCCACGCACACCCATGTTCCCTTCCGCAATAAGCCACCAGTGCAAACGGAACGCCTCTGCATAAATAGTTGGCCTCATGGGGTGTTTGGTCCCAACAACTACACAGACACGCCCATCCCATTCCGCAACACCCCCTCACTTCTCCCCTTTTGCTCTCTTTTGGCGCAGACTCACTCCCGATAGCGATAACAAAAAAAAAAAAAAGAAAAAAGAGAGAAGGAAAAAAAAAGAGTAGTGGCAACTGTACAACAATAGCCTCCCCCTCTCTCCACCTCACTCTCACATACGCAATCGCACACAAACACACAACCACACACTCTCTCTCTGTCTATCTCTCGCGCTCTCTCAAATACTCTTGGGACCACCTCGACTTACTGAAGCGTCGGCACAATGCCCGCAACCGACTGCAGCGAGGCATCAATAGCAGCCTGCTCTTCATCCACTGCAACCTTCTCTGGGTGGGCTGGAGCAGCAGCAGCAGCGGCGGTCGTTGAACCAGGGGCAGCAATCGTAGGGACGGCAAACATGATGTTGTTATTTAGAAGGATGGCTCGTCAGGAAGGGGAGGAAGGAAGGGATGGGCAGATTTGTTCAAATCACAGTAGTGATGGCAGGTCTACGTGCTGCGCAAAATCAAACAAGTGGGAGAGAGGGCACACAGGCAAGGGCGTGAAAGAGAGAGGGAGAGAGAGAGTTGGAGTGTCTCGATGACAAATGGGCTTGATCGACGCTTTGGAGGAGAAGTGAGGCTGTGTGAGTGTGTGCGTGGTGGTTTGAGCGGGAACCCTGGCTGGATGTGTGATTTTGGGAAAGGGATTAAAGGCCTTTATAGATGATTGAAGAAGAGAAGCAAGGGGAGGAAAAAGGCCTTGCGCGCAATTTTGCGCTCGCCGCTTGGTAGACGTCACCGTATCGCTTCGTCAAGTAAACAACACGTGACACCACCACCGTTGGCCCTCTTCTGCAATCTACAGGTGTATTGTTTTCAGAACACTTCTTATGTATATGCTATAGTGTCAGTTATCATTCTGATGCATGTAGGTGAGGACGCTAGTGGGAGAAGTGAACCGACGCATGGTTAGAGCTGTACAAAAAATGATAATAAAACATTCTTAGCAACCGGAATCATGATATCTACCTTGGTACGACTGAGCGAGACTTAAGCAACACTTCGCGCCATTCCTCACTGGGATCGGATAAAATAGTCAACGCCCCACCGGCACCGACAGAGAGGTCTATTGCGTACCCACAAGAGGCCAACAAAACGCTTCGTTGTCAGATACTGAATGATGCAAGCATGATAAGATCGACCACATCGTGACCAAACTTACCTCCAACCATAGTAGTCGGGTTCTTTTGCTCCTCGTTGGATGGCGGCTTTAAAGAAAGCACAGCAGTTCGAATAACGACAGCCAGGTCCACAGCGGACCGCACCTTGCGCTGAACAGTTTTCCCGCTCTCGGAGACTGGCAAAGATGCTGCGACGGCTGGGAAACCAATGTAACCAAGGCACCCTGAATAAATGCCGCGCTCAACATGGTGCTCGAGCGAGTCCAGTAACTGGACAGATCGCAGTTTGGGTGCGCCAGTCATCGAGCCCGGCGGGAAGCACGCTCGGACAGCTTGGGTATTGTCGACATGGTCAAAGAGCTCGCCACGGACGGTGGTCACCAATTGATGCACCGTTTCGTATGATTCAACATTCATCAGATAAGGCACTCGGACTGACTTTGAGTTGCAGACATGAGCAAGGTCGTTCCTGATCAAGTCCACAATCTAAAAAAGAAAAACATATTCAAAATATTAGGCACCGGCACCACATCGCCATCTTGGCTCAAGTCCTTTTGCAGACCATTGGGCCAGGAGGCAAAAAGGCTCAACGTCTCTTACCATCAAGTTCTCAGCTCGTTCCTTGATATTCTTGGATAGCGAATCAACGCGACTCTGATTCTCACGCCTCCTTGCTTCCGCACACCTGTCACTTGTTGAACGGCGACGCTCATCGCCGCCCTTCCGAATCTCTCCAGGTCTCATGAAATGGTCCTCGTCATTGTCTATGTCGTGCCCACTGCTGTCGTCATCGTGCTCATCCACTCCACAGCCTTCGTCCTCTTTACAGAAGCAACCCTTGGCAACAGCGACAGTTCCTTTGATAGGCTTCATCTCCACAGTCCTTGATGCCGTCGCCAACGCCTCGTCGCCGTCCGCGATTTCGTCGCTTGGCTTTCGTCCAATCTTGAGATAGCGCTCCGGTGACGAAGATAGAATAATGAGTTTTCCGATGTGTTCGTCCCGATCTAGTGCTGACTTGGTCTGATGACCATACAGCTCCTCTTCTTCATCTGCTGCTGTTGGGAAACTCAAAAAGGCCGAGAATGGGGCTGGATTGAGCTTTCGCAAAATCTTGTACAGATCATAAGCAGGGTCGCCTTGGACATATGCATCTCTGCCGGCGACTAGATCTGTGGGTGGCTGCTGCGGGTATAGAGGGATCTGGGCTCTGAACTGAGTCGTCAGGCAGATCTCGTAACTTTCGCCCTCGTGGATATAATCCAAGCTGTCCTGGATGGCCTTCAAGTAGTCCTTCTCCGTCACATCGACCTTGAAGGGTGCCAGCAGCCCTGCAGATGACTGACGGCGATGGCGTTGTCTGACCAGAAAAGGCTCCGTCTTGGGGGTTACAACAGACTGTCTTCTGGATGTTGCATGAGGCAAAGCAGTGATATTTGCAAGTTGAGCGATTGACCGAGACACATCCTGGATCCAGTCCTCGCAGCTGCTCCTCGTTCCGAAACCCAATGACATGCCAGTGGCCTCCTGGGATCTTTTCATCTGATTGTTCACAAGTCCAAGAACATACACCCGCTTTTCCACATGGTCAAAGACAACTGCCTGGGTGGCCAGCACAAACGAAGCATCGGGCTTTCGTACACAGTCGCAGGTGCAGTCTTGTCCAGTATTCCCGTGGCCGAGGCACTTACACTGCTGCTCTAGAGGGGTCTGGTAGCCTTCCAAACTCTCACGCTTCATCTCGTATCCATAGTATCCAATCATTCCTGCAAAAAAGTCGAATGGGACCTCCTCAAAGTCTCGTTGCTCGCCATTGGGTCCAATCACTGTGGTCTCAACGCTCTCATTACCAAACTCGCCCATGACCTTGGACGTCCAGTCCCAGAACGTCTCGGAGCTGCCCAACTGGATCTTCCTCACGTCGGAAACTCTTTCCTGGCTCTCACATGCGCGCACACGAATCTCTTTGTGTAGTGTCGAGTACTGGATCACAGCCTGTGCTGCCCCTCGCAAGTGTTGGTCCTGAGGTCCCTGGCCAAGACATTTCCTAGTGTCCACACCTCCCATGAATGAAAAGCGTGACATCGGGTGAGGTTGGCGGGAGCTGTCGAGCCACCATGAGGCGGCCTTTGACCGTGGCCCTGATAAAAAGAGTGAGGAAAACACGGTCTCAGGCTCTGGGAAGGTGGCAGGGTCCAGTGCTCGGATCAGGAGGCTGTAAGGGCTTGTCTGAGGTTTTAACGAACGGTGGCTGGGTGTGGGTGCCAAAGAAGGTTTGGTTGATATAACGGAGCACTCTCGAATATAATCAGGAATGTCAATCGTCTGTCTTGTTCGGTCCTGGTCCGCGTAAAACTCTTGTGAGATCCGGAAAAAGTTGGCCATCATTTGCTTTCCGAACTGGGTGCAGATCGACTCTGGGTGGAACTGGACTCCGTTGTGAGGGAGTGTTCTATGTCGGACACCCATGATGGAGGTTGATCCGAGTGCCCTATCCGTGTTTGACACAGCCACGACGTTGTCCTTGGTGAGGTTATCTGCGGTGATCAGTGGAAAGCTGTGACACCATGCGGATGGGACAAGGTCGGGCGGTAGATCCTGCTCCTGGATGACCAACGAGTGATACCGGACAGCCTCAAACTCCTGAGGGATCCCAGCAAAGAGTCCCGAGTCATCGTGCTTGATGTGCGCTATTTGTCCATGAACGGGTTCAGGTCCATACGTGACCTTGGCACCATGAATCCAGCCAATGCCCTGATGTCCCAAGCACACGCCGAAGATTGGGATGTGACTTGTCTGAAGAACCTGTGTGCAGACCCCAAAGTCCTATGACAGCCAATAGTAGCGATGTATTGTGAGCATATTATCGCTGTCGCCATCCATATACCCTTGACGCGGGGATGAGTCATGGACGCTGGCCAAGCTCCCTTTCGCCCTGGCGTATGCACAAAAGGGTCGATATGGGGACAAGTGGAATATTGAGTCGTTGTTCCGAGGGTGGTGGAAGGGGGTTACAAGCAAAGTCTGAAGTGTCACAGACCATGAAGAGGGGAAGCTCGGACGATCATTGCCCAAATAAACCCTGTTTGGTATGGGCTGCAAAATACGAACCTGAGAACGCTCAGGACGCCCAGGCCCTGGTGAGAGAATAACTTGATCAAAATATGGAAGAATCTCTTGCTCGAGCTGAGACCTACGTTACAGTTGCCCATGAGAACGATAAGAATCTGATATCGTGCATAGAACATAGGGCGACTTGGAGAAACGAGCTTGCAACGTCGAAACAAAAAGAAAATGAGGAAAGTAACCAGATGCATCCCTTACCAAGCAAACTGATCGTTACGGATCACCACAACGTTCTCGAGTTGATCCTGATCAAAAAGCTGGAGCAGGTTAAATGTGTAGGAATCGTAGTTGTCGATGATAAGCGTGCGCATAGAAGCTTCTGATGCTGGCATGTTCATGGTTCCAGTTGGGCTCGGCATTGCAGAGCAGGGCGGCTGATCTGGCGGGGAGGAGATGACGGTGAGGAATGAACGGAAGAGGGAGAAGGACGAACGTCGTTGAGTTCTCGCCGCATTCACTGTTTTGCAGAAGGAAGCGATGGATCAGTCAGCCGGGAGCGGTACATTGGCTCCACAGAGGAGAGCAGGAGAGAGAGAAAGAGCGAACGAGAGCGAGAGCTGAGAGCAAGGAAGAGGGAAGGACGAAAAGAAGGAAGGAAGGAAGACGAGTGCGAGCCAGGAGACCTGCAAGGAAAAGGAGAACGAGGACTGTGAGAGAGCGGCGCGGTGGGAAGGAGAGGCGGAAAAGGCTTTCGTTTTATTGCGGATTGCGCAAGGGCTGGTTGAATGAGGCGCTGCCGAGCACCAGCGGTGGCCCTACGGCGGACCTTCCACCGAGTCAAAAAAAATTTCATCCCGCGAATCACAGCAACAGTCCATGCAAGGGTACGCCTGCTGCATGCATTGTTGTCGTTTGTCACTGTCGCGTGGGATTCATTTGAAGATATCGATATCACAGCGTGCTAACCACTCGAGGTCCTCGCGATCAGCCTCTGAAGCGGCACGGTCCAGCTCCTCGTCCGGCGTTTCATCATCCACTACCGCCACCAGCCCAATGCCGCCCATGGTGTCGTCCGTCTCCACTCCCAGCTCACCTAGGCCTAGCGCGCCCGTGCCAGATCCCCGGGAGCTATGTGGCTTCTCTCCATACCCCTCCCATCTGTGTTCATCATCGTCCTCTTCCTCTTCCTCCTCTCCTCGCTCTCCATTCTCTTCATCCTCTCCCTCCTCTTCATCCCCTTCATCCACTTCATCCTCGCCATCCTCTCCTTCATCATCTTCTGCCGCGTTGTCGAGCGCAGAAGCACCCCAGACCTCCTTACGCACATCCTCCCAAAGGATGGAAGGCATCCGGAATCGTGCCGAGGTATAGTCCATCCTAAATTCACTTGGCACGCGCATGTACTCGGAGACCTTATCAGGGAACGCTGCACTCATGACCTGGCGGAACGTGAACGTCAACTGTCCATTAGCAGGGAGCTGCTCAGGCAGTAGCTCTCTCAACTTCTTGGTGTGGGTAGTTTCCGGCAGCGTATCAAACAATTGCTGAATGCGGCTCACCCACATCGTGTTGTTGGCCTGAACAGCGCCGCCTGGAAAGGATGTAAACGCCATTGAATCTCCATGGTGACCTCCAATGGCCACAGAGCGCACGCCATACCGCTCATGCAACTGCAAAGCCAAGACTGCACAGGTTGATCCACAAAAGCCGTTAGTGAGAATGATCATGTTTTCGGCCTTGAAGGGTGTATCGCTCGAGCTTCCCTTGATATCCTCTACCGCCGCACAATATCGATCTGTGACCTGGTTGCTAAAGTAGCCCTTCCTTCCAGGCAAGGTCGTACCTGGAATCATCCAAGATTCGTCGTTGAGTTCATCTCCAGTGTATGGATCGACCAAGCCCATGTAGGGAGACTCAATGTCTTGATCATTGGCAAAAGTCGCCCTGGCTAATGCCTGAGCCAGTGGAGAGGCGCGTAGGTTGTAGATATATGGAGCGTCGATCGTGTGAGGAAAGAGAGTTTGGAGGACGTAGCGACCCCAGCAGATGATACCTCCAGAGTTGTTCTGCAGATCAAGAATCAGTCTCGTGGCTCCTGCAGCTTCCATGGCGGCGAACCCATCGTCAATATTGGAGTAAAAAGTGTTTCGTCTGGTGTCCTTACTGTCTGGGGACTCGGTGCCTAGACGAAAGATGGCGGTACTGCCATCACTCAGCATGTGGAAAGATGCATACGGTCCGCGAAAGAGCTCTCGAGACTTTGCATGGCCACCGTGAAGACGAGACTTTGCAGGACTGAAATCGTCCGGCGAGGCAGAGTCGAGAACAAATTTCTTGACGGCTTGGATAGAGTCGTCCGCGCAGAACTGCTTGCGGTAGGATCGTGCGTTCGAATAGGGTGCCATGGTCGCATCCAGTGCTGACCAGGCGAGTTCAATAGTGGTTTCGGCTGAGGCACCCGCGCTGGTGGCCAAACCCGCCTTCCTCATCTTGGATTCACAGCTAATCTTGTACTCGACTGTGGCGTTTGGAGGGATGGTCGATCGTTGCGCGAATGTGCCGAGAGCATAGCGATCGTAGGCACTCCCGGTTTTATCGTGTGCGAGGTATGAGAACGCCTTGTTGAGACGCACGCCGCGGTCCTTGCTATAAGACTTTGTTCTTGCAAATTCAGATACGACTTTTTTCATTTTGCATAGGAGCATTTGTACGAGAGGCAGGCCATGTTAGAAAGTGAGTGATCATGATTGTATGCGCGAGACAATACTTTTGTTCCTATTGCCAATCTGTACCTTCAAATGCTGGGCTGCCATCGATATGTGTGACCTCACAGTCTACCAAAGCCTTGCCAAGTCGTGGGTCGAGCTCGTTGAGCACAGTAGCAATTTTGACTTGCTGCCTTCCGTCCTCGTAAACGCCGTATGTAGAGAGAGGTTGAATGAACAGAAACTGCTGGTAGCACATGTTCTTGTAGGTTGTGTGCGGGTCTTGCAACTGGGCAATGAGTTGAGCCAAGTCAGAGTGGAACGCGTAGTCGGTAGGGAAGGTCATGTTGCTGAGGGTCATTAGTGAGAGTGAGAGGTCCACAGGACTAAGATCCGAGTTTTCTAGGGGTGGTGGCGATCTGTTGAGATGGTTTGCAGATCAGTATCAGCATGAGCATGACTAATTAGAGCATGGGGTGCATGGATGGAGCGAAAAGCAGCAACCATACTTTGCAATATCATAAAACACGTAGAACGACTCGAGATTAGCGTGCACGCTCTGGAGGGTGTGGTCTCTTATCCGACTGTCGAACGGAAACATTTCATAGCATCCTTTGGCCAGGCTGTAGGGTATGACGCCGTGCCCTGCCTTGGATGCTGCCGATGCCAGTGCGCAATAATCAGCATCGTCGACTGCAGAGGGCATGGGAGGGGTGTTTTCAAGCGCTGGTACAGGATCGTCGACAGACATTATACGAGCGCCCGGTGGATGAGCATCTGTCCAGATGGTGCTCACAGAGAGGAAGATGAGGAGGCAATGAGGAGCACATGACAGCAACGTCTTGTCGAGTCTACGATAGTTTTGTTTACGAGTCATGGCTATGTACCCTGGGGGAAAGGGGACGGAATGACAATGGTTCGAGGCGTTGGGACAGTGCAGAGGTAAGTAAGGGGGGCAGGTAGGCAAATCAGCGAGGAGAATGCCGGTCTTTGTCCTGAGCAACGTGCAACAGCAACTTTCAAACTGGACCATGGAAGGGAGCAGCCATCACTCTTTCTTCCAACGGTGCTTTGCAAACGGTGATAGGAATGGGAATCTGCCGGCGGCAAACTCTCGTGAATGGACAGGCAAGCAAGATGCCGACCTACTGGTATATATATATGCCGTGCCTTTTTGGGCTTCTTCCCACTATTGCACTTTAGATCAATAGCGGTGCGTTGATCCCAGGCACAGGCAGTAAACCCTTCTCCAGCATCTCATCCACGCTGTCATTGAGATATTTGGTCCCTGGAATGGGGCGCAAGCGATAAAAAAGCGCATGCGTAGCTACGAGAGGCGTCGCACATGTGGAGTGCATTAGTGAGCAGAACACAGAGGCGCAAAGTGACAAGGAGAGCACTCTGAGGTTGCATGTTGCATGTGCCAATCCAGGCGCGCGTTTCCTACAGTACAAAGTGGCCTATTTCGGGCACACGAGAGCGAGAAACCGTCTTCATATCCGACCAGACACTTAAAGTATTTCCCTCCACATCTTCGCCTCATCATCTTCCTTTCTGTCATTCACCACTCACTCACCACTCTTCACTCGCCCACCCCTTGTTCCCATCACTCTCTCTCACCCTCTCTCTTTCTCTCGCCTTCGCGCTTTCCTCTCCGTCTTGTCGATAGACGGTTCCACATACACCACTCCCACCCCACCCCACCATGCATTCGTACGTTGCCCTTGCCAAGCTTACCGCGCGATGGCATCCGACTCTTGCGCATGACTTGACCTGACTAACAGCCTCGACCGTGCACCGCTCTTCCCCTTAGCCTCGAGTTCGACCTGCACTCGCAGATCCTCTCGAGCCTAGCCTCGACGCTGGCAAAGGACTCGGCCACGTCCGCCGACGAGGTCCAGAGACTCATCAGAGCCGGTCCCCGTCTGCCCTCGCCCAGCCAGCCGTCGACACCCAACCCGCAGCCCAACGGCCATCCCGGCAGTGTCGGAGAGACGGCCACGGAGCCCACTCTTGCTGAAGGAGGACTGATGGTATGTGTGCTTGCATGCAGAGATGAAAATAGGCTTGAGATGGATGGATGACAAGGACAAGCTCGCCTTTTGCTGACTGTCCTTCTCTCTCCTTGACAGACAATGCGCCATCAGCATGCGCTCGTCGCCCAGGCAAAGTTCGCTGCAGAGTCCTCAGGACAGTTTGATCAGGATCTCGTTCCCCGTCTCTCCGGCTACCTCCATTCGCTGGCCAATTTCCAGTTCAGCGATGGATTCGGACTCAAAGGTACGTCTGGAATGTCCATTGAGCCAACATCGTGGGGAGTCTCCTTTCTTTCCAACTGACTTTTGTATACACCCCCTTTTCTGCACTATCATAGGCAAATCGCCCGCTGATAGTCTGACCTACAACCTCACTACGCATCTCCTGACCATTGCCGGCAAGCGACCTGCTGTCCGTCAACAGGTCCTCGACTCTATCTGGGCATATCTGGACAAGCTGTCCTCGTTTGTGATCTCTGATAATGGTACGTATCCCAGTGCACATCACTATGGTCCAGAAACTGTAGTGCTTTGTTCACACATTTGGACATCTTGATTCCTTGCTCGTGTTTAGCCAACAAGGTCTGCGAGTTTGTGCTCCCTTCCCTCAATGGACTCTTGGCAGCCCTGGAGACCTCCTCCCTCGAATTCCAGCCACGCGACTTCGCCGATCTCGTCGCTCACTCTAACCCCTTCCTCTCCAGCGAGACTTCAGAGCACATCAGAAAGGCCATCAGCGTCATCAAGCAGGACACCACAAACTCATATGCTCACCGTGTCCTTTCACAGTACGCTGGGGAGAGCATTGTCTTGAGCTCAAACAGAGTGGTACTCCAGGTCTTGACCGTGAAGCGGAACATGATTGGGTGCCTCGTCAACACTCATCTGACAAAGACACACGCCAAGGAGGACCAAGCAGATACCGCGTCCGATCACAAGGACAAGAGGCCTGCAGCACCCGCGGATGTGTCGTTTGACGACATTTGGTCCACTCTTTTGACAACCCCGGTCAAGCTCGGTAACCCTGGCTCGATGGACCTCACTAAGATTATGAGGACAGAATACATCATGTCTCTCCAGTTCTTTGCCGACATGCGCTCGTTTGCGAATGGACTCCTGGCCCAGGGGAGCGTGTCCTACGAGTTTTACTACAGCGAAATCATGGGTATTTCTCTTCAGCTTGCATCCTTGGCCAGTGTGTACATTCATGAGTTGGATGATGTGCTCCCTTCGCACATTTCGGCCTGCCTCTTCAAGGAGATTCGAATTGACGAGTTCTGGATCCACGCTGCAGCACTGGACTGCTCAGCATTCCTTGGTATCAAGTAAGTGTCTGTGGGAAATCGCCACCGACGATAATAGTTTGTACGTAAAATGAGGATAGACGGACTTATCAAGGATATTTCTTTTATAGCTTTGCTGAGGCTAATCAGGAAATGTCGGCACTGCTCCAGCAGTTTTTGACAACCCCCTCGCCCATCTTTGAGGGCCCGGATGCTGCAATCATTCAGGCCTGTGCCGTCGAGCGTCTGGCACAAACACTGAGACACTTCTCGTCAGGGGAGGACGTTGCTATGTCCACCGTGTACGCTTTGCTTAACACGCTGTACAGCCACAACACCGCGACAGCGAACGAGAACACAGAGGTCATTAGCCAAGCTATCCTGATCCAAGAAAATGTCATTGCGGCGATTTCCAAGATTGCATGCGTCTTCAAGAGCGAGAAGGTAAGCTGTCTGTAATGCTCATGGCCCTGCCATTCCGGTTCTATCTCTTCCAGGGGACTTACCATCATATATAACCCGCTATACTCTAGATAACGCCCTTGGTGCTCTCCATGCTGGCTCAGCAAATCCGTCATCACAGTCCTAAGCTGGACTGTGTCATTGTGTCCCGTTTGACGGACATGGCCTTGACCGGATCCGAGAACTCTTTCAATGATATTACTCAGATCCTCTCCAATCTGTCCAAACTCTCAATTTCGCCAGAGAGCAAGCCCGAGACTAAGGACCTCTGTGATGCTGTAGGTTTCTTGTTTGTAAAACTCCGTTTTTGCGGTGGATCCTTATAAGCCAAGCGTCCTGGTCAGTAACCAACTCGGGCATCATGTTCCTTCCTTCGACACTCATAGGTGAACGCATGCCAACTTCGCTTGGCACAGACGATCAGCAGTCGACCAGAATTCTACTCTTCCTACTTGACATGCCTTCTCAAGCTGTTTGTCGAGAGAGGCGTGCAGATCCAACAAAGTGTCCAGTCCACCAAGAAGGGCCAGAGCAAGATCAGCCCTCAATCTGCAGGACTCGGCGTACTTTTGCCTGTCTTGGGCGAATTGCTCTCGCATGACGATTTCCAGCCTCACCTTCGGCCCAGCAAGGAGGATGCCAAGTTGTTCCGAGATACCTGGTTTCATTGCGTCCTCTTTGAGTTTGTCAAGGATTCTCCTTGGCACAACTCAATGTTGCTAATCGCCCGCAAAACACCTGCATTTGTGTCAGGCGACCTTGGCACGAATGCATATCTCGAAGGAGATCTCGAATACAACTCTGTCTTGCCGCGAAGCATTCTTGAGGAGCAAAAGTCGTCGATGAGAGCGACCCTCGCCAGTTACCTTCCTGCTCAGACCAGCGAGATCAAATCTCTCAGCTCTGCCAAGGTGGTTTTCCTCCTGTCTGTGTATCATGTTGAGACCATGCGCAGTCGTCAAGGCAACTGCTCCTTTATCCTCAAGTATTTCATGAACGCCGGAGTGAACGACGGTGGACTCTCGACTTGCCTCGAAGCCATTGCCGACCAGGTCATCAACGTTTTCACGTCCGAGGCCCAGACCAAGGTCCTCTCCCATTCCATGGATGATAATGTCCGCCAGCAGGTCCGCAACCTGGTTATCGGATGCACCCATCGACTGAAGCGTGTCAGCGTCTTGAGCACCAAGTGGGTCTACCGCATGATTGCTTCATTCCCTCAGCTCATGTGCGACAAAGCGCTCTTAACCCTTGTTCTCGAATTGAGCGAGCTTCTCTGGTTGAGTTGCGAGAACGAGCTGACGGACGAGTACTGCCCCGTCTACAGCTTCACATCGACCAAAGTCGGTGTCACCATCGATCTGCCAGACTCGTACCCCTACCGCCGCGAGCTTCTCTCCAAGTTTGTGGATCTCACTCGCAAGTGGATCGGCGCTGCTATGGCAAACTCGCCCCAGGAGGTCGATGCCCTGCTCCAGGACTATCTTGCAGAGTCGGAGAAGATCCACACTGGCATCAGTCGCGTTCACATGGGCCGCACGCTTGCAGCTCGAGCTGGCAAGGATCTCGTCAAGAACCACAACAGTTTTGACACGCTTGCCAACATTCAAGGAGCCATTATCGACAATTCGTCCGTGTTTTTCCAGGAATTCTCGGCCCGCCGCCGTTACCAGGGAGAAATCGGAGGCATGGAGTCGTTCTCTGCCGTTTTCACCCCTCAGAACGGATCTGTTCTCCAAAGCCAACTCCCAGCTCTTCGTGAGAATCTTCAAAAGATGGCTCAGCAGGTCAAGGATGATCAATTTATTTCCAACAAAGATCTCGCCAATGCTCTTCATCGAGCTGTCAGCGCCTTGGTCACACTGGACAAGATCGAGGAGGACTTGGTTAAGATGATCGCTTGGATCCCCATCTATTTATTCACCCCTGACAGTTTGAAGATCGGTACTTCTGTCTGGAACTGGCTTATCACTGAGAAACCAGCTGTCGAGAAGAGACTGATGTCCGAGGTGGCCTCGGGATGGGCTTGGGCCTCGAGACATCAGAAGGGTTTGTTCTCGCCTCTGCTGGATTCTGAGGACCCTTTCCGTGTTCGCATGGAGTATGCGCCGTCGGATAAGAAGGCGCGTCAGAAGAGCTACAAGATCGCTTCCTACCTCTTTGCACCCCACGTCATCTGGATCGAGTTCTTGTCCAGTCGCTTCCAAGCTACCCGGTACGGCAATCGCGATATGGTCGATATCTTTACGCGTCTGCTCCAGCTGACGTTTGATACCGGCTACAAGATGAGCACCCATCCATTGGCCAGAGAGGGTCGCTTCCAATTGATTCTCTTGGGATTGCGCCTCATCCAATCCAACCGCATGGAGGCATTGGTCGAATACAAGGTTCGTTCTGCCCTGTACCTCGCGGCACTCTCTTGGTTTGAGCTCTCACCTCGCTGGTCCTTTGGAGGCAACAAGATGCTCAGCAGGACAGAGACGAGAATAATGAAGGAGTTTGGTTTGGCTCTGGATCAAGACAAGATCTTCTTGGACTCTATTCTCTCCAGTATCCAGACCTCAGAGACCCAAACCGGCGTTGGAGCCAACTATGTGTTCACGGATGATTTGACCCGTGATGCTATCGTCCGCAAGCACACTCAGTGCCGCCGTCTGTTGTCGCTTTTGAACGAGAACGAGCTGAATCGCTTGAGTGTCTGGAGCACACCATTGGTCCTCAACGGAGCAAGTCTTGAGGTCAATGTGCACGAAAAGAGCTTTTCGGAAGAGGGCTGGCGCAACATGGTTCGATTTGCATGGAGCGTGTCTCCCACTCTTGCCTTGCAGCTGATGTCGCGCTTCAAGAACAACGTCATCCCAAGTGAGCTCACTCATCTGTTGGCAAGCGATCCCTTTGCTGCAGTGCACGATGCGGATGCAGTCCAGATCTTACTTGGCGAGGGCAGTGTGCGTTATTCGCCAGCACAGCTCAAGTACCTCTTGTTCTGGCGCCCAGTGTCGTCCATCACCGCCATCTCGTACTTCCAGCCCGCTTACCACAACAACCCCATGGTCCTCCAGTATGCGATGCGCTCGCTGGAGCATTCGCCTGTTGAGGTTGTCTTCTTCTATGTGCCCCAGATTGTGCAGGCTCTCCGCCACGATGATCTGGGATATGTGGAGAAGTACATTATGCGCGCCGCTCGGGTGTCTCAGCTTTTTGCTCACCAGATCATTTGGAATATGAACGCCAACATGTACAAGGACAACAACAGCGAGGTCCCCGATGCTCTCAAGCCCACCCTGGACCGCATCATTGACAACATTGTGAACGGATTGTCGGGCGAGGCCAAGAGCTTTTACGAGCGGGAGTTCTCGTTCTTCAACCAGGTGACTTCAATCTCCGGAACGTTGATGCCTCTCGTCAAAAAGCCCAAGCCCGAGAAGAAGAAGAAGATCGACGAGGAGATGGCCAAGATCGTTGTTGATGTGGGAGTTTACCTGCCCAGTAACCCCGAGGGAGTGGTTGTAGACATTGACAAGCGTTCGGGACGACCTCTGCAGTCACACGCCAAGACGCCGTTCATGGCCACGTTCAAGGTGCGCAAGACGCGCGAGGAGTCCAATCTCGGCAAGGCCATCATCAAGGGTGGGACCGGAGAGGACGAGGACGAGGAGGCGGTGCCCAAGACATACGATGTCTGGCAATCGGCTATTTTCAAGGTCGGAGATGACTGTCGTCAGGACGTGTTGGCGATTCAGCTGATTGCAGTCTTCAAGAACATCTTTACGAGCGTGGGTCTGGATCTGTACCTGTTTCCTTACCGCATCGTTGCCACGGCTCCTGGCTGCGGTATGATTGATGTTATCCCGAACTCGATCTCGAGAGATATGTTGGGTCGTGAAAAAGTCAACAATCTGCAGGATTACTTTGTGACCAAGTACGGAGGTGTGGACTCGATCGAGTACCAGAAGGCGCGTAACAACTTTATCCAGTCTGTGGCATCGTACAGTGTCATCTCGTATCTGCTCCAGTTCAAGGACCGACACAACGGCAACATCATGATTGATGACGAGGGTCATGTCGTCCATATCGATTTTGGATTCATCCTCGATATTTCGCCTGGAGGCAACATCAACTTTGAATCATCCCCGTTCAAGTTGACGGCCGAGATGATCCAGATCATGGGTACGAGCGTCGAGGATCAAGGATACAGATGGTTCTGCGAGCTTTGCATCAAGGCCTACTTGGCATCTCGTCCGTATGCGGAGCAAATCTGTCAGATGGTTGCCATGATGCTTGAGTCGGGTCTGCCTTGTTTCCGAGGAGAGACCATCAAGCGACTCCGATCTCGCTTCCAAGTCGATCGCTCTGAGCGTGCGGCAGCTGATTTTATGAAGGAGAGAGTGGACGAGTCGTACCTCAACAGACGCACGGTCCTTTACGACTCGTTCCAGAAGGTCACCAACGGTATTCCTCATTAAGGCGGGAACGTCTTGGAAAGGTACTGGTCAGTGTTTTTCTATGGACGCCTCCGTTTCCTTTCCTCTAAAGCCCTCAGTGGTTTGTTTTTAAAATGCTGATACAAATATTAAAGCATCTTGGCGTTTGTGATCTCAATGAGATGGCTGCGACTTTTTATTATGGAGCTGGGTTTTTTGTGAATGCAGCTACTTTTTGGAGAAAAAGTTCAGCAAGCTCTGGTTCCCAGAGCCAGTCTTCTTCTTGGGTACAGCCTCAGTCTTGCCCTTGGTAGGTTCAGCGGGCTTTGCAGCACGGACAGGTGCAGGTGCGCGCGCAGGAGTGGGCGGTTGAATGATCTCGTCCTCTGAGAATGGCTCCATCACCACGACATCTTCCGTGACTAAGTGTTACGAGGATCAATAAGGAAGGACGAAATAGTAAGTTTAGCATCTTGTGAATATCATGTCATAAGGCGACGAATCTACATATAATCTGCAGAGACACCGGTGCCTTTCTTACCCATATATCCACGCTCATTCCTCGAGGTCTTGCGCTTCGTGACTGCACGCACACCGCGTCTCCGCCTCACGACCACTCCGTCCCTTGTCACTGTCTCTGTCGTACTGCTGGGGATGGAGGCAAGGGCAGATGAGTCCTCGTTGGGATCGAGGGCCTCGACATCTATCATGGGGCTATCCTCATCCTTGTCCAGATCCGCCGTGGTATCATCCATCAGCATCATGTTCTCTAAAGCCAGTCTCTGTGCTTCCTTTTCCAAATTCAACGCTGCCCTGGCCTCCTTTGTCAAGACCTCGACCGACTCTTCATCCTCCTCCATATCCACAGGTGCGCTCTTTTTCGATCCTGCAAAGTCATGGTCGACGTTCTCATTCTCGCCATCATCATCTTCATCATCATCATCGTCATCATCGATGGCCAGACGACGTGCCGACCTCTGTCGCTTCTTGATCGCATCCGCATCCAAATTCAAGGCCTCCTTTTTGCTAGACTGAGTCGGGTGGTTTCCAGCTCCATTGACGACGTCTCCTTGATCCTGATCCAGTCGTGAGCTCAGAGCCAATCGACGATCTCGCTCCTCTTCGGAATCCACCTCTTCTTCATCGTCCTCCGACTCTTGCGGTTGATCGGCAGCAGAGGCGGTGGGATTGGATGTGGTAGCCAACATTGAGTCAGCTTTCCGCTTCTGTGGTTGTGCTGCGGGTTTAAAGTTCAATGTCGAAGACGGTTTCTTGGAAGGGGTGGTGGTGGCGGTGGTGGAAGTTGCTGCAGACACTGTAGGTGCCTTTTTGGGAGCAGCAGCAGCGGTGGTGGCAGCCTTTCCGAAAAAACTCATCATTGAGGGCTTGGATCCTGATGCTGGCTTTGTCTTGGAGTGTGTTGTGGATGAGTCGGTACCGTTGGTGGATGTTGCTGTTGTTGCTGTTGTGGTTGTTGACTTGGGAGCCAGGGAAGTGTTCGCGAGTGATGATGTTGAGGTCAGTCCAGGTTTCGTGCCCGAGAGACCGGGTGTAGAGGCTGCAGCCGCCTTTGCTGCTATGGAAGCTGATGTGGAGGGTGCTGCTGCTGATGCTGCTACTCCTGGTCGAACGTTGGATTTTGAGACGATGACATGAGGGTTGTGGATGACTCTATAAGTGTTGAGATCTTTGCCCTGCTGAAGTTGACTTGCTTCAAAATTGGAGACAGAGAGGATGGCGAGGTCCTTGAGAGGTGATGGCTGTACGCTGTAGATGTGGTATCCAATGACCGCCTCATCGTTTTTGATCGCTAAGGAAAGTAGTTAACCAGAAGGGAAGTTCCAGTCAGATCGACAAGATAGAGATGGATCTCATCGACGATTTTTCTCGTTTGCCGACATCTTACCTTCAAGTTCCTCCTGGGTTACAAGGGAGATGGCTCTATTCCCGGTCCCTGCTTCCTGGCGTGCTACATAGTAGGTTCCGTAAGCCTTGCCTTGGCTCACTGTTGCCAAGTAAGACTCCATGAATCTATTAGAGAACGAGACGTCCTGTCAGAATGTTTGGTTCCTTTGGCAACTACCCGCCTGGCTTTCCTGAAGCGACACTCACTGCTTGGCGATGTTGACAGAGACACCCATGCTCCTGCTCAACCACCGGTAGGTGATCTAATATGATATGTAGTAGGAGTTTGCAGGGAGAGGTGTTAGGTTCTCCGGTTTTCGTTCCTGAACGAGGTCATTAGGTGTGTTTGCCACCAATTTGAGACACAAGCGCAACGAATGGGACAATGCTGTGCGGGACCTACGCTCTTTTGTTCGTCCTCCACTACAGTTGTCAGCAACTCCATGGTCCTGTTCTCCATGTCAGATGGCATGATGTGATGAGTGGCGAGGGAGGTGAGAGGCGCTAGAGAGCGGATGAGGTGATGAAGGTGACCTGGACTAGAGACGGACGCGAGATGAAAAAAGAGAACGGCCCCGCGTCAAGAATTTCGCTTGGGTATTTTTGTTTGGCAACGCTTTAATGAAATGACGGTCACGAGTCGAGTTGAGTTGACGCGCTTTTCTTGTGAGGTCGCGAACAGGGCGAGGCGTGCTTTCTCGACTGGCATGACGATGCTATTTTCTAATCAAAACGGCTGATAACCCGCACGCGCATGGTCTGTATTCGTGGCCGGACCCTCATGGCCTGTAGCGGTAGCAGCAGCAGCTTCGGTGCCTTCGTCTTCGTCCTCCGAGAACGCGTGCCCGACTTTGTCCTTGTGATCGTCCTTGAGGGAGGCCACGCCTACAGAGCGGGGACTACCATGTCCATTTCCATGTGGAGAAGGTGGTGAAATTGCACTTGCACTCACATTGATACCGCTATTGACGCCAAGATCAACATGATGGCCACTACCTGTCCGGTTGGACTTGACGCTTGTGGAGCGACTGCTATTGGTGGTCACAAACGAACTCGAGTGCTGCGAGTTTCGATTGCGTCCCTGCTGTTGAGAATGATGGCGTGGGATACTAATCTCTTCAGCATCTCGCAGATCGTCAATATCGTCTGCCAACGCATGGTATCGGTCTCCTGCTCCATCGTACCCCTGTGACCTCAGGCCTGTCCATGACACTTGTTTGGCAAGACAGGAAAAGTTTATCCCGTTGAAGGATGAAAAGAAACAGAAAGGGCTCTGGTCAGGATGCGAAATTGACGATATGGCCACAGTTCCTCTTCCCTTCACGTGTATCTCGCTCTGGATGTTTGTTCTTTGGGCGTACGGGAGGACCGCATGAAAAAAATTAGCGAAAACCACAAGATTGACTTACTACCCGCGCCAAGGGGGGAGAATGGGTCGCCACGGTATTTTAGAAGCTGGAGCGCTGAGATGATGGTCATCGGCTACAAGGGCAATTGAAGGACGTGAGTATGCAGCTGCGAGAGCAAAAAAAAAAGCCATCATAGGTGTAGTGGCACGTCCTATCTATCTGTACTGACCTTGAACAGCAACACGGCTATCGTCAACCTGTGAGAAAAAAAAATACGAAGGTCGTTAAAGTGTTGGGAATGGAAAAAAAAGGTGCTTCGGCTAGCGTGCTCCTTCGTTGCATACCCCTCGCCAAAGCCAAAGCTGGGTGTTAACAGAAACCAGACGATATCGAGCAGAACGCTGAATGCCGTGAACCCAGCAAACTAATAAAGAGGAGATGTGAAGTTAAAGGACCAGCCTTCTGCAAAGTTATCACTTTCAAGAGGAAAGCGCAGATTGTTTACCTGCTGTAGCGGCTCGATAGAGTCATGATGTTGATAAGCGTAGAGGCCAAAGAAGAGCAGCGGCAGGTTGTACACGGGTACGCTTCGGAGAGCTGCAAAGAGACATAGGGTCTGGTAGAGAGAGTCACGTCAGGATCCAAGAAGACTTATCCGAGTGTTGTCACACGCGCCAGTGCAAGACAAGTGCAACAGGCAACTTGAGAGGAGCTATTACCGTTTGGACGACAATGAGCCGCTGGAGGTCCAGCTGTGTGGCGAAGTCGATGAGCTGCGGGAGAACGTCAGCCATGTGCGGTGTATGGGAGAGGGGTTGCGGGTGTAGGTGGAGATGCTGAATGTGCGTTGTGGGCTGGGCACCAGACCAAGGCAGATGGGAGAGACGAGGAAAGAGCAAACTCCATGGAGAGGGGTGCACCTCGAGCGTGATGCAGCGCGCACGCAGCGCGCGTGCGGTGTGACAGGCGTATGCGCATTTATTTGTCGACCTTTTTTCTTGTCTGTTATTTTCTTGTTTCCCCATAGCCCCATTGCCCTCTTGTCCTTCCCTCTCAAACGATGCTCCAGCAGTTCGTGCCAAGAGTCTCCGTCGAGGCGAAGCTACCCCTCCTCCTCCTCCGAGGCACCGTTCCATTCCTGGGCGCATTGCCTCGCCGCCCTGCCTTCTTCTCCACAACCGCGCGTCGGTACAACCCCGACATTCCACCAGCAGAGAGATCAGGCACAGCAGCAACTGCAGCAGCAGCAACGACCATCGCAAAGTCTACAGCAGCCGCATCAGAAGCAGCAGGTGCTGAATCAAAGCCAATCCCCACCAACCTGGACAACCCTCCAGAGGCGGTTGCCTGCACCGTTAGTCCTCCCACGACATATGCGTTCCTCAAACCAACCCCGGTCGTGCTTCTGACGGGACCCTTTGGTGGCAACTGGTAAAGCAACGCTCTGATTGAGCCGAAATAGTTATCCTTCTTTTTCCATCCATCCAAATACACCCGCTAACACGCTTGAGGATGGTTCTTGTTAACAGGTGCTTCCGCGATACTTGGCAGACAAGCTTGGCAGACCAAGGATATCAGAGCACCAGCATTGAACTTGCCATGCCTCCACAGAAACTCGACTCGGGAGACGCATACATTCGTCATTTTGTCAAGGTCCTAAAGACTTCCATCGAGACCGACCACTCCTTCTACCCGCCTATCTTGATCGCCCATGGATTACATGCACTCGTTGCACAGAAATATGTCGAGTCCAACCCTGTTAGTGCTCTGGTCCTCGTCTCGCCTTTCATCCCCGAGATCATCAAGGGTCGGTTCCAGGAACTGTCACACAAGCTTCAAATCAAACGAATTGACCCATCACCGTCATCAACAGCAGCAACAGTACCAGCGGAGGATATATCCGTAGCAGATCCAAAGGCGGACGGAGAACAGTCAACTTCAGCAACAGCTCAAGCAACACCGTCAGAAAATCAACCCGAGTACAAGTTTGAGACACATGCGGATGTATTGGCTCAAGAAGGTTTCCGGGAAACATATGTCCTGCCCAAAAAGGCGGTCTACAAGATCGATCTCGTAGCCAAGGAGATTCAAGAAAAGGAAAAAGCAAAAGAGAAGGAGCAGAAGGAAAAGAAGGAAGAGAAGGAGCAGAAGGAAAAGAAGGAAGAGAAGGAGCAGAAGGACGAGAAGGAGCAGAAGGACGAGAAGGAGCAGAAGGAGCAGAAGGAACAAGAAGACCAACGAACCTTGCATACAAGCGAAAGGCAAGAGCAACATCATATGTCGGCGAGTGGCTCCCCTGGAGACGCAACCGAGGAATCCACAGCCACCGCGACATCTACGATATCCACGCCTGAAACACTTGGAAAGGACTCGGTCCCAGTCGGAGAGTCAGCGGCCGATGCACAGGTCACTCCAGAAGCCGCCGTGGACCAAGAAACAAGTGCCAAGCAGACACTGGACCTCAAGGAACAAGATGATGCGTTTTATCCCGAGCAGACTGTAGAGTCTGAGGCATCGATCCAGTCACCCCTGGAGCAGCTGCCCTTGGCGATCTATGACACCATACCCAAAAGCGAATTCGAACCCACCTTCCCAATCCTCTTGGTCACTTCTAACGCAGACGAAATTGTGTCGACTGCGGATGTGAAGGAACATCATTTTCTGGCACAGGAGGTCGACCATATCGAACTCGAGGATCGAGACGATGGCGGACATTTGATCATGGTCTCGGATAACACAGAGTGGGAGCAAGGCATTCAGGGAATCACAGCCTGGCTCGACTCTAACGGCATGTAGTACCGTCATTAAAAAGTCTTCCTAACGTAATCGGAAAATCGGGATTTTGCGCCATTATGGGTGTGCAGGATGGGCAGGGTGTGCAGTAGGTGTGACTTTCGTGTAGGCACTAGTCACGTCAACTCAAATAGGCATCGCGGAGTGTCTAACAAAGGGTCTCATTAAGGTATTTTAATATGCAGTTTGATCCGCAAAGAACATGAGCGGTTCCTTCAAACGTCATGTAATGCGGCCTCTGGTTTACAGGACGAGAGAACCTATACTAGAGAACAGAAGACCGGCGCATTTTGGTCCGACGTTCAGGCATGTCGGAAGAGCTGTCAATAGGATCCCAAGTCGCTGTCCACCACGTCTCAGTATCTGCAGGTGGTACAAAGTGAAAAGGAGAGTGTGGTTAGTTTTTCTCCAACATCCCACGAGGCGCCAAGCCCTTCATTATATTTTCGTTCTCCATTTTTACCCTCTTCGCAGTCGGTTGGAGAATCGATACTTACGTCAACGATTCGTCGGGACAGTCGTCTGTGTAATGAAGGCCAAACTCTTCACAGTTCTCGCAGTACTATCCGCCATGTCGTAGCAATTATGAGATTTGTCAAACACGGCTCAATGATTCCGTGAGGGCACAGATCACCTTTCATCAAGCGATTGCCTATAGGTAGGTATTAGAAATACATCGAAATACAGGGTTGCAACTTACAGGTCGTTCGTCCTCCATCTCGGAAGGTACGGGTGTGCTGATGAGTGACGACCTTGAAGTAGACATCTTCAGCCCAGCCTTGCTGTTGTTGTTGGCGCCAAATACAGCCGCACAGGTAACAATATCGTGACCTTTGACTTCACAAACCTCACAAAACAATGCTGGCTCGGCGTTCGTGTCACCACTGCTGGGACCCTCCCTGTGACTCTGTGCCCCTGAAGCCATCCTTGATGAGGCAGCGGATCGATAACCGCCAAGGTGGCTGTTGTTGGTCGAGTCCGATCGGCTCGTTGGTGCAAAAGTCGATCCTGCATGCCCGCTAGGTTGATTCTTCAAGTCTGAAATTTCATGTCGCAGCCAGTCAATCTCCTTCTGCTTCCTCTGTACTTCCTCCTCAAGATCGGCCTCGTGAAATATCTTGCTCTCGATCAGTGACTCGAGCTCCGTCAGCTCCTTGTTCAGCTGTCCCACCTCGTAGGCTTTGGAGCGGTCCAGATCAATGTATCGTTGGCGCAGATCTCGCATCTCTGAGGCATGGGCTTGGGTCAGTCGATCCAAAAGCGCCTGCTTCTCCTTCAAAAGGCCCTCGAGTCGGATCACAGACTGCGATTGAGAGGGTAAGGCCTGGGTGGGTCCATGACTTTCAGGCATGGTCTCCTTGAACGCCGTTGCTGCGGACTTGGGCTCAATGTTCTCCATCGACTCTGTTGGTTGGTCGTCCTTCTCCTCAGCTCCTTCGGACTCGCCGTCCATTGAAGCAGCTGTCAGGCTCTCGGCATGCAGTCTTTCGACCTCGTCCATCAACTTGAGGCACTCGGTCTCAACATGTTTGTGAGCCTCCATGAGATTGTCGTGCTCCTGCATCAGCTTCTTGTTGACGTTCGCGACCGTGACATTTTCTCGTGTCAATTCGTGGACCATCCTCTTCAGCTGCACAATCTCCTCCTCCAGATCCGACCGGTTCTGGGTCGGAGATTCTACGGCATTTGCTTCCACAGAGGTCGCTTTCGCCGAAACAGATGCAGACAGGGCGAGCGCCGCCTCCAACTCTGAGACCTTGGTCAATAGTCCCAGTTTCTCATCTTCTGCTGCATTTTGCTTCCGCTGTACCTTTTCAAGGTCTTCCTGGTGACTGACCGCCAGCTGTGAGATGGTGTCCTCGAGTTCCTTTCTGATAGCGCTTGCCTCAAGCTTGGATGCGTCCCTTTGAGAAATGGCCTCTGCAACCTCAACCCCTGCGTCCACGGCGCTGGCGGTTTTTAGATTCAACTCTAATTGCAAGACCTCACACTGCTCTTTCCATGTCTCGGCCGACAAGGCGATGGCCTCCAAGCTTTTCATCTTGATCTTTGTCTCAGAAGCGTGTGCCTCAAGTGCCATCTCGGACTCGACGACCTTGCCTTGCCAATCTGATCGCTCTTTCGAGAACTGCTCCTGAGCCTCCTCGGACGATCTTTGAAGACGCGTCATCTCGGCCTCCATCTCGCTCCTGGTCACATTCCACGCAGACATGGCAGATGACAAATCGGCGATCTGTCCCGAAAGATCTTCCTCGTTGGCCTTCAAGCGTTGGATTTCTTGTCGAAGATCGGCAATGACGATTTTGCTCTCTGCAACCTCGTCCTCGAGACGTTTCTTCTCATGCTCCCAAACTTTGCGCATCCGGTCGACCTCCTCGCTCTGGACCATCCCTGCTAGATCGTCAAGTTCCAGCTTAAGCGAGGCAATATCTTGTTCTCGCTTTGATATTGTAGACTCGTATTCTTTAGTCTTTGCCTCAAACTCCTTGACCACTTTCTCGGTCTTGGCGAGAAGCGACTGCGATTGCTGCAGGTCTGTCTCCATTTGCCGATATCCACTCTCGGCCTCTGATTCCTTGGTTCGTCGGACTTCGGCCTCGTGGTCCAGTCGGGCTTGCACCTCGTGTAGCTGCTCCTGCGAATGGGCCATGTCCCGCAGAGCGGCTTCCAGTTTCGATTGAAGAGATTCGGTCGTGACCTTGAGAACGAGTTCGAGGTCATCTAGTCTTTCCTGGAGATCATCTCGCTCCTGTTCCAGGAGGGTTAACTGCTCCGCATAGTGGATGCGGGTCTCTGTCAATGCCTCTTCTCTCTCCTGAAGCGCGGCGTCATCCTCGGCCGCTTGCGATTCGTATTGTTGCAACCTGAGCTCCAAAGCTGCAATGCGCTCGTCTGCTGCGTGCAAGTCCTTTGTCAAAGAATCGATGGCTAATTGATGTTGTTCCTGTTGCTCCTCGTCACTGGCAGCGTTGATAGAAGGATCTTTTTGATCCGCGTCAGATCCTGGCAGGACACTACCGCCGCCTCCACTACTGCTCGCTTGCAACTCCTTGAGACGTTCCTCCAACGCTTGCTTTTCCTGTAAAAGTGCTGTTCGTTCCTTTTGTGACCGTGCAGCCTCAAGCCAGGCTTCTGTCATCTTGTCTGTGATCCCCTTGATTTCAAGATCCTTGGCAGACTTTTCCTTTTCCCAGAGGTCTTTCATGGAATGAAGCTCATCGAGTTCCTGAGCGAGACGCTCGTCGATGCCGCCACGGCCGAGACTCTTGCTCAGGAACGCACGTTCGTCGTAGGAGAGATCACGTTTCTCGAGCAGGCGCGTCATCTCGAGTTGTGATTTGGTTTGGTTCATTTCGGTCTTCAACATGTTGTTCTCTGCGACAGCGACACCAAAATCCAATTGAAGCTGTTGAAGTTGCACTGTCAAATCACCCTTGGGGGACTCTGCCATTTGGATTAGCGTTGCCTGGTCCAGCAAGTTTTTGGGCGACGAGGCTATAGACATATTGTTGCTGTTGTTGCTGTTACTGCTGTTGTTTTTGTTGTAGTTGTAACCGTTACTGCTACCATTATCTGAGGTATCCGATGCGCGTGAAGAGAGTCGCCTTGGAGAGGACATTAGACGACCGGGAGTAGGTGATGTTCGTGGACGACTGGTCATTGAGCTTGGCGGAGAGGTGGTTGTTGATCCCGACCTTGCGAGTGTGGTGCCTGGCTTGTTAGCCATGGACAAAAGAGATGTCTTTGAGCCTGGCTGAGAAAGGCGAGAGCCAAGTCCCGCTCGACCGGTGTGGGCGACTGGTGTGGGCGAAGTTGTCTTGACGCGACTGGAGCCATTAGCGAGTGTTCTTGCGCTTGTGGGTGATCCTAACACTGTGTCGCCTGTCGTCGACTGTTGCTGTTGAGGTTGTTGAGCTAGAGAACGAGAGTTGGCAGGCGGTGGCATTGTGTGCCGTTGTTTGAGCTGGCTAGCAGTGACTCCAATGTACTTTGATGCCCTGGATCCAGCCGTGATTCTGGAGGCTGCTTGAGCAGCATTGTTTGCGGGCGATGGTGTAGATTGCGTATCTTCTTGTAGCGAAGGTGGTCTAACAGCAGAAGCAGCAGCAGCAGTAGCCTGGGCATCATTTTCATCAGGCGCTGAGGAGAACGGGATCAACAACTCGGTCTTTACAATCTTTGCAGCCAGGACAAAGATGCCGCAATTTGGTCGACAGTTAAAGTACGCGACACTATTTACCAAACAAAAAATGTAAAAAAAGTTAGCACCCGAATAGTTTCGTGCCACTGCCGCTACGTTGTGCGAAAAAAAGCCGTGCATCCTTACCCAGCAACACTTCCATCGTTCTTGCCCGTGGGAGTGTCTAGCTCGATTCCAGCCCAGAGGCCTGTTTTGAACGCAGCCGTGCCCACGAAGCGCAAATAGCCCGTGAGACCCATGCTTTCGACGACGACCCTGTCGCCGAGCTCTATGCCTTCGAGCGAAGCTGGAAGCTGACTCTGACCTTGTCCTTGGGCCTGAGATAACGCTGCTGATGCTGGAATGGTCGGTAGGGTCCCAGCGGAGTTTGCCGCATTGGTCGTCCCTGAGGCGCCGCCGTCCGCACTGGGCGGGCGCTGAAACATTGGCTGTTTCATCATCACACGCGTGTTCGACGCGGATACGGGGTTCGAGCCTGCATTGGCGCCGAGTGAGAGGCGCGATAGACGTGTCGTGGAGGGCGGGTTTGCGGTGACGGGAGAGGAGGAGGCTGAGGATGGATGCGACTGTTGCAGGAAAGAGGTTGTCAGGGGTGAGATGGCCGAGTGCGGTGTCATCGCGCCCGAGGCGCTGGGTCGTCGAGGCGTCGTCGTCGTCGTCTGTGAGGCACGGTAGGATAAAGGGGAGGCAAAGGCCGTTGGCGAGTGGGTGCGGTTCGAGGCAGGGATTCCAGGAGAGAAGGAGGTGGGTAGAGGGGAAGAATAGGCTGCTGTTCCTGAGGGGGAGCCGACCGAGTCTGCTCTGATGCGGGCCGTGTCGAGGAGGCCAGGGTTGTGGATGGAGATGGCTTCTGCAAGGAGCGATTGCTGCTCGGGAGTTGACATGTTATGAAAGTTTTTTGCAGAGTATGTGGACTGTGCTGAGGGCGGTGGGCCTAGCGACCGGCGCTGGAGGCTGCTCGATGCGGGAGGAGGGATGCCTGTGAGTGGAACAGGGCTACCGGCAGCCGGTGACCGGAGCGTCCTTGAGTTGCCTTGGGGTGACAGGGGGGCCATCTAATAAGGGTGTGCGTGTGCCTATGTGTTCAGCATCATGTGGGATGGGAAATCCTTCCAAAAAATGAGCGATGATGCCACAGGGAGGGTCATACCGTGTGTTGAGGCAGCGCAGGTCGATGGGATGTGCGTCAGTGATTAGGATATATGGGTGTATGGCGAGGGCGAGGTGGCAGCAGGCTAAGGATGTGTGGATGGAGTGGATGGAGTGGATGTCGGGACGAAAGAGTGTGCGGATGGGATGGGCCAGCGCGTGGTTTCTATGTAGTCCTTTGTGCGGTATACAGCCAGAGCAGAGCCGTAGCGAGGCGACATGCCTCGACACCCTGGCAGGCAGGAGGCAGACGGGTGAGCGAGACCCCGGTGAGGACAAACAAACAACACACACTCTCACTCCCCTCGTGCCTGCTCTGACGCCAAGCGTGTGCGCTGGGACGCGCGCTCCAGGCACGCCTGGCCACCACAGGCTGGATAGGCAGAGGCTGTTGTCCCTGGTTCGTGTGTGGTGCAAGGGGTACCGCAGCACTTCGGACATCGTGTCCCGTTCTGTCTGCGCACGTCTACGTCTGAACAGGGCGTCTGCACGATCCTTTTTTATCCCAGCGCTCGCGTCTGCGTCGACACTGCGACACCTCGACACCGCGATCCTTTCGTGCTCTGGACCCACAGGCAGACACGCAGCCTTGTTGAGGCGCAGGCTCTCGCTCGCTCGCTCGCTCTCTCCACACGTCCCTCAGGCACGGCATCGCGAGCAAGAAATATCGCAGTCTCCCTCGCCAATCGAAAATATCTCGTTTCTCCAGAGAAAAGAGGTTTTTTTTTTATCTGTCCCATCCATTCCCCATCGCCATCCATCCTCTGTCGTCGTCCTCCTCGTCCTCCTTGTCCTCCTTGTCCTCGTTGTCCTTCGTTTCTCCTCCTTGCCCTTTTGGTCTCCTTGTCCGTCCTTCGTCGTTGCCGCCTTCCTAATCTGTCTGCAGTCCACCCGCATTCGCTGTCCTGCTCGCCATCTTGCATGCTTGCCGTATAGTCTTCCACCATCCCCGAGGGACACCCATGCCACAACACCCTGACCACCTCCACAACCGCAGACGCACCAGCGGCACAAGGAGTCCGCTTTCGCCCCCCATCGCGGTCGAGCCCATGACGCCTATTTGCCCCGGAGCCACCACTTCCGCCGCTGCTGCGACCACGCTGCAGCTCAACCACCCCACGCCTTCAAAGCCTGCGCTGCCGCTCCACCTTCGCGACTGCAGCAGCGAGGATCCACTCACGGCCAACATCATCCACGATACACACGACAGGACTCTGGTCCAGGCCATGGCCTTGGTCGCAGAGGCGGGTGCAGATGCCGGCGCTGCGGTCGATGCCGCCTCCGTCCGATCCAGCAGCTCCACCCTCTCTACTCCCTCGCCTGCATCCTCAGCAGTCTCCTTCTCACCTTCCTCGTCGTCTTCCTTCGCCACAATCGTCTATCCATCTTCCTTCTCTCGTCCGCACACCGCCAACACCCGCCCAACAGTACCTCGTCCGTCGATCGAGATCCCTCAGCCTATCTCCCCCATCAGTCTTCACCATGCTCTAGATGGCTCCATACCCTCGGCCACAGCGATCCCAAAACCCACCCACGCCACCAGGATCCTGCCTCGTTCCATCGAGTCCTGTGTGCAGGACACGCTGGCGAAAGAGTCGAGCCAACAGTATGGGTCCACACCCTACCAAGGATCGGGATCTAGTGGCCACCGTCGCATCATGACCCCGACCAGTCGCCTTGCCGAGACCGCAGTCGGCGTACGCGAAGTGTCGAAAAAGATTGGCAAGTCTATGCACATCCCTCCACTCTCACACTTCATCGCCTTCTTCCCCTTCTGTCCACCCTCCCTGCCACGCATGTTGCCTCTCGTAGTCCCAGATCGGTATGCGCAACCCCATGGCGTAATCGATTACGCGGATGCTATCTCATTGGGCTGTTTGTCAAATCGGCTGAAAGCGTGCTGATCCGCAGCGTACCTTCGCTTTCCCTCTGGATCCCCAATTCTTTATAATCCAATTCGTCATCTTAATGATATTGAAAAGGCGATGAGCACTTGCATGAACGGGGCGTGAATAAGAGTGTGCTCGATCGTGTGTTCACAGACTGTCCCAACTGTGCAGTTTATCTTCGCATACGGCGTCCCTTCCTCTCGTGCTGGAAACTTTGTGAGATTGCGTTGGGAAGGGTCCTTGCACAATGCGCAAAGGATTAGGATGCTCTGAGGCCTTTTGTCCCACACAACCAAATTGCCCACATGCACGCGTTTTTATACGGTCCCTTGATTTTCCGCTAACCAAAGTTGTTGTTTTACACTCAAAGGTCGAGCCAGGGTAAAGTGGGAGACGCCAAAGACTGTCATGATTGTCACCAAGCCTGGCGACGAATCCTTACTAAAGATTACGCGAGAGATCGCGTTCTGGATGATTGCTTCCCGTGGCCTCACAGTGTAAGTTGACTAAGGCCAGAGAGGCGATGAAAAAAAGGGGGTGGCAGGGGGAGGGGGACACGGCAGTATTGAATGCATGTCCAGCACTAATTCCTGCCGCTAACACTGATATTACTCCTTCGAACGTACATGTTCTCGACCACCTAGATTTGTGGACGAGAAGCTAAAGGACATTGCAAAGTTCAAATACCCATCGTTTTTGAAGAGCACGAAGCTCGGCTATGATTATACCCACTCGCTCAAGTTCTGGACTTCCGACCTCTGTGCTCAGGAGGCGCACCTTTTTGATTTTGCTGTTACAGTAAGTGTGAATGACCATGATCCCGTCGCTTTCCTAACTGACACACCTTTAGTTCCGTTTACTCAAACACATCTACTTACCTCTCTATTATCTTGTGTATAGCTTGGTGGTGATGGAACTGTGCTCTTCACTAGCTGGCTCTTTCAGCGGATTGTCCCACCCATTCTGCCTTTCTCTGCTGGATCACTGGGCTTCTTGACGCCCTTTCCGACAGTGGATTACAAAACTACACTCAGCACCTGTTTGGATCATGGCGTCAGGGTGAATCTGAGAATGCGCTTCAGCTGCACTATCTACCGCTGTCTCGAACACAGGACCGCCGACATATCAAAGAAGAAGAAGCGCAAGGGATCTGGACGAAGATCCAAAAATGGTGCTGCCAGTACACCAATGGAAGACAGTGACGATGAAAGCGCGGATGACAAGCGGTCATTGCCAACCGTATTGACCACTCCAACGGAGACATTCGAAATCCTGAACGATCTAGGTAAGATCAATTCCGTGGACATTTCACCAAAACTCTTAAACAGTGATACTAATCGCTTGTGCTCCACGCTTCCCTAATGACGGTTTCTAGTGCTTGACCGAGGACCAAGTGCTAATCTGAGTCTGCTGGAGCTGTTTGGAGATGAAGAGCACTTGACAACTGTACAAGCGGACGGTATCGTCATTTCCACACCCACTGGATCAACGGCATACTCGGTACGTATTTCAAGTCTATCAAACGACTGAAATAGATAAGATTTGTGATTTGAGCGGCGAACCAACAGCGAACTAATGCAATACCGTGCAATTGTCCTGGATATAGCTCGCCGCAGGTGGCCCTTTAACGCACCCTGAGATTCCTGCAATTTTGATATCACCCATTTGTCCTCACACACTGAGTTTCCGACCCATGCTTTTGCCCGACTCGATGGAGCTTCGAATCTGCGTGCCATTCGATTCTAGGTCGACAGCATGGGCGAGCTTCGATGGACGTGGGCGAGTCGAGTTGAAACGTAAGCCTTGAGGGAAAGTGATGCCATCGGTGCAAAGAAAGTGACCTGTCTAACATTCCGTGTATTTACATCTCTTGCGATATTTACACAGAGGGCGACCACATCAAGGTCACTGCGAGCGTGTATCCGTTTCCAACCATCTGCTCCAGCACACAGTCCTCGGACTGGTTCCATTCACTCTCCCGCTGTCTTCGCTGGAACGAACGGGAGCGTCAAAAAGGGTTCAGAGTCGTGGAGCACAGTAGGCCCAGACGCACCCGTCAGCCATCATCGACCTCATTGTCTCCTTCTGGTAATGGAAAAGCGCAAGCTGCATCTGGAGATGCAGGCAGCGGACCAAATCATAATATGGCACAGGAGCCATCACGCCCGCATTATGAGCACTCGTCTGGATCAATGAGTTCTGGTAATAACGGAAGTTCGCATGGACATCATCATGCTGGACATACTCAGCGCGGACACGAGTCTCACCAAGCAAGCGGCAACCGAGTGCGATATTCGAGCCAGAGGCGTGGCTCTGGTGAGCAGAGTCCTGTGATGCGGAAAGGAAGCAATGGCCACCCAAGCGACTACTTTGATCACTCGCCACAGGATACGGACACGATGTTGACCTGCTGGGGTACGGATGACTCGAGCGAGAGTGATGATGAGGACGAGGACGAAGACGACGCTCCTAAGGAGGAAAAAGAGGAAGCAGAGGATGGCGATGGGGAGTGGGAGGATGGGTCGAGCAGCGAGGACGATGACGATGATGATGTTGAAGCAACAAGGGCGGCTGCTCATGGAGAGTGCCATAGCGAGGGATCTCTGTCCCACGACGGGATCTCTGATCAGACCACGCGTCCTGATGGGAGTATCTCAGCCCTGGGCGCAGTCAAGGTACTCGCCAGAGAGCTGAGGCAAGCGTCCTTATCTGAAAGTGACCTCCCAAGACCTACAGGGAACATGTCTGCTCAATCCACGCCTCGGCACACTCCCTAAA
This sequence comes from Mortierella alpina, assembly GCA_029449245.1. Classification (NCBI taxonomy): domain Eukaryota; kingdom Fungi; phylum Mortierellomycota; class Mortierellomycetes; order Mortierellales; family Mortierellaceae; genus Mortierella; species Mortierella alpina. Next base: position 796,319 of record JANATF010000001.1, on the reverse strand, counting down.
ATAAAAGGGCACTTGCATGATAATGTTCGCTATGCGTGGCGTGGGCTTAAACAAATGCACTTTGAGAAACTGAGTCAGGAAGAGCCTGCCGTGCCTGAGGCGTGAAATGAGCCGCCTCACAGTGTAACAGGTTCAATCTGTGGATGATGCTGACTTTTCCACGTGGAGAGAGACCATTTGGGTTTCCCACGAGCAAAACAACGCCGTACTCTTTTGGATTGTCAGTCACCATCCAACATATTGGGCTCAGAGGATGCCAACAAAGATTTTCCAACTTCTTTTCCTCCCACACACCCCCACCTTATTCATACCCGCCACACACCTTGAGAATCATGGAAGCGCCAAAAGCGAGCTTTGTTCCTGGTGAGCCCCCCCCCCCCAATCGCAACAAAAAACGGCACAGCTGGCCTTGCTTGCCTAGATGAAAATAACATCCCGACTGCCTGCACCCTCTCCCCTGAGAACCTCACAGTTCAAAATCATCACTGACACATTGGTTGACATGTGTATGTTCTTCCTCGCTATGCCCAATTGGTCTCGTTTCCAGGCCCGACTGTCGTGCCGCATTATCTTCAAGAACGGTATGCCTCGACATTTTACGGCAGCGGAGACCTGCAGCCAGAATGCATGCAGACGTATCGGGATTGCTGCGCATCTCTGGAGCACCTGCTCTCGTTCGAGAACGAAAAGCGTCAAGGTGGATCCATTGTGATCATGTCAGGCGAAGGCATGGTCGGCCTTTGGGGCGGACTCAAGTCGGTGATCCCTTGGCCCTTCCGTTACGAAAGCAAACAATCATCTGGCTCGCAAGGAGGAGCCACTACTGGAACTGAGGTACAGGTCCTCAAACCGGTCCCAGAGGCGGAGGCGAGATACAAAGTGCTCTGTATTGGCAATGGTGTCTATGGATGTGGCATGGCCGACATGGTCAAGAGTTTGAGGTACCCGAATATCGAGGTGCTTGCGGTGGAGACGGATTGGGACCGGCCTGTGGATGTGGAAAAGGCGATCCAGAGCATTGAAGACTGGAAGCCCGACCTTGTTACAAGTATGGAAGTGGGGGGGGGGTTGTTGTTTTCGGACTGCAAACTGCGAGATCCAAATTTTACTCTACGCGCGCTAATGGTCTTTGCAAATCATTTTAGTGGTGCACTGTGATACCCCGACGGGAGCGTTGAACACAGAGGCTGTGAACGCTATCGGCAAAGCATGCTCGCAGTCCGAGGCGCTCTTCTACGTGGACGTGGTCAGCTCGGCGGGCGCGGTACCAGTCGACATTTCAGGCTGGAATATTGACATTGGTAAAAAAAAAAAAAAAAGCAGCACCTATTTTTTCATGGACTGTATTCAAGGAAGTAGTCATATCTGACCGAACTGTGTTGGACTCTGACCTATCTGTTTAGGTCTCCTTGGTTCGCAAAAGGCATTTTCATGCGAACCTTCGCTAGCGATCGTAACAGTGAGTGCCAAGGCATGGAGGCAGATTGAGAAAGTTGCTTACACTGGTTACGACGCGCTGCTCCCTTTCAAGGACATTGAGAAGGTATGGGGTGCCATCTTCCAACTACTTTTTTGTACACTACACTACAATTCTTGATTGTTTCACTTCTGCTAAGGACAACGACGTTCAAACGTTTAGGGCAATGTGTTTCCTTATACACCTCTATGGTCGGCGCTGGACGTCCTGAACGTGCAATTAAAGACGGTCTTTGGAACCAAGGCTCAGCTGGCACAGTCCGTTTATGAGAGGCATGAAGCGGTGGCCAAATACTGTCAGGAGCGGATTCAAAAGATGGGGTTGACGCTTTGGTGGGATAAGGACCACACCCGCTCATTGAGTTCTGCCTCGGTGACTGCAGTCCGTGTGCCCAAGAACACCACGTGGGAGGTCCTGGATGGGAAGCTGCGAAAGGAGGGCGTCGTTTTCGGAGGAAGGTAAGAAATTAGCCCTTGAAGGCCTGCTCATCTTGTGTGTCGATGCTTTTTTTTTTAAGTGGCATGCTAAACTGTATCTTCTTGTTGTACTAGCTACGGACAGACGGCGAACGCCTTGTTCAGGATTGGGCATATGGGATCGCAGGCGGACTTGAAGAGCGCCACGTACGCCTTGGATGTGTTGGAGAAAGTGATACGCGCAGGAGACGTAGTTTAGGTGTTATTCGATCCCTTTGAATATTGCGAGAAAAGATTTCTCTTTTGCACCGGTCTATGCGGCGCTTAAAATTGCTGTTGCTGTTGCTGCTGCTGTGGTGATTGCTGAGGTCGGGAGAGTTCTGCGGGCCATTCCTGAGATGCGACCAAGTGGTGGGTGGCCCGGGCAATATTATGGCCGGCGTTGTGGCCGCGGTCCCGCTCACCACAATTTGAGCACACCAAAGTGCGTCGCACCAAGTCTCCTCTCGTTCCGCACTGCAGCACGTAACCATAATCAGCAGTGCCCTTATCTTTCTCATCCAGATCCTTCGACGTCGAGTGATATCTCGACCGACTAGACTACAAGAGATTTTAGGGTCGCTCACGAGAGCACACATGATGTCTGCACTGAGGTGCAAAACAGGCAACGAGAATAGTGTTCCCACCGATCTCTCTGTCTCAGGAAAAGTGCACCGGTCGCCACCATTTGCTGTGAGATATGGGCAATATTTATATTAGAGGAGAGCAAAATGAACTCGTCCTCATCCTCTCTCGAAGGGTCCTGCCTGTGCCTTCCCTCTACTGAGATAAAGGATTTCCTGGTATGTTCTTTCCTGGGTTGCCGCGAATAGTCACGCAAAAAAAAAGGAGAGGGGTATAATATGTCCGCCGCGATCGCAACACGGAGCCATTATGGTGATGTGATCTACGCGCGGGTCACCATCGCGTCCTGCAATTGGTCTAACATGCTGACCAACTGCTCATTCTCGTCCTTCAGAACTTCGTTTTGCACCTTCAGCTCTGCCAGTGCCTTCACTGTCTGTTCCAAGTCCTGGGCCAGTCTGCTTGATCTCGAGCCACACTGGGCCTTGAGTGCCTCGACGCGTTGCTGCAGAGACAGGATGCTGTTCTTATTGGCCAAGTCTCGAGCCTTCAGCAACTCTTCCTGCTCCTCTTGAATGGCCTCCAGCTGCTGATTGTGTGCCGACACCAAGTCTGCGAGCTTGCCCTCGTGGGCAACGGCGTGTCGCTCATGGGTCTTTCTCAGATCCGACAACCGCGTCTCGCCACGCTTCTGAGCCGTCTCAAGCGCTGCGGTGTGTTCCTTCATCTTGGCTTCGAGGGTTTTGGTGTGTGCCTGTGGTGCGAAAAGCAACGAAATACAAAACGCGATCAGGGACGTTTTTTCTTTTCGAGAGTGGCTAACAGAAACGGAAGAACATCGATGCATGAACATAAAGCACGAACCGTTTTCAAACGCGCCTCTTTGTTACTCAGAGTCCTACGAGCCTTGTCGGCTTCCGATTGCGTGGCCGTGAGTCGAGTACGAATGGTTTGAATCTCCTTTGTCTTCTTGTCCTGCTTCGATTGCCAAGTGGCTTCCTTTTTGGCGACTGCATTCTTGAGTGCCTTTTCATTTGCTGTGGTCTTGGCAACAATTGCAGCAGCGCTCTCGGCCTTGAGTGCCTACAGAATAGCGATAGGTGTGAGTGGACTACAGTGCGATGTATCATGAAATAATCACCAAAACTCAAAGAGTCATTTCTTACCTCCGACCCACTTTGACCAGACTTGTGGTTGGACTCTTGCTCCTCGATCGCGATCATCACTGCATTGAGTTGTGTCTCTAGATCGGCTCTCGACTCCCTCAAGGCCACCTCCTGATCCTTCTTTAGTTTCTTGGTCGTCTCAACTGTCTTCTTGGCCTCATCCTCGGCTTTAGATAGTCGATCTTCCAGATCCTTAACATCAGCTTCATGTCTTGACCTCAGTTCCTCCATCCTCTGGACGTGTTCAGCCTTCAATCGCTCCTGGTCACTCTCAAATTCAGTCTCGACCCTCTCCAGGGCATCCTGTACTTGCTCGTTAGCGGCATTCTCCAGTTCCTGGACACGATTCTCGTGAGTAACAATCAACTCTGCGATCCTCGTCTCGTATCCGCCTTCCAGAGTCTTCATCGCCGTGTCCAGAGTACCTTGTGTCTCTCCTACAAAAGTCGAAAACTGCTTCTGCACCGCATCCAGTTCACGCTGCATGTTGTCCTAATATTATCGAATCATAATAGTAGGGTGAATCGTAGAAACCAAGGCGATGCAAGTGCAATCCGCAGTCTTATAGAACGTCCAAAAAAAGATGTCCGTACCTTGGTCGATCCCTCTACTGTCTTGAGTTTCTTTGCATGCTGTTCTTTGTGCTTTGTTATCTCCGACGCATGCTTCTGCTTCAGTTTCTTGGCGTCCGTGTCTGCCTTCGCCTTCATTGACGTCACATCGGTTTCATGTTTTGCCTTCAACTTCTTGATCTTGCTCTCGAGCTCGACGGACCGCTCCTTGTGCTTGCTTACAAGGCTAGATATCGCAGCCTTTTGCTTGTTCTGGAGCGTGTTCAAGTACATCTTGTGTTCCTTCTCAGCCTTCACAGTCAGTTCGCTCAATGCACGGACATGTCGGTTTTGCAGCATCTCTATCATTCCAACATCGGCGCCCTTCCGGTCGTCGAGCTGAGACGCATGGGAAGCATTGATCTGGGCCAACTCCGAGTCGAACCGTTCCCGCAACTCTGCCTAAAAACGAGAATATGGACAAAGGGTTGATTATGCAGAAACTCGGACCGCGGGGAGGCAGTTAACGCCGATAATCAAGAATACATGCTACCTCATATTCCTCAGTGGCCTGTTTCTTTAGCGCCTCAAAGGTCGCATTCACAGCATCAACTTCTTCCTGATGCTCATTTAGCAGCTGCTCCACCTCTTGCTGGTGCGTCTGCTTGATATCCTCCAGGTCCAGGCGATAGCGCTCCTGAACCTCCTGATCTGCGACATCGGCACGTCCCAACTCTTCTGCCTTGGCTGCGTGCAATTCAAGTTCGAGACAGTGTAGCTTATCATCATGGATTCTGTTCAGCTGGTCAACCGTGGTTGCATGAAGGGCTAGCGATTCATCCAGCTTCAGGCGGAGTGGTGTGGTGGTGTCAGCATGAATTTTAAACGCCTGCGCCAATTCCTGGCGCAGAGCAGTCAGCTTGGCATCCTGCCCTGCCTGATGTTCGTGGTGCTCTTGGATCAGATTCTTAATGGTTTGTTCATATTCTAGGCGTAGGCGCTAGACGTAGACACCCACCAAAGTAATACAACATTAGGGATGACGCATTCAACGATTAGGGGTCACGATATGTGCAGTAGGCTGAACCTACCTCTACTCGAGCCTTCAAGGACCTAAGTTGATGCTTCTTTTTGGCAACCTCCTTTTCCTTAGCTGCGATGGCCGCTGTGACAATATCCTTGTCCTAAGGTTTTGGTTATTGTGCATTGAAAGGAAAAGCGGATAAAATTAGATATGCAGTCCTGGACAGTGTGCATCCCTTCTTTTTTTTGCTGCAAATTGCGTGACATCGTGTCTGGGCCTTTCATGTCCCTGAAAAACATACCTGATCAGCGAGTTTGGAGAGATCCATCTCTGGCACAACCGTCTCGCCGCCATCGCTCGACGCACTGTCAGTTCCCGCCATTGTTTCTAAGCAAGATCCAGTCTCCAGTTGCTCTCTAAGCACCACCAACTCCTCTTCTTTCTTCTGGAGTCGCATTGATGCCTCCTCGAGCTAAAGAAGATACATTGATTTTCAGATTAGTGCTCTTCCAATCGTAGTTATCATATTTAGTAAATATCTCCCGAATCTTCTTGCCCGATCGATCTTACCTTAGTGCGGACGCTGGCAATAGCCTTCTTCAGCTCCATAGGACTGGATGGTGCTGTGGCAGCGGTCCTAACGGAGCGAACACTCCCCGCGGGCGATGGTGCACCTGGTACGCCAGCCCGTTTTATCACACCGCTGACTGTAGCTGGCGTTAGTGTCGCCGTTACGGAACGTGATCGAGCTGTTGTGGGTGTGGCAGATCCTGCCCTATTTGACGGCGTTGCGGCCCCAGCCCTTGAGGTTGTTGGAGTGGCACTTCCCGGCCTGGTTCGTGCAACAGTCCCAGCCGAGTTCGAGGGGATGGTGGCCTTGGAGGAGGTCGCAGGGGTGGTGCGAATAGACGTTTGGGCCATGTTGGGGGGAGGCCGACCTCCAACTGTCGGTGGTTTCCCATCTGTCTGTCCGGGCGGGATGCGGATGGTGGTCGTGGTCCTCGCGGTCGCGGTCGCGGGCACTTGGCGAGAAGCTCTGGTGGTTGATGTTGATGTTGATGTCGGAGGCACTGGCGGTTTATGTGCAGTGGATGCAGTTGTGGTCCTAGTCCTGGCGCCTCCTGCTGCAGGCGTTACATTCGTTGTCGTTGCTGTTGTCCCAGTGGATGGCTTCTTTGCCGAGGAAGCAGTAGAGCTGGGTGTTACGTTGAGTTTGTTGGTAGCAGTTGCAGTTCTTGAAGCAGTCGCAGGAGTTCCTGCAGTGACTCTGGAGCTTCTGCTAGCTGGTGTTGCGGGGTTGGAGGTGGAGGCTGCCGCTGCTGGCGTGGCTCTTGATCTAGGAGCAGTGCCAGTAGTGGCTCTTGTCACTGTACTAGTCGTTGTTGCTGTTGTGGGCGTCCTTGTGCGTGTTGTTGAGCTAGCTGTTATCCTTGCAGGCGCGCTTGTAGCCAACGACGAAGATGCTGTCCTCGTGGTGGTGGTGGTGGTGGTTTTTGCAGAGGCCGCGGCGGCCTTGGCCTTGTTGGCAGCGACTGCGGCAGCGTTGGCGGCACGTTTAGCAGCAAAGGTGCTTTGGGCTGGAGCACCGTCCTGGGGCACGGCCATGGCGCAAGTGGTTGTATTCTGCGGATGGAGGATCAGACGTGAATATTGCCTGTGATGAATGGAACGCGAGAACGCGGAGGAAAAGGGGGATGAGGAACGCGAGTGCTGAGGATGACGAGAATGCGGATGAAGAGGGGATTGAAGAGAGGATTGAAGAGAGGGAATTGAAGGGTGGAGAGGCGATGTGAAGGAGTGGAAGGAGTGGAGGGATGGGATGGTGGAGGATTGGGAAGATAAAGGGGATGCAAAATGGCCGTGGGGACTGAAACAGGAGAGAGTCGCAAAGGCAGGGAAAAAAAAGCAGGAGCACGCGAAGCTTAATATTGTTCATACTTTTCATATGGGCAACTATGTGTAGCCACGACTGGAAAACAACTTGAATAATCTACAGCCTCACTCACAGCTTGACATCCGCCACCTCAAAGGCCGACGCAAGCATGGCCTTGGTCGACGCACGCAGCTGCGCAAAGTCATAGCCCTCGCGATACACAAGGTCGCCCGAGTTGTGGTACTTGGGGTCCGCAATGGGCCCGTTGCGCTCAAAGAACGCCGTGGCGGGGAATCCTGCCTCCCAGAATGACTACGGGTGCATTGCAACGGAAACACAGGGGGGTCAGTGCGCGTCATCCAAGAGCGCCATATTCACACGAGCAAATGAGCGGTAGGAATATAGGGTCATACCTGGTGGTCAGAGCAGCAAGCGCCGGTGACACCCACGACCGCCTCAGGAACATAGAGCTCAGTCACATTGTGCAGCAATGTGGTGAGCTCGGGAGTATGGTAGCGAGCAGGGAATGCAACCTGGATGGGCTCGCCAGGCTTACGGTAGGCCAGCATATCCTAGATGAAAGATAACACATGTCAGCAAACATGAGGAAAACAAAAAGTCGTGACAGGTCGACTAACGATTCCAAGGAATATCAAACACATGGCGGATCGCTTACTCCCTGAATCATCATCGTGATAACTTTGCCGTCCGCCTTCATCTTCTTGGCCAAGGCCGCAGATCCAAACAAGCCTTGCTCTGGATGGCACACATTCGCAAGAACAAAAAAAGGATTAAAAACATGTTCAGCATATCCAGCAAATCCAGCCTCGCTGCAAATCATCGAGAGGGAGTAGCAGTACCTTCTCCAGAAAAGGCAGAGATGATAAGGGTGCGCCCGAAGGAGAGGTTGTTGGCTTTGATCAGTCGTGCTACCTGGAGCAGCATGCTCGAGCCCGAGCCATCGTCGTCGGCGCCAGGAGCACGGGGGTTCAAGAACGAACCACGGCTGTCGTGATGTGCGCCAATAATAACAAGTTCCTCAGGATGCTCCGTTCCCGTGAATGTGCTAGTGTGCGTCGAACCGTGCCAAGATACCGTGGGGGACATAAAGGGGCACGTTAGGAGACAAGCTAGTGGTGCAGAACGCAATTTCAAGCGGGTGTCGCTTGATTCAGCTCCATATTTGGTTTGATGAAAAGAAGACAAGAGGAAAAGAGAGGACGGATGGGTGCGTGCGTGTGTCCATCTGCAAGGCGATAGCCCAAGAGTGCATAGCGACATAGCGACAGAACGACATACCAGACGACATTCGGCCCAAAGCGGGACTGATAGTGCATTAGCTCGACCGTGTGGCACCCATAGCTCTCAAACTGCGACTTGATCCACTGCGCAACCTCCAGGCTCTGCTTCGAAGTTGAGCTGCGGGTAATGAAGGGGCTGCCTTCAGCCTCGCCAGAGAGCCAGGTAACATCCTGCTCCATTTCTTTGACATCGACCTTGTCCACAATGGCCTGCAGGGACTGGCGGTGTTTCAGGTTCTTGCTCTTCTCCAGAATCGGGTGGTTCAAGGGCAAACTGCTGAGGGGGGCCACAGAGCCCTGGGTCCTGACGGGCAAGATCTCAGTGTTGGAGGGCAAAAAGTCGATCAGGTTGGTGGTCTCCTCGGCAGCACAGTTGGATCCTATGAGGATACGGGACCGAGGTTGGCTCGTGGGCAGGTCAATCGTTGTGAGGCGGCAGAACTTGCGACGCTGACGGTGGTTGAAGTACGGAAGCTGGCCAGAGCTGTTTTCAGGAACATCGCCGTTGGTCTCGACAGCAAAGTCAGCCACTGCCTCCTTCACTTTCCTGTTCCAGTCGGCGACATGCTGCTCAGTGTCGCCCTCAAGCTGCTGACGTTCGAGGACGGTGAGCTGCGAGTACATATGTTCAGCAGGGAGCATACTGGTCTTGATTTGGCAGGAAGCTGGAACAGCGTAGATGGACAGGTCCTCATAGATACCGCGGAGCTCCTTGCCACAGGCAGGTTGGAACTCCTTGGTCTGGGGTGACTTTGCATCGACGAACTCCCAGTGCGTGGCGGTGTTCTGTGCAGCAGCAGAGGCAACCAGCAACAATGCAGCAGATACTGAGAGGGAGAGGCGCACCATGGTTTCCTTTGTTTCTTTTATTGGTCTTTGGGTATGTGGGTATTGGGGAAGCGAGTGGTGGGCGAGGGAGTGTGTTTTGTCGATAGAAGAGAGGGAAGCGAGAGGAGTGTGTGGAAGAAAGAAGCGAAGGCACGAAGATAAAAGCGGAGAGGGACGAGGCCCATTTTAAAGTTCAGGCCCCCGTGAGCAGTCTTGTCCTGCGGCGCACAACACAGCTCAACCATCATGACCAGGGTCCTCCCCATGCTTTCGACAAACACCGGAGCTCGTTCAGCATGGCTGTTCCATACTCTACTCAAGGTAGATCGACTCTCAACACGTCGTTTATTCTCCCATATAGAGTCTACTGAATATGCGACAAGAGAAAGTCTAACGGCTTCATCCCACTTTCACCACATCTCAGAACCAAAAACTAACTGAGAAGCTGGTGGACAAGGATCGGATGTAGTGCCACCACTGGAAGGGTATATACAACAGCTCGCCGGGTTCCAGGATTGTTTCGACATATTGCGCTTCTGAAAATAAAGGATGTTGGTCTAAATCCGGCTGCTCCACATTCACCTGGCTCGTGTTGCTGAGCATGGCTGCTTCCTTGCCCTCCTCGCCTGTCGTCTCGTCCGCTTCCGCCAGAGACCCCGCTCCATAGCAGTAGAGCTTTGACGTCTCCTGGGGCGCATACAAACGAATGTATTTCCTGCCCACTACCTGTGCCAGCAAATTGTGGTACGGATCCGTGTGCATTGGCGATACCGTCCCGCGAGGGCCAAACCATGCATTCAATAGTACATCGTCTGGAGGATGGTATCCTTCTTGATCCCGGGTCTCAATCATACAGTAGTCTGGAATGTCAATATCTCGCCTTAGCCGAGGAATCTGCTCAAATAGGTCATGTTGTGCCAGGTATCCGATCGGCATCCCAAGCTCCTCGCTAGCATTATCTACGCTCTGCAATGTTGCATCCCGAACAATGTACTGTTGTATGAATTCGCGTATGGTGACAAGCTTCTGTGTCCATTGATCGTCCGTGTACTGAGAGCCAATCTCGATCGGAACGAGGCGATCTGGTCCTGCTGTCCGGCATAGCGTATCCAAGTCTGTCCATCGTTCCTTCGAAGGCCAGTGGTCTATTGCTCCTGTGATAATGAGAGGTGTTGCTTCGCCAGAACAAGACAGGCCGTGGACATGTCTCTGGAAGTCATCCATAGTCGGCAACTGTACTCGAGGAATGGGGTGCTTGATATCGGGAAATGGACCCTGAACCGGTTCCTCGCCCAGCTTGGCGGGTGTTGCCTTGGTCTTTTGCCTCTTTTCTGCAGAAGGCTCAGGTGCGTCCTCTCGGCCTTGGATTCGTTCCTCCAGGGCGTTGATCAGATCAAAGACAAACTGTTTTCTTCCGGCTCCCGAAGCTCCAGCCATGACCAATACATTGTCGCAAGCTGCAATAGCCAACTTTATTGGGTCGACTTTTGATGCTGAATATCTCTCTGGGGTTGAAAGAGAGTCGAAGAGTCCAAGTGCCATTGCTTTCAGAATCCCTGCGTCTGTATACAACTCGCGCCAGCATGCAGGGACCTCCCGGTATGGGTAGGCATGAAGCATCTCGTGCGCATAGTCCAGCAAGACATCTGCCTGGAGAATGAGTGATTGGAGTTCACTAGACGAACTTGAGTCTGCTTCCAGGCACGTTGTTAATGTCGCTCTGGCTTCCTGCAGTGCCTTCAGCGTGGCATGCCCGCAGGAGGCTGCTGTGATTCCTAGATGCATCGAGCCACATATGTGGTCAGCTGAAGTTGCCTCGACTTGGGTATCCTGTGCACCTGCAGAGGGCCAGGCAACTTACCAGAACCAGGGCTACCCAAAATAAGGTGGAGCTTTTCAGCGAGTTCATGCAACATTGGAAGGGATCAGGGAGACTGGGACAACAAAATACTTGGTTTTTTTTCTTATTTCTACCAATTGCTGAAGACTTCACGCTCACTTCCATCCACCACTTCGCTTCACAACCACGCAGGAAACAATGGGAGACGACTACACCGTCAAGAAGAAGAAGCTCAGCTTCAAGGGCGACTCTACAAAAACGTAAGGCTTCTCAGCGCTCACAAGCACCATCCAGGCAGGCGCATATCCGAAGCAATGACAAAGCAGCTCACCATTCACTCAAACCTCAATGGATTCCTTTTGAACGTCAATACAGCAAAAAGAAAAAGAGAAAAGCCGAGGACGACGTCCAGGAGGAGAGCTCGAATGCAAATGCAGAAGGTACGCTTACCAACCTATAGCCACCTCCCACAACCGCACTGGACTCCAACGGCAGCGAATTAACCTCTCTGACTTTCCATTGGCGTATTGCGAATCATAAGGTTGGGTTCCGGTCAAGACTCTTACTGATCTTGGCGGCCCCATCTTTCTCACGTTCTCATCGGATCCACCCTCGTGCTTGTTGATTGATGAGAAGGACAAGGTCTCCATGGGACCCCTCGAAGGGCCACCCATAGAGGAAGGTTCCAGCGGCAGCAAGCTCGTCAGTTTCGAACACGCAGAACCAGCAGCTGTGCGCCAAGTCTTTGTCGCAACCATGATCCCAGACTCGGATCGGCTAACACTCAAGGCCTTCAATGGCCGCTACCTTAGCTCTGACAAATTTGGTATCGTGTCTGCCGACACAGAGGCGATCGGTATGCAGGAAGAATGGACAGCAGTCATCAAAGCAGACGAGGAAGGCGGCATCGCTCTACAGAGCCACTACGGCAAATTTCTGAGTGTGGACGAGGTCGCAGCCGTGGAGGGCAGGGGAACGACAACAGGCTTCCAGATCAGAGCGGATTCCGAGGTGATTGGATTCTGCGAAACCTTTCAAGCAAAGATCCAGGCACAGCACCGGAAAAAGACAAAGAAGGCAACAGAGGTCAAGATTGCCACTAGAGACTATGAGTTTGACCAAAGGTAAGCCCTACAGCAACGATACTACACCTTCAAATGCTTGTACTGCCATGTTGCCCGCAATGTATGTATTCAACTCTGCCCTTCTTATGAATAATAGCCGCAAGTTTCAGACATGGAATCATGGTCGTGTGGTAGTATCAGAGGAAGCCATTGGCGAGCTGAAAATGGCCAAGAAGGAAGGGCGCTTCTCAGAAGCCTTGCTTGACAGGAGAGAAAAGCTCAAGTCAGACAGGTACTGCAAATAAAGATTACCTGTCTTTGCCTGTTTATTACTGACTGATCTGGCGTCGTCCAGAGTATGGCATATCCAACAGTTATGTGGCTATGGTATGCAAGCTTCACCTCGCGCTGCAACTTTGCTACGAATAGAAGAATGCCCACCCGCGAAAGAAATCTTCCTTCCCTTCTCTTAAACATCATAGACTCGCGTGCCACCTGGAAAGTAGATGGTAATGACACACCCACCATCAGGGAGAATGATCTTGCTTGCCTCCTACTCAGTGCTCAAAACTCGAACACCGCCTGGGACACGGATGTCGATGACGCCGCCACCAGGGAGAAAGATCTTGCTGGCCTCGACTTCATGAACAATGAGTGCCTGTGAGTCCAGGGCTGCGTGGGTGGTAGCAGTGACGGCGAAAGCGAAGAGTATGGTCTTGAAGAGCATGGCGGATAGAGTGTTCCTGCCGAAGGTCTTTTTAGGTTGTAGACTGCTGGTGCAGATCTGCGTGGCACGGTTCGACTATTCTTTTATAGGAATTTGGGCTGCATTTTGTTAATAAAGCAAGCTTCCACCCCGTCGGCACTATCAAAAGCACCAATGATATTGATACCTAGTTGCTCGCATGTGCCATGGTCTGATGGTCACTTCACAGTATTCCTCCAAATGGCGCGATACTGTGCTTTCGCGCTGCGAGATGGCTCGCGTGTCAGAGACTCACAGCGCACCCCGATAGACAAACATTCGCCAACAAAAGCACATATCAACCCTCAACAACACTTTTTCATTGGCCGATCAGCGCCAGCTCTTGCAGATGCTCGTCGACTAGTGCCGAAATGCGTATAATGCGATACTGCTGGTGCGGTGGGCTTGTCCCGGGCAAGCTCGATCGTCCCAGCTGCTTGAATTGCATTTATAACTAATTTCAAGAATCGGCAAGATTCGCCATCGAAAAGAGCCCTCTCCTTGACGAACGAGACGATTCCGTGACCCAGATTGCGAAGATGAGCAAACTAAGAAAAGAGCGCCGGGCGTGATGCAGCACACTTCCAGGACTCGAGAAACGTAGTTGAAATGACGAATTAGCAAAGTCGAGCTCCAAAGCTGTGGTCATACGATAACGATCAGAGAGAGCGAGAGCCCTGGGACTCACGATGGCTACCTGGTGCCCTTGGTAACGGTGATAAGCACTCAAAACGATCCGGTAGGACTCTGTGGCGCGCTGCATGGTGTTTATGAAGCATTATATATAGTTTGCACAGCATGCAAACCTAAATATGCAGCATTGGCCCACTGTACCTGAGATCCCAGGCACGCGCATATGGGCCATAGTAACCATATGGCACATCTTATTGACAGATCAGGGTCTATTCTTGCAAATGCCGGTCGACTAGTGCCGAAATGCGTATAACGCGATGCTGCCGGTACAGCGGGCTTGTCCAGAGTAAGCTCGATCGACTGAGCTGCTTGAATTGCATTTATAACTAATTTCAAGAATCGGCAAGATTCGCCATCGAAAAGAGCCCTCTCCTTGACGAACGAGACGATTCCGCGACCAGATTGCGAAGATGAGCAAACTAAGAAAAGAGTGCCGAGCGTGATGCAGCACACTTCCAGGGTTCGAGAAACGTAGTTGGAATGACCAAGAGCTGAATTAGCAAAGTCGAGCTCCAAACCTGTGGCCATATGTAACAATCTGAGAGAGAGAGCCTCCGGAATCATGATGGCTACCTGGTGCCCTTGGTAACGGTGATAAGCACTCAAAACGATCCGGTAGGACTCTGTGGCGCGCTGCATGGTGTTTATGAAGCATTATATATAGTTTGCACAGCATACAAACCTAAATATGCAGCATTGGCTCACTGTGCCTGAGATCCCAGGCACCCGCGTATGGTCCATAGTAACCATATGGCACCTCTTATTGGCAGATCAAGGCCGGTTCTTGCGAATGCTCGTCGACTAGTACCGAAATGCGTATAATGCGATACTGTTGATACAGCGGGCTTGTCCAGAGTGAGCTCGATCGACTGAGCTGCTTGAATTGCATTTATAACTAATTTCAAGAATCGGTGAGATTCGCCTTCGCAATCGGCCCTCTGCCTTTGAGGATGGGTCGATTCCGCAACGCGAATGGTGAAGATGAGCAAACAAAAAAAACAGTGCCTGGCGTGATGTAGCAGACTCTCAGGGCGCCAGAAAGGCGCCGAGATGATTCAGGCGCCAAAAACTGCATTAGCAAGGTCGCCTCCAAAGCTGAGGCCAGATGCTATGAGAGAGCTTTGAGAGCCGTAATGGCTCTCGATGGCTACCGAGTGGCCTGGGTAGCGGTGCCAGGCACTTAGTGCTATCTGCGAGGACTCTATGGGGCGTTCTATGGTGTTCCTGCAGCATTATATGTCATTTTGCTCAGCTCGTAAACCTAAAAAATGCACTGGCTCACTGTGCCTGAGATCCCAAGCACTTGCATATGGGCCATAGTCATATGGCGCCTCTTATTGGCAGATCAGGGACGAATCTTGCAGATGCTATCGACTAGTGCCGAAGTGCTTATAATACGATACTGCTGGTACGGTGGGCTTGTCCAGAGCAGGCTCGATCGTCCCAGCTGCTTGAATTGCATTTATAACCAATTTCAAGAATCGGCAAGATTCGCCATCGAAAAGAGCCCTCTCCTTGACGAACGAGACGATTCCGCGACCAGATTGCGAAGATGAGCAAACTAAGAAAAGAGTGCCGGGCGTGATGCAGCACGCTTCCAGGGTTCGAGAAACGTAGTTGGAATGACCAAAAACTGAATGAGCAAAGTCGCACTCCAAAGCTGTGGTCATACGTTACAATCTGAGAGCGAGAGCCCTGGGACTTACGTTGGCTACCTGGTGCCCTTGGTAACGGTGCTAGGCACTCAAGGCGATCCGGTAGGACTCTGTGGCGCGCTGCATGGTGTTTATGAAGCATTATATATAGTTTGCACCGCACACAAACCTAAATATGCAGCATTGGCCCACTGTTCCTGAAATCCCAGGCACCCGCGTATGGTCCATAGTAACCTTATGGCGCCTCTTATGGGCAGATTAGGGCCTATTCTTGCAAATGCCCGTCGACTAGTACCGAAATGCGTATAATGCGATGCTGCTGGTACGGTGGGCTTGTCCCGAGCGAGCACGATCGTCCGAGCTACTTGAAGTGCAATTATAAACGTTTGCCATAGTTCTAGCAGAAAATGGACGCCTGAAAACAGGCCCGACTCTTACCCTTCTAATTCTTGAATGCAGAAGGAATCACTGTTACAGAGTCATTTTTGACATTGTTTTGTTTGTTTCATGAGATAAGAAGATACTGCATAGGGCGTGCAACTCGGAAGGTTGTGCAAGACCGAGGACACCCGCTGGACAGATAGCAAGCCAGAGCTGGAGCCAACTGCAGTCAAAAATGAAGTTAATCGTTGGTGGCCGTAGCCAACCATATTATTCGATTAGAATAATAAGAACAGATACTACACTTGATCTTAGCCAGAAGCTAGAGCGGTGAAGAGTAAGTCTCTTCGCGAGGTAGGCCGTCTTTTATAGTGAGCGGTCAGGCAGTGACTTTGCTTTGACCTCAAGTTTGTGTCCCTGTGCGTAACAATAAGAATTATGGGTGCCACCTTCACATATGCCAGCCTCTATCCAAAAGGAAGCGCTCTAAGCAAAGAGACAGAGCATGGTTGCACAACTGACAGAATTCACGTAGTGTACGAAGGACGGGATTAGCAGGTGTCTGTGGAAATGTCATGGCGGTGCTAATGCATGACCGGTGCGATGAATGTCTTTGTGTGATGGTTGCACTTGGGTCGTTCATGATGACAGGGTTCGGCTCAAAGCGATATGTCCGCTCTTGTTAAAGAGGATGCACCGTGCTCTTTGGCAGTTGGTCAGAAGTTCTCGCCTAGGGTGGATCTATATAGTATTTGCAGCAAGCGCACCAGGTCACTGACACGCTTATACACCCGTCTGTCGACCCTTTTCAACCCTGAACTAGAGTCTGCCAGGCGCAAGAGTATGTGCAATGGCCTTTGCAATGCCGCTCTGAACTAGCGAGGCACGCACCCGAAACCTCATCAGCCTACTGCCTTTCTAGATCTGTCTGTCGCTCGCGAACTGGCTCGAGCCAAAATGTAAGGTACGCGCCCAATGGCGGCATTCCGCGTATCTGTCTCTGCCTTGTCCAACATGCTGGCCTATCAGGCCAAACCAAGTCGCGGACACTCCAACATACCGTTTGTCATTTTCTTCTCTTCTTTACACAGCGCTACATAATGATGACTCCCAGTCAGTTCACTCTTTGTATACATCCCCTCGGCGGTGATCACATTAAAGGTTGATACTTGTGAAAGAGAAGCAGTGATGAGTCCTATGCAGCAAGGATTGATGTACGTGCTGATGCTCGTCATTGCCAGAAAGCAATTTCATTAGCTCTCGTTGATTGTAAGCACTACTCTATCCGAAAAACTGCATGTCCTCTTCCTTCGCTCCAAATCTCAGCACTCACCCGTACTGTTTCCTCAGGTCCTCGTCCTTCAACGGATACTGCTCGTAGCCATTTCCCAAGCTCTCTTCGGCCCTCCGGACCGGCATAGAAGATCGTACGAAGGTCACTGTTACCATCTCAAGTTAGAATATATGCAGCGAGCACCTTGCACCCTGCCAGATATCGCCTCCACCAAACGGTATCATACTCTCCCAGCTCCTGCTTCGATCGACGTCGTCAGTGAACCACGTCCTACCCTCTACCATCCTAACACAACCATAAACACCCGCCCTCCCCCGGCGCCTTCCTGATCGTCACCGTCGCGGAGGGAGTGTAAGCTGCTCGAACAGCACCGGAAGTACCGCCCTGTCGGAATGACAACAGCGCCTGGCCTCCAAGCCCCTCGTACCAACCTAACCGGCATGGCGCAGAGCTGAGGCGCGCCTTCGCATCGGCGGTCAAGCCATCAGGCGTATCTTCAGGCGCGTGTAACCCGCCGCAATCGAGACGCCAGTTTCACGCTGGAACGCTCTCCACATCGGACCGATGCCACGGGAGCTCTAAGATTCACTGTGGGTCTACCGAGGTCCTTCACAAGGTCAGCGCATTTTCTTCTCAAGCACGCCTATGTCTACACTTTCACGTACACATTTTGGAATCCTATCCTTGGGCTGTGGAAATCTGTTGATCTTCTTCTTTTGCTTCACATCCATTCTTCTGCTTCATCAACCATCCTCATTGCAGTCCGCCCCTCTCCACTCTGCCTCGTCTTTACTCGTGTTCCATTGGCGCCTGTTCATCTGTCCTTATCCTTACGCCCACGTGCCTGCCCTGCCATCTGATCTTGTCATTCCCAATCTGCTCTACCGGTCCAAACACACACACAGACGCACCAACATCGTCGTCTCAGCCATGTACCATTCCCAGGAGAATGTGCGCAAGCGGCTCGACCACTACTACCGCTGCGTTAATGCCGTCATCCTCAACCGACAGAACCCTACTACGGGCCTGATCCCTGCCTCTGTCGCCGTCACGACCCACGGCGACTACCGCGATGCCTGGGTTCGGTAAGCGTCGTTTTATTCTCGTGTGACACCGATAATAGACCCTAAACCCCCTATGACACAGACGGCTTAACCGATGCGTTTTCTTTTGCTCGTCCATGCATAGTGATAATGTCTATTCGATCATGGCTGTCTTTGGCCTTGCGCTCGCATACCGTCGCGTTGACGACGACGAAGGACGTGCTTGTAAGTTGATATATGGGCATCCAGCATTTTCTCTCAAGGAATTCGAACGCGAGGTGTGGTCTGGGCGAGTGGGTTAGGCTGGCTTCAAAAAAAATAGAGAGAGGGGCGATCTGGACGGAGCGGGGACATTCGGCTATCGCGTAAGGCAATCTCAAAGATGAGGACTCGAGCCAACATATTCTGTTGAGCTTGATCTCTGGCAGTGGCCAGAGGACGGCAAGGAGGAGTTCAAACTTTATCTGTTTCTCTTCGGCTGATAAGGCCAGCCAGTGATATGCTTCGCGGATTGTTATCGCTTGAAAGAGTCTCATTACGCAGATGCGGTCATGGCTGGCATATCAGGGCGACAGAGGGACCGCCAGCACGAGTTTTTCTCATGTGTATCTGTTGGGTATTACATCAGACGAGGGTGCATGGCGACTGTCTTCGCCGTTCCAGCGCAATATCTAGCGTGGTCATCGATATGCAGCTCCTGAGTAGTTCTTCTAATGACCTTCTCGTTCTTTCTAGATGAACTTGAACACGCGGTTGTAAAGCTGATGCGTGGCTTACTCTTCTGCATGATGCGCCAGGCACCCAAAGTCGAGCAGTTCAAGACCACTCAAGCCCTGAACGACTGCCTTCACGCAAAGTACAACACCGCAACAGGCGACACGGTTGTAGGCGACTCGGAATGGGGCCATTTGCAGATCGATGCCACATCGATTTTCTTGCTTGCCCTGGCCCAGATGACTGCCTCCGGCATGCTGATCGTGTATACAACGGATGAAGTCGATTTTATCCAAAACTTGGTCTTTTATATCGAGCGCGCCTATCGCACTCCCGACTATGGCATTTGGGAGAGAGGCAACAAGATCAACCACGGAGAGCCCGAACTGAACTCGTCCTCTATCGGAATGGCTGTGGCTGCGTTGCAAGCTATCAATGGTATCAACCTATTTGGATCGCGAGGTGGACCTAGCTCGGTAAGCACTTTAGAACACCAATGGACGATGGCGAGGTCCATTTGAGTACACCCATGTCCAATGTTCTAACCTTCTGAACGTCTCTGCTAGGTCATCCATGTCTTGCCTGATGAGATTACGCGCAACTACACAACGCTACACTCAGCTCTCCCAAGAGAATCGAACTCCAAGGAGATCGACGCCGCTCTGCTCTCCGTCATTGGATTCCCCGCCTTCGCAGTAGGCGATGCCAAGCTAGTCGAGCGCACCAGAAACGAAATTATTGAAAAGCTAGGTGGCAAATATGGATGCAAGCGTTTCCTACGCGACGGACATCAAACGGTTCTTGAGAGTGAGTTTCTTACATCCAAGTTCTACTTGCATCGTCATTGTCCACGCCCGTAGATATCTAACCATCGGGCTTCTGCTTTCTCCCTAGACACTACTCGACTTCATTATGATGCACAGGAGCTCAAGGTGTTCGAGGGCATCGAGTGCGAATGGCCACTCTTCTTTACATATTTTATTCTGGACGGTCTTTTCAGCGACAATGAGAGCCAGGTCGAGGAATATCGCGCAAAACTGGAGCCATTGATCATCGATTCTGCCACACTGATCGACTTTGGGCAGTTCATTTCGGATTCCATATCGGACAGTGACGATGGCAGAGGACTAAAGACGCCTACTTCGCCAGCTTTTCACACACCGAGCAGTGAAGGAAAGCAACCAGAGCATATTCCTTTGATCCCCGAGCTGTACTATGTACCCAACCACTTAGTGGATGCCGAGAAGAAGGAAAATCACTCACAAGCGCGTATGGCCAACGATAACCTTCCTCTAGTGTGGGCCAACTCCCTCCATACTCTTGGAAACTTGATCTATGAAAACTTGCTCAGTGTGGCAGAGATCGACCCTCTCGGCAGACGGTTCAACGCTCGCAAGACACAAGCTAACGACACTGTCGTCCAGATTGTGCTCTTGGCCGAAGACGCAAACTTGCAGAGCATGTTGAGCATGTACGGACTCGAAACACAAACCATGGAACAGGTCCATCCCATCACCGTTAGCCACCCTCAAGGACTCAAGGAGGTGTATGGAGCCCTAGGCAGGAATTCGAAACTGGGACTATCCGGTCGCCCTAAGCGCCCTATCGGATCTCTCGGTACCTCTCGCCTGTACCGCGTACAGGGGCATTTGTACGCGTTCACACCTCATTTCATGGACAACGAGGAGTTTTACCTCACCAGCGACAACGACTATTTGATCTCGATCTTTGAGCAGGAACTGGCATTCGTCCGCCAGTACTGGGTCTCTCCTGGACGACCCACGATGACGGTGCTCCTGACGCACGCCATGCTGGGCGGATTGAGCAAGTCGCGCAGCTTCGTCTCACAAACAGATACACACGCTCAGCGAATGACAACTTGGCGGAAAGCCTCGCTAGGATCCGGTCCTCAAAAAGACAACAAACGCAACCTCCTCAACTTCTTTATGACTCTTCGCAGTGGCGTTTGCAACAACGTTCGCGTCCGATTGGGTCGTCTAAGCGAGATGGTTAACACGTCCTGCATCGAGTCCCTCGACTTTTTAGTCGCGAAGAAGGATATTGACTGGCTGGGCATTCTTCGCGGTGCGGATAGCCGTCGTAAGGGCCGCAATGCCAGGAAGCTGGGACTCAATGAGAAGCAGACCCAGGCCGCCACCCCTGGAGGAAGCAGGACTCCCAGCCATCATCGCTGGTCTATGCGTCGCCGGTCGTCGTCAATGGGAGCAAGCTTTTCTCTTGCATCATTAACAACGCCCGCAGTGCACGCCGAACTCGAGAGCGATAGTTACTTTGCATCTCGATCCCAAACGCAGACTCCTTTGGAGTCGACCTTCCCTGGATCTCCATTGTCAATGACCCCTGCCCATACAGACGTGGTCGAACCTTATATGCCCAAGAACCCCAAGACTACGGCCTTCAAGTTGAGGGATCATGAGGAGCCTCGCCCTCGGAGAAACGGTACTCCTAACCAGGCAGGCAATCTCGCGCCTGATTTGTCCACTCTCGAAATATCCGAGGTGCGTGCGGCAGAAGGCGACTTGGAGGAGGAGGAGGAGGAATCAGATGATTCCCATGATGGCATGGAGAATTTGGGATTGACCCTTGGCGATCCGTCCAACATGGAGGCAGCGATGAATATGCTGTCCATCTCTGTCAATCTATATGATCAAATTGGTAAGCATTATACGCCAGCATTATGTCGTGTCGGATGCCGATTGCTCAAAGCTGCTTCGCTTTTACTAACAATGCCTCGTACACTGATGTTTCCTAGATCTTTTGCAATATCTCCTCTCTTGCCAAGGGGCTAACTTTTACATCAACAACCTGGATACCACAGTGGGCACGCTGCTGGAGGAAGTTTATTTCAAGTCACTTCAACTGAAGCTCTGGTCCATCGTTCGCCAGACTGCAGGACTACTGCAAAAGGTCGTCAACTCTCTCACCATCAACATTACAGACCTGGTTATTCGTCAAAAGCAGATTACTATTGGGTCAGGACTCACGGAGCACTTTATCACTCGGCCCCTTGGACCGGACGTACTCAGCGGCATGATCTACGATGGCAACTTTGACGACGTGCGTGAAGGGCCTATGGTGCAAGAGGTTTTGATCTACCTAGGCTCGTTCATCAGGGCAAACCCAGAAATGTTTGAGGGTATCATGCGCCTTCGTACACATTTCTTGATCATTGCCCTGCGCGAAGAAATCTCGCGCCTCAACAGCTGTGACGAGACGGACGCGGTCGAGCATCTGATGCAACTCTCACCCTTCGAGCTCAAGTCTCTGTTGGGCACAGTATTGTCCGGCCCGACCTTGAGTGCCAATGCCACCAACACGCTGCTCCGCAATCAAAACCCTGGTCGACTGAGCCCCATGTCCGGCCGTCGTTATATGGGCAATGTCTACCTAACCGGCGAGACCTCGGATGGAAATACGGCCTCGAGCGCTACCTCTAGCCCATCGGCATCTTTGGGGGCTCTTCCCATTCCCAACATGGGCAAGGATTCGGTCGTCGTCAACATCAAAGTCCAGTCAGGCGGATTCCACTCTGGAAACTTTTCAAAGATCATCATTAATGAGAACACGATGTCGATCTCATCCCGCGGCATAAACCTTGTCGTTATTGATCCTGTTCAGGCCGTCATCCTCGAAACCGTCTCCTTTGATACCCATATCTCTGAGGATGAGAGTGATGATCTTGCGCGCCTGGTAGACTGGCTCCAACCTGGCATGATTGTTGTCTGCGCTGGCAAGGACGACTGCTTTGAACACATGACAACTGCTGCACGTCTTGCTCTCAAGCAGCTAGGAAGCAGTCGTATCGATGAACTTAAGTACCGCGACTCTTGGTGCCTGATCGGCGAAAAGGGTAAGTTCGAGGCGACGGGCTTTGCGACAGGGCTTTGTAATATGTCTATCTGGTGGGCCTCACTAAAACTTTAAATTGCTCCCACTTTGTAGGCATTGAAGCTGGTACGGCGATAGAAGCCCACAAGTCGTTCATGGATGGACCCACAGAGTTGATAGAAAAGGCGATCGATTTGAATATGTACAAGACCAAGCCCAGGGATGGTGATAGCAAGGATATTTACCCATCGCCTTCTGCGATTGCGGCGTTTGTTCCCAACTCGTCGGGTCGATGGCTGCGCCGCCGCAAAAACGATGGCTCGCTGAATCGTGTCCCGGAAAGGTTTTACCCTCGCGTCTGGCGGATTTTGTCCCGCTCAATTGGATTCCGCGTTGGCTCACACTTTTTGCCGAGGGATCCCATTGTCTCTGAGAAGACTCCTGAGGAGTTCAACTTTGCGTTGGCGGTCGAGAACTTTTTGGGCGTGATTTTGGATCCTGCAGAGCGTCAGATTGCGGTCGAGACGCTGATGGTGATTGCCAAGATCGAAGATCGCAACCCAGGCATGGAGGTGCAGCCAGAGGTTGTGGACTTGCCCATGATCATGAAAGAGGCAATGGAAACGTTCTGGATCAAGTGGGTGGTCAATGGTCCCGATGGCGGTGGTCAGAGTGCAGGAGGAGTCATCGCGGGATCGAGTGGCCTGAAGGATGTCAGCTATGAGCACCATGAGGGATTGGCCAGGAGAATGTTCTATGACCTGCCGCAGGAGGGTAAGGAAGGCACGTTTGCGTATCTGGCGCGTGCAACACTCAAGTTGCTTCCGTACTCGATTGACCTCGAATAAGGTTCGTTGCATGGCGCAGAACACAAGTCAAGGTACCATTAAAAAAAAGGAAAACTCCAAGCCTCGGTGCGGCAGTTTTCTTGTGTTACGATTGATCGACAGTTGGGGCAGTGCTGATTTGACGAGGCCGTGCCAACATAGCAGTGTCTCCTTTATCGCCACATTTGAGAGCAAATCGACAGATGGTCTAGGAACTTGGTTCCGGCAGTTGGTTTCGGAGTTGCGTTTTTGTGAGTGTCGTTTGGCATGACCATGGTTTTCTGCCCCTCTAAGCAGTTTGCACTACTGCTCTCTTGTGTTGATCAAAGGAGAGTTCAGGGCGTACGATTGATTGGTCGATAATGTTTCATCGGTGCAGGGACCAGGGCACCTGCAGAGATTCCGTTCTGCGCCTGAGGGTGGTGAGTGCTTCTGCTGCTGGGCGCTGGATTCGAGAGAATGGTGGGAGGGTGATGCGGGAAGGTGAGGGAATGGCATGGGACCCCATGTGAGGATGGGACGGTGTGAGTATGCAAGGTCAAACAGGATGGACGATGGATGTGCGGCTAGACTAGGCCACAGAAGGAAATATTACGGTTCCATGAGAGCCCATGGGTCAAGTGAAGGCCGCATTCAATGTCGTGCCCCAGGTAACCCTATCCATGCCGCTACGCCCAAGCATTCAGCCTCCACCGTCAACCGAAGAATGTCCCTGTCTCGTTTGACGCATAATGTCGTTTGACACCTTCCCAACCGCAATATAAAAAGACGCCCCCTCATCCTCCAATTTTCCATTATCCACACAGCCCCAAAAAACAACGCTCAGAGCAACCATAACTGCTTGGCACATATATTCCGCGAGATAAATAGTCGGCCTTTTTCCCCAATTGCTCTACTTTTCTTTCAGCATCCACACTTCCCAGCACTCAACCTCAAAACCTCCACTCGCACATATCCACACACACAAACAACGATGTTCAACCAAGACCAACAGCAGCCTTCTGCATCTTTGCGCCGTGAGACCACGGACGAGATCAGCAAGATGTACACAACTCTCTACGACAATGAAGATCCACGGCAACAACTTGAGTACGCCCAATTGCAGCAGCAGCAGCCTCACCAGAGTCAGGACTTTATCAATGCGCTCGTGAGCCCTGTTGCTGCCTGGAATGAATTTAGTCTCCAGCAGGATCTCTATTCACCTGCATCGCCTGCGCTTTCCTGCTTCTCTGGCTCTTCCTCTCCATTCTCGACCGACTCTGGTTCTGCCCACTCGAGCCCTGCTGCAGGACTGCTCAGGATGATCGAAGCCGATGAGGCGGACGAATTGGTCGATATGTTCAATATCACTATCGAGGACCTGCTGTCTGGAAACCCACTCTCACCGCAAGATCCTCAGGACTTTTCGAACCAGGCCACTCTCTTCTCGAATCTGCCGCAAGACCAGCACATCATGGCCGCATTGGACTTTGAGAACGAATTGATTAAGCAGGAGCAGACAGAATATTTCCAAATGCAGTACCAGCAGCAATTGATGCAGCATCAGCAGCAACAGCGCCAGCATCACCAGTCCTTGCACGACCAGTGCCACAGCACCCGAGGAGGGCCTCAGCGCTCGGGATCACTCTCACCAGTCATGTCCTCATCCCCTTATCACAGGGCACACCCAAGCCGCAAGGCGCGATGCATCTCCGACGGTGCCCAGAGCTATCCTGAATCACCCGAGCAGAACTCTCATGATTCAATGCCATCATCGCCTTTGACCACGTATTACTCTGGATCCGCAGCTGTTTCGCCTTCGCTGCCATCAACTTCTTACAGGTCGCCAACACATGCCACGTCCATGGTCAACATTGTTTCTTCCGATGCGACCGCAGCATCTGAATCAACCGCAGCACACACATTGGCTACTTCGGCGTCCAGCACGATCCTTACCAATCTTCCCGGCACCGAGGGAATGACGGTGATCCGATCCGAGGACGGCTCCATCATGGTCTACAACTCTGTAACGGAATCCATGTCCTTCCGCTGCGAACTCTGCCCGGGTGAGACCTATGGCCGTATCCATGATCTAAAGCGTCACCAAGCCTCCAAACATCAGGACAAGTCGTGGCCCTGCGAATTCTGCCAGAGGCCCTTTGTGAGAAGGGATGCGCTCCTGAGACACTTCACTGTCAAGGCCGCAAGGAACGATGGATTGCACCCTGCCAGCCATGAGACGGAAAGGTTGATGGCTGCGCGCGCAAGAGCAAAGAACATTTGCTAAACAGAAAGCGAATATCTTTTTTCCCTTTCTTCCTCTTCTCTCCATCCTGTGTATAGTCCCACCCTTTTCCTCTCTCTCACCCAAAACGCATAGTTAGGGAGCTCTGACTCCATTCATTTACTCTTCAGCAGCCTGCAGACAAACCCCTCTTCAGGCCTCAGAAAAAAAAGCATCATAAAGCACAATTGTACGATACAAAAACGAAATATCGATCGCGGAAAACATATTATATACATGGCACGCTCTGAGCCAATAATTTTACAGCAAGGGCTCTCTTTCTTTTTGTCAATTGCATTCCTCCCTCTCAATGATGTACCCCATCTCTGTACTACGTGGGCATCCAAAGCGCTACAGAGAACAACCTGCCGTAGTAGCCTAATATCACCAAAAAAAAAAAAAAAAAAAAAAAAAAAGGCTAGTGCTTTCAAGCGGGCTGTGCAGATGCCGCAGGAACCAACTCTTTTTTTCTTTTCTAATGAGCATTGTGTAGATGTACTGGGACCGTAGTAAAATCTCCGCGGTAAAAAGTGTACCTCGTTTGCGTAGAAGTTGAACTGAGAGCCGACAGCTCATGACTCAAACCTGCCAATGGAGGCGCTGCCGGTATGCCGGGACTGAGAACGGGGTAAAAAATCCACCCTACCAATTTACTGTTCACCCCCCATTATTCATGGGCTGAGCGGCGCGCACCGGTCCCTCATCTTTGTAATCCATCTCCGCACAGAGATGTGTTTTATCAAACTTGAAAGAGGAGGACGGGAGGATGGGATTCTGGGGCAGGTTAGATGCTGTAAACGATATCATCATTATAAGCTGTCTATGTACATTGACGAACACGTTGGCAACTGGATCAAAAAAAAAAGTCGACTCGATCCAATAGAGCCAGCTAGCAGCATAAGAAATGGCTCGCGCTCATGAGGCAGACGATATGAGAATCGAGATGATGGATTCTCATCATAGCAAGAGAGGGAACGCCTACGTGTTATCACCCATATTGCTCGACTGCGGTATCCAGCTAATAAGTAACCGCAGTGATTGGGACAGCAAGTGCGCATTAGGATGGGTTATGAGGACTTGTGCGGGAGGCTAAGCAGATTTTTTCCGTGCACAATTCCACTGACAGATTGGCCTCCACAGATTTGATTTCACGAGAAGGTTTGCTTTGTTTTTTTTTGTACATTTCATTACACATCGTTAACATTGTTTTTATTATTAACGGGAAAATCTCTCTACCAGCTCCGGTAGATAAGAACACCATTGGCACCGCGTTGGTACAGTGAAGACCAAGAAGACGTTCCTAAACCATATTGCCGTCCATCATGGGCGGCGCGGCGCGCTCCTCGTCCTCGTCCTCATCTTTGTCATCCATCTCGCGCTGAAGAATTTTCTCAAACTGAGGTTCTGGCGCCGGATAGATGTTGTAGACAATGATGCCCGCAATAATGAGCACATAAGCAATTGGATAGAGTCGATTGATCTAGCCAGCAACAATGAAGACATCGAGTCGATACTCAGCTTTCAAGACTCAGAGACAATCATAGAATAGAACGTGCGTGACCCTCATTGTGGCAAACCCATTGAATCAAGTTTACCTTGGCATTGAACAGGAAGATACCAAAGATCAGACCATAAAAGTCACTCGTCAACAGACTGAGGTTGAAGAAGGTTGCCGAAGATAGGCGGAACAACAGGGGCGAGACCGAGTACATGATAAAGAGCGCAATGTCGAATCCGATGATGTATAAGACCACTTGCGGTGTCCACTTTACATTTCGGATCTCATTCCGTTCTAGAATTGCCAGTTGAGCGCCATTGAGAAATGTTGCCCAGAAGCCCAATTGCCCCACAACCTCGTACATGGGTGCTTGTCGGACCAAGAACTCCTGGTAGACGTTCGAAACCGCGTAAAGAGTTGCTCCCAGGAGACAAAAGAGATCTCCCTTGACGTAGTCCGATCCCGGAAAGTCTTTGCCAGCTTCCATGTCTGACCAAATCAAGAAGCCCATACCGGCCATGGCCAGCACCACGCCCAGATAGTGAAAACGGATGAACCGCATCTTCAGGAAGAACACCGACAAGAGGACGACGCAAGGAATGGTCCAGGCATCCAGAAGCATTGCTGAGAGAAGCGAAGTGTAGCTGTACGCCTTGACTACAAAGTAGTTTCCTTCGACATCAACGATAGCAAACAGCATGTCTAGAGTACGAGAACATAAGTAGGAGAAACGGTTAACATGCTTTGAACGTACAGCCAGTGTGCACGTTCCTCTGTTCTGTGTCCAAAAAGTAAGGTTCCTCGCTTACAATAAACAGCCCGCCGCCGCATCATGCTGATCCAACCTCGAAAACCATCCTTGTAGATCGTAATGGCCGTGTACACCAAGCCTAGAACAAAGTAGTTCAGGAAGGATTGCGTGGTCGGGATCGAGACTGGGTTGGCGCCCTGGGCCAGCTTGGTCGTGAAGATGGTCGTGGCTGTGATACAGAGCGAGAGCAATTGACCCAGCAGCAGGATCGTCAAGAAGCGCTTGGACAGTAGATTCGACATTCGCTCTCGCCAAGTCGGCCGTGCCAGAGGCAGCGTTGTGGCGCTGTGGAGACTTGGCGACAGGACCGAGGAGGTCTCGGAAATGTAACCCGCCTCCTGCTGCTGCTGGTCCTGATGACTCCATGCCCGCTGTGGTGGCGGGTCCAGATTAGCCTTAGGTGCAGAGACATGGCTAATGCTGTTGTAGGTCATCATGTTGCTCTCGATCACTTGTCCTAGTTCCTGGTCCCCTTCTGTCCTTGCGCAGTGTCCTTCCTCTGTCCGATGTGAATGGTGTTTTCGTCTTTTAGATGTAGGAGGGGTGAAAAGACGATGAAAGCGGCCCATCGGATCAGGCATCGATCGGTGTCCCCCTTTATACATATTTCCACACCTCGTTGCGATGCAACCAATCAATAACCGAGTTGCCTACCGACTAGAAACATGGGTCGCTTTGTAGGTGCCGTCTCCACCCAAGTGGACGCGGTCGTTCAAGGGCATCTGCCCGCCTCATGCAGCACTCAACGGAGAGGCATTGGCACTTGTTACAATGCCTCTACCACACTCATTATTTGATACCCACAGCGGCACCGCGGCACGTTGTGCCTTCTGCCAAATGACCGTGACTAAAGTCTTCAGCTCAGCCTGCATGCGAGCAGGAGGTGATACAAACTGAGCGCGATGTCGCTCAGCTAGGGTATACGAGCATATGGCTTTTATACTTGTACATTCGCAATGGGAGAAGCTCTGGCTCGAACCACGCCTCATTCTTCTCGCCATATTCAGCAGTGCAACGAGACTGCCATAACCTGTTTCCTGCCAGCAGGTCTTTCAGATGCTGCGTAGCAACAACATACGCAAACACACAACAGACACTACGATTTTACTACTGTACTGTACTGAGCCGGCAAGTTGACGTGGCCATGTTTGTCGGAGTGATCGGGATATAGCTTTTTCCGCTTTTGTGGTTTGTGGGTCTACCATTGACCAGCCGTCAGATCACAAGTGTGAGAGGTAACAATGAATCTGAAGAGTCTCCATGGCTCAGTTGTTCAGACGGGTATTGTTGACAAACGAACCGGCTGTGTCCTAACCACAATCTCACCTGCTCCTCGAAGAAGAAAATGGATCGGGGTTGGTATTACAAAATGACAATTGCGAAGCAGGGACATTGAACTTTGGCGCTTTGCTCTATGACATAATAATCTTTGGTATGAGGGCCCTTGTTGCACAGTCCCTTCCGAGATCTTCGGGGTCTATGCTTCCTTACCAGGGCACAATACAATCTAGGACGCATACGGACATATCCGCTAGTGCAGGGCGATCGGCAATTGATGTCGCCGAGGGCGGAGCTGGCTTGTGCTTTCCACATGTTTGACTGTCGCCGCCATTTGAATGTCCGGGGAGCTCATCATTGGCCGGCGCAAGACGCTCTGGTAACAGGCCGGTCTTGAACATGACATCCTTTGAAACCTCTGACACCAATACTGCAAGGAACAAGGCCGTGGAATGGTCAATAGGTGTGTTGAAGTGTGGCGATGAATGGAACTATGGCATGTCAATATTTTGGCCAAGAACTCATTCGCACACCAGTCCCACCTAGGCTCGGTGTTGGTCAACCAAATAGGAGAATATGCCGAGTGCCGCAGAACGGGACGGATCTAAACAGAAGACGCGCGTTCCGCGCAGATGCGTAGTCCAGAGGAGCAGGGGCAAGATACTCATAAAATACGGCTCAGAATGGCAAATATCCCTCCTCTCTCATCTCCACAGCCAAAGCACATAACAAATTCTTGGCTACAGCAGTCGACATCTCGTAATTGGTAAGTTCATCATGCTAATGCGCCATTTTGCCAAGGCACTTTGGAGGCACGCGTTCAAAATCACGCACTGTCATATTCACTCAAAGCCGATACTAGTCTTGCGAAAGCAATTTGTTAGTCTTGGTTAAAATCTATCTCGCTCTTCTATTTTTTTCTTGCACTTCCATGCTTTACTTTGTTCACACCTTCACCTCGCTTTTTACCATCGTGATTGCTGTATGACTGACTGGTAAGTTCGATCCGGTGCGCAGATGCCTTGTGCGCCGTTGTGCAGCGACAGTGCGGAACAGACCATGCAACCTCATAGATCCAGATGTTGTTTAATATGAAGCATCGCAATGCTCGCTCTTTCACTTTCGCGCCCCTTGGTGACCCGTTGCTGTTATTATGTTACATCCCTACTTGCTTGTTGTCCTTTTTCCTGCATCCCTATCCGCACTACTGCATAACTCATCAACACTCCCACTCATTTCCCAGACTCTGCCGTTCTCTGCATGTTAGCATTCTTACTTCTTGGCATTGTTTTTTCTCCTTTATTCCTCGTTGTTCCTGCGTTGTTCCCAACAGGCGTCTTCTTCCACATCCTTCGGCAATGTATCAGTAAGGGTTTATCTAAACTATGCTGCGAGCTCGCGCGTATTGATCGGGTGATAGTTGCGGCCGGCATATTGTTCTACCTGTCTTCATTCTCAGCACCTACTGTTAATATATTGTAAGGGGAATCAACAGGGCGACTACTTCATCCCTCGACCCTCTCCCTTATCTTGTCATCGTAGTACCTTTCTTCTTCTTCTCTTGCTACTTCCCGCCATGTTCCCACCTCTAAGCATGTACTGCAGACCACCTTGCTGTCACCCAACAATTGCCCTCTAAGATTTGACAAGGATAGGGTTGTGATTACTTGAGAGCAAACTGAAGAACCGACGATTCTGGTGCTTTCCTCCCTCTGGACTTGACTGTGAACTCTACACCCTATTCATATATTACGCTTTTCAATTCAGGTTTGTGAGTATTTTGATCGGCTTCAAAGTTCCGCCTCGCCCGAGGAGAGGTTCTTCCATATTAAGAAGTGCGGTGCACGCATGTTGTCGCACACATGTTGCTGTCGGCTTCAACTCCCGCCGATATGATTTTTTTTATATTTTTGACTTCATCTCTGCTCTTTCCTTCCTGCTTTCGCACTCTTTCGCTCTCTTTCACTCACCCTCACTTTTCTCGTCCCCTTTCCCAAGGCTCCATCCGTCAACTGTTGCTAACAGCACCTCCCACTCTCTTGTTCTCTCGCACTCCCCCTGTACGTTCCCTCAGTGTGCGACCCTCTCAACTCTATACGTTACGCCGTCTCTACCTTGTCGACGAAGGTAAGCAACAACAGCATAACTCGTCCACGCTTAGTTAACGACAACGCATTGCTCCTTGAAGGGAAACCTTTGTGTTCTCTATCCTTCCCCCCTTTTCTCCATC
This sequence comes from Mortierella alpina, assembly GCA_029449245.1. NCBI lineage: Eukaryota > Fungi > Mortierellomycota > Mortierellomycetes > Mortierellales > Mortierellaceae > Mortierella > Mortierella alpina. The sequence goes on along the minus strand of JANATF010000001.1, from coordinate 764,874 downwards.
CCCTTTCTTTCTTTCTTTCTTACCGCAACCGCACCTGCACCCCCTCCTACTCTTCCCGCTCGCGATCCGCTCGGACCAACAGCACCATCCATCCCTTCGCTGTCGTCACAGGCCCTCTTCTACAACCACCTATGTTCTACTCACCCTATTTGGCCATCAAGATGTTTTTCTGTGTGTTGCTAGTTTCCACCACAGTGTGTAAACGAGCTGCATAACCGCCTCCTGCTATCTCGCCCGCCGTCCCCCTCTCGCTTACACATGCTGTTCTGCGTCCCCTTTTCGAATTTCATGCGACTCCACAAGAGTTGGCGGGACTTCGTGTGCCTCACACAGAGGGGAGTAGTGTCCACTTTCACCCAACCGTACCACATGTCCACTTGCTTACCTCGCATCGTCTCTCGCATCCTGTAGACAACCCTTGGTTTGATCCGATTCTTCTTTGCTCCCGAGACACGCATCCAGGGCGACAGATTTCTCGCCAGAGCACCATAAAAATATTCAATCTCCTTTTGACCGGCACCAAAAACATCCGATCAGCACACTCGCAAGCACACCCTGTCACCGCTGCTCTACCCACTGCTCACATACGCTGCCGCTCAGCAAGGCATTCGCTCTCTGCTCCCCCCGCTTCCACTCTACAGCACCCGTCACCATTCCACCTCCAAAGCGCCGCCACTTCTCTGCGACCTCGCCGCCATCCTCCCTCTCCCTCTCTGCTGTAGCCAGCTGGGCGCCATAGCCATTCGCTTCTGCCCATGTCGGCTATAGCTACCATGAAGGTGCTGGTGGATATTGAGAAGAACAGCCTTTCTGGGCAGCATTGCAGAAACATGGCATCGCCGCTCGCAGATCCTGCACAGCGACCAGTACCAACTCCTTCGCCGGAACAACCACCGCAGAATCAGAGCCAGCTCTGGGAAAAGCAGTCCGTGCCTGCGCTTGTACCACCACCTCAAACGACGCCCTTCTTGACCATTACCCTTCCAGTAACACACTCGGCTGCTTCCTCTGCCTCTTGTTCGCCGACAGCCTCCACCATCTCCTCGTCTTCGGAATTTGGATCAGCATCAGAATCTGTCTCGTTCAGCTTTTTCTCGCCCCTTTTCTACGACCAGAAACTGTTCATCTATCACTTCCTGCTTGAGTTTTACAAGCGACTGGGCAGGTGTATTCAGCAGCACCCGGCCGTGCTTCTGATGCTCCAGTATTCGGTTGCAACAATTCATGGCTGCACTATCTACCTATTATCAGTTATACTCTCAGTGGCACAGCTCATCATGATCACCTGCACGCTCGAGAACCTGGACTGGATCCAGGCCCACAAACCACTCATGTTGGAGTGGGATAGTCGATTCCCAGGATTTGTTTTTCCAGCCTTGGACATCGATTCTGCCGATTCAGAGGATGAGTGTCCCGACCCCCTTGCGCGCAGATCTCAAGGACAAAGGAAAAGCAGCCAGTACTGGAACGCACAGGCCTCATTAAAAGGAGGGGATGATCTGGTTGATGATGGGTATCAATCTGAAGAGTATCAGCAGCGATGGACGATTCGGCAGTCAATGAACTCGACGTTACGTAAGAGGCTGGCAAAGTATCAACAGTGGATCCCTTCGCTGTGGAATGCCGAGGAAAACAGAATACAAGAAGATCTGGAGGAAGAGGTCGAAAACGACGCGGTCTCTGCAGAGAGCCAGGAATTAGAGGAGCGTTATTCAAGCAGGTTACGACGGGCCTTGGTTAGGACACTTTCTGGCAACATCAGGTCCACAAACAGTAAGCGTGTCACCTTCAATGAGCAGGTGCTTGTCTTTGGTCGCAGGCGATCCAGTCAAGCCTCGCAGCTGTCCGTCTCGTCCAGTGCCGTGTCCATGACGGCTATCAGCGTTGATGATTCGCGTGCAGATGCTGAAGATCCCCATCCATCAGCACAGCAGCAGGACTTTCAAGTCCCAACATCCGTCGCCAAGCAAGCCGAACGCAGCATGTCTGATCCATTAGCGACTTGTGACCACTTACAACTGCCTGCCATGGTTCAAGACGAGCTGCTCTATCAACAAAAGATGGCCTCTGAAGACGTCAATGGCTCAGGCACTTCGTCACCGCTGTTCAAGCTTGACCACTCACGCAGACAACCCACGGAGGTCTCCTCACCGCTCATGTCTTCCTCGTCCTCTGCAGCATCCCCATCCAGTCCTGTTACCGCGAGAGCGCGAGATTTGAAGCGTTCAATCTCGGTTCCTATGAAGATTGGCTCGTTCCTTCATCGCCATCAGCAACACAATCAGCCCAGCGATGAACCCCTCCAGAGCACGCCCCGTCATTCTGCAACGTTTTCAGAATCAAGTACCGTCTCACAGAACCCGAGAGCGCTCCCAGCACATTTGACGATTGTAGACACCCAAGAAGTGGAACGAGGAGTCGAGGTGCCGTCTTCACCAAGAACACTGCCTTTGCTAGGCCTGCGAGCGAGGCGCTCATTGTCACTCGGAACGGCCCGACCCAACAGCCACCCGAGTGCAAGGCCAAGCGCAAAGAGCGATGCTGGCGCCTTGCTGGAACGCCAAGGCTCTGCAGGTAGAACGAACAAGAATTTTATGTACCGGATCGTCCATCCTCAGCGATATAAGCGCGAACTGGAACAGCAGTGGACGGAGCAAGAGCAAGAGCGTCTCTTAGCATTGGCAAATCTCCAGCATCGGCACATCCTTGCATCTGATCAAGAAGAGGTCCCCACGCCAAGTTTTAGTGGTACAAAGGCGGCAGGCCCTACCCTTTGCGGTGATGCCTACTACTATGCAACTTCTGCAGAGTACATTGAGGATCTTGGTGCCCCCAACTCTGTGATTTCAACCTCATATGGGATCTCGTTCCCGCAAGAGCTCCAGCGCAATAGATCCAAGAATCTTTTCAAGAGTCAGCAGCGGCCTGCGTCGTATGATTTCGGATGTCGCCAACCCTCGCTAGTCCGTCCGACTGGTTGCGTCTATGGATCCGAAGGCGATCTTGCAAAGTCTAGCCCCGGGGTTGAGCAGACCCAGCTGCCGCAACAGCAGCAGCATTTCAGCTTGTTCAAACGAAGCAGCAAGAGGACAGGCAATGAACAGCGAGCCCAGTCGCCAAACCGACTGCACCAGCTGTTTTTCCACCCGGGTCACAGCGAGACCCAGTCAACGTCTTCGCTACTTCAACCTCCAGGTTCCCACATGTGCAGTAGCCAGCCAAGTACCGCATCAGAGGCGTCGGATGGCAGTGGCCGGACCACACCACCAGGCTTCTCGTCCTCAGCAGCTGCTGGAGCTCATCGGCTCTTGTCCCGTGGTCGATCTGATTCACGCTCATTCACCACCTTTACAGCTTTGGGCGTACCATCACGTCCTGCCCAGGATCCAATTGCTTCCGCGCCTGGCACCAAAACATCCCCTACTGTTCCTGGCCTGACCTATCGTTCGAGCCATGATCCTGCAATGGAGCACACCACGTTTGCCGCGTTTGGATTCCCTTCGCCCACTCAATCACCTGTGGCCTCTACCTCTGCCTCTCCTCGCCACTCGATGAGCTCGATGCCGGCAGACGCGATGCCTGACCGCCTTCAGGCCATGAATGAGTTTCATGCAGACGTCGTCCGCGGACACACGTTCCTGGAGAGCGAGTTTAGAGTAGACGGTGACACGGTTCAAAGGCAGCAACAGCAGCAACAGGAATTGCTCCTGGACCAGGAAAATGACCTAGCGGATTGCGAGAACCATGACACGTCCTTTTCATCGATGAGCAGTGGTCTGTCTGGCAACGAGTCGGCGCCAAGACCGAGTCGAGGCTTGAACTTCATGCGCAGGCTGAGCCTTCGGAGGAAGAAGTAGACAGACGATCATCCCACTTCGTCCCCTCTGTACATATATACCCCCACCACCACCTCTTTGTACTTTACATCCATCACGCATAGACAAAGCACATCAATTAAATATTAAATATGCGCAACTTGAGGACGTGTTGTTGCACAACACAACAGCCAAAAAACAGGGACCAAACGTCATGTTCCCCCTATGTATTTCGGCAGGGCAAGTTGAGGCAGTGTGATATTCATTCGTTCGCACCATGGAGAGTGTTCCATTGCACGCATCCCTCGAATCCCTCGCTTCCTTTCTCTTCCCCAACACATCGCACACATCCCTCGCCTCCTTCCTGCTCTTCGCACTCTTCATCCTAGTGCTTGCCACCTCCACCACCACCAAATTCCCGCCTGCCCGCAGCACCATGTCTCCAAAGCCGCTGTTGCTGATCCAGCATAAACTGTCGCTCTCCGTGGGCGGCATTGTCCGCTACCGCATAAAACTCAACCCAGCCCAACTCTTGAACATCGACTCCCTCCAGTTCTGTATCCGCAACTCCTCGCCGGTCTACCGCAACCTCACCCCTGGATCAGGACCCTGGAAGATCTCGGTAGCACTTATAAGAAATCCCAGTAAGACACCTGCTGTGCCAGAACTCGTCCCGTTCATAGGGTGTGCACAGGTCTGTCGATTGGAAGCCAAGGTCACTGATCCCAAAAGCCATAGCCACAGTGAGTACGAGGAAGGCTGCCACGAATGGGAGCTCGAAGTCTTGTCGGAAATGGTTCTCCAGCGCAACTGGGTGGACATCAAGGTCGAGGTGTTTGCTGTTCCAAAGGAGAGTGCCTTAGGCCTGGGCGACAGGAAGAGCAGCAGTGATCCAGCTACTAGTGGTGAGTCGGACGTTGAGATGGCGCCACAGGTCCTGCAACCGAACCTCGTGTCTTGCGAGTACAAGGACACAGCAGCCATCTGCGGGCCCACATTCCCTGATGTTCAAAAGGACCAAGATGCTGAAGGTCTTCACTTGGTCCTACTGACGCATGGCATCCATGGAACATGGCTCGACATGCTGTATATCAAGGAGCAGATCGACGCCCAGAACGCACACAACGGCAAGACGGTGACTTTTCTCACAGACACCAACCACGCAGGGACAGAAGAGGGCATTCAAATGGCCGGACAGCGGGTTGCTCTGGACATCTTGGAGTTCACAGGCTACCGCGATACAGAGCAGGGCAAGCACCTCCGACGGTCGGCCACCAGCACACACGCCACACACTCATCCACTACACCTTCGACTGAATCGACCTTGGCCTCGGCAACTCTGTCGTCATCGTCGTCAACAGGTTCAGCAGCAATAAGCAGGAATGCTGCTTTGCCCTTTCCTCGCGGATTTTCAAAAGTGTCCATCATCGGTCACTCGCTCGGCGGTTTGATAAACATTTACGCGCTTGGATACATCGAGGACGTGACCAATGGCGCGTTCTTTAGCACCATTCAACCGGCTCACTTCATTACCATGGCCACGCCGCTCCTTGGTATCGGGTTTGAGCACCCGTGGGTCCTTGGCTTTGCTCTCTCACTCGGGTGCATTGGGCAAACAGGGAAGGATCTTGCGCTCGAACATCGTTCTTCCAAGCAGCTTAAGCACTCTTCCTCCACATCATCATCGTCGTCACCATCCACTACAAGCAAAGGAAAGGATGCCAAGGCCACCGGCGACACAGGCGCAACCACTGCACTCTCCACCTTAACTACAACAACAGTCGACTGCACACTTGACCGTGAGCCGGGACCGCTGTTGCTGGCTATGGCACGACCAGGCTCCGCTTCCAACAGAATCTTGAAGCAGTTCCAGGATCGAACCTCGTACGCCAACATTGAGAACGATATGGCAGTTCGGTTCAAGACCTCGTCCATAATGGGTATCCCTACGTTTGATATGGATCAGTTCTTCTCGCCCGAAGGAGCAGCCACACACCCCAGGAAGAATCTATACCACTCTGCTGTGACCAGTACACTCGCACTCTTGTTTCCCAATGTCCCGACCAAGGCCAAGTTTCTGAGCATAGCCGAGGAACCCTCACCCATCATTGTGGTTGATCATGTTCCTGCTGGACCAGTGAAGAAGCAGGAAAACGAACAAGGAGGAGCAGCCAACAATGGAGCAGATAGCGCAGAGTCAGAGGCAATGGAAAAGACAACAGAGGTGGGCGTTGAGAACGGCAGAGCGAAGGGCTTATTCAAGAGGAAGCAGCAGAGATCATCCAAGGCGTCGTCGCCATCCTCCTCCTCCTCCAGGTCATCCTCGAGATCCAGCTCCTCTTCACGAGAAACAAATGCGACCAAGCTGTCATCTTCAACCTCGTCCTCCTCGCCACTAGCATCCAGATCTAGGCTGGAGTTGGCGCGATTGGTCGCGGAGGGATATCATACAGAGATGGACTGGACAAAGATAGGAGTTTTTATCGCGCACGAGGCACATGTACAGATTATTGTCCGACGCAAGTGGTATAACCTCGACGGCTGGAAATGCGTCCAAGATCTGGTCGAGCGATTTGATTTCACATAGAGAATAAAGAATCATCGCAAAAAGAGTTGTCGCTCCTTCGTGGTTAAAATGTGTTGTTCATTCATCTATTACTAACCGAGTCGTGGGTGGGATGGGGCGGGGTATTTTTTTTGCCTTTTCAATGATCATTGATCCCCAAAACATGTGAGAACCATCCAACGATGCCTCCTGGCCCTCCTTCTCCCTCACCTCCTGCTGTGATTGATGCCGCTGCCTTCGACCCCGATGCTGTTAATGGTGCCTGGCTTTGCAGAGAGCCAGTTGTATTCGCAGACATGTCAGGGTCAAGATCTCCTGCACTCTCACGCGCTGACTGATCATCAACACCATGCCCAAAAAGTTTGCTGATGAGAGGGATCGACGGAAGGAGTGCGCTCACAACCCCAAATCCCGGGATCAGGCCTGCCACGGAGCTCAATACACCTCCAACTACGGAAGCGGCCTCTGCTGGGACAGGCTTGGAGGGATCCTGCAAGCCAATGGCATGACAGGCACTCTGCATGACGCGTACAAGATCCATGGGGATACTGGAAATCGGATTCTGTAGATCATCGGCCGTGGAGCTGATCTCTGCTTGTGTCTTTGGTCCAGTGGCACCTCCTGCGCTATTTGATTGAAAACACCATTTTGTGTGAGGGATTCATATGAGCACTAAATCTTCACCATGCTGCCTCGTCCGCGACGGCGAAAGAACAGCCCTGCAGCCACGTAGTGTAGGAGATACTTACATTGCAGTGTTGATGCGCTCCGTGAGATCAAGACCCATGCACCTACACGCTGCGCCCGCCAGCGCTATGGACACTCCTTGAGGATCTGCGCATTTGTCCGCAACTTCAGAATCGTTCGAAGTACCTTCAATTGCAGCACGCTTCTGGTGACGCTTCTCCTCGCAGGCTAGAGTGCACAGGGTATTAAAAGCTTGGCAGTAGGTGGCTGTGGACTCAAAAAGCGGCTCAGGGGCTTTCAAGGGCAAGTGGATCATAATTTGCTGAATTGCATCCTTCACAACCTCAAACGGACTCTTGATCGTCTCCGCAGGCGTTGTAGGAAACTCTGGTGGCTGTTGGACAGAAGGCGACGATGGTGCCAACGACGAAGGGGGCGGTGAAGAAAAGGCAGCCGCGTGTTGTTGCTCATTCAGCTCGATTTTATCGGATTCTTGCTGCTGTATTTGTAGTGCTTGTGCGGCAAACACAACAATCGCCAGTGCGACGATGGGTTGGATAGGGCGCATTTGATTTTCTTTCTTGTGGAGTTGATCCTTGTGAAGGGTGCAAGACGGAGGTCGTAAGAAAGTTGAGCATCTGCTTTTTGTGCTGCAACCGTTGGCGCCCCGCATGTGCACTTGGATTGATAGCGTATCTCGATCAGGTCTAGAATCCAGGTCGCTTTAGCATCGAGCATCGATATCGTTTGGATCAAGGCAAGGCGCGGGAATATGATTCTCAACGACGGAATAACTCACTACCGGCAATCCGCTCCAGTATTACCGAATGGTATGATGATCTGCGTCCAGGACGACAATGAGGCTACAATTGAAAACACCCGATAGTCCCTCGCGGGTGTTTATTGTGGGAGCTCATTGAGAAACGGCGCTCCCCCATCCCGTCATGCCTCCTTACTCTCCACAGGCGTTACGAGTTTCGTGTTGACGGCGATCTTGCTGGGGCGACCATGCTGTTTGCCTTCTTCGCTTTTCGGCAATTCTTTTGTTATTTTCGAGCCTACATCTCCCGATATCGGCGAAACAGACTTGATCTCTTGGGGACGCATCATTGGCGAGACCACTGTAGAGCTGGACGTGCTTGTGGATACAGACCAGGAGGATGAAGGGGAGGTGGATGAACTGGCGGAGCGCGGTGAGGAAGACGCGCCTGTGGAAGTAGAGGACGACGTGGACGTGGGAGATCGCAGAACACCTGTTTGTACCGTTAGCGGAGACACTGGCGACTTGAGTCCCGACCTTGTTCCTTGACTCCGTTGCTGACGAGGTGAGCGCGACTGCTCAGGCCGACCCCGCTGCGGTCGTCGCTGCTGCTCATGGTCGCTTCCACTGGATGCAACGTTTGATCCAGTGCCCGTGCTTGGAAACGAGACCCTATTGCCCGCACGGCGCATGCCATCCTCGTCTTCATCATCCTCGTCCCCTCTAAAGTGGATCCGCCCAGCGACTGGTCCCATACCTCCCTCGGCAACACCCAGCATCTCCCGAAGGGTTCGGTTTTCGCTTTCCAGAGACTCGATCAGCGTCTCGGTGGTGAAATACTGCTCTTCGTGGATGGCTTTGCGAGCCACATTGCCGAGCTCCGACAGTCGTGTTTGCAAAAGCGTATTCTCCTCCTGCAGACGCATTGCGACCTCGTTTCCTTGTTCCGTCATTTTGTAGGCTTCATGCATAGACTCTCGACGGGTCTGGGCCATGGCAAACTAGATCAACAGTGTATCACGATTCGCGGGTGGGTTAGTCCAACGTGTCTCTTTCGTTTTCAGAACACCGTGGAGAGAACTGAGGCGTATCCATTACGTTTTGAAGACGGAACTTGGTCATGATATACTCCATCCAACGCTCATACTCGCGCACTTGTTCCTGCAGCTGCGAATTCTCCTCGCGCAAACGCTCGTTGGCTATCCGTAGCTTGTAATCGGGTGGATCTGCCGGTATGTACAAGAAGAATGAGCCAGCCAGTTAGTCAAAGCAAGTTCCACTAACAGCAAAGCGGAGTTCTTATGGGCGGCAGCAAATACAGACCACAAGCTTTTTTTTTTACCAGAACCGTTGCCCCCATTGTAATGCTGGGCTCTAAAACAGGATGCCACAAGCGGTGCCTGAAGGGTTTTCTCTTGAAGGTCGGCAAGCTGCTGTTTTAATTCTAATGTGGCATTCCTGTTGAACACCAACTGGGCCGTGAGTTCATTCGTGAGCTTCCACAGCTTTTGCATTTCGCTGTCGTCGATTGTCATGCTGAAAAATGGCTTGAGCAATTGGAATTTGCACCCTGCTAGAGAGTTCGCCGAGAAATTACAAGGGTGGTGAGGGACAGCCCAGAGGCAGGGAGGAGCAGGGTGGCAAAGACGAGTCGACAGAGAGAAGGAATGATGCAGCAATGGTTACGGGAAGAGCGCAGACGAAAGCCAAGAAAGCCACGCTGGAAAAATAAAGGGGGCAAGACATCATCGCGTGCGTCCCACTGATCATCCCGCGTGCTGTTCGCTCCTTTTCCCCGTTGTCCCGCCAGCATTCCCGTTGGCAATGGTATGCTCACACCCTGCTCATGACCAGCAATATCGTTTGGCATTGTCGCTCAGGGGCAAGGAACTTTGCAAGAACAAGTCTCCACTGCACCACGCGGAAAAAAGCAGGTACGCCATTGCAGCGAACGTAGCGTAGGCAAACGGCTGCAGGGCATACCGTGATACCCTGGCAGATCTAATCCGTTTTCAGCGGCGGCGAGCATGCAGAAGGAGAACATGAAAACGTGGGTGGTCGCCTTGTACAGTTTACAGCCAGGCCGTGCGTGGATCTATCAAAATCTCACCTGGCTGCTCTGCGTGGGCGCCATTATAGTGAGGCTCAGAACTGCAGAAAAGTGCACGCTTGAGAACAGGTGGTTCTTTCGACGGACCCTTCCAACAGTTGCATGCAGAAGGATACAGCATTGCAAAGTCAGTTTTCAATGGTAGACTCATTTTTGTTTTGGGAGATAAGAAGATACTGCATAGGGCGTGCAAACTCGGAAGGTTGTGCAAGACCGAGGACACCCGCTGGACAGATAGCAAGCCAGAGCTGGAGCCAACTGCAGTCAAAAATGAAGTTAATCGTTTGGTGGCCGTAGCCAACCATATTATTCGATTAGAATAATAAGAACAGATACTACACTTGATCTTAGCCAGAAGCTAGAGCGGTGAAGAGTAAGTCTCTTCGCGAGGTAGGCCGTCTTTTATAGTGAGCGGTCAGGCAGTGACTTTGCTTTGACCTCAGGTTTTTGTCCCTGTGCGTAACAATAAGAATTATGGGTGCCACCTTCGCATATGCCAGCCTCTATCTAAAAGGAAGCCCGCTAAGCAAAGAGGTAGAGCATGGGTATGACAGAATGTACGTACTATACGAAGGCGGAGTGAGAATGTGTGTCACGGAGGTGCTCAAGCATGGCTGGTGCGCTGAATGTCTATGTGTGATATGGGGCGCACTTTGGTCGTGAAATGATGGCGGCGCTTGCTTCACACCAACAATTGTCTGCACTTGTCGAAAAGGATGCACCGTGCTCTTCCGTCGGCTGATCAAAAACCCTCGCAGGGGGCGGGTCTAGGCATTAGTTGTTACGTGCAGAGGTCGTGTAGTTCAGGGACAGAGATATACATCGCGCGGTGAAGATTCTGATTTGGCCGCCCCTCTCGTCTCCCTTCATAGTCTGCAGTGCTTGTCCTCGGATCAGCGGATCCCAGAATCGGGCAGTTGTAGGAAAGAGAGGAGAGCCGATCTGGTCACCGCTCTCATTTTTAAACTCCCACTCTTTACCTCACGATGTGGTAGCACCTTGACAAAAAAAAAAAAAAAAAAAAAAAAAGGCTACGGGATGCGCTGGGATGGCACAACATGCACAGTAGCTATCAACATAGGCTTTGCAACGTGCCTTGAGGCAATGCCTCCCTCTCGCGTACGAGCTCAGAGGCGACATGCAAGAAAAGACTTAGATCAGGCAATGTCTGGCAAAAGGAGTTACAACAGCTCGATGGAAGGTGGTTCCTGGAACTCCGTTACGCATTTTACGCACCTTGTGGCACGCAATCATTGCGCAACATACCCATTCATACCTTTCGGCTTTCGAGAATCTTCACGAGCAGAGCCAGACGGGCGGCGACGAGATATCGCACGCGGACGGTCAATCTGGAATAGGATCTGGAAACGACCGTGACCTTGGGCGTGTAGCTCAGCATGAATGATGATCCACTCCTCAGCCAAAGTGGGCGCTCCACGAGTGATGTGACGGAACCAAGGATCGAACAAGAATGCGTTTCGAGCAAGGGTCACTCGCCCGTCATCCATATAAAACAGCCAGGTCTCACGACTCCTGACCCTCTTTTTCTTCTCTCTTCTGGCTCCTGCCATTTTCCCTCTGTTTTCCACGCCTCCTTCCTTCGAACCGCGCTCTCTGGCCGCCCTCACGAACCCATTCCTGCAACCCGCCTCTGGCCCACAATACCTCTCCCCGCAAAGAACTCTCATCTGTTGCCTGTCTCCCACATGAGGTTGCTCACTTTTCTGGCAGGCGTGGCACTCGTTGTTCCCTCAGTCATAATACACGCGCAGCGTGTTGTTGGCTACTATGGAAAGGTAATGCATCCTTCCGAAGCACAAACAACACGCTCAAATATACTTCGGAGTGCAGCATCCTCAGTGCGCCTAGCACCTTTCGTTATCGCCGCTGCTCAACACTATGGATCATCAACGGTTCGGCTGCATTGTAGCTCTTGTTGGCTCGTCGTATCTTACCCTCGCCTCATTGTCAATCTCTCGTTGCAACAAGCTTCTTCTCAGCAGACGCCAAAGAACCCTTGTAATGAAGGTGGAGTGTCAACGAACCTCTCCACAGAACCCAGAGAAAGTTCCCCGCTGTGGCCGTGTTTGGCAAAAGAGGGCGATGGGAATATGGAATTGGAATCTATCAACCTAATAGATGTGCTCTTTTGTATTTTCTCCCTCCAATGCTTCAAACGATCGAATTCTATATCAGACTAGCGGGGCCTGTCCTGACTACCCGTCATTCGCGCCTGCCCAACTGCCATACGATCTTTACACGCATCTGAACTTTGCGTTCGTGTTGATCAACAGCGAGGGTGTCATGGCGATGTACCACCCAGAGGACGTCGCGCTCTACAAGGAGCTAAACGCCCTGAAAATTAAGAAGCCAAAACTACGGACTACGGTCACTGTGGGTAAGCGCCGCACACATTCTGCTTTGTCATGAAGCGTATCTTGTAGGGTCTCGTCTTGTGGCTGGGTCACTGACTTTTTGCTTTGTCTTCAAACAACTGTGCTGTAGGTGGATGGGAAATGGATATGGCATATTATTCCAAGATGGTCTCCTCGTTCGAGTCCCGCCAAAAGTTCATTAAATCAGCCATTGCATTCGTGCGCGAGCATAACTTTGACGGCATCGACTTTGACTGGGAATAGTACGTGCAAGCTCGCAGTTACCTTTTTGTTATACAACAAAGATGACTCGACTTACCAATTCATGCTGCTAAAAACAACATAGCCCTGCAGACAAGCTGCGAGGTGGACATGACACGGATCCAGAGAACTTTGTCCAGTTCTTGAAAGAGATGCGCGAGGCAGCCAACTCCGAGTCACTCAAGGATGGCCAAGAGCGCCTTATCTTGAGTATTGCCCTGCCAGGAGGGCCGTTTCACGGCCAGCACTTTTTGCTTCCAAAACTGACGCCATATGGTAAAGAACGCTTCTTTTATCTACAGCTTTTCTTTTTGAAAAGCCTTTATCGTCTGATCAGCATGCTGACAATTGGTTGACAACGTCCTCTAGTTAACTGGTTTAACATCATGGCCTACAATCTGCATGGGTAAGTCATTGTACGCGATGTAGGTGAAGACAACTCGTCCCTTCCACCGCAGGCGCCTAATGTAGAACCAATATGAAATATCATAGGCAATGGGAGGATATGGTATTCTGTGCGGCGCCTCTCTATGATACGGCGGTCAATACAAAATACCACGGCTACTCCGTAGACGATGCCGCGAAATCCATGGTCCCCAGGATCGTAAACCCCCGCAAGTTCAACCTGGGCCTCTCTCTCTCCGGAGTTACTTTCACTCTCCGGGACAAGACCTTGACCAGCCCCGGCTCACCTGCAATTGGGCCAGGAAAACAAGGTTGCCAGGAAAAGGGTGCCATGTCCTATTTTGAGGCGATCAAGCTGGTCAAGAATTTGAAGATTGCGGATGTAAAGGCGCGAGCAGCGGATGTCTTTAATCGCTCGGTGACACAAGAGCCGAAGCTGGATGACGTCGGCAAGTGTATGTACATGGTTGTGGACGGCGATCAGTGGGTAGGCTTCGACACACCTGAGACGTTTGACCTCAAGCTTGATTATCTAAAGAAGGCAGGATTTGGAGGCATCAGCATCTGGTCCATGGACTCGGATTCAGCCGAGCATGAGCTGACAAAGTCGATTCACAAGAGCTTGACAAAGGACTTTATACAAGGTGATTCATTGGAGGAAGGCTATGGTGAGGATGGATTGTTGATCGACCAAGGGGCGTCATCGAGCGCTAGGGCGTGTGTTAGTACCGTTAAGGGAGTTGTCCGTTCGGCAGCAAAGATGATGGCCCTGGTGGCCTTGAGCATCATTCTCCTTGCATAGGTTTTTATAATATAAGGAAATAAAGGTGAACCCACGTCAACATGAAAATACGCCGTGCTCTGACCAGACAAAGGAAAAGATCGTTGCAAAGGCTCCAATCATGTCTGGTAGTCCTCGCCTCGGTTCGATTACGCTAGAGCATCCAAGGGGTTTCCGCTGACCTTCAGGAAGAACACACGCATACAGTATGTCTCCTCCCTTTTTTATTCTTTTATATACAAGGCTAGGCCCTTCGCTATTGCATTACTGGGTTTCCGGACACGTCGATGGGTGGAATAGGATCTACATTTAAAGAGGCTTGTTTTTGACGAGCTTGTTAGCCAAAACTAAAAACTCTTCAAAGTCGATCTGTTGGTCGTTGTTGGTGTCAAACTCCTGCATCGAGCTGGTGATGGCGGCGGCGTGGTACTTCTCGCCAATGATACGGAGCAAAGATCGCAGCTCGGTCTTGCTGATAGTGCCGTCCTTGTCCTTATCAAAAGCATCAAAGCTATCCTTGAAGCTGCTGAGCTCTTGCTCTGAGAAGGTAGAGGACTAGAGAAAACGCAAGACCACGAACGAAGTATTAGGGAAGGTGGAGGGGGTGGCCAGCATGGGACCTGCACGCGGTGAAACAAGCCATGCTGTTGCGGCTGCGTAGGGTCATGCGAACATCCGCTTGAGACGCTGCATACTTTTGCGAGGAATGCTTACCATGTTGTTTTCGAGATGGATGAGGAAGCAGAGGGAGAAAAGAAGACAGATGAGGGGAAGTAAGAGAGAACGGCAAGGGATGTGGATGGGCAATAAAAGAGAAATGGAAGCACTGGAAAAGCAAGCGCATAAATAAAGCGGCCTATTGAGTCGTACGCGCGCGACCCTGCACTCGTCTCAGGCCCAAAGTCGTTGGCTCCATGTCCGCATTCGGATGTGGGAAAAAGAGATTGGGTTCGTCCCATTGGGTGGAGAGGGACTGGGTAAATTCTATTGCTACGAAGTTGAACTTTTGGAGTTGCTGTCTCGAGGGTCAATCCGACTTTTGCTTCTCCCTTCCTCCCTGTCTTGCAGACGCAGGTGTACTGTCGACATTGACAACGTAACTCAAATCATGGACCTTGCACTCCAGAGTGCGCAAAGACTTGATAAAGACCATTGAAATGGATGAGATAGTAGTCCATGTATTTGTTTAAAAGGGTTCGGACTAGCAATTGTCTCTTTTTTTTCTTGGACCTGTCTCTCTATCTTTTGAGAAACGACCAGGGGCAGTGCGAATGTGCTAAGCAGTAACGTGTCTGCGCATCGAGCCTCGATACAAAAACAACCTGGCTTTCCCGGAAAAGCGCACGAATTTCGAAATAGTGATGTGGCTACTTATTTGCATGCTCACCTTGCATCTGAAAAAGAAGGAAGCAACAGAAGACGCCAAACCAGCCCACAAAACAGCCTCAACAGCCCACATTCCTGAACGAGAGAATCTTTGGCCTTGCGGGTCTTTGTATTTGATTATGGTTCAAGTATATATGATTAGGAGAACGAGATACATGGGTGGCGGATGCGGATAAGAACACGATTCGTTGACAGGTTCATCCTGGTAGGAGGATATAGGGTGGTGAATAACGATAGCCCAGATGAGGCCGAAGCTTTCCATTCTTTTAGACAAGCTCTACTTCTTCAGCTTGTTCTGCATCAAGCGTTTCGCCAAACTCAAGAACTCGTTAAAGTCAATGGTACCAGACAGGTCAACGTCATACTCGTTCAAGAGGTTTTCGAGGCCGACGGCGTTGACCTTGTGTCCAACGGTGTGCAAAAGTGCGTGCAGCTCGCGGCGGCTGATGGTGCCATCGCTATTCCGATCAAAGGCGTCGAAGCTCTCCTTGAAATCGGCCACCTCTTCGGGAGTGAAGTCGGTTTTCTTCTATTATCAGAAGCACGGGTGGAGGGGACGTGCAGTTGATGCGTTAGTACGAAAAAGGAACCAGGGCTAAGCTTGTTAATCAGAACCATGGCGCTCGCCTGCAGGCATACCATTGTGCTGATGTATGACTCGGTGGGAAAGGGGGATGTGCGAGGAATGGGGACTGAAGAGAAGGAAGAGGCAAAAAAAAAGAGCACGCTGCTTGATATCAAACGAAGTCACCCCACACCCTCTCTTTTCACTCTGCTTCCTCGTGCTCAGCTAATCTCTACAGCCCAAAGCCCAAACGTCCTTTCCGCACACGCTGATCCAGAATGATACTCAATCCAGTAGTCGAGAGCGCAGAGTTCATCCACAATGTAAAAGGACTGCACCACCGATAGCCATGCTCTTGCCCACGAAGCCACGACATGCCAACTTGTTCATTAATCCCGCGCGCGTGTCAACCTGCTATGTAGCACAGCAAGCATGTCTCCATACCTAAAGACGGCATCAATCATGGAGCTGCCAAAGTAAGCGATAATATCGCCGCAGATAGAACATATAGCTTGGGCTGGCCGGGTCCGAAGTGCTCATCCTGAACATCTCTTGCACGGATAGATTTTTGAGGCTATGAAGAAAACGCACTACGACACCAGCAAGGTATAAGAAAAAGCTTGTCTGTGCTTAAAGACAACACAACGTTCAGACTGCCCGCTAAACATATACAAACAAACCCCTAGTGGAAAGAGCATCCTTTGAACCCAAAGGAATGCAACGCAAGCACTGTCGACTGGTAAGCTGTTGCCCAAATCTACGCTGTCGATCCTTATTCCCCCTACTCCAAACACGACAAGAACTGATCAGGAGAGGCGATCAACAATACACTCCCTTGATAGGATCTTTTTGGTGGATCTGCTCAACTTTTCGTTCTGGTCTGAGATTGACATCGACGACACGGGCGTTCCTCACCCTGATCGGTACCGGGTGTCGTTTCAAGGTGTTGGATATACAGGATACTGGTCAATGGTGGCGGCGATCAACAGAGGTATCGAAAACATGCTACGAGTTTGTTATCCCCTATCAAGGAATTGTCCAATATAAGACTAACTGTTCGCCTTTCTGTTTTAGCACTGGAGGAAGGTATTCCTATCACAACGCCCTCATTCTTTGCCTCGGAGGAGCTATTATCTGACGCAGAGATCGCCAGGATATTTCGATCGGACACAAAGGAGCAGATCCCCTTGCTGCAGGATCGGATTCGCGTTATTCGTGAGGCTGGCAAAGTTCTTGTTGAGGTGGGCAACAAATGATGCTTCGTACCTGCCTTTAGATGGCGGAAGCTCACAGCATTCTGACAGCCTCTGGTTACTACCCGTAGAAATTTGGCGGCAACTTTGCAAACTGTATCACCCAGGCCGATGGATCCGCCTTGAAGCTTGTCGACATCGTCACCTCAAACTTTTCATCGTTTAGAGACGAAGCAGAGTTCTGCGGACAAAAAGGTAGAAGAGCTCGTATTCTGGTGGGCGCTTCAAGTCGCTAGTACACGACAGCTGGTAGAAAGCTTGTGTTATTCATCAATGTTCTCATGCGTTTTTTTGTAGTGCAAATCTTCAAGCGTGCTCAGATTCTTGTCGCCGATCTCTGGTAAGCGGTTACTTTTAGATGGACTGGAAAAAGGAGTCGGCCAGCCTGTCGATGGCAGGCGGATATCTGACGCACCTTGTGTTCCTTTGCTCTATTAGGGCCTGCTTCCAGAATGAGACATATGGAAAGTTCAACGACATTGATGAGATCACGATGTTTGCGGACTATCGTGTGCCACAAGCACTCTACCATTTTCACTGCCTTCAATACTCACCTGAATTGCTTCAAGTCCTCGATCGCGGGCAGATGCTCCCCAATGGATCAGACCTCGAGGTGGAAATCCGCGGTAACTCTATCTGGGCGGTGGAGTTGATCCGAAAAAGGATCCTGGAGCTCATTCAGGAAGAGCAAGCACTGGCGGCCGAGAGCGCTGATTCAACTGATAAAGCTCCAAAGATGATGACAGTGAATGCAATCCTTATAGATTTCTTCATCTGGGACTTTGCAAAGGCGGCACAGCTAGACTTGACGTTAGGGCAGCGTCCTGTCAAGGTCCACAGGACGCGTTCTGTTTTCTATTAGACTTATACATAAAGAGCATGAAGAATCGATTGCATATCGAAGGCTTAGAGAACTCTATATGATCACCTCACCCGCTAGGCGAAGTTGCTCTTCCTCTTTTGAAATTTATTTTTCTGTATGTTATGCCCGCACGTGACTGTTCGACATCCATCCCGGATGGATGGGTGCCGTCAGGATCCAGCTTCAAGCATCGATCCATTCATCAATCGCTATCAGGAGTCTCGTCATCCCAGCTCAGAATGCGCCCAGGAAGCAGGAGACACGAAGCTTGGATTTCAGCAGTTTGAACAGGTTCATGGGGGCACCATACTTGGCACATGGAATGAAGTGTACCCAGATTCAGTCTTTGGACGAGGGATAACCCCCATGATCTTTGTGTTCCCTCAGAGCCAACCAGGAATTCCAACGACAGACCATGGGCAAACTTTCATTCAACCCCAAAGCGCAGTGGAGCATACGCCCATCACACTCTCGCTACTCTGACTCAACATCTAGAAGGCTGGCGCGCTGGGAGGGAGTGTTGAAGGCTGTTGTACATGGATGAGGAGGAAAGCATATCACTCGTCTCAAGGATTCAAGGAACCAGATGGATCGACTCGCTCTTACCATCTCTTTGATTCCAAGTTGGAGAAAGGAAAGAACGGATGGACTTACACGCACACATACTTTTTGGTTCACCTAACGATCTCTATAGAAAATGGTCACTCCTCTCAAGAAGCACACCATCGTGAAGAAGCACACCGCTACCTTCAAGCGTCACCAGTCTGACCGCTACAAGACCGTCAAGGTACTACTGCAGGGATACTCTTTTTCTTTTTTGTTCAGGAAAAGTGACATACAACAACCAACCTGCAGGATGAAGTCTCTATGTGTGAGAAAGGGCAACACCAAGTTGGTTGCTGGAAACATTGAGAAACAGAGCGCTCATTGAAATCAGGAAGGGATTGACTCAGCAGTGCTCCCTCAGAATCAATGTGGAAAGAGAATAAGGACAGCATAGTCGATGAACGAAGCCAGTGGATCTCTTAGTTCTCAAGGAATCAACTCTTCAACTTCACCCTGTCGTGCTTTCGCCGCCATCAAAAGAGAAGCTGCGATCAACTCTACTGTCCCACGACTGGACAACGATTTTTCGAACTGAGCAGGAAAAGGCATTACCTGGGTTCATTTTTCTTTACAGAAACTAACATATCATTACCTTTTTTTTCCCCCTTGAAAATTCGCGACTTTGCAGGAGTCATGGAGAAAGCCCAAGGGTATTGATAACCGCGTTCGTCGCCGTTTCAAGGGCCAGATTGCCATGCCCAAGATTGGTTACGGTAACAACAAGCTCACCCGCCACTTGATGCCCTCTGGCTTCAAGAAGTTCCTCGTTTCCAACATTGCCGAGTTGAACCTCTTGTTGATGCACAACCGCACCTTTGCTGCCGAGATTGCCCACAACGTCTCGTCCCGCAACCGCATTGCCATTGTTGAGCGTGCCCAGCAGCTCAACATCCGCGTCACCAACGCCAACGCTCGCGTCAGAACCGAGGCTTAAATATCTTTCTTTTGGACCCCCCCTCAACATTTGGCTTGCCTGATTTTTTCTTCTCTTCTTTCGGGATTACACCAGGACACTTTGCTTCCTGGACTAGTCTAAACGAGTGATTTGGAAACGAAACAGACAAAGCTAATTAAAAAGAAGAAATGATGGTGCTGTCTCTCTTTTATGTTCTCTCTCCCTGGACGGCTGTGGCAATCATGTGTAGAAAGGCTAATTCGTGTACAGAATCTTGAACGGTCTATTCCAACGTTCAATTGTAAGAGCAACGAAAGAAAAGAAAAAAAAACAAGAGTAAAAGGCTGGCTGGTTATTTAGCCTCTGCAGCCGCTGCGGGCGCGGTTTCTGTTGAAAGGATGCTCGCTTCAGGTACTGGCGGCTCCTTCATGGGTTTGTAGTAGAGCGGAGGTTGAGCCTTTGTAAGCTTGAATAGGTCGGCTGGTTGCACGATCTGCGGCTGCTCAACCACAGCCTTGTCCCGCCTGAATACGACTAAAAAATGGTAAGATCAGGAACACCAATTTCCTCACTGTAATTAGCCCACAAGATCTTAAAACATGCAGCGTCCATGAAGAGAGTCCTTAGCAGATCCAAAAAGAGTGTCTCTTACCCTCAACATCGTCCTTGCGTATCGCAATGGGAGCCGCACGCTTAGGTGTAACGACCGCCGCCACAGCACCAACTCCAGTATAAACAATGGGCTTCTTGCCATGCTTTTGTGCAAGCTCTGCAGCCTCGATGCTCGACGCTGCGGCTTCGGGTGTGATGAAATGAGGTTCCAATGGCCTGCCAGTCTCCTTTGGAAAGATTTGACCTTTGACTTGCGCGTACGCCTTTTCCGCTGATTGTTTCTCCGTAAACTGTAGTGTTGTTTTTTTTTTTTACAAAAAATATAAGAGTAAGCGTGATGCCGTTTCGAAAAAAAGAAAGCCGATACTTAATGCCACTCATGAGTTTTGCTATACGTACAGTGACATAACAGTGCGTCCTGATACTATCCATCCACAAGATCTCAACCTCGCCGAATTCTGAAAGCATCCTTTTAACCTGATTGACCGTCAGAGGCCGAACAAAGTTGGTGATAGTGAGTGCGCGCGTTGTTTCGGAGGGCATTGCGGCCTTTGGTGTAGCATCATCTAAAAAGCATAGGGACTCTATTAGATATTCCCTCTAAGACACAAAGTATAATCGGATAAGACACCATGCACATGTAAGCACGTTAGAACGAAGTACCTTTCATCGACATCTCCTCCTCTACTGAATCAGCTGCGTTTGAAGGTGCACCCTCAGGCTGACGATCTATAGCTGCTAACATGATCTGCCTTTCCATCAGAGACCGTGCATCAATGCGCTTATTCACTGCTCTATCATCCTTGGGTGATATAGGTGCTCCTGAAAGTGTTGACTGATCAGAACTATCCTCAGGGATGACAGGTGCCGTTGAATTGTCAGTAGCGGCTGATACAGAAGTAGTGGATGTCGAGCGCCTAGGGGCAGGTGAAGGTGAGGGAGCTGCACTCCGGCGACGCGCGTCCGCCTCAACCGATTCTCTCACAGCTGCAGCAATCTTTTCCGTGTCCTGTCGTTTGATCGCAAGAGTCTTTTGTTTCTTGACGGCTGTGTCAGGTGCTGTTGTGTCGTCGGGAGACGACGAATCTTGCCGTTGATCTGCAGAGTCATCATCGTTGTCGCGGCTGCGTTTCCTTGACTCCGTATCTGCTGGTGGAGTTGCCGCACTGGTTGTATCGATCAAGCCTTCTTGTGAAATGTTGTTTGATTCTGGAGCAGGTTCTAATGCTGTTGTTGGCTTCACTACATCGACAAAAGCGGACTCTTGGACTGCTGGCTCTGGTACTGAGGCGGCGACGAGATCGTTCAGAGCTGGGGCTGCCGTGGGCTCTGCCACGGGTTCGACGACTTGCGCAATCTCCTTTGCCTCTGTCTCAATCGTGGGTCCTGTTTGCATGTCTGTGTCTTCGCTGGTGTTGCTTTGTTCAACGTCTACTGGGCCCTTGGGGGCGACGTCTGGTTCGGACGCAGAATCAGCGGGGGCATCGGTTGTACCCTCGGCATCAAGAGCCTCCTGCAGTCGGTCAACTAGGTCCTTTTTCAGACCCTTGGTCGGCAATCCACGTGCAGTTAACTCTGCCTTAAGCTCCGTGACCTTGAGTGTGCTAGGATCGATCATTGCCAGCGGGTTGTAAGCGAGGTGATTTGTGTACAGGGAAAAGGATTGATGTCAAGAGCAAGAAGTGGATCGTCAATCCAACTTAACGCTCCTTACGTGACGTCGATTTGACCGTCACGACGCGCCCGTACTGATATGAGCGCGCAACGTGCGGTAAAGATCTCTTGCAGACCCACATGAGCCAACAGGAATTAAGCAAGAGTCTACAGCTGGAGGAGATGTTGCACCGGGCTTCGGAACAGGAGAGTCGATCAACACCATTGAACGGCAGTACTCAGGATGCGTCTAATCAAGACACGGCATCGGTGACAGCCGTGCCCAAACCATCACGCGTCCAGCGCGATCCAAAGTACGCACGTCAACGTGAGGAGGCCCTGCGGGCGACGGGAGAGATACTGCACCAGAGATGCATCAGCAAGCTTGAGCGCCTGGAGAAGGTAATAGGATCAGGGAATGTGCCAAGGAGCGCAAAGTTTAATTGCATCGCTCAAGAAGGAACCATTTTTCCTGACTTGGCCTTTTCGCTCTATTACGCCATGTCGCCTCTTAGCTGAAGGCACAGCTAGCGGACAAACAACCAGCAACCAAACAGGGATCGAGCTCAATAGAAGACCGAGTAGGTTTTTTTTTCTCAACATAGGGGATGAGTGCCACTTGCGCATGGTCGATGCAATCGACACTGACAATTTTCGTCTGTTGTTCTGGATGCTTTTACACCACAGCAACTGGAAATTCTTCGACTGGAAGAAGCACGCCTACAGTTCGACTACCAAAAGATACAATCCAGTAAGATACCATGAAGACGAAAACCACCATGGGATCTTACGAACGAATAAGGTGTTCATGCTGGCGAAAATCGTTTTGGTTGTTAACCATTAGACCGCGACGTTTACCCCGAGGCGCTACCGGAAGTCACCACACTTAAAGTGCGTCAGATGGTGCTGGATTCGATTCGCGACTATGGGATCGTGATCCCGAGACTGCAGCAGGAGCTGACTGATACACTGGCGGAGCTGACTTCGGAGAAGAAGCTTCTAGGTGAACTGAACGAGATCAAACGAGCCTTGCAGGCGAGGCGGGAAGGTCTGGCGCTGTCGATCGAGTCATCATCGACTCTGGAGAGCAGTCAAGGACGACAAAAGATGTTGGAAGCAAGACTACAGGTCCAGGAACTGATGCGAGAGCTGACTGGGTTCTTGAGCAGACATTATCCAGCCATCCAACCTGATGTAAGAAACTCTGAGCTAACTCATGCTCTTCATGCATTGACGATATATAGACATTCCATTTGCTAATTATTGACGAAACAACTCTACATTGGAATAGGATGATAACCCGGCTACGTTTGAGTTGAAACACGTTCTGGAGGATATTATGAATCTTTCTGTGAGTCGGCCGTCTGATCCTTATGTCGTCCTTGTGCCTGGAGAGTATTATCCACCCCATATCGAACAATTGATCAATGCAGGAATTGCTGTTCGACATCCTCGAGACGCTCAACGACTCCGGCTCGTCGACTTTTACTCTTGAGCATTCCTGGAGTTCCTGTGCTTTTTGTATATACCATAGAAATATTACTGCAAATATTTGTTTGCCCCCGTCTTCCTGCCGTTGCTTGTGATGGCTTTTGTCGGAATGGTTGGCTGATGACACACTCTTCTTTTTTATTGTGAAAGTTGGTATTATGGCTTGCTCGGTCCGCCGTGTTCCTATATACCACAGCGGGGTCCATGATGTTCCTATTTCCATGCTGTCCTTTGTCCTCACAGTTTGTCGAGATGATCCAGCCTTGTCAGGACTACGTTTTTACTTGTCTCTTCAATCTCGCCCGCGAGAAAGACTTCATCCAGAATTGAGTAGACCTGTGGGTTACGGCCGCAACAAGACGGAGGTTAATACTCATAGGATACAAATAGAAAAAATTGAACTACCGTGGTTGTAAGAGAGCTGGGAGGAGATTTTGTACCTTGTAAAAGTTGAAGACGAGATCGAGCTCGCACACGTTGCCAAAGAAGGCATCGAGGACCTCGACAAAGAAATGGATCGCCTCGAGATAGGCCAGTTCGTTGTCGTTGGCGTCGACGCAAAGACAAAAGAAGAGGCCGGCGTATCGACGGTAAACGATCTTGAAGTTGCGGAACTCGACAAAATTGGATTGATATTTCTGGTCCCTTGGTGCGACGAGACGATGGACCTCGCCCTTGAGCTTTAGTTTCTCGTCATCCTCGTACGGTGCATACCACTTTGACAGTCGGGTCTTGCCTTGGCGGTTCTGAACAAGGATAAAGCGGATCTGAGGCGAGGATAGATGGTCATGGTGAGCAGCAAGAGGTTGATTAACAGGGGAACATCTAGATTGCCGTTCATTGATGCGATGGATGCGATAGCAACGACGGAGGGGTTACCATCACTCTCCGAGGGGTATGTTCACTGTATGATGATGAGGCGGCGACGGGTGGGCGGTGCGGTGAATGGCGGGATGTTCAGCGAGCAGTTGGGCAGGTGGGCAGGGAAGAAAGGAAGCAAGGCTGTGTGAGGCTGAACGGGTTGTGTGGAGGTATATGAGTGCAGTGTGTATGGATGTATGGATGTATGAATGAAGGGATGGATGAAGCAGAAGAGAGAATTGCAGGCTGCATCGCAAGTGCTCTCTGGTCGTGCTCGAAAATAGCGCCCAGCCAGAGTGCTGCAATTCTGGATATAGACCTGTCTCGTTTCCTCCACGTACCCATCCTCTCTTCACCTTCGCCTTCTCATCTCTCGTTGTCTCCTTCTCTCTCCACCACTCCCCCTACCCATCTCCCTTTCTCTCCACCCACCCGCATCTCTCCATCCCACGCACACTCGTCCAGCTCCCATTCGCAGCCGTGCAACTCCCGTCTCCATCCCATCACCAGAGAGCCTGATAAGCCCAAGGCAGATTGAGCATCATGGTGGACGCAAAGTCCGTCATTTCCATCTCGCCCGATGCAAAGGTCGCCATCATATCCGCCATGCTCAAGCATCCGGATGACCTGTCCACTCTGGTGGCCCTGCGCCAGAAGCTGACGCGCGAAAAGGCTATTGTCGATCAACAGCTCAAGATTGGAGTTCAGAACCAGATGGAGGAGACCAAGGAGGCTCTTGATATCCTAGGCACCACAAAGGAGCAGGTCCTCGGCATCCGCTCCAACATGAAGAACATCGACTCGCTTTGCAAGGACGCACAGGGCCTTATCACCGACTATCCACGCATCCGCAAGGTAAGACTCCCCCCCTCCACTCACTCTTTGTCCAAGCTCAATATCGTTTTCTTTTGCAGCCAGACAACTCGAGACAAGGGGAGACTAACACGCACATCCTTTGCAACCCTTTCTTTTTTATTTCTCGTCCACAGATTTCGCAAACACATCAGAACTTTGTTGCGACCCAGACACTGGTCAACAACTTTCAGGAACTACACCAGGATCTGGAAAGGGTCAAGACCCTGATGTACGAGGACATGAAGGATCTCTTGGGGCCGGCTCCCAACCTGCTTTTGGTTCATTATCAACTCTACAAGCTGGAGCAGCTCCGCAATACTACCATGCATATGGCTCGGGACGAACCTCTGGACGTCAAGGTCACTCTAAAGCAGTACTTTGGCCGCTTGGACAAGGTCATCGAGGAGTTTGAAGAGTATCTGTGGGAGCTGTCACGCAACATGATCGACCTCATCAAGAACAAGCAAGGATCTGTCATCGTGCGCGTCATCAAGATCATTGAAAGTGAGGAGAGTGCAGATGCCAAGGCCGTCACCACCAAGACAGAGAGGCGGACATCGCGCCAGGGCCTCGGTGGAAAGAAGACTGATAAACCCCCGAGGATAGTCAAGTCGCTCAGGAGCAAGTTTTTTGATGTTCTGCATGACGAGGTGTCGCGCAAGTTCAATTTGCTGCTGGAGAGAGTGGATCAGGAACCGCTCGAGTGTCTGGATGCAACGGACTTCGTGTTTCCAGATCTGGCGCTTGTCTATGACGACCTGGTACCGCGTTCGCCTTCCAATTACAAGATTTTCCCATTCTTTGTGCTTGAATACCACCGCCACGTGTACGAGTTGGCCAACAAGATTGTCAGCTCGCCAGACCTGGATGGAGGTCGCATCTTGCACTTACTGCGCTGGGTCAGAGAGTACTATGCCAACATGAACCACCAGCTGGGCGTGACCGAGGAGTTGCTGGAGCCTCAGCTGCTGGATGGGAACGAACAAGGATTGCTGGATGAGTACTTGAAGCTGGTCCGTAAGAACCTCATCAAGTGGACAACCAACATGATGAACACGGCGACGACAGAGTTTACGGAGCGTCAGTCTGCACCCGAGAAGGACGCGGACAAGTTATACCATATGCAGACGGCCAACATTTTGTTTGAGATGGTCAATCAGCAAGTCAGCTTGGCTTCGGACTCTCAGCAGAGCAATGTGATGGAACAGGTCATCAAGGAGTGTGTCGAGGTCATCAAGGACTACCAGCAGAAATGGAAGGCATTGATTACTTCAGAGATGAAGAAGCAAATCGAGTCACCGAGTACGACACCACCAGGACTGGCAGAGTATATTATGGCAGCGACGAACGATCAAATCAAGTGCGCAGAGTTTGCTGACGCGGTGCTGCAGAGGCTGGAGAGTGAGAGGTTGATCAAGGACCCAGAGAATTTTGCAAAGGTCAAGACCGTGCTCAACGAAACGATGGATGACTTTTTCGAGGTGGCGACACATGGTGCCAACTCACTCTTGGATCTGGCATTCAACGACGTCAAGGAACCGTTCACCAAATTGCACACGAGTTCATGGTATGAGGACGATCCGATGGCGTTGATTGTCGCGACGCTCAAGGACTACAACGACGACTTTAAGGTCCACTTGAACGACTACATGTTCAACAAACTGGTGGATTGGATGCTGGAGCGTCTGTTTATTGCGCAGATCGACTCTCTTCGCAATAGGGGTGTCAAGCTCAAGTTCCCGGCATGCACGGATCGATTGCAGCAGGATCGAGCGGTGGTGTTCAACTTTTTTGTGCATTACAAGTCCGTGGGCGATTTGGAGCAGGACTTTGATGCGATTGAGCAGCTGCACAAGTTTATGTGCAGCACCAAGAAGACGGCCTACCTCAACTTTTACGCTACCAAGCGCATCTATCACGACCTACCTATCCCTCTGGTAGAAGACATTCTGGGACGGAGGGATGATCTGGATCGGTCAAGTATCAAGGAAATCATGGACCAGATCAAGGAAAAGTTCAAGGACAAGGACTCGATCGATGCATCGCGTACCCCCACCATTTTCAGCAAAGTCAGGCAGTAGTGAGGGGGCCGCTTGTTTTCAGGTTGTGCGCTTGGACAGAAAAGAATAAAAAAAGTCTACCAAACATAACAGCATTAAACAATCCAAAGAGGGACAAAGGGTGGCGTGGCTAGCTTTCATTTCGATCCACCCCCCTTCTTCAAACTGCACCAATATCTACAAGCGACTGTCGACGATGCTAGCGCCGGTGCTAGCAGAGCGAACCATTAGCCTTCCCTCAAAGGCCTCCCGGAGCACTTCCCAGATCGTTGACGCGTAATAAAACTCAATGTCCTCGCGGACGTTGGCCGGCACGTCCGAGGTCACGTCCTTTCGATTCCGGAGGGGCATGATAATCTTGCGGACTCCCGCCCGGTGCGCTGCAATCACCTTTTCCTTGATCCCTCCAACGGGCATGACCAAACCGCGGAGCGTAAACTCGCCCGTCATCGCTGTCGTGCTGGGCACGGTCTGGTTCGAGAACATGGACACCAGCGCGCACACCATTGCAACACCAGCCGATGGCCCGTCCTATAGAGATGAGAAAAGGTTTGGAGTGGAAAGGATGATCAGTGGGATTGTCGTTGTATCGATAAACGGCTTTGGAGACATACACCCCCTTGTTTTTTTTTTACCTTTGGAGTGCCACCACTGGGCATGTGGATGTGCACATCTGCCTTCTCCATGATATTCTGACCAGGGCTGTTGGTCAAGCCAATGTCGTATCCATGGCTCTTGACCCAGCTCAGCGCGATCTGGGCACTCTCCTTGATCACATCACCCAGGCTGCCTGTCAGCTGTAGGTGGCCCTTTCCGGGCATCTGAGAGACCTCAATGAACAGGATGCCACCACCCACGCCGTTGTAGGCCATGCCTGTCACCACTCCTGCAACAGGAACCCGCTCCGTGACCTCATTCACAAACTTTTCCTGGCCCAAAATGTCCTCCACGTCCGACAAGGTGACCAGGGGTTGGTATTCAGCGATAAGATCATCAGCAGCAGGAGAACTCATCTCCTCAGTCTGAGACAGCCTTTTCTCCTGCGCCTCTGCATACTCCACTGCCTTAGCACGGACCAACGATCCGATCTCACGCTCCAGATTGCGGACGCCACTCTCGCGTGTGTAACCGGTGGCCACTTTGAGCAGCGCATCCTGAGTCACCTGCACATCCGTTTCTCCCAGCCCATGCTGTCGAATTTGTTTGGGCAAGAGATGGTTGGTAGCGATGGCGAGCTTCTCAGCATAGGTATATCCAGGAATCGTGATGGTCTCCATTCTGTCCAGCAGTGGTCCTGGAATAGTCTCCAGAGAGTTGGCAGTGGCAATAAAGAGGACCTTGGAGAGGTCGAAGGGTACATTGAGATAGTGGTCCGTCTGTTTAAGAGTCGAATAGAAGAGTATGGGTTAATCAACCAGCGTCCCACTGGAACTTTATAACAGCCCCCCCGCCAATGTCGGCGCAAATAAAGTAGCGGTCGTAGTTTCGCTCGAGAGTATTACTTACAAAGGTGCTGTTCTGCTCGGGATCCAAGACTTCAAGGAATGCAGCGGACGGATCGCCATGATGTCCTCTCGATCCCACCTTGTCAATCTCATCTAACATGTATGGCAGTCAAAACAAAAAAGAGATAAAGGGCGTGAGTAAGCTAGCTAGCATTGCAACAATACCTCATGTACAAGTGCCTAGGTAAAATTTTGTCAGCAAGAATTACTTACCTAGCAAGAAAACGGGGTTGTTGACTTCACACTTCTTGAGTCCGTGGATGATAAGGCCAGGGAGGGCTCCGACATATGTTCGACGATGACCTCGAATCTCGGACTCGTCCCAAACGCCTCCTAATGAGATCCTATGGAATTTACGACCCATGGCTGTCGCGATTGAACGGCCTAGCGACGTCTTACCGACCTGTGCATCCACATCAGCCAAAATCACGAGAACCCAGATACAAGGCTTAGTGAACTGTTCGTTCTTTCTCTTGTCGCAAGCGATGCAAACGAGTCCGGATGATATAAACTTACACCTGGTGGTCCAACAAGACAGAGGATGGGACCCTTGACGTCGCCCTTGAGTTGTTGCAGCTTGGTGACGGCCAAATACTCCAGGATCCTCCGCTTAACCTTTTCCAGTCCATGGTGATCGTCATTCAGCTGCCTTCTCGCCTTTTCCACGTCCAAAACATCCTCGCTCGAAACAGCCCAGGGCAAGTCCGCGAGCCAATCAAGGTAATTGCGAATGACCGAGTACTCGGACGAGGACGGTTGCATCTTGCGAAGTCGCTTCAGTTCCCTATCGGCTGCCTTTTGTACTTCTGAAGGCAGATTGGCAGCCGAGAGTCGTTGCTCAATCACGCTCATCTCATCTTCCTCGCCGACGTCCTTTTCTCCAAGCTCCTCTTTGATGGCTGCCATTTGTTGACGGAGGTAGAATTCTCGCTGCTTCTTGTTGAGCTTTCCTTCGACGTTGTCGTGGACCTTTTGCGAGATCTTCAACACCTACATAAGATAGTATCATCGGCAGATATACCAAGAGATCAGAAGACGTTAATATCGATAGCAAGGGTGACTAAAGATAAATAACTACACGCGGACACGGTTATATTACATGGATCTGCCTGGTCAGGAGTTCCACTGCCTTATGGATTCGGTCCTTGAGATCGACGGCGTCCAAGATGGTGATTTTCTCATCGACGGTACTTTCGATCGTGCTCATGAGTAGATCCACAACCTGCCCAGGCATCAGCGCAACATTATCAAGAAACTTTTGCAACTGAGTCAGTACGGGTGCAGGCAACTTGAGAGTCTGAAGCAACGAGACAAACTCGCGCGAGATGGACCGCAGTGTCACAATCTGATCCTGCAGCTCCTGGTCTGCTTTGTCGACGGCCTTGTCTGGCATGGGTGTCACGTCCGCTTCGAAGAAGGGTGACTGGGACAAGATCTTGTTCAATCGCAGCCTTATAAGTCCTGTTGTAGGGTGGAGGACACATCGTATATGAAGAATGTCAGTTCAAAAGGAATGTATGCTATGCTGTGAAACTCAAAAAACGAAGACGTATGGAAGGTTTTTGTACCTTCAAGCACAACTGTAAATCCTCCAACTGTACGCTCTAGGCGGACTAGCCGAGCCGCGCAGCCTGTCGAGTGAATATGCGCTGGGTTAACCTCATTCTTTGTGCCGGCCCGGCCACTCTTCGTCATTCTCGTCACCAGCTGGCCCTCACTCGGCCCGCCTCCTGGGTAGACAGGCGAAGGTCCCGGGATGATGAGGTCGCCTAGAGGCTTGTCTCTTGTGTCACTCTTGCCGTTCGTGCTGGGCACAGCCGCTGTTGGAGTCGTAGTAGCTGAAGAGGGACTACTACTAGGGGCGGAGGCTGAATCCTGGGGAATGCGAAGAGGAAAGACACCAATGATGCATTTGCTGAGCTCCCTGCTGTCGTAGGAGCGCAGAATCTTTTCGAACAGCGGTAGCGAGTCGCGGCGGGTGATTTGAAGACGGGTGACGACGCCGGGCAGCAGGACCTTGTCTGGGAGGGGCAGCAAGGGCACGGTGCGGGGAATGGGAATGGAGGGACCGGCACGAATCATCGGTGGAGGGCAGTGGGAGCTGTGTCAAGGGAGCGGAGGTGGAGCGTGAAGGAGAGGACGAGAGCGTGAGATGGGGTGCTTGTGGTGGGGTGCTGGTGTGTGGTCTAGAAGAAGAGAAAAGGTGGAGCTGAGGCTGCGGTGATGTGCAATCGGACACAATGAGGCAGGCGACGAGACACATGGAGAACGGCATAACTGGCACTGGGTGGGTTGAACGATCGACCCCTGGGCCAATCACATCCGCGATTTCACGTGTTGATCGGTGTCCGACCACACACCACACATTCACATTCAACATTCAGCCGGACTGCAAGCAGGTGACAACGCTTTGTTCTATGGTACAGCATTACATATACACTACATGCTCTATGATGGTAGCAACTTGGTACAGGGCGTGGAAAAAGAGAGTGGGGTGGGTGAGAGGGTGAGAGCGAGTCTTTTACAAAGCAAGATCTATGCTATGGGTCGACAAGGAACGAAAGACTGAGGCGGCGAGCCTTGACTCCAGAAGGTGCAATCTCAACTTCAGCTCGACGCTTAGTGCAGTGCACATCACCGTTCGGCGAAAGCGAAGAGGTGGGCGATGGCAGCACGCCACATCCCTTGTCCTGCGCCATGACAGTCCGCCCGTGCCCCCACAGAGGATCTACCTTACCCACAACGGTGGCTCTGGACAATACAGACGGATGGACAGGAAGGACACAAGAACGAGACTGAAAGAGCTCGCACCTTTGGGCGTCGACCCACTGCTGAGTCATGAACGATCCCATGTCTCGCTGCTGCTCAGGAATCAATCGTGTAGGAGTGACAGACCCAGGTAGCTCCGACGGCATATCCAAGGCGGAGAGTGCGATGCAGGGTGGCAGAGCCGAGGGACGAAGACCATTACTGCCGACAAGGCCCAAGGGGTCATACTGGGTAGAGTTGCGTCTCATGGCGTAACGGCGATTCGCAAGTGCACCGGAACCCATCTTGGGAGTGCTATTACTGCGAGACAGCGCTGGCTTCTCTGTAACATGTGTCGTATCAGTCAGCACGACGACCCACTTTTGAAAGACGGATGGCGAAACAAAGAGGCGGTATTCGATCAATGCCAGGAACGCGATTTCGTTTCGGTTGATCTCGGCAACAGGCAAGCCAGAGATCTTGGACCAGGCCTTGTTGGAGTACGAGCGATCTTGCTGGTATTTCGAAGCGAGGATCAGGGCGGCGAGAAACATGCGACGACCACAGCCAACATGTTTAGCGTTTTCTGCAACAGGCTCATCCAACGTTGTGGTGACCCGCGATAACGGTGACAAGGAAGAAGGCGTGTTGCAGGCGTAGGGAGGCGTTGGTGGAAGACTGGTCTGCGTAAACTCAAAGTACTCGTGTGGCATAAGCCCAGAATCGGACCGCTCATCCCACGAAGTGCTCGGTGAGGGTGGCAATCTCGGCTGAAGTGCTCTTTGACTCACATCCTGACGGCGTTGGAGAGCAAGAACAGGGGCCTTAACTTTGTAAATGTAGAATAGTGCTAGCTGGAGTGTGGAAAGGGTCGTGCGGGATCTCCTGAGTGTTTCCTTGACAAAGACGTGAAGGGGCATGACAGGGGTCTTGGATGAGTAGTGGATGGACTGGTGTGAACTGGGCCAAACAGACTCGATGATCTGAGCGGCCTTGCCTAGAACGATACAAAAAGAGAGCGTGTGAGAGATGGAACATGAGATGCTCTTCCAATATCGGCTGCCGTAATCCGTTTGCGCCCAGATGTATATACATGCACAGATCAAGCATGCACACAGCAGCACTTACCGATAAGGTGGGCAACCATGATGGCTTTGTCTGCCACTGTTGGGCTGAGGGAAAGCGGCGCCGGCAAGGCACTACCCGCTTGAAGGCTCCATGAGGGCTGTTGGTCATAGGACGGAGTGTCGCAGGGTGTTGCTGTTGAGGATGCGGAAAAGGAATCGAGGGTTGCGAGGGCAGGATGCTGGTATGAGTGTGGAGCCATGGAGGAGAAGGAGGAGCAGGAGGAACAGGAGGAGCGGTGTGGACCTGCAAGAGGGTGGGTGCCTGGTAAAGAGGACGATGGGGCAGGACAGAGACAGCAGCTAGATCGAGGGGCGGATGCCAAGGATTTATATGCTGCTGATGCTGCTGGTTGGGTGCTTGCGCCGCAGATCCCGTTGGTCCCGTCTGGTGAGAGGCACAGCATAATTTGTGGTCAGCTGGTCCTGCTTTGCAGCAAAGGAAAACGAGGGAGAGGGGTGTGTGTGTGCGTATGCAGCAGGGCAGCTGGTTCCGAGAGGAGTCGCTGCTGAGAGACCTGGCCCAGGCAATGCACAAGGAAGAAGGGGATGAAGGAGGAATGGAGGAGTGAGGGACAGACAGGATAAAGAAAGAGAGAGGCGGAGTGAGTGAGTGAATGAACAGACTCGAATCAAAGAGTCAGCCCAGGAGTGGGAGTGCTTTGCAACGGTTGTACTACGGTGGTGTCAGGCAGCCCGTCAGCCCGTCAGCCAGTCATCGGCCTCAAAGAGCTGTGACCCATCCGACACCGATAAATGGTCACGGGGGAAACCTTTTTTCTTCACCACTCCCCAACCAACTCGCATCACCCCCCTGGCCACCAGGCACCACATGCACCCACGCACACACGCACTCACGCACACACACACACACACGCACTGGAAAAGGAAAACTCGACAACGGACAGTGTCGACTTGGTCTCAGACATGTGCTTGGCAACGCATATATGCATTCAAGGTTCGCATCTTTTTTGAAGTTCAGTCGTGGTAACTGCTGAGCAGCGTCAAACGAACAGCCGCGGCGAGTTGCTGCGTCACTCTCGAGTCTGAGCTCAATCCCTTGTTCCATCTCAATCTACTGTGCTTTGATTGCTGAGCCAAGCCCGACGAATCGGTCTTCTGCGCAACTGACAAAAATGCGATTCGCTCTCTCGCCTCCTTGCTAAAGGCTTTTTTACCTTTCTGGACTGACAGCGGAAATATAGATAAAGGAGACCTGTGAGATGTACAGAGATGTCAATGGATGTTGTAGATGAGAATTAATGACGAGTGGTGGCGGAAGGGGAAAAGATTAAGACTGAGGAGGGGCGGATGGAAGCAAAGTAAAGAGGCGCCGGACAGAATAAGCTCTCTTGACTGGGCTGGTGGCAAATATGGACATGGTGGCAACTCTGTTATGTTTTGTATAGCCCTGCGCGCGTTCTCTCGCCCTATCCGCCATACTAGTAGAAGGGAATCAAGCCGAGATTCTTGGAACTTTGTTTGCGTATAGACTGCATGTGGGCGTTTGATATAAGCGCCATTGCTGCTGCAGGATTTACACGCACGACCCATGTCCTGCGTTCTGTAGATGTCGTTCTGTGGTTCATGAGGGGAGTTTCCCTAGTAAAATATACCCTTGCGATTTGAGAATTTGAGACCCACCTTGATTTTTCCTTTTGTCCTCCTCACTGTTCCATAGTCAACGTTCTCTCTGCCGTCAACCTTTTCTTGCTTTCCTGTTGCTCTGACCGACAAAACACCATTTGTCTTGCGAATGCGATCTGACTGAATTGAAAGATGGACAATTGGAGCGACAGTAGTAGGAAGATAGCACAGAGCAATGTGACCTTGGACGATTCCCAGCCCAAGAGGACGGTCACCACACACCGTGCTAGCAGCATGGACAATGCCGACCACGGCAAAAGCGGCAATAATGGCAACAGCATTGGCATAAACATGCAGAGTAACGATTTGAGCCCTGATGATTCCGAACCCAAGAAGACTGCCACCACCTATCGCGTCAGCAGCATGAACCATGCCGGAGTTAATGACGTTGGCGATGGCGAGACCGTCAGTAATGGCATCGGCACTCGCTACACTGTCGATACCGATGATACAGCCAGCGAGCAAACACCTCTGCTAACGCACACCTCAGAAGACACACAGCCGTCGGCCAGCACTGCAAGCGGGCTTCGCTCTCGGCCAAACTACAAGAGCCGCAATAGCAATGATCATGTGGGTGTCGATATGAGCACGAGTATAGATGTACCCGCTGATGCATCAGGATCATCTGACGATACTGCTGCCGGTGGACAAGATCGTGAACGTGAACGAGAGCAAGGTCGTAGCTCGCTGACCGGCCCGCTACTCTCGCTCAGAGAGCGCCTTCGCCTTTGGAACAAGACTTACCCGCGCACCGTCAAGATTGCCGGATTGCTCTTGACCGTCTGCCTCGTGGTCTTGGTCATCTCCCCACTTGTGGCTCAACGGGTTCTTGATCGCGCCTTAGTACTTGAGATTCAAAAGACGGGCATCAGCGAGACGGATGAAACAGGCTTTCAGGTGTCGATCCAGAGCACCATTCGACTTGACGCCGCCAACGATGGTTTCTTTGGACTCACGGCAGTGGTTCAGAAGCTATTCCAACCCACCATGACCATACAGCCAACGGTACTAAGTCTGAGTTTGCCCACCACGGATGAGAAGGTTCAAATGGCACAGTTCCAGGTCGAGGAGCAGCAAATGCCTCTTGGTGGAATCTTACGTTTGGATATCTCCACACACGTCCTCGTGACCAATGCGACCCTCATGGCAGAGTTCTTCCAGAGTACATTACAGCAGTCGACTGTCGATCTGGCTGTTCGTGGCCCCGTATCCACAAGACTCGGCTCGCTTTGGTTTATGAATCTTCATCTGAATCTCAACGTAGCCATGGATGGGTTGAAAGGTATCCAGGATGCAGCCCTTGCCTCAATGGCTCTGCCGGACGAGGATCCTGGCGGCGGAATAACCATGTCGGCCGTCGCAAGAATCTATAACCCGTCTAAGGTCGTCTCGCTCAAGATGGGACCCATCGCGTTCGGTATCTTTCTCCCTTCCAAGTCTAATCCCGACGTGGACCAATATCAAATTGCAGAGGTCAAGTGCCAGGACCTGAACCTCGCTGCTGGACAATCAAACGAGATCACTCTTTCGGGCCGTCTCTTCCATCTTGACGACTGGACACAGGATAGCGGCGGAGGAGCGCTTTTTTACTCGAAATCTAAGAAGCAGCTTATGTTGGGCGAGTTGTTGTCGAGGTTCATTCGAGGGGACGACTCGGATATCCATGTGCGTGCACTTTCTAATGACCCTGAAGTACCTTCCTGGCTGTCAGAGGCTTTCAGAGGCGTTGTCTTGGATATGGCTTTCCCTGGCTCACCGAACAAAGACTTTATCGAGTCACTCGACATGAATCAGCTTCAATTTGGTTTCTCGGACTCCAAGGATTCGGCTCTCCTGAACGGTCACCTTGCTAGTGTCCTACAGTTGCCACCAAACATCACTTTCCCGATCAAGCTACTGAAGATGAAGCCTGTTGCCTGGCTGCGGTCTCCAGGCGGCCAGAACATAACATCGCTCGAAATCCTGGACTTTTTACCTACAAAGAGTCGACAAGTCGGCACGAGGCTGGAGGTGGAGATGGATCTTGAAGATACGCGATTGGTCGTTGCGCAGGACAATCTACCAGAGTTTTATCGCTTTTTGA
Organism: Mortierella alpina; assembly: GCA_029449245.1. Lineage (NCBI taxonomy): Eukaryota > Fungi > Mortierellomycota > Mortierellomycetes > Mortierellales > Mortierellaceae > Mortierella > Mortierella alpina. The sequence continues at coordinate 728,908 of JANATF010000001.1, read as the reverse complement.
ACACATCCTTCACGCAAGAGTGGATCGATCTTGGAATCACTGGCGAGGCAACAGCATTGGTCGAGTGTGGCCTTGGAACGTTTGAACTTGGACCCATACCCTTTGACGTGATAAGCCGTCAGCGAGGTGGGAAATAGTTCAATCAACAACTTGGACGAAACTGCCATTGATTTCTCTGAATTGTCATGCTTAGCCTGTTCGATCTTTATTGCATATTAGGCCTCGGAGGACTCGTGTCTGTGCCGCCCGTCTTGGAAAAGCTGGATGTGGTCGATAGTACAGCGCACTCGCTCACAGTCAAGGCGACACTCACACTTTTGAACCCTTCGAGCATCTCTGCGACATTGGGAGACCTCTCTTTCCTGTGGTCCAATCACGGCTATGTGATTGGCATGGCCACGGTATCGAACGTGCATCTTCAACCGGGAAACAACACGATCGAGTGCATTGGCATGATGGATCCCTCAACTGACTGCGCGCTCAAGCACGATCCGCTTTGCAACCCCGAGCTCGCCACGAATGCGTCTCGGGAGTTTATATCCAAGTACATCTCTGGTAGGTAGTTGGCTGAGCCTTGATGTGCATGCCTAGATGCTGATACACGTCCGTTCATTTAGTTGTTTATTCATTCTGATGCTCTTTCCACCTCATAGGCGATAACTCGACTACTATTGAAGTGCTGGGCTACGCTGGCTCAACGCACATTCCTCTCCTAAAGCCAATGATGTCCTCGTTCGCGATCACTACTCATCTACCGCCGATCAGCCAAGACTTTTTGATTTCGGCCACCATGTACATATTTTCGTCGAAGATTGAGCTTGAGCTGCAGAACCCATTGGATACAGTCATTACTGTTCTTTACCTCAATGGCACAGCATCTTTCAAGGGTGAGAAGCTGGGACATGTCCTGGTCGACTTTGAACACGACTTTACGAGCCCCAAGCCGATCCTGATTCCGGCCAATAATCACAGAGAAACGGACTCTGGCTATGTCAAGACTCCGAAGTTACCGGTTGTGTTTGATCTCTTATCCGTAGGATATGAGGCCTTGAGGAGGGCACTGGGAGGATCACTTGAGGTGGACGTTGTTTGTCATATCAAGGCTAAAGTTGGGTCGATGGTGATGTGGGTGGATTTTGTCAAGGATGGAGTCCAGGCCGAAGTTCGCAAGGGATTCTGAGCAAGATCTTGCATTGCAGAAGCTCTATGCTGATATCGCACAGCTCTTTGTGCTCTCTTGCTTCCTTTTTTTCTTTTCTTGATGGATCCGAGATGTTGGGTCCTAGTGCGTACAAGGCGCACACACAAATATACCAAGGGCAACTGCATCTCTGTTTTTTTTTGTTTGTTTGTTTTTCCGGTAGTTAGTGATGAGAGTATAGCAAAGACGCGATGGCTAAAGAGGGACAGAGAGATGCACCCCAAAGGTTGAGAGAGGGAGACAGAGACGGAGAGAAAAGAGTGCCTGTCCAAGACCAATGAGTGCGGAGAGGGGTGTCTTGTCTTGCAAAACGGCCGTACGGGATGCACCAAGGGCTAAACGCGCAAGCTCATTGGTTGAAACCCGCGTTTCTTTTTGGCGGGCGTGCGTGCCTGCAGCCTGCATGATGTTGGTTGTCTGGTAAAAACGCAAGAGACGAAGCAGACAAGAGTGTTTATGTGGCGTGCGTGCATAGTTGCTTTTTTGCTGCGGTACCTGATTTGCCTGACTGGCTGTTGATGCTGCTGAAAGGGATGAGGCGAATGGGTAGCGAGAAGTAGCGAGATGTAGGCATCAAAGACGAGGGGAGACAGCGACAGATAGCGAAGGAGAGACAGGGCAACAAAATGAGCAGACGAATGTGTGAGGCTGTTAGCTGATGGCTGCTGATGGCTGCTAAGCTGTGATTTGATGTGATGTGATGTGCTGTGATGTGGTCTGGTTGTGTCTCCTTTTGTCCTTACACCAAAGCAATCTTGTTGATTTCTATTTCTTCCCTGCTTTCCACTGAACCTTTTTTCTTCTTTTCTTTCTTCTTCCACCTCTCGTCATTCTCCATCCTCGTCCCCCCTTTCCCCTTTCCTTGCCTTCCTCATCCTTGCCTTCACTACTCTCATTTGACGCTCCCACTCACTGCGCCGTCCTTGCCACTCAACGTCTGCATTATTGCCGCAAGCCAAGCGCAAGAGCATTTCCAGCAGAGCAGTGCCCACGCACCAAAATCCATAACACAAGCCTAAAAAACCACCTCTCAGGATGGAGCGCTATCAGAGTCTAGAAAAGATTGGAGAGGGCACATATGCGACGGTCTTCAAGGGCAAGAACCGATCCAATGGCGAGGCAGTCGCGTTGAAGGAGATCCGTCTTGATTCGGAGGAAGGAGCACCATCAACGGCCATTCGCGAGATTTCATTGATGAAGGAGCTTCGCCACCCCAATATTGTCCGCTTACACGATGTCATCCACACTGAAAACAAATTAACGCTCGTCTTTGAGTACATGGACCAGGACTTGAAGAAATACATGGACCAGCATGGAAACCGCGGAGCACTTGGTCCCATTGTTATCAAGGCATTCATGTACCAGCTGCTCAAGGGCGTCGCATTCTGCCACGAGAACCGGGTGCTTCACAGAGACCTCAAACCCCAGAACTTGCTGATTAACAGGAAGGGAGAGCTAAAGCTGGGAGACTTTGGACTTGCTAGGGCCTTTGGTATCCCCGTTAATACCTTCTCAAACGAAGTTGTTACGCTTTGGTATAGGTAAGAATGCTGCCCTGGATGCCCTGATGTCCGTCTAACAGGCGTAAGAGGAGGCAGTTAGACTTGACATATCTTCTTGACTTTCTGAACATGTTGGAACACGCCGTTAGAGCACCGGATGTCCTCCTAGGATCCAAGACTTACTCTACATCAATCGATATCTGGTCCGCGGGCTGCATCATGGCCGAAATGTACCTGGGAAAACCTCTTTTTGCAGGATCTAACAACCAGGACGAGCTGCTCAAGATCTTCAAGGTCATGGGCACACCCACAGAGGAGACATGGCCTGGCGTCACCAAGCTGTCAGAGTACCGCAAGGACTTTCCTTACTACCCACCAAAGCCGCTCTCGACCGTCGTGCCAATGATCGACACCTTTGGCATGGACTTGCTGATGCAGATGTTGATCTACCAGCCCCAAAGGAGAATCACTGCCAAGGACGCCCTCAACCACGTGTACTTTAATGACATCCGAGGATATGCCAACCTGCAGCAACAGCAACAGCAGCAGGCGGCTGCAGCGGTACAGATGGGTGTGTCAAATGGACAAATGATGCCCCAACAGCAATCTCAACAGCAGCCCCTCCCACTTTCGTCCAACCCCCCACCACCCCAGCAGATGGTTTACCAGCAACAGCAGCAACAACCAATGCCGCCACAGCACCCCCCACTCCCTTACCAGGTGGTCCAGATGCAGCAGCAACAGATCATGCAGCAACAACAGCAGCAACAACAGCAGCAGCAGCACCAGATGCCTCCTCAGCCATACTCTCAACAACAGCAACAGCCTATGCACCAGCAGTATTAGCATGGATTTCTGAAGAGGGCTCGGGGTCAGAGGAATTCCACCCACAGGTCTTTATCAACAAGCAGGGCGCAGTCGCAGGCATTGGAACTGGGGACACCAAATCCTCGTCAACCTTCATCTTTTTTTTTCCAATCTATTGACGCCCGGCTGCTTGTTGCGATATAAAAAATATACTTGCCCTTTGGACCCATCGACTTTCTTCTTTCTTATTTCCACTTCTCTCGTTTTTTTTTCCTTCAGCGTCATCTGGTTCCTCTTCACAAACAACAAACCTGATATGGAGACCGGATTGCTGCAGGGTGTGCTGTGCTGGTATCGCCGGACCATGTTCATATCTGTCAAGTGGCATTAGGATATATTATAAGCTATGGTTGTATGGGATGGTACTCTGTTGTGCTGGGAACATGCGGGGTCGTCAACAATCCGCGTCCGCTCTCTCCCCCCCTCCCTCTCTCTCTCTCTCTCTCGCGTGTCTTTCCTCCGTTGCTCCATGTCAAGCTATCGCGCTACGCTGAGATCAAAAACGTTAGTTGGCAAGGTTTCTGATCGCGACAGCCTCAGGAACTCGGACCTCTCCTCCTCGGTCATGGACTCTAGAAGTTCCCTCAGCTCCACAGCTTCCTCGTCCTCGTCCTCATCCTCCTTGTACCTCTGCTCAACATGATCGCCGTTTGTCACCTGAATGGGATAATCAACATCGCTATGATCGACCTCTAAATAGTCCAGGTCGCCATCGCTCTCTTGATCGTCCAAGACCGTCTCAAACTCAAAGATCCGCTCTTGAGGCATGATCACCGCTGCTGCTGCTGCTGCTGCTGCTACTGGCGCCATCGGCGTCGTGTTATAAGAAGGCGCCTTTGTGGTCGTGATTAGAGTGTGGTGGTTCATTCTTCCCAGGGTCGTCGTGACAACATCTTCGACGGCAGTCTCGGTCGAGGACGCATTCGACTCTTCGCTCTTTCGCTCCGCGATTACGTTCTTGTCCCCGGCTGTCATGAGCGATGTTGCTGCCAGAGATAAAAGTCCGCCGTAGGAGGCCTCGGGTACAACAGTAGTAGGAGTAGTAGACGTGTTCCTATTGTCGGCACGGATAGAAGGCTGCATAGGGTAGCAACGGAGGTTGCTGTCTCCAATCACGGTCGTGTGCTTGAGCAAGAGGTCCATCGACGTCATGTGCGGAAGGCTCAATGGCCTCTGGCCCTTATTGCTCAACTCCAGGTCCTCAATGGCGACTGATGCAGCGGTGGCATGGGATTGATCAGCTCGCGACGAAGCCTCAGATTCAAATGTTGTCCGCGGTAGTGGTGGCGGCCCGTTCGGGCTGTTATACGTCAAAGAGTGAGCGGTGCGGGAGTTCAGGGCTGCTGCTACTTTGTCGTCGTTCTCGACTAGGGCATGTGGTGAAACTGCTAGGCGGTTGAACTCTGGATCTGCGGTGGTCTGAATCTCCTTGGTGACCTGGCTCAACGCCGCCACCGCAGCTTTGTCCCGGATACGATTCACATCCTTCATAGTCAGGCCGGCCAGGGTCATGAACTGTTCGAATTCTTGGTCTGTCAGGTAATCGAATGCTTCGAGGACCTCGGCTTCTTCCATGGTGACATCTTGGTCTCCAGTCATGCTGCTGCTGCAGATCTTCTCCGGGGTGAGCGCTGCTGATGCTGCCGCTGATGCACTGGCTTCCAGGTCTGCTTGTTTCCTGGCTATGGCGCGGGCTTGCTCTGCAGCCTGTCGGGCCTTTTTCTCGCGTCGCCTTTGCTTCTTTAGATCGTGTTGGTACTCTTTCGTCGCGTCCTCGACAGAGATCCCACGTGCCTGATAAACCTCGATCCCCTCACGGAATTTTCGGGTCCTGTCACGACGAATACTTTTGGCGGCGCGTGGCGCAAGGCGGCTGCATGGGTATGGCAAGGATTCGCGTGATGAAGGAGAATGCTGACTCTGATATACCTGGTGGTGGTAGTGGTGCTGACGATGATGATGGTGGAATCTCTGCTGAGTAGCAGTGATAGTATGAACATTATTCCTATGAATGACCTTGTTGTGGAGCTGCCACTGCGTGATCCTTTTACCGGTCATACTCTTGCGTCGGCGTTTTGGTGATTTGACTGAGCGAGCAATCAACAAGAACTCCTGTAGCTCCCGCTGTTCCTTTGCGTGTCTACTGATGCCAAAGATGTCCCCGGGAGAGACTGGATAGGTGTTTTGGGCAATTGATCCAAACCTGACAAGAGATCTTGTCCGGATAAGACCGCGCTGTCGCTCTCGCTCCCGTGAAAGTTGTGCTACTGGAACCATACGCACTGTGCGCGAATACCTTGTTGTTGAAGCGATAGTGGAGGATGAAGGAGATGACGACAACGTGAACGATGTGGTCGTTGTCGCGGCAGAGAGGGATGTTCCTGAGTACGGAAAACGACTGGTGCTGCTGCTGCTCTCGGAGGATGAGTATACTAGAGAGGCGACCGATACACTTCTCCTCAAGTCTGCCAACACCATCTCTGGGTCCTCTTCTCTTGGACCTAAATCCTCGGGGACTCTGTCCAGGGTTGGGGCCACAGAGACGATATTTCCATCCCCCAACTGAATATCCAGGACTGAAATGGCATCATCCGCGACGACCTTCTCCTGCCTGTCGGCGTAAAGCGAGATCACCTTCATATGATCTCCAAGAATCGGTTGTGCCATGACTGGTGACTCTGCTGACAGACCTAAAGCAATCCTTGCCTCCATCCTCAGGATAGCCTGGGCGCCCTCAAGTCCATGCTCCTGCTCTAGGCTCGATAGCCTTTCCTGCTGCAGGAGTCGATCTCTGCTGTCGAGTTTTTGTTGTAGCTCCTCTGCAGAAAGGTCGCGCTCTTCACGATAGGCGTAAATGACATGATAGAACGCGCCAGAGAACTTTTTGAGATCCTTGGTCATCAGGTATCGGGTGTCCCATGTAGGCATGTACTCGTCCAGTCCGAAGCAGCAGGATCCAGGGTAGATGGCGAGCTTGCTGTGGCTGATACAGTTGTCCATCTGATGGTCGACCAGATCACAGCAGAGATCCAGAATCTCCACAAAGAGGAACCGGTTGAGCTCCGGAATCATTCCTAGCAGTTCAAAAAAGAAGCGTCCTAAGGGGAAAGATTGAACAAGAGTAAAATATGAATTCCTTTGATAACAGTAATCACTTATGACGCGAGTTTTCGTCACGGCCCACATTTTACCATTGGGATTTTGAAACAAGTCCTGGAAGTGAGGTGGAATCAGAGGCGGATAGGTCCTGGACAGGACAGTGGTCAAGAGGCCTCCAACCGTGTCCATGCGCATCATCTTGACTGAGAAGAGATGGGACCTTTGGGGGTCCATGGCCAGCTTCAGAGCAGCCTCGACGGACGGGCTATAAAACGCATTTCGGAATAGGTACTTGTGCTTGAGTCCTAAAGACCATAAAAAAAAAGACACCAATAGGGCCAGCCTTGCTAAGTATCGATCACTCTCTCTTGGCAAGTGCCAATCAATGTCCTGTCTGCTCGCTTGGGAGAAGAGCAAAAAGCGGCTCTCATGTCATCTCTCTTGCTATTTTTCGCTGCTTTTGTTTGTTTGTTTGTTTGTTTGTGCCATTCTTTTTTGGTTTTTGGGTTGTGAATGACATGTGTGCGATTTCCGAGAGGAATGTGCATAGCAAAGCAAAGCAGGTGGAGGTGGAGAAGGTTTTCTCTTTACCTCGCAGCTTGATCTCGTCGATGCAGCTCATGATGATCTTGTGGCTAAACTCGATCGGCATCAACTCGATGTGCTCAATGTCAACTATTCGACGATAGGCGCACGGTATAGAAAACAGAACAACGTTAGAAAATGAGTGACAACAGCTCGCGTTCAAACTCCCTGTCGCGTTAATGTAGTGCTCCAGGACTTGTTGGCAGCGCGAAGTCAAAAAAAAATGTGCACCACTCCTCTAAGCAGCGTGGAGCAGCCTGTATCAATCAGAGAACGCAAAGAGCTCTTCAGCGGTGCCGAACAGCCTAGTCTCTGTGGAATGGAAAGGGATAAAGCGACAACAAGAGCAGGCAGGGGCGGTGCTGTGGATTGGGCGTGGCAATGGGCGAGGCTGCTTTCCTTCTTTCTTTTTTAAACCTCCGGTTTAATACCCAGAAATTGTGTTTGCTAAAAGGTGATGCTCGTAAAAACGAAGCTGCGCGTCAACCTTACCTGGTCGTAGAGCATCCTGAATAGAGGAGGAGCCTCGGGTTCGTTCCGTGGGGAAGAGCGGGAGTGCCTTCTTTTGCTGGATTTTCTGCTGTTGCTTCAGCTGTTGTTTGAGGACATCCTTTTTGGCGACCTGCTTTCGAAGATTGGTCTCGGCTAACATTGGGTGGGAGGTATAAGAATGGGTATAGGTCGAGCTCGAGAGGATGGTGGAAACGGAAGGTTTGTGGACGAGGCTGTGGGGGCGATCCTGCAGGTCCAATTGCAGGGATCCTACCGCGTTATTATTGTAGAATGAGAAAGACGAGTACGGCCGGGTGATGCCTCCTGTGGTGCGTGTCTTTGGTTGTGAGGAGAACCCCAACGTGGAGGCGCGATGCGGTTTCGACATTGGCAATTGGAAGGAATGAGGAGAGGTTTTTTTTTCTGTTCCAATTCCAAATGGGCTAGTTGCAGGGTTTGGACGTCAAACAAGTGAAGGCCCGTGTTGCCAGGTACCGGTTGTATTTCCAAAAAAAAGGTGTTCTGCTCCCTTGGTGTGTTCCTGAATTTTCAGCTACTGATCCTAAAATGGGCTGCAAAGCAGAGGCGAGAAGCTGTAGGAGGCAAGGTGATAGGAGGGTGGTGATGGTGCAGACACTCAGGACTCGGACCGTTGGACTGCGGGATGAAAAATAATTAAGCGTAAGCGCGCAGATCTGTGGCAGGGCGGGAATGCAGTCAGGATCAGGCGTTATATGAAGAGTGAGAAACTCTTGCAGGACTATACAAGATGATGAAAAACGGTATGGTTGGAGCAGTGAAGGGAAGCGAGTGAGAGGAACAAGAGGATAAGAGGATGGGAGACATTAAAGTGAAAGGAAGCGAGACGGAGGAGACGAGATGGAAGGGGCAGCGAGCGAGCGATGCAAGGCGGGTGGAGCAGGGTTCAAAAAGAAAGAAAAAGAGAGAAAGGCGCCCCGATCTTGCCTTTGTTGGCCCTTTAGTGAAAGGCACAGACAAGATGGAGTGAAAGCATCCGAGTAAACAAGCAGAGACCAAAACAGCCGACGCTGCATGCATTACAGGCCTGCAGTGAGAGGGCGCCTTATGAGGACGAAGTATAAGGTGAGAGGAGGCAGTGGAGCCTGAAGATCAGGACCGGCCAGGGAGCCTTGGGCACAACCGAGAGTGAGCGATTATTTAGCAGCTCCAGATGTGAGCATCGAGAACGAAAAAAAAAAACTTTTCTGTTAGCCGTTGCACTTTGAAATCGATACAACCGTTGCACAACTCAAAAGGAGCAGACCGTTGGCATTCTGGCCCAGTCTAGCCTAGTCAGGTCTGTGGTATTAAAGCGCCAATTCTTACACCATCATGACTGAACTTCCGAGCTTTCGAGAGTGCCAGAGCTCACTCTTGTTTGTGCTGAGTTGATGGATGAGGACGGTAGCACAACAGCTCAGCGGCCTTTTCTTTTGTGCACTGGATACTCTAAACTTCCAAAACCTCCACAAGCAGCCCAAAGGCGACAAAGGAAGCATGGCAAACGCATGGCATGGCCTGAAGCTGCCGTATCGTCCGCGCATTTCCTCCTTGTTAAATCCAAGGCATCTGCAGGAGAGTGGGTCTATTTCTAGAAGTCCCTTGGGGATTGCTGCGACCCAGCAAACAACATAAACAAACAGACATTCGAGCAATCACAGAGGGATGATCGTTGCACCAAATAAAAAAGAGCAGCTGGACCACCTGCTGTACGCAGGATGGGGCGGACAACATGTATTACCTAACCATTGCAGTCCTTGCTGGATTGGTTCTTGAAGTGGTGACAATATTTAAAGAGCACTCCATCCAAAAAAACCTTCATGGATTAGTCTAGTCTGCCAGGGGAAGGGCAAATGCCCATGATAATATGCTTCAGAGCCACCAATACCCAGCACCGCCAGAATCACAAGGGTTTCATTGCGCATGCACCAACGCAGCCTTCTTTACCAGCAGCAAACCTCAAGCGGATTTAGAGGGGCATATCGGCATCGATTTCTCACTTCGTAGCCAGCGAGATGTATGGGCTGCCCTATATCCTGGCTCTCATTTTCATCAGAACTACATTACACGAGATCTCCACCGCAACGCGTGGCGCGTTGGGTCTCAGTACCACTGCATGACTGACACGTCTTCGTGGATCACTTGTAAACCGACGGGCCCCTGTCCATCCCCAGAGGAACCCTGCACATTTATGCGCATACAATTCAAAGCGACGATGAACTTCTGTATTCACGTCTTCCTTCTGCAGATGCCGTGGTACGTCCATTGCTAAGCCCGACGGATCGAACGTGGAAAATGAATGGAATGAACGTTCCTCCGAGACATGACCGTGAATTCTGTCGAGCCAGGGATCCTGCAGGAAAGAGAAAGAGCGCCATTGCCAAGTAGGATAAAAAAAAGTCATACAAAGTCAGCATCCAACTCTACGTTGAAGGATGATCTCAGCGTTTCCTAGCGTAGGATCCAGTGCACATCATGCAGCATTTGTGCTACCTCACTACACTGGCTTTTGCATATCATCTCTCCAAGAGCAAACTGCACAGCCAATAGTGACTATACCGGGGTTGCTTAACTCCCACGATCTCACAGAAGGGGCGAGGAGGTTGGCAGCAGGCGGCAATCCACACTTAGCATTGGCTAATGTGGTCCATCATGCTGCCCCTTCGTGTTTTTTTTTTTTTTTGCACGGTCCTTTGAAGGTGTCCATTCATGGAACATGTGGCGCCCACTTTAGAGTGATGTGGTCGCATAGATAGCACCGCTACGCGCGTCCACTGGCGCGTTTTTTTTGAGGAACTTTTGTGTCATCAACGAAATGTATTCACCAAGCGCGCTAGCAATGCTAAGCGGGAAATGATCCATCCTTTCATCCCCAGCTTTTTTTTTCGCTCTTGCGTTTCTAGAATACACGTGTTCCAACTCCTTTCGTTATCCCATCGATCATCCTTTTTGGCAGCATGGCGTTTTTTTAACATCTTAACCATACGAAAGTCAGAGATGTGATTTTTTTCTCTCGCATGCATAGGTTGATAGCTCTGTTGTTTACATCTTAGTATTCTGCGCCCATCGGCCACAAAAAATGTCTCAGTGCCATTACCATGGCTTCGGCAGCAACTGAGACCAAAGAGACGGAACACAGTAGCCCAGCCTCAGAGCAAATAAAAAGAACTCAAGAACAACTTGGTCGTGAAAAAGACATTGAGAAGATGGGGGCTGGATAGGTCCTCTTATTTTGCCCTATTGCCAAATGGAGACATGCTGACGGAGAGCTCTGCGTACCCTTATAGCCCGAAGAGTAGCACTGTGTGTATATAGTTGCCATCAAATGCTGTTGGTGCCCGGGTGACTCGCCTGTTACGGCACGAAAACTATCGCACATTGGACTGTGCGTGTGCTTGCGGGAAGGAAAAACAAAAGGTGGTGATAAACGTACCCTCCCTTTTCAATCTCCAATCTCCCGTTCTGAATGCCCCAAATATGCAGGGGAAATAGGACAACAATCGCAAGATGCTGATAGAGTACAGACACCTACCCTGTTAGCGATGTGCTTGACAGCAAGCAGACAAAGAAGACTTTGGCTGAAGGGTCATGGAGTCATAAAAAGAAAAGACGGAATAGGCTGTTTCCGACAAAAAATGGCTGCCTGTTAGGGTAGTGATCTGTCCAGCGGATGATCGTTTTTGTGCCTGAGAAGATTTTCTTGTCCTCGAGGAGAAACGATTCAGGGACCACACCAGATCCAGGGGAGAGACACCTATAGTTTTCGTGCGTGCTGGTCGCTCCGTGCCCTTCTCAGGGAGTCCCTTTTGCTTCAGAGCAATTGTCCATGCGACAAAGTTTGCCCGCGGGGACGGGGAATTGAGGGTGTCATGTCATGATGCGCCCTATCGTGGTGCGCTGGGGTAAGCAGAGGATGGGTGAGTGGGGCTGGGAAGGGGCATACATCATGATTCTGCAGTTGCTTCTCTGTTGTGCGCACCTGAGGTATCATGACCACAGTACACGCATGCATGTGCGTGTAGCTCTGATAATGTACATATACACTTTGAAATTGAGCCTTTGAGTGGTCGAAGGTTGGTGTTAGTGGCATATGGCAATCAATTGAACAGTTTACCTTCCTTTGTCAGAGGTTAGGCGAATGCCACGCGAGAACAACAAAGAAAACAAAAACTGTTCTCCCAGAGCAGGCGTCCCAGTGGCACGGCGCCGTGATTTTTGCCTGCCTCGCTACCTGGGCAATTGGTCCTGCGCTGCAGTTTTCCGTTGGGGTAAAGGGCCATGATCCCATTAGGAAGGGCATTATTGCGCAGGAAGGAGAAAAGGTCCCTTGCTTTTTTCTCTTTTCTTGCATATCTGATGCTGTGCAGCCGATGTTCTCGTTTTTTGTTCCTCAGCAGTTCTTTGTACCCCTCCACCACAGCGCTCTGTCTCCTGTCTGCTCCACCCTCCCCTGAAGTCCCTCGTTTCGAACACCGTTCCTCCACACCTCGGCACACCAGCGAACACTATAAAAGGACCCTTGGCGCCTCCCCTCAACCTTCCTGGCATTCCTGTTACTCCTGGAATCCATCAGTTCTCCATCAATCACTTCCCACGTTTGCAGCATTTCACAACACGACAGCATCTCACCCCTTCGGTACTACGTAGCTCAATACATATACCCTTATACACTTTCAACTCCCCACTCCTCAATACCCCCTGAATACCCGGTTCCTCTCCCTCCGCCATGAACAACACACAACAGCACTCCCTCGAGTCTTGCCCCCTCAACCCTTTTGGCTGCATCACTACTACCGATACCGCTCCATATCGCATTCTCGACCTCGATCTCGGAGCATTGGATCTCTTCCTCTCTGGGTACGAGTACGATCGATACCACAGAGATCAACTCCATAGCGCTCGATCCAAGACCTTGGAATTTCTCCGAGGTCTGAACGTGGCGGACGTCCTCCTACCCGATTCTGAATCATGCCTCCTTATGCCCTCTTCAACAACAACAACAGACGCTGTGCATTCCTATCTCATCTCAGAAGACGCGATACTCTCTCACAACAACAGCCGCAGTGATCCATATTCAAGTTTAAAGTCTTCTAGTACAGCTCGACGCGTCCACGCATGCATCCACCATTCTTCTTCCACACCTACCTCCATACCAAGCCATTGCACGAACACGAACACAAACCATAGCAGTCGTAGCAGTATCAAGTCTCCTGCTACAGGGTGTCGATACTACCTCGTGAAGGATGTTACCGAGATGCATGGCTTGGCGATTGCCGCTCGAAACGGTATTCGTGCGAGCGGTCGACTGGCTCAACCTCAGCAATCCCCTACCGCGTTCTCTCGGACCAGCAGCAGCAGCACTATCACTACCACGCGCCAGCAACAACCATCTTCTGAAAGTGGTCAAACGTTCAAGAAGCCAGCCTCCGTGACACTTTTAAGAAGTAGAGATTCGGGTATCATGCTAGACGATGAATATTGGCATCATTATAGCAACAGCAGCAGCAACAGCAGCAACAGCAGTGACAACCATAACAGCAATGCCTCGGATGTGCAGCCAGCCCTCAAGATAAAGGCGACGACGATCCAAGATCCAGGCTTGTTGATCCTGCAGGTCACCCAATTCGGAACCATTGACCATGCGTTTGCGATACCGCAGTCGGCCGGCGAGGCGAAGAGGAGGACGGGCTGGTCCTCCATCTCATCCACGGGCAGTAGCAGTATCAGTATCACGAGTGCCGACTGCGACAACAATGCTGACAACGAAGACGTCGAGGTCGACACGTTTGTCTTCTTGGCGCATGACCGTGTCGCGATCGAGGCGATGGCCAGCGACGCGGTCATGGCTTATGTCCATCCACAAGAGTTGTCGGCTCTGTGCAAGGGGTTGGATCAGGTGTGCAAGGCGCTCTATACAGTCTTTCGAGCCCGCTGGCGGGTCGATGCACCCTCCTCCTCCGACAACGACGACGACGACGAGGGCGTGCTGCTGTCTGGCAAAGACGATGTTGATGACTCCAAGGTTTGCGGAGATGATCTGAACTTGAGACAAGAACAAGACCGCCAGTGTAGGATCATTGAGTTCCAAGGAGAGAGGTTTGAAGAATGGGTAGATCCCTCCTCGGCTGCGATGGCTTGCGTCCAAGGCATGTCAATGGAAGAAGAGGAGGAGGAGATTGAGAAGGAGAAGTCTTGCAGGTATGCTTGGACGGAGGTGACCGGGGTTCTCTCGAACGGAAATGTTGTCTTGGTCGTGAGGCCCTTGACGATGCCCGAGGTGGAGGAGCAAGAATGGCTCATGGCGTCCCCGTCGTCGTCATCTGTCAATACTCCTCCTACAAGGTACCTGACCTCCTCATCCCAAGATCCCCCTTACTTGTCCTTTACGCCTTCCATTCCTACATTTGTGGATAACACGGACGACGAAAATGAGGACGAGGACGAGGACGAGGATGGTTATCTCGAGATGGAGATGGAGCTGGGTAGCCTGTGCTCAGAACAGACACTGGTTCAAGACGATGGCGATTTCAAGGTTGTTGACTGGAGGGCACAGACGGACGAGGTCCGGAAGCGCATGGATCTTGAAGAAGGGCTCTGCCTTTCCAAGAGCAGTGGTGTGCAGGCCGTGTCCAGACTCTCGGACCTTTCCTCTCTCACAAGCTCGTCGTCCGTGTCGACCTTGTCGACCGTGTCATCGAGACACAAGTTGGACACCACCCGAGTCAAGCAGCAGCAACAGGTCCCATGCCATTCCAACAGACGGCCTCTGCTGATCACTTTCTCGCCGACTGCAGCCGCCTCGAACTTGGTACTAGTTTCCTTGCCAGTTCTTTCCTCCATTGCGCTCGATGCGTGGAAGCAATGGATTCAAATGATTCACTTGACGAGAGAACAGTTCCAGGCATGGTCCGAATATCTGTTGGATCTAGTCTTGGGACAGACGATCGAGGCCGTTTCCTTTGGAATGACGCTCCTCGGCTGCGCTCCCCGTCCATGCCTCTCCGCTCCGTCTCTGATGGATGACGACTACTGCTACTACTATTACAACTACGACACAAACAACAACCAGATCGAAAGTGATAGCGGTGTCCAACAAACGCTGGCTCAAGAGCTGTGCCAGCGGACAGCTGTGATGACGATTCAAAGGTCTCACCCACTCCAAGAAGATGAAGCCGTCGTCCAAAAGATCTCGGGCCTGAATCGTGCCGGCAAGGTGCTCGAGGCCCATTACCCGGGGCTGGAGGAAGCAGTCCGCCATCTTGGCCAGAGCTGGCTAGGACATCGGATCATGGCGACGGTACAGTTGGAGGAGAAGTTGGATGTGGTGGCGGACCAGGTGGTAGACTGGTGGGAGAGTGAAGACCGAGTCGCGACCTTGGTAGCAAGTTCTGTCCCGCCTTTGCTGAACACGTTGACGGCCTACACGCCAATCTCATTCCTGGCACGAAGGTTCGTCCTTGGCAGGACATCCTCCTCGTAGGTCAAACTTAGAGAAAAAAATCATGACATCAAAAATACAGGCATTCAAATCCAATGATCTCTCAAAGCCTCGGTTGAGGTTTGGATGAAAGTAATAGACGTTTACGCTGGCATCTGAAAGGATAGTATAGAATAGAAAACATAGCAATGAGATGTTTAAAGAAAAAAGAAAAGCGAACTATGCAAATAAAAGTACAATGCAGGCTGTTGCCCGCATATTATGAACGCCTCCTCTCTCTCGAGTGCGCTTGTTGGGTTTCAATCTCATGCTCGCGTCTCCTCAGGTCCGCCCGATACCTCTGCATATCCTCCACCTGTTGAGGATGGAGCTCTGCTCTGTTCAAGTCCACATCGTCGTCAAAATGCTGAATGGTTTCGAGGCTCCTGACTTCGTCAAACGGTCCGACACTTGTATCTGACGAGGATGGGCTTGGTGCATGTCGAGTACTCGTGCTCGGGCTACCACCTTCTCTACCAACAAACCCAGTACTCTCAGTATCAGTACCGCTTATGCCCAGCCCTGCCATATGGGGTACAGGCTGCCATCGAGCTGTAGAGCTGTCCCTAGAATCCACTCGTGCTATCTCAGCAAGCGATGGGGCTCGTGAGGCCGGCCTAGATCCTGGGAGGTTTGTCACCGGCTCGTCAAAGATAGTCATTAGCACCGAAGGTGGCCTTGATGAAGGTCTAGACGATGCAGGAGACTGCACAGCGCTGTTGTGGCCTGACCGCGGATGATTTGAGAATAGAGACATGGGCCGTGACATCGAGGGACGAAACGATCGTTCATGATCGTGATGCTCGCTCAGCTGGGACAAAGGAGACATGTTCGGGCTGAATAATCCGTGAAGGGCAGATGCAGACTCGATAGGCCTATTGTTCGCGTCCGCGGTCTCCTGAGTACCCTGAAGTACGTCCAGGTCATTTGCACTCGTCTCCTGGGGTTCCTCGGTCAACACTATCCGCACTTCATCTGGAGCAACACCCTCGCGCTGCTGAACAGGGCTCTGTCCTTGGAAAGAGGTTGCGTTCTGCCTATCCTTGGAGTGCGCGGACCCTTCTGGTGAGACCAAAGAACCTATAGGCGGGCTTGTAACCTTGGTAGTGTCGCTACTCTGACTTGGTCGAGGTCCATGCGAGCTGGAGTCAGTGGAGCCGATGCCGACTCCTTGCTCATCCTGTATCTGGCGACCAAATTTGAATGCTGGTCCCCTCAACGTCCCGGCGCCTTCTGCAAGCCAGCGGTGTACCTCATTCTCCGATGGTCCTGCACGATGCCGATTCTGAGACTGATCCCAGCTGTTGGACCTAACCCTTATAACTGGCAAGTCTTGATCTTGCACAGGAGCTCTACTGTGAGTAGAAGGACCTTCGCCGGAATCGACTTGCAGCTTGCTCTGCCGAAACAAGTCCATGCACGAAGGGATGTATCCTGGTCTAACTCCATCCTGATCCGACGTCCGAGCGTCCCTGGTAACCAGCGGTGATTGCACATGGTGATGACCTCCTGTCGTGTTGATACTTGCTATGGGGGAATCAAATCGGATCAACGGCTGGTGTTGGAGCTGTTGGGTTTGAACAGAACTGAGGGGCAACGATCCTGCTCCATACATGGTGCCGTGATGCGCCACACCGACACCTCTGAGAGCCGGAGAGTCTTTCAAGTTGCTGCCAACGCGCTTCAGTCCGGCCGCACCTCGGCCTCCGAGTGATCCAAAGTACCCTACGGTTCCGTACACTTCAGGTTGCTGGTCGCCTCGAGGACCTTCACCGCTAGGGTCATAAACTGCGTCGCTCGTGCTCATGCCTCGCCCAATGGTCCTTTGATGTGGCACTCCTTTTGTATCCACGAATCGAATAGTCGCCGGCAACGAATGGCTCGCATAGTACTCTGCTTGCAACATCTGCTTTCGCTCCTTGGCCGAGACAGTCAATATCCGGCCTGTAGAGCTCTTTCGTTTCGAACGATACCGCTGAAGTGACGACTGCAATGACTGATCCCCGCTTAAACTGCCCTCGCCGTCAAAACTCGGCGTGCTACCGTTCAGGCGATTGTCCATTGGCTTTCCTTCTTCGTCGAGCGGCGCGAGGTCCTCGTTCGAACCCTGCTGCTGTTGCTGTTGCTGATGGTGAAGCCATTTCAACCCCTCCAGTCCCAAAATTGCACTGCGGGTTGTCAATGGCGCGTTAGGATCCTCATTCCTCTCCCAGCCATACATGTCAGCGTCGTCTTCCTCCTCCTGATCGTCCACTAAATGAATCTGAGATGCCATGGATTCAGACGAAAGCGAAAGGATGTAGGCAAACACCGAGAGTCCCACAAAGACATAAACGTTCCAGAACTCAATGGAGCCCGGCTCCTTTGGGACATAGTCTCCAAATCCGATGGTGGTCAAGGTAACAAACTAATAGTCATATGAGAAGTGCTTTTTTGGGTCAGCGTTTGGTATTGGTATTGAGACCTCCGTATCCAAATTGTTTGTCAAGATATGGATACTGACACAGAAATACAACGACTCCAGATACGACCACGGCTCAAATGCACAAAAGACGCCTGCACCACCGAACCACATGAAGATCCAGATGGCAACCATTCGCAGGATCATTTTCCGCTTGACCATGATTTTAACCTGTTGCTCCTCTTCAAATCGCGCGGCGGGGAACGAGATGTCCTTGGCGGACATTCGGGTCTGGACACGTGTAAGATGGGCTGGAGCGGAAAAACGATCGACCAGTCGCCACTGAAACTGTTCAATGACCGCATTGCGGAGCGAGACAACAAAGAATCCGAGAGAGCTGATACCCAGCAGGCCATAGAAGAAAAAGATGATCCTGCCTGCCACTGTCCGGGGACTCAGGTTACCGTAACCTGCAGATCGAGGATAATTTGTCAGGCGTGAGTGTTCGTTCGAGAGGATGTTGTAAGACTAGTAAGCAGCAGAAAGAGAAGAGAGAAGAACATAGGAAAGGCTCCTACCGATGGTTGCAAAGGAGACAATGCAAAAGTTGACGGCTTCGTCAAAGCTCCACTTCTCCAGAGACGAGTAGATGGCGGCCCCGATAATGATGACAATGGTCATGACAAAGGACGAGATGATGAGTGCCTTGAGGGTGGCAGACAGGCCAGCGGAAGGAAACCCACGCCACCAGTCCACGGTGAGCATGAGTGCGACAATTGACGAAAAGACGGCGGTGATGATGCAGGACAGGAAGCCATGTGAGAATTGGCCGCCAGGCGGGAGCGAGTGAGTGCTGAGGAAGGATGTCAGGGCGGCTACACAGAAACTGGCTTTGGTGTGTGGTGGTTGGGTAGATTGTCGCCCATGTTTGGAAGTATTTCGAACAATTAATTTCATTTCCTGTACTATGACAGCATCCAGCGAAATGAATGCAGAGCATAGGAGGAAGAACCTTACCTTCGAGGTATGCTGTGATCACAGGGATGCGTCGGAGCCACGCCAGCTTGTCCAGGATCCGCAGAGTGACCCCGACGCAGCTGAGCATCGTGAACGCAATAGCACAGGCCAAGAACGACTTTTCAAGGTGGCCAATCTCGACCTGGATAGAGGCCCCTCCTCCAGGCTTTTCAGCTCCTGATCGGATCCAGACAGGGTCTGCAAGACAACGCACAACAGTGAGTACCGTATAGGCTTGCAGGGTGGCGATTGTCAGGTAAGGGCCGACTTTCTCCAGGCGAGGGTGCGGTAGTCCAGAGGCAGCTGTTGCTCGCTTTGACGAAAAGGGACTATGGGGGAGGGAGCTAGCGGGGTTGTTGTCGTTGTTGCTGCTCTCTAGGTTATTGTTGTACATGACGCTGTCCTGGCGATGGATGCTCTGGTCGGCGATAGAGGGATTGTTACTCCTCTCCAAGGGGAAGCCTGGGTCGTTGCTGAGGCTGATTCTGGGCGAGAGGTCGTTGTAGGCGTTCGCCGTCCTGCCCACTCCCTGAGGCTTTGGCTTGTTCACATCGGGACGACGCTTGACACTGACGCGGATGTCGGGGGGTGGAGGATTCCACATGGTCTAGTCCAAAGAGGCCCCTGGTGGAGCACGGCGAGGAAACAAGGGCGAGAGCAAAAGGGTATCTATGTAGGTTATAGAGCGCTTCTAGAGCCAGTTGACGACGATGGCGATCTTTGTGCAGACCCCAGCATGTACGGTGAGGTGTCTGGCGAAGGTGTTCTCGGGGCGAAGAGAAGGGCAAAGAGAGTCGAGATCAGCCAGCACTCAGGCAGAGGGACTGAGAGACTGCGAGAATGTGGAATGCGGGATCGGATGTCAATGGAGCGTGGAGGATACAAGCTTTTTCCAGAGAGGGAATGAAACAGGCGGATGCAGTGATGCGAGGACGAGGAGCAAGTGGATCCGACGGATGGAATGGCGAGCAGAGAACGAGCGAGTGGAGAGAAAGTGAGAGTGACGAAGGAAGGAAGAGAAGGAAGGACGAGAAGGAAGGACGAGAAGGGCAGCAGTGGAAAGGGACAAGAGGGATGCGACGGCTGGCGAGGACAACGGAGCAGAGACAAAAAACAGACGACTCGAGTCTGCGGACATCAGCAGGAAGTATGCGTTCGGGGCTGGATGTGAATATAGAACTATTCCATCTGGCTGAGACACAGAGACGCAGGCTGCAGCTCTTCTGGCTGCATGCTCGCCTGCTGTAGACTACTGCGACACTGCACCCACTGTACACGCTGTACACTCTGTACAGTACACTGCTCTGCGGTGCATGGCTAAGGGAGCCGGCGTATCACTCCCCCAATTCCATCGCTCTCGCATCCTCTTCATCCTCTTCATCCGCTGTTATGCTGTTCTTGTGGAAAGCAGGGGCCTTCGATGATGACAACCTATTTATCTTCGGTCAAATAGCACGACCGAGCAGCGCGCGGAATGGCGCTCCAAACCAGACATGCACTTGGCAATGATCTGCTTTGTGGCGTCCTTTAGACCCTCAAAATGCTCTTGCACTCTACGATGGATATTGCTGAACCAAGCTTCAGCGTTCAAAAAACGCTGTTGCCCGAAGAATACCACTTAAGGGTATTCGAGATGAATAGACATGCCTCCAAGACTGCAGACGGTGTTTCGTTGACCCTTCCGCCCACGCCTCCGCCCTCGACCTGGAAAACGCATCCATTCAACATTCAGCATTGACTTCCACAGGAACAACAGACAATGGATGAAAAGCGCCTTCTGGGACCCCGCGCGGGCGAAAAGATCCGTGACATACTCGGCAAGCAAATGCCCATGGATGCCATCAATCAGATTAAAGAGCAGAACGGTTTGAAAGATAGCAACACAACGACAACCTACGTTTTCACCTTGCAATTCATGCATGTTCACGTTCTTCTGCTGCAATTCCCTCGTTTCCATACTCCACAAAGAACCCCGCATGGGTTGCTTCCAAGAGATTCGTATGACTCCGCACTGCCTCCTTTGTTTGTTTTTCTTTTGGCGCTTCGTGTTATTACTACCAGGTATAGATGCGATCTACCCCCTGCTGGATCACCACGGAAAATCAAGATATGAAGTCCACTCAAACTGCATGAGAGCGTTAAAGTCAAAGCTGCTGCAGAAACTGGAGACGGCGCCGATGGACGATGCCAGGTATGCATCCAGGACAACCTCAATCTTTAGTCTGAAAGAAGCTCGAGGGACTAATCAGACTATTACATGGCCGTGGTAGAGTCGACGCCGCCTTGGAGTCTATGTTGCCTTATATCGATGTCGCTGATCTTCAGGAGCTCCCGCTAGCACTCTTGGGACGGTTCCCTGAAAAAATGACAAAGGATATCATCAATAAGATTGGTGCCAACGAGGATCTTTTCAAGGTAGGAAACTTCGGAAGGCAGCAGACCGAAACTCAGAAGCAATCAGCACGAGCACACTTGATCTCTCTGACACCCATTACTTTCAACAGATCGCGCCCAAGGAGGTTAAGCGCAGGATATGGCTGTCGAATCCTGGAAAGTTCAGAAGGGATATCGTCCCTATCGTCAAAGCTTACAGCTCTGACCCCGACATTATTCGTCTAGCCAAGGAAATGAGATTCGACCAGCCTGCGCCAGTCATCACTCAAAGGTAATACCTGCGTGTAGCCCTGAGAACCTTTGTCATGACCACTTTAGTTGAAGAAACCCGTTGCCGACGTCCTCTCACCCACTTTCGGTTATGTTGCGTAGGCGAAGCCATCCAAGTATCAAACAGCTACTGGATGTTGTCGGCGGGAAAATTGAGCTGTACGACTACATAGGTTCACATCTGCGCTCACTCTTCATTCAGACGAATGAAGCCATCTACTGCACACTGCGCTTTGATCTCCTGATGGCTATGCACGAGGCGGACCTGGGATCGGTGAGCAACTCTGGCTGCGCATGAAACATTGAGGTACTCCGCAAAGCGTAACCCTGGATGCTAAAGCTTCCTGTCGTTTTCATTCTACAGATCACAAAAGTTGACCCGTGCCACGAGCTAGTATGGAACTTGGATGCTTGCAACAGGACAATGTCCATGGATGATCGCCGCGTGGAAAATATTCGCAAATTTTTCGACAGAGTCAACCGCGACGATCCAGTGCACGGGTATGTCAACATTTGCAGCGGTTGGCACCCCTGACTTGCTCGGAGCTGCAACTAACGCAGCTGATGTTGACTTATAGAGATATCGCCATGATTTTGAACGATCCATTCACGTCCAACATGATTGCATCACGACTGTTGGTTCTCTTGAACGAGGCAACGCAGAGCGGAAGAGTCGCGCATGTAAGAGTTGAATCTGGCAGACGAACGAGTTCGAAATGAGCCGCAAGAAAAAACTTCAAACTGATAACATTTCTACGTATGCTCTATCACGACCGCCCATAGAGTGACTCAACTTTGGTTTGGACCGCAACTATGCTTCACCTGGGATCGCACGCAAGAAAGATCGTTCAGCAACAAAGGTTCAGGATCCCTAAAGTTGAAGCCAGTGTCTTGGAAAAGTTCATGACGACAATGACAAACTGCATTCTGGACGACACACTTGGAATGCTGAAGCAGGATATGGACGAGAACGTGGAGTATGAGGAAGTCAAGTTCACGGAAGAAAACCTGGCTGCCCTCGATGATAGCGAAGTGGCTCGAAAGGTAAAGTGAACCTGAAAAAGTCAGTCAACTGCAGAAAAGCAGATGTTTTCATTCGGTATCTAATCCCGTTGTTGAACTCGTCTCTCTCTCTTTCAGCTACTGTGTCACTATATCCTCGACAAGCTCTCCAATAACGATATTCACGCTCTCACACGCACACTGCCCACAATCTTGGCCAGTTTGCAACGAAATTCGCCATACGATTACCTTTCGCCAACAGTGGATACACTTCATGTCTGCTACCAGTCCTTTTTTCATTCATTCTTGGGGATGCTTCTTCGCCAGGTGCAGCTGTCTCGTTTCCTTCAGTATCGCAAATGGCAGAATGTCATTATGAGCGAGTTCCTCTTGCCAGCCGCAGCCATTGACAGTTCAGTGCACGAGCAGACGATTGAGTTCTTACTGGAAGCCTTCAGGCTGGTTGCGTCGTCTGGTAGAGCGGGCCCTCTCGGAGACGTGTTCTTGGGACTTGGGCGATGGATTGAAACACTCTTTGTCAATCGCCCTGTTGCCAGCATCAGTGAGGAAAAGAATGTAAGCCGAGACCTGAATGCCCAGTATGACTATCCTCCACTCTCCTGACCGCATAACAATGATCTGTGGACTAACGTGCCCTCAATTTTATGCTGCTGTATCAATAGGGCGAACTTCGGGAAATGTACGCCAAGATTGTCGCAGAAGCGGCTATGCTCAGTGGAGGGCGATACAAGATGAAGCCCGAGGACATTCCTAACGTGCTGGCATATGTTCAGGTATGTTATCCAATATCCGCAGGGGGCCGGTGAATGCATTTTGAACATTTTTGCTCAAGCAAGGATATATTTTCGTTCAATTATAGTCGGTATGGGAACGTCAAGAGAGCAAGATGGACACATCGGCATAAGGGTCAAGGAGGTGCTCCTTCAAAAATCGGAGTTCATAAACCGCACAGACAATATTGTCAAGCAACCTCATTGGGCGACAAATTCTTTCACTGGCCACAACGTTTTGTTTTTATTCTCGTGAGGCTGCCAGGGGAGGGGTATAAGCGGCAAAACAATGCCTTTGTGCTACAAACCACCTAGTGGAAGCAGCGCGATTACAAAAAGTGAGACGACCGTCCAGCAGCCGGATCTCGCTAGTGTTTCCCACTTTCCCGTTCCTGCCGCATTGGGGACTTTGGTGCCATTTGCGGTCTCCCTGCACACTTGCTTCAAGGCCTTCGCCTGCTGATTCGAGACGTTGTAAAAATGTGGATTCAAAAACACTTGCTGTCCCGTCGACCGGAAGCAGGCGCTGCATGTTTGCAGTCCGTCGACGTGGGCTAGCTTGTCCTGGCACAAACAGTTGTAGAATGGCAACACCTGGACGATGGTGGTCAGGTTGACAGAGGCAGGAATATGGAGAGAACAGTTTTTGATGAAGGGATACTCCATTTGACAGGCGATACAGGCATCTGAGGTTGAAAAGATGGGGTTGGGGAGATTCGGCATTTGAGGGGCCGCTGACGGCGTTTGCGTGGGTGCTGCTGGCACTGGGACTGCGGGTCCTTGTGAGACTTCTGGCTCCCCTGGTGCCGTCGGCGTCTCTGGTGAGGACTCTCCGGGGTCAGAGTTAGAGGTGTCCTCCTGTCCATGTACCAGTGCACTCATCAGTAGTAATGAGAGGACGGCCAGCAGAAGCAAGCGACGTGTCTGAGATCGGAGAGGTGTGGAGAGGAGCGCAACCATTCTTGTATATCCGATGCAACCTTCGTTTTTTTTTTCTTGTTCTCTCTCTTTCAGAAGCAAAGTCTGTAAAGAGTCGAAGAAGAGGGTGGCGCGTTATGTGTGGGTGCAGATAGGAAGGAAGAAGGGAAAGGAAGGCCTTAAAAGTGAATGAATGTGCGAAAGAAAGTGAATGATTGTTCAAATCAACGGGTGTACTGATGTAAGAGTCGGCAAGGGCGAATGACCGTGCTGGAGCCTGGTGTGGACGGAAGTGAAAAGAGGCACAAAGGAACGATGGCCTAATAATAGGAGGCGTAGGAGTGAATGGCGGTTTGCAGTGCACGGAGACAAATGTGCACGTTGAGGACCTGAGGGACTCGGCCTCTAGGCGTCGCGTGCGGTCAACAGCCAAAGCCAATGGCCATAGAGTTCGCGCGTGTTAAAGATGAAAGGGTGGAGCGAGCGCTTTCGCCCGAGGCAGTCACGCCTTTTTTTTTTTTTTGTATCGGACATGGGTACTTCGGTAGTCCGTTGGACTGTAGCATCGACCTCCTCCAGGGTTATATCGCTGGCAAGGCCAGGGAGCATGATGTACTGTACACTAGGCAAGCCCGAGAGTATCTCCAGCTTCTAGCCCGCAGCTGTGTTTGGTATCGCAGAGAGGGAGCCGTTATGCAGTGCTACAAAAATGTGCGTTCAGGTGGATTTGCGACCTTTTTTTCAGACCTAAAAAAAAAGGAAAAAAAAACTTCTTTTGTTTGCCCCATTGCTCGTCATTTTGCTTTCGACCATCCACCCACTCCTCCACTCCACCCTGCTCAGGATCGCCCCGTCTGCCCACACACCCGCTCCTCGCCTCTGCACGTCCTCTCTACCGTCCATTCAGATCGTCTCTGTCTCCGTGGCTGCCACAGTGGCTGCAGTGCCGTTGTAAGGCAGACCTTCACTCCACCACACCTCCGGTCGCATGTGCATGTGCTTATGCCAGCCGCTCCTTTTCATTTGCCCTTGTCCACTTCGGCACCCTCTTCGACTCCCCTTCTGCTGCCTGTGTCGTAGCATACTCAACTCCTGCGCCTCACCTCGTCTTCACCGCATTGCTCTCAACTGCGATCTCGGACAGCCGAGCTAATTGCAGTCTTTTTTCTACATCCTTTGCTCTTTCCCAGCGACAAAGCTGTGAGAGCTGAAAAAGAGCAGGACCAGTCGGCAGTATCGAGCGTCGCCTGCGCACACTTTCGCTTGGCAGTCATCGGCCTCTTTCTCAAACCAGTGCAGACTAAATACTCCAACCCCACCCCCTACACTCGCAGGGTAAGAGACTTCTCAAGCTAAGCCTTGAATCGGGCGTTTGTTTGGCGATGTTCACCCTTGTCCAGTATTCGGATCTCTTGTATGGTGTGTTGCTGGATAAGGAGGCAATAGGAGAGTTGGTCATTATAGAGCATGCCATGCCACGCCATGCATGATGTGGCAGGGAAGGGGTTGAAAATAAGGGTACAAGTGCAGACTAACTCATCCCCTGTCTTAACCCGCCTATGCGCCATTATAATATAGACACTATGCCGACGCCCAATGCTTTGTTTGGTGCCTTGCAGCCGTCCGTTGTGTTTCCTGTCACATCAGCAACCTCGAGCCCTGATATCCATCCAAGATCGATACAACAGCAGGCCCAGATACAGCAACACCCCGCACATCAACAGCGCCTTTATAGCCATGCGCCTCACCCTCATGGCCGACATCCGAACCATGGCCATCATCCGTGCCAACAAGGCCCCGACTCTGCAGTGATGGAGTTCATCACCAAGATCGGGCAGATTATCGTCAAAGCCAGAACGGTGTCCCCTGTATTCTCCTACAACTTGGCAGGAACCGAGACCGATCCCGCATGGAATACACCTAGTAGCGTCAACTCATCGCATCAACAGCAGCAGAATCTGGATATGATATTGCAAGATATGGATATCTGGCGCAATAGCACGCCTGTGCATGTCAACATCCTCCACTCGGCACAACATGTTTTGCTGGAGCGATGGGTAATATCATTCACGCCCACAGCGACAGCATCCGCAGCAACGTCTAGTCCCTCGTCGGAACAAACAAGGTAAGGATCCACGAGCACGGAAAAGAAAAAATGACTCGCTTTCCAATGCTTATGACACAAGTATCTCCTCAGTCCCCCTTTGTTGCGCGCGTGGTTGCCTCTTTTGTAAGTGAACTGGAAAACTTATTTTTAACGTCTTTTGTGCGATAGTGGCTGCATGAAACACGCCAAGGTTGGCACGTACCACGCTACCAAGACAAAGCAGCATCTCACGCACCATCAGAGCCAGTGCACCTGCCCATCGCCATCCGCTGTGGCGACAGCCGCGTCGCCCAGAGACACCACAGACCTGGTTCTGTTGCTGCAATCGCTCTATACCCAGATCCGCTCTCTCCCTCTCCAGAACTGCCTAACCTCCTTCGACGATGAAACACGGCTCGCTAAGGCCGACCTCGCATACTCTGTCACGTCGGCCAACGAGGATATTACACAGCCGCGTCAGGACAAAACTATTTACTGCAGCACACAGCCAGTGGTCGGGCACCAGAGCATTGAAGAGACACGCAACCCTGGCTCTACAGACGAACCCTACACAGAATTCACAAACTCGCTCCGGACGACTCTGCCTCTGGAATTTGTACAGGCAGCATCCCTCAAAGTGATCAACTTTGAAGCTTCCCATATGCATTGGGGTTGCGTCCGTGTTACTGGCATGTACGATGAATCCGTTGGCGGAAGGATAGCCCCAGAGAACTTTCAGGGCTCGCCTAAAGCTCAGAAGCAACGCCACCATCGGAGCAAACCGCCGAGCACATCCCCCGTTTCAGACCTGACAACAAAGGCTTCAAGGAGATTGCAGAAGGAACAGAGGTCTTGGAACTCTGTCTCGCAGCCTGTGAAGGACGATTCAACCCTGGACTCTGCGACAGGCGGCGAGCTGAAGGACGCACAGAGTGCGGCTTCGCTGGAGACAAATGCCGCTCATGCGGGCGACTCTCCTTTCTCCAGACCACCATCCTCCCGTCGGCCTAGTGAGCAACCACCATCACCTAATCCTGGTCCTGAAGAACCAGCGTATACCCGTTTGCAGTCACTGAAGCGCAGCAGTGATCGCCTATTCTCTGCTTTTTCGCCGTCCAGGGTCGAGGATCCGAAACAGACGGGATCTTTGGCCGAGACCTTCGAGGAGTCGATGCTAGCAAGGGACGATGCGGACAGGGAAGTTAAGCAGCACAATCAGGAGGAGCCGTGCAGTTTCCGATTTCCGCCTCCACCTTCACCACCGCTTTCAATCCCACTGCCAAGGAGGGATTCTCTGACCTCTCGATCTCAACCCTCCTCTGAATTGGCGTCAGTGGAATCTCATTCTGAAAAGACGCCAGCGGGTGTCAGCACTGCCCTAGCTCCTCATCGTGCGTACCCTCCATCATTGCAGTACAGTCCACCGCTACTCCAACAGCAGCAGCACTATCACCACCACCATCCTCATCATCCGTTCTCAACGTCACCTCTCGCCCAAGTTATTACTCGCAGGAGATCCTCGCGCCTATCCATCGTCATGAACTGTAACGATGACTCGCCCGATCCGAGCAGAGCACAGACTCAGGACTTTGCAGCAGTGGACGAGCATCGGGCAGACTGCTCGCTCGATGACGAGCAGTCGCCTCGTGAGACCTCAAGCCTCTACTCTCGTCGGGACTCACTTCAGGATCAACGACACTCGTATTCGTCGGAGACGCACCTTGGTAGACCGTCGACAGGACAATCTCCATCTAGACACTCCTACCTCCGCAGAAGCTCATTGACACCGTCATCGGTTTCCCACGGCGATCTGTTTGGCTCGCTCGTTGGGTCTTATGAGGAGTCAATCCTGTCCGGCAGAATGTCGACGCTGCCTTCAAAGCCATTGATTTTCGCAGCGCAGATTGGTGTCCTGGCCAACCAAGATTATAAGGACTGTCCACCCAAACTGCGATGTCCGAAGCATGTTCAGCTCGAATTCCCGGCCGTCTTTTATGACTATGAGAGCTCGATTAGCCATCAGCCGGGCGGACAGCACCACGCACACCAGTCGCATTCGCACTCACTCCACCATCCTCACCACAGCCAGCACTACCAACATCATCCAATTCACTCGAGCCATCCCGTGCAATTTAGAGCGAGCCATTCCTTTGGGAACTACGGCTCTATTAGTCCCTCGTCTCATCCGCCAGGATCGTTTGCAAGCTCACCCGTGTTGAACTCTTACCTCTCTTCAAGCGGCCAATTCGGCAGCTCTTATGGCTCTGGTCCTCCGTCGGCTTCCCTGGGCCTGACGCACAGCACACCAGCAGTGCATGACGACCCTATTCTGCCATACGTCGGCAATCTGGACTTGGATAGTGGCTTTCGAGGATCGCGCCGGTTTGCAAGAATGCCGGGAGGTATGCGCATCCCACTCCGTGGTCAAGTGCAGGTGGTGATCAAGAATCCGAATAAGACGGCTGTCAAGGTTTTCTTGGTGCCGTATGACTTTACAGACATGCCCGAGGGCACTAAGACGTTCCTTCGCCAGAAATATTACTCCACTGGACCTGGCATGGGGCCGTCAACGCCAAGCTCCAATGGAGGCGGGACGCTTCGATATGCGATTCACCTGCAGTTTTGCTGCCCAGCGCCTGGATATGTCTATCTCTACCGAAGTATCCGTGTTGTGTTTGCAAATCGGGTTCCTGACGGCAAGGAATCGCTTCGGGTGGTGCTGGAGGGTCTGGGTCTGGGTTCAAAAACCTTTGGACATGATGGAGCGGATTGTGGTACAACGGTAGCAGCCGCTCATGGACGGAGTGACCTCAAGTCGGCACCACCAAAGAAGATTGAGGAGCAATATGTCAAGATGCGTAAGGGCGAGGTATCGTTCACAAGCAGCAAGCGGAAAAAGGATCTTGCCTCGGCTGTATCACTGGACGACGATTCGCTGAACGCATCGGCCACTGGACTCGGCTTGCAAATGGAGAAGGCGCTCTCTCCTACACCCGGCTTAGCGGGGCAGCACAACTCCTCTCTGAACTTTCATCAACAACGGCACAACTTTGACGGACAGCTGTATACGCGCAGCAGGAGTTCTAGCACGCAAGACGCGACGACAAGAGGACCATGTTCTGACGGAGGGATGAGTATGGCGGCGACCTTGGCCCTGGATATGGATATCGATAGGGATAGGGATAGGGACAGGACATTGAATACGCATCCAGGTCAGCAGCCGCTTCTTGAGAATGGACACCCGTTTTCTTTACTGGCGGGCTTTAGAGGGCGAGACTTGACTCACCCTTTGCAGCCGTCAACTGTGGACGAGGATGAGTACAAGTCGATTTCTTCGAGTGTTCTGGTCGGTACGCACGCCTCGCCGGTCCTTTCTCACTACCTGCAGCCTTTGCCCAAGTCGACTCTGGGCTCTCCCTCGATGTCAAAGTCGTTGTCGTCTTCGTCGTCTTCATCGAACCTGACGAGCCTGTTCCCGAAGGAGTCGTCGCCGTCGCCGTCGCCGTATCTCGGGTCTCCCACGACGGGACGTAAGCAGCAGAGCCAGGTCCTGGGCATCTGAGGCCACAGAGTTGTCTCGTCTATCCTGCGCGTACACGACGAATAAAAAACGAACGAGTGCTTAATACGAGATATTCTATCTTTTTTTTCAATCTCCACTTGCTAATATTCCTATGCTTCCTTGCGCCCTTCGCCCCCTCTTCTTTCCCGCTTGCATTCCTGTCCTCATCACTTTGCCCTCCATCCTCGACACCCTCAGCCTAATCAGCCGCGCACCCCCGCGACCCACTCCTCACCCATGGCTGCACGGACACCCCTCCAGGGACAGCAGCAGGGAGCAGCGCAGGCCACCCTGATGCACTCCACCGCCACAGCGACCAGGGACACTGCATCTCTCAGAGCACGCACAGGCACTGCTGCATCTGCATCATCACCGCCCACAGACCCCAACGCTGCCGCCAGAGCTAAAGAACACCCCCTGCCCAAGCAACGCACCCCGAGCACGCGTCTGGCCAAGCTCCTTCTCTGGATCTTTCTCGTGCACGTCGGCGCCATCTACCTCTTCACGCGTGGATTCCTCCTCTCGCGATCAGTTCTTGCTGCCAAGAGCGAGTGCAACAACACCAACATTGACGAGTCTCTCTTCAGCTGGCAAGGACATGGAAAACAGGCTCAGGACAACTGCTGGTATCCTCAGCAGTACAAGAAGGCTGTTGTTGTCGTCATTGACGCGCTGCGCTTTGAGTAAGCTCCTCTCAATCGCGGATTGAATCTGCAGGATCCCATGTGTCCATCGCCACCCGACTCTAATGCGTCTATTTCAACTTCGTTCTTCTAGCTTCGTAGTGCCTCACAACGATCTTCCCGACAACGAAAAGGAACCACACTATCTGAACAAGCTGCCTGTGATCCACAACCTCCTTGAGAACCAGCCTGAAAACACCCTGGTCTACCAGTTCGTGGCTGATCCGCCTACCACGACTCTGCAGCGCCTCAAGGCTTTGACCACGGGCACACTCCCGACCATCATCGAAGCTGGATTCAACTTTGCATCATCGGCACTGAAGGAGGACAACTGGCTTTCCCAGTTTGAGGCTTCAAGAGGACGGGATCGGATACTGTTCATGGGCGACGACACCTGGACAGGATTGTTTCCCAATATTTTGATCGCCAACAACTCGCATGCGTTCCCCTCCTTTGATACACACGATCTGGACACCCTCGACAATGGTGTCATCAAGGAACTTGGTCCCGCACTCAAAGATCAGTCCAAATGGGATCTGCTGATTGCCCACTTTTTAGGCGTCGACCACTGCGGCCACACCTATGGCCCCAATGACCCGCACATGGCTCAAAAGCTAGAGCTCATGAACGAGCAACTGGAAAAAGTTATTGCTAGCGTTTCGGACGACACGCTGGTCGTGATCATGGGCGACCATGGTATGAACGGACACGGAGACCACGGAGGCGATAGCGACGACGAGATCGAGGCTGGACTGGTGATCTACTCCAAGAGAAAGCTGAACAATGCCGGTATTGTGGATCGGTTTTCGCTGGGGGACATGCTCCAGTATACAAAGCCCATCGGAGGAAACATCTACAGGACAGTTGCCCAGATCGACTTGGTCCCAACGCTATCCCTACTTCTCGGACTGCCAATCCCATACAACAATCTTGGTTCGGTGATCCCAGAGCTGTTCCTCTCGGCCAAGAAACCAGATGATGCGGTCAGAGATCTGTTGAGGGCGATGAGACTGAACGCTGCCCAGGTCGCTACCTACTTTGAATCGTACAAGGACTTGGACCCAAGCTCTGACATTGCGCTCGCCATGCAGGTGGAGTTTGGCGATCTTTTCAAGCGTGCAGAGAGATTCATGGCAGAGATTGGTCAGAATCGCCGCCTTCAGACTGTCGATAACCTGGTCGAGGCTGTGAGGTTGTATTCGGGATATCTTAGGACGTCGTTGACTTCATGCAAGAGGATCTGGGCGCACTTTGACGTGCCACTGATGACCGCCGGTGGAGGTGTGCTGCTTGCAAGCTGTCTATGCCTGCTTCTTTACATCACCATTTTCCGATCCGTGGGCATGCCCCCGCACCTGGAGCGGTTCCTGGCTGGAGGAACCCTGCTGGGTATTGTACTGGCTAGACATTTGAAGCCAGTGCTGCTCAGGCTGCAAACAATCCAGGACTCATCCATTGGCCTAGTCGACATCATGATCTTTTGCATGTCGGCCTTTTCGATCGTGGGCTTCTTATTGTGCACGGCCCTGCAGAGCAAAGCCTTGATCCAGACGAAGGGAAGCTGGAACTTGCAGAGATCGATCCGATGGCCACCATTGTCAGGATTCTTAGCCTGCCTCTTTGTCTTTGTCAACTGCCTCATCTTTGCGTCCAACTCGTACATTGTTCACGAGAGCACGTTCATCATTGGATTCCTGCAGACTTTTGGAGTGATCGGGCTCCTGTTCTCCCTGCGTGTTCCCAACAAGGCCGAGAGGAATAAGGCAGTGCTCTTGATCCTGTCGTTCATGGTCATGACCCGAGTCATATCTTCCTCAACAGTGTGCCGCGAGGAACAAGGAGACCTATGCTCGCCCACTTTTTACGCCTCGTCCCAGCAATCTGTGCCATCGCAGTGGTCGATGGTATCTCTCGTCGCCAGTGGAGCCATCACGCCTTACCTGATCCGCCGTTTGCTCATCAGGACAAAGTCGATGAATGGCATCGCTCTAATTTGGATCGACTATGGACTTCGGATCGGTATTATTCTCGGAACTCTCTACGCTGTCCTGGACTTTGAGGGATCAAAGGCGGATGTGCTCAGGAACCAGGAAGCGGGCAATACGTTCGGGCCCTTGAAAGCTGGTCTTCAGCAAACAGGACATTATCTATGGATCAAGACTACGCTGGTCCGAGTGGCCTTTGGATTTGCGTTGGTTGTGGGTCCTGCTGCTTGGTGGTCAAATCCGCTCTGCATGGATATCCAGACCGTGGATGTACCCACGGATATCAGTAGTGGCAGCAGCAACGCCAATTCAAGGACGACCAAAGGAGCCAAGACTACGACTGCACCTGCGACAGAGCGCAAGATTTACATTCTGGGTTATGCCAATGCCTTTGGCGCCAGCTATTACGTCGCACTCTCGATGCTGTTCTTGTTCGTGATCTTGACGCAGAAGCCTCTGGGTGCTCTTGTACTCACTGTTGGTCTAGCTCAGATCTCTTGTTTGGTGGAACTGGTTGACATCTGGCGCGATGCTCAGTTTGAAACCTGGCAGCAGGGCGTTATTGATCGTATTCAGGCTGATACGGCAGCACTGGCAGATGGATTCGATCAGGAGGAAGTTGAAGGGACGATCAAAGAGACAACCGCACCTTCGACAACAGATGCAGAGTCGTCCACAGCAGCCGCATTGGCAAAACATCCCAAGCCTCCAACATTGGACCTGCTTCTGCCGACGGTGGTGCTCTCATTGCTGGGCAACCTCTTGTTTTTTGCGACAGGACATCAAGCAACTCTGTCGTCAGTGCAATGGTCTGCAGCCTTCGTTGGCGTGCCTACGCTCAATTACTTTTTCTCGCCGATCCTGGTCATTGTCAACACGCTTGGCCCGTTCATCCTCTGTGCCGCAGCGCTGCCGCTGGTTGTTCTTTGGAAGTTGCCACCCAAGGCCGACAAGCTGGGCAAGATTGTGTTGTTCCCGGAGCTGACAAGGCTGTGCCTGATGATGATGATGCATCAATCCCTGGTCCTGGCCGCCAATATGTTTTTCACGGGAGGGATGTTTAGGAGGCACCTAATGGTGTGGAAAGTCTTTGCGCCGAGGTTCATGCTCCAGGCGAGCACGCTATTGATCATGGACTTGGTGCTGGTATCGGTGGCGGTGCTTGGGATCTTGGCCAGAGTCGTAAGAGAAGTTGGCCAGGTTCTCTCGGTCCGCATCGTTTAGAAAGAAAGTAATAAAAGAATATGTCTGCCAATATGTCTTTACTCTCCGCACTGGCCAACCCTCTATATTTTCAAGAGCAAGAATCTCGTTTTCGTTTACGAGGGCTGTGAGCGGTCTTCTTGATCGGGATCTCTGTCCCTGAATTCGCTGCTGAACACCAACCATAACAAAGAGCCATGTCCTACTCATTGCATCTGAAGGGCTCACTTTCTCGCTCGCATCGGCGGCTCCAAGTCTTCCAGCATGCGCGCTGCATCTCGCAATCACCTTCCACTTGCAGTCGGAAAAGAACGCCTTTCGCGACCAGCGGTGTGACAACACAACCCCAGACGAAGAACCCTTTCGTTGCCTCCTCGAATTCAGTGCTCGCATATGTGGGGCCGTATGCGGCCTCTCTTCGCCAGTGCAAAAGCGTCGCCTTTGTCTTTGGAGCTTGCGGCTGCATCGCAGTGCCTTCGACTCTGTTCCTTGGAAACACTGAGCACCTTTTGGCCCTCTTGGGTAAAGTGAACAACGTATCTCTTAACGTAGCACATCATTATCATTGCAATCTGTGAATTACACCTCGGCCATTAACACTCTAATATCGCGCATGTACCCTTCTACACTCTGCCTCTTTTTTTAGCTGGAGTGGTCTCTCTCTCACCCTCTGTACTCCTACACACACTTTTCCGACACGATGTTACTAAGATCCATGTTCAAGGCTCTGCCTCCGTCAAGATTCCGGCCACGATCAAGGTCTCGGCAGCTGACGCTCTGAAGCTGACGATTGAGAAGCTGAACTGGAGAGGTGTTCCAATGCAGTCCCAAGTGTTGTCAACCAACTTGTTTGTAAAGTCTGAGACGCAGAAATCCACGACTTGGACCACGTCGCAGGCCACGACGCCGGTGCCTGCAGGAGCTGCTTCAGCAAAGGCTCTGTCGAAACCCTCCAGCGCTGCTCAGCCGACCAGGAAAGAGACCTACAGGATCGATAAAAAGATGATGCTCAGTAACCCCAGCTTCTCCTTTGTCATGGACCAGATCGAGCACCAGTCGCGCCTCTCTCATGCAAAGTACAAGTAGCTTTGGATCAATAGTTTAGAATGAATAGAATACCACCCCTTGCAAGCCTACCGGATGGGCAAAGAGAGCCCCGAGCTTTGGACACGGTTGCACTGTCTACTCGTGTACCGTGCAAGGCAAGTGTGTGTTTTTTGGGCCCGAAGCGCACTACATTTGTCGCTAGATGAGCACTTGGTCTCCCAGCTAGACCGGATTGCGCCTAGTCCCAGCATGTGCACGCTTGGAGCAGTGCGTGAATGCGTAAAATGCCCGACCCAAGCGTTCTTTTTTTAACCCATCTCTCAACTCTCTCCAGTATCAAATTACCCTTTTTCTCCCCCCTTGATACCTTTCGAAATGGCTTCGGTACAGCCCTCGACAGCGACGCTTCTGGGTGGGTTCCCCCGACTACAACAACAACAGCTAAAAGCCTTCCTCCTCTCCTCCTCTCCTCCTTGCCTCTGCTCCCATCTGTCCTGACCTCTCCTTTTCTTTTTTCTTAAAAAAACCCTTTCGCAAAAAGAAACGGCCGTGTTGATTCCACAACCCAACCCGTCCTATTTGTCACTACACGCATCAACGACATTTTCATTTCAGGAGAAGAGTACAATTTCGAAACTTGGACTAACCGAGCACTATGACCACGCCTCATTACCTACTAGCCAATCCGTTCGCCGGTCAAAACATTGGCCACCTTCGCCTTGCCGTCGTGGGCGACAGTGGTGTTGGCAAAACGTCATTCGCGCGAGAGTTCATTGTGACGCTTCCAGAGGTTCTTTCTCATGACTGGGCACCTGTGGACGCTCCGAAGCCAAAAGATGAGGACCAGGACACGGAGAACAACAACGACAACGACAACGACAACGAGGAGGACGAAGATGATTATGAATACCCACGCACAGAGACGCTGACAGAAAAGTTCTCAAGCACGATGATGGAGATTCCATGGGATAACATGGAAGCAGACGATGAAGTGCCGGCGCGTAATCTCGTTTTTCTTGGTGAGTTGCGGGTGCGGCAGGGGATGGAAGCGAGGAAGCCTTTATTAATGACTTCGCCCAAAAGTCCATGACAGAACAAGAAAGACAGTGGGTGTGCTTTTTTTGAACCCTCTTTTGCTCACCAACTGTATTTTTGCTTTCTTGCTCTCTCTCTCTCTCGCTTTCTCTCGCGTGATAGACACGCCTGGCTACGGCAATGTGATCGATGCGCGAACGAACTTTGATCTCTTTATGAGCTATGTAAGACAAGCCTTTGAGGAGAAGCACAGCAAGATCTCGCCATTCATGGAAGTCAGTAATAACGAACTGATGAGGTCTTTGGTGACAGGTACTTTTTACCTCTCAGTTACATGCAGTCGTGGTGTGGACGCTCGCATATTCATGTCTATGAAGCCAAGCTAATGGATGCAAATTTGTTAACACTCTACTCCACATGTCTATAGGCGTTGGCGCCCACAAGTTCATCGACATTTGCTTCTACATGATCCTCCACCGACTCAAGCCAATCGACGTGGAATACATGCGACTGATCTCGGAAAAGGCCAATGTGGTGCCTATCATCGCCAAAGTCGACACGCAGTCCGTGCAGGATGTTCAGGATTTGAAGGTGTCTGTTTTGAAGACCCTGAAGGAACAAGGCGTATCGATCTACACATTCAGGATTGAATACGATCGTCTGGTGCATATGGCCGAGACGGGCCAAACCGGAGGACCACCCTTCGCAGTGTCGATGGTGGATGCAAAGCCCGTTTCGGATGATCCCGATGATCAAATCACATTCAAGCATCCCGAGAGCGAACTCCCGTTGTTGAGGAAGCTGGTGCTGGAGACGCAGATCACCAACATCCGACAGTTTACGGTCAAAAAGTTTATCAATTGGCGCACGAAGCATCTTGCGCAACAACAGCAGCAACAGAAACCATCATCGCACCCACATCCCAATGGATACTTCCAGCACTCGCAACAAGCGCAGCATCAGTACCAGCCGCAGGTCGTGCGGTAAGGAGAAATAAATACCCACTCTTTCTTTTTTTTTTTTTCCTTTTTGATCATAATAATAAAGGCCGCGCCCGATCCACTTTGATGAGGAATATGGGAGAAGCTCTGCATTTGTCATAAGCGCTAGTCGTGACTGCTCCGCCGATCGTAAATACAGGGGGAAGACCCCTGATCCGCCGCACATTCCTTTGTCCACATCCGACAGCCAAGCAACCTTCAAGGTATGACCAATGACAAGCAGGGACACCACCGCAGACAACCGGAATCGTTTCGCGGACGGGATCGCCTACTGAGCCTGAACTCTTTAACCGGATTCAGCTCAAGACGAGCTGTTTCGAGCACTCTAAAGTCATGGCTCGGAGTCCTGTAGACTCGGCGGGAGAGAGACGCTTTAGACCCCAAGACTGCGAGACTGACGATCTATGCAAACACTCTTGTCTGAACTTCAGCGGCTAGAAACATCCACCACAGCAGCTTCCATATAAGCCCCGCAACGTTTGACAGGATCGTCCCTTTGTTTTGCCTTTCAGAAACCGCACCTCGACCACCCACCAACGAGACCGTTCAAAAAACAAAAACATACCATGTCATACACCAGAGAAGAAGAACAGGGCAAGGACGTGATCATGTTCATGGAGCCCTCAGAAGCGACCACACCGTCCAAGGATAGCTCTTCATCTTCATCAGATCCCAAGGATCAATCTGCGGCTTTCAACCCTGAGACGGGCGAGATCAACTGGGATTGTCCGTGCTTGGGAGGAATGGCTCAACCTCCGTGTGGGGATGCGTTCAAGGAAGCCTTCTCGTGCTTTGTATACTCGACAGCAGAGCCCAAGGGAGTGGATTGTGTAGAAAAGTTCAAAGCGATGCAGGATTGCTTCAGAGCCAACCCTGAAGTCTATGCGGATCAGTTGGACGATGATGATGAGGAGGAGGATGAGGAGGAAGGAGATAAGGAGAAGAATGCAGTTGAAGGTGATAAACAAGCAGAGGATAAGGAGGAGGCGAAGAACGTTTAAGAAGAGGGTGCCATGACGCACTTGGCATGCTTTTTTACTCACATAGCATTAAAATCCTGCATCTACAATATTAACAACAACAACAACGAACAAGGTGGTTTTCAATGCACATAATACGTGAAGGGCAGGAGCTCCTTTCGACGGCCGCGGCGGCGGTCAGCAGTGCCTTCATGGCATTGGACACGTTCAGCGGAGCCGGTTTAGCGCTGCTTTACGCCGAAGTCGATGTTGGCCAATACGTCTCCTCTTAGGACGACGAAGCTAGGAGGCGAGAACATGATATGTTGGAGATGTGTCTACTAGAGCATTAAAATAAAAGGCCTCTCCCGGGACTTGTATCTCGCCAACGCGATCCGATCCTTAAAACCTTTTTTTTTAAGTGTGCGCTCCCCTTGAATGCTATCCCCTTGCACGCTCTTCTGATCTTTGCGTCCAATGCAATGTTTTGTCATCCTCCTCTTCTCCTCTTTTCTGCTGTCCTCCATTGCTCCTTTATTATTCGGTTTGCAGGGAGATCGATGTCCGTGATCTTCATGACCATCCTTGATAAGGCTTGATGTTTAACGCTGACACTGGGACCAAAAGATGTCCCGGCAGTGTGAGCGAACGCCAACTAATATTCTGTACTGCTTGTAACCAGGCGCTTTTGTGCCACTTGTAACCAGTCGCTGTGTCAAACATTATAATGAGCTGATAGAGCATTTCGCGCCTGGATACCTCTCTTGACTTTTCACATGCTGATGTTCTCAGTTAGATGTGTAATCTGGATCAAGTGTAGTACCGTTACTGTATCTTGCCAGATGTCCGTGGAAAGGTGTTTTTTTCCTATTTGAACGTGAATCAGGGTGCAGCTGCCACCAAGACGACGTGAACACAAAAGTCGGCGTTAAAATACGATATGCACAACACGCTCCGATGCGTGTCAGTTCCTGTAACCCAGTTGTACATATCGCGTGCGATGTAGTCTATATACAGCACAATCGGCATGAGGGCGCGGGGGTGGGGGGTGAACGCCTTACCTCAACTATTACGCAAGTAGAACATCTAAAACCATTGGCGACGTGAACTAATGAAGAAGACAGACATTACCAGCCTAGGGCTCAGACCAGGTACGAAACACAGAGGTTGCACCTTCACTTCTGTTCAAAAAAAAGTGGAAACGAATCCACTTCGGGGCAGGATAGATAGTCCATAATGATATCTGATGCATCTCATTTCCGGACGCGGCTGTTAGTATAACACACGCTTCGTATGGGGGGTACCACTGCCAGCCGAACGGCAAATGCCCTCGACTTGAAAGTGAAAGAGCGACTATCGTTTTGTGCCACCTTTGCCATGAGAGGAATCGGAAAGCGCAATAGGTGGTTCAGAAGGTTGTGTGCAGTCATGTACGAGATATCAGGTCCGCAAGAACGGCGACATACAGGTTTGTCTATGCAAGTTTAGGTTCGAGTGTAAGATGAGAGTACATACTAGATTGGTATATGTTCATGGAACGACATCATTGCTTTCACAAGAGCATCGAACTTTTCCTTGTGGATGTGTGGATGTGTGGATGCAGTTGGTGTACTCAATATTTTTTTTCCTCTTATCATTCTCGTGGCACCTGCTGCAATCGCTATTTTTTGTTGCCAAGGCAAGTGAGTGCAAACACACTTTTCTTGTCTCGTCGAACCACACTATTTTCATGGGGAGAGCTGCACTGCTATGCTGTTTGTTTGTGTCATGCTTTAAAATTGTGTTTGTTGGGTTCATGGGTCAGTCCTTTACAAGGTGCATGCGCGCCTTTCTTTCTTTTGGAAAGCCTTGTATCACCGGCGGGAAATCAGGCAGACGCACTGTCTCTGAACTCCCAACTGCTGTGATGTTTGTTGATGCTCGTGCTACCGTTCTTTCCAACCCTACCTTCTGCTGAAAAAAACCCCCCATCGCGGGACGAACACCTCTCCTAGACCACCTCTCTTTCGTTTTTTTTTTTCTCTTTGCCTCGCATTGTTTGGTCCGAGAGTGCAGAGCATATGGAGCAATAGGGTCGACAGAAGGGCTGTTTGGCACACATCGAGAGCCAATTGTATCTTTAGGCATTGTCGATCGTTCATTCGCTCTTTGACACTCGTTGCGCCAAAGATGGCGCATCCATCATTTCAGACTACTGTCAAATCTCCGCGGTGAAATCTCGGACAAACCCTAGCTCACACACCCTCCTTGCCGACTCTCAAGAGCGAGCTTGGTCTACAAACATATCGAGATCAATTGGGAACGAACTCTGCGCCAATGATGCGCATGTTCTCCTCCTCAACCCCTCAGTGTCCTGCGATGAGCGAATGGGTGAGGAAAAAGGACGACCATGCTGTGCAGTGGTTCTTTGGACGCATGAAAACATGCGCTATAAACGTTCCATTTCTTCTCACCCTTCCCTTTTTTTTTCTTTTTTCCTCTTGACTCCTTTGAATCAAAACAGCAAGAGCCAGCTCACACTCATGCATCGAGTGCGCGCCCGCTAGTGCAGTGCAGTGTGTGGGCGGGAAATTTGGTAATGGTTGCCCGACTCTGAAAGCGAATGTATTTGTATACAATGGGTACAGTAAAATTACCGATGAACGCGAAAAATTTTGAAGTTGCTTTTTTTCATTTACCACCCCCGTTTTCGGCTTGCAAGGTTTTCAGTCAGTGGACTACCAACCTTCTTGAATCCCATCCGTTCACGAATACTTCTTTGAGCCACCACGTCTGTTTCGAGTAGAGGGTTGATGCTGACAACACGAATAGGATATGACCCTCCATTGTTGTTGTTTTCATCTGGTTAGCGTGTCTTATTTGAAATTTGAACAACAAGACCTTTGAGTCGGAACTGGCTGAGTGTTTTCCTGCCTCATTTCTTGGCTCTGTGCTGTAGTCAAGTGCGATGTTGCTTGACTCTGCTCTACCACCCACGCCCAGGACTTCTTTATGTTTCTATTGCGGCCGCTATTCAACGAGACCCTCCCGTGTTATGTATACTTCACTAAGACCAAGAACTTATACAATAGATACTCCGCACAACCCTCGATTCACTTTGATGATAGTCTACAGAATACATCCGAGCACTCCAGTATATTGTAGAGGATGCTAAAGAACCCCTCCACCTTGGCGGGTAAAATTGTACACGTACTCTTCTGCATGGCCTGTTGGTCGACCACCGGCTCCAACTTGCAATGTTACATTGCATAACAGTGCATAGAGCATAGCAGCTGCTGTGTGCTTTTTCCCAGATCCTAACCCCGCTGTAGTATTCTTTTTTTTTTGTTTTTCTGTCGTCCTCGGTGCCATTAGCATATGTAGCCCCTACTACCTAGGTTTATGGTTTCCACCTCTTTTTCCAACGCTCTGCTCAGCCAGAGCAAGCATCGCACTCTTATTTTTTTTCCCTTCTTTCTTTCCTTTCCTGCCCTTTCAACATCTCAAATTTTCTTTTTCTCCAGCCCTCCTCTCCTTCGCTCGCCTTCACCCTGTGCTTAGTTGCCTTCTCCTTCCTGCGGCCGCTTTCACATCCACCCTCGCTCTCGCTTTCTGCCTCTTCTTCTCCTTCATTTCTTCATTCCATTCCATCTACAGCTCAGGGTCATTCACATTTCATTCATCACCCCAAAAAATATCCCAAAGCCCATTGTGCTCACCTCAGAATTTTACACCGCCCAAAATAAAGAAAAAAGGACGCGTTCGGGATCTTCTGCTACCCTGTGATAGCCACACACCATGGCAACCGCTACGACCTATTATCACTGCGCTCAACGAACAAGTTATCAGAGTCAGCACAAATACGAGCATTATCAAGACCACGATTACAATCCACCCAGTCTCCAGGCGCACACGACCTACTACCTGAACACCCAAACCTTTAACGGCCGGCGTCCCTACTCTGTTCCCTCGACACCTACACCCGGTAGAAGATCTGAAGAGGAGGAGGCTCAGGACCATCCACCACGGACACACCGCATTTATTACTCTGCTGCTTCAGAACCTTCGGTCATGGCTCCTTTGTCTCTCCCGCCATCATTGGGCAAGGATAACGCACTGTGCAATTCCTCACACTCTCATCATCCGCAGCTGCAACAGCACCATCGACAATCACTCCAATACCCGCCACCGCCGTACCAACGACGGGCCCATCTTGACGAAGATCGTCCTCCTCATCACCCACCACACCAGCACCATTCTTACGATGAGCGACAACACTTTTTGAGACCAGACCGCTCATACTATCAAGAAGAGCACAGGCATTCAAACAGAGCATCGCCGCCATCTGGATCCTCACCCTCGCTTTCGACCTCCTCTATTTCCACAGCCTCGTTCGCGTCCTCGCCTTCTCCAAAGTCCTTGCCAACAACACTCTCGTCACCTCGAGTCCTGCCGTCTTTCAGGGCGCCTCAACGTGACACGGGCAGAAAGGACAGGCATATGTTGCAGGATGAGCAATTGGGATGGAACAGACCGCTCGACAATGACAATAACGCCGCCCAGCCACACACTCGTCCTCGTTCGAAGAGTGTAGTCGCGTTCATGGACACCCACATGCCAATGTCTCGAACCAGTTCATCGTCCTCCGCAGCTACAGCTGTAGAAGTTGTTCACCGACCACCCAAGATGGCGATGGACGGCCGTGGCTCTGCCAAGGGTCGACGTCCTGGAGCAAAAGTCAACAAATCTGTCTCTCCTAAACAGAGCAAACGCTCGCTTTCGTTCCGGAAGTATCGGTGTCCCGAACCAGGGTGCGGCGCGCCCTGTGACTCGGTTACGAGTCTTATACAGCATCAGATCAAGCACACTGGTTCTGACACAGGGAAGGGCAAGAGCAAATGTCCCTGGCCCGACTGCGACAAAGTTCTGGCGACGCCCAAGAGTCTGAAGGATCATCTACAAATCCATGCCGAGCGCGACGCGAATCTGAAGCTGCCTTGCCCTGTAAAGGGGTGTGATAAAGTATTTGGCACGAACCGGTGTCTGCGAGCGCATGAGCTGCGATGCAAGCAGGTCAAATCGGGAGAGCGGCTACCATGTCCCATTGAGGGCTGTCCGTATACATTCGGGAGCACAGATTATGTGCGCCGCCATGTGCTGGATCATGAGAAGGGATTGATCGGCCAAGAGTTTCTATGCGACCATCCGGGCTGTAACGCGGTCCTGGCCAACCCGCTAACGCTCCAGCGACACAAGCAACTACACGAGGAGCAATCGCTTGGATTCGAGTGGAGGTGTCTGGTCAGGGGCTGTGGGAAGATCTACTCGGGGAGTAAACAGCTGACGGATCACCAGTCGAGGATTCACAAAGATCTGGATTCGAGCTATCGGTTTCTATGCCCCTATAATACTTGCCGGAAATCGTTTGAATGTCAACGCTCAGCATACAAGCACGGTTGTCTTCACAAAAGGGTAAGTTTTTTTTTTATATTTTGATATTGTGTTGTAGTTTGTAGTTTGTGGTTTTCCCTTGCCAATGAACGTTTGTCTTTCTAGAAAAAAAACAACCGATTTGCTCAGTAGACAGATCTAATTACTAACGGTCCTTGTTTCTTTTTTACATCTCCTCCCGCCCATTTCTCGGAACTGCAAAAATATTCTCCTATTCCCCTATTCCTCCGCGCGCCTCGCTCTTTGCTCTCTCGCCTGTATAGACAAAATGCCCCTTGGAAGGATGTATCTGTGTATTACCGAGCAAAGAGGCATTAGACGCCCATCTGTGGATGCACGAAACCCTGAAGACCCGACCTCCCTATCCGTGCTTTGAGGAAGGTTGTTCCAAGGTGTTTGATACCAAAAATGACATTCTGGCGCATGCTCTCACTCATAAGATAGAGTCTTGAAATATGCGATGAGGCGAAATAACAATACATATGTTTGAGATGATATATGAGTGAGGTTCCTGATATAGGATCCTTCTGTGATCTCAATTATTGGTTCTCATTCCTCCACACGCTCGGAGCACCGTCGCTTTGATATCTCTGTGTTCACGAACAAGAGCGAACGCGACCTTTTCGAGAGAGGGAGAGAGAGAGCGAGAAAAAAGAAAGAAATTCTCGACAGAGATGGCTAGACCCTGAGATGAGGCAATGCAAGAGCAAACAAGAGCCTTATTTTCTTTTTTTGGTTTGGTTTTGGTATTCTTTTTTCATCGCTTCTTTGGCATGTTATGAGATCGGCCCCCCCCCCCCCCCCTTTTTCTTGGCGGCCTTTTGCCGCTAGCTTTCTCAAAGAAAAAAAAAACATACAGCCTGCTATATCCCTGCTTTTTCCCTGCTTTTGTATCGGGAACTTTGGCGCGCATAAATCTCGCAAGACACGCCTTTGGTTCTGCTATTGAATCCAGCAATAAGGTTCCCCAACAGTTGATCTCGGCGCTTTTTTATTTTTTTATTCCTCGAATGAAGCATCAATTGAACGACAAAAGAGGCGAAGGTGAAGAGTACACAAAAAATGGGGCTACAAGGTCAATAGTGAAACTATTTCGTTGTTTTGTCTTCAAGAGAGGCGCGTGGAAGATAAACATCAGAAGGATAAATGCTACTCTTTGTCAGCACTTGGAAGGGAGTTTAGAGAGGATCAACCGTATCAACAACTGTCTTTTTTTGTTGGCGCCTTTGAATGACGCCAAGTGCTATCCAACTGTTTCCTGCAGATGCGATCAAAATACAAAGCGCGGTCCTCACCGCCCCACAATCCAAAATGCTGCGTAAAATAACCGCTGAAGAAAAAAAAAAGAAAAGAAAAGCAAGCCGACTCCCTCGCAGATGCAGGCAACCCACCACCAAATCACAATAAGAAAATAGACCAAGACCTTGCAGAGTATGACAAAAATGAAACGTGGCGCATGTTTAGGAGGCGCAGGCGATAGCAATTTTTTTTTGCTC
The DNA here is from genome assembly GCA_029449245.1 of Mortierella alpina. NCBI lineage: Eukaryota > Fungi > Mortierellomycota > Mortierellomycetes > Mortierellales > Mortierellaceae > Mortierella > Mortierella alpina. The sequence continues at coordinate 684,384 of JANATF010000001.1, read as the reverse complement.
ACTGGCACCAACACTCAGTGATGTTTCCAAGTTTTCGAACTCGAACTCGAGCACCATGTTGGTAATAGTGTCAGAGTACTTTTCTTGCCAAACAAAGGGAGAAGTGAGCGCTCATGCAAAAAAAAGGCAAGACAAGACAAACACAATGAAGATAATCTGACAGTAATGTCAGAACAACTAAGTTCGAAAAAAACAACTTGAAATGACATTGCCAAAAGATAGAGTGACATTACTACTCTTGCTGCCATGTCATATTATCCTTTGAGATCCAGGCTATTATGACATTGATAGTCATGAATTCCACTCTGGAGAACTGGTCTGGCGGATTGGTTGGTAAATCTGAGCACAGCTACGATGGGAGCCTTTGGGGACCGAGGACCATCACGCTGGTCAAGTAGGGTGCGAATGGTCCTTGCACAGCGAGATGAAGCTCGTGGGGATAGCACAAGCTACTGGGAGGACCTGGCTGATGAGGCAGTCAGAGTCGGCTAGCGAGATACGCGCTAGCCAAGCGGAGTTGAGGGCCGTGATATGGTCATTGATCGGTGGAGCCTCGATTAGAGAGTAGAGGATCTCCTGTTGGCTTTGTTAACGGGTCAATTCCGCAACGCAGATTGCGAAGATGAGTAAACCAAGAAAAGAGTGCCGGGAGTGATGCAGCTCACTCCCAGCTCTAGAAGTAGGGATGGATTGATTAGGCGCCAAAAATGTATTAGCAAGTCGTCTTCCAAAGCCGTGGCCAGATGCTATCAGCGAGCCTTTCGAGCCGCAAAGGCTTTAGATGGCTACTTGGTCGTCCGGGCAGTGGTGACAGGCACCCTACGCGATCTAGTAGTACTCTGTGGCGCGCTGCATGGTGATCATATGTCAGTTAGCACAGCGCAGAAACTTAAAAACGCACTTGCCGCTGTGCCTGAGATCCCCAGGCACCCGCATATGAGCCTTAGCAACCATATGGCACCTCTCATTGGCTGATCAGGGTCTGTTCTTGCAGACTCCCGTCGACTAGTGCCGACATGCTTATAATGCGATACTACCGGCACGGTGGGCTTGTCCAGAGCAAGCTCGATCGTCCGAGCTGCTTGAATTGCATTTATAAACAGATTCAAGATTCTGCAAGATTGGCCATCGCAAAAGTCCCAGGTTGGCTTTTGTGAATGCGTCGACTCCGCAACGCAGATTGCGAAGATGAGTAAAGCAAAAAAAGAGTACCGGGCGTGATGCACCACACTCCCAGGGCTCAAGAAATAGGGATCGATCGATCAGACGCCAAAAACTGTGTTAGCAAGGTCGCTTTCCAAAGCTGAGGTCCGATACTATCAGAGAGCCTTTGGAGCCGCAATTGCTTTAGATGGCTACTTGGTCGTCCGGGTAGTGGTGCCAGGCACTCGGTGCGATCCGGTAGGACTTTGTGGCGCGGCTGCATGGTGATTATACAGCATTATATGTCAGTTTGCACAGCACAGAAACCTAAAAAACGCACTGGTCGCTGTGCCTGAGATCCCCAGGCACCCGCATATGAGCCTTAGCAACCATATGGCGCCTCTCATTGGCTGATCAGGATCTGTTCTTGCAGATGCCCGTCGACTAGTGCCGAACTGCTTATAATGCGATACTACCGGCACGGTGGGATTGTCCAGAGCGAGCTCGATCGTCCGAGCTGCTTGAATTGCAATTATAACCAAATTCAAGAATCGGCAAAATTCGCCTTCGCAATGAGCCCTCTACCTGTGCCGAACGGGTCGACCCCGCAACCCAGATGGTGAAGATGAACAAACCAAGAAAACAGTGCCGGGCGAGATGCACCACTCTCCCTGAGCTCGAGAAAAGTGGATGGAATGATCAGGCGCCAAAAACCCCATTAGCAAAGTCGCCTTCCAAAGCTGAGGTCAGACGATCAATATCAAAGAGAGAAAGCCTTAGGGGATGCAATGGTTACCGGTGGCAACCGGGTGGCCTGGGTAGCGGTGCCAGGCACTCAATGCGATCTGCTATGACTCTCTGGCGCGCTGCATGGTGTTTATACAGCATTATATGTGATTTTGCACAGCGCACAAACCTAAAAAAAAGCACGGGCGCACTCTGAGATTTCAGACACCTGCATATGGACCATAGCATCCATATGGCGCCTCTTATTGGCCGATCAGGGCTAGTTCTTGCAGATGCTGGTCGACTAGTGCCGAAATGCGTATAATGCGACACTGACGGTCTGGTTGGTTTGTCCAGAGTGAGCTCGATCGTCCGTGCTGCTTGAATCGCAATTATAATCAATTTCAAGAATCTGCAAGATTCACCATCGCAAAGGTCCCAGGTTGGCTTTTGCGAATGGGTCGATTCCGCAACGTAGATTGTAAAGATGAACAAACCAAGAAAAGAGTGCCGAGCGTTATGCACCACACTCTGAGGACTCGAGAAAACTGGACGGAATGTTCAGACGCCAAAAAAACTGAATTGAGCAAAGTCGCCCTCCAAAGCTGAGGTCAGATGCTTAAAGCGAGCCCTGGGAGCCCCAATGTCTCCCAATGGCTACTGGGTGGTCCAGCCAGCGGTGCCAGGCACTCAGTGCAATCCGCGAGGACTCTCCGGTGCGCTGGTGTTTATACAGCATTATATGTAGTACTGCATAGCACACAAACCTAAAAAAAGCACTGGTATTCCAGGCACCTACATATGGGCCAGAGCATCCATATGGCGCCTCTTATTGGCCGATCAGACCCGCATCTTGTAGATATGGTCGACTAGTGGCGAAATGCTTATAATACGATACTGCCGGTACCGTGGGCTTGTTCAGAGCGAGCTCGATCATCCGAGCCGCTTGAATCGCAATTATAACCAATTTCTGGAATCGGCAGCATTCGCCGTCGCAAAAGGTCCCACTCTTGGTATATAACAACTTATTTCAGTTCAAAGGTGAAAGGGCTGATTCCGCAACCCAGATCGTGAAGATGAGTAAACCAAGAAAACAGTGCCTGGCCTGATGCAGCACGCTCCCGAGGCTCGAGAAAAGTCGATGGAATGAGCAGGCGTCAAAAAAACTCCATTCACAAACTGAGGGCAGACGGATGATGAACGAGACTGCTAAGACAGAGAGCCCTTGGGTACTACAAATGGCACCAAATGGCCACCTGGTGCCCCGGGTAGCAGTACAAGGCACTGTACGCGATCCGCAAGGACTCTGTGGTGCGGCATGATGTTTATGTAGTATTATAGACTATGCATGTTTGCACAGCGCACAAACTTAACAAAATAGCCTGACCCGCTGTGCCTGACCCGCTGTGCCTGAGCTACAGTGCCATTCATTCTTGAACAGGTAAGATTTTTTGGTACGGTCTTGCTGCCATGATCTTCACTGACCCACTGCTCAGCCTACACGAATGCTACAGCCACATAAGTAGTAGTTCTGGAGAGGGCCTGGACGAAACTCTATATCTGGAGACTGATAAGGCGCCGGAGCAGGTATTGAGCTCGCAGCAGAGACGAATGATTAAAGCGACTCTCCCAGCAGATGTACGATTTTTTTTCGCGGGATATCGAACCGTGCTTGCGCCCGAATGGGGAACCGTACCAACGCTGTTTATTCTTGAACATGCACGATTTTTAGGTACGGCCTTGCTGCCATGATCTTCAATTACCCACTACTCAGCCTACGCGCACGCTACAACTACACAAAGAGTGATGCTATTGAGTGCCTGGGCATAGCTCCCCAGCATCAGCTTAATGAGACGCTCAGGAGATTCGTCTCATATTGAGAGTCCAGTATACTTGATCCAACACGCTACAAGTCTATAGTTGGATGACCTGCTTTAAGCTCATTCAAACACCTATTCTTGTGCTCTCGCATGCCTCCAGAAGACAGAAATGATCAGGATGAAGTGATTTTTTTTTATTTAGCGGCTCGAAACGTGGTTTAGGGCTGAAGAGTGGTGTTGAGGGAAGCGACAGGAAATGGATAATTGTGGCAGAGGCAGAAGAGGGGGGAAAATGGTGTAAGGCAGAAGAGTGGACATTGATCTTAGAGAAGCATGCAGACATGCTGCCTTTGAGCGGCACTCTATGAAGAACACTAAATATATATATTATTGCTTCAAAAAGTGCTGTAGGAGACAGATGGCAGAGACTCTGGGCAAGTGCAACAGGAACTCTAGCGCAACATCTAACCAGCGTATGATAGCACCAATACACGACCATGTTGATTACTTAGAAATAGAGATCGTCGGCTCCCCCTGTGCTATCGCAACCAATACCTACCACTGCTTCCTTGATACCAGTGTTACCCAGTCATCATACCCCGATCATCGTGCCATTACAAGGAGGAGTGTTACACTGCGTCTTTTCGCAACTGGTGAATTGTTTTTGAAAAGGAATGGTCGCATTGGCATGGCGTGCAGCAGTGCTGTAGGCAGTGTAATCCATGAAAGAGATATGGCTGTTCTGAAGGCACTTGCAACTCTCAGGCCAGCATGCATGTCTGCGAGGCAGCCTTCGTTCTTGTAGGTGTGCTTTAGGTTTCTCTCGCTCGTATACTTGTGCAAATTCAGAAAAAAGACGAGTCGCACTTCATAATCTAGCGCAAGAAGAGGATATATATAGCACACGGCTGTTTTCCTGCTCGGCCATGATACGTGAAGAGCAACAGCTATTAGTGTGTAGGTCAACGCCTCATATGTATTCGCAGATATGAACGGCAAATGCTTCTGCTCGCTAGTAGTACCAGGTCTTCTAGGGCTACCCAAGTAATTCACCCTCGTCTCGCCGAGCGGTAATGTCACAATATCCAGTTATTCTGATATGTATCTGGCAAAAAGATAGAATGACATGCATATTAGAATATATAGAAGGACGTTAAACTGGATAAAACGATGGTGCTGTCAGAGCAACTAAAAAAATGACATGTCATCTTCTTCGGAGGAGGAGGTTGCGGAATTTAGGCGAGAAGCGAGCGGTTTTCACAGAGAGAAGCAAAATGGTAGAAGTGGGATTTGAACCCACGCCTCTCTCGAGACCGCAACTTGAGTGCGGCGCCTTAGACCAACTCGGCCATCCTACCATATAGGATTTTGGTGTGAAATAAGACATACATAAATCAGTGAGCACAACAAACGTAAGTCAAGTGATTTACGTTTTGTACGTGGAGGTTTGCCACTGGTTGATATAGTACCTAAAAATCTACGTTCACATGAATCAATATGATTGGTTGAATGTCAACATGGCCGAGCGGTTAAGGCGTGAGACTAGAAATCTCATGGGTTCTCCCGCGCAGGTTCAAATCCTGCTGTTGACGCGATACTTTTTTGCTGTTTCTCCTCAAAGAACTGGTCTTCCTTTTTTGGAAGAACATACATGCACATGGGTGTGTATCTGTATATACACGCCCCTCCGTGTATATAATTTTTTCTTAGGTGAAAAGATACATACACGGGGGTGTGCATGGCTGAACACACAGGGGGGTGTATGGAAGCGTGTCCTGTGAAAACACTTTTAGATACACACCTCCCCTACTTTGTTTTTCATGAAAATGGTGATGAAATGCGACTCGAGGGTGGTATGAATGCCTAAGCAGCGCGTTATAGGGGGTTGGATCCCTAGGCAATGGCTTCATCTTATATTACCATAGCTCTCCACTGTCTCCTCTGTCACGGCCACGGTTTTCATAAATCAAAGATTCACGGTAATTGCTCCTAATGTTCTGCGTCACTTGTGTCTTTTCCCACAGTCCTACGCGAAGAGTGACGGTATGATTGGCATGACACGGGAGCTCGTAGCTACCAGCAAGAATATCAATCAACCTTGCTTTTGGTCACCGTTTCGCTTTCAGGCTGGTCTGTTGTGGATCAATGGATGTATTACAGCACTTCAATGGCTGGTTGATTGGCGCTCCACATCAATTTCAAGCGCAGGATGTCATGGAGAAAGGAAAATCAATCTCACTCATGGAGTTATTGCTCTCTACAATAATACTCTTGCCATTCTAAACCTATGTGAGAGTCGTTCGGGCTCTTATTCACAAGGATAACCGGCATAGCCATTATCAATACATGGAGGCATGCTTTGGGCGAAAAAAGGGTAGAGGTAGGAGTAGGGGTGTGTATCTAAAGGGGTTTTCTCAGGACACGCTTCCATACACACCCCAGTGTATTCAGCCATACACATCCCTGTGCATCCAGGTTTTCCGTGTTGCATACACCCGACATGAACATATAAACACGCCCCCGTGTATATATAGATACACACCCGTGTGTATATATGTTGTTCCTCCTTTTTTCTCTTCCAAGGTCTTCAACGCCAAAACTCTCAACTTCTGTCACTCGGTGAGGTTTGTTGTACTTTTTTATATGTATTGCCAATACCGAAGATCCATTCCATTGCTCATGGAACACTGTAGTCCTTTGAGGCAGGGCAAGCTCAACGGATCAAAGCAGGAAGCACTTTTTTTTTTATCATGCGAGTGTGGGTCCGCCAGGTTTGATAAGGTACCGAAAGTTGCTTTCACCGCCGTGTCGTTCTCCTTCCAGGTCAAGTCTCATGTTAATGATTCCACTCGTAAGGCTGCTGGTCATGGTCCCATAAAACATCTTTGCTCGAGCGCAAATGATCTGCTCGACAAGTCCTATCCAGTCATCTACAGCGAGCAAATGAGCAAACTTGTGCTCAAACCTCGCGTCTATCAAGTCCTCAAAGAGAATGGCGCCTAAGGAATGAAAGTAATCGAGCAGCTGGGGCGAGCTCTCATCCGTCGCCAAGTAGAACCCAGCAGTCTTTGATAGAGGACCTAGAACCTCCTCCGCCGCGTCCTTGACAACCGTTTTTAGCCATCCTTCACCATGGTCTTGCCATCCGTATCCATCCGTTACGAAATCGCCTCGACGGACATGCATGGATAGAAGCAGCTGCGGTGAACCAGGTGCATTATCGCTTGTTACTCGATCCAACCCTTGGCGTATTCGGATCGTTTCCTCAAGTATTGCTGTCAGGTACTCGGCTGCCTCATACACTATAGGTGAGTACCGCAAAAACGTGATGGCCATGGATCGGTACGTCTGTGCCTTCTCTAGGGATGAAAACGCCAACGGCATCCATCCTGTCGTGTGAAACTGCCCTTCGATCGAGAGCATTCGCGCCTGAAAAGTGCCGAGTTCCTGCTTGAGACCCACATAGTTTTCAATGCGACATGTTGCAAATGCAGGGAAACGAGCTTCCCATGGGGTCTGCCCCACATCTGGGTCCTCGGCAGGTGGGTGACAAGATTCCTCGTCCAGCTGAGGGATACCCTTGTCGTTGCTGCCCTTCGGGTCATGAACAAAATCCAGAGACCACTGCACAAGCCTGTCTAGCCCCCCGCCACGGACATCACCGAATGCATAAAACGTGCGTCGTATCTTGAACGTTCCGTCTCCTTGTAGCTTGATGGGGTCGTTGTCAGTCTTGCTAGGCTCTTCCAGGTCATCCACAAGGACATTCCGAATCAAGTCATCGACGTATGAATAGCCATCTCGCTCCTGCAGGTCCCATCCTGAGCGCCGCAGCCTCTTGATCGCGCTTGATTTGCCGTCCTGACTGTTTAATACCATTTCATCGTATGCCTTCTCCTCGTCCTGATACTCCAGAGCAATATACGAGTTTGTCTCATCCATGAAGGCGTGCTGATGTTGTCGCTGGCGCGCCAGTATATTTAGCCAGTGCGACACTTGAGCACCAAACTGGCTATCGATCAAAGCTGCGCCTCGAGGCATGCCCACTACATCCTCCATAAACGTCCGGAAATCCATGATGCCACCTCGGGTTTTCGAGTCAAGATGAAATAGGTCGAAGAAATAGCCAAGGTCGAGTGCCATCGTGCTTTCTTGCTCGTTGCGGCCGATAGTGGTAGGGTCAAGTGGAATGGCAATCTGTTGACAAAGCTTCATGTCGGAGCACTGTCGGATCCGGAGGTGTGTGGGGAGGACAAGGGTGCGGTTTAGCAGCGCCGCCAGATACAGCCCTCGCTCTATCATATACCTACCGGCAGTGGAGAAGAAAAAAAAAAACAAAGCAAAGCCAAACTGTCAGTCGTCATGCTTCGTATTGTTTTTCTATTCTGTCCACAAAGTTACGTCAACCGCTGCAAAGGAGAAAGCTGTACCTCATGTTGTTGAAGCCTAGCCAAGGACTGTAGTCCATCAAGAGAAACTTTTCCTCGCTGGATATGTTCCGAGCAGGGATGAAGCTTTTGTAGTCGTGAAGCCATACGTCCTTGGTATATACGGCAGACTTGTGAGGTGTTTCCAAGGGTGCCGACGAATAGACTGGATATAAACGATAGACAGTGCTTGCAGAGATCGCCAGTGCTAGGCCGAGAAGTCCGAACCTGCAGAGACCTGCAAGGCTCGTTGTGTTGCCAACGGTCTTTGTAGGGACGTCGTGTTGAGCGTGGGCACTCGTTAGGGCTGTAGAATATGTCTCTGCCGATCCAGAACGTGCAGATGATGTTTGCCGTGGTAGGGTTCTGTCTCGAAGGGCAAAGACGGCCATGACGCTGCTGTGGAGGAGGGGGAGAGGGAGTTTGTCGAGATGTGGAAGGAAAGGGGCAAGGGTAGAGGAAGAAAAGAGTGAAGGTCGAGAGAGAGAGGAGATGAAGAGATAGAGAGAAAGAGAGAAGAGAGAGAAGAGAGAGAAGAGACAAGAGAGAAAGCGAGGCCGCCCCCCTTTCCACGCGAAACTCTACTGAAGAATTCCAGACGCGCGCTCCTCTGCAGCCAGCCACACCCTCGATGGATAAAGTGTGTTTTGATGTCCAAAAGCTTGCTTGCTTGTCGAACCAACCTTTTTTTTTTCTCCCATGCGCACTCGGGCCAACACCTCGCCGTTCTCAGCTGCAGAGAAAGAGGTGGCAGTAGCAGCGATGGATCCCTTGGACCGCATGGACCGCAAAGAGCGCCTGATGGCACGTCGAATGGCCCGGGGCATTCCTGCCCGTGATCCACTGCAGATTCAGGAGCAGCCAACCGCCATTCCCTGCAGTGCAACCTCCACTGCAGAGAGATCGACATTCTCAGCTGCAGACAAAGAGAAGGAAGAGGTAGCAGCTGTAGATGCCTTTGACCACATGGACCGCCTTACAGCTTCACTCGATGTTGTCCGTGGCACTCCTCCTGCCCAAGATTCACCGCGTGATTCATTGCAGATTCAGGAACAACCATCAAGCATCGCGGTCGTTGGCGGCGAGGACGAGCAACAACACGATGGAGATAGCGACAAAAGTGATATTTCCGACTCTGAGAACGAGCCAAAGGAACAACTGAAATCTGTGCTGAAGGCGGAAGAGGCAAAGTCAGAGTCAGAGTCAGAAGCAGAAGCAGAGGAGGTCGACTATGAAGCCCAGCGGCGACGCAACATTCTACAGAACCAACAACTTTTGCTGGAACTAGGACTCCACCCTGTATCTATCCAGAGGTCATTTCCAAAGGATGTCTATACCAAGGATCTCAACCACGACGACGAGGAGTACACAGTCGGAAACAGATCGTCTGGCATCTCCCACATGTCGGCGCGAAAGTACAAGCGGAAACTCAAGCCCGCCTATCAGGAGCCCGTGCAAACTCGCTCATCCAAGAGGATACGGGGCCAACCCGCGACGAAATATGATGTGGATATCGAGGCGCTCGAGAACGGATTACAACTCGAACTGGCAGGTAGAGGAGGAGGAGGACATCGCAGAAATGACCGTGATGGCGAAAATGAAGAGAGCACGGCACCACCAGCACAGCTAGGATCTTACTCCAAGTCCCTGTGGAAGGGAAGGAAGCAGACCACAGGGTTCACAGTCGAGATGGCCATCCCTTGCGCACATGTGCCATTGACTCTAGGTAAGACTTGCTTGACTGGACAGTGTGAGATGATGGCGTATCAGTTTGAGAAATCAAAACAAACATAAACTAACATGGATTCATTTCACCCTACATTATAGGCAGTATTGCGACTACAATATGGGAAATAGGCACGATTTACAAGGGCAAAGAGAACAGGGCCAAGTACTGGAGCGGCAAAGGGGTAGGTCCACAGAAAAAGGAAGTCATACGCGATGACACTTTTGAAGATAAACTTTTTGGCGCTGTCCCTGACTTTTTCTGCGTCCCTTGTTGCTGCTTGATAGAGTCTTTTCCGGCATCCGTACCCGATCGGCTACAGAGCAGAGAAGTTCCACTTTCGAGATCGATACACAATGCACATCAAGGAAGGTCCTGACGGGCCCATCTTTATTGTCGAATCCGCCAGTGGTCAAGTCTTTCAAGGATCATCACCGACCCACCCGTGGACAAAGGCATGTCTAGCCAGCTACTCGAAAGGAACCAGGATCAGCGGCCCATTATTCTTTGGATTCTCGGATCCGATCACACAAAAGATGATTGAGGATCTCGACGGGTATCAGACGTGGGATGAGGTCATGAGCGAGGTGCGAGCTGAAGAAAACGCAAAACTGGAGGCGGAAGCGAGGGCTGAGCTCGAGTCGAGCGAAAGTGAAAACGAAGAGTAGCGTAACAGTGTTATATATACCACCTTCCCAATGGCTTCATGATATTTCACGCAGAGGGCAAGGAGAAAGCTGTGATTGTACAACGAAAGCAATGGTGCTGGTAGCTCTTTTTTGGTTTATTGTGATTTTAGATGACAAACGGAGGGGGTGGACCCCATTGCTTCGTATGGATTCGAGCGAGATGCTCTATGATACATTTACTTGAAGACCTTTCCGTCCATGATGGGCTTGCCCTCGATGGAACCCTCCCAAGCAAAGACCTGGTCAACCTTCTTCTTCTCCTCGTCGTTGACATCGTTGACCTTAACCCAGTTGTAGGACTCGTAGTCAGCAGCATCGGTGACCTCCTCGATCATCTCCTCGGCATTGCCGCGGACGATAAAGTAACCGGTGATGATGTTGGCGTTATCCTCACCAGCAACGACCAAGCATCCGAAAGCGTACTTGCGGGCGCGCTCGAGACGGTTCATGAGACCACCGGCCAAGTTGTTGGACATGTACAACTTGGTCAACTCGTCGTTGTACTTGTAGTCGACCTTCCAGATGGAGTAGTCAGTGGTAAGGTCAATGTTCTCCCAGAGCCACTTCATGGCAACGGGGGTGTCGTTGTTGGAGTACTGACGCTTCCACTCATCAAGGGGCATCTTGGCGGCGGGCAAGAGCTCCAACTTGGACTTGGGCTTGGGGGCATCCTCAAATTTCTCCTCCTCCTCGGCCTCGGGCTCCTTGGCCTTGGGCTTCTTCTCCTCCTTGGGCTTCTCCTCCTTGGGCTTCTTCTCCTTGGCATCCTTCTTGGGGGGAGTGAACTTGAGGGCCTCCTGGCAGAGGGTGAAGTCACCGGCAACGGCCTTGAAGTTGGGCTGGTTGACGATGGTGGTGAACCAGCGGGTGACAGCGGGGATCTCCTTGCGGAAAGTGGCGTCGAAGACGAGCTTGAAGCCGGCGTAGAGGGAAGAGGCAACGGCGATATCAGCGAGGGTGACACGCTCGCCAACCAAGTAGGTCTTCTTGATCAAGTGGCGCTCGAGAGTCTGGAGCTGGGCCTTGACCTTCTCGATGGCCTGGGTCTCGTTGAGCTTGTTGTAGGGAGCATAGCCCCAGATGGGGTACATCCAGGTGCTGAAAGCAGGGACGATCGAGCAGTCGACGAACTGGATCCACTGCTGGATGTGAGCCTCCTCGGCGTTGGAACGACCGACAAGGGTGGACTTCTCCTTCAAGTGAGCGACTGCAGCATGACAAAGAACAGACGAGAGATTGTAAAGCTAACAAGGTCAGTATTCCGTTTCCATAGGCCCCAGATACATGATGAGCATGGAGGGGAAGAAGAGAGCGAGAACACGGCTGAGATAGATCGGAGCGGCGAATGTTTTTTCAGTAATCAAGTTCTCGACACAGTTGATTAAGTCAGGGATAACTGATTAAAACAAATTCATCATTCACTCGCCAATCGCGATCCTTCTCGAGGCCGTTGTCCTTTGTGTGTGCTCTCTCCTGAACCAGTAGGGTGCGAAGCAAGTTGTGGCACCGAAAAGCATGGGAGGAATACGTACGGTAGTAGGCGATGGCACCGGACTCAATGATGATGGTGCCGTCAGTGCCCTCGAAGGCGGGGACCTGGGAGGAGCCGAACTTGGCAGCCCACTCGGCGGACTTGTTGGTGGTGCCCATGACGAACTTGTCATCGACCTTGACCTCAAGGCCGTTGTACTTGGCGACAACGAGGGCCTTGAAGACGCGAGGGTTCTCGGGGTAGGAGAAGATGGTACCGACAGACATGGTGGAAGAGTGTGTGGAGGGTGAGGAGAAAAGAGGGGGAAGGAACGCCTTGGAACAAAAAGAAAATATACAGGAAAAAACTTTTGGCCGTCAAAACACTGCAAGCCACCTTTTAAGCGTTTTTCGTCAATTGACGTACGTGCAGGCACAGCTGCAGGCACAGCTGCAGGATAGACTGCAGGATAGACTGCAATAGCACTCAGCAGATGTTGGTCGCTCCTCCTCGCGACAGATCATGCAGCATCTGCGGGGTCCCGTATGCGTAAGGATGACTCGATGACTCTTCCTGCGGCATCAAAGCGTGTTTCTCATCATGAGCCTCACCCTCGTTATCTCAAAGTCAAGCGTCCGTGCTGCGGCGTGCTCATTGCGCCACCAATGCTCCACAATGCGCCTCCGAAAGGACAAACACTCATTGACAGTCTTCAGACATGTAACTTGGAGCTAAAGATTACAAAAATGATGCCAATGTTTTTTTACTGCTGTATGTTGAGTATGTTGAGTGGTTGTGTCATGAGCCTACGTGATCCTGGTATCCTCCTTCTTCAATTGTCCTTTGCCTTGATTAATTCATTGTCCAGACGAGCTCTTACAAGTTCTTGGGAACCTGCTGGAACAAGTAGCTGATACTCTCGCCATTGTGGGTTCTGCGAATGGCCTCGGCCAGGGTGGCACTGATATCAAGAACTCGCAGCTTGGGGCAGAGCGCACGCTTCTCAAGGGGGATGGGGTAGGTGTTGGTGACCACAATCTTGTGGACATTGGCACACTCCTCGATCTGACGCAAAGAGTTGCCGCTGAGAATACCATGCGTAGCAATGATAAAGACCTGCTTGGCACCGTGGCTCACCAAGTTGTCGGCAGCTTCCAAGAACGAGTGGCATCCGTCAATCATATCATCCTATTCAAGGGGCAAGAAACAAGGGGGGCGTTAGGGCCTGTGGTACAGTATCATAAAAGGGAACGTCTCTGTCGGCTATGTTCATTCCGCAGGCTATACATACCACGATGAAGCAAACTTTGCCATCGACATCTCCGACAAGGGTCATCAGCGATGTCTCGTCTGCAACCTCTGGGCGCTGAATCTCATGACCAGTCTCCGCGTCAACCATACTATCGTCATCATCATCCTCGTCCTCGAGGCGATTATAAATATTCTCAGGTTTTGAAAGGGAATGGTCTGGATCCTGAGCGTGGCCTTTCCTGGTCCTGTCCATGTGGATCAGAGCAAAATCAATGTTGAGGCGATCTGCGAGGGATGTAACTCTGTAGTTCCAAGCAAGAATCATGATTAGTGTTAAGCTTTGTCTCTCTCTCGTCCTCTCATTTCAGACTCTGGCTATTCCTCATAAGAGCGTGCGTAAAGCTGAAGTCTAATACGTTACCTCTTGGCGCCACCAGCATTCTTACTGACGACGACACCGTTCTGCCAGTCCTCGACATTCTCCTGAATCCAGTTGGCAATAGTTGGTTCTGCGTACAGGTTATCAACAGGGAGGTTGAAGAAGCCCTGCATCTGCGAGGCATGCAAGTCCATGGTGATGATGTGATCAACCCCTGAGATGGAAAGGATATTGGCAACCACTAACGAACGGAAAATCAAATGGACGACAGCAAGCCGAGTCAGTAAAGAGCAAATTCCGTCAGGGATGGTCATGATCGACCGCAAAAGCCTTACATTTGGCGGCAATAGCACCACGATGCTTCTTCTTCTTGCTCTGCTTCGAGTATGGGAAGTAAGGAATGACAGCTGTGATGCGCTGAGCCGAGGAGCCTTTGCAGGCGTTGATCATGATTAACAGCTCCATCAAGGAATCGTTGATCTTTGGCGATCCAGACTGGATGATATAGACGTCCTCATTTCGGACAGAGACACCTATTTGTAGATTTGTAGTTTTGTAGTTTGAGGATGTAATGTACCGTCGTCCGTCAGCTACAGCGAGCACCTTGCCCAGAACCCTGGCTGATTTTTAGGCGCAACATAATCAATAGAGTCCATACCAATCTCTACCGAGGTCTCCTTGTTCTTGAACTGGGACAGTTTGACTGCACCAGGCTCAACACCAAGACGACCGGTGATGAGCCCGGTCAGCTCAGGGTGAGAAGAGCCTCCAAAGACCTTGGTTTTCCTCACTACGCAGGGCAAGAGCAGAGTGCAGCGTTAGAGACGGCTCTCCTTGCTGCCTCGTTCTAGGCTGCGCTGGGGCCGTGCCATTCCGCATCGGACATACTTTTAGTTTCCTGTTGTTCCGACACTTTGTAAGATATGGTGGGTGAGGCCAGGTGGACTGGAGCAGCAACGCTTAGGCTCCTTTGAGGGCTGAGAGGAAAGTGAAGAGTGCGGCGGTGGTCGTGGGGAAGGAATGGAAGAGGAATTGCTTAATGCCTAAAAAAGTTTTCTGTTTTCGGCGCGCGTGGGGGTGGCTGATGCGAGTCACTTCACCGTGCTGTAAGGGTACCGTACTCTGAACATGGACTTTCAAACGTTAACCTTCAACACCATGAGCGAACGCAATAACGGAAACCAAGGCCAGGGTCAGGCGGAAGAGGGTTGGCGATCGATTCCAGACCGGGAGGTTTGGGGGTCCTCGGGCAGCAAGACCAACTTTATGATGTCCTACGGTCTCAAGCCCACACCAGACGGGTTCGCGGAGGCCCGGGAGCTCGTGGACGCCTTCAAACAGAACGAATGGCAAGGCCGTCAGATGGAGAAGGCGGCAGCAGACAAGGCAGGCGGCGCCAAAGGCGGTCGCTAAGCGCTACATTACCAGTGCTCCTTTGGCTTTTTTTTGCAATGTTCGAGCTTCATTAGCCTAGCTCCACTTAGTTTTGGTTTGCAAGTAAATGTCGTCCACGACTTTTCTCACGCCAGTTCTACAGAAAGCGTCCATGCTCGAGGGGGTCAAGAGATGCATTTTTGCTGTGTATTGAAGTAAAAAAAAACATGACAACGCCGAAAAACCGAACTACCACGTCTGCCCGGCTCCCTTCTCATTCTCCTGTCCATCTGCTGCCGCTGCAGCGTCTCGCTATTAGATATCCAAGTGCCAAAGAAACAGCTTCATTTTTACTGCTCTGGCTGCATGTCTCCCTCACCCATCTCCTGCTGCTCAGGAGCAGCACCACCCTGCTGAGGCCGCTGACCAGACAATCCAGAGACAATATCGTCGACACGGAGGAGCATGCACGAGGACTCGATAGCCGTCTTGATGGTCTGGACCTTGACTGCGTTGGGCTCCCAGATGCCGTACTCGTGCATATCCACAATCTTGCCCGCATGTCCATCAATTCCCCAAGAGTGATGGCCCGTTGCGTGCTTGGCGCGGAGCGCCGTCAAGATCTTAATGGCGTTTCCTCCACAGTTTTGGATCAATGTGCGAGGAATAACCTCCATGGCCTCAGCAACAGCCTTGTATGGCCACTGAACCGATCCCTCCAAGGTCTTGCTCTTCTCCATCAAGCCCACAGAGATGGCCATCTCCGTGGCTCCACCGCCAGGTGCCAACTTGGGGTTGAAGTAGACGTTGCGGGCAACGCACATGGCGTCCATCAGGTTGCGTTCAATCTCGTTCAAAATGTCCTTGGAAGGTCCGCGAAGAACAATCGTGCAGGCTTTGGGGTTCTTGCAGCCAGTCAAGAAGGTGAAGTATCTATTCAACCAGGGAGATGAAAGATATTTCAGTTTCGAAAGGGAAAGGGAGTTGTCGATCATCCTGTTCAGTTGAGAGAGTCCAAACTTACTCGTCACCAATCTTCTCCACAGAAAACAATCCGCAATCGGTTCCGACATCGGACTCCTTCAGGTCATCTACGCGGTTGACAATGGTGGCACCGACAGCGCGTGCGATACGGTTGTTGTCGGTCTTGCGGACACGGCGGATGGCGGTGATGTTGGCTTTGACAAAGTAGTGCTGCGCCAAGTCAGAAACACCCTTCTCTGTAAAGACAATATCGGGCTTCAGCTCAATAATCTTGTCGCACATGCTCTTGATCTGCTCCTCCTCGATCTGAAGGATCCTGCTCCAGTCAGACTCCTTGGTCACCTCAATGTTAGTCTGCGACTCTCCCTTCTTGTATTCGAGAGGGCAATCCAGAAGGATGATGCGAGGGTTCTCAATGCGACGACGCATCTTGGGGTGGGTGACATCCTTGTTGACCATAACTCCATCCAACACGCGCGAGTCATCAATCTCTCCACCGGGGATCTATCATAACAATAGCACACATCGTTAGTCATCGTGTGCAGCCTTGGTCTGGTTGTAGATATCTTCCGATTGCAACTGAAGCGTCGATCTAGGTCGCGGTAGTGTGGGTACCTTTTCAACTCTGGCGTAACGCTTGATATCGACCTCCCTGCGGCCATCGACCTCAACAGCAACACAGCGGACGGCGTCCAAGGCGAGGTTGCACATCATATCACTCCAGCGGCTGACAAACTTGGTGCCGATCGAGGTCTTGATAAGGTCCAGCATCTCCTTTTGATCATCCACGTTGACGGGGATCGAGATCTTCTCAACTATTGCAATGGCATCCTCCAAAGCCTGCTTGAGAGCAGCAATGATGACAATGGGATGAATGTTGCGCTCGAGGTAGGGCATGGTCTGAGCAAGGACCTCACCGGCTAAAAGACATCGGAGTACATCAAAGGAGCGCACCATACTGTTAGAATCAAGCACGCTTGGGGAGGAAGGGGTGTTTGATCACACCCTTTTCCAGATCGATCAAGTCTTTTTTGAGTGAGGTTTACCGAGGATGATGACGCTGGTCGTTCCATCGCCGACTTCCTCGTCCTGAGTCCTGGCGAGCTCGATCATGCTCTTTGCGGCAGGATGGGCGACCTCGACCTCTCTCAGGATAGCGTTTCCATCGTTGGTCAGGACCACACCTCCCATGGGATCCAGCAACATCTTGAGCATTGAGCGAGGTCCAAGGCATGTCCTGATGATATCGGCAACCGTCTATGACAAGTGGATGGAATTCATGGTTATGACAGGCAGATCAAGAATGTGTGTCGCTTTCTCATCTTGCGAAAAAAAAGCCAAAAAAAGGAGCTAACGATGTACGCACCTTGGCAGCAGTGATGTTGGAGATTTGAGCCTTGCGACCAGTCTCGCGCTCCATGTTGGTGTCTAGAATAGAGATGGGTGCCATCGGAAGGATGAATTAGCAATGTGCCTCCACCTTGTACGCGTTTCCTTGCACGACCACGCACGAGGAAAGGGCAGGTTTTGATCGCGCAATCCGAGGAAGTGAATCGAGGGGTGGGTGCGGAGAGCTGCTGACGGCAGGGTGATCGTGGAGGGTGTCGGACATACTCATCACAATTACTTGACTCATCTTGGCTACGGCGTGGGGGATGAAGGATGGGAATAAGAGGAGAGGGAAGGTTGTGATTGAGTGGATTCAAAGTCGCTGGTCGAGTGTTATGTGCGAATGGAACGAGGCAGAAGAATATACTCAAAGCAGTCCCTCAGGGCACTCGCTGTACATTGGTGACAAGAGACGCGGCCTCTGCTCTTACGGGGCATCTGCAGCACACGCGATGAGCTCGGCCAGCAAGAGATGAGGCGCTGCTCCAAGGAAGGACCGGCTGCGGCCGCATTGCGGAGTGGCAAAGCACAGGCGAGATAAAAAGGATCGGAGGGTCGATTTCTCGGAACAACACATCTCTCCCCCATTCCCTGTCTGCGGCGCAATAGCACTGACGCTCTCTTTCCTCGCCCCCACCTCCCCACTCACCCCCCCACTCACTCCCCCACCCACTAACACCCCTCCAATGGCTACTGCTACGAAGCACATGCTGGTAAGCAGGCGACTGATCACCCCATAAATACAAAATAAGAGACCGTTCGCATTGTGTTTTCAGGCACAAACCTAGAATTGCTTGCATGGCAGTGTCTAATTCACTTCCTCCCCTTTTTCCTCGCTACCTCTATAGGTCGTTGGCCTCGGAAACTACACCCATCCTGGGACACGCCACAACATCGGGATGATGGTCGTCGACAGTATAGCCCAGCGCTTCCAGGCTCCTTGGTCCAAAAAGGGCGCTTGGCAGGCCGAGGTCGCCACTGCCACCACCATGATCACCCTCAAGAAGAAAAAGAAGCCTGCCCCGCGCAGAGTGCGTTCATCTTCTTCCGGCTCTGCTGATAACATCAAAACTGGGCCTTCCCCCGCCCTGGCCGCAGGTGCTTTAGCCTCAGACAAGTTGGCTCAATCCTTGCTCGCCAAAAAGAGTGAACTAGTCGAGACCACGACCTTGGAGCTTAAACTCACACTCCTCAAACCACTGCAGCTCATGAATATCAGTGGCTCCTCGGTCTCTCGTGCAGGTAAGGGACAATATCACGTAGTTGCATAGTTATACCGTTGCATTTTTTTTTTTCGCTTGACTTTATTTTATCTAACACCTTGTCTTCACTCTTTTTTTCTTGTCACCTCAGCGAGAGACTTGGGGATACCGGCCACGAATATTCTGGTGATCCATGATGATATGGAGCGCGAGATTGGGAAGCTCTCGTTCAAGAACGAGGGATCGGCCAATGGCCACAATGGCGTCAAATCCTGTGTCAAGTACCTTGGCACCCAACATTTCACAAGACTGCGCGTCGGTATCGGCCGACCCCCCGTGGCATCTCGTGCATCAAACGTCGTCGCTGGATATGTTTTGGGGCGATTCAAGCCGCTCGAGATTGAGCAGCTGGAGGAGCTTGTGTACGAGAAGGCTGGGGATGAAATCATCCGTGTCTCGACAGATCCCAACCGAGCTTGACCAACAAACAACGACAATAACAGCAGCAACAACAACAACAGTAAGGACAAAGAATTATGCACCATTTAATATCTTGGATTCAGGAGAAAGTAGTAGACATATTCATTTTAGTGGATGGACCTTGCCAATCTCGGGCACTGTTAGATGGAGCATTAGAGGAACAGCTGTCCAGAAAGGCGGCGAAGCTGAATAATAGCCCCCGAAAGTCGACAGGGCGAGGTCACAAGCATTCTTTCTACCTCGCCATTGTATTTATATTGTACTATATTAAAAAAAGTTGGGTCAAAGTCTTCAAAAGGCGCACACTATGATCTCATGAAGAGCATTCTTTTTTTCCTGCTGCGGCTCACAACGTCAAAAAAATTTGGCGGCAATTTTTTTTCTTCCCGTGTCAATGCGCACTGGTACACGCATGGCCCGCAGTTGTTTTATTACGCTTATTATCAGCTACATGCATGTTCGAAGCAGCAGCGCATTAAAACGTCATGGCGCTCAAATATCCCGAAAATACCTTGGGCTTGACGAGCTTGATAGAAAAAATCTCCGCAGCAGGTGTATCCTTGGACCGAGGGTCATTTCCATGCTTGCTCTTTAATGTCCACCTCTGCAGGACCTCATTCGATTCGTACGGCTTGACATGGTCTCCAGCTGTTCCAATCGTAATGTGCAGTGTCACTTGCGTGGTCTCAAAGGGCTGCCCAGTCTTGGTCCTAGTGGCGTGCGATATGCGGAGAATCATAACGCGCTCGGTCCAGATGAGATAGTCCGCAGTAATCGTCGCTTGAAGATCATCGTCCTCGTCGGAATGAACCCTGCCTCCCGATGACAAGTGGTTCAATGAAGAGAGTGCCGCGGGGGTTGCCGATGCCGTGCCTGACCCTGGCGTATTGGATGCAAGTGTCACTGCAGCAGGCGCCTTGGCTTTGCCTCTTCTACCTGCCTTCTTGGTAATCATCACAAACTCATTGTCCGTGGAGTGCTGCTCTGGCAAAGACGACGAGCCAGAAGACGCGGTAGGCATGACTTGCGAAGCTAACGGTACCTTGTATGAGGTCTCTTCCTTGTACTTCTTCCATAGCTGGTCTGCGCGCTGCGCCTTCCTGGGTGATGTGTCCTTCAGTGTACTCGCGTGGATGAGCGTGACATGCTGATAGCATCCAATGCGATGCCGCTCCTTCCAACTCTTCATCATCTGCTGAAACTGAGCCCACAACTGCTGGTCATTGATTGCTGCGATATTCCGAGTTTGCTGCGTGCTTGAATCGTTCCCTTGGTTCAACTCCTCCTCCAGGAATCGGAGCACCGCGCCAGGCTCGATCTTGATCGCAAAGTACTTGGGGTCCTTGGCTTTCTTTCCTGGTGATATCGTGGTGGCATGACTCGAGTCCGAAGCAGCGATAATGGACTGTGTGCGAGCTATCTCTGATAGCTGCTTCTCCTTGTAAAACTTTTCGGATTCGCCAGAGGCTACGCGGGGAGCCTTCCAGTCCTCCATAGCGTAACGCACGGCCTCCTTGATGGATTCAGGAGAAGGAGCAGCAGCGTTGCCGGGGCTGCCCACGCCAAGCACTGGAATGGCAAATTTGTCCACGATCCTCTTCACAAACGTTGCGGACTCCTCCCCGACCTTGCTCTCGATGACGCAGCTGAAGTTAGAGTCGGGCTTGCCCATGGGATTGAAAGCCTCGAAGGTCTTCAGGAACCTTTGGATAATACTCTCAAACTCTGGGCAGTACTCCGGGATCAAAGACTGGTGGTTGGATCCTCTGGATCTAACACGCTCGACTTCCAGCTCCCTGATCCTGGAGGTGGGTAGATCGTCGTGGGACCAGAAGATGGCCACAAATCTGGTCTTGGGAAACGCTGCGACCACCTCATTCATGATCCGCTCTCGATGAATCCTCTCATGGTTGTTTCGGTCCGCAATGACGACAGTGTTGGTCTTGAGCTGGTTGACTATCTCCTTTAGAAACCGCTGGCCCGCGCTCTTGCGGAAGTGGTGAAAATCGTCGCTGCTGACATGAGCCCACCCAAAGAGCTTTGAAAGGGCGACACTGACTGTAGTCTTGCCGCATCCGATAGTCGCGATCGGGATGATGACGGTCCGCTGGTAGTCATCGCCCGATTTTAATGCAACTTCTGGCAGCTCGAGCAATGAATCCTGCTCCACAGAAGACTTTGATTCCCATGCCTTGAGGAACATGTCTCGGATGGCAATAATGCCGTGGTTCTTGTTATACCCCGCAAACAATTCCGGCTGCGTCTTCAACAGGTCCTTGACAAACTCGACATACGGCTTCGTTAGCGGGTACTTCATCCGCAGATTCAATTTCTCCTCGGGGACTACAGTCGCAGCCTTGGCATCCGCTTGCAATGAGCTAGTCGACTGTGGCTTCGAGGGAGTCTTCTTGGCCTTGTTGGTAACGCTCAGAATGTGCTTTGTGATTTCCCGCCACTCTCGATACATCAGATAGGGCTCGTCGTATTTGATCTTGAAAAAGTGCGTGGTTCCCTCGCTCTTGGTCTTGCAGCGCACCACAAAGCCTTCGACAGCCCGATTATCGTACTCGCCAGTGTTCCTGATCTTATCAGCAAAGTCCATCACTTCCTGGTACGAGTTAAGCGTCAAATAGTCTGTCGTCCTGAGACCCCACTCCTTGGCGACTGCTTGCACCTTGTCACTGGAGAGTGTCTGAAATTCGGCTGTGTTGCGGTTCAGTCCGTGCAGGTATAGACCCGAGCGCTCCGTCGGATATTCAAGGATGTGCTCCTCAAAGCTGTCATCACACAGCTACATATATCCAGCGGAGAACGGTTCATTAGGGAGACTTGTTTCTGCGTTTCTCACTCAGGACATTCATGGTGTCTTCACCAGCAAGATCAATTACCTCCGCAACCGCTGTCAAGTTGTGATCCCAAAGCCAAAGTCCAAACTGTTGGAGCGTCTTTCCTTTAGAAGCCAAGCTCTTCTCGAGCCACTCTCTGCCCTTTGCGGAGTGACTCACGGTGGGGCCTTGGACGCTTTCTTCAAGAGGAGCCTGCTCCCCCAAGAAATGCTTGCTCGACACGACGCATCCTCCCTCTTGTCCTACAAGATGAGGCGGGAGTCCTGCCATGAAAATGATGCATCCGTTTTCCTTGAGAGTCACCTCATATGGGCCTGAGGTCTCGCTAGAGAGCCATTCTGTACGCGTCGTTTTGACTTCAGAAATGTTGAAGAACTTGTCGTATCCGCGAACAAGGATCCGATGAGTCCCACCGTTGTCTGGGTATGGTTCCTTTCTGTCAATGTTGTCCTGATCTAACTTCTCCTCCGAGGAAACAGGAGCCTTCTTTTCCTGCTGGTAGGCAGCCGCAGGAGGAAGTGTTGGATCCTGGTATGTGAATAATCCTCGCGCCAAGGTCGGCAAAGTGCCTTTCGAGTACTCAAACTCGTTCATTCTCCAAGAGGTAACTTGGAGCGTAGTGGCGTCGCCAACATTTGTCGTTCCAGGGCGATCCTGCACCGCGGGCAAAGGTGATGTCGACGCGTCCCTTTCTCGATCGAGGTCCAGCTGAAATCGGTTGACCTGAACTAGGTTCCGCCCACGCTTGGACGCCCCCTTGGTCTTGTTCTTGGAGTAGGCGATTAGCTCGCGGATGAGCCGGTCAGCTCTTGCCGTCTCTTCAGAGACTGTTCCGTGGCCAGTCGTGTGGATGCCTCTGTCCCGAAGCTGCGTCTGCTCAAGCTGTGCTGTTAGTTGATCCATGGCGTCTGTGTCTGGCCAAGAGGATGAATGCCGTGTACAGTCGAACAAAGTCAAAAGTAGAGTCGTTGATCTACGTGATCGAGTCGCGAATGGATGGCACGATGCGTAGCGATGGGGATGTGGAGAAGGAGGGTGGAAAGAGTACAGTAGTGTCGTATGACGTCTGCGCTGGTGGATGGGGGTGATGATGGGTAGGAAAGCAAGGTGGGTAGACAGGGCAAAAAAAAAAAAAAGGGCTGTGGTGCCTTGTAGAGACTATTTATGCGCTCACCATATGCAACTGCAGCACTGCCCCCGACTGCGGCCACTTGGTTTGTTACACGGGGATGGGCTTTGCCTCTTCCGAACTGAGTCATACATGTAGCGCCAGGCAGCCAGAAGCTCCAATAGCCCCATTGTCATCTCTTCGATTGTATCTAAGCAAGGTGTATTGGAATGTGCTTCGCCGCACGACTTTTGGACCCTCTCTACTGATCGTATCCCTCGACAACATCGCCTAGTCCCATCATCTGGGTGCCGATGTTGAGCTGACCAATATAGCCCCCGCTTTCCTTCATCACCATGTAGATAAACAGCACCAGAGTGTACCACACATTGAGTCGTTTCTAGCAAAGAGCAGGCGAAGTGAAGGTGAAAAAAAGTACACACGCGCGCGTTAGTGTCGATTTCGAAAAAAGACAACCGCTTGTATACCCACCGCCTAAAGATGCCTTTGTCACTTACGGGAACTACCTCCCACATGGAGCCATCCACGACCAGGTTGTAGTTGGGTGGGTTTTTGAGTGTCTGCTTGATCTGCAACGCTGTCGAAGGGTCTGGCTTGGCCTCCATAGGCACATAGTACTTGTAAGAGAACGGGAAGCGGTCCAACGTCATGCTGGGATGCGAAGGCATTGCGAGATCCATATAAACAGTGAAGAGGTGCATGATGATTTGCGCATCCGTAGGCAGATCGGGTGTCCAGCTTTTCTTGTTTCCATCCCAAGATAGTCCGTGAGAGTCCCAAATAAAGTGCGTCAAGAGTGGTCCCATGGCTATATGCAAGGCCGAGAAAAAGATTGCTTGCTTAGAGGCCAGCATTCTAGGTATATCATTTGCAGGTCAAGAAAAAAACGATGCGCAAAAAGTACAACAGTAGCCAAGTGCACTTACCTCGCAGTCTCTCCACGACATATTTGCGGTTGGCAAATCCAGGAATGGCCAAGTATTGCTCCAGGAACATTCTTTGCTTCACAATACGCGACTAGTCAGGGAAAAATTATATAATCGTCAGCCCTTGCCCGCTGAACACAGCTTCATAGTCGTAATGAGGAAGAGGAAAAAGGTAAGAGCGAAAATCAAAATCATACCTCTCCATAGCGAGCTTCAAGATCCTGCAGCGAAACGGGCAATTGCGACTGAGGAGCTGCAGACGCAAATGCGCTTGGTGCACGCGTGGTGGCGATACTGGCGGCACCCCAGCCAAGGGTATTGTTGAGAGGTGCTGCAGCAGGAGGAGCCGCAGCAGCCGCAGTCGAGGCATTTGATCCTGTGGTGGCATTTTGAGGAGGAGGGCCTGCGGTATAAAACATTGTAGCAGACTTGCAGTCCAAGTACGAGAGTCCCTGTTTTGCCAGCTCTTCGTCTACGATCTCCATCTCGCTGCACACGGGCTTGACAACCATGTTCCACATCCACTGTTAGGTAGAAAGAGCATAACCGAGTTCATGAGTTACAAGACTTAAGAGTCGGTCAAGGAATGTATAAAATTTGTGCCGCGAGAGACGGTAGCTTACCTTGCGTAAATTAAATACCCATCGGTCGAGTTGTTCCTCCGAGAGTTTGAGGCTCTTCAAGACCTTACCATGGCCGACAACATAGAGTCCATCCTTCTGCAGATCCGTTTTGGAAGTGTGATCCTTGGAGAGTGTGGTGCGCAGAGCCGGTTGGTAACGGGCAACGGGTCCGCGTGAGTTGAGGCTGGCAAGAAGGTCCGGGCGCGTGGAATTATCAGCGCCTTGACTGGACATATCCATTCCGCCTTGCTGCATGCCAAATGTGCCTTGCAGGCCAAAGGGTCTCTTGCTCGGATCGGTATCGACGGTCTTGCGTTCTGCTCGAAGCTCCTCTCTAGCCTCAACGTTCATCATTAGTCGCCTCAAGTCAGACTTGTCTTGAACAGATGGTTGGTTGAAGGTCCGCGACATGGACTTGTTCAGAATCGTAGCGGCGTCTCTATACTCTGATGAGACAGATCCAACAGGCGCTTTCTGAAATGGGGTTCTGTTAGACGTGAAAACTCCTTGCGATGGGTTGACATAGGTGCTCCTGATGCCCGGTCTCTCAGACAGGTTCTGTGGCTGCAGCAAGGAGTACGAACGAGCCATGTTAGTTTTTAGTGCAGCGTAGATGGTCATGATTTTAGACATTCCCGTGCTCCGTAGGCGCATCCTATCCTTAACTTACTGCGACTGTAGACTTCTTGAAAACGGGTACAGCGCCGGGCACTTTGGTTACAATCGGATCCAAACCGAGAAGCGCTCTCTGGGAGGGAGTCAAGGGCAAGTTCTCAAAATTGTTCGAACTCCTCATGTAGCTCAGCAAGACCTCGCCAATGTTGAACAGAAAGAGTATAATAACAGCCCATTCTATACACAGACAAGGGTGTTAAAGGACAGGATCTTTCAACCAAGCCGCACAGTTGTATAGATCCTATTTATGTTACCTGTCCAGTAAAAGACAACAGGACCCGTTAACGATGACAGCACCTTGATCGCAGACCTAGATTGTAAAGACCGAGAGTCAGTGATGTTCATTTTCTGGCAGAGCGCAAGTCCGGCGCCGGTCTAAAGTGATTCTGTACCTGTAAACGTGAGCCTTCATGACAATGCTGGATCCAATCAGTGCGCAAACATTGATGAAAAGGCGTCGGAAGGCGTTGGGAGCGAGCGCATTCTTGCTCTTCCACTGATCAACCTTCTTGATGGAGGGTAACTCATAATGACCTCTCAAAACAGGTGCTTCGGAAGGATCTGCAGGCAGTGTTAGAATTGGCTGATGAGTGGTGTTTGCGGCCTTGGGGGGTGCATCTGGAAAGTCTCTCAACAAGGACTTGGCTCCAGCCTTGAGTGGAGGGTGAGATGCAACTGGTGCCTTGCGCGTTGAACTCATGAAAGCGAGGTCGGGATCGTTTTTACTAGTGACGTTCACAGTCTCAAACGTCGGTGGTCGACGCTGGGAAAGTGAGGTCTTGCTCTCCGGCGTCCATGGCGCGGGCGGTGCAGCTGGATAGATACGTGTCCTCGGCTCGTCGGCATGAGCTGGCGGCGTCACTGGAGTGGGGCTTAGCATAGAGAAAAGCGGAGTCTTCTCCCTTCCACTGAATTCCCTGTCTGTGACGCTGGTTATAGGAGGGAGGTCATCCCAAACGAGGTTGTGATCGTCCGTTTCTTCCATGGTATCCCGTGAAACCTGTTTCCCTTTTTCCAGTGAAGTGTATCGAGGGGCTGACGCAACCGATGAAGCATCGTCGTCAATGGCCTCATTCACTGAGTATGATCCGTGTCCAAGCCCCACTCCTGCACCTTCATCTAATGTCAGGTTGTCGTCAGAGTTCGACTGTGCGGGTTCAGTTGAAAGCGCGGGGTAGGCCGCTTTCAGTCCAGGAAGGGATGGATACATTTCGGCTGGCTTGGTGTCATTGCTGGCCGATGATTCATCTCCAGAGTCCCTGTCCAACAAGAATGACTTCAGAAGTGCGCTTCCGACAGCAACCGCCCCAACGCCTGCTGCAACTTTGCCCAATGTATGCAAATTGCTGGCATCATCCGAGTCAGAAGTGTATCGATCCTTGAGTTGTACCATTTTTTTGCTGTCATCCGATTCGATCGCATCAGACACTTCCACGAGATGTGTAGAGGGTTGCCGACTAGCGCTTCGAACAAAGGGTGCAAACGGCGACTCATCCTCGCTGCATTCCATAGGCGCGACGGAAGAACGGAGTGAGGGGACAGCTTGCGTCCGATGAGCGCTGAATGTATTAGTTTCCTCCGACTCGGAATCCTCTTCGTCCAGCTGATCCCAGCGCTCCACATTGACATTCTCCGGGGCTATTGACTCGACAACGACTTTGGTATGTGTGATTGACAAGCTCTGTTCGTTGCGGGGCATGGACGCTGCCAGCAGATCAGATAACGATGGTAAGGGAGCCAATTCTTCTTCCTCTTCGTCGTCGTTCTCGAAATCGTTCTCAGTGGAAATTCCATGTCCAGCAAGTATCAGTCCTTCGTCCGGCTGCATATCGGGGAACAAGGAGCCTGAGGGTGTTTTCTTCTGTTCAGACATTTCTGTATGGACATCGTTGCTTTCCAGTGTCTCTAGATCTTGCTCATGAATATGATCCATCTCCTCCCCTCCCACTTGCTCCTGTTCTTCCAGTTCCTGTTCCTCGCGTTCCTGAGTTCTACGAGTCACAACCGGACTCTGTACATGTTGGGCGGGTGAGTCCATGAACGACATGATGGGCAACGTCAAGTCCTTTTCTGTCTTCTCCTTGTCCTTGCTACCCTGATCCGCACCGATCTCCTCAGTTTCACCCTCAAAGTCCTCTACGCTGAATCCTCGCGTGGGCTTGGCAAGAACCAACCCGTGATCAGGTTTTGTGTTGGGAAATAGGCCCGAAGCCGGTATTTCTTGCCGTGACAACAGGCCCCCCTTTGGACTGGGAAGGAAGCCTGTAGAGGATCCACTCTCGGATATTACTCTGTGTCCTGCAACGAGGCGGCTTGGTCCTCGCGTTGATTCGGTCTTCTGGTCCAAATTTAGCTCCTCAGAGTCAGTTCCTAATAGAAGAGGTTTTTTTTGACTTTGTAAGAAACAATGCATCCTCACTTGCCATCCAGTTTCTCGGCAGGATCATGCGAGTCCTTGCTCTGGTACTCACCAGTGAGAGTCGGTTCGATTGCAAGGCCAAACTCGTCGTACTCGTGTTCGACCGCATCGAGGTCAAAGGCCAAGGCGGGTCTGTCGAAAAACCTCTCTGCTGGTAGAACAGGGGACGGTTCACGCTCTAGAGCCTCCTCATCTGCTTTGTAGTTCTCCCTCGACTTTGCAAGACGTGATGCAGCGATTGGTTGCTCGGGCATTTTCTGTGGTCTCGCCAATGATCAAATTGTCGCCCGACGCGTTTCCTTCCTCGTGTTCCTGATATTAAAAGTAAAACACTCGGAGTCGGCTGTGAGAGTGTTGTGAATCGACAAAGCTGGTGTCCGTGGGTGGTGACAAGGAGGGATGTAGCCGGTACGAGTGATTGGGAACAGGCTCCAGAGAGACGCAAACAAAATCGATGGCAAAAACGCCTTGCATTGAGGCCATGGTGTGGCTTGGCCTGGAAAACACGAGCTGGGCTTGGGGGTGCCTTAAGTGAAGTGCTCAAACATTGGGGTGTTCAAGGATTCCCTTGAGCACCTTGAGTCCCACTTTAGACCGGGTTCTAGTCTGGACGAAAAAGTTTATTGTTCTTTGGCACCGCAGATTGAGCATCTAATGGCGTTTGTGGCCAAGGTAAGGAGCACAGATGGTTCGATAAAAAAAACTCGCAGCACCACTAGACTATGTACATCGGGGCAGGCAAGATTTGATATTTACACGCGTGCTGCTTGTTGCCTGTTGCCCCTTGTCTCGTTATCGTGTGCATCACAGCCTCACTCATTCAACACTGGCGAAAAAAAACATTAAACACTCATACGCAAA
This sequence comes from Mortierella alpina, assembly GCA_029449245.1. Taxonomy (NCBI): domain Eukaryota; kingdom Fungi; phylum Mortierellomycota; class Mortierellomycetes; order Mortierellales; family Mortierellaceae; genus Mortierella; species Mortierella alpina. The sequence goes on along the minus strand of JANATF010000001.1, from coordinate 655,844 downwards.
AAGTATAGAAAAAGAATGAATCAAAATCACAGCCAAAGTGATAGGTAAAGGGATGATGGTCTGTGGAGGTAAAAGAGGGGACGGTGAGCAGGCAGCCAAATGCGGCATGTTCTGCCCTTAACGCCGACTTGCATATGTGAAAAGGAGCACTGTCGTCGACAGAAGGACGTGGCGCGGAGCAGCGTACGGACGCGAAGGGAACGCACGATAAGAAAAGGGCTCTTCTAATCCAGCATTTGTCCGTTCAAAATCATGCTTCTCATTGGGCTGCTGGAGCGTGACAACTTGTCCTGTGAGGGCTTCAGCTTCTCCACGGCACTCAAATGGCTACCGCCGGTGGACGTGGGTGCATCGGCAGCGGCATTCGCGAAAAACGGGTGTTGTTTCTTTGACTCTTTGAATGCCTCGCCTTGCGCGTTGTTGCCGCTGACTTGTGGACCAAGACCGGTGGGGCCCGAGTCATTTCTGTCAAAGGGGTGTCCTGCAGAACGGCCAGTGGTCGAGAATTTGCGGAAAAGACTGGCTCCGGATGTACTTTTGCTGGTATCTGACCCCTGCGCAGATACAACAGAGGGCATTGGCGGAGAACTGCCCCCAAACATGCTTGTTCTGCGACCTCGCTCAACAGTCTGCGAAAGCAAAGGTGGGAGGCGGCGGACCGTGTGCCATCGTCGTCATGGAAATGTGGATACGAGGTTCATTGTCATGCAGCGGGAATATGGCAGGATCAAAAGAGTGGCAAGTTTAGTCCCAGGTATTCCTTTCATGCCCATGCATGCACCCCCTTTATCCGACATGCTTGCGTGAATGTCCGTCTTACCTGGGAGCCGTTGTTGGAAGACGATGCCACGATTTGGTTCAGCTGATTGAAGCTGCTGGAAAGCCTTCTGTGAAGGACGGGAACGCTCTGAGAGGCAGACGTGCCGGCAGTCGACGACGGCGTGGATCCTGTCCCCGCAGGGAAGGCAGACACGGTAGGGGAGATGGGAGCGAATGCATCCTTTAAAAACGCACTGTTTGGGTTCGAGATAATGGACGACCCAGTGAACGTTCTGGGCGAGGTGGCTAGTGAGAGCGAGGAGGAGAAGGATCGCTGGCGAGGAAGAGAGATAGAGAGTGGAGCTGATACAGAGGAAGAGGAGGAGGCAGGGAAGTCCACACCCTTGGGGGTTCCCGAGGCGGTAGCCATACCTCCCTTGTTGCTGTAGATAGGGTCGCTGCCGCTGCCGGACTCGAAGACGTTGGAGATGGATGAAGTCGAGTTGGCTCGTTGATGGGACATGTGTGGACAAGGCCTGGGCTGCTCCTGATGGTGAGCGTGTGACGAATGGGGAGCAGAGAGGAAGATGCGCAGGTGTGGATGAAGAGCTGGTGAGGGAATGAAAGGAGAGAGGGTGAGAAATAGGGAAACGAAGCGGGCTGCTAGCTAAATATCGAAGAGACGTGTGAAGGGGCATGACCAGCTGCGCGCAAGATACCACTTTGTTCGTAGTCTATGCACATCTTCGAGGCGCCCAACGCCTCTGGTCGTTGTCATTCTGCCCTCTCCTCTCCTCTCCTCTCCTCTCCTTTCCTCTCCACACATCTGCGAACTCTATTCATTCATGTTCGGTTAGGGTGCGCTCGTGACCCGCTGGATGGGCTGTCATGAACAACAACGCTGGGAGTTGGGGCGAGCTGTCGAGCGAATGGAGGGCGTGGGTGCAGCGCGTCTTGTGGATCATACAGGCTGCAGGATTCGGTCGTTCGGAGGATAGCAGTGGTCGATGCTGTTGTTGCCATCAGTCGTCAACAAAAAGCGGTGACCTCCTCCACAACAATTGTCGACTGCCAGCTTCAGCGCTGGACATGAAATTGTTCACTCACTCAGCCGTTTCTCACATGCTGTCAATTTTCCGCTGTGCAGATGTCACATCGAGTGTGTAACAAGGCCCACGCTTGATGATGATCGCGATCAACCTTCCTGTGGTATCAGCATGCCTCAAGTGCGGCATTTGAATTGCGCCCGATCACCCCCACACTGACAAAAAGCGTGGTCTGAGGTCGCTTTCAAATTATTTTATATTACAAGCAAGTAAAAGTATTACAGGTATGGTAGGAGCGAATTAGCGAGAGTGAGGGGCTTCAGTCAGGCACTGGGGACAAGGCGGTGCAGCGTCTTTACAGGCCAACAGCGGCAGCGAGACCGAGGGCGGCGATGGTGAAAACATAAGGAATGTTCAAAGCGGTGGCAGCGCTCTTGGGAGTCACTGAGGTGGTGGGGCCGGGGGCAGCCGAGCCAGTGGAGCTACCGGTGGTCTTGCAGAAGCTACCGCTCAAGAAGGTAATACCCTGGGAAGCTTGTGCAAGCTGGGTAGCATTGCAGGTGGCGGGTGTACCAGTGATGCACGAGCCGGCGGGGCCGGTGGCAGTAAAGGGAGCGGCAGCCCAGCTGCAGACGCACTTCTTGGTCTCGGGCTTTGCGAACTGGGCAGCAATTCCAGCGATGTCGGGGCTGAACTTGTTGGTAGCTGGGTCCAGTTTGAAGATAACGCCCTTGAGAGCCTCCAAGTCTGCTGGGGGGAGAGCAGCGCAGACTGTGTCCTTGGAGAAAGAGGCGATGGTGCAGGTGGTGCAAGCATCGTTGTCAAAGCCGCCACTGGGGAGCTGGGCGTTGACGGCAACGAGGGCGATGGTGGCGAGGGCAAGAGTCTTGAACTGCATGATGAAATATGATGTGATTGTGAGGAAGTGGTGGAGAGAAGGGAAGAGGGAAGAAGGCAGAGGGTGCAGACCAGGTATTTATGTCAGTGTGTCTTCGTAGATGTGTATGCCATCAGTGCTTACTCTTTATTCTCTCAGCACGAAAGCGCGGCGGTCTGGTGTCACCCATTTCTTGAGAGCATTGTTCCACACCAATCGTTCTTTTGTTGGAAGTTGACTGTGGGTGGGGCTTTCCTCGACAAGGTAGTCTAGCAGTACAGTACTGTACACATCCGGCTATACACAAACACACGCTACTGCTTCACACTGGAAGGCATCCATTATGTCAACAAAGTCGTGCCTTTGCGAAACGTTGGCCACTGTGCGGTGGAGAATACAGAAAAGTTGCATCGAGCGACAGTTCGCCCTCGGTTCACAAGTTTACAGAATGTGATGCCGCTGGGGGCCGGTTGTGCTCAGGGAGCCAGAGTACGATACATGTTATTTTAGTTCTATGGAAAACACATTCTCAGCAAGACTGCATGATACATAAACGTTAACTGAGGGAGACGGGGGCCCGAAGCCGTGAATGTGAGCTGTTTCTTCATGTCGAAGAAGGCGGAGTGCCTCTCGGGGCGAGGAGGCAGCTTTGATCCTACCCGTCTAGAACCCCACATTTGTTACTGCGCTCAACTCGATCTAAAGTGTCAGACTGCTCCATACCCAGAGTGGGCAAATTTGAAGCAGTACAGTACACTCTCCTCGCGATCTAGCGCCATTTGGAATGCCATACTCTAGCATGCAGTGTGGGTAAGCCATTCTACTCTCGATCACAATCTAAGGAGCCATCAGTTTTATGGCGTTCGAAGTGTGTGTGCGTGCAGGCTTTTTTCATGATTTGCAAAGGGGCGGTTGGGGATGACCACAGTGTTGGCCCCTGATCGGTTACCAAGTCCTGATGATCCAAGCTGCAAGCGGTGAGCAGAAGGTCGAGCAGCCCAAGAGTGCAGTGACAGGGCGAGGCCGTTGTGAGGCCACATGCAGACGCAATTTGCTGAGGTGCCACAGAGCGATTATTGGCCAGCACCATGGTGGCCTGATAATTTTCTTCCTTCCCACGCACTGTAATCCACTGTAGTCTATTGCGCACATACAGCCAGCCGTTAACCTAATGAGGCGGCCGTTGCGAAAGTTGCCCGTGACATGTGTTGATTTCCACTGGGTATGGAGGTGCCTTGAGAGCTTTGTGGAGAGTGGATGCTATTTTCTAGGTTTGTTTGGCCGTCCACCCTCGGCTGTACGCGTGCACCTGTTTGGGGGATCAAGTGCAGTACAGTACTGAACTGTAGACTGTGGCTGGATCCACTGTTTTTCTGACCCTCCAAAGGTCAGTGGCAACGAGTTATCATAGATCCTGTCACTTCCTGTCAATCCAAGGCTCTGTGTGCCTGCACAGGAACCTCTTTGTGATGGACTGATTTATCACTCTGTGCTTGATGAAGACGTGTCGCTCAGGAAAAAGAAGGCTAGCGGATGCATTGTTCTGCGTTTGGCAATCATTTAACCGCCACCACATGGGATGGTTGTTTGCAGCTCACACGCTCTCGCCTACACAATTATGCAACGCGTTCCCAGTCTTCGTAGATTCATTCACCTAACCAGGATGTCCAATATCCCATTTTTAACACCAGACGTGTCCATGAGTTCATCAGTGGGTATCTCTCGATGAGAAAGTGCATCTAGACACCTCTTGCTGCGCGTTCCTCTTACTGCTCCACACACACTGCCTGCACATCATCCTCTACCCTCCTTTCCATGAATGGCAGCGAAACGTATAAGGGCACGACACCCTCTGAGCGCGCACAGACACGCCCAGCTGGTTTTTTTTTCCACTTCGAAATCTACGATGATTGGAGTTCCTGAGGCTTGTCTGCGGTGAGTGGCTGATACAAGAGTGAGGCTGACTCGCCTGGTCTGTTTTGGCTGTTCAACCTTGACCATCCACCTCATGGACTACCCAGCAGTGCTCGCCACCATCGAGAAGGCATGCGCTGAGGCACAGGTACCCCTTTATGTCCATCCCACACACATCTGCACACCATACCGATGGCACCAGCACACACACACACACACGGCAGCAATCCTCTGCCTGACAACCCCGACAGCAATAGCACCTGTAGTCAAGGCGAGAGGAGAGACACGGCTCTCAGGGAAAACACAGCGCTGATCACATTCTTTTGTCCCCTGTATTCTCTGGCCCTCTAGCATCCTACGACCCGGGTGCAGGCCGAAAAGGTGCTGATTGACTTCAAGCAGAGCGAGAACATTGTGCCTGTCTGCCAGTACCTTCTTGGTAAGACCCGACCGAATGCGACCTACTTGCACAGGCTTGGATGAATGAGCAGCCCACTCGCATCCGAAGCTATGGGCTCACCGCGCTCCATGTATGCATTCTTGATAGCCCACTCCAACTCGTCGTCAGTCCAGTTCCATGCCGCATCAGGAATCACTGGCGCCATTGTCCGGGAGTATGCGCGATACGAAAAGCAGGAGATTCAGAGCTTGCAGGTGTTTTTGATCAGCTACAACCTTCACCACCCAAAGCTGGTGTCCTATGTGGCCAAGCAGATCTACCAGGCTATTGCAGTAATCTCCAAGCGAGGCTGGCTGGAAGCCTCTGCAGAGGAGCAGGACGTCGTCTACAACCACATCCTGCACTTGCTGTCGCTGGGCGAACAGGAAAAACGTATTGCGCTCTCGCTGGCGCACGCACTCGTGGACGAGTTCTCGAGCAGGGGAAAAGCCAGCAGCGTGGGACTGACCTGGGACTTTCACCACAGGACAAAGACATCCTTCGAGGACCGTCTTCTCCAGCTTATCTTCCAGCAAACACTCAATGTGCTGCATGAGCAACTGCAGGATCTGATCATCAACCCTGGACAGGAGGTCACTGGATCGCAAAAACCACTGCTTGGTCTCTCGATCATGCTCATCGAATCTATTTTGCAATGGGACTTTTCCTCGAGCAGTAAGTACCAGGACGCGACCCATGTCAAGGGACGTCGTTAGCATGCAACCCTAAGCAGAAATTTTGGATGAAAGCTGACGAACCCCTGTGCACATTCTTCCAGACCAACCAGTACTTGCTGGCACCTTTGCAGATGACGAAGAGGACTACAGCAGGACCATCGTTTATCCCGCTAGCTGGAGGCCAGTTCTCGTCAATGCCGACGTGCTTTCCATGTTCTTTACGGTATGGCACATAGCTACAACCACCAGTGTTGTTCTCCAACTACTGGTGTAGTCACCGATCTAATGCACAATTACTCAATGGCAAATGTCACAATCGGAACTATAGCTCTTCCCGTTGGTGCAGGACAACATCATGACCCACCGCGTCCGGCAGTGTTTGATTCAGCTTTGTGGGCTCCATGGAGCCATCTTTATGAACGAGGAGGCAACCATCAGTCACATCTCAGGCGTTATGAAAGGCCTTTTGACACTGATCAACAAGTACGTCTCCTCTTTGATATACAGTACTACCTGCTTGAACAAGCTGCATTGTCTCGGTATTAACCCTAGACTTTTTTTTTCTCACCTAGCGTCGCGTCGTGCTCGTCGGATGAGTGCTTGCAAGCCGAGTACACGGAGAACATGATTGCGATCACGGAGATGATCCGTCAACTCTTGTCATTCCACTCTATCCAGACGATTTGCTCCGTACCTGAGCGGTTCGATTTTCTCAACCAAGTCGCTTTGTTGACAATCCACTGTCTCAATGAGTCCGCCAAAGTGCCAGAAGAGTCTGAGAGCCTCATGGGAGCCTTTGATGAGCTTTTGGTCACTTGGGTCAAACTTGGTACTGAGAATGGCGATCACTTGTGTGGATATGAATATGTAGATGTCATGCACTCAACACTTCTAACACCATTGCCTTTTGTCTACCACCGTGAGCAGTGCAGGACTCTCAGGCAGCCATCTCGAACCACAACTTGCCTGCCCTTGTTGCCGATGCCACCAGTTTGCTTCAATTCTTCCATAGTATCAGCTATGGCATTGTGGAAAAGTACATTGACACCAGACTGGAGCTCGCCAAGTTCAACGCCGAGGTTGACGAGGAGGGTGACGGATTTCAGGACTGGGACACCTATGGCGATCAGTTGATATCCATTGCTGCCCTGGCACGGCTTGATCCCCACAATACATTTTTGCGCCTGCAGGGTCTGCTCCGCGAACGGATCGAAGGATTGCAGGGTTTTCTCAACAACACCTATGATGGCAGCCGACCCGACTACATCACGTTCCTGTATGAGCATTTGCACTGGCTAATTGTCATTACGGGATATGTGTTTGCAGACAACAGCACAGGAGAGACTGCACACGTGCCAGACACGCTGAACGAGCTCTCGAAGAGCCAGCCCCGGGACCAGGATCAGTTCATTCACATCTTTAGCAACCTCATGAATCTTTTGGATTCCGTCTCACTCGACCCTCACTCTGGCCAGGTACTTTGAGGGCGATTGATGTCGACCTGTTAACTGCTTTCAGACTGGGGTGGGCGAGGACTGGTGCTGACCATTGGAATTCCTTCTCACTCCAATAGGCTGCTTCTTGCAGTCCGCAGGTCGCTCTGTCGCTTTTCTGGTTCCTAGAACGCTGGGTCAAGACGTACCTATTCATCTCCCCGGATAACTACTCCAGCTTAAGGTACTCATCGGCATGGCATGGATGATGACGATGATCTCCCTCTCTGTACAGACGTTTTATTTATAAGCCCTGAATATCATTTGTTACTCTCGACAGCCCTAACCTTCTTCAGGCGTACGGGGAGGCATCGGTGGGTGGCAGTGGCCTTGACATCCTGGAGTTTTTGATCAGCAAGTTGAGGATCAACTTTCTTTTGTGGAGCGCAGACCCCGATGTGCTGGTTCAGGTTAGTCTTGTATTGGCTATTGGCGCCTCGGATGTGGATTTACCTTTACTTAGTCTCTATCGCTCATAACAACTCTACGCTATGTACTGCTCGGATAGATCGTTGCATTGCTAAACACCTTTGGCCAGCGCTCATCTGTTCGAAATGCACTGCTGCAGTCTGGTAGGTGAATGGGGGCAAAGCTCGATCCGATCTATGTCACTGGCAAAAGTGCTCCAGCTGACATCTGTCTTCTGTTCTTTTCCATTTGTGATATACAGCACAGTTCCCTTCTCTGGTCAGCTTCTTTATCGACAACCTTTCTCTTCTTCCCGAAGTTATCCACAAGTAAGTCCATGGTTACCCTTAGAATATGGTTCCCTTCAATAGCATCCGCTTGACAATGTATTTTATTATGCTGATGGCTAGACGGATATCTTTTGTCATTGATGTTTAGTTCTCTTATTCAAGCCATCACCACCATAATCTCGTATGCCCCTTCCGAACAACTTAATGGCCATTATTTCGGCCTCATTTCAACCGCCATCGAGACGAGGTTCGCGGCTGTTCTGCAGGACCAATCGTTCCAAGCCAGATATCAGGATAACGAAGTTATGAGCCAGATCATGAACGGCCTCGAGGTACATCCATTTTGCCCTTGCTCAAGGAGACCCACCTTTATGCCTGGTCGCAGTTGAGCGTGGTGGCTAATTATTTGTCTCTCATTACTGTTAGATGTTCAATGGGTTGGCGTTGGCGTTGACCGACATAAATACCCCCATGATCTTCAACTTCAGCTCCAGGTTCTTCGAGTCCTTTGTCACTCTGGTCCGAGTTTATAGCAACTTTCTCGAGGTGCAGATCCTGGTTTTGAGACTCTACACCGATCTGATCAAGAATCTGGAGTTCAGTTCACTTTCGCCGGATCAGATCAGTTACTTTCACACCTGCTTGCTGAACTTGCTACAGACATTCTCAGCAGCCAACTTGGGCACGAAGAGAGCGACTGCGTGGGAGGAAGCCGATGATGAGCCGTATGGAGATGTCTCCGTCGTCCTGGAATTGCTGCTGAGTCTGCTGGAAGTTCGAGGAGTGGATCAGATGCTGGTCCAAGCACCCAATGCGGTCCTACCGTCAACAGTCGTGTTCTCTGGCACTAATATCCTCATCCCTATGATCAAGAAGAATATGCTCGAGGTTAGTTTCTCCTTGGCATATTGTACATCATTTCTACGGAAAACTCTTTACCCAATATCTGACCGGTATTCCTTTACCTTTGTTTCGTGCTTGTTTCTTCTAGATCCCAAGACTCTGCACATTATATATCCGCTTGATCTCCAGGCTGGTAGAGTCGTATCCTGGACGTCTTGTTGAACTTCCCGAGAGTCTGCTCCACAACCTGATGGCCTCGCTCAAGTTTGGGGTTGACCATAACATTCTCGAGGTGTCGCATCTGACCTTCCAGGCCATCACAGCCATGGCGATCTATGCCTGCAATGCGTCTCTCCACAATCCTGCCGAGGCTGTTGCTGGATTACGACCTCATTTGGACGAGTTCTTGAAGATGACGTTTGAGCAGCTGTTGTTCAAGAGGTTGGACATGGAGCTCGTCGACGCAGCGGGCTCCTGTGTCCTTGCGCTCGTGTGTGCCAGGCAAGAGGCTTATGGCCATCTGATCGAGCAATTGCTCGCTGCCAGTGAGCGGCCTCTCACACCGGAGCTTCAGAAGCGGTTGTCGGATTCGTTCCAGCACTTATCGGAGGCATTCCCTGCACAGGATGTGGTCGGGCGGCGGGAGCTGGTTCATCGGGATGTGGCCATGACTGCGGTTAGAAAGGATATCTTTCTGCGTTTCTTGATGGGCGTGCGTGGGGTGTTGAGGGTGAAGTAGATTGAAGTAGATCGAATTAGATGCTTATTTAAAAGTGGGACGTTACATTAATTTTATGGCAGATGCATGTCGCGAATCTATCTAGCTTGCTACATGCCATATTACTTCTTCTCGTTAGAACTGACGATCACTTGGGATGTTATTGCTAGCGCTCATATGGTCCTCACAATGCACGTTAGGGCGATCAGCTACTCTGGTTGATATGAGAATTTGCTGCACCCTTGTTGGTCGCGGAGCCGAGGTGTGAAGTCGAGCTTTGAAGGTGAAGCAGAGTGGGTTACGGCACTCGACCGCACCTTTGCTCAAATTACATCTGCTCCCGTCCATGTTCCTTGGATGCATTGCCCCCTGGTCGATGAGGGATCCAATTCCCACAGCGTATGTACAGAAGAAGGTGGAGTGCCATCAGAGTTGTCTTTAGAGGCCATGTGTTAACCGATGATGTCTAGTACGTTGGCAGCACTCTCGACGTCGCCTTCTGTCGTTGCGCACTAACTAAGCGGGCACCTCTCTCTGTTTAGGTCTGCATCAGTGTTAGCACCAGCAACCGAAACATCATTAGGGTAGTGCCAAGCTGGAAAACTTTCACCTCTTGACGATGATGTTCCTTGGAACACAACAAGTCCAGTAAGCCTGAGAACTAGGAAAAAAACAACAACTATAAACCGTCTATGAAGCTGCCTGCTAGCGAACTACATTGCACATGTTTTGGAGTCGCAACACACGTCCTTAGCTCCTCTTGGCTGTAATAATTCCCCTGATCCCGATGCATGTTCTTGCAGCACCCCTGCAGTGGAGCCTCCGGTGCTTACATTTTGGGCATCTCTGACTCGTGTAATGGTCATACAAGGCGTTGGGCAGCACTTTAAACCCTCCATCACTTCGCGCGAGTCATTCGGATCGTCGCGTAATATACAATAGTAGTGTTAATAATCACGCTGTTATAGACTTATCCTGTGAGGCGCCTGCGTTGAGTCTCCAACCTGGCAGTTTCTACTCAGGTTGATATAGTCTGTGCTATCCCCAGTTGAAAGTTGCAGACGGACGGTGCTGATAGGAAGAAAGAGATGCAGCGATAGGTCCTTCTCTGAAGAAGACTAAACCGCCGGTGTTTGTGGAAGTGATGTACGCACCTGCATTTGTTGTACGCGGCCCCGATTCTCTAGATCTATGTGGGTATCTGTACCATGCTCTGTTAGGTGTCAGTTTTCTGAAGGATATTCCCAGATTCCTTGGCGCGCTTGCTGCTGCGCGAACCGAGCCTTGGGCTTTCCCCCCCCCCCCCTCTGTATGACAGAGTTCGAACGAGCTTGACAAGGGCGGGTCTCTAACTGAGCACCATTTAGAGTCTATAAGGCAGTTGCAGGCGGAGGCAGTTGAGAAAGGGCCCACATACTGTGGTGAACCAGTTCTCGATAAAGAGAATAGCCATTCCATCAATCCAGTGCTGATGATATGGAAGGAAGGCAAGGCAACTGATGAAGAAGCGGTTCACATTCCATCAGACAGACGCGTTTGCAGAGGAGTAAAAATTTTGCCCCCGAGAGTGAGCAGGAAAGAGTGAATGATGGACGCGCGTCGAACGCGTTGCAACTCAGTCGCATAATGATTTCACGATGATCAGAGCATCCGCAGAAATCGTGTCTAAAACGGGATATATTGTTGGCAACTCTATGTGTTCGTATTCTAAACTATGCAGCCAAGCTAAGGCTGGCCACGGCCTTCTTAGCATTGGCAGCCTCCATCTCGTACTTCTCGACCTTTGCGTGGGACTCGGCCAGCTTCTTCATGAGCCACTTGACGCGGGTATCAACTTCCTTGGGGACTCTTCCACCTCCAAAGATCCACGAGCCATCCTTGTGCAGCAAGTTTGACAGCTCCTTCAATTCAGCCTCCCACTTGGCCACTTTGACCATCTCCTCCTTCTCCAAGAACGTTGCAGACTCGAGCTCCATCACGGCCGAGAACCCAATGTCTTGGAGAATGTCCTGGAACGCAGCCCGGTAAATGGGCTTGCCCGGTCGCACTGCTGCTGGCCGTCCGTTCTTGTGCACGATGGTGATCAGTTCCGCCTGCTCCATAGCCGCGAACGGAGACTCGTCGTTCTTGAATAATGGGTGGATCTTGAGCTCATCAAAGTTGGCAAGCTCACTGCTGGCGAGTTGCTTCATCACAGCCCAGAACTGAATCGGTGTCCAGGTCAAGGTCCGTCCGTCGGAACTGTCAAAGTCGAAGGCGCTCTTTCGGACCTCGATCACGGCTCGGCCCAGGATGTCATGGACGGCATCTTCGGGTCCCATACCACTCTTAACCTTTTGGACAAAGAGCTCCAAATCTGTGAGACGACCGCCAATGGTCTGCACGGATTCGATCAGGTCTGGGAACTCGTCTCGGTCCAAGTGCTTATAAACGAATTCGAGTGCGGAATCCAACGTTGCATCTGCGAGCACAATCGTCTCGAACGTCATATTAGGCAAAGCTGGGAGACAGAAAGGGGGGGGGGAAATGGATAGTCAGCAATCAATCATGTTCACGTTTTTAGCGCTGGATTCAAACATTTGTGTTCCGCAAAGAGGGTTACCTTTAGCCAAGGGCTTTGAAGCAGCTACGTTGTTGCTCAGGAAAATGACATGGGCGACGTGGTTCTCTACCAGGACAGCAGCCCACTCTGACAAGTGTGTCCAGAGCTCCTTTGCATGCGGGCCCTTCTCCCTGGACATGAACCCGTCAATAACGATGACAGGGATCTCATCAGGATCACACCACTGGCTCTCCTCCTTGTCCTTTCTCTTCTTGGCTTTGGCATCACGTCTGGATTCCAGAGACATGGTACTGCCTGAGCATCCAGATTGAACCATCTCGGCACGACGCGTCTTTTCCTCAATGGTAGCCTCAATCTTCTTCATGATCGCCTCGGGTGAGAAGGACGACATGTCCTTGGTGGGCGAGGCTTCCTGGATAGCGATCGTCAACGTATCCAAAATCTTCTTAAGCTGTCCTTCAAATGTCGCCGACAAGCCGGCCTTTTGTCCAGTGGTTGCAGTGATAGCCATGTCCATCATGTTATTGATGGTTGTCATGAATTGGAACAGAGGGATGTAGCCGACTTGCCTGGCCAAGTTTGTCAAGACCTCGCCTTCACTCCTGGCGTTTGCCAACTCCTCGCATCGGATCACGACCTTGTGCTTTTTATCCTTGATCACATACTCGACCATCTCGGTCTTTCCGGCACCGCGTGGTCCATGAACGATCGCAAAGGACTCTGGGGGGACACGCAACCAGTTTCGAAGTTTCTCCTCGTCGTGCTCTCTCTCGCGCCAGCCCGTGGCCTGGAGTGAATCGATTGGAGTCCTGGTCAAGCGCCCGACCGTCTCCTTGCGTAGCCATCTCAAGAACTTGTACTCGTTCATGTTGAACAGTTGCGTTATCTTGGCCTCCATGCTGAAGACACGAATAGGGTCGAAGATCATGAAGGACATTCCTGCAATGGCCATACCTCCGAGAGGAACCGTGATTCTAGGGTGGTTGGTGAGCCAGTCCCAGATAGCATTGCCCTTCAGAGTTCGTTCATAGGTCACACTCAGTCGCACGCCATTGATCTCCGCGCCATGCAAACAGCTCTTGGCGCTTGTGGATGCGCGCATGACCGAGTACTGAATGATGGCTTGCTTGGGCATGTCCTTGACGGGCGGGACCATGACAATATCCATGATCTTTCCGTACTTTCTAAAGAGCGAATAAAGGCCCTCCACACCAGGCTCACCCGTGTATTCGATCCTGATCCTGCTGTTGGGGTACCGACTGGCCATGTCCTCCAAGAAGGGTGAACCCTTGACAAGGAACGCGCGCACCTTTTGAAAGTTGAACCACATGTAATGACCATGACTGATGAGGTGTTGTTCACATCGACTCTCGATCTCTTTGAGGGCTTCCTTGGTGGTGTATGAGCTTGGGTGGACGTAGGAGAAGTGCACAAACATGCCGCCGTCCTTCAGCCTATAAATGCCATAAAAAAAACCCCCCCAGAATGGGAATTATACGTTTAGGTAAGCAAAGGCCCCGGAGGACTTGGAAAATTTTGGATCTCTCTCGTTCAACGTCTTTTCATTCTGCTGCCCATGTTTACCTTGGCTCGATGCCTCCAATCTTGAAGTGAAAAGGCATGGCGTTCTCGGGCGGAACGAGTTCCATCTTGGCTTTTCGCTCCAGTGACTTCCAACCGGGCTTCAAGAGCGAGTAACGAACATCCCACCATCCCATCTTGAGGGGGTAGGCGTTATCAAAGTACAGCATGCCGTACTGAAGGGGAAGCTGTATCCATAGCGAGAGCGAGTAGAGGATGTATTATGCGTTAATGGCATGTAAACACTTGCGGCCACAGAAAAGACCCGCTGAGAGCGTGTGCTCCGAGAAAGGTGTTCATGTACCTCTTCCTCCACGGTGACCGGGGTCTCGGTTGTGTATTTGCGCCGCAGGGTCTGACCACCGGGCACTTTTCTCGTGCGGAGAAAGGGCGAGGGCTGGACAGCGATGCTCGAGGATGGAAGGGCGCCTGCTCGTGGTGCCACAGAGACTGCAGCGACTGTTTTGAGCTGGCGCGCGGACGAGGCCGCGGAGGGGACGAGAGGCAGCGCCCCGCTGGTGCGAGTGAGGCAGGGTGCAAGGAGAGCCTGCCGACGCGCTAGAGGAATAGCAGCGGCATTGGCTCGGACGGATGCCCGAGACAGGGCCGAAACGCGGTACATGGGCGGGTGCTTCTGCTTGTGATGCGTGCTCGTGCGATCGAGAGAGATCGATCAACACAGGACAGAGGAATGGAAGGAGCGGAATGGATCACAGAGCGAGAGAGAGAGAGAGAGAGAGAGAAGAGGCACAGAAACAGACGGGCTGGGAGGGAGTAGGATCTTTTCTCATGCACGTCTTGGGCACGTGCAGGAAGCACAACGGTTCGCATTTTATTTCGCTATCCACTGTCTTTGTGTTCGTGGGCTGCAGACACCCCAGTCGTCGGCATTGCCTCGGGCCTAGTCTCTGCCGTAGGGTGGGGACGTGACGCAGCACTTGATCTGGTCAGGACCATCGCAACGACCGGTGAACACGGAGCCATGGGTGCAGGTTGACTCAGGGATGCACTCTCCGCCGCGATGGTTGCTGTCGGAGATGGTGCAAGGGTCATACGTGCAGCACTGGATTCCTACGGGGTCATCAAGGCAGTATCCTGGAGTAGGGTGTCCACCGCCATTGGAGCAGTAAGAAGTACTAGACGGCCGTAGAGAACAGAGCCGCGTTTAGCGAGGAGAAGTAACGACGACGTAAGACAGGCGCGAGACATCAGCGCAGGATTCTTACCCGACACAGATACCCTTTTTGCCGTCCACTTTGCATAGGTTTTGGGCAGAAACAGCCCACGCGAAGGCGGAAAGAGAGATAAGGGTCAGAGAGAAACGCATGGCTGACAATTGATGGAGCTGAGAAGCGAGGGAGCTAGTTATTTCTTGTGGTGAGGAAGCGATGAGGATAAAGTATTGTCGGGTGCGCTGGGTTCTTTTATACTCTTTTTCATCCTCTTGCTTGCCGGTTACGATGCCTCACTCTACAGGCTACCTTTAAAGGGATACCTAGCGGAATAGTTGCCTAGACCTCGAGGTGGCCTGCGGAGACCAAGCCAGGAGGACGTGTAGCTGCAACCCCTGATTGGTTGCGCATTCACCGTAAACACGTATTGAAGGCGGCGTGTGCTCCAGTTGCTCACCCGCGGAACGAGGCAACGCCTCTGCCATCTTTTCTTCCCATGGCCAAGAGCGCGCTCTGCATATCCATTTGCGGCGTTGTTTTCTGCCGCTTGCTCTCAGCCAATGGTTATGCATTGCCACGCGTCCGCCGCACGGCGTATTGCAAAAGTCCAGAACTGTACGACGACGCCTCCGACCACAACGATCGTTTGGTGGCCACCATTCGACAAAGGGGTCATCTCCAGTACGTCTTTACACTTTCACACTCGTGCATCCTCACTCGTGCATCCTCACTCCTTGGTCTAAATGCCTTGGCGTGTACAACAAACAACAATACGTGGTGCCTTTATTAGGAGAACATGCACGCCGGCTCGACACTTGCTTCTCGCGGCGAACTTCTGTGTCAAGGACCCCTTTTGGTCGTGTGCTTCCGTGTTGGAGTTCAGAGGACACGTCTTCCTCAAAGCCTAGGATGTCAGAACTGAAATATACATGATGTGATTTTTTATTTTACAACAGAGAATATCGAAAGTGAGTAGCTTTTAGCTGAACAGATGGTCCGGCACCCGTCAGATTTACGAAAGTCGACAGCATTGATTGACAGCGCTCCAGACTTTGGATCGATTCGTTCTGGTGAGTGAATTCCCTGCCCACTTCTTTCCTACAACCACAATCTCAAAGACATGCTCGTCCGAGGGCTGGCGTCTCTTGCTGTCATTCTGTGTCACATAATCCGTCTCTGCACTGTCGTCAGTCCACCAATAGAGAATCTGCTCTCCCTCCTTCCACTTCCAGTGCCCCCCCGAGACTTTCACTGAGCAGACAGGCTCACTACCCGTTTGTTGAGTTGACGCTGTGCCATCCAGAGAGTCCAAATACTCTGCAGCGCATGGGAAATGGATCCGCGGCAGATAAATCTGAGTCGGTTCATCAATCCTGCCAGGCCTGGGCGAGTTCAAAGGGTCAGATCCGCTCTCGGGGCCAGTCGTGGGTGTCCTTCTGAACGAGAACTTGAACGTCACCGTGCTCAAAGAAAAAGACAGCTCCAGTGGGATTCCCGCCACCTTTTGCGCAAACGGCCTGCAGAATGCCACCAATGCTCTTCCTCCATCGTTCAAATCAATGTCAGCCACACCGCTTTCGCCCTCTCTGAGCAGCGGCTTACTGGAAGAAACCGTGGAAGAAGACGACTTTGAGGAGCTGGAAGAGGAGGAGGATGAAGGTGATGCGAGCTGTGCCACCCGAGCATGAACTGGCATCTGTTTGCGGTCGACCGAGACCGTAGACGACGATCTCCTTGTTAGAGGTGGCGAGTCTTGCTTCAGTGAACTGGTGACATCTCCCGTCGAGCCAGTCGCGCTTTCGGAGCCGACCTTGTGGAGGCTGTACGAGTTACTCGTGATGCTGCTCTGGCTGGCTTTCTTGTTGAGACGACGCGGGTCCCGGTCAAGGTCGTTCTTGCTCCATAGCGAGAGGTCCTCGCCGTTCCACTGGTCACCCCATTTGTGAGTATTGTCAGGGCAGTAATTCCAGAGCGTGAAGTTGAGGTGGTTGGATTCTAATGCGTACATGTTGGCGTCCATGGCTTTGATCTGATCCTTGTAGTTTCCGTTGGGTCGATAGGACTTGCCATCGTTCATGTCATAAGGAATTCCAATCTCTCCGATCAATGTTGGATGCTGGCCCATCGCACCCTGTCCTTCCTCCTTGATCCAAGCAAGCTGATTCCTGAAGCATTCCCTAATAGCCTTGTCGCCAATTTTGACCGCCATGGCATAATTGGGGTACCGTCCGCGCTTCACACCGAGATAATCAATGTTGAAAAAGTTCCATCGCTTGTTCAAAAGCGTCAGGCCGTCGTACCAATGAGGCGCATAGACCACACGAGAGGTAATGTCCAACTGGGCAACGTCGTCATCGTCGTGGGGCGGTGGCAGCGAGGGCGGTATCTCATTGACAGGAGGCTCCAAGAAGATGATAGCCGCATTGTGGACCGTGCGGATGGCCTGAGCAAATCGGCGACAGAACGGCAAAAATGACCTCGAATCAAACTCGTACTTTTCTCCTGTTTCGGGGTCCTTGAAAAAGTACTCTGCGTTGAGCACCTGCTGTGTTGAAATGTCCCATACGTTGTGATGGGCCCAGATACACCGGCCTGCTGTAGGAAACTGAGGTGACCGCTTCCATCCAAACCGTTGATCCTTTTCATCGCGTTTCTCCTTTGAGAGCCATGCTGTAACGCCCTCGGGATCAATCGTCTTTGACCCCTGTTTCTTGGGCCCAAAAAAGGTGAAGGCCCAGAATTCAACGGTCTGTGTATATCCTTGGCCGAGAATCATGGCTTGAAGTGGTGTCGGCGTAGCGTCCTTCTTCAACTCTTGATGAGAGGGGAACTTTGTGACGTCCTCCACGCCAATCCAGCCCGCCGAAGGCTCGTTCAAGGTATCGTAGCCGATCACAACGTCATCTTCAATACCATGCTGTGCGGTTATATAGTCTGCAAGAGCCATGTAACTCTTGATGTAGTGCATCTGCAAGTAGTCCTGAATGTTCATATCGTCCACGACACAGTCCGGGGCAAACGTTGATCCAGCAAAGAACAGCGTGAACATGGTTGCTGCAGCCAATTTGTTGTAGTTGGTGGCCCACACCATCTTTGGGAAGTTTTCTGGATCCTCGTACAAGTTATGGACCAGGGCGGCATTGGTTTGAGGGAAGCAGCTGGGGTCAAGTCCAGCCAGGTATAATGTCCACAATGGCGCTCCAGACCCGCCTGAGAACCTTGACCACTATCACACCAAGTCAAACAGCGACTTAGCATGCTGCACACATGATAGATATGTCGTCGTAGCATGACGCTGCATGAGAACTTTGAACTTACCACATCTTGATGGGGGTCGACAAGGCATTTGAAGCCGTGCTGCTTGCACTTTTGAAAGACCTTGATCAGATAGTCAAAGTAGTCATAGTCGTACTTGCCACTATCAGGAGGGGCAAAGAAATATAATGATGTGGTCAGCAGGAATACGCAGGTCAACAGTGTACAGACAGTCGGCCGGCCGGGCTTGCTACAATGGGTAGCGTATGGATAAGGGACAGACGACGTGTCTGTGCCATTTGCTTTGAAGGAAAGTTGCACAGGTGTAAAGAATTTGCTAAGATCACGGCACAACCTGACGAGGATCAAAAAAAGGGATAAAAAAGTGGCCTGATTTTCTCCTCCACAGCTCGCGACGTAATAATCAAGGTGTGTGCGCGAATATCGAGGGGGTCACTCGACCACCCTGACCAGGCGATCGTGCAAGTGAGAGGCGCCAAATCGGCCATTTGGTAACATGTCGTGCAGCAGGCGCGCCTTCACGAGAAGGTTGGGCTGTAGGAAATGGAGTAGGGTGGTGTGGCGTGAGGACGTCTACTCGACGTCCTGTTTCTGAGAAAGAAAAAGCACTACGACCAATCCATGACCATCCACATCTTGTCCGCACAGACAGCACGATGATAAAGAGGGCAAAAAGAAAAAATAGAAACGGCCGCCTCTCATTGGTAGCTCCCCCAAAAGGGATGGTCGCAATGGGCGATATGGAAAATGATGCGGAAATTACGAAACACCTCTTGTGGTTCATGGTATTCAACTTACGGCCCGGCATGCTCGATCGCCTCCCAGGTAACGATAAAGCGAAGCAGATTGAAACCCCAGTGTTTGAGTCGGGCGAGGTGCTCGTCTGCGTCCTCTAGTGGGAACGGCCGTCCCACAAACGAGACCTGCGTGCCATCCGAGTCCAGGAAGCCCTCAGCTTGGTGCGACGGGCTGCCGACGGGCGTTTTGGAAGCGCCGGTCAAGTTAACTCCGCGGAGCGTCACGGTGCGGCCCGTGTTGTCCTTGAACCAAGGGCCATGGAGGAAGAGGGGATCGGTGGAGGTTGGATGATGCCCATAGGAGCTGAACATGCTCGCCTGCGAGTCTGCTCCTGAGGAGCGGAAGGCAGCGTTTGCAAACGGCCGGCGGGTGGGAGTCGGGGTGGCAGTGGCGGAGGTGTTGAACGAGGCATGGGATGCAGAGTTGGCGAGGGTGTGCTGGATCTGCTGCTGCGAGCTGGAAGCGTGGGTGTCCTCGGTGAGGGTGGTGGAGGAGTGCGAGGGACGCATTGTGTTGACGTTGAGGTGGGTGTTGGTGGCAAACATGCTCGCAGAGAACTGTTTGACGGGGGTATGGGGTTGCGAGCAGGCGGGCGGGGTCTTGTTGCGGCGGAAGAAGGACGGCGGGTTGACTGAGGATGCACGCCCAGCAGATGGTGCAAGAGGATGGGAGAACAGAGGATGGAGGAGCAGTGGTGGTGGTGGTTGTTGGAGGGAGATCAGGAGAGAGGAATGAAGAGACAAAAAAGAGGGAAATGGGCTGAATGTCGTAAGACGCCCTCTGTGCTCCGACTGCGTGGGGGCCTATTGGTGGCCGTTGGTCTGCCAGAGATGCAGCAGAGACAGAGACAGAAATCACTATCGTGCGGGACTGGCGGATAAATATACTTTAGCTCTTGCATTCACACCTTCAACCTCCCACCTCTGCTCCATCACCGTCACTCCTCCCTCCCACTGCCGTTCTCTCTCTCTGGCTCTCTCTCCCTGGCATCGCACGCAGCCCCTCGCCTCTCATTCCCTCCTTGTGGCAAGCTTGTCGCTCTCATCCGTTCACACCTTCGCCTCGCCGCATTCCTTGAGACGCGCGCTCCTCTGTCTGCTCCGTCCAGCGCATTGTGTTTGTCTGCTGTTCTCCGACCAGCTCCTCAGCCGTCTTGGTCGTACCAAGGGCCCTGCAGCAGCCAGCAGCACATGCGCGTGTCTGATCACAGCCAATGACAGGCCCACATCCTTACACAGACAGCCCCAACGACCACGACACGGAACAGGCGCCAGCTCATGCCGAATCGGCCCAGTCTCATGCTTCTGCAGCAACGGCGCTCTGCCCGCCGCAACCCATGCACGAAGCCGCCTTTCTCTCCTCGCCAGAGCTCAGCAGCCAGCAACAGGCGACGTTTTCACCCACCAGCCATATATCCATCCACAGCCTCGACCACGGCAGCCTCTCCGCTGACCCGTTCTCCGATCCTGGCCTCTCCGAACCCTCCAACGACAACGAAGCGGTCCTACGCAGGCGCCGGCACGCTTCCTTCACCATGGACGGCCACTCATCGGGCCTTGCTCCCAGATCTCAGTCTATAGTCTCGAGGAGCTCAACGTCGTCCACGCGGGAACGAACGCCTGTCAGACCAGCATCACCGCCCTTGGCCCCTGCCGGATCAAAAAGATCCTCCATCGTCCGCAACCGCTCTTCCATAGTTGGACCCCCTGTAAGTCCAGGAACTGAGCAGCCAGGGAGCTGGATGCACGGACTTTCCGACGTCATGACGGGCATCTCTTCCAGAGTAGTGAATTCCAGAGCACAGGAGCAACAGCCAAGCCGCTCCTCTGTCCACTCGCAAGCCGACCACAGCGACGGAGACCATGCGGAGCAGGCCCGCCAGCACAGAAACTCGTATCATCAGGAAGGATCGGCCAGTGCAGTGTCTTTCAAAGCCCTTGTTGCTGGCTCCGATCATGGCTCAACAAAGTTTGAAAGGATATCAGGGTCGAAGAGAAGCTCAGGCGGAGGCGGATCAAATTTAGCCTTCCGCAGCTCGCAGCAAGGAACTCGTGGCCTCTTCAAGAGCGCAGAGCAATCCCGTTCTGGCGGGTCCCATCTAGGAAAGTCGCATTCAGCCATACAAGAGAGAGGATCGCAAGATGAGGGAGAGCCGACTTTTGCTCCGGGAGGATTCGCTCATCGTGCAGGCGACAAAATCCGGCTCGAAGGACGCTCGCTTCTGATCTTTTCCCCAAGCAACCCTCTCCGAATCAAGCTGGCGTCGATACTGATGTCAAAGTAAGTCTCGAGTCATTTCTAGATGAGGTAATTGATATCGGGCAAGCATGGTGAGCTTAACATAGTATATTTTGACGCTATATAGATACACCGATCCATTCATCCTGGTGGTCATTCTCACGCAATGGGTGTTCTTTGTCATCACCCCTACTACCGAGGACGTGAAGAACAGCTTTGGTTCTTACTGGACGCACTATGGACTGCTAGCAATCAATATTTTGTACACGTAAGTCACCACCACAAGGCATGCTGTTCTACTGTTGCTTGAACAGCATCTGTTAACCATGCGATACACTCCATCTTATTCCATTGCAGAATCGAAATTATATCCAAGGCTATCGTTTATGGCCTCTTCTTTGACAGCAACGGATCCCAATGGCGAAGGCGCGTTCCAAATTGGATAGTATCCATGTTCGGCTTCTTCTCTATCACCAAATCCGCACGGGCGCCTTTCAAGCGCTCGCACTCACTTTCACGAGTCAACAGCGCACACTCCCACTCCTCGATGGCAGAGAAGTCTGATATGCAGATCAACAGCGCCTGCGCACAGACCATGGAGAACGCGAGTATAAAGGCCACAGAAACGGGCGCGTCGCCAGCACACGCCCCGTTCTTCCGCTCCTATTACAACCGTCTGGATGGAATAGTCGTCATCAGCTACTGGATCGACTTTGCGTTCATGATGACTGGGATCGAGAGGGTCTACATATTTAAAGCCATCAGTGCCTTGCGGCCACTGCGTTTGCTGTCGTTGACAGAAGGAACTTCGGTAAGCCGCCATGGTTGCGGTATTGAACATTTATAACGCTAGAGTACTTGTCGCAAAATCTAATACCTCCACGATTCAACCTTTAGACCATCATTGACTCGCTGTCAATGTCGGCGCCGCTGCTCCTCACCATCCTGGGGTTCATCTTTTTCTTTTTCCTGATCCTCAGCCTTATTGGACTTCTTGTGTTCCAAGGATCATTGTCCAGACGATGTGCTATTCAGGACCCTGCCAATTTGAACACCTGTAAGTCCCACTCTTAGTCGCCTGGCTCTTTGGTCGAAGAATGTCGTAACGCCAGGGCTGATGCATATCGTATCTCCTATTAGGGTCCCCTGTCACACCCGAAATGGTTTGTGGAGGTTATTTCAGGAATGGCACAATCCAAGGGATTGTGAATTACGTAGGACAGGGCGACGGCGACAACTCGTCGCCCAGGACCTCTGGGTTGATCTGTCCGGAAGGGCAGGTCTGCATGCAGTTTCCAAACTACAACCCTTTGGGGTTGGTGTCCTTCGACAACTTTCTGTTTTCACTGCTGACTGTCTTCACAGTCAGTTCCCTGGAAGGGTGGACAGACGTCGAGTATTGGGTGATGGATGGAGACTCAAGGTGGGCGGCCATATTCTTTTGCGTGGCCATCTTCTTGATGAGTTTCTTGATGATCCCCTTGTTCATTGGTAAGCATGCATTGCACTTGACTTCGTATTTGACTAGCAGCACACGGTTAGAGTCTTCTTGCTAATTAAACCATATCATCTCTTCAACCTCATTCTCATAGCCGGCATCACGTATTCGTTTGGAGCCGTGAGAGCAGAGAAAAGACATTCAGCCTTTTCCAGCAAGCCTCAAAGCAAACGTACGCTCCTGGACACGGCCGAGGGGTGGCAGTTTGAGGATCAAATCCACCAGGTTCGCTCTCCTGCCCGACAATGGCTCATCCGTCTGGTGAACGACCCCTGGTTTCCTATAGCTGGGGCTGTCGTGGTGTTTTTCAACTTGCTCGCAATGTGCTTCCGCCGCTACGACAGCACGAGCGCGGAGCTAGAGAGGTTGAGAATAGCCGAAATGGTGTTCACGTTGTTTTTCCTGCTCGAGATCGCCGTACGGATAGCAGGGCACGGCGTCTGGAAGCTCTTTTGGAAGAAGAAGTCCAATCAATTCGACCTATTCCTGGCGCTAACCACGACCATCCTCCTCCTGCCTGTGATCCAAGAATGGGAGTGGTATCGTTATCTCACCATGTTCCAAGTCATGCGATCGTACCGCCTAATCCCAGCCATACCCGGGGTCCGAGACTTGATGGTAAGTTGTATGCAGTGTTCACACAGAAGCCATAGCCAGAGTTATGAGCGTGTCATTGACCACTTTAGTTCTTTATGCCTTTTCGATAATAGCGGGCCATCATTGGTAGCGCTACGGGAATGATGAACTTGCTCTTGATCACATTTATGTTCCTGCTGGTCTGCGCGCCCATCCCGATGTTCCTCTTTGGCAGTGATTTGATTTCGGACGGCGACCAGCCAATCAATTTTGACGATCTAGGGCAGAGCTTCATAGCCCTCTTTGTGGTAGGATTCTTGGGTGCTTTCAGCAACTTTTACTTTTGTTTGGCAATGGGTTGAGCGTATACTCAACGTGCTTTCTTTATGTCATTCATAGATTTTGACGGGCGAGAATTGGGTCAACGTCATGTACGAAGGACTGGAGGCACATCAAGAGAGATACAAGCAGTTCTATGCTGTCATCTTTTTCGTCGTCTACTACTGCGCTTCGCATTGTATGTGGCAGGAAAACGTGTGAGGGCTGGCATCAAGTGATAAGAAGAGAGTATATTATCGGATCCGCTAACTCGCTCGTTGCCGACTTGGTTACAACTAGACGTCCTCTTGAACCTGTTCATTGCCATTGTGCTGGAGCACTTTGAACTGGACGATGATGAAAAGTACAGGAAACAGCTCGATATGTATTTTGAAAGGCACCAGCGCTTGAAGAACTCTAAGACGCATGGCATCTTTCAGTAAGTCTCCTTGAGTTGTTGAGGGAATCTTCCTTTGTATTCGTCTTTAAAAACTTTGCGTGCACGCTAATGACAATGAAATGCTAACTGCGTCTATAGATACTTGAACCCCTATGCTTATCTGCCTGCGCGGCCGCAGACCCTCTCTGTGCATGGTCTGCCCATGGACCAAACAGTAGTGGTCCGCAAGAATATTTTCCGAGAGTTCCTTGAGGGTGACAATGCTCCAGTAAGATATGCACGCATCGTTGGTTGCAGTAGTTCAGAGGGCCATATGGGCAATGACCGTATCCATTCTAACTTTAAACTGCAATAGAACACGAGCGAAATCGTGGAATCCAAGGGGCGAATCATACTTTGGTTAGAGCGAGCTCGCGACTACTGGTTTCCGACGCAAGCACAACTTGAGGCGGCACAGGAGGCCAAGATGCCAGTAAAGACGATCAAGGTCGATCAACTTTTGGCAGGGCGGTCAGGATTTGGAAAGACTCAGGACGAGATCGATGCAAGTCTGGAGAGGCTGGATGCTGGGCTGGAAAAGATTACCTGGGACATGGATAGGCCTCTCGAGGATGCTCAGTAAGCTCATCGATCAGCCTCCTTTCCTTTCGTTCTGTTGTAGCGATGCCTGACCCTCTCTCCTCCTTCGCGCACGACTCTAGGGTCACATCTGAGACTTTGTCCCTGGAGGGATATCGCAAAGCCAAGGCCCAGGCCAGTGCGCTTGGGGACGAAAGGGCTACCGAGACCAGGGAGTTCCTGGAAGCCCACCCAATGTTTGATCGATCATTGTTCCTCTTTCCGAGCAACAATCGGTTCCGTCAGTGGTGCCGCCGGCTCGTAGGACCCAGGACAGGTCGCCATCTGGGGACTATGAACTGGTTTAATTGGCTGATCTTTGGCTGCATCATCCTGAGCATAGCCGTGGTCATTGCGGACGACCCCGTGGACCGACAACGGGCCATGTTGACCGGCGACTCAAGGAGTATCAACATTCTCAGCGACATTGACTACGCGACGACGATCATATTCGTCGTAGAGCAGTTTCTGCGTGTGCTGGCGTTTGGGCTAATCTTCACGCCGACTGGATACCTGCGCGATCTATGGAACTTTCTGGATCTGTTCATAGTCCTCATGAGCTGCGTGATGGTTTTTGCGCAGATAGACCATCTGTACAGCGTGTCGCGTGCGGTGCGAGCTCTGTCCTGCCTTCGAGTGCTCCGTCTTGTCCGGTACTTTGAGGGTGTCTCGGCCATGTTTAGGGCTATCGCCAAAGCCTTGCCCCGCATGGTGGTCGCTCTTGTGTTGACAGCGCTACTGTTCTGGCCGTTTGCCATCTACGGCGTCAACATCTATGCGGGCTTCTTTTACTCCTGCAACGATTACGGCGTCCAAACCAAGTTCGAGTGCGTCGGCGAGTTCATGAAGAAGCCCGACGGCAACGACGATGTCGGCATCCTTATTCCTCGGACCTGGAAAAACCCATACGACTACAGCTTCGATACAATCCAGGCTGCCGTCCTGACGCTGTTTGAGATGGCCTCTCAGGAAGGGTGGATCCTAGTGATGAATTCTGGCCGCGCAGTGCCTAACCACCTTGGCGAGCAACCCTTCTTCCAGACTGACGAGCCCAATCGCTTCAACTCGTTCTACTTTCTGCTGTTCATGCTGATCGGCTCTATCGTCTTTGTGCAGGTCTTTATCGGAGTCATCCTCGAGACCTTCAAGGCTTGGAACGGCATCTCGCTCCTGACGGTCGAGCAGCGTCGCTGGCTGGACCTTCGGCGGCAGCTTCGATTGATCAAGCCGACAGCGACACCCGCCAGACCTCAGAACTGGTTCAGAGCGATCTGCTACGACATGGTGATCGAGAAAAAGGGCATTCTGTGGAAGGGCATGACAGCTGTTCTCGCGCTGAATGTCTCTCTGATTGCCTCGCAGCACTATGACCAGCCGCCGCTGCTCACGGACATCCAGGACATTTCGTACTTTATATTTCTTGGCTTGTACACCGTGGAGATTGCCATCAAGCTGTGCGGCTATGGCTTTCATAAGGTAACCAAAGCGCACTCCTTCACGCTTTGCAGAGCAATCCTGCCATACACTGGCTGCGACCCACCCACTAACTCCTTCTTCTTCGCTCTCCATATGTCTGCTGCAGTGGAGGCTGTCGCGCTGGAACTTGTACGACTTTGCCATCACGACGCTTGCATTGATCACTCTCATTCCCCGCTTCATAGGACATCAGGTACGGACACTCCTCACACAAAGGGTGGCACAAATCCACTCCATCCCGACTAAACAACAACAACAGCAGCTAACCTGGTCCACTCCTCCTCGCGAGCTAGCTATGGACTCTGCGCCTGGAAAAGTTTCTACTGATCACCATCTCATTCCGCTTGGCTCAGCGAATCGATTCGTTGCAGGTGCTTTTCCGTGCTTTGGTGTAAGTTAACTCCTTTCTACAAGGATCGTGCCGCCTTCACTCTGCTCGTGTTCTCAACCGCCATACTCGCCTGTCCATTACGAATAGGATTGCACTAGGGTCTATCATCAACATCACCGCCGTCTTCATGGTTGTCTTCACGGTCTATGCGATTATGTTCCGGGAGCTTTTTGGGATGACACGTCTAGGACCGTCTACGACTTCTACCGCCAACTTTGAAACGTTTGGGAACACGATGCTCATGCTCATCCGGATGACAACAGGAGAGAACTGGGACTTTGTCATGCATGATATGATGGTGGAGTGGCCACTGTGCACACCAAGCATGACCTCGTATCTTGACAGCGACTGTGGATCTCAGCCCTGGGCCTACCTCATGTTCCTGTCATTTTACATTGTCTGCACGTATATCTTGCTGAACATGTTTATCGCGGTCATTATCAGCAACTTCTCCTTTGCATACCAGCAGGACTCCTTGACGACGTTAATTACACGGGAGGATCTGAGGAACTTTAAGGTGAAATGGGCACAATTTGATCCTCGAGGCACGGGCTATTTCGACCCAAAGCACCTATCAAAGTTCCTTCGGTCGCTAGAAGGACGGTTCTGTACAAGAGTCTATGCTGATCCAGAGTACAGTGTTCCTAGTCTGGTCAAGACCTTTACTGTCTCTTCTGTCTCTTCTAGACTGGCAGCTTCATCAACGACCGAGGACCTAAACAACCCCAACGCTCCTCCGTCACCGTCTCTTCATGGCGGATCATCCACCCACCGATCAGTATTTGGTCTTGGGTCAGCGCGAAGGTTAAGCCGGCTGTCAGTCACACCAAGCGGCCGTCATGGTGGAGGGCATTCTCCCAACACTGTTTCGATCACCGTCTCTGGCCCAGAGTCCTCGCAGTCGGGCGAAAAGAAGCATGTGCTCGAGGCCAACTTGGACTTGCAGGGACTTCAGCAGTCGCTTTCCAGAGTCGATACGCTGGATGTCTATCGTCGTCGTCGCATATACAATCTTGTCTACAAGGAGGCTATGGCGACTTGTACCACGCGTGGAATCTCGTTTTACAGCATCTTGGATATCCTCTCGTTCACCCTCGTTGACATTGAGCAGGCTCTGGGGTAAGTTTGTCGAGGACGCATGGTTTAATTGCCCGTTAACTTTACCACAGCGCCCTTACATTCAGCCCTTTTGACAATGATGCTAGCATGGATGAGTTCCTCAAGCGAAACGATCGTGTCAAGGAGATCAAGGCAGCGGTGGCCCGAGAGACGATCCACAACTTGCTCATGACCATTGTGGCGCGGCGAAGCTTTTTGAAGCAGCGGCGGTCGAAGCAAAGCTCAAGGTTACGGCCAGAGGTGCCTCGGATTGTCATTGACACATCTATTGGAAATGAGTTGCGCAGCTCCCGCCAGGACACCTCACCCATGCTGACGTCGTCTCCCACTGGGCGGTCGTCGTTCTTGCCGTCGCCCCTGCTGGATTTCTCCAAGGGCCACTCCAGCTTTCATGCGGACGAGGATATGTCTCCCGTGGGAGGGGTGTCGACCAACACCATGCTCTCAATAGGTTCTAACGACTCTAATGGCTGGGATTTTTACGAGTATGTTACCTGGGATGTGTAGATGTGTAGTTCCTTCTTGTTTGTCTGTCTATCTAGCTGCTCTGCGACAAAGTACTTATGTAGCCTCGTTTCTTGTCTTGTCAATGGTAGGCGGGACTCGTTTAATCGGCTATCGGGACAGTCGGACAGCATGGACTTTATGTCGGAGCAGCGCCCTGGGTCTCCTCAGTCTGGCTTTGGTGTTGAAGGAGCCACTTGGTTTAGTACGCAACTGGCCTGTCATTTTTCTGGCTTGCCCAAGGGAGATCGATGTAGGATAGTCGCAGAGCCCTTTACTAATCCCATTATCCTCTTGCTTTCTTCTTGAATATGATGGCTGAATGATAGATATGTTACAGGAGCAGATCAAAGAGGATGAGGCGTACATTGCCAGCCTATAGTAGGGATGGGAGCGAATAAATGTTAGCAAAGGTCGCTCAACGCTCGCTCGTCGTTCTCGCAGGTGAAAAGATTTACACTTACTGTAGAGGCATCCCCAACCCGAAGGCCGGAAGACGCCCGTTATTCTACAAATTGTTGCGACGCTTCACGCCGCTTAATCGAGACCAAAGTCTTCTTCATCCTCCTCTTCAGCCTGGGCAAAGTCTCCTTCATCCTCCTCTTCAGCCTGGGCAAAGTCTCCTTCATCTTCCTCTTCAGCCTGGGCTGCGGGTTGGACCTGGGTGGGTCGTCGGAGGGACGCCGGCCTTGGTTGTTGGAGGAGCTGGGCCATGCCGATGCGAGCGATATTGTGCGCTCCCGCGCTATCTCTATGCATCGGCATATTGCAGGCCGTGCAGGTAACCCTGCGCATCTCCTTCGTGACGGCAGCATCGCAGCGAGGGCACACGCTGCTGGTCTTGTACTCATCCACTTTGGTGACCGGGATGCCAAGAGCCGTCAGCTTTCAGGTACGATGTAAGATAGGAAAATTGTGTCAGTCTCATATCAGTCAAGGTCGAGCCAATAGAAAAAAAGAGGAGCTGCCAATAGAAAAAAAAAAAAAAAGAATCACCTTTTGGTACAAAAACTCGGCGACCTTCTCGTGGAAGGAGGCTCGTCCACGGACACCCTCAAACTGCCCATCGCCAAGAACGACAACGACATCCAGCCCAGGACTCCGCTGTACATCGCCTGTCCGGGTGCCGATCGTTCTGAGGACAACGTTCAGCACCTGCTCATAGTCTGCTCGCTTGGCACGGCGGTTGGCCCACTGCTTCCGTTTGAACCCCGCCGACTGGTAAAAGCTGAGCATGGCCAGTTGGTGCGTCTTGAGCCATAGCGCATACTCCACCACATCGTTGGGCTCAGGGGACTGCCGATCAGGAATACTAGACTCGTATTCGCTGATGCTGGGGAGTTCAATTGGCGCTCCATGTGTCTGTCGGATCGAGGCAGATAGACCACAACTCAGGTTGTCTGAGCTGACTGGCTTTGACTTGGAGAGTCGAAGGCTGCGAGCAAACCGATTGCTGGACTCGTACATCGATCGCTGGGTAACGATGGCGTTGACAACCTCACGGTCTCGTGAGGGGGCGTAGAGAGCCGCTACAGCGCATGGAACGACAACTCCCAAGTCGATCCCGATGACAGCGACATTGCCAGTACCGGTCGGATTACCAACACGCACAGGAAAGTGCTTCTGGCGATTTGCAGGATCGGCCAACCACTTGTGGAGGTATGGAATGTCGTCCAAGACCGACTTGCGCTTCGGAGCAACAGTCTGCTGAGAGGCCAACGCCTCGCCTGAGGTAGCTGGCTGCAGGGGATTGGTTTGGGCAGAACCAGCGACTTGGCTGTCGGCCTTTTTCGCTTTGCGTTTGGTATTGCTGGCAATCGCCTGCACGACTCGACCATTAGTCCTGATGGTGCCAGTCGTCACTTGGAACTTTTTGATGAGGAGTCGCTTCTGTCCTTCGGTCACTAGGCAACAAAAAAGAGCGCAGAAAATTAATGTCAGCAACAGCCTTTGATCGCATATCCATAAAGAGATAGCTGTAGCGCTTCATGTCAAGGCTAGACTTACAGTTCTCAGGCGGCATCTCTTTCAACCGCATGTACTCGTGCAGCGGCATTGTACGACGCGCATGATTTGTGTGGTGCACAAACAGGTGGAAAGTCAAGTCATGCATGTCGTCCCTGTTGCCAAAGAACATCTTCATCAGTGGCGTCGTCTCACCGCCTTTAGCCCAGAGCACCTCGAGTAGGCCCAACTCGCTGAATGTCACGTAGCCCTCCTGAAAGCCAGCCTGGGGGTACAAGTTCCATCTCTCCCCTTTTGGCAGCATTAGGTTTCTGCGGAACCAAAGGCTTATCTTGTCCCTCAGCTCGCTGTGCTCCTCTCGCTCCTCCTTGCCCTGGCGCCTGAGAAAGTCGTTCACCTAAGAGGAACAAGTGTAAAGTATGTGAGTGAGTCTCTCTGTCTTGACATATGTATGCATCTAGTGCATTTGTGTGTTTGTGGCAAGAGCGGCGTTCGAGTTATTTACCTTTAAGAGCAGCTCAAACTCTAGCCGAGTGTAGAACTGACCGAGCTCTGCAGCGATTTCACTGACCACTGTATAGAAAACACTTGTCACAGTGCATGGAGGGTTCGGGAGAACGGCAGCCGTTCCAGTGTGCCCTATAGACCGGTAGACATCCATCACGGCATTAATCGCCACTCGATTGTAGTTGACGGCCTTGACTGGATGTACCACCGCAGCCTCGATGTCTTGCTGTTGGCCCTCAGGTTCGGCCTCGAGGCCTTGTTGAAGTTGATCATCGGTACCGGGGTCTTGCTGAGGTTGATCCTCAGCATCGGGGTCTTGCTGGCTCTCATCCTCTGGATTTTGTTGCCAGCTCGCAGCCTCGGAAACTGCAGGAGTTTGGCCCTCTGCTGGGTCAGCGACACTCATCTCGACGTCCTCTGGCTCCTCACGATCTTCGGTTTCCTCAGTGGGTTCCATCTCGACGTCCTCCTGCTGCGGCTGGTCCTCGGCCTCTGTAGATAGCATCTTCTCATCCTCGACAATGAGTTCGTTCCAAGACATTCTGAGATATCTCCCAATCCCTCCTACAATATTCTGGCACGTCGTCTGGTGGAGCAGAGCCATGAGGACCGGGGATTCATGGTCTTCGCCAAGGTCCCTGGCGATCGCGATCTCCCTGGAGATCAGCAGGTCGATGGTAAGGTGGATCCAGCGGCGACTGTTATTCATAAAGTCCACCACCTGCTCCATCGTCTGCTCGATTCGGACAGAAATGTTGTCGAGATCTGTCACGGAGGCTCCTTCCAAGTTGTACTTTTGACTGTACATCTTGTGGGCAACCCGGACATTCTCGGCCAACAAGCCTCGGATGGAGCCGGTCTCAAGCGTCACCAAGCCGTGAGCCTTTTGCAGGGCTTTTTTGGTTTTTGTGGCAACACTTGTCACCCTCTTGACCTTTGACTCTATATTATGAGGGGGTTCATTGTCAGTCATCTAGTTTTTTTTTTTTTCATCCAGACACGGCCGTTTTGTTCAAAGAAATAATATTAAAGAGTCTTACCCGATCCAGGTGTAATCCCAAGCTTGAGGCTCCGCGCGCCTCTGCTGCTCTTGTTGTACTTCATCTTCTTGGACGGGCGTTTCAGAGGCTGAGCTTTCCTCTTCGCTTCCTTCTCTTTCTTCTTCTCCTCCTGTCGAAGCTTCTTGGCCTCCAGCTTCTTCGCCTCCTTCTCCTTCTTGGCAGCCAGCTTCTTGGCCTCTTTCTCCTTTTTCTTCTCCTCTCGTGCCTTCTGGGCTGCAAGCTGTTTCTGGGACAACTTCCTCTTGGGCGGCTCCTTGGGCGGCTCCTTGGGCTTTTGCTTCTGCTTCTGCTTCTGCTTCGACTTTGCCTTGGACCCCCCAGGGCTGGGTGATGACGGAGTTGGACCAGGAGGCGGCTGCGGGGGGACTGATGAAGGAGCACCACCTTGCGTTCTTGTCAAATCGACCAAGTGAGCAGCATAGATCTTTTTGGGAAAGGGCCTTGAGAAAAAAAGAAAAGAAAAAAGGAAGGGGAGGGGGTTAATGCACATCCAGCTGCAAACGCCCGTTGACAAAAAAAGTAAAAAAAAGTGCCCATGTGTTCCTCTTACCTCGAAATTCCGGTCGTTTCTGCATCATCTACAGGGTGCTCGTCCAAACCCAAAGGTACCACGAACCCCAGGAGCTCGAGGTAGGTCTTGTATTGCTTCTCAAGTTCATGTTGTCGACTCTCTTGTTCAGGCGGCGGCCTGTGGTCTTCCTTTTGACACACGAAGATGTCCCAGGACGCTGACGTGTCCAGCTTGACTTTAACAGCTTTTTTGTAGTCATCAAGAAGCTGCGTCAAGATGGTTGTCGCCTCCATCAGGAGCGTCTTGGCATCAAACGTCAGCTGCAGAAGGGTCGCGGGCATGTCACCATCGATTTCGAACGATATTGGAGAGTGCGGAGCCTCGCCAGCAAGCCTGTCCTGCTCTTTAGCAGCGTCGAATCGGCACTTGATGATGTTCGCCAGGCTGGTGAGCTTCAAAAGCATACCATTGACGCGCTCATCGGGCGCCTCCCACTCGAGACCAGTCTTGGCCGTCTCTTGCTCATCGGCCTCGGCCTCGTCCTCGGCTGCCTCCATTGGAGTGTCTGCATCCGCGCTGGTAGGGGGCTCCTCGGGCTCCTCGGACTCGAGGAGACTGACTTGAATTTGATGCACGTAGCTTATGGCATCCTCTACGAGATCGTAAAGGATGCCCAGCGGACTCGGAGTTTCCGCGGCGTCGTCTCCGCAAAGCTGGATAACATGATCTTGAAGTAGTCGATACAGGTTGCTAACAAGGCGGAAATACCCATCTGGAATTGGTGGTGACTTGAGCGCCTGGATTGCCTTGCAGTTTCGCTTCAGTCCCATGTTGGGGACGTTTTTGGCGTAGTCACTGCGGGACACCATCCCGAGGACTAGGTATTGAAGCTCCGACAGCTTGAGTCCCCGGCGGACGTCGTCCACTTTGTACTGAAAGAAGCCGCCGCCCTTGCCGACCTTCCTTAGCACACAATCGACGGTTGAATGCAGAAACAGATCTGAATCCACAGACGCTGGAACCGCCTGGACCCCACAGAGGTGACGCGCAACACACACATCACTCTCCCCAGGGCATTCACAAACGTTCCAACCGAGTGCCCGTAGCCCGGTGACGATGTTGTTGATATCCGAATGCCGGACAGGCCGGCAAGCTGTGAGCTGCCTTCGGATGCTGCAGAAAGCCTTGCGCCGCTTTCGCTGCCCTTGACGTGGTAACTGGTCCACAGCAGAGGCAAGCTTTTGGAGATTGGTCTCCTTCTGCTTGGCGCGGTCTTCTTGCCCTACGTTCTTTTGGGTCGTGGAGAACTTGTCACCGGCGTGGATTCGAGTAAGTTCAGGCGAAAAATGTTTTGTAAGCATGCGGTGTAATGCATGCACAACAGGCTGGTGAGTTGACGCTCGTGGGGGGGTCGTGGATAGCCTGGAAGGGTCGTTCTCGTTTATATAGAGCCTGGGGGGACCTTGTTGCTGTTGCTTTTGTTGCTGTCGCGTCCTTTTCAGTCTACGCATGTCTTCTTCGACCAGCCAGTGCTTTATGAAAAAATAATAGCAACCAAACAGGTCTAGTTGAACGACATGGGTCCTGGTCTCCTCCGGGGACATGCGCTGTCCCTGTATGTCAAACTCTTCTAGGAACTGGAAAAAGCCATGTAGACCCATGACTGAAAGTGTTTGTTCGGAGTGCGAGCGTTTTGAAAAGGTGGGATGATGGTGAAACGATACGGCAAAAATGAGAACTATGTGAAGAATGAAGGTGAAGGCAGGGTCAGAGTGCGAGCGTTATGAAAGGATAGGATGATGGTGAAAAGATACGGAAAAATGAGAACTATGTGAGAATGAAGGCGAAGGCAGGGTCGGGGTGCGAGCGTTATGAAAGGATGGGATGATGGTGAAAAGATACGGCAAAAATGAAAGGGATCGTAAGAATAAGATATATTACTTTTGGCCCAAACAAAGAGGAAAGCAGCTCGGGGTTTTACCACAACTTAGAGGCATCACTTAAAGAACATGCAGCATACATTGTCCGCGCTGTGGTGTCTCGTCACTACTGGACTTTTAGCCTGGATCCAGGAGCATTGCAGACAAGGAGATGGTACTTCATGGAGCTCGTATTGATAAGGACCGATATTTACTGTATATTCCAAGAGTAGTGCAAGCGTCCGGACGCGAGGTTGAGCTTTCTCCAACGATCACTCCAGATCACAGAAAGACCGTTTCTGACAAATACATGGGAACAAAGTAGAGTCCGGACGCGCGCGTCACTGCTAGACTGATTGCTTATATCGTTTACCACGACCATCAAGCCGAATCACCTCACATGTCCGTCTGGCGGGCGCACGCACCAGA
This sequence comes from Mortierella alpina, assembly GCA_029449245.1. Taxonomy (NCBI): domain Eukaryota; kingdom Fungi; phylum Mortierellomycota; class Mortierellomycetes; order Mortierellales; family Mortierellaceae; genus Mortierella; species Mortierella alpina. The sequence goes on along the minus strand of JANATF010000001.1, from coordinate 621,460 downwards.
GATGGAGGTTGCAGCAACCATCGTCTATAGTGCGCAATCTTAAAATGCTATTGTTGCAGGACGGTGGAGTCTGTGCCATTCTCGCCGCGTGCACTGTGTCGAATCAACGATCGTTTTTCACGCCGACACTCTTCAGTTTACACCCTCGTCTTCCTTTTGCAAGTGTTCTATTGTCACGATTACAGATATCAACCAAAACTATTCTGCAATGTCCGTCAACCCAATGTCCGGCAACCATGGCCTTTACAACATGGGCAACCGTTGCTTTGCTAATGCACTTTTGCAGTGTCTTTGCAACGTGCTCTTCACAGAGGAAGAACATCTTGAGCAGCTTCAGCATGACTTTCGTGCTAGGAAACTCTTTGAGTTCATAGAGAACCTGAGGAGTGATGGGACGCAAGCCCTGAATCCTGATCCTCTTCCTGTAAGGCTCGAGTCAAGTGCCGAGAAAAGAAGACAGCCTTGAAGATAAGAAATGGTTAATGGTTAATTTTCTGGTCCAGTATCTAGAAGGACCTCATTCTATAATACATTGAACGAACTCGTAATGTTTCTTGTCACTAGTGCGATTGTCGAGATCCCTTTCGATATGGATCGGGTTTGTCGTAAGGGTTAGGCAGGGGTGACAACTGGTTGCTGGCCAGGCGCTAAAAGTCGCAGCAGTGATGTGGTGACTGACCATTCTTATCGACAAAGTCGTTGTGTTCGTCAAAGTGCCATCCTTGCTCCTCATACCATGCTTCGACTTAACGTTCAAAGGAGGATGCGGTCTGTGCCATTGTGCTTATTACTTTATCATGGGGAGGCGTCGAGTATCAGAGTAGGGTGTACAGTATCGGCATGTACACGAAAACAGTAACAGAAAGAGACAGGCAAGCAAGAGGGGTGTACTTTGAAGTTAAAGTATGAATGGAGCGAGCGACACAAAAGTTTCGCCTTTCGCTCGCTTGGAGCGAGCTGCTCGTTGGAGCGAAGATTCCGCTCTGCTCCCAGCGCCAGCCTATAGGTTCCTTAATGACTACGATAGTGTAATTTACACGTGATCCCCCGCAACGATCCGGGGAAGTGACGAAAAAGGATCAGCCAGATCAAATTCCTCATCTTTTCGAGCAACGCTCTGTCTCATCCCTCTCTCCGCTCTTTTCCCCTCTCACATTTCCCTCTGTCCCTATTTCCTACAACACTCTAAACAATGTCCAACCTCCGCATCATGGTCGCGTGCAAGCGCGTTGTTGACTATGCAGTCAAGATTCGCGTCAATGCTGCTGGCACAGCTGTCGAGACAGCCAACGTGAAGCACTCGATGAACCCCTTTGACGAGATCGGAGCAGAGCAGGCCATTCAGATCAAGGAGGCTCTTGTCAAGGCCAAGGGCAAGGCCGAGGTGATTGCCATCTCATGCGGACCTGCCAAAGCTCAGGAGACGCTCAGGACTGCCCTGGCGATGGGAGCTGACAAGGCCATCCATGTCGAGAGCGACGCTGAGCTCCAGCCCCTGGCTGTGGCCAAGCTGTTGAAGGCTGTGATCGACAAGGAGAAGCCCGATATGGTTATCTTGGGCAAGCAGGCTATCGATGACGACTCGAACCAGACTGGACAGATGCTTGCTGGTCTCTTGAACTGGCCCCAGGTAAGGCCCCCTCTCCCTTCTCTTGTCATTTTTTTTAGGTGGTATCCGTGTGAAAAATCGGTGACCGCCAAAAGCAGAGTTTCAGGAACGATGATGTGACTCGACGGAACTACTCGAGCCAACCTTGGTCAGCGATCTCTCGTAGATGCAGGAGAGGCGATACAGTCGGATAGACAAGCAGACACCAAAGACGCTTTCTGTCAACGAGGACATGAAGAAGGACGAGAGAGAGAGACGAAAGAGTTGAACTGCAGGTCAAGGATGATTTATTATCTAACTCCTTTTGCCTCCTACAAATCACCCTCTAGGCTACTTTTGCCTCCAAGGTTGAGCTCTCCGAGAAGGCCATGACCGTCACCCGTGAGGTTGACGGAGGTGTCGAGACCATCAAGACTTCTCTCCCTGCCATTCTTACCACCGACCTTCGGTAAGTAGCTGGACAGAGCCGTGGTGTTACATGAGGAGTCATCATCTCATATATGATTGGCAAGTCTAACACCTCTCCTCCTTTTTCTTTTATCCTAGTCTCAATACCCCCAGATACGCGTCGCTCCCCAACATCATGAAGGCCAAGAAGAAGCCCTTGACCAAGTACACTGTTGCGGACCTCGGCGTGGATATCACGCCTCGCCTCGAGACCTTGAAGATTGCCGAGCCTGCCAAGAGACAGGGTGGCAAGATTGTGGAGAGCGTTGATGACTTGATTGACAAGCTCAAGAACGAGGCCAAGGTTCTGTAAAAACGGAAAAAAAAAAGTAAAAAATAAGAAAAAAAAAAGTAGAAGAAAGAAGTTGAATACACCTCTACATACACAATTCGCTCTTTCTGCACAGCACAATAAAACACAAGAAAAGGGAATGGAAGGGAGTGGGAAGGAAGGGTGAGGTGAGGTGAGGTGAGGGTGAGAGAGAGAAGAAAGGGCGGGAGAAGATGGAGTGAGCAAAGGTCGCCCTTGTGTGAGTGAGAGGCAATGACATCGTTCAATTTGGGCTTGACAGGGTGTGATTGCGTGCACGCACACACGCGATTTTATTCCCTCTCCGGTCCCGCTTTTCTTTCTCTCTTCTCTTTGTTCTCCATTCCTTTTCAACGTTCCCTTTCCTCAACAGACAACAGACATGCATCCCGCAACCTACACCGGAGGCTTCTTTGGCCTGGTAAGCACGCCATCACCACCGCCATTGTCGCCAGCTTTGCTCCTTGCTTAAAAACGTGTCGCCCCACTCGCCTCTCATCCCAACGCTGGAAGAGTCGGAAAGACATGAAGTAGGCCATCTGCTGACCATGGACTACTTGCGCATGTTCCCATAGGTCATCTTTATTCTCGACCTCATTGCGATCTTTGAAGTCATCAACTCCAACCGCAGCGTCACCTCCAAGCTCCTCTGTAAGCCTTGCTTTGCCTCCTCAATGGATGTCGACTCTTTTTTTTTTGTTGAAAAGGACAGGGAGACGCGGCGCGCGCGGCTAAACTTTGTGCTCTTGGCGTTTTTCTTTTTGTTGTTTTGGCGCTCACACTCTCTCACGCACTCTCTGTCGCTCACTCACTCACTCACTCACTCACTGTCTACCTGTTCTCTTTTTCTTTTCATAGGGTCGCTTCTTATCTTCTTGTTCCCTATCCTCGGACTGATCATCTACTTGTATGTATACCTATGCGACATTTTGTCAACGAGGGTCTTTACGGAGGATAGCAGAAATTGAGTGCCCAACCATTGACTGACGGGAATATGTGGTTTTTTTTTTTCCCTTTTCTTCTTCCGCATAGCTTGTTTGGTGGTCGTGAGGAACACAACTCTGGTTACGAGGCTATTGCCTAGGAAGGAGGATGAGAAACAGCAAAAACAACAAAGTACAGCAATACAACCCCCCCTTCGCACGCCCGGACGTCCTTTTTTTTGCCCTGAATGTGCATTTCCGTCTTTTTTTTCGACTCCTTTGCGTCTGCACCTCGTACGGAGACGGGGGATGTGCATGAATAAAATATCGTCGCATCCCACTGCTGCCTGATGACATTATGGGAAAAGCATATCGGTCGATACATATATGTCGGAGGCTGGGGGGGGGGGGGAGGTTTCTTTTAGCCTTCGAGAGTGAAGAGGGCTGGCTATAATGGAAACCTACCCTAGGACGATAAGGAATGCTGCTCCTTGATGATCCATCCAGGAAGATGGTGTAAGCAACAAGATATTTGCGCACTGACGTTTTTGTTTTTTGAAAGGCACAACCTTTCCTTCAAATGTATGTACGCTTCACTTGCATACACGCACAAGCATACACACTCATACACAAAGCACAGACCGCTGATCGAGTCGACAAATTTGAGGGACGGATATCTCGTACTATTTTACTTCATCGATGTGTGCCACCAGTAGAAGAGTTTCCTTTGCCACTGAGATTGGTATATGTGGGTACACCTATGTTGCTGTTGTACTGACCCAGCACACTCCGATTCCGTTCGTATTGTGCTCGAAGAGCACTCTTGGTCGAGAGAGTGCTGCTGAATCCTGTCGGGGTGACAGACCGCGCTGTAGGCACTGCAGCACCAGATTGATCAAACGGAGAATTTGACTTAGGAGGCGGACCATGCGATGCTGTGGTAGGATGATGATGATGAGGATGTTGATGAGGATGGTGTTGAGGTTCCGAGCTGTGATGGCTGGCAGTAGATCCACCTGTAAACGTCGCAAAATCCATGATTGGAATCCCTGATGATCCATACTCGTCCTTTTCTTCAGCAGACGAGCCCGGGCGCTGATGTGGCTGTGAATGATGGCGGAGGTGCAAATGCTGATCCTCTCCTGGCGTGGGTGTGGGTGGTGGTCGGGGATATCGTGAGGCGCTAGCAGGCGCGTACGCTCCTTGATGACTGTTCGTAGCGGACGGGTTTCTTGAGCGAGAGGACGATGCTGTTGCTGATGTGCGGGGGTCCACAATGCTGTTGAAAAATAGGTTGAATGCAATCATGGTCGAGGAATTGGGCATAAACTCTGCGGGCGAAATCGAGCACACAGATATGGCCTCGCCGCCGTACTTGTGGACCAGATCCTGACCAAACGAAGCGTTGTGTTGATCATAGGTTGAACTGGCCATGTCTGTTTTGGTGCCAACCACTAGTAATGGGATGTCTAGCTCCCCATATCGAGCTCCTTGGTGTGATGTGCCGTTAAACCCCAATCCATCTGCGATTGAGGAGGGAAGGTAAAGAGGTTTAGATGGGGGTTGCTGTTTTCGAAATGCCTCTCACAAACCAGCGCGCACACAGTACCTTGCTGTTGGCTTGGCCACCTTGGAGCAGAAGAGGAGCTTGATGCCTCGAGATAGTCTCCAATCCATTTCCAGAGATTGTCGTAGCTCCTCCTGTTACATAGGTCGTGGACTAGGAGGATGCCTTGATACGGCACATCCCTGTAGAACATCGTCCTTGAGTTTTCATGTCGTACTGACGGTGATCCTGAGATGTCGTAAAACTCTATGAAGGTGGGTTCAGACAAGCCTAAACCACCAGAGACGAGCAGTGCTGATGGGTCTGCAGAGTTGTTGTTGGCTCTGGAGAGGAGAGAGGGATTGGTGGAGCGCGCTGAAGAGGTTGCAGCAGCTGAAGGGATGGTTGAGGAGTGGAGCCGAACATCGATATTGCAGCCGATGGTGGGGACGGAGGACCGGAGGGGCTCGCTATGACAGAGAGCATGGACCAGGCTGGATTTTCCCTAGACACGCGATATGAGCGTTAGTGAAGGTGTCCTGCTTTGCGGGCATGCCTGGCTTTAATATAATGGGGGATTGTTCGAGTTGGTGTTACCACGCCCGAGTCGCCGAGGACGAGAATCTTGGCTGTGCTGTCCAGGCTGGGCCCTTGGGCGGAGTGGTGCTGCATCGTTGGTGCTGCTGTTGTCTTGCTGCTGGATGGACCAGACGGGAGTGTCATGCAATGGACAGCTGAGAGATGAAGGCGGCGACGAGATGTTTGATGCAGAAAGAATCGAATTTGGCGTATGCGGATGCGGACACGATATGTCCAGCGCGTCCACAGACAGCAGTCACGCCTCGCAGTGCTCGTGCTGTATTCAGTCCTTGGCTTGTGCTTTGCCTCGTTTCCACCTGCATGCTCCACCCTTTTGCCACCCTTTTGCCGCCTCGTCTTCCCATTCCAGCCAACTCAACAACGCGACATCACAAGGACTGGAGAACACATTGTTCCATGGACGACTTTGAGAACTTTGAGTTCATCGACTACACCACCTCTGGACCATGGGAGCGTTTCATCACCCAGATTGAGGACAGTCTAAGGTCCTGGGGTCTCGTCGACAGGAGCCTGGGTGTACTCGACCCTGCCTGTATCGCAGCTGCACGGGAGGCTCAGTCCGCCAGCAACACTGAGCAGAGCAGCGGCGACCAAGTAGGCGGCGACCAACAGAGCCAAAGTCAGAGCCAAAGCCAGAGCCAAGGCCAGGGAAGCAACAAGCAAACAAAGCAAGTCTTTCAGCTCAAGGAAATGCTCAGCCTTGGCGACGCCACGTACGCGCTATCATACCAGTACCATCCTGCCAAGGCCCGAGCGAACGCAGGAGCCCAGAGGATCGACCTGGACTTTTTACCGACGACGCTCGAAGGCACTCAGCACCATAGCCTCCATCGCTGGACGTCGCTGACGCACATCCTCATCATCTCCCCCGTCACCATCTCCGACATCTTTGCCTCCTCGTCCATGTCCTCCTCCTCTGCCATCATCGATCTTAGCTCTGCCAAACTACTGCTGTCCTCGTTCGCTATCGCCTTCCAGAGTACCGGATGCAATGTACCGGTGTTTGTTCCTACAGGACAGCCTTGGAATCTGACTTTTACAGGGCTCTCGATGAACCCGCAACCCCATCCCTCAACGACAACGCAAGCACAAGCACTGGGAGCACCAGGGGCAGTGAATTCTGATCTGGAGGAGGACGTTGAGGATGATAGAGCGACCGAGATGCGCTTCAACACGATCCTGGTGCCATATCCACCGGTGCAGTACACAAGCCTTTCAGGCATTGTAGATTTTTTTGTTGACAGAATGGGAATCGAGGACGAGTACGCGATCACATCGCCTGGAGACCATGACCAGGGCATCAAGGACAAGATTCATGTTGCCGCACTCTTCAGCTACGATCTGGTCAACTGGTATGACGAGGACTGGCGCCGGTGGAGGATGCCAGATGATCAGGACACAAAACAATCAGCACAGGGAGACTCGAGTGGGCATGATACGTTTTTAGACGACGTAGGACCGACCATGAGCCTATCCGGTGTCGATTTGAGCATGGAGGACATCAAAACCGAGGGGAGGTCGTTGTCTAGACTACCTATTCCAGCTCTGCCATTCGGTCCCGCTCAGGACCCATTACGGTCCCTGCGTTTATTTACTCGATTTGGTATGTTATCAGGACTCCAGTTCAGGGCTGGCAAATGTCGTTTTGACTGGACAACCTCTTCCTGAGACTGACCCACTCTACGAACTGTCTTGAATAGCGCGTGCTCCAATTACTCGATATCTCGATAGCAACAACACTGCTGACATGGATGCAAGCTATGCAAATATCTGGATCCTCCATGCACAATTCAAGGATGACGATTACGGAATACTCAGTGGCATTTTAGAAGACGCGATATCCTCCTGGAGCTCAGAATTCTCAAGCGGCAGACGAGCTGAACAAAAATCGGACAAGGAGCAGCGAACGTACGGGGCCTTGCTGAACAAAGGTGCCAAGCTTATCCAAGGCACTATTACAATGGTAGACACTGTGGATGTCGAAAATATTGTGGACGCACTCTTTGGACGCTCCTCAACCTCTCAACGACCACGCGAGCCATCCACAGCAAGCAGCGGAGCTAGCACCATCCGACTCGTACCAGCGTCAGAACTAGGTCTCCATTTTAGGCACGCCACCACGGTCCCCTATGATTCGTTCTTGTGGAGGATGATTCAGTATCTTGTCGATGTCATCTCACCCAATTCCGACATTTCCTACGCGACCTCTATCATGGGCTTCCTGAAAGTGCTCTGGTCAGAGTTGTTGAAGCAGCTTTACTCACGTTGGGAGAACAGCCAGCTGATCCCTTTGGTCGATATTTACGGAGACGAGTACAGCAATGCACCCAAGAAGGTTTCAACGGATGAGTTTAATGCGGGTCCCGAGGAAGAGAAGAAGCCGGTGGCGATCGATTTGCGGTACAACCTGCTGCATCAGAAGCTCTCGATGCTGAATTGTTGCATCGCTCGACAAATCGCCCGCAACAAGGAAGCGCCGGCACATGTCCATCCGATGTCGAAACGACGCATCCGACGCAGAACTAAATCCAAGGAGATGGAATTTCCTGACGCAGTGGGTGTAAGCAGAGCACCACCAGCAGAAGAGCCAACATATGGAGCCCAACTTCAGAATCTACTCCATGGATTTGCAGACATATCGCGACCCAGGTCGGCGGACGTTGTTCCCATGGCAAAGCGGCTATTGAAGACTGTCAAGGGTCGAGGCGCTCCTCCAGAGACCAGCCTACAGTCGGATCCCTTGTCAATCTCAGCTCTGTCTTTAGACACATCCTCCCACAGAACTGGAGCCAACACAGAACCACCGTCACCAACAGCATCATTGCCTATACCCAGGGTGGAAATGTTCAGGAACAGGCGGCGTAGTAGTCAGCACCTCCGTCAACACAACTCGCACCATTTCGACCACCTCTACGAAGAAAGCATGGGCAGCGACGAGGACGAGGACGACGTATTTTATGATCCCATGGAGGCGACAGAATCGATATTGGATCAGGTCTCTGAGGACGCCATGCATGATCGAAGGCACCAATCACTGACAGAGTCATTTGTGGCTCTAAAATACTCATCCAGCGCCGATTCTCAATCAGGAATTTTGGTCAATGACATCGATCAAACTTCCGTCAACTCGAGTGGACCGGATCCTCGCGAAGTTTCTGACGAGACTAAAAGTGAGGGTGGCCTGCAGCCCTTGAAGGACTTGAAGCTTTTGAAGACAGGGGCTCCACTTATGATCCCGAAACTGCAGGTAAGGCGCGCGCTTGTCTTGGTGAAAATGATGTCAAAGGTGAAGATGGGCACTCAACCCATGTGTCATTTTTTTCCTGCTGTTATTTATGCGAACTAGGAACCAGGATATATGACTGAGGACATGATCCAACAGCAGGAAGAGTTGTTTGAGACACTGGGATCTTCCTCTGACGGTGCCAAGATGAGAGCAAAGATGCAATCGACGCAGCTTATATCAGGTAAGGAAGACGTACGACCATGACTTGGAGGAGAAAGGAACGAAACAGGGAAGTCCTCGTACATATACTGATGATTCTATGGGCCATCTTTGAAACTTGCGAGAGTAGATATGGAAGCATTCAAAGCCGCTAATCCAGGATGTGTTCTGGGAGATTTCATCCGCTGGCATTCGCCCAAAGATTGGGTAGAAGACAAGGGAGAGATGAGTGCAAGGATGGCAGATGCTGGCAACTACTGGCAAGAGCTTTGGGCAGTAAGTTTTTCTCGAGCAACTCTCTGAAGTGACTCTCTGAAGCACACTTTACTATGTTTTTTGACCGACTGCTGTCTCTGATGATTACTGACGATGCTTGTTTTTACGACTAGAATTCCAAACGTATTCCTGTAACTCGGCAGACACCCTTATTCAACCACAACCAGGAGGCTGCAAAGGCACTATTTTATCTGGACAGCATGTCAAGTGGCCAACTCTTTATTCAGTAAGTACTGTCGAGACCTGACTATGATTATCGCGTCATAGTACTGCAAAGCCAGGCTGTGTGAAGGGTACTCAAGTGTGCTTTTTTTCTTCATTCTCTTTAAATAGGCTGCTCCCAACTGTATGTCTTTTGGCTTACGACACCCTCGTTTCACATCCTGTGGCATCCCGTATTCATCAAGTCGCTGCGGGTTTGAAGGAATTAGGTCAGGAGTTGACAGAGTTTTCATGGAACGAGCTCGCTGGTGACGAAGAACTGAACCTGGATGTCATTGTGGACAAGTTTCGAGAGGTTGAACTGCTCATGGGACGAGCCATTGCCCTCATTCGCAAAGTATGGGGTTGTTATTGTTCCAAGTTTGAGAACCTGAGATGCGGTTCCCTTTCCTGTTTGACTAACATGTTTACTTTTCCATGCCTCCATACTAGTTTCCGGAGCAGTATGGTCTCGTTGAGAGGATATTGGAGGATCATGAGGCAACTATAGAGGACGGTTCTGAGCGGGAACGCGTTTATGATCTGTTTTCGATCGGTGGTAACCCCCCCCCTCTCGCGACTTTCTGGTTGTTCCGAGTTATGTATAGTTTGTTGTGCCGAAAGGCCAATACTGAAATCGCCTTGCATTTCTATCATTTGATTAGGTTCAATACAATCCTCTTTTCCTCAGCCAACGTCCCGCGAGTTCATCCTCGAAGCATATGACCCCTCCGTCTTTTCTGTGCAGGATGACGGCTCTACTGCAACATTCTCAGCAACAAAGACAGCGGTGTGGGATTCGCGGCCGCTCCAGCGTCGCTTGTATGCATGCTTCCGCGAATCTGAGCTGCGGATCGTGGAAGCCGTTGCTACAGATGGAATGTATATGTAAGCGACTTGCGAGAAAGTGCAATGAGAAAAAGAGAGAAAAAAACAAGCAAGGTCCTTTCTTTATATATCTGGTATTATATTCATAACGTGTTTGCGTGCGTCCATTAGGAGATAGGTCGATGTGATGTGTGTATGAGGAAGGGAGGAGCGGGGGGATATGGGGAGGTTGGGAGGGTTTTTTTGCTATGGGCGATCATTATTGCATTTTGAGTCGGACAAGTCGCTCCAACTCATCGACCATGGCGTTCAGGCGCTTGATCTCTTCGTGCGCGTCTTCGACCAGAAGGTCGTCTTTGGGCTGCTGCTGCTGGTGCCCAGGAGACTCTTGAGCATCGGCCTGGCGCTGTCGGGAACGCGAGGTGCGCTGGTTGAGTTCGTTTCGCTGCTTGGACCAATGGTTCTCGCTATTGTTCCTGCTCAGACGGCTCTGCGGGTTGGAGTCCGGGGTGGACGCCGAGGAGATGTTGTTATTAGATGAGGATGACGACGAGGAGGGGGATGTGGAACTCTGGTTCTGGTGGTCAAGCGAGATTTGGAGATCCAGCTCCAGGAGACTTTCGTTCAGGACCATGTTAAGATCCGAGTTGCTGTTGTTGTTGCCGCCGTGTTGAGAGGGGTGGTGATGTTCATTCAGAGAAGTCTTTGAACGACTGAATGGGTTGCGGACGCGTGAGCCATTCGTGGGAGACGACTGCTGCTGACGCTGCTGGTGGGCACTCTGTTGTGGCTGCGGCGAGGCGCGTTGGGGTGTGATGGCCTGGACAACGGCGACGCTACTATTGGCGAGGGTGGTGGCCGCAAACTCGAGGGCTTTGTTCTTGGCCGTCTCCTCCTCCTGTGCCTTGATCCTGAGCTCGTGAGCGTTGGCTTCCAAGGCGCGGAACCCATTCTCGATCCTTGATTGCAAACGTGCCAATTGTTTGTGAAGATTTGCAGGGGAAGAGTTCTTGCTCTGGTCCTCCACAGAGTTGTCGGCTCCGAGCTTGGCTTCGATGGATCCAACAAATTCATCGGTCCAGACCTTGACCATACGCAGCTGGCTCTCGAGCTCGGTGATACGCTCGTCCCTCTTGTGTATCTCATCATGCAGTTCCTTCATGTACTTTTCCAGAGCGGCCAGTCGTGCGTCATGCTGCTGTTGCTGGAGGGGTGGTGGTGAAGGTGCGTGCTGCTGCTGCTGCTGCTGCGCTGCAGATGGGGACTTTCGTCCAGAGGGAGATTTACGTCCTCGCGCAGGAGAGTCTCGACCGCCTCCAGAGCCTTGGCTGCCGCCCGTTGCCGCCATTGCTGCCAGTTCATCGAGACCCGGAGGGTTGGGGAATACCATGCTTTGAATACGAAGATGAGAATGTTCTTTCTTCCACTTCAGCTTCTCTTCCTTCTCCTGGTCTCTGGCCGTTTCCAGCTCAAGAACAGATCTTGACAGCTCCCGGTTTTCGCCATCGAGTCGCCGCATTCCAGCGTTCAGGACCGCACCTTCGTGCTGCAACAACATGCGCTGGATCATCAAGAGTCGCTCCATGGAATGATTTCTCTTCAAGACAATCTGGTCCATCTTACGAGTCGTTGCGTGTAGCTGTCCAGTTGAAGCCTTGACGGCCTCAATGTTGGTGTTGTTCTCGTGCAGGCGTATCAGTGAGTGCGAAGCGTCACGCATGCGGGTCTCAATAGTCAACGAGATATCCAAGGCCTGGACATACTGCTGGAGATCCTCCTGCTCCTTCTTGAGACTCTCGACCTCCTCTAAACTCAGCACTTTGTAAACACGGCTGGCGATCACAGAAGTGGTGATGACCTTTTGGATCGTTTCCAAATCCAACGTTCTCAGGACATCTTGCGGGAGGATGCCTAGGTTGGCGCTCTTCTTGAGAGTTTCGTCAGGAGAGGGGATCACCGGCAAGGGGAGCATGTCGATGCCGTAACGAACACGTTCCTTTTGTCCACTTGCAGAGCTGCTGTGGGTCAATTGAGTGGCGTTGCCGTTAGCATTACCACCAAATCGCGGGAGATGCCCTACACTGCCTGTCCGCTCATGAGAGTTGCGTCTGTTGGACGATGGCGAGATGGACCGTGACAACGCAAGGACACTCTCTTCGGAGGTCATAGCGGTTCCAGTGGCCCAGTTTGACGGCTGGCGACGATGTCTGGAGGACTCGGGCTGGCTCTCGCTTCTCAGACGGGGCTTTCTCTGAGCCTGAGATCGTGACTCTGTTCGCTGGTGCGTTCTCCGTTGGGACGGGTGCTCGCCTGCCTGCTGGGATTCATGGATAGGGTCCTGACCATGTGTCGTTGGAGACACACGGTTCGGTGTTGGGGGTAGATCTTTATCCACGAGGCGTTCGTTGGATTTGGTACGTGCCCGTGCCAGAGCGTGGCTACGCTGCTGCTGATGGTGCATTTGTTGCTGAGCCTGGCTCTCTAGGTGATGAGGGGGTTGGTCCTGGAATGCTTGGTGGGGCTGGTGATGAACCTGGTAACTTGTTGGAGCAGGATGTGTCTCGTACTGCTTCTCACGTACACCTTCGTGCCCATCCTCATCCTCATGCTGTTGATGCTGTTGAAGCTGCGCGCGCTTCGGCTGACGGTTGTGCCTGGAGGTGGCAGAGTAACCCTCGCTCTTGCTGTATTCCAAGGGGCCCTTTGAACCTCCACTGGCGGTAGGGTCTGCTTCATCTTCCTCGAGAATGGTCCTGTTTTCCCGCTGAAGATAAGGCGCCGTGTTTGACCTCTGAATGTATCGACCCTCCTTTTGGGACCAGACTCCCATGATCGGATCAACAACCGTCCCTGCATCTGTGGCCGCTTGCAATTGAGAGAGGATCCCGCCAGGCTGCATGGCCGCCTTGGCCAGAGACGTGCTCTCCTGAGTTGGTTCAGATACAAAGTCCTGGTGTCCACTCGCTGCATGTCCTGTGCGGCTCGAGCCATGTGCTGAAGGTCGATCTCTATCCGGCAGCAGCATCCTGCTGGTGGATCCAGATGTTTGTGTATTCATGGCGAAAGGGTTGGTGGGAGGCAAGTTCAGTGTGCTGACAGAGTTGATGGACATGTGGCCTGCCTTGTCACTGGGACTCGAATCCTTTAGTTTCTGTCTCTCCCTGGCCTCTTTTTCGGCCTGCTGCGCCTGTCGCCAGTCGTCGGTCGTTCCACCATAAGCGTCCTGTAGAGCTGCACCCGAGGACTCTGCAGCAGCTGCTGCGGTGATGGGATCATGCGACATTGCTGTTGCAATTTGTGGGTGTGATTTCTGTCGACTGAGGAGCGGACCAGGGTTGGACTTTTGCTTGGTGAGGGAGCTTCCTCTACTAGGTGTCCGGTGGTCTGTTGATGATGACTTAGATTCTGGTAGCGACTTCTTACGGCCCAGCTCGACCTCGAACGTCCTGGGGAAGGTGTGTATTTGATCATCGCCTAAAACGCCGGATAAATGAGCGCTCTGTTAGACGCAAGTGCTGGAGAATGGAGGGGGGGGACATCGAGATGTGTTTATGTCTGTTTACCTTGACGAGCAGAGTCTGCATGCTGTAGGGACGGTTGCGACCAACCCTGTTGTCCCCAGTTCTGTGAATTCTGTGCATACGACTGCCCGTTGGCAGCAGCATCCTTTGCCTGGGCCGCCTTGATGGCCTTATCCGAAGACTTTCTGCTCAAGCCAACACTCTTCAGTGCAGAATCGGACGCCTTGCGTGCGAGACGTAGGAGATTGCTACCCGAACCCTTGCGAATAGGAGCATGTCGGTCCTCCGATGCCTGACTCTGCTGCTCTAGCTGACGCTGGTGCTGCTCTTGCTGGTACTGCTGTCTGCTCTGGAGCACGCCACCGCTACCGCTGCTATGGCTCCGTACCAGGTGGTTATTCTGTTAGGAAAAAAATAATGATCAGCGATGATTGACCTGGACGCCGTACGTGCTCCTAAGCTGATATCATCAAAAAAAAATGCTTACGGCATCTGAGGGTCTTCGGTTCATGCCCGCTGTACTTTTGTCCCCCCGAGGAGAGGCCGATCTCTGGTATCGATCTGAATTGGATCGCTCGCGCGTGTGGTGGGGATGTTGCGTGGGCAGGGTCTCTGGCATGACGCTGGCCATCATGGTCGCTGTTGGCGCAGAGGACGACACAGGTTCGACTGGGATCGAATCCTCAGGATCAGGTCGCTCTTTTTTAGGGTTCTCCCTACGTGCAGTTGTCTGGTGCAACGGCGGCGGCTGCTGCTGCTGCTGCTGGTGTTGTTGTTGTTGTTGTTGTTGCTGCGAGGGGCGGCGAAAGGGCTGGAACTGAATGGGTGCCTCAAAGGGATTCCGTTGCGAGGGGTGGGTATAATAGTTTGAACCACTGCTACCAGGGTTCCCGATAGGCACAGCAGGTCCGGGCGCTGGTGCTGGTGGTCCGAAAGGGTTGTCGATGCGCGTGACTCGCTGTGGCTCTTTTGGTGCGACTTTGTAATAGCTGTACGGCCGATCGATGACAAGGCCCTTTTTGATCGCCGGGGGTATGTAGGGGACACAGTCGTGCTGGGCTGGATCCTTGCCTGCAGAGTCTTGCTGCTGCGTTGGGTTGAGAGGGGGTGCAAACGAAGGTGCGGGGGGGAGGAACTGGTCCTTCTGAGGGTGGGTAGCGCTGTCGGGGTCTCGCTTGCTCTGGTGGAGGTAAAAGGTGTGAGGACGAGCTCTGTTAACAGTGGAAGATGACAAGGAAGGAAGCCTTGGCAAGAGTCTGTCTTTATCGATAGAGTCAACAAAGCAGCACAAAGGTGACGGCAGGGGGAGAGAGGCAAGGAAGAGAGAAAAAGGAAAGAGTCGTTTCGTGTGTGTTTGCTCTGAAGTGGACGCGGAAACACCGCACGTCGACCTGATGCGCGAGTGGTGCAGGTGTGCGACGTGCATTAATGGCGTATCACACGGCGGGTACCTTTGTGCAATGCTAGAATGTATCTTTCGCCCCTGTTCTCGAAATGAAATTAAGCTGAGGCTTTCGAGTACTTGCTCTTCCCACCAATAGCTACCGACACGACTCGCACACGGTGCATGGGTATATTATGCGCATGCTCCCACACGCCTTGGTGCATCGTGGCCAGCAAGCCTGACCCCCCTTCCCCGTGTCGAAAACAACAACAGACGTTATCAAAACATTGGCAGCCAGATACGCAAACGGTGCACCACGCAACCCTGTCATCGCGACCCTCCATATATTAGGCTCTAGCCTTCTCTTTGATTGCAGCCTTCCAGGCCCATTTCTGCCACCACCTGGCAGCTGCATATACGCAATACACCAATGGCTGCATAAGCAAAAGACGATGCCAGAAATAGACCATGCTGGAGGACATTGAGTAGGTAGGGTCTGTTGTGTTGAAACGATCCCTGTTCCCCATCGGACTATTGCCATAGGGCAAGAGCTCTCTCTAGTCCTCGCTCAAGAGGTACCTCTCAGGCTCGACACACCAGTTCCTGAGCAAAAAAATGTCACTCAAACCACAGCTGTGGGCGTCTCCAGTTACGTATTCAGCGCCTCTTTTTTTTTTTTGTCCTTCCCTTTTTTTTGCACTTCCCTGTGAGCTTGACTTGTTTCCAGTCTCCAGGGGGTAGTCTCCAGGGGGTATCAGAGCAATAGTAGCAGACAGCTCGTTTTCTCCTCTTCTGTCCCATAAAATATAATTTACCCTCACCTTCAACAGCAAAAGCCGATGTGCCTGCATTGTCGTGTGCTATCGGCATGCGACAAACATGCCAGAAGGCAAGTCTCGTGTGTGGCATGCATAATGCGAACAACGAATGAAATAGGTCTCTCCACTTTTTTTAAGGTCTGTCTTGGCCAACAGTCCTCGATCTTCACCTGTCCGCCTCGACGCCCTCTCTCTCCTCCACAGCACTTATCCTCTCTTTAGCTCTCTCTTTTTTTGTTTTTCTGTGCCAAAGTAATATGTTTCATGGCGCGTAAATTTGGAATCTCCCAAGACGTACTGTGCGTTGTCCTGTCGTACGAATTGAAGTGTACTTACCATATGCATAAGCTTGGAAGTCCTCTTTCGTTGCTTCATCAATGGATCCAATGGTAGGGCTTTGCTGACGCGCTTCGTGGTTTTCGAGCGGAGAGTGGGATCTCTGCCGGATCGTTCCTGAGAGTGATGGCGAGCAATAGGGCAGAGATGTGATTGATCGTGCAGAGTATGGGGAGGAGGATGAGGATGAGATGGCAGGTGGAACGGGTGCTGCTGCTGTACAGGATGGTGCCATTCTGGGGACAAGGGACGGTCGTCTCCTTGACTACGATTGTATTGTGGCACGTACACTTCTTGTCGTCCTTCAAGAGTGTACGGCGGTGGCAGCGGCTGAGGGATGACCGAGGTCATGGATAGAAATTGGCGGGAATCGGCTGGTGCGTGATAAAGGGGCAGGTACTAAAGACCGTGGTGTGTAAGCGACTAGCAAGGTAGGGGGAGGTGTCATGAAATTCTGCAGCGTCGTGCTCCTTCTTGACGGGCGGGGCATTCAGAAGGAGGAGCGAGCGAGCGGAGGGTGGGGAGGAGGAAGGAGGAGAGGGGATGGCGTGTGGAGTGGAGGGGAGGAGATGGAGGAGATGGAGAGAGAGAGAAGGAGGACGATTGAGGAAAGATGAAAGCAATGAGCAGTGCGCTTTCGAAAGGATGTTCGAGATGAAGAACTCCCTCGAGCTGCAAGGGTGTACTTTGTATAAACTTTGTGAGATGAAAAGAACCCTATTAGATAAATTGCAGCCAGCAAGGTTGCACGCGCGCCCTAGTGTCTCTCATACACAGTGGTGTATAGTGTGTATAGTGTGTATACCTTTATCACGGCACCCCGTTCGCTCATGGTTACAGCTCTATGCCAGGAATGTCCCCTCGACACTCTCGAGTCTAGGGCCAGAACCTATGTATCATCTGGCCACCACCACAGTGCTGTTCACCTGCAGCTCATAGACTACAAACCTTGCTGGCAATTGGCAAAAGGCAATAGACTGAGGCATGCGAGATATGTGGTTGCTTGGGCGCTTGCAGATCCCGTCACTGCAATTGCTATTGAGCGCTTGAGATACTACAGTATACAGCAAGATGAGAGTTGTCGCATCCTCATAGAAGCAGTTGTCCTTGTCACGTCTATGTATACAATACTTGACAACCTTTTTGCTGCCACGCCGAAGAGCAGAGGCGGAGAAGACACCTGTTGTGCAACCAGCTAATATTTAATATTCAAGTGCTCACTCACGAGCACTAGCTTGGATTTTCTTTTTTCTTGCCTCGCAGGGATACATGAAAACAAACTACGTTTATCACGCTGAACTACCTCCAGCTGAGGACCGGGAACCTGGCAACAAGGATCATCTTGAGTGCAGGTACGGATCACATGATCGACAGTACTACGAGATCTACGAAGCCCACATGGAACACTGAGTTTGGAATGCCCCGAGACCCTGGGAACACAGGCGGAGGGTAGCGTAGCCAAGTCGGAGCGATCGCAGCAGCACAGCGCGGCTAGCCGGACCCGGGTACTGTGGTGAGCAAATGGGTGGCAGATGTGCGAGATCGAGAGAAGATCAGAGTGCAGAGAGAGAGAGGGGGGAAGGGAGACCACTGTTCTGGAGTGCTGGGCGTAGCCCATATGCGGCGCATCCGCAATAGCAAAAGCGGGCTGCCCCCTAGAGAGAAGAGGACAGAAACGGCAGCCTGGCCAGACTGACGGACTGACGGACTGACGGACTGACGACGAAAATAAACAACAGAGGGAAAAAAAAAATTGGAGGGAGTTTTTTTTTATTTGTTGTCTCAATCACACTCTCGTTCTCTCTCTCGTTCTCTCTCTCGTTCTCTCTCTCGTGCTCCTGCTCCCTGCTCTTGCTCTTTCCTTCTTTCACCCTCTCTCGCCTGCTTTCATGTCCATCTGATTTCCCAACTGGCGCATCCATCCATTCTGTTCTGTTCTGTCCGCACCCGCACTCGTCCCTGCTCCTGCATCCCTGCATCCACCTCCTCATCCGACTCTCCTGACGCCACTGCCTCCTACAGCGCACTCACGAATCAACTGAATCAAAACCACCAACGTAACGACCCGCAGCCCCGATCCTGACCGACACTCGACCCTTGCCTTCCCGATTACACCCTCTTTGCACCCTCTGTACCCTTTGCACCCTTTGCTGCCCCGTCCAGCAATTGTTCTTCCAGTAGGTAGCGCTCAAAGGCTATTGGCAATGCATACCTCGTCTATGGACTCAATGCGGTCATTGGTGCACAAGGCAGCGCTTGTTTCTTTGTGTCCAACCTTGCCTCAGCATCTCTGCGCTCGTGGCGTGCGATGCCGCACCTCGTCAGCTGTGTTTCATTGCAACTGCATAGCCTGGTGCTGCACACAGTCCAGAGATGCAGAGCAAGAGATGCAGAGCAGGACAGTGCCTCCAGGCGATATTGCCTCCTCCCCCGACTGTGCCCCTTCCTGGCCAGCCCAGAAGGACTGGCTGACTGCACACTCCCCTTCGTCACCGCAACAGCCTCCTCTCCTTTTCATGCTGCGACGCCCGCTTAAGCAAACGCCCACACCCAGCACGCCCCCTTGCCTCGCGAGTGCCTCGCCAGTGCCTCGCATGCCCTGCGCTGGCCACGTAACTATTAGAGGCGTTCTGGCCCAGCTTTGTCAGGTGTGCCCTGTCGCACTTGGGCTCGCTTCCACCCACATCCCAGGCCTGCGTGTGTGTGTGTGTGCTGTCTCGCAGCCCCTTCCGCTTGGTCTTCCTCCTTCCTTTGGGCTACTCCACTCTCTTTCTCTCCCCACAGACACAAGCTCTATATCATTATCT
The DNA here is from genome assembly GCA_029449245.1 of Mortierella alpina. Classification (NCBI taxonomy): domain Eukaryota; kingdom Fungi; phylum Mortierellomycota; class Mortierellomycetes; order Mortierellales; family Mortierellaceae; genus Mortierella; species Mortierella alpina. The sequence continues at coordinate 602,409 of JANATF010000001.1, read as the reverse complement.
CCTCCTCGTCCCTTTTCTCTCTCTTGCACATACACACACACACACATACACATTCTCACTCTCTCCTCCCCTTCCTCTCGGCTTTTCATGGACTAACACTTCTCTTGTCACTCCAGCTTACTCTAGACAGCCTTGTCCACTTCAGCTCGCAACTCCTGCAAGCGACAGTCTATTGCACACCACTGCTCAGCAGCTCTTGAGAACCATGACCTTAATCGACATCAAACCTGACCACTACTACGACAATGTTGCCGGTGGCATCCCTGTCTTCCGCCCCACTATGGAGCAGTTCAAGGACTTTCCAACGTTTGTAGAGTCCATTGTCAGCTACGGCCGTGAAGCAGGTCTTGTCAAGATCATTCCTCCCAAAGAATGGTGAGTAACACCTAACACTTGGTGCACAGCAAAAAAAAAAAAAAAAAAGGAAGCCCTCTACTCACACTCTTTTGTTTCCACTTTGCTATCAAGGACCGCTGCCCTTCCAGATCTTTCTGAGCGCCTGGCGTCTGTACGAATCAAGACTCCTATCATCCAACACATCCGGGGCACCAAGGGCACATACACCCAGACGAACATCGAGTCCAGGAAGTCGTATTCTGTTGCAGAGTTTAAGACCCTCTCACAGGATTCTGACCACCGTCCACCAAGTCGAAAGGGAGCCCCGCATGGGCCTGCCGACCCCCTCCCGCGACGGAAGAGAAATCGCAAGCCAGCTGGTGCGGTGCAATCAGCAATTGTGCCTGTGGAGACCGACTCTATCCCTACCACACCAACACATAACCCGGACACGGCTGAACACTTCATGGCGCAGGACTCACCGGATGCCCTCGTCCCATCCAGTGCCACCGCCTCTGTGAATCATAGCCCTGACCAACCCTCGCAGGCGACTCTTGGACCTGATAATTTGGCCCGCAGGCATTTCCTCCGCAGGGCTTCCAGTCCCTCTCCAACCTCGCGACGCCCAACAATTCAGGACTCGCTCTCTTCCTTTGTTCCAGAGACAAAGGACGATATTACAGTCGCACCCGCAGCAATCAACACCAATAGCAGCAACAATGGCAACAGCAGTAAGCAGAAGGAAGCCAAGGCAGCAGAGCAAGAAAAGATTGAGCCACCCATGACGGATTACAAGATTGAGCATGGAGAAGACTATACTGTGGAATACTGCAAAGAAGTTGAGCGGAACTACTGGCGCAACCTCACGTTTGTTCAGCCAATGTATGGGGCTGACATGTCTGGTAAGTCTCGGCTCGAGGTCACGCCAACGCTCATGGATATTGCAGCATCAGGATTTATAGATCAGAAAAAAACGGCTATTCAGAGACATTCAACGCAAAGGCGAGAAACAAGTCCTGGACTCTCATGGCACCTACATTGCACTAACTGGATGGACACTGAGGATTGCATCTATGCAGCAGGATATACTACAAAATCGGGCAGAATCACAGGGGCTGTGTTTAGTGCGGCTAACTCACTGCCGTCATTGCTTTTTGCTGTTGCAACTGTAATTTAGGATCATTATTTGACGAAAGGACGACTTCATGGAATACCCAGTGTTTGGGAGACTTACTCTCAAAGATTGATCAGAACCTACCAGGAGTCAATACGCCATACCTGTATTTCGGGATGTGGAAGGCAACTTTTGCATGGCACGTTGAGGACATGGACCTATATTCGATCAATTATCTGCATTTCGGAGCACCTAAGCAGTGGTACTGCATCCGACCGGAAAACAGTAGTCGTTTCGAATGCATTGCACAGGGAATATTTTCGTCCGACTACAAAAACTGTCCTCAGTTTCTGCGCCATAAGACGTATTTGCTTTCTCCCACAAAGCTGGCCACGGATGGTGTCCCTGTTAACCGGCTGGTTCAGCATGAGGGCGAGTTTGTCCTCACATTCCCATTCGCGTACCATTCTGGATACAACTTGGGGTTCAACTGCGCAGAGTCGATCAACTTTGCGCTCAGCGACTGGATCCCCATTGGACGCAAGGCGGAATCCTGCAAGTGCATCAATGACAGTGTTCAGATCGACGTCGAGGCCATCTTTCAATCATCCAAAAACAACGCCGCACTCGCGGAAGCTGCAATGGAGACGTCACGATCCAAGAGCCGGTCCAGCAAAAAGACGACAGACGTGGAAATGAAGGAAGAGACGACGCAACAGACGCCAGACGATACGCCCCGGAAACGAAAGCGATCCAGTAAGGAAGAGGCTGTTGATACGGATCTTCACATGGAGACGGATCAAGCTACCAGCAAATCTAGTAGACCCAGTAGAGCAACTGTCGACAAGTCGTCAAATGGCACTGCGTTATCTTCCAGTAAGAAGGCAAAAGCAGAAACGAAACCAGAGGTACGTGCACGTTGTGCTTGTGTGTACTGCTGCCAATGCATTACTCCCTCTTATAGATTCCTTGAATTCACCAAGAATATTGTCGTCCTTTATTCTTCAATAGTGTTGCTTTTGTCCACTTTTGGACTATGACGGCGAATTACTTCCCACCGACAATGGAAAATACTGCCATATGCTTTGCGCTCAGTACATTCCGGAAACGTACATGTCTGGAGAAGAGGATGACGACGTTATCGTCCATGTGAAGGGTGTACCTGCTGCTCGGAGAAAATTGGTAAGGGTGTCATTTGGCACACACACCATGGAGAGCAACATTTTTCACCGCGCGGTCCAATTAACCCGAATCAATCTGGCATCATTGTCCTTCATAGCGCTGTTTTATTTGCGAGAAAAAAGTCGGAGCCTGTATCCAATGCTGCAGAGGCAAGTGCATTCGCGCGATGCACGCCAGTTGCGCTGACAAGGCGGGAATGCATGTGGAAGAGGTCACGCAGGAGGAAACGGAAAGCATCGAATACCATGTTTACTGTCCCACTCACGATCCTGTAAGGCATTTCTCTTTTATTGTGAGGTTTTTATTTCTGTCAGACTGAGGTCGAATACCTTCTAACCGTTCCGACTTCTCTCGTTTTCCTTCCCCCCACCCCCATTAGCGACAGACAAAGGAAAGGGAGACAGAGTACAACACGTGGAAGGACATGATGGTCAAAAAACTGAAGCCCGGCCTCTCGGTTTGGGCCCGATGGAACGACAATATGTACTATTCGGGAGTCATTGAGAGTGTTACTCACAGCAGACTAAACTGCAAGATCCAGTTCCATGATGGCTACAACAAGACTGTCACCTGGAAGGACATTTCACTGGACAAGAAGCAGCCTGAACTCGGGTTCCGCACGGCTGGATATTCCCGCATGTAGAAAGGACTCTGTGTGCCCACAAAGAGCTGTTGCACTCGTTTCTTTTTTTTTTTCTATTTCTTTTTTCTTTTTCCGTTGTCGTCCTATTTTCGCAATGTCTTCGCATTGTCAACACTTGTTGTTCACATTCTCACGTATGCTCTTTTTTTCTATTAATTGTTGTGTTTCTATCTTTGCAATGTGTTCTTTTACTGCAGCCATTTGACCCACTCATTCCGTTGTTACTTCTGTACCATATTTGTGCCCTTTTCTTTTCTCTGTCCATGGACAATAAACCTATCATATGAATGAAAGCAAAGAACACCATCCATGTGGCTCATGCTGGTGTATTTTCACTTCATTTGCTGTAGACCACGTCTATGGTAGTCGCAGGAGGAAATCAAAAGAGGAACCAAAGACATTGTATATACAGCTAACCTAGTCGCGTCCAAAAGATTATATTAAAAGGATTTGCCTGTCAGTATGACAAAGAGCGACCTCTTGGCATCGAGCCTTGCGTCTTGATCTTTGGGTAATTTATGGCTCCTGTTTGAACGGCATGAAATCCATAGGCCGCAAAAAAAAGAATCAATAGGTCCCACTAGTAGCACCAGCCTTGCTTGGAGCAGGTTCCGCTGCAACACTGCCAGTTGGCGTCACAACTCATGCCGGGAAAGAGGCAACCATTCTCAAGGCCCTGGGGACCGTCGCAGGCTTGCTTCTCGACCGAATGTCTCCATTCGCGAGCGTGAGAGCGCAGGTCATCTTGGAGGCAGACCCAAAAGTTTGGGTACTTGTATCCTGCTTCCAAACACTCATCAACTTCACGAACGGCAAGACCACCGGGGCATTTTCTGGGATTAGACTTGCACACGATTCCGTAGGCAACAGATGCGAACAACCCCAAAAGCGCGAACGAGATAGACTTCATGCTAGATTGATCAAAAGGAAACATAGGTCAAGTTAATGAGAACCGATGAAGGTACTTTTTACGAGACAATCAATGCCAAAGATTCTACCTAAGAGATAGATGATTGGAAGACTGGGAGTATGGAGGGTAGGTTGGTCTGGAAAAGAAGAGGAGTCCGATGGAGTGTGTAGGCAAGGTAATGGCGGGGGATGGTGTCTACTTTTATACGCCACATGGCACCATTGATCCTTCTGTCATCCTTTCTGCCTTTTCCATCCTGTAGTCTTGGACGCGGGCATAGCATACCACCCACCCCTATTTCTCAGGGCCTCTCCACCCTTCCGGCTGATGTGATCGATGTAGTACAGCACTGGTGCAATCCCCTGCTCAATGCCATGGATACACTCCGTAATCATGTCAACAATGATTTTGCATAAAGTGAGAAGCGAGTGGATGGACTATCGTATGCATGTATGCCTCAAGGGGCGGATGCAATGTGGGTTTCCCTCTACCTTTGAAGCGCAAATGTTGTATATTAATAGACTATCCTACAATAAGTGACGGAAACAGACAATTGAGCATGGTCGCTGTCTTCTAGACGATTGTGCATTCTGGCGTCAATCCTCGACACGGTGTGTTATCCAAATGCTTCAGCCCTCACCACTACATGCACTTGTGGTTTACCATTTCTTGTGCTTTTTATTGTTTTCCTCGCACAAAGCGAAGCTTAGGCCTCTCGCCGCTTCTTGCATGGCATGACTTGCGGTATATTGTACCCTCACTGTCGTCGATATTCATGTTGAAAATTTGAGATTTAAGAGAAATTGTATCAATTGCGGTATACGTACCCGCGACCTGATGGGGTGGCTTCTGCTTGATGTCCTTCCTTTTTTTTTTGAAGCAGGGGAGCAAAGGAACGCGAAAATGTTTGCATCAACCAATGTCGCGGGTTACGCGCAAGGGTTACGCTTCCTTCCCAGCTGCGTGAAAGACAGTTTACCTGCATGGTCAGAATCGACCCAGGTCTCTTACAGGAGCCGAGACCAATACAATGACAGTCATGGGGGTTCATTTAGATGCGTGCAATGTAAAGCCCATATAGCTGGAAGGAAACACGCCATGCACCTGCTGTCCATTGAAGTCAAAGATGACGCCTATCCTCCAGATATCATCGCTCAAGATCAGCTCTCCCTTGAAGCAAAAGAAGCTGAACATGCACTGCAAGTTACCTTGGAGCGCGTCCAAAAAGTTTTATTTCGAGGGTCTGTCTGTAAGTATTACAAGGAGCGACAGTTTGAGAAGAGGATTGCCTCTCAGCCTTGCTTCTTGACCTTCAGGGTGTCCTATTTGGATGGAATGAAACCTTGGACCGAAAAAGACAGAAGCCCCGCTAGTAGCACCAGCCCTGCTCGGAGCAGGTTCCGCTGCAACACTGCCAATCCTGGCTGCATCTCATGCCGGGATCGAGGCAACCATTCTCAAGGCTCTGGGGACCATCGCAGGCTTGCTTCTCGACCGAATGTCTCCATTCGCGAGCATGAGAGCGCAGGTCATCTTCGAGTTCGCAGACCCAAAGGTTTGGAGGCCTGTATCCCGCTTCCATACACTCGCCAACATTATGATAGGCAACCCCTTGGAGGCATTCACCGGGACTAGACTTGCACACGACTCCGTAGGCAACAGATGCGAACAACCCCAAAAGCGCAATAGAGATAGACTTCATGCTAGAATGATCAAATAGAAACCTAGAGTAAGTTAATGAGAACCGATAAAAGTACTTTTTACAGGTACAATCCAAGCCAATGATCCTACCTGAAAGATAGATGGTGAGAAGACTGAGAGTAAGGAGGATGAAGTGTGGAAAAAAAGATGAAGCTGATGGAGTGTGTAGGCAAGGCAATGGCGTGGGATGGTCTTTGCTTTTATACGCGACATGGTATCATTGACCCGTCTGTCTCCCTTTCTACCTTTTCCATCCTGTAGTCTTGGACACGGGCATAGCATGCTACCCACCCCTATTTCGCAGAGCCTGTCCACACTTCCCGTTTGAGGTGATAGGGTGGGACGGGTGCTATAGCAATCCTCTGCCTATTGCCATGGATACATTCCGAGTCGTGTCAACAATGATTTTGCATAAAGCGAGAGGAGGACCACATTGCATGCAAGTTCTTTTCAAAGCCTGATACAATGTAGGTATCATCACAGTACTCTCGGGACGCAACTGAAAAAAGGTTGCATAGACGATCCTACAATAATAGATTGAAAGAGACAAAATGACCATTGATCGCTGTCTTCTAGACGATGATGCATTCTGGCGTCAATCATCGACACTGAGTGTTCATCCAAATGCAGCAGAATTCCCTTGTTTTATTCGCACACGAAAACTCAGCGCTTAGACCTCTTTCTGTTTCTTGCATGACATGCATAGTGCCACATTATACCTTCACTGTCGTCCACAATAACGATGCCACGACTTCGAGATAGAGAATTCGTATCAAGAGTAGACTACATTACACGCGTTCTCGAGGTCTGTCTACTATTGGATGATTTTTTTTTTTTTTTGCAGCATAAGCCATGAGGAGCGTGGGAGCGAGAAATATGCGACACCGCAGATCATGCGCAGGAGCCTTGCCATCCTTCCCAGACGCGTAAAAGATTGTCTACTTACGCAACCAAAGTCGACTCGGACCCTTTACCGCTGTCTACTGTAACTGTGTTTTTTATCGTAATGTGCTCTGTATCGTCAGAGGAACAACGCACTAATTAGCTTACTATAGGAAAGTGGAAGAAAAACTTGTAGACCGCGGCGTGCGTCCTTCTGGTGTGGAGCTTACGTAGTTGGAAGGAAACATGCCATGCACCCTGCTGTCAATTGAAGTCCAAGCTGACGCCTATCCACCAGATATCATCGCTCTTATCCACGACCAAGATCCGCTCGTCATTCTCGAAACAAAAAGAAAGCTGAACACTGCAAGTTACTTTGGAACGCGTGCAAAAGATTTTATTGCGAGGGTCTGCGTGTAAGTATTACAAGGAGCCTTGCATCTTGACCTTCGGGGTAGCCTGTTTTAATGGAATGGAACCATGGACCGGAAAAGGCAGAAGTCCCACTAGTAGCACCAGCCCTGCTGGGAGCAGGTTCCGCTGCAACACTGACTGCCCTTGTAGCATGCCATACCGGGATCGAGGCAACCATTCTCAAAGCCCTGAGGACCGTCGCAGGCTTGCTTCTCGACCGAATGTCTCCATTCGCGAGCATGGGAGCGCAGCTCATCTTCCAGGTCACAGACCCAAAAGTTTGGAGGCCTGAATCCCGCTTGCAAACACTCGCCAACATCATGACGGGCAAGCCCCTGGAGGCAGTCACCGGGATTAGACTTGCACACGACTCCGTAGGCAACAGATGCGAACAACCCCAAAAGCGCGAACGAGATAGACTTCATGCTAGATTGATCAAAAGGAAACATAGGTTAAGTTAATGAGAACCGATGAAAGTACTTTATACGGGTACAATCCAAGCCAATGATCTTACCTGAAAGATAGATGGGGGGAAGACTGAGGGTATCGAGGATAAGGTGTGGAAAAGAAGAGGAAGCTGATGGAGTGTGTAGCAAGGCAGTGCCGGGGGATGGTGTCTGCTTTTATACGCGACACGTACTCGTCTGCCTTCGTTCTTCCTCACCATCCTGTAATCTTGGACGCGGGTATAGCATATTACCCACCCCTATTTCGCAGAGCCTGCCCACACTTCCTGTTTGAGGCGATGGGATGGGACTAGTGCTATAGCAATCCTCTGCCTATTGCCGTGGATACATTCCGAGTCGTGTCAACAATGATTTTGCATGAAGCGAGTGGAGGACCACACTGCATGCATGTTCTCTTCAAAGGGCTGATACAATGTAGGTATCCTCTACTCTCGAGACGTAATTCAACAAGGTTGCATAGACGATCCTACAATAATAGATTGAAAGAGACAAAATGACCATTGATCGCTGTCTTCTAGACGATGATGCATTCTGGCGTCAATCATCGACACTGAGTGTTCATCCAAATGCCGCAGAATTCCCTTGTTTTATTCGTACACGAAAACGCAACGCTTAGACCTCTTTCTGTTTCTTGCATGACAAGCATAGTGCTACATTGCACATTCACTGTCGTCCACAAGAACGATGCCTCGACTTCGAGATAGAGAATTCGTATCAAGAGTAGACTACATTACACGCGTTTTCGAGGCCTGTCTACTATTGGAAGATCTTATTTTTTGCAGCATGAGGAGCGTGGGAGCGAGAAATATGCGCGCACCAACTAACACCGCAGATCATGCGCAGGAGCCTTGCCATCTTCCCAGACGCGTAAAAGATTGTCTACTTACGCAACCAAAGTCGACTCGGACCCTTTACCGCTGTCTACTGAAACTGTGTTTTTTTATAGTAATGTGCTCTGTGCTCTATATCGTCAGAGGAACAACGCACTAATTACTCTACTATAGGAAAGTGGAAGTCAAGATGTAAAACGTGGCGTTCGTCCTTATGGTGTAGAGCTCACGTAGTTGGAAGGAAACACGCCATGCACCTGTTGTCCATTGGCGTCCTGGATGACGCCCATCCACCAGATATCATCGCTCATATCCACGACCAAGATGCGCTCTCCAGTTTTGAATCCGAGCTCACCTATTTCTCGTGCACGGAATGGATATTTGGCATAATACACTACACCACCATTGCCGTGGGGACTGAGATCTGCGATATTGTTGCCAATGGCACCTCCAGGAGTGGTCATGGTCGTGGCTGGGGACGTGGGCGCGTGAGAATGTGGCGTTGCAGGATCTTGTGCATCAGCGGCTGCCAGGAGAGAAGCAAAACGACCTTGCGTAATGGGGTTCATGAGATCACTGCTGCTTGAATCTCGCCCTTGTGCCACACGAGCTAGCCAAAGTGAACCACAGAGAAGAGAAAAATGAGACGAAAACAAAATAGAACGCGTGTTAAGAAATCTACCTGGTGTGTGAGCATCAATCTTCGAAGCTGACGCGACGGACGAACGAACTTACGATTATATGGATAAGACTGCCGCGACTTTTTACTCCGTCGGTCTGGTGATGGAGGAGCTTGGGGGCCCTCCTCAAGTGATTGTCGATCCAGCGCCTGCTGTGAGCCACCTGTGAGTTGTTGCTGGTGATTCCGTACAAACTCGGTGACAAGTGCGCCTGTGGCCTCCTCAATCGTCGAATTGGGCCGGTAGACGTGCGGCCGAGAGGGATGAAATATTTGACTGCCAGCACCGCTGTCTCCTCCCCGTCGGAGATGGCCCCCGCGCCTTGAGGCCGCTACCTCTAGAGCACTGGTGATACCTAAAGAGGCCATGAGAGCTTCAGTGCTGTCAGGCTCCTTCCTTCCGCCCCTAGACCATTTCCTGAAGAAATATCGGCCAGCCTTCTTATTGTCCTCGGGTGATGCCCCCACGCCAAATGCTGTACTCTGGTTCACACCCAGAGTCGAGTCTGTAAAGTACAGACCGCCATTGCCACCATTACGTCCTTGAGGCCCATCGCCACTCTCCATATAGGACGTTGCCAGACGTGGGCGTTGTCGTTGTTCTTCCTCTCCCGACAGGCGTCTCTTCAAAAAAATAAAGAGGAATCCAAGCAAAACAATCAGGGCAATCAAGGCGAGTGAGATCGCCATCGAGACAAGAACAACATGCAGCAGCGAGAGATATTCGCGTGCAATGATTCGCGGCAGATGAGCGATGGCCAGGGCACGGAATACGCCTTGGTCTCGGATTCGGACTGGTAGCGTTGTAAGAACCGCCGAGGCTGGGTCAACAGGCGCAATTGCGGAGGCTATTGGGTCAGCTCTCTCTAAGAGGTTATGGTCGGCCAGGAGGTGTCGTGCTTTCAGCACACTGTCAGGTCTGATGATGGCGCTCACAGGTGTGCCAGACCCGATAGCGGGGCTACCAGACCTTGATCCAGTCAGGGAGGGTGAGCTCCCATTGCGAGAGCTCTGCAAGTACGGAAACCAGGATTGGCCGTCGAAAAATGCAAGCGTGGACTCTTGGCGATCGTTGTTGAGAGACATGGCAGAGGCTGAAGAAGAGTCACCAAGGACGATGCGGCCAGACACAAGGAGAATAAACCCTTGCTCTACAATGTCGGTTGTGTCGAAACTATGGTCTGCGGGCGAATACGAAGGAGCGCTTTCGTTGCTGTTATCCCCATTGTTGGTACTGCTCATTGAGATGTCATTATTGGTAGTGACCGTGTTATCGTTAGAATCGTAATTGGAAGCCGATGTAAGTCCTGCTGTCCTGATCGGTGCATCCTTTGACGCTGGAAGGATCTCCAGTCTATAGATCTCGCTAGTCGGCATGAACTCGCTCGCTAGTTGAATACAATTGAACAGGCGTCCATCTCCATGGTTAATAAATAGAATGAGATGGGGTATCTACCCCACACACCGATTGCTCAAACGCAGGTGCACATACAGACGCGAATGAACCTGCTTCCAGTCCATTTTTTGAAGTAAGCGGATCCATCGACAGTACTTCTAAAAATACAAGCGCAAGAGGTATTAGCAACTTGGCTGAGCAGGCAATCACAGTTCTTACACCCTCAGCAGCAGACTTGCGTACCGTCCAGCAACAAAGAATTGGTGGAGATTAGAGTCGTGAGCTATGGCCGTCGCGGGACCTGGGAGTACGTCGAGACCTAGAGGTCGCGCCGCGGCAGCAGTTCCTTTGCTTGCACTTATTATGGAACCAAACGTTGTCCATCTCTCACTGTCAAAGTTGAAGCTGGCAGCACCGCAGGGAACTCCGTCTACAACTAGATCTCCTGCGACGAACATGTTGGAATCCTATCAAGAAGATATTGAAGGAATGCTGTTAATTGGCAGGGAAAATACGATAACAACGATGATGGCAAGCTTCAACAGAACGTCTCTGGATAATGAAAATATTACATCCTCAAAGGCAATGTCGTTCACGACTCCTCGCAGGATCCCGACGTGTTTCTTATTGCTGCCATTGTCGCCGTAGACAGACTTGAAGCTTGAGTCTAACGACCTCTTCTTGTCCAAAGCCTTGCGAGCCTCTGCTGGGTCCCACAGACAAATCAGCTCGCAGGTCACTCCTGCGCCCACGCCCGAAAAGTCTCCAGCAAGAACCAAAGTTCCCCTGTTGGATCCTGGCCGACTTTTGATCACGCGCACTACAGGATCCCGAGCCCCTATTCCAGACACGCCGCGCATAGCCGGCATAAGGGTCGCAGGCACGACAAGGTCCGCTGTTAGATCAAACAATGCCACTCCATTCACGTCAGGAGCACCACTACCTCCGGGACTTTTGAAAGCTCCCCCGATCAAAAGTAGATCGCTTCCAGAGTTCAAAGAGTTGTAGCCATTGGTTTCGTCCTTGTCAATCCCCAGCGCTAAGACCTCGCCACTGATCGCAGATGAAGTCGCTGCAGCAACATTCAAATTTTTATAGATCAGGGCACCATTACTCTCTTGTGAGGGACGAAGGAACCCGATACCGATCGTGCCTCCTGCAAGAGCGCCTCCAACAACTGTGACCCACTCCTGAGAAGCAGGGTTCATGTATATCACTCCCGCGTTCGTCCTTTCCAGAGTCGGGAGTTGGTCAGTGCTTGTCGAAATCACTTCTGGTAGAGTTATGTTGGCATTCACAGAGGAGGTAGACACAGTCGGCGAGAGATTCCATGTCTTCAGCTTTCCAGTGTCCGTAAGCCACGCCATACCCTCGGGTCGCTGAACTTGATATGTGTCAACAGAATGAATCATTCCAGCGACTAGGACCACCGGGATTTTGTGTGCCGTCAACCCATCGCTGCTTGATGCCAACACACGACTCAAATACGAGATCTGTCCTCGCATAAATCCAAATGCGAATCCGTTACTGTTAGACGTGGTGCTGTTTCCAGACGCCTCTGGGTCCTCCCTGATCCACGTTTGGGTGCCAATGTCCCAGGTAGCCACTGAAGCGCTCGTCGTTCCATCTATCCATGTGAAAGTACCTCCAACGACCAATTGGGGCTGACCGGCTGCACCACTTGAGAGTTCAATGGACTTGAATCGTGCACCTGGCTGAAAATTCTGGGACACATTTCCGAACGAGCTCCATGTCATAGTCGGTATGCTGTATGAGGCTAGTCCTCCCAAGAGAGTAACCCCTTTCCCTCCAGCGCTACCATATGCCTGTTGAAAGTCACCAACCATATGAAGCGTCGATTGTTCAATAACCATATCTGCGACTGCTCCATCCAGTCCCGATGAAGAGCCGCTAGGCTGACCAAGCTGAACAAATTTTCCACCATCCCATGCCACAACATTCGAGTATTCTGAGCTTTGAAACTCTCCAGCAATGACGAGAATCGATGATGATGGTGATGCTGAGGTTGATGTTCCAAAGGGTCCAGAGTAGGCAATGAGCGCGTTAACTAAAGATCCGCCAGGAAGCTGTATCGCAAGGTTGCCCCATGTGGACGAGTCGATCCCTTCGACCACACTCTTTCCTGATTTGCCCTTGTCTCCTCCTCCTATACTGGGCCCTGGACCCGGTCTGTAAAAGAGCAAGCTGTTGGTGTTGTTCAAAGTCGCCTGCTTCACAAACTGGATCGAATCCACGATGACTGTTTGGGTTGCGCCACCTCCACTGGCTCCTGCGTTCATGTTGGAAGGTTTCACGACCACGTGTGGCCGAAAGTCGGCTGTGGAGCGCAAAATCATCCCAGAATAGATCTTCTCGTACTTGTCAGCGGTGTTGGTCTGCTGAAGGGTCACAGTCACCACGTTCTGGGGCGAGCCAAAGTACATGCTAACATCGATGGATCCTCGGTTCGCGCATGCGTTGGATGGCATTAACGTAGTGCTGGCTTCGCCTTTCGAAGAGCCGCATGCAGGCGTGTACAGAAAGACATCGTACATCCCAGGCTCCTGCAGATAAGGCACCATGTCCACATACGCCTGATTGCGAGTGGTTTCATCGGATGCAGAAACACTCGCCGCAAGAACGGTCTGCCAGCCGTCCGGCATTCTCATCTGTACCCAGTCTGCACCCATAAAACTCGAGTATGCAGTCCCATCCCTGTTTTCGTGAGTGTCCTCCGTGCTTGTGCCTGCGGCTGATAATGCACAGGTGGCAGCAAAGTTCAGGCTGTCCACTGCCCGGACGAAAATTTCTGACTGGTACACCTCGACGCCCCCTAGTCCTCCACCAAGTCCATACCATGAAACGACATCGATCTGAGCAGCATGCAGCAGCTCGGGCTTGACAACTAAGAAGTCCTGGTATCCTCTTTTAGGATGCAGCGGATCTGAGGACAATGATGATCTCGGAAGGAGAGGACAAACAGTACAGTACAGCAGGCCATCCGAGACTGGGTCAATATAGCTCAGGTTAAGATATTGGTTGGAAGGCTGAGCCATGATCGAGAAAGTCTTTGTGCCGCGGTTCGCGGATTCGGAACCTTGAGTCACGTCCACATTCCAGAGTCGAAAGAGCGTCGGGGTGATGAGAAGAGGAAATTTCACCCGCCAGTATCCAGGAATGTTGTCGCGCATGATCCAGTTGGTACGAGGGTTGGAGGCGTTTTGGCAAATGATGCTTCTATCCTGTGCCACGTCAAGACCGTTCCCTGTATTGACCTGCAGGTGATATGGACCGTGCAAAACGAAGACGAGAATTAGTGATGTTTCCTATGAAGGAGCGAGGACTTTTTATCCTCCTTTTGTCCTTTTGTCCATGCAATTTGCATTGTCAGTCTTACGTACCTGAGCAGAAGCCAAGTTGACAAGCTGAGTATCTGGAGCGCTGAACTCTTCTCCGTCGGTAGTCGTGTCGAATTGTCCTCCGAAGTAGTATGTGCCATCCTGAGTTTTAGCAACCGAGGTGACGATCTTGTTCACCCCTTTAAAAGGCAGCGGTACCCACGAGCCCGATGCTTGTGTAGGAGGGTGAAGTTGGCTGTTGTAGTCGGACTTTCCACTCGATCCGCCCGCTCCAGTATCTGGGCCTGGCGCTCGTTTCCACACCGCAACACCTCCGCCAAAGGATCCGATTGTTTTGTATCGAGTACTGCTACCATCGCCCGTTCTGTCATTACCTGACAAAGTGTCATCTTGCAACGGCGCTCTGAATTGTCCCACAATAAACACTTGATCCGTGCTAGAATCGCACATCAGACTGTGCACTGGACCATCGAGTCCATTCTCCATGGCCAAAAACCGCTTCAGCTTAGAGTCGTAAAGGCCTATGTAGTTGAGTCCCTTCCTGACGCTGTTGCTTGTCGATGTGGTGCTAGAGTTGTCGGGTGCGACTGTGCCATTGCTCTGATTAGCTACGAATTTCATGCTGGAGGGAATCTGCCTAAAGTAACCACCAATGTAGACCTGATGTGCTGCGCTATCCAGCACACAAGTGGCACTAATGCCGTAGGCCGGTGTCCGTCCGGTTTCGTCGGCGTCCAAACCAAAGCTGGCCAAAAGCACAGGGGCCGACAAGATTTTTTGATGATCAGTTTCGCTCGCTGCAGACCCAGTGGCGACCCTTGAGAGTTCGAGAATTGAAAACGTGTTGCTTTCAAAGGTGTTCTGCTGCCCAGGCGCCGTCACTGGAGTTATTGCGTCAAAGTCTCCCAAGACTGCCATCTGTCCCAGTATTGAAAGGTCGACAGGAGGTGGAGTCATAGAGTGAAGAAAGGACGTCGGAGCCTTCGGAGGTGTTGCTGTGGCTACCACGCTTGCGTTCGCCATGAGGGGGACGAGCGAGAGCAGGAGTGCGAGCATCATCAGGGAGGAGCAGCACGCAGGCGATGTTATGAGCGATAATCGAACGAGCCGACGAGGCGAATGTGGTACGTGCACATGGAAGTGGGTAGTCGACCTGGAGAGTACTGGTGCTGTTGATATTGATCGATGAGTAGCTTTGCCATGCGCAAGCATCCTTGACATTAATTAAGTGGCGGGGTTTGGCGATGATCAACTGACGATAAGAGAATAACGGGAGGGGATATGGGAGTTCACTACACGCGCATCGAGAACTGTTTTTGACGGGAGGCGTTCGTACTAGTGAGTCTACTTTCATATGTACATAGGAAAGGCACGAGTAAGTCACCATCGTATCCAAAGTCGTGTTGATGTGAAATAAGGGTTGTGCGGCGATGACGAGCTGCAGCCTATCCGATCGTGGATGACTGAATGTTGTATGACCAAGACCAATAATACCAAAATACCTTTCCGCGCAGTAAGACGCGTTGCTTAGGGTAGCACAACAGAAGTCGCGTCGTTTAGGGTTTAGCGTCTATGAAGGCAGTGCGGGGGGGGGGGGGGGGTCGGTTAGGTAAAAGAGAGTCTCACGAAAATTACTGGTAGGATAGGGGAGAGGTGAGTGGAGGTGGGTGGAGTAGGACAGGGGCTAACAGTCGAGGAGTCTCCGGGTGCGGTTGGGGAGGAGGGGTGTCACTGCTTGAGTGGGGTGGAATGCAAGAATGCAGATGTGAATGTGCAAAGCCAATTCGCAATGAAGGATGCGCACGGTGGAGGGAGGAGCGGAGGAGGAGGAGGAAGAGGAGGAGGGCGAAGGACAAGGGAGCGTGTGTACGGCTAAAATAAAAAGAAAAGAGAACCGGAAGAGTCGTTGGTATGCAAGAAAAGAGGAGACCCCGCCGAAAGAAGGGTGAGAGCGCGGAAGCGACAGAGAAAGGGGGACGATGAGGGCAGGGAAGCGCAGCCCAACGACCGTTCTTGGTGTCTGGGGCTGGGTGCGGAGGATGGACCTTTGCAGGCTCGGTCGGACATGCACGACGGCCAAGAGGGGTGGAGGTGCGGCTGGAGAGTGGACGGACAAATGCGCAGAAGGGAGGGAAGGAAGAGAGAAATAAGGATCTCGCAGGGAGGAGAGAAAAGAGTGCAGGGAGACAAGCGACAAGAGACGCGGTGGCCAGGATAAAGGGAGGGCGACTGGGTTCTCGTGAGGGCGAGCCTGTGTCGAGCCTGTGTCCTGTATCCTACACATGCCCGCTCGCCATGGACCAGCAGCAAGGGGGTCGTGTCCTTGTCCTGCCCCGCCTCTCGACCCGCTTCCTCTGAGCCAACCTCTTGCTATTGCATCCGTTCTCTCCTTTTCAGCAAGAAAAGAAAAAAAGTCTCCTGGCTTCTGAACCTGAACTTCTCCGTCCTTTTTTTTCGTTTTTTGTTCTCGACGACTCCTGACGACTATAATAGTCTAGCGCATTGCAAATGCCCTAACTCCTACTTGGATGCCCGATCGCCGAAAGATAGAAAGCAGGAGAAGCGTACGCTGGTAACGTCTGATACGATCCACATGTAGCACGAATATATACGTTGCTAGTAAGCCCGGCTTGGCAGCATGGCTCGGTAATGGAACAAATTCCCTTTGAGCCCGCTTCGTCAGCAACACTCAGGGCAGAAAGACCCCATAGGTTTGAAACGAGGAACGTCTTTTCGCATATTCTCTTCTAACGCTCTCAGGTTGATTTGCACCTCAGCAGGGGGTTGCCCGCCAGTTCCTCGCCTTTGCTTAGCGCATGAAATGACATTCTTTTCCTTGTGTATACCCTATCCCGCTCTTCTTCCTCCTAACAGACCACCGAAACAGACCAGGTCAAAGTCTTGTGTATATGACAGTAGTATCTCGCCTCTGCTTGAATCACGTAACACCTTGTACTAAAGATGGGCAGATATACCCATTGTTTATTATCACAACCGAAAGGTCTCTGGCCCCTGCTCGAGATCTTCTGCAGTAGAAGAATCCTGCTGGGCTTTGCCATCACTCGGCGACATGCCTGCAACACCAGTGGAGGAGAGGGACGGCGATGAAGAAGGGGTCGAAAAGGACGTTGTGCTGCTATCATCACGCCGACCCTTTCTCTTATTGTCAGGAAGATAGTGATCCATAAAAACAGGTGAGGCTGGCACTTTGCCGGCAAGAGTTAATAGCGTGGCGGCTTGCAACTGCCAATTGATACCAGCAAGGGAGTCAGGAATAACGTGCCTCGTCTCCTCGGTTGTATACGCGGTCGGGACTAGCTCCAGTAACACACCCTCTGGGATCTCAAGTGACGGAATATCTCGCTCAGGAAGACCAAACAGGTAGCCATAGAGGCACTTGATGACTGACTCGTGTGCCACAATCAAGACGTCGTTTTTCTCGCGCTCCAACTCAAGGATTACCTTCTCCAATCTATTGGCAAGATCGTAGTAGGACTTCACTCGCCATAGTCTGTCAGATCAACCTTCTTTGCATCCGATTCAGTTTTCTCAAGGCGAACATATGGTGGATCATTACCTCAGCACGTGGAAAGCGATGTCTATAAGGGTCCTTCTTGGCTCGCTCACACTCGTCTGGATACTTCTTTTCGACCTCTTCGGGCGTCATTAGGTCGCAAACACCAGGGTTCCGCTCACAGAGGACGCTGCGTTGTCTGACAATGATCTCCTCGTGATCCAAAAAGTGCGCTGCTGTTTGGAAACTTCTCTTCCGAGACGACGTCCAAACGGTCAAGGGTCTTGGCGCCTCTGCACTTGGGGTGGAGGGCGAGTTGAGAGCCTGGTTCTCTCGCAAAGTTAACAGGAAGGTTTTGAGATTTTCGGCATATCGGTGGCCTGCTGGTGACAACGGAGCATCCGCGCGAAATGAATGTTCGTTCAGAGAAATACCATTCTATGAGAGAGTATGGAGAGAGTATACACAGTACATGAGTATGCAATGTGCAATATAACAGTGAAATATCCAGACAACACGAAAACGCCAGGTCGCTACGGATGCTGTGGAATAGACCGCATTACCTTGGCAAAGTAAATCTTCCTTGGGGAGATGTGAAGATGCATCAGATAATAGACAATCTTGCTCTGCAGAAATCCTTGAACGTTGTTGACAATGATCTTCTCGCCGACGTTGATCAGCTTTACAAAACTTTGGCTGAGATCGGTGATAGTGGTATAGTACGGTATGTGGTTCTCGATCCTGCGTTTAAAGTCGCTGACGGCATCCGTGTCCTTCCATCCCACATACTGTCGACGTTCCAGGTAACAAGAAGGAGGATGAGCATTATTACTGGGTGATTATGCACGGCTGCAATTCACGCTGCGCCGAAAGAAACAACCGGAAGAGCAACAATTGATACATACGTCTGGCGAGGAAACCTTGACGCTTCGGATGTTGGTGTCGATGATTTGAGGGTTGTCACAAATGGACTCGATAAACATGTAGTTGACATTGACCAACTTGAACCGCTCTACGAGCTCCTGTCGTCTCTCCTCCGTCGTGTTGCTACCGTCGAGAATACCGACCTGCCCCCCGCCCGCAAACCATTGAATCATATCATCGAGGCAGGCATTAGCAATCTGCTTCCGCAGATCTGCTGTGTCTTTGTTGGCTGTTCAGTGTGCACAAAAGGACGCAGCGAGGTTGTGAAAGGGTCAGTGCGCTTCAAGCATGTCAGAGCAAGGACACCGGTAGCAACACACGAGAACCGAGTGCCTACCTGGACTGAAAAAGTCATTGGTCACTTCAACTCCAATGATCTGACGCCTGTAATTGCCAAGGCTAAACACTTTCGTTTGCA
The DNA here is from genome assembly GCA_029449245.1 of Mortierella alpina. Taxonomy (NCBI): domain Eukaryota; kingdom Fungi; phylum Mortierellomycota; class Mortierellomycetes; order Mortierellales; family Mortierellaceae; genus Mortierella; species Mortierella alpina. The sequence continues at coordinate 583,640 of JANATF010000001.1, read as the reverse complement.
CTCCAAGCCAATGCAGGTAGCGACTGAGAGAGCGCGACACGTGGGTCTTGCCTCTTGCTGGCAGTCTTTAATGAAAAAGGCGGTTGCCAGGGTGAGAATGGTGCGTGACATCGCTTATAGGTTTGGTCATGCACAAAGCGGGATGTGTCCGTGTGCCAACTGTCCTACCCAACAAAGATTATGGCAATTGCGCCTGCATGGAAGAGTCGCCCAGATTCAGTCTTGTAAAGCTGTCCGGGGTACATTGTGCGGAATGAAGGCGCGTCGAGAATTGAGTGAGAGTAAAGCGAATGCGAAGACAGAGAGGAGGGACGAGGGTAAAAGATCAGGAGCGAAGTGCGCACCCCTGCAAATGACGAATGATATCCCCCTAGGCCATGTCCAGTCTTGAGTCCTTGTGGAAAAAATTCCAAAGCGTTTGGGCAGGACCCTCTCCGAGGATGGCTTTCAGGTCCACAAAGTCGAGCTCTGCCAGTTCCCGAATGCTCTCTACTTTGTTCATGACCAGTTTGTAGTTCTTGGAGGTGATTCCAGGCAAACTTCGGAGAATGTCTTGCGGCGTCAGATTGAAGGCACTATCGATCTCCTGTTCCGGATCAACACCGACGGCTTGGGCTTGTGCTGCATCTGGCTCATCCTCGGAGCGCTAGATTGCAACGAAGTTATATCTCAGCATCACCTGGTACTGCTGGAAATGACCATGTAAACGTGAGTACTGGCGGATATGAACGGGATTGTCGTACCTTCAAATCTTCAAAAATCTCTACGGTAGCATGAACCGAGGATGACCAGATCAACCTCAACGTCGGAAACGCGATTGTCAGCAGCACGAGCTTCGACGAAAGCTCAGTAACAGATATATCTGGCCTGATCTCCGATTTGTCCTAACGTGCAAAGACGAAAGAGATATCAGGCGCCAGGTAGCTTTGATGTTGAAATCTCATGGGATGAAAACCAGTTTTCATCATACCTGGAGAGAAAATGACTTATCCTGGTCGAACTCTATCAATAGCACCGGCTGACTGTAGTGGACGGTCATAGCCTCCACCTGGGTATATCTGTTAAACAGGCGCGAAGAAGAGATGTTAACACCTTACACTAACGCTGCACCATATACCAAAATGAACATCAACCCTCACTTACAATCGACCAGATGAGAAGGACGAGATCAAATCTGAGATACTCTTCCTTTCAACACAAATGTTGGGCGAGAGGACATAGTCACCAACAGTGATTGTACATGGATCAAGAATCATTCCTTGAGCATGTAAGATCGAAGGTAGAGAGCTTCTGAACTCTCGTGAATCGACCACGATCCGGGGTAGCGGGTTGTCCTCCCCAGACTTGCCTCCGCCAGCGATGCGTGTATGTATGTTCCTAAGTAGCGATTGATCCTGCACCTGTTTTGTCTGCGTATCACCTATAGGTAACACCATCATCTTCAAAGAGCGCGAGATGTGCAATGGTTAGGGAATTATTAGAGCCCTTACCGTTTCACAAGCACTCGCTAACTCATGCTTACCGACTTATCGCGAATCAACTTTGTGAAAGCATCCTTCTCTCGCCGGAGTGCACTGAGGTAAAGTTGCTCTTCCACAGAATTGTCGTATACAGTGAAGTAGACCCGTAGCTGTTTTCCGGGATTACAAGCCTTGTAAAGTTCGATACATCGAACAAAGGTAGGATCCGGATCATACATTATGATAAATCTTGGCTTGATGCTGTCTAACAATTTCGAATCTGACTCGCCCGCATAGCTGTGAACTACAACCAAGGTACTGGGCTCGACCATGCCAAAATAATCAGTGAAGTCGTCGATCTCCTCCAGCTCATGATCATGAACCAAGGCAGTCGAAGCTGGAGCCTCCTGTGTCGCATGGATACTATAAACAGCAACATAAAAGAAAGGATAAGCCCATGGACTATGATCCAGTGATTACTTACATGAAAATTGGTCACACGCCTTACAAAGTGGCTATGACCTCAGCCTCCTTTTCGAACGACGATGTGGAGTGCTTGGCAACAGGGGCCATCGTATTTCCACCTCCTCGTACACGCCGTCGCTTGCTTGGGGGTGGACCTCGTTTGACCATTGTGCTAAAGTTACTTGATGTTGCAGCTGAAAAATTCCCGGGCTTCTTGGTAACGTTGTCCTTGAAATGCTTCATGTTGGATTTCCAACGAAGGTATCCGTGCATCAGGTCCCTCATCAAAGGCTTTCCTCTGGTAGAATTACTCGCTTTTGGAGTTGCAAGATATCTCCTTAGCTGTGTGCATGTTCTTTTATCTTGCGTCATAATGAGTACCGTGTCCAGACCTACACAAGCAGCAGTGTTATCTCCTGGAACTGAATCATATCAACAAGAATAAACGCCCTAAACGTATGCATGTATGTCCAACCCACCTTCAGGTTGCGGGGCATGATACATTTCCAACTCTACTTCATCCATGATTTCTGACAAAACATTCCACTTTGGTAGTTCCTCCAAAGTAGGTCTCATGTTTGGTAGCATATGAGGATCATCTGGATCTTTGTAACCTTCCTGGTGAAGAAAGACGCGAGACTTGGCCGTCTGTTCCGTGCAGGCAAAAGTATTTATATCAGCGCTCGAATCCTAGGGCCGCGATGCAACAATATAGTAAGTGCCACTTACCGAGTATATTTTCTCCGCAGGATCCGTCATGAGCCAGTAGCTACCTGAATTCGGATTGTGGGTTGCCAAGATAGTCTCCAAATATAAGTTGAAATTGACACTGTCATATGAAACGAGATATCCCAGAAGGCTGCGAAGAGTTTTTAAATCGCCCACAAGCTGCTTTGTCTTGGAGCTGACGCGATGCCATATGGGGTCCAGTTGCCTCCGGATGATAACATCGAACGATTTGAAAAGAGCCTTTTCCACTGTAAAGTCGTCAATATCAATCTCGATCTAAGTGTAGCGACCAAAACATTTTATCAGACAACAATAGTTGAGCGAACATCCTCCATGTAGCCACGTAAGGATAAACATACTGCTGAACTAGACCGACGCAACTCCTGCAGGCAAGCATCCATGCAGTCGATGATGGCTGATTGAATGGTCTTCATGGCTTTTGTCATCGGCTGCCTGATTTCTATCACGTCTGCCGTGTGCGACTCAAGACTCTCTGTTACTGTGAGGTGGAATCTATCATTGCATATGGCTTTTGCTTAGAAAGCTACGTGCTGTTACATTCAGAAAATATCGATATGACACAGCCACCATACCTTGGCCACAGGTTCACCTTGCGCAAGTAAAGCAGTTTCATCGTTTTCTCTAGGGTCGCGAATCCTACGGAGAAGGCTTCTGGATGGTCGCTAAAGGCCTTGACAAACCCTTCAGAGTTCCCTTGCCGGTAAAGTCGAAGGATAAATGCTTCTGTGGACGTGGCCGTTACTCTACACGTGAAGATAAAGATACGCGTAAGTCTTCTGGTGTGCATATTGATAGGGGGCACATATTCTCCTGGTGGGATCCTCACCGATGGGCGTTGGCAACCAGTACCCCCGTTACAAGGTGAAGGGGAATCCTGCCCGTTAGAAGATCCATAACCAAGATACGTGAGGTGATGGACATAACGCCACCGAAACGGTACAAATCGCTGCGTTCCGCAAGGCTCTGTTCGCTAGTAATGGTACGAAAGTAAGCTCCGCCTTTCCCTACACTGGAAGAGCCCAGTAGGTCGTCTCTCAGCACTGCTTCTTCTTCTGCATTGACGTTGATTAAGAGGACGAGATTTTGCGGCTGGGAGTAAATTTGGAGGAATGCGCCGAGGATGGTCTTCAGTCCAAGGCCCTTAGCCAATATGAGAAGTGCATCCTCTGCAACGAGCTCGGCTACGATTTCCTTTTGAAATGCCAGAGGTAGCGAGGTCATCACGAGGAAAAGAGGGTCGATGGATGGGAACAAGAAAAGAGTGGTGGAACAAAATGGTACTGTAGTTTGCATGCAAAATGATGTTTTTCACTTTGGTGGCAAATCGAGCCAGATTTCAATACGGCGTTTCAAATCGTTTTGCTAACACTATTTGTCGTCATCTGGCGCGTTTCCTGACGAGACCCTGTCGATATAGTTGGAGAGATGCGCCGCCTCAGGCGTTTGCTGAGACATGGGTTTGCCACTGAACAATGCTTCGGCCACGATATCTGTCGTCAGGTTCGACAGCCTGACGCAACGCAAAGGAAGTGATTCAGAAGTATGTATGTCAATGCATGCAATGCGCGAAGGATCATGATACTCAAAGTAATGTGCACCTACCAAGCTTGGAGATCAATCGGTAGGAAGGGGGTATCGGACATGCTAGCTGTCTCTTTGAGAAGACTGAAGTTCTCCTCGACTCGACTCTTGTATTTCTTGGAAAACTGAGGTCCAGCTTGATTGACGCATTGCTACATAGTTATAGCGAAGCATTGGAGGAACGATGGTGAATACTCGGTTGACAGGTCTTGTACAGGGGCGTAAACGCGATACGTTACATAGAGCAAAGCAACTTGGTGGGCGATGAACTTGTGGTTCGAAAGACGGAGGTCATTTTGAACTTGAAGCGCAATCGACACGAGTTGGTTGATGTTCGACATTTGGCGAAAATGAGCTATGCAGAGGTCAAGCGTTCAATAACGTCGTTAACATGTCTTTCTTCAGCTTGCAGAATCCTGAGCATATCACGGGTGCGCACATGCCTTCTATAAAACTTCCGCCGGATATAACAGGGTCGATCCCTAGGTATTCGGAAGACTTGGGGAACATCTCATCGAGCCCAGTCCTAGTCATGTATCTCTTTGGTACACAGAGTCAGTGGTCAAGCAGCAACAAACGTGACGGAACAGGTCCAGACTGTTCTTCCTTACTTGAAGTAACTTGCGGCCAGACGGGTTTTCAACGCCCGCGGGTTTTTTCTCGAGTTCATACGCAAGCATGGTCTGTTCGAGGTGCGCAATTGTTCTTTTCAGCTCCGCGCTGGTGTCCTCGTGCTGATTCGAGGAAGAGGTCGAGTTGAAGACGAACGGTCAGAGAGTGTGTGTACGATGAATGACTCCTTACTCCGTATTCGCCGCATGGTGAACATACCTTCCCAGCTGCCTCTATCCTCACAACAAGCATCTCAACGCGCGTTAACTCGTTCAGCATCAGTAGACCCAGACGCCGGTGCTTACTGGCAGAGTTGGGCTGTATAGGGTGGCGGATGTGGATAGGCACTACTTCGGTGATTCAGACACAAGAGCAACAGTGCAACGTGGTAAGTCACCCAAGCGCGCAGTGAATAAAGTTTTGAGGTGAGGGAAGGCTGTTCTACCTTCCTGAATCGCTGCCAGCGGCGTGACATTAACCAAGGGTGGACTCTCGAGAATCATGCTAGTTCTGAATGAATGCGAATGCAGAGAAAAGCGAGGAAACCAGCTGGCGAGGTGGGCGAGAGAGGAAGAGTGAAAGGACGGAAGGTCCAAACGACCAAAAAAAAAAAAAACGATGTGACCTCATTTCCAGAGCTTAAAAATGGGAGTAGACCGCAACGCTCACTTTCAACGCTCTCTTCAGCGCTCTCTTTCATTCTCTCTCCTCCACTCTCCCTGCACCATGAACGTTTTCAAATCCTTGGGAAAGCTAATCTGGGGAGACGTATCGAACCCCGAGCTAGTACAGATCTCCTCTGGGCAGTTTTATGTTTACAAGCCAGCTGGGTCGAAGCAACGCACTCGAGAATGCATGTAAGCTGCCACTTGGCATTCCTGCGCCGAAAAAAGCGTCCATGCGTTGTGAAAACTAGGTTCTAATTAAGACTTCAATCCGCACTGTAGCTACATTGACTCGATGGCAACCATTCGCAGAACTTCTCAGCCATTCCAGTATGTTCTCGCCATCAACCGAGTGTTTGAGGAGGGCGAAGAGACACTGCAAGACGACGACAAGGAGCGTAAGTCATTTTGAGCTCGTATAGGTGGCCACAGGCGACTGCCGACTGAGGACGCTCTGCAATGTTAATATATGTTCCTATTCATTCTGGTCTAGTGGATGACGAGAAGGTGTTTCTGATCGATAAGGACATCATGTTCAAGAAAGGCGTTTTCGCCGGTGCCACCACCTTCAGTTGGAAAGGCCTAAGCAATGTAAGGTCCTTGCCTTTTCGCGTTCCACTCTTTTTCAGAGTCAAACTACCCACTTACAATTTTGCCTTCATATGTGACAACAGGAGGACCGTGGTCTCGAGTACGAGTTTGTCTGCGACGAGGAAACCACCGTCTTCACCGCAAACAACTTTGAAATCACTGTGTATCAGTGCATGTATGAGCGCAAGTACCAGAAATCGCACTTTTCCGCTGAGGAAGAGGCCATTGAGGAATTCCAGCTTCAGTAAGCAAAAAAAAAAAATTGCAAAGCTTGCGACTTATCTACCGCGCCCCACGCCAAAATCAAATGAATACTAACTTCGACGTGTTCTTTCTTTTTTTTTAAAAAAAAGAATCACCGCCACCAGCTCATCACCTCGTGCCGAGGGTTCATCGACAGTGAAGAAGGCTGTTAAGAGAGAGAAAACGGTGGCTGTTAAACATGAGGAGGATGAGGACGAGCACACCATCGACAAGCCCTCGGTGCGACATGCCCCTATCAAATATGAAGGTGTCGCAGAAGCTGTGGGAGAACTGAACTTGTTCGATGCTCGGACCAATTTATTCATGAGTCAGGCTGATGGAGTCCTCTGTCAACTTCTTCGAACAGGAACATATGCTTGTATGTCGAAACGAGGCTGCAAGGAGAGCCGCTATGCTTTGAAAGGTACTAAGCTGCTCCTCTTACTTTGATAGACTGGCTTGTTGTCCGGGATGCGGTTGGAAAGGAGCTTCTTGCTCAGCCGCTCGAATCAAGAATGAACGCTGTGTTCAGCACTGTAAGTTCACTAAGAAGGCAAGGCTTTGCTCCAAATTATGTAGACTACACTAATGCGCTCTTTGTATATAGGCACATCGCTCTTTTATCTGGAACTACTTTGATGACCAGAATAATGTGTTTTCGTGGCTGATCCGTTTCCCATCCGAAGCTGCCCTTTCAGAGTTCCAATCAGTCTTTGGAGAGTGCATGTATGAAGCTCTCAACAGTGAATCATGGGGCAAGGTTTCGGTAAGCAATTTTTTTCCAAAAGCCTCTTCACGAATTCAACATCTTCGACCTTTTTCTAATATTACACTTAACAATTAGTCCGTTGACCAAGAGTACCTCATCAAAACCTACCAATCCGATGTGGAGATGACAGAAAGTGACCGGGAGGGCTCACAGGATGGCGACCATGAGAGTGAGGTCTACTCGGACGAAGAGGACGGCAGCTACGACCAAGACGAGGACAACGAGGACGACGAGGACTATGATGAAGACGAAGAAAGTGAAGTGGAGGTTGATGGTTTCCAGCAGGACACCGCCATGAACAGCCAGTTGGCAGTCGGTTACAAGGATCGATCATTTGTTGTTAGAGGCAATAAGATTGGGGTATTCAAACACAATGATCACGACGGACTTGACTTTTCAACGACCATCAAGAACGTGAGCAACTTCAAAGGCAGGGAAATCAATCCATCTCGCGTAAGTGTCATAATCTCAAGGTCTGGATTATGTGGAAGTATGAGTACTCTAACAAATCCTACTATCGTTTACTTTTGCGTCACTAGGTTGTTTTGCACGAGCAGGACACGGCGATGGTGATGATGGATCCCAGAGATTTGGATACGGCCTACAAGATGGATCTGGAGTATGGAAAGATTGTCGAGGAGTGGCAGTTACCTGGAACGTCTGGTGTTTTGAACATCATTGGGGACTCAAAGTATTCCCACTTGACTGACAACAAAACCATGATCGGACATTCGCGAAACGCACTCTTCCGCATCGATCCTCGTCTCTCTGGAGCGAAAATCGTGGGCGACGAGTTCAAGCAATATGCGGCCAAGGGCAATGACTTCACGTGTATTACTACGACCGACAATGGTTCGATTGCAGTCGCAGGCGCTAAGGGCGAGATCAAACTGCGGAATGTCCTGACCAAGAACGCCAAAACAGCTCTGCCTGGGCTTGGTGACCCAATCATTGGCATTGATGTGACCGCAAATGGACGGTGGATCATTGCAACGTGCAAGGCTTACCTCCTGTTGATTGATGTTCTGAACCCAACGAACAAGAAGCTGGGCTTTGATATCAGTTTCCCTGCTAAAGAAAAGGTAAGGACAACATACTTGACCCTCCCTCCACATGCGGGAATTGGACTGTACCATTATAGAGCCTCACTCAAAATTATTATCTGTCTTTTTTCCGTCATTCTTAGCCCCAGGCTATCAAATTACAATTGAGGCCCGAGCATGTTGCGTCTATGAAGCAGGGTGTGTCGTTTACGACAGCTCGCTTCAACACTGGAGTGAACGAGGAGGAGAAGACAATTGTAACCAGCACAGGGCCATACGTGATCACCTGGAACTTCCGCCGTGTCAAGAACGGACACTACGAGTACCAGATCAAGCAGTATGCGGATAGCGTTGTGGCAGATAATTTCAAGTTTGGTCAAGACCGATCCATCATCGTCGCGTTGCCGCACGATGTCACAGCTGTTGCCAGAAGGAATTTGACCAGCCCTGCAGAAGCTTTCAAGGTACGTCTCGTAGTGGGCAGCCGGCTAGCTAACTGCAAGAACGTGTAGTGGACTCTTATGAAATTAACGCTATGCTCTACGCTCTACGCTCTAGGCGGGGAAAAGGTAACGGGTATTTCGACTCAAGGCGTTCTGTGAAGCGGGCCACGAGAACGCGTCCATGAGAGGGCGAATTTAGCTCAACTGTTTCCGTGGGCAAAGCGCGGCATGCAAATAAATATAGTAAACAATCTTCGCTTCCTTTCACGCATTCACCTGTCCTTCCACCCTTCTCCACATCTGCCATGCCTTCTTCACAATGTCACGGCCAATAAGAGCCATTACCAATGCTGTCCTGTGCACATTGTTCCCAGCGCTATGCACCTTGGATGAATTCTTGGAGGTGCAGCTCGACGTTCAACAGGCACTGGTCTACGAGAGTGACCCCGCCGAATTCAAAGACCTTCTGCAATGCACCCTCGTCGCAGACACTATGCTGGAAATGGAGGAACATCTTGTAGTCCCTACCGATGAGCCTGCTGGATCAAGGGCGGATACGACAGCCCCTCACTTAACTGAAACGACGCGCGAGGCATTCAGTGACCAGGACAAGGTGCAGTTTTCTGGAGTTTATACGGTGCAGTGCGTCTTCGTATCGGCACACGCTCTACACCTGCTCACTCCACTATGCTCTGTTGCTTCTATGTATCCCAGGTAGTAACAAGAGCCGTCGAGCAGCTTTATGACCGTATGAGGAGCGTCTATGAGGAGCAGTTCAACGTACTCGTAGCAGGAAGTCAAGGACAGGGCCAGGTATGATTCCCTACCCTTGCCAGCCGTTCGCCGAACGTTGTACGACCCACACTGACGAGGCAAGACTTTTTCACCGTCAAACGATTAGATACGATCCAACTCTCTTACGGAGAATCGCTTTCCCAATACACTACAGGATTTTGTTAGATCCTCGCTCTGGGAGATACTCCTTCTAAGGTACGCGCGACAATTTAGTCGACATGCTTGCGTGTGTGTGTACAATAGATACTTACAAACACTTTTGCTTTGCACGAAAAATTAGGATTGGCGAGGAAGCCATGCTCTATCTCTTGACCAACACGTCCATGTTTGTGGCATTGCCTAACAACTGCTACTGCCAGATCACAGGTCCTGCTATAAGCGAGCAGGACATTGCAAATTGGCCGATATATCGACCCAAGCAGGGTGTCAGGAAGCATTCAGTTGACGATGAGGATGGTGCACGTTCAGAAGCACTCAAAAGAGAGCCATCAGTTCGGGATGAGGGTTACGCTCGGGATGCAGAAAAGACAGAGACGGATAACAAGAGACACAAGAAGAAGCAAAAGACAGGGCACAATGATAGAACACTTTCGCCACAGGAAATATCGTTCAAGATGACGGTGGCTCTATATTTCAAAGGATATCAAAATGAGAGCACAATGCTCCGACATTTTCTCCTGGCGGAATGTAAGGGTTCCCATTATACTGCATAGTGTTCCAGAGCAAGATGACATGAGGTGAAAAGTTGGGCCGCAATATGATTCTGAGTTGACCTTTCATTATAGACAACACGGTCAAGCACGACTCGACATTATCATCGCACGCGGTCGAAATCCAGCTATGGCGCATGTTTCCCAAACAGCATGGTGTCGACAACGTTCTTACTCGTGCCGATCGAGCTTATGAACCGAGGAAATCCAAGAGCACGTGGAGGCTGCGCGGGATGAAGAGTTTGGTTGGTGAAATGCTCCATTTGAACAGCCAGTGCAAGTTCAAACTATTGTTACAACAACATTGTCCGGTTGAGGTAAAGTTCGCACACTTCAAGCCCCTCTATTCCCAGTTGCAGGAAATCGTAAGACAGTTAACTGGATGTGATATATATGATGTCCTTTAGGCAATAGACGATAGTTCCAAGACTGATAGTGCCCCGCTCGATGCACTTTTAGGAAGCTCCAATTCTTTTGAGCAGGTACGTTGCTCGTCTCGTCTAATAACCTAAGCGAATACAGTGTTCGAGGGCTCAAGCCTTTTCCATTTACTTCATGTAGGTGGCGTCCTTGGTTGAAGCAATTGTGAAGCATATCCTTCCGCTTGGCATGTTTGGCACCACCGAAAACCGCAGTGTCATCTTGCGAGGTAGCACGGCTATTCATGTCCCTGCGTTTCATGAAGTCAAAGGCATGCATGATAACTCAATTTTATCTCTCGTTCTTCCTACCGGTTAGCCATGACAACTTTTATCCGCTTAAGGAAGTATGAGACGCTGTCTTTACACTATGTCCTACATGGCTTCAAAACGAGTGATTGCACCTGGCTTCAGGATAGTCGCCTTCAAGAAAAAGGGAACCACGTAACTCATATCCCCAAGACGGCATCTAAAAAACAACTCGAGATTCTGCATGAGTTCGTCTACTGGCTGTTCGAGGGGTTCCTGATTCCTCTGCTCAAGGTAATGGCTGTGGTGTATCCATGTACGAGCTGATAAATAGGCATTTCGTAAATGCTTGCTAATGCTTTCTGAAATTGACTGAAAACAGTCAGCGTTTTATATTACGGACAGCTCGTTCCAGCGAAATAAGATCTGTTATTATCGCCATGGCTTATGGCAGCTAATATCCAAGCACGCTATGCAAACCACAAAAGAGAACATGCTCATCAAAATGGAGCCGGTAAGGGTGTAGTCTATCAAGCGGAAATCTGTCCGCACTACCTTCACTTTTGAGTTCTGACCTTTCTATAACAACTTTTACTTTTATTTCAAAGGCCGAGGCTACAGCCTGTACAAGGCCCTATGCCGCGATTCGATTCCTCCCCAAGGAGAATGACCTTCGTCCGATTACTAATTTGAGCCGGAAGTCGCCAAGAACTGTAAGTTGTGCGCCGATCACACCTTCTGTTTAAACGCAGGTTGATTTGTTACTCACAACCAACCGTTGCGGCATCAAAAACTAGGTCAATGGAATGGGGTCTTCCAACACCAACTCCGTCAACCGGCGTCTAAGAAATCCGAAACTGGTCCTGGATTATGAAATGGCGCGAGAGTCTGCTGGTCAGCATGGCCGTTCCGCATCTGGCATCAACGACCTTTTCGGCCGTATCAAGCAAGCCAAGGAAAAACTCTTGACATCCGCCACGGGCAATCGGTATGTATCTCTGTATTTAAGGCACAAGCCAAGGCACAATATCTTATCCAGCGGGTTCCTGTAAGGTTATAACTGCTTGTATTCCTCAAACTAGACCGAACGTATACATGGTCAAGCTCGACATCAAAAAGTCCTTCGATTCTATCAATCAGGAGAAGTTGCTGGACATCCTCAAGAGCATATTGAAAGAAGTATGTGTGAAAGAAACCTCCGTCTCAATGAGTGAAAGATCCGATACGCTTACTCACACTGAGCATTTTAGGAAAAGTACACAATCCACCAGCATTGCTCAGTTACGCCTGTTAAAGGCCGGATAGTCAAGCGCTTTATGCCAAACGCCATTGCCTCCGACAAACTTCCTCCATTCGTGGAATATGCGCGTGGTCAGGCTGAAAACTCCAAACACGCTATATTAGTAGACAAGGTACAGCTGTATGCCTGATAATCTGCACGCTGGCCAAAACTATGATAGGTTTACTCATGACGAGCTCTCATGTTCTAGGTCGCTCATACGTCCCAGCGCAAGTCCCTCATCCTGAATCAGATTACGGAGCACATACGAGAGAATATCGTCAAGTTTGAAAACCGATTTTATCGTCAAACAACCGGCATTCCGCAGGGCTCAGTGTTGTCACCAGCGCTCTGCAGGTTCGTTATTTTCTTTTAAAGTGCAATCCCACACGTTATTGATTTCCTCCATCTTAAGTGTCTGACCAAATGAGACGCTTTATTTGATAGACTGCTCTATGATGCCATGGAGGCGGATACTTTGGCTCACTTGACTCAAAGCAGCGATAGCGTAAGTTCTTACTTTACGTTCAAGTCGACTTCGACATAACACGCATGCTTAGATGAGATCTCTAATACTTTCAAATTGAAGGCTCTGATACGGCTAGCAGACGACTTTTTGTTTTTGAGTCGAAGCCGAAAGAAGGCAACTGCCTTCCTGAAAATCATGTCGCGAGGACAACCAAAATATGGTTGCTATATCAACGAAAACAAGACGATAGTCAACTTTGACGTGTCTATCAACGGCCGTGTTGTACACCGGTGTGCAGGAAATGGTATTGCAGCTGGGACGAATGAAAATCAATGAGATACTAAGTGATTCACACTCTGCTAACGCAGTGTTACATTGCTTGCTTGACGTAGACTTCCCATTCTGTGGTCTTTTACTCCATCCAAAGACTCTCGAGATCAGATTCGATTACAGCCGCTATCATGGCGAAGGTAATATACTCGACCAAGTATACATCTCCTTTGCCAACCTGTACGCTTCAAAGTGATCGTGTGAACTGATGAATCTATACACTTTCATCCTCGTTCCTCAGATATCCGTAACCTGCTCACAGTCGAGAGAGCATCTCATCCAGGACGATCCATTGCGGAAAGGATGAAGACGTAAGTGATTCGCAAGCGAGTAGTATGTTCCTGGCTTTGCTTCTTTCATTATGCTGATGTTTTCATTTAATATTCGTAGCGTGATTCAATACGCTTGCCAGGCGCCCTTTACAGACACGAAGTTCAACTCAGTCTTCACGGTTTTGGTTAATGTCTACCAGAACTTTGTGTTTTGCGCCATGAGATTCCATGCGTATTGTCAGGAACTCTGCCTGGACCCAGTATCAAAGCAGCACATTCAACCAAACTCCTTGACTGCAGCCGTTTTTGAGATTCTTCGAGCGTCTTTCGGATTTCTTAATAACAATTGCGGAACCGTGCAAGTGATGGCTAAAGTGGAAGCTGCAACTGCAACTGCAACTGCAACTTCAACTTCAACAACAAATGCAACAGGGGCGGTCACCAAGGACGGGATTGCAGAAAGGCATGTGTATTGGCTAGGCGCGACCGCTTTCTGCTCGACACTGCCTAGCTTTCCGATTTATGAACCCCTCCGTGTGTCGCTGCAGGAGACCATCCTCAATATTGCAGACCGGGACGAAAGACAATATTTCAAACGCATACTACAGTCGGTGGTCAAGGACAAACGCAACCACATTCTGGATGGTATCAATTACCGGTAACCTTATTGACAGACGTGCACAGACATTTTTTTTTTTAAAAAAACAGTACACCGAACGAAGTTTGCGTGCGAGACGTGAGCTTTACGTGCCATTCTTTGTTTACTATCGCCAGAACACACTGCTCTATCTTTTGTAATATGGCACAACGTTTACGATTGTTTTCCGAAAAGAAAAAGATGAATTGATTTTATTATGAGGGTAAAATAGGGAGAATTTAGCAGAGACCACCGTCTAAACCGCAGCCGACAAGGACGTTCTTGCCCGCAACGTTGCCAATGGTCAGGGCAGCTTTGATCACACCAGCAATACCGATACCCGAGATGAAGCCGGCAGAGACAGAGTACATCAAGCGACCGTGGGAAGCCTTGCCAAACTTGAGCCACAACTGACCAGCAACCCAACCGATGAGCATGCAGCAGGGGGTGTTGACTCCGGTGTTGACGAAACCGAGACCGAAGGCGTTCAAGTTGGGCCAGTAAGGCTTCCATGAATCGGGAACGAACTTGACACGGATGATGACGTTGAGAACGGCAAGGAGACCGAAAGCGATGGTGGTGATCATGGCCTCCTTGGGGATCGTTCCACCTCCAGTCAAAAGCTTGCAGGTAGCGGCCCAGGCAGAGACGGCAGGGGTAGGGAACTGGCAAGTCTTGCCTGGAGCAGGCTCCTCCAAAATGCAGGGGTAGGCACCGGCGTAAAGCAAGAACAAGGGGATGGCGATGGCAATGGCGAAGACGGAACCAACCATTTGGGCTCCCAACATAGCGCGGGGAGAGGCCTTGGTCAACTGGGCGGTCTTGAGATCCGAGACCATATCGACGGCTTGGGAGCAAGCAGCAGCGGCGATGTTGGCGCACATCAAGTTGGTCTTTTGGACAATCTTGATATCGGCACCAGGGATACGAGAGAAGACCAACTGAGTGACCTTGCCGACAGCACCAGTGGGGTTGATATCAGTCTCACCAGTGGACTGGAGACCGACAAAGGCGAGCAAGAAGGACAAGAAGACGACTCCGATACTGGCATACACTGGGACCTCGAAGTTGAAGTACATGACCAAGATGGTGAAGAGAGTCGAGACAATAAGACCGCTAACCCACCAGAAGGTAGGAATCTGCTCATTCACAGGCGTGGTATCCTTGGAGACAACGGTGGAATCGGCAACGAGGGCCTCTTTTCTTTGAATCTTGCGGATAATGTTGCGACCCTCACGACCGACGACCTGGAGTGAGAAGTACAGAGAGCGCCAGTTGGCACCGAGCTCCGAGAAGGCACTGAAGACCATCATGGCAATACCAGGCCAAATGAACCAGGACTGGGCAGAGGCAACAGTGTTAAGATCCGCACCATCAGGACGAGTGAAACTGCCCTTGCCCCACAAGTAGCCGGAATCAGTCATCAAGGGTCCAGCGATACCGAAAGCAGCGATGGATCCGGCCACGAACGAGAAGGCGGTGCTTCCAGGGGTCATCAAACCAGCACCAAAGAAGGCAAAGTCCCAGGAGAAGTACCAGCCCCAGACTGCATCGGCGTTCATGAGGGCCTCGTTACCAGCGGCCTTACCCATGTAGTAGAGAATATGGAGATCGCCCAGAAGACCAGGAACGAAATGAGCGAGGGTGCCCCAAACCATGGAGATGACAAACGAGGCTCCCATGACAATGCCAGACTCCTTGGCGTCCTTGGCGGCGCCGGAGCCAGCTCTGTGCAAACTCTTGATGGTCTCTGCAGCAGCGCGGGGGGTAGGGAAGACCAAGTCCTGGTTGACGACGAAGTGGGTCCTGAGGGGGACAGCGAAGAACATACCAAAGAAGGCAGAGCAAATGGACCAGAGCAACAGCGAAACGACATCTTCTCTGGGGTGTCTATCGCCCATAAGACCCATACGGTACATGGCCGGGATAGCAGTGATGAATCCAGCAGAGAGTCCTCCAGCGGCAGTGGCAGCGGTCTGGCAGACAGTGTTTTCCTTGGGGCCGAAAATACCACCGGTGATTTTGGTCAAAGCCTTCAGGAGCAAGAAACCAAAGATAGAGCCCCACAAAGCTGCTCCAAAAGTCCATCCGGCCTTCAGACCAGTGTACATATTACTGGCAGCGACGACCAGTCCCAAGACAGATCCGACAAGGACCGCACGCCTGTGATCATGAAGGAAAGTACATGCACATGGAGTGTTAGAGGGAGAGTTGAGGATCGCGATACCACACTAACAGCGTCATTCTTAATAGGTCAAGCAGAGCAGGCACATACACTGTGAATTGCCTGGGCTCGTCGATGAACTCATCCTGCTCCTCGTGGAGCTCGATCTTACTGTCGATGCCATCGATGGAGGAAGACTTCTCCTTGGGGAGATCGTCGTACTCCGACTTTTCATTGACTTGAGTGGCCATTATGAATAAAAGCGCCGGATATTAAGGAAAGATATAGGTATACAAAAAAAGGGGATGAAGTGGATGGAAATATACAGGAGAACTTCTCGAAAGAGGAGTCGGAGAAGGAGGATGGGCGGATGTGGAGGGCGAGGAGGGTGGCGATGGTTCTCAACGGGTGATGGACAAGGAACAAAAGAGAGAAAAAAAAGGGGGAGTTGACTGACAATCGCATCCTCTTTATATGAAAGATCGATAACGATGAGTACTTTAGCACTCAGGGGCGAGCCCTTTGAATGGAAAGATTCAAAAGGGTTTCCTGGGAATGGCTCTGCGGGTCGCATGAGGGTACTGCTCTCATGAGTGCCATGCAAGAGCAGAGCATGACATTTTTTTTTTGAACCCCACCGAGGTCTGTGTTCAATCACAACATTGAGAAGCATAAGAAACGTCCAAAAATTGAATTTCGCCCTTGCCCTCGACGGTGCTTGTACGGAACATGTCCGAATGGCTACTTTCTGCAAGGCTAGATTTGCGTATTGTGAGAGGTTGAACCGATCCAGCAGAGTGTGCTCGCCCAACGCGCACCGACCCTTGGGCGCACCTCAAAGCCAACACGCCGTTCTATAATACAAAGTAATGTAAGAGGGGCCGATGGACTGCGAGGGCCCTCGTTCTGAACACTCGACGCCCACTAAGACTTCTCTTGCTCCTGAGAACCTTACACAAGGCCGTGTTTGTACTCACAGCTGATCCTCCTACGCCAAGTTCAAGCACCCGCAGTAGAATATTGGCACTACTAGAGTAATAATCATGAGCGAGGCCATCTTAGATCACTCTGCCTGTGGAAGATTTTGTCCAGGACAATGAAGGCCCTACTGAAGACTAATATCTCGCACCCAATGGCGATATATATCCGAGGACCTTTGTCCTCACCATTGGCGTGGGCAAGTCGCTTACTGTAAAGGATTTAAGAATTAAAGGTTAGAGTGCAAGACCAATCATACCACATTCTCAACTTATGCCAAGGCTGCTGAGGGTGGAGGGTGAGGGCGCATTTTTGTTTGGTGGGACTAAAGTTTTTGTTCACAAGAGCGCTCTTCGAGTGCGCGATTGGTGAGACGATCGAGGCTAAACAACATCTTTAGAGTTGCTTTTCTTATTCACAGGGATAGATAAAATATCCCGAGCAGTGAGAAAAAGTTCATGCACACACAGTAGGGTTAGAGGAGACCAAGGTTTGGCAGCGATTGGACGGAAGCGAAGTTCGGAACCTTTCCCGCGGTAGATGCGCGAGAAGTGCTCTTGTCCAGTTAAAAGGAAGGCGTTGTACAAAGACACACACACACACACACACACACACACACACAAACAACAACAACATAAAAAGGAACATAAACCGTTTGGCTGAGAAATCTTAGAAGGGTGTTCTCATGGCTTTCTCCTTGTTTGGGTCTGAGCATAGCAGATTTGGGACAACAAATGATTATTAAACCCATGTCGCGGTCTTACGGAGAAGTGTTGTTTTTCATCTTGAGGTTTTTACCGAGAAGACACCAGATCCGTTGAGGGCAAATTGCGGGAGCTACAATTGGCGCCCTGAATACCTATTTTATACTTCTATCAAGCTTCCGCTCGCCCACACCTCTCTTAATTTCAACATTTCGGCGCGTCGCTAGTCGTCTAGTGGCGAGGGCATCACACGATTCAATCACGGGCTGTTTGAAGGGCTGGACAGATCCTAAAAAGAAACCTGACAGGCTACGAGTATTCACCGCCGTCGTGTGAAAGGGTAAAAAGGCGGATTGAAGGCCGAGTGGAGCGGGATCGCAAACATCTTAATTCCGTCCGTAACACATTCTAGACAGTGAGTCAACAGAGGGCGCGCGTGTGAGAGAAAAACGGCTCTCGAAACCTAAACTCTAATATGCTTCATAGATGCATGGATGGCGTGGTCATACGCACCAAAAAAAAATACAAGTGCCTGATGTACCATTATAGTCTGTATTATACGGCAAGGCGTCAGATGTTGCTGGGAGCCTTGTCTCTGGAGTAAAGTCTATTACATCCCGCCACATTCCTAATGACTCTCAGCCTCCGGGAGATTCATCGGCATTGCAGATCCTGCTGCAGTCGAAAGGACTTATGGCGCCTCAGATGGCTCTTCCCAGTCCTCTTGGGAAAACTGTGGTCTCACACTTTCGACTGATAAGTGTGAAGCGCTTCAATCACTTGCCAAGAACATACACCTCCTTGCTGCGGCACTCTGTTTATGATGGGTATTCGCGCTCACTTATTACTCTTGTGATCGCGCAGCCTCTCCCTCGACGCCTCACCATTGTCGACGCAGACTGCATTCTATAGACTAGCACTATTTAATACAGACCAGCCTAAAGGTCCGGCCTATAAAAAATCGCTTCGCAATTTTTGACCATCCTGAAGGATAAGAGAATTTGCAGGCGAAAAAAAAGGGCGATTGAGCCTGCTCCATCGAGCCTTTCATAGATGTATGGTGTCTTTGATCCATCAAACCTGAGGAGCGAAGGACTTGAGCTTACAAAAAGTTGATAAGCTAATCCAAGCAACTGGCTGGACACCACGGTGTTATTGTCCGTGGACTTTTTTCTATTTGTTTTCGTGTTTTTTTTTCCCCTTCATGCAACTTTCCGTGGCAATAATAATAATCAATTGCCCTCAAACGTTCTCTTTGGTGTCGATCATTCAACAGATATCCTTGTGCGCCTGCCTCTTATGTAAAGTTTCTACTCCCTCTTTTCCATAATCGACATTTCGGCCTTGGCCAGGCGAGTGCAGCGACACAATGCTTTCCATCTGTCAACCAGTAAGATGAACGCGCCGTCTTTTCGCCTCTCAAAAGAGGAAAATGCATATCTACCGACCATGCGCGCGGCGTCCAGCTTCTTGTCTCACCTATTGTTCTCCTTCCGTCACATCTGCCTCCCTGTTACACAACGAACTGCACTATTTCTCGCCGAATAAACAGACCATGGTACATATTACTTTATTGTGCAGATAATGAAGCAAAAAAGATAAATCGTGGAGACGACAAATTGGTTGAATGAGCGGAGAGAGCGAGGGGATGACAGGGGATGGGAGGCTAAGGAAGGAAAGGGCTGATGGTGTTTTTGATTGGACGAAAAGCAAGTGATATACAAGGGTTAAAGACCCCTTTCTCTGTCGTGCGTTTTTTTTCTCGTTGCCATCGACGATTGTTGCTGTTGCTGTTCTTGAATCAAAAAACCGGATCGTGAGGGAGAGGGAGGCCCTCTTTAAAAAAAGAAAGAAATTATGCCTTCCAGCTTCCGTTGAGTTGCATAAGGGTCAGGACCGCGTCCATGGGGTAATCAGCATCCATCAAGTGGCCGCCCTTGAGCTCATGGTCCGCCTTGGCAGGAGCGTTCATGACCATCATCGACGCTGACGGTACAGGGTTGTTGGCTTCGATTTCAATCAATTGACGAGCAAGGTTGGGATCTGTCAAAACACCGGTCAGCTGAGCCAGATCCAGGTGGGTGCCGTTCTTCTTGACCAGATCATTCAGCGCCAGCGCTGTCTTGACCGTCGAGGGGTCAAACTGAGAATGTGCCAGGGTAGCCAGATGTTGCTGCTGCTGGGCCTGCTGAGCCTGCTGATGGAGGGCCAGCTGTTCACTCAAGGAAACGGCTGGTTTGCCGGTGGGTGAGCTGGTGATGATGGGATCCAGTGCAGAGTTGGGGTTCCTCCGTCTTTCCTTGTCCTTACGCTTCATCTGACGCTTTCCAAACTCTTCCTCGATCCAGCGGGTCTTGTGTTCGCTCTCGGCCTTCCCAAACAGCTTGTTGGCTCTCTTGTTGACTCTGCACCGCAGATCATTGTCTTTATCTAATTCAGAATAAGGTACAGCACAGCGAGGTCAGTAATCCAAGAAGCAAAAAAAAAGGGGGGAAGTGGGCTTCGCCACTCTGTGGGCGGTGATTGTGACAGCCCATTATGACAAACACACGTCACAAAAAAGTTTCGATGGAAAAAAAATAGTAGCTGGACACAAAAACACAGAGAAGCTGGAGAGGGTCTCTGGGCGGAGGACTGTCTATCAAGGAAAGGCGAGTCCCAAACCCTTCTCCAGGGGTGGCGAGAGGGAGAGAGGAACATGGCGTTGTGATTCTCCAAGGGTAGAGAGTCGAGGGTTCTCTCGGCGAGAGAAAGGGGAGGTTGAGGCTGCTGGTCACTTGGCATAGCAGAGCAAAGCCCAGTGCAGAAGGCGATATCATAGTTGTGGATATTCCGAACTGGAGAGAACCACAGAGTCATTCCACCCTTTCATGAAGCACATACGCACAACGCACAATTCAACACATTGCATGGGGGAGGGGGGGGCAGTGATTCAATACTTACTCCTGTCCTCGTTCTGTTCTCTCCATCTCTTCTTTCGCTCACGGTTCTCTGTGCGGACTTTTTCGCTGATAAGGTCCCGCTTCAAGGAATCCTGCATGGGATCAGCTGTGGCTGTCGCTGTCGCTGTTGCTGTGACAACTGCTATGGAGTCCAAAGTTGCCTGTGCCTGGTATGCAGAATCGTCGCGAATCATGATGAGCAGAGGAAAGAACAAGGGGAGGGGGAGGACAGCAAGATGGGCGAGGACAAACAACCGACGGGTGGTGGAGGGGAAGAGGGGAAAAAAACAGAAGCGAGAGGAGAGAAAAGCCGTCCTTGTGACGTTCATCTCAGAACGACAGTCCACGTACGTAAGAAACGCCTGTGAACGCCAGGCACGTCCTTTACAACTCTTTCACCTTCCCACAAACCATACAACCATGCGCTTCTCACTTGCCATCATCTCTGCCCTCTTCCTCGCCGCACAGGTCTCTGCTGGCAAGACCGAGCCTAAACAGCTTCAGATTGGTAACGCACCTCGGCGTCTCTTTTCCAACTCCAGCGACCTGGTGCCCGCGCGACAAACGGGGATGCTCCAGCGACCGAGATGAACCTGCTCGACTGAGCTTTAACATTCTTCCTCCCCCTCCTGTTTCTCGTCATCGCCCATAGGTGTCAAGGCTAGAAACCCCGACCCCAACTGTGTCAAGTCCAAGGATGGAGACTCGCTGTCAATGCACTACACCGGCACACTCTGGGCCACTGGCGCCGAGTTCGATTCCTCTGTCAATCGTGGACCTTTCGACTTTACTCTTGGCCAGGGCCAGGTCATCAAAGGTAAAACCGCCGCTATCCCCGCGCTTTGTCCTGCACGACTTACTCTTTTCAATGCGTTCGCGTCCATTGAAAAGGTTAACAACTAGCGTTCTGATATGCCTCCTTACCAATCTTCTGTAATGTTTAAACCACCTAGGCTGGGACCTCGGTTTGCGTGGGATGTGCGTCGGCGAGAAGCGCAAGCTGTCAATTCCAGCAGCGTTGGCGTACGGCGACCGCAGCATGGGTGCTTCAATTCCTGCCAACTCTGCACTTGTCTTTGAAGTCGAGCTCCTGAAGATCAACAACAAGGGAAAGGACGAGCTTTAAACAAAGAAGTGTGCAGTACATCTGTAAATAAAATGAACGGGGGATCTGTCTAGAAAAGCGTTCGAAGATTCCAATTGCCGTAGCTATCGCTCTATCGCGTCTTCTTATCCAGCGTCTTGGAAGCAGAGAAATAGACGGCCGAGTACAGCAACCAGCCATAAACAACACCGGCAGCCGCATAAACAGATGTGATCATCAAAGGTAGAAACGCCAACTTCTCCTGACCAAAGAAGTGCTCGTGAAGCACATTGACATAGAGTTGCACAGGGACACATCCGAGCACATAAAGACGCTCCAGTGCTGTGAAATGTCGCAAAAGCGACCGAGATGAGGAAGGTCCAGCCTCCATTGATGACGATCCTTTCAGCTGCTTGGGTATGCATTGATCAAGTCCAGTGCCGACGATCACGAACCAAAGAGCTGTAATAAGCACCTTGATCGGTGTCTCTATCGTAATTGGTAACGTCCAAAACATCCATAGAGATTGTTAAGAGAATCATTCAACCCTGTGAAGCAAACAAGTATATGAACTGCAGGTCACCCTAGCTCACCTTGACGTGTAAAGAACAGAGGCCACAGCCCAATGTACCCTGCGAGACTGACAATCAAGAACGAGCGAACATCTCTTGGCGTCAAGAGACTACCTCCCTTTTGAGGGTCCGACAATCCTCCAGCTCCCGCACCAGAATAAGGGCTTGCTCCAATTTGATTCGCGATCGCGACACTCATCGTGACTGTGCAGAGCAGGATCGCCTTCTCATGAACATGCCAGCCAGCCAAGAAGGATGCAAAAGCGGACAGAACCACCGATCCGATGAATCGCTCAAAAGTCGGATTCCGGAACACGGAAATCAAGCTGGGTATCTGCAGCAAAACTGTCAAGATGAGTGTGTGCTGTGCTGTCACTGTCGGCAACACACCGAATGCCGTGTCTCCAACAAGTCCACGTGTGGTTGCTGAGAGGGCAGCCGTATCTAGCGAAAGGTTGAAGTATTGCCCCAATGGCGTCTTGGCGACCATCAAGATCAGGATCCTGTCCACGAACGAGTACAGTGCCCAGAAATTGGCAGCCCAATAAGAGTGGCAGAGACCGCGCTTAAAAGGGAAGAGACGTCCTGCAAGCTCCGGCAGCTGGTTCAATGCAATGAATGGTCCCAGAGAGGCAGCAAATACAGCAATGACGCTTACTCCTAATGCCAGAAAATGTAACGGTCTAAACGCCGAGAACCAGGATTTTGCTAATGAGAATAACCAGATCGGAATATAGGGATCAGCGGGAGTGCCACCAAACTTGCTTTCCCCAGAATAAACGCTATGCACGCACGGATGCTATTCACCTCGGATGCTGTTTCCAGAGTTCTCAAAGCAGTATGCACGGAGAAGGAAGGCAAAGTACGATGGCGCGATGTACAAGTAAATATGCTTAAAGTTTAGCAATGCTGCAAACAGGATGCCTGATCGAAGCAGCTTTCCCTATAGACGACACAGAAAGAAAATTTGCCTCTCCCTTTATCAATGATAGCTGAGGTAAAAAATGTAGAGACAGAGCATTTTGTCGGGCAGAGTACAGTTTCCATTACCTGCTTTGCATCGACCAGCGAATGGATCAGGATCCCGTAGAGAAAGCCGTTGTACTGAAAGTGCATGTTATCGACCATGAGTAGACCGGGGTTAAGCATCAACGACCAGTTGATGATCTTTTGCAGCGGCCGGTTGCCCATGATCGTCAACATCCTCTGCAGTGCCCAGAAGAGGACCAGTTCGCTGACGAGGACGGTTGTCCGCTGAAAGTACACTGTGGCCAGTGTATCATAGTTAAGGTTGTGGACCTGGACGATCTTGGGGTCCACGAGCGCTGCGAAGAAGGACAGGAACCTTTCGAACCAGGCAAAGAACGGAGGGTAATCCAGCGTCCACTCGCTGGTTTTCTACAGAATCATAGCGACAGAAGCTGTTAGACAACGTTGGGCAAGAGCTTCTCTGCTTGGTGCACTGGAAGGAGATGAGTTCTACCTCGAGGTACCATTGTGAGATGGGCAGTGAGTGCGTGATGGCAAGCCAATTACGATGGACCTCAAAGTCTGTGGAGTGGCTAGATACAGAGTCGAGGCGGGGCGTGAGAAGGCGTGATGCTGGGAGAGAGCAAGCACGTGGCGGTCGCTAATGCACGCTGCACGGTCAGGAGTGAAAGGGTGGGCACGCGGACGAGAGACTCACTAGGTGGGGAACAGCAGCACCTTGAGTGCGGTGCTCAGGACGAGTAATGAAGTCTGCATGCCTCGTGTCCAGGGATGGGGATGAGGAGACAGAGCAAAGAGAAGGCAGACAAAGAACGGGGATGAGAAAGCATCGCGTGCAGCCTCGGGCACAAGTACGAAAGCGCCTGGTCAAAGTGGCTTGGCGGCACATGTAGCTTGAGAAGAAAAGGTCTCGCGTGTTGTTAGACCCTCATCCTCGCTTCTGACTCTCACCATCAGAATCACCCTCGCCACCCTCATCAACGCCATGTCGTCTAAAGAGATCCTCGGAGAATACACAAAAGTGGCCGTCAAGCTGGAGCATGTAAAAGCTATTCTACGCCCTATGGCAAGCAACTGGATCTCATCGGAAAATATGCATTGGACTAGCCCCACTTACCTTTGCTGTTCAAACACGCCTCGCGATAGATCAATGCCTCACTACAGGAAATGAACGCGGTGGATGTAGCTCAACTCATTGATAAAATCAGGACCGTGGAGCGAAAGATGGGCCTCGTCTACACCCTCTTCAAGGTACAGTTACTGTCATGGAAAAAGAAAAATCAATAATGCAACGCGCGTTGGCGTTGAAGTGTTGTCGAGATTGTAAATGTGCCCAGGCCCTTGTGCTCCTCATTAACACGCGCTTTTTACATAATTCAGTCGTCGGTGTATTCTGTATCTAAACAGAACCAAGATCAGGAAGAAGATGAAGCGGACCAAAACCAGCAATTGGCCCAGGAGCAAGAGGAGCAAGAGGAGCAAGAGCAACAGCAGGAATCCGAACCCCAATATAACAACAGCAACATGCAGTACAACCTTGGCCAACAGAATGCACAGGGTTATCATGGACAGGAGCACCAGGAGTACCAGGAACAAGGCTATCAACATCAACAACAACGGTCATCACAGCTGTACCAAGAGTATGCGCAACAACGTTCTTCAGTTTACCCCTCTCACGAAACTAATACCAACAAGCAGGGTTCGTACTTCAGTGGCATCAATCGACAGCCTCAAGGCCAGAACTTGGCTGCAAGAGAGGAGTACCAAGCATCAACAGGAGGAGCAGGAGGAGGGGACAGGGCCCTGCTGTCGCTCTCGCGTGGATACAGTGGTACACGGTGGACGCACACAGGAAGACGCGATACGGAGAGCCACACCAACAGGCCTCGGTTTTACTAATCCAACTGCACGCCATTCAGCTTCTCTTACGCCCTCAGTGCACACCTCTTTTATCGATACCCGTGTTCCTATGAGCACATCCTCCCAATAAAAGAGGCGAATCGACACACACAGGCCCCGATATCACCAGAGGTCTCCCATCTTCTGCTGATGATGAAAATGGACGATGAAATACATAAGGAAATCGCAAGCGATCCCACATCTTATTTTATTCCGTGCTACGTTCAAGAAGAGCAAATATCCCTAGTCGCTCAGGCATCGTTTTCTCGGGTTAGAACAAAGACCTGATCTGTGTCCAAGATGACAGTATCTAGCAGCGGATTCGTAATGGCATAGCATCTGGAGCTGCCTCCAATGCCCAGATGCACGGTCTTGGGATCGTCGCCCTGAAGTCTCAGCAGACCAATGGGTATAACCCCACGGTCGAGGGCCAAGTGCTCGTACAGGTGCAAGAAGTTCTTGTGTCGGTTGTCGTACATGTAGTCCGAGTCGATGCTGCTACTATTGCCGCTGCCATTGTGCTCACATAACAGATGGTGATGATGGTGCTGGTGCTGGAATAGCTCCGAGATCTTTTGCTTGCCTTTGGATGCCGCCCTTGAGAATGAAGATGTTCCTCTGTGACGACTCCGGCTATCCTCTCCGTCAACACCGCTTGGGTCCGCGTCCTCATCAGCTGTACTGTTGTGATCGGATCCCGAGTTGTCCCTCCGATTCTCATCATGATCCTTACGCGGACGAATTGTCTCGACGCCGAAACCCTCGGGCACAGGGATGCACTCGAGATAACACCCGCCGCCTTGCTGTTTGAAAAGATGGTAATCTCGCTTGACGTCCGCCCTCGTCCGAATGCCGCACAGCAGTTTGATCAATTGCAGGATGCTTGGGTTTGAATACAGCTGGTACAGAACATGGTCCAGCAGGCCGCCCACCAGTACGCCGCCCGACGCATAAATTGGGTTGTGATAGAAATCCGCTGCACCAGGACCTGCCACTTTCCTTCGCTGGCTGACTTGTTGCTCTGGGAAGCCATAATATCCAGAGTCCGTTTCTGGCCCAAAGGGCTCAAGGGGGCCGCCAGCACCGTCAAGAACAGTAGATCTCGTCCCGGCGCTATTCTGTCCATTTCGATCAATGCTGATGTCTGTCTTGCGGATCTGCAAGAACTCCACGGAACGCTCCTCGACCAACTCGTACACACACTGAGGCCCCTCCATCAGCGACTGTAGCGATGACACTGCTCTTCTCGAAGTCGAAGGTTTCAAGGTCGACTGGCTATTAGGGTCGTAAATGCTGTTGTCAAAGGCTCCTGTCGACGGGAGGTTTCCTGTGCGCCCGTCGTCTGGGCATCCGAGACGGCCAACTCTGGAAATCTGTGCGTCTGAGAATATCTGCTGGACCAGGATTCTGTTGATGACTGCCACGCTATCAAAAAAGGACCCATCCACGCCGGCATTCTCAGGATGGCGCAGGAAGAGGTACTTGCTTGACCTTGTGATTGCACCACGCTCCAGATCGTCTCGAGATAGGCAGTCTCCCTATTCGAATCGAGGGGATCATTAGTCTCCATTACTAAAACAAGTAACAGATTGTTTACACAGAACAGCGGCTGCTTCAGCACTTACAATCAGAAAATAGAGTCGCGGAAAACTTTTAAGCGCTTTGAACTCTGGATCAGTGGGCCGACGAGAACAGAGGATGACAATGTCCTGCAGCTGCTTCAAGTGCGCAGATCGAAGTGTGCAGATCAGACGGAATATGTCGTAGTTGGGCGAACATATCAGGATGTGAGCTGGCTCAGAAACTGGCTTGAGTTGTGTACCAGCTTCTTCATCGACAAAAGCCCCAGTGGTGGTCGCCTCGGTGGCTGACAGCTCCTCCTCTGGAATGACTGAATTGATCCTGTCAAACTCAGGCTCATTGGCCTTCTCCTGCCTCTTTTCAAGCACGTCGGACCAAGTTGTGATGATCATATCCTCGACCTTTCGATCGCCACCGTTGCGCGGGTCAACAAGGATACATAAAGGCGCCTTAGCCCCAGTAAATGGGGCGGGCGGGTAACCGATCAGTAAGTTGGAGGTGTCCTGATTCTGTAGCCTCAATTTGCCCATAGCCATGTGAGAGCCTCGCCGCCTGAAGGCAGACTTTGCTTCCGCTCTCTCGCCCCTTGGTGCATTGGCGCGTGGTGACTTCGGTCGAGCATCCTGGGTCGCTTTCGGAGCTAGTGTTGTTGGCGAGCGCGGTTCTTTCGCTCCTTGCTCTCCGTCACTGTCTTCCAGTCCAGACATAAAGCTGACCTCCGGTTCTACATCAATATCGTCGTCCTCATTTGTGATGGTTGGCATAGCGGAATGAAGTTGATACCGTCCTGACCGGCGACTGTATGGGGCACCCGTCTGGTCGTGCGCCGCGCGCCTTGTCGATCCCGTTTTCCTGCGAGTACGGCCGCATCCGTGCTTGGGCGACAAAGAGAGAATTGCCTGTGAGAAGCTTTTGGCGTGGTAGTCAGCGCCGATTTCGGCGTTGTCCTCAATACAAGTTTTCTGCAAGTACTCCAGGAAGTTCTCGAGATGCTTTTCCGAGAGCTCGTTGATGTCGTCTAGGTCACTCGGGTTCTGAGCAATGAAGATACACTGCTCGTTGTGTTTGAACCGGTAATCACGTCCTGGGTTCAAGGCGGTATGGTATTCGCCCGATTGAAGACGAATGCGCACTCCAAATAAGATGACTTGGAATCGACGGTACAGGAACTAAAGGCAGCAACATGGTTTTAGCCTTGCATGCTAAGTAAAAGACATCTGCAGCAATGGTCAGGATGGAATGGGACGTTTGAACTTACCCAAGACACAAATCCGAAAGGCTTTCCATCAAAGATTGGGTTCATGTATGAGATGTAGAACTCATTCCCCAGACTGTCATCATATTCTGCCTCCCATGCCTCAGTGAAATTGTCCGAAGGCCGGTGCTGGTGCAGCATATTCAAAATCAAGGTCGCAGTGGCCTGCTGCAGACAGTTGAAGGCCAAGAGGACCTGGCGCAACTCGTCTGCACACACCACCTGGGTTGCGGCCATCTTTTGATAGATCTCCGACTCGGGAAGAAGATTGTAGGTGTAGATGCCGGCATCGCTCACATTCCGGAATGCCAATGTCGAGAGTGTGTTGTGGCGGTCCTCCTCCTGTGGAGAAAAGGGCGAGTTCCTGTCGGCAATGATGAAAATCCCCTCTGCATATCGTGCCTGGATTCTCTCCAGATCTTTGCTCTCCTAATGGTGGATCACCAGGTATACGAGGGTTAGTTGGTGTAGCGACTATTGCATGGACACAGGTACAATTGCCTGCAAAGTCAGCAGTACCAGTGGAGTTCCTTTGAGATAGACGACCCTGTTCTTGTAGCGCGCTGATTGAAGAAGCGCCTCAATGTCCTTTGAAGGTTCACTCAATCCCAGTATAACAATCTTGAACGAAGAATTGGAGTATTCCTACCGCATCAAAAAACAAAACATGCAGAGGATATCAGTACAATGCGATTTTGCAAACCTGTAGTTTCAAACTGAAGAGATGGGCTAACCTTGTTGGTGAACCAGAAGCCATTGAGGACGTTGGAGAGCTTTTGTGCAGAGTGTAATGACCCCGAGATGATCATGAACTTGTTTCCTCCCGACTTGAACATTCCCTCGCCAGCTATGGTGTAAAAACGAAGGGATACGTACTCAGTTTCTTTTGCCATCACCAAATGACCTTGACAAGGATGTGGGAATGCATACTGACCTTTAGCTTGCGCTAGGGCATCTTGAATGCCGGTTATCATCCAGGGGAGCACTGATAGGACAGCGAATATGAAGAGGATGACAATTGCATAGCCAAGTTGATTCTTCGGCGTTACATCTCCGTATCCAACGGTACTCATGGTGATCAACACAAAGTACAGGAGCTTTAAGAGGTCATTGTGGTCGCCGGACTGTAAGAGCTGATCGTACTCTGCCACTTGAAAGGCTGAAATGGCGCAGTATATCAACGTGATGATGTACATGGCAAAGATGATAGACTTGGACTTTAACGGGTCCATCGGCAGATCTAAAGAAAGAGTAGCGATGCATAATTAGAAAGTGTGATGAAAGGACGCCACTGTTACCTAGAGATAACCGAAAAGGCTGCTTTACCTGACACGCCAATGTCGATATAAAAATTGAGTGCCTGCTGAACCCTGGAGACAAGGGACAAACTCTGCAAAAAGTACGGCACGTACATCTCGTGGCCGTCGGAAATAAAGATAGAGAAAATGAACGGAAGGGCGATCACAGTAGAGACGATGTGCCTTGTACTGCGTACCGCGTTCAGTTTGGACTCTGAGAAGAGAATGCTGCAACAGACCGTGAGGAAGTTGTAAAGTGCAATCGCTACGAGAATGTGCCAAAACGAACGAGCCCTCTCGATGTATAGCCAGCGTGATTCGTAGCCGTCTGGTCGCCTCATGTTGCTGGCCTCCACAAGATAAAGTGTGCAAAAGAGTGTGTCTACAAAGACGTTGACAACATTCTTCAGGGATGGATTAGAGTTTTGCTCGCAAAGTTGGCTGCTGGCATCGCTTCGGTCGCCCGGATCTGCATTGCATCCAAGTACATACCAGCACTGTCGAGGTAGTCTTCTCGTCCGTAGTGTCCGTCGAAGTGGTAAGCTCTCTCAATCGATAGAGGAACGAGAGAAACCGGTTAGGACTCACGCCAAAGGAGTTTTGACGATGGAGCTGGTTTCGGCGGGCGCTGATCGATGCCGAGTTGTTGTTCGCGAAAGAGGAAGTCGTCATGACGCTCCGATACGAGCCATGCCTCGTAAGGCTAGGAGTGCAAGAAAGAAATCATCAGCATGCTGAAGGTCAAGAAAGCTGACTGTCAATGCTACTTATAGATGCCGCTTACTTGTCCTTAGGCCCGCGGAGAGTTGATGCACCCCTGTTAAGAGGATCCTTTGGGTCTCTGTGAATCGCCAGAATGATAAGGTTTATTAGCTTCAAGACGGTACGTGGATGAAGGCACGCGAAAAGCCATTAACCTACGTTGTTTGTCCAGGAACGTCCTTCACAGTGTTCCTCCTCAAGAGATCGACAGCTGCCGCTCCACCGGCACCGCCACCGACGTCTGACGTGGGCAGAATGCTATGTTGGCTCTGTTTGTTTGCGTTGAACATCCATGTGTTGCGGCGACCTTTGGCTGCCCTTGCTCCCGAACTAGCTCCCGATGCACCGTATAAAGTGCTTTTCAATGGCGGATGGTCCTTTGCTCGAGGCCCCAGCAGCCACGATCGCTCATCTCCACTCCAACTCCGTGCGGCAGCAGCTGGTCGTCTTGTAGAGCTGCCCGAAAAGCTTGGGGGAGGATCACCATGCCAGGTGTGTTGGTTGTCTGTTTGCATGTCGCAGCAGCCTTATATGGATTACACGCTTTGGATGAAATGGTACACAGGGTTTCAATGAAAGCAAAAGGAGAGGAGCAAGGGAGGGAAGAAAGGGAGGGGGGAAAGGGAGGGATCGGAGGATGAGGGCAAGCTGCAAACGACGAAATGAGGGACCAGGGTGGAAGTGCGGAAGGGAAGGGGGACAGGGGAGAAAAGGATGAGATCAATGTCAAGCATATAAAAGACAATCACGCTTTTTGCTCGACCCTGCTTTTTGCTCAGCCCGTCCCCTGCTCTCATGCAGCATGCAGACAGACACACACATGTTGAAATCGAGAACCAGCCCTGAGTACTGGATGATTTCCCCTCGGAGCACAAGGCAGTCGCGAACACAAAGTGGCCCTAGTTCAGATGAATAGCGGCGAGGCCTCGAAGATGGCAGGGTGGCGATGTTCCGTCTTGGTTTGCGCTATGAATGGGCGGCTCGTGAACTCACTCGGGATCCTTATTACAAAGCATGCCTTCGCTAATTGTTGACGCTACCGTGCTGCACCCAAACCCTTCATACTAGAGGCGCCGACCAATACCAGAATGGCTAAAATTCATTACCTTGGTGAAAGACAGGGCCAGGGGCTTGTTGTGGCTAAACACGCGCTCAGAGGCGGATACGTGCCGCAATTCGCCAGCTGTCATTCGGCCGAGGAGCGCAACACTAGTGTGCGCAGAACATCCAAAGGAACGGGCAGCAGGAGGTGTCAAGGTGCATGTCACTCGGTCATCGAGAGGGTGATGTCCACTAATGTACTCAAGGACAGATCTGGTGTCGCTTATATAGCTAGCTCTGTAGTTTCGACGTGCACCTCACCCGCACACGCCTAGTCAATCTGGATCCTAACCTCTGCAACCTGCCTTCATTCATTCAAGAGTGGTCCGAGAGGTCTTGCTATCGCTAATATCATATTCAACTCTGTTATGAGAGTGGATGCTGTATTGCTGGCATGACCAGGGACGCGAACAGGCTACGCTACACCTTCAACCTGCGCTGATGTCAACTTGTTGTGGTGAAGTACATTTTGTTGGGTGAATGTCACTGAATTGAGCAACGGCTCATTCCAGCAGTTCGAAGGTACTGTCCATCGCTAGCACCGCTCTCCTCTCTCCGACCCTCCGAACGTCCATCCTGTCCAAGACCGTGTGCGCCGATAGACTATGCTTTACGTGCGAGGGAATAAGCGACTAGTACCGCGGACGAGGGAACTGGGAGAAAACTGTAATTTGTCGCTTTGAAACTTCATATATTTCCCCTGAAATTGGCTCGTTTGATGACCCTGCTCTCGTCCCTTCATACAGCATGTCGCTCTCAAAGGCCTAGAGGAGAGGGGCAAGCCGTAGGACCGTGCCTGCTTCATGTCGGCTGCAGGACATGATCGAACATGTCTCCCGTGCAGACGATAAATCGCGCAAGCATTCGACCATGTCTGTAGTCCCCCCCTGTCTAGGGTCAGCAAAACAATCTGCTCGCGGCTCGTTTCAGGCCAAATACATCCAGGCTGCCGTTGCGTCGATCGACAGTGCAGCTTGGGGGCCTCGGGCCGTAGCGAAGGGGGGTCGGGAGATTATGCGATATCGTCGATAGATTGCAATAAAACCAAAGAAGAATGAGCGAGTGCGAGAGGGAGAGGGAGGTGAGAAGGCGCGCCGAAAGACAATCACCCACCTCCTTCGTCGCACCGTGCTCACTCCTCGAATTCTGAATCAGGCCCTTGAGACGTCAACTGGTCTAGTGCAAGTGCGACCTTAGCCCATGTACAATGTAATGTACCTTCGCGAGTTTATATAAGGTCTTCAACGCCCGCCACGCTCTCTCATCTCTTTTTTTACACTTTGCCCCATCCATTGTCCTGGATCTCCTCTTCGCTCGTAGCACCTACCGCTGCACCGTCTGTTGTACAGTACCTCGCGTACGGTACAAGCTCTCTCCCTACTCTCCTTTATATCACCCTGACCCCCTCGCTCGTCTCGTTTGTTCTTTTGTTCCTTCTTCCCGCCTGCTCCCCTGACACTACTCAGTCGTTCTTCACCTGCTCTCTGTCTGCAGCTGCATTCAGGAGGTTCTCTGAAAAATCGCCATTGCATCTCGGTTTCTGGAACGCGATCCCTCCCCTCCAAGTGAACAGAGCGCATCCCATCCCATCGGCTGGCCCCATTGCCTCTTCATCTTCACTCTTGACTCGCGTTGACACTCGCTGTGGCTCTTGCTTTTCTGTTTTTCTTATCGCCGTCATCATCAACATCATCTCTATTTCTATTCCCAGCAAGCAAGTCGACTGTTTGTTATATAATCTGCTCTGTTCATCGAGCATTGATCCCAAAAATAGTTCTATTCTCATCCCCTCCCCTCTTTCGTCACGGCAACAGTCGTTCCTTCAGCCCTTCCTTTCCCTACCCCGGTTTTCCCTCCCTCTCTTTCCCTCTTTCTTTTAATAGCTCGCCAGCACTTTCTTTCGCTCTTCTCTCTTTCTCTCTCGCCAAAGTCGCCTGCCCGCTCTATATATCATCTGTCTTCTTCGGCAGTACAAATACGATATTGACAACAAATCCCATTCCTCGTTCTTGTCCACCCGTTTTTCCCTTGTGCCGCGAGCGATTTTTTTGGTGACACGAGATCGTCAACCAACAGCCATAAAAACCCCGCCCTATCCTTTTTGCCTTCCTTGACTTCACCCCACTCCTCCTGTAGACACTTCACAAACACAGCACAGACACTATACCCAACATGTCGAAGCCCGCCACAAGCTTCCCCTCCCACGCCCATATGACCATCATCCGTCAAGAGTCCCAGTTGCGAAAGACAGCGCTCTGCAGTTTTGGCCCTCAGGGCGTGCTCGATCTCGCTCTTTTGGGTGCTATCCTCGGTAACAACATCCGTGAGATTGGCCGGTATCGGATCACCTGCGATGGACAGCTCGTCCATGGCCGCTACACGATCTATGAGCTGGTTCATTTCGGAGTCCTCTCGGTCACTGGACGTCAATCCAGTCGCAGCCGTCGCCAGCATCGTCGTGGAGAGACGATGGGTCGGTCCTCATCAGAGTCTACACACTCACACTCAAGCGACTCCACTAACAGCTCCACAAAGAGCAAGAGCGCCACCTCACAACGAATTTACCCTGCCATGCTCGCCAACCTCTTCCCCCAGCTTGTTTTCAAGGCTTTGCGTAAAAAATCGATCCGACCTCCCAAATTCCAGCACGACGACTCTGCGAGCTCACCCACCTTCCCCTCAGTCTTCACCTGTGATGATATCCCTGAGGATCATGCGACCGCCTCAACGCCAGCGCCCCTGGTCATGCAAGCTTCGTCTCCTTGCTTTGATCCAATGCTGATCACCTCCGAAAAGGTACTCGCAGACCTGATCCAAACGCGACTCCATCGCGTCAAGGATTTGCCTCTGCCAAGAGAGCTCTGTTTCCTAGGCGCCGTCAGTCTGCCCATGCCCTCGGTTCTGCGACCCATGCACGTTGCCTGGACCATGGACTTTCTCAACACCCGGACCACCACAGTCCGTCGTCAACATCAACAGCAGCAACAGCAGCAGCAGGAAAAGAAACCAAATCAAACGACATCATGCTCTACAACAGGAGGATTGGACTTTCGGCCGGATATTTATGCGCACAAGATGAGACTGGCTCGTCTGGCTCGTGCACAACAGCAGCAACGACGCGCTGCTGCGCGTTCTGCGATGGGTGAGGATCATTCGACAGCATCTGCATCCTCGATCCCGGAAGAGAATGAGGATGAGGAGGAAGAAGATGCCGTTTCGAGCAAGAAGAAGCCTTCGCCACCACAAGCCGTTCAACCAGCAGCAGCAGCAGCAGCGGCCAACAACAACCCTATCAGCCATAAGGACAAGTCAATTCGCCAGGACCGACGTCTCATGCAGCAGCTTCTCACACTCGAGAGCAAAGTCCCGAGACTCGTCCGCCAATGGTCTACAGCAGCGCGGTCTTGCTTCTCGGAAGAGCTGAACCAAGAAGATCATCTGGTGCAGGACTGGGTGGATCGTCAACGGATCCAGGTCGTCCTCGGCTGTGGATACCGCTTTGGCCACAGTGGCAGCAGCAGCAACAATAACTCTCCGACCGCGTCCTCCTTCTCCATCTCTTCCACCAACCCCTTATTATCAACCTCTACTGCCGTCACCCACCCTCTGTCCACGGCCAAGTCCAACAACAATAGCAGCAACAAGTGTCTGTTATCCAACAAAGCCATGTCCTCCTCATCTTCGTCCTCCAGACCACGACCGATTCTGAAACCCATTGCCACCACCCTGGCAAATGCTGCTTACACGAACAACCACAACTACAATAACTATCATGGCAGGTATGCATCCAGCCCCATGTTTGGAACCCCGCGTACACCCCCTGCACCGGCCGTCGGAGCGGTCGTCCCTTCACCAACGCGACTTTCTCACTCTCTTCCTCTTTCTGGCACTACATCAACAACGCGCATGTGCTTCTCGGAAGGTGTTCGTTTGGGCAGTAGCCTTGCAAAGGGAGGTGTTGCCATCACGGTCCAAGGCACCCCCGCCACTGCTACAGCTTCAGCTGCCACCACTTCTACTGCAGTCATTGGAGGAGGAGGAGGAGAAGATTTGACCATGGCGCGTTCGAGACCTGCGAGCGGCGGCGGATTGCAGGATCGATTGAGCGTCAGCCAACAAATGCTCAGCATGCATCTCTGGCTTAGTCTGCTCGTCTCGCCCATCAGCCCCGAGCATATGATCCAAGACCAGTTCAGTTTCATGGACTCGCAGTTGTAAAAACGAATTAAAAGTCTGTGTTGTTAACAAACGAACGCGCCTTCCTTGTATTTTTTTGTGGTAATGGTTTGAGGTGGGAGGGAGGGAGGGAACGCGGGGGGGGGGGGGGTTAATTAGGGAGGGGGGAGAGGTTGTAATGTGCCCAGCTTCCTTCAAGTGGGTTATTCTTTCGTGGCACTACTACCTATCGGGGTTGACGAGGAAGGCACCAGATCGTCCTTCTTGGAAACAAGAACGTCGTCTTCACCACTCACAGGAACTTCCGAGTCCCTAGGATTCTGGATCATCCACCGCACCGGTACCGGCGGATCTGTTGCCGTCACCCCTGCTATTGCTGTGGCTGCTGCAGATGCAGATGCTGGTGCTAATGCTGGCGATCCTATGAGACCCTCCATGGACGCATGACGCACAGAACCACCCTCGGTTGGCACCCTTCTCAAGGACCCACCGCCGTCGTCTACGCCATCGTCCGTAAGATCAATCTCCACCCTCGCCGGTGACCGTAACCGTGCTCGATCCCCAATCGAAGCCACACCATTCGGGCGTCCCTTGCTACTGCTGCTGCCGGGTGCCTCTCGCGTGGACGCTGTCAAAGGATGTGGTGTTCGTAGCCCAGTTGTGGATACTCCTGAAGGTAAAGGAACGCGTCGGACATCGAGGACAGGCGTACGATCGTCGCTCGAGAGATCAATCATGACTGGTGATCGAGTAGGATTGCCTTGTATGGCCCCTCCTGCGACTCTAAACGGATGTCTCGACAGGGCATGCGTCCGTGAGGGCCCCAAAGATGACGACGACGACGACGTTGGTTGCGATTCCATCGTTGCAAGGCGACTAGACATGGCAGGTGACGTGCGGGGTGCGCCTTCGAGGGGTCCATAGCCGTTCGCTGCGGAAGAGGATGACAACGACGGTGACGGCTGCGCTCGCTCTTGGGCAGCTCCTGTCAACTTGAACTTTCCAAACTGTGCGTCGTAATTGCGCGACGAATGGGGAGCATCAGCACCGCCAGGAAGGGGGGTCGGTCCCGCCCATGAGACCACGTGGGTGCGGTTCTTCAATGGTCGTCCTCGCGGTGGTGCTTGATATCCATTCGGGTCCAAGGGGGGTTGTGGTGGGCCACGTTGCCGTGGCGGTCCATGATCCGCAGGGTGGTCGTAAGCATAGCGTGGGTCAGCAGCGTAGGCATTGGGTCCGTATGGATGGTAACGATAAGATTCTGATGGCCCGTAGTAAACGGCCTTTGAACGAGGTGGCCCGTCTGTCATCTCTTGGTGATGGCGGTAAACCGGCTGGCTCGGATGCTGCCGAGGGCTAGCAGAGGATCCTGGGCGCCTTTCACTCGAGCCATGATAGATTTCGTCTTGAACTGGCAGAGATCCATGCATCCCGCTATGTCCCCTTTCCATCAAGGTGGCACGTGTGTCGTGCCGGTCTGATCTGGCATAACCTGAAGAACTGCGATGAACTGACTCGAGTTGTTGGCCATATCGATCCAAATTAGGGTATTTTGACCCTTGGCGGGATGCTGGTAGGGGTCCTGTCGGAATTCTTGGTGAAGGGTCGTCGCGCCGGATGCCTTCCGGGCCAAAGCCAGGCAGGAATCGCGGTTGATGATCCTTGGGCCGCCGATGGCGTGTTGCGCCCGTGGAGGGTCGCCCATGACCTCTAGGCACTGCTGGTGATCGTGATCGGGGATCTGTCTCCAGGTCCGGATCCAGGTCCATGTCGTTGTGACTCGCCATACCTCCAGCGCCAGCATGCTTTTTGTAGGCCGCCTTGTTCTGCAACTCCCGGTCCGACACGCGGCGCCGTCGTCGCTTCTCGTCGTTCAAGCGATCAATCATACGTTGTTGATTTTTGCTGGATCCACGTAAAGAACTGTCGTCCAGATCATCTTCATTGAGCCGAGACCACCCTGACGAGTCTTCTAGGCCACGCGGAGGGGTCGGGAAAAGGAAAGAGAGATCCAGCGCGATCTCTTTACGACTGAGTCCTCGCAGCAATGTGTCTTTGGCGGTGCCGGTATGCTTTGGGGATATCTTGCAAATCTCACAATCACTGCACTCGGATCCTGAGCTCGAGTAAGAGTCGTAGCTGGAGCAGCTCTCATCACACGAATCGTATGCGGACACCTCTTCTGCATTCATCAGTGTCGGCTTCCTGTGCTTCAGAGCATGAACAAGATGTGTCCGACGCCTGGCCGCGGATCTTGCTGCTACACGGTTGCTATGATCCAGCTCATGTCGGATCCGATTCATTCGACTCTGAACAAGGTCAATGATGCTCTTCCTGGCTGCCACTTGTCCCGCCTAGTGAAAATTTGCGACGCAACATACAAGAGTCAGTAAGTAACGGCAGTTTTAATCATTCCGGCGATACTCTTGCTTTGGTGGCACTCAGGCTCATCGAGGAAGCAAACAAAGATGCTTCGTACATGGTACTGATCATTGGCCGCCTTGCAGACCGCCTGAAAGCCGTTCTCCCACATCTTTTGGCGATAGTCTCGCTCTGCCTCAATGGTCTTTATCCGTGCTCTTCGTCTGTCCTCAATAGCTTGCAGCTCAGCCAGTAGTCCTGCATGGGTTCCAGCCCTGATCTCTGCTTCCTCTGCATCCAGGTCCTTCTTCATTTGAGTGACCATTCTAGGGAGGTGAGGCGACATGAACCATGGGGAGTTAGAGGCATGATGGCATTACCTGACCACCGGCAAATCTCTGCTGCAGACTCCTTACTTTGTTTTAGCCGCCCTGTACTGTGCAGCGACATCAAGAAGGCCCATTTTCGCACCCCGATGCCTCTTCTTAAGATCCTTCGTAAGTCCGTCATCCTCAGCATTGCTTTCATCAGGCGCAGACATGGTGCCTGTTAAGCTGAGGTCTAAATCCTCAATGTCTAAAGACACAAGACAATGATACAAGACAATATCATAAATGGCATTGCCCAAAGTGTCATATCCGTTTGAGTAGGAGCAAAAGAAGGGTGAGGGCTGCGTACCTCCAAATGTGTGTCGGATAAGCTCATAGTCATGATCGTCCACCATGTCAGGATGAAGGCTTTCCGAGTCTTGAATGCCTTGACGAAGCAGGCGTACCAATGCCTCGGCTGCACTGGTGTTGGCTTGAAGTTGCTGCTGTTCTTCCGTGTATTCGTCCATGATCTGGTCAAAATCCAGTCCGCTTCCGTCAACGGCCAGGTGGGCCACCACACTCGGCTGGAGTTTGTTGGATCGCAGCCGCCGCTTGGAGGGTGTCTTTGCAAAGACCGCGCGTCTTTCTTTGCTCGATCCTTTGCCTCCTTGGCGATCCTCGTCCGATTCCACATCGCCCTCTTCCTCGCCAGACTCGCTCGATGCGCCTTCCATATCCCGGTCCTCGCTGACCGAGTTGGATCCGTTGCGCCCCTGCTTGGGTTCTGGCGTCTTGCTAGAGCTGCTGCCATTACGGGTGCTTTTGCTGTCGGCGCCCTTGGTGTCCTTTGAGTTTTTGTTGAGGCTGATGCTCCCCCGTGGCGATTCTGCGTCCTTGAAGGAGCCGCTCAACTGTCGGCCGCTCTGCCGTTGCGCACTCGCTCGTTGCTGTGTCATTGGGACAGGGGAAGCCGACCGCTCCCGAAACTTCACATCGTCCTCCATGTCTCTGCTGGCATCACGAGCCGACTGGGGAGTGGGCGAGTGAGAGTCGCGTTCCTGTGAGGAGGATCTGGACTGGGAGGGTGTTGTCGAAGTAGTCTGTTCCCTCGCCCTTGACGGTCTAGCTCGAGCCTTGGTTGACCGATCTGGCTCCTCGGTCTCCAACGCCGCAGCCTCTCTCCGAGGCCGTCCTGGCCTCGCCCCGGTTGCAGAGCTCTCTTGTTGTGCTCCCGACAACAGCTGAGTCCTCCGTGTATTTGCTGGGCCGCCAGAGATCGTTCCTGATTTAGATGAAGCCGCTGCTGCTTGCGCATTGAGGGCGATGGTGCGTGTCCGTGTGCTTCCGCGACGCGTCTGTACAGGAGGATTCGTAGGCATAATACTTGTCCTAGGTCCCACCGAATGCAAACGAGCTGTTTAGTAGTTGAAGTCACAAGTCGGCTTGGCTGCATGTCAAAGCGAAGCGCAGATGAATCTAGATCTGCATGGAATACCTGATTCGTTATGGGAGGGTCCAGCACTGAAGAAAGAGAAAGTTGAACCGGTTCTCCTTTGGCCCGGTTGTTTGCTCGCGGAGATGCCAGGGATGGATGGTGCTTTCTGTATGGGAGGGGTGAGGATGCAAGGGAGGATGCAAGGGAGGATGGAGAGGAGAGCTACCAAGATACACAGTTATATTAAGGCTGAGTAGCCATAGGTCTGTGTATCGATGTGCGATGCGTGTGTGGTGTGAGAGCGGTACGATGGGCCAGGCAGGAACGAGCGGGGCACTGCCAGCGAGGGAGGCGGACGAGAGGGTGAGGGTGAGGGTGTGGACGCGTGCGAGAAAGAGAGAGACGTAGGCGGGCGGTGTAGAGGGCACTGTTCTTGACAGGGTCACACAAGAAAAACGTATCCCCGCTGGATGCGCAGGGCGAGAGAAGAAAGAGCAGCGAGGGCCGAGAGAGAGCAGGAGCCACAGAGGGCCGGTTGGTGGCAATGGAGCCAGGCAGATGACCAGGGGAGATTGGGGAGGGAGAACAGCAGCAACAACGACAACGACAACGACAGCGACAACGTTCTCACACAGAGATAGAGGGAGAGAGAGAAGACAGAGAAGACAGAGAAGACAGAGAAGACAGAGAAGACAGATGGACAAGCGAGATTGAACGAGATGAATGAGATGGACGGGATGTGCCCTTGATTGGGATTGGGAGAGAAGAGAGCGATGGGGAGGGAGGCGGAGGCGGAACTGAAAAAAAATAAAACACAACAACAAAGTACTTCGATGCTGTCGATTCACACATGTATCGACAACCACCTCCACCTGTCGGGCCACA
Organism: Mortierella alpina; assembly: GCA_029449245.1. Classification (NCBI taxonomy): domain Eukaryota; kingdom Fungi; phylum Mortierellomycota; class Mortierellomycetes; order Mortierellales; family Mortierellaceae; genus Mortierella; species Mortierella alpina. The sequence continues at coordinate 543,360 of JANATF010000001.1, read as the reverse complement.
CATCCTCGCGCACCTCCAACCACCTCCGCCTTTCCTCGTCGTCTTCTTCTTTTTCTTCTTCTTCCTCCTCCTCCTCCTCCTCCTCTAGCTCCTCTGCTCTGCAAGGATTGGCCAGGCTTGGCGTCGCGTCCCTTTTCCAGGAACGACCGCATCAACTCGGCGCATCGACTCGGCGCATCACCATAGTTGCCCTTATCGCTCTGTTGACAGCGCGTACTGTGCCTCCAAGGACACATGGACCAGTGCCGGTGATATGCAGCGCGATACCTCGGATGATGACACGTCCACAGGATCGCGCGGTTGACAAGGACAAGGACAAGGACAAGGCATTCCCCACCATCGATACATGGACCACTGCTGAGAATAGTACCAAGAGAAGGCACCGTCATCCTGTCTCTCACCGGCTATAAATATAATCTCGAATCCGTTCGAAGCTTGCAGCGCGCGCTCTCGACCACTTGCTTGTCGATCTGTCTGATTTGATGAGGGGTTTGAGAGCAAGAGGCTGTATGCATGGCATCTCATATACCGTAGTGGTGAGAAATCCCCCCACCCCGTCCTTGCCCCAATTGCGGCGTGCTCTCAAGTCTCAATATGGCTGCCTTGCAACCAAGAACTCTATGGCCTCCATGGCCTCCATGGTCTCCATCATGGTCAGGATCCAGAATGCCAAGATAGCGATAACAGGGCAGCACACCCCGTCCCAGAGCTGGCTTTTGCACCAATGTATGCATTTCACTGCTGGTCTGTAAAAGCGTCAGAGTCTGCGATGTACTCTTGGCCATGTATAGACGAGGGCTGAAGGGTATCGACGTGGATGGAGGCTGGCGGGCTGGGCAGAAGGGTACTTATCTCAACGACCTTGCAAAGGACAAGACCCTCTTTGAGCTCCGCAGGATGGATGTGTGCTCTTTCTCAACCGCTGTCCCGCATTCTGCGGGGCTTGGCGAGCTACGACTGACCTTGTCATCAAGGGTCGGTTGTGCCCGAATCTGAATCTAGCTCAGGTGAGGCGTGCGTCAAGTCAAGTCTCCTTTTTTTTTTTTTTTTTTTTCCAAACGTTCTTTGGAGAGGCGTACGGAATTGCACGCAAAACCCAAACAGTCATCAAAATATAACCGAGCTGCCCTCTCACAAACTGACAGCTCACCGCCACTTGGATCGCCGCAGCTCCCGTCGTTATTTTTTTTTTTCATTTTCATTTTTCGATCGACTATTGTAACCCGGGAAAGAGGCAAACAAGGATGTGCGCAAGACGCATGGTGGATAGGGCATTGCAGATGTTGTGGATGCTATGGGCGGCATGCGACAGCGGCTCAAGGCCAGGAGACAAGAGAGCCATGTACATGTGCCACTGTACTGTGGCTAGTAGGGCATCATACATCGGTGGTTGACCCGGGATGGCACGACAGATTGCGGCTGCAAAATGCAAATCGGGGCGCCAACAGCCACAGCCACAAGTTTTTTCCAGCCAATGCCTGGAGGCCGCAACACCCACCATCGCCCGCCTTCATCGCAAGCAGGTGTCTCGCTGTGTTCTTTTTCGCCTTCCTTTTTTTTTCCCTTCTTTCTGTCTCTGTGTCCACCATCCCCATTCTTCATTCTGCGTTGTCTGCATTGTCTGCATTGTCTGCTCTGTCTGCTTTGTGTCTGCTTTGTGTCTGCTCTGTCGCTCCTCCGTTTCCGTTTGATTGCTGCCCGTCGTGCAACTCGTCGTTGCCCATCCGCACTTCTCTCACGCAACGACAACCCCCGTCCGTCCACGCGTCATCCTGCTCTGCTCAAGCCCGTCCTCTGGCACACACACCCATCCACCACACACACGAACACGAACACACACACGAACACACACACCCCCCCTCACACCCACACACCCATACTGTGCACACGGCTATCGTCTTCCTCCCTGCAAACAGCAAGGCTGCAGCATGGCTCTTGGTCGAATGAGTCCCCATCTCCACGAGCAATAATAACAAAGACAGCAGCCCAGCACCGCCATCTCTTTACTCGTTCCCTTTTTTTCTTTCTTTTTCCCTGCCTTCTTTTTCTTCCCGTCCCAACACACAAATACATACATACCATATACACTCTCTCTCTTCCTTTTTCTCTCCCTCTCTCTTTTTACTCTCTCTTCGATACTTCTATTCCTCCTTACGCCTCCTTTCGACCTTCGTGCTCGGCTTGAATGGCATCGGACACCCATCCGCAGGGGGACTATCCGCTGGATCAACAGAGCCCCGCTGGAGCACCCACAAAGCCTGCAATGGCCCATCCTCCTGCGACCCACACCCTAGCAGTACGTAAACACCCTGGCGTCCCCATGGACAATCCTCTCCTTCTATGGTTCTTTGGACATGTCTTTGTATTCCCACTGTGTTCACGCTTTCCTTGTGGAGCTGGAGCCCCCTCCGTCTTACGTCCTATGGCGCCTTGCAGTATACCCGTGTCTATTCACTCTATGAAAACAAAAACACTATCCCTCGTTCACCTTGGGCCCCACCTACGACGTGCGCACTAGCTAGGTTATTAATAGCATGGGCCATTCAGCAAAAAGAGAACAAAAGACGAACAACGAGCAACCACCATCGGGAAATACGGCCAACGACAGTTTTTCTCTGCTCCGCCCTCCCTTTTACGTCAGCTCGGGCTGGATCCTCCACTCCATGGGTTGGTCCATCCCCCCCGAGGCCACATCCCACTCAGCCTCAACGCCCCTTTCCTTCCCGAAAGCGCACTCTGCATGATTTTGGCCCAACGTCGCGCAACTCACGCCGTATTTTGTTTGTATTGCCTTGCCTTTAGCCCGAGTCGCCGGGTCATGAGTTTATCCTGAACCACCAAGAGTCGCAGGGCTTTTTGGTCACTAGCCCGTTAATGAGCGAAGCATCCCTCGTGGATGATCCACACCAGCACGTGGCCGCAGCCGCGGGGGCGCCAGGGGCTGACACTGCCATGTCTCTGGACAGCGCAGACTACAACTGCTCCTATCAGCGCCCAGAGGCCCATCACAGCAACGGCAATGCCAGCAGAACCAACAGCGGCAGCAGCAGCAATAGCAACAGCAATAGCCACAGCAATAGCCACAGCAACTTGCACACTATTGCTAGCAGCAGTGGCAGCTTCAGGTACAGTGTCAATATCTCCTCGTGCCTCTCCCCCTCCTTCCACCTGTACTGGCTGTACTGGCGTGCGATGTCATTTCTTGGCTGTTTTAGCGTAACTGTAATAAGAGAGTGAGAGAGAAGGGAGTGAACAGGGGGGCGAATGCGACTAGCACACTATACAGACACACAAGTGCTCTTGTATGCTGCATTTGTGGGCCATCTGCGCTCTGGAGACCGGACAGACAAGAAATCCCGTTCAGCCCTGGTGGGACACGGACAAAAGAAAGAGAGCCGAGAGTGTTGTCTCGACATTCGACAGGATGCGCCGGTACTTGTACGAAACGGTCTGTCCGCCGGGCATGTCGCGCACCCTGCTCAGCAACCCTTTCAGCCCCTTCTCGCCCGCTCTGTGTTCCACAATGACACACAGGACAGTACAGCCCGAGAACGAAGGCGCCAAGCAGAAACAGCAAACAAACGGGAAGTAGCCCCAGCAGAAGCAACGACGGCTGCGCGGCTCGACTCTTTTTCCATTATCTACCTGCCTGCTCCCCCCCCCCTGTGTATTTTATTCATAACCCCCTCTCGGTTCAAAAAAAAGTGTTCTCGTGGGGAATGGAATATGCCGTGGCTAACGACGATGCCTTGTGTCCCCCCTTTGACCACCCCACAGAGGTCATAACCAGTCTTCGGCAGCTGTGCTTGCCTCGGGACAATACCAGCTCACAGTAGCAACTTTCCACAAGCGGAACCAGGACACCAATTCGTTCCGGACAGGGCAACAGTTCTTGATTAAGCTGGATCTCCGGTCCCCGCCAAGCGAACCGCTCAAAAACCCCATGTCGCTGATCCTGCCGCGCAGGATGATCCAAGGGCACCAAAAGGCCAGGCAGCCCGACACCCTCACTGTAGACGCTGCCTCCGCAGCATCACCAGCCAACAGCACCATCGAAGTCGCCCCGCCGCAGGCCCCAGACATACCTGATGCCCTGGCAGGGGATCCGGAGAGCCACTTTTATCTTGAGGTGACCGTGCACCTGGCTAGCTCAGAAGCCATTGTACAAGCCTGCCCAGAGTGCTGCCATAAGGTAACGCGGCTGTAAAATGAGAAAAATGAGGTTGGGGCATCTTGTTAGGTCTTTGAACTGAGATGCTGATACGTGCTCCCTTCCTAGGTCGACGCCAAAGTGAGGAAACCTTCCAATGGACCGGGCGCGCCTTCCAAGACCCATGGTGCGAACGACAATGTCGACCCAGGTCAGATCTTGCAGTTCTGTGTGTCCGATCATGTTGTTGATTTCACGCACGGTACCTCCACCGTCATGGCCAAGGTGCTCTGCTCGTCGACACACCACGACAAGCGAGGCAACAACGACCGCTACTTGTGAGTTTGACCTCCCCCTGGTTCCCATTGCCTCCGCGGCTCCCCGCATATTCCGCGTCCGCATGCGCCTGAGTCAGGATGCCCTTTTGCCGCTGCTAACCCCACCGTGAACTTTAAAACCAAAATGTACTACCGCTAGCTTCAAGTTCAGCCTGATGCAGTATCTCGACGGCCAAAAGATCCGTGTGGGCTCTTGCAGGACCAAGGACATCCTCTTCACCGGGAACCATAAGAACAAGAGCATGGCGTCCTTCAGCGAGGACAAGGGCGATGTTAAGCCACGCATTCCAAAGCCCGAGGACGACGCCAGCATCGGTGTGCCTCCTTCCATGGTCATGGGGCAGTCGTTTTATTCGGAAGAGCCGGACTCTATCCATGAAGACATGCACGACAGGGCCCATGCCCATGCACATGGCTCCCCACACCACCATGGAGGACGCTCATCTCACCACCAATCCTTCGCCTCCTATGGCAGCCCGCGACAACACACCGACGGTCATCTCCCTCGCATCCAAGAACCCACCGCCATGAGCATGGACAGTCCTCGACAGCGCCACCATGTCGCTGACAAGGACACGTACGATAGCCCATGCAGTCGCTCGCCTTTGTCGACTCAGGGAACAGCAGCCAAATTCTCAGGCCCATCGCCCACAGATCCCAAACTCGTTGGCCATGGAGGGTTTGCTCCTGTAAGGTCAAAGTCATGGAACGATACTCTAATCGCACCCAAGATTACAAGGATAATCCCGGACGTGGGTGATATGCTCGGGGGCACTGAGGTTACCATCTTTGGGTCCGGCTTCAGAGGTAAAAAAAAAAAGCAAGGAGAAGGAGTTGAAAGACGACAAACCTGATAGACGACCGACCATTAACGCAACTATGTGTGCATGCTCTGATCTGATAATAGCCGGACTAGTGCCTTATTTTGATTCTCTTCCGGCCACCAATGTCACAGTGCTACACTCGGATGTGTTGACCTGCCGTACACCGCCAAGGATCCATCCCGTGGTTGCATCTGTTGGCTTTCGGTCTAAACACTCTGGCAACGTATCACACAGCAGAACAGCACCCGAAGCACAGTTTTCGTATGCGGACAAGACAGGAATGGTGTTGGCAGAGTTGGTAGCAGAGATTCTCGTGATGGGATGGGATGATTACGGCGAACCACGGCTGCATCGCTCAGGAACCAATGTCAATGTCTCCCATAATGAATCTGGTGATAGGACGGAGCCTCGATTGGGAGGGCTGGGCGACTTGAGGTCGAGAGCCACACGGGTGGTGCGACGTGGAAGCATGCGACGGGACTCTTCTGACATCTCTACACAACGGTCGAGCTCTGGAGGCTCGAGACTGAACCCCATGATCGAGAGCCCAAGACGTCGATCCACCCATAGTCCGCTGTCTCACGAACAGAGCCTGGAGGATGATGAGGAACTGGAGCGGCTTGTGACAGAGATGATGTCTATTAGTGTAACGCACTCGGTCGTTCCGACGACCCAGACCAGCAAGGCCCTAGAGTCTGCGATCTTGAACATTGTCAGGAGCGGAGACGAACTTCACCACATCTCGATGCAGAACGACCAGCGCCATACCATGTTACACCTTGCTGTGCTTCTCGAGATGAACCAACTTGTCAACTACTTGCTCAAGGAGAAAATCGAGATCAATGCCGCGGACTGGAACGGTTTTACAGGTACAACCCCATCTGCTAAAACGAAGTGGGCATGCTAACGGCAGCGCTGAGTGATATTAACAAGTCTTTGATGATTATAATGTATTTTAGCACTTCACTACGCAGCTTGGACAGGTCAAGTCGCCATGTTCGAAGTTCTGGAACGGCACGGGGCGTCCGTGGAAGCCATGAATTGCCACTCTGCACTGCCACGGCACCTGTTTGCAGATTCTTCCAGCACACCCCAGGAGTTTGCTGCAATGTATCATTCACGAGTAGACCAGCTTCCCGAGCCCCATTCGGTGCCACCCAAACCAGTATCGTCGTCCTTTGATGGCTATCCCAGCCGCAGCCACAACACTAACAACAATAGCAGCAACAGCAATGGCCACAGTAATCTCAAGGATGATATTCATGAAGCTTACAGTCGAGCCAAGAAGGCGAGAAGTTCAAGTGGGAATATGTACGTCAAGTCACCATCGGGAGATTCTGTGTCGCAGGTGCAGGCGCCAGTAGAGCATCACGAAGCACACCTCGCCCCACGCCAAGCAATGTCGACGCCCTCACAACGTCCGGGTCAGCAGCAGCAACAGCAACAGCAGCAACTTGCCCGAGCTAGGCCTTCATCGCAGTCGATGCACTCACAGTCCCCATCGCAGCGTGGAGCGCCTGTGCGTTCTCCATCACCGCTTCGAGAGTATGCAACACACTACTCACAGGAAACAGGACTGGGCGACAGCGGCTCAGCGGGAGTGAGGAGATACCTGCATCCTGTAGACGTCCCATCCACGCGCACAGGATCGTTACCTTCTATCCGCCTTGCACCCGAGCACCGGGATGGGCCTCATCAGCCTGGATCGGCTCCGTACCACAACAGTTCGTCCTTTCATCACCAGCACCGACCTCCTTCACCGTCCTCGCCTGGTTCCAGGATGAGTGGCCCTCCAACGTCGCCAATGCATCGTCAGCATAGTGCGTCCCACCCGCGATACCCGTCTTCGCCATCATCCTACGACCACCCTCGGGACTCGCCCCAGCAGTACGAACCCATACAAGAGGAGCGTCGGTCGGATCGTATGCTTCCGTCGTTTGGGCTGAACTTGCCTGTGCCCTATACCTACCAAGAGGATGGCGCGAATCGAGGCCCTTCGCCTCATAGCCAATCTGGAGCCGAGGTGAATGAAAATGTGCGTCATGGGAGCAACCAAGTCGGGGCAGGACGAAAGCGATCAGGTTCGTATCAATCTACTGCCCATGATGGACCCTCGAACAAGGCTGCGAGGACCTATGAGAGCTCAGTGCGGCCCTCGGGGGAACGCCATGAGTATGATCTACAAGGACCTGCCTTACCCATCGACAATGGCAGCAGCAGCAGCCATCGGCCTCTGGCTCCTGCAGGATCGAGTCCAATGGGCCCTGCAGGAGGAGCATCTTCCTCGTCGTCATCTTTGTCCAGCTCGGCACCCGAGTTGCGACCTATCCATCCAGCAACGAGCAAAGACGGAAACGACGTTCGGGAAAGCATGGACGAGAATGGGAAGCCAGCAAGGAGATCGGGTCAAGCGAGCCATACTTGTCCGCACCCCAACTGCAATAAGTCGTTCACACGTCCGTTCAACCTCCGGGCGCATATGCGGGTGCATACGGCCGAGCGACCTTACAAGTGTGATACCTGTGCGCTTGCGTTCTCGCGCCTTCACGACCGGAATCGACATGCGAAGCTTCACACGGGCATCAAGCCATTCGAGTGCACGTACTGTCACCATCAGTTTATTCGACCGGATGCGTTGCGTCGGCATTTGGGACGTGGAGGTGGATTAGGGTGTGGGCAAAAGGCTGCGTATGCAGCTCAAATTCTTGAGAGCCAGAAGCAACGAGCCGAGGCTGCCTCTGGACCAAATGCTGCTGGTGGTGATAGTGGTGCCCGTACTGAACCAATGGACGATTTCAGTGCATCGACGGATCCTGCGGCTCAGACAGCTGCGACCACCAGCACCCCTACCATCATAACAGCACCCTCCGCCATGACCGTGGCCGTGGATCAGGATGGGGACAAGGGAATGTCGAGCGCGAGCCGGAGCAGCAGTGGCAGCAGCATGCGAAGCTCGACCAGTTTGAGCAGTGTGGGCAGCTTGCCGCCCATGTCCAAGTCCGCCTCTGCTGGGGACTGGAATCGGTCTTTGTCCAAGGGCTTGTCGTTGTCGGCGCAGGAGCGAGATGAAGGTGCAGAGGAGGAAGGATCATCGTTGCCGTTGTCGCGTGTGGAGGAGGAAACGGACCGTGGTAGACGTTTTGAGTCCCCCTCGGACATGGATGAGGCTGAGCATCAGCATCAGCATCAGCACCAGCGGCACCACCAGCAGCAGCACCAGCAGCAGCATTCGCGGTACTTGCAAAAGCCGTACCACCCACATCATTATCAGCATCACCCGCAGCAAGGGCAAGAACGCGCCAAGGACGTGGTGGAGCAGATTCATGAGCAGGCCCGTATGCCTGATGCTCCCGCCATGGAGAAGGCTGAGGAGCTCAGAAGAGCGAGTCCTCTACCCGACATGGCCATGGAAGAGGTCAGGAACACCTGAGGAAGGGACGTTGTACCCAAAAGAAAACAATGCACGCCCCTCATGTACTTTAAGTGCCATACAAATAGCTATAAAAAAATAATGAGCCCTATCATATTTTCCAATGAAGCCATCACAGAAACCAGGCGTGAACTTGGTCTGTGCTTTTGATGAAAGCTCGTACCAAGTCGAATGAATACCGTTAAAGGCCGGCTTTCTAAAGACGCCATGAATCCATGACAGTCTAGGGCATCACCAACCGCTACAACCCGATGAATGAGGACTCAACTGTATCACTCCTCTCAGAAGAAAGTGCGGTGCATGTTTGCACAAATGTGTGTACAGGTGCCGCTTTCTTTCAATGCTGACGATGCACATACTTTGTTTTGCCCTGCATCCCAAGATACCGCTCTCATTATCACCCCCCGTTCTCTCGAGCTGTGCGCAACATGTATAATTCATGTAAATGTGTGGACGGTTGGAGATTTCACTGCAAGACAAGATGATCGTTGTTGATCGTCTCTCGCCGGGCTTCATGAGCTCCCTCGGTGCATAGCTTCGTTTTGTTACCTTGAAAAAGCTCCCTGCCATTTTTTAAACCTGTACAGCACAGCGGAAAGGTAAGAGCCCTCCTGCACTTCCTCCCGTGTCCTTTGATGCATTCAATCGCCCATGCACTTGCGAGCGCTGACTGCCTTGCCGCAGGCAAGTGATATAAAAATGGACCCCATCCTCTGCTTGTTCTTTCCTCGCGTGTTTTTCATTTTAGCTGACCATACTGGTTGTTCTGCTCGCACTTGCATTGACAGCAGCAAGCGCAACGGAAGCACGCCTCATGGTCCTTCTTACTTATACTTAACTGCTTGCTGCCGCACTACTTCCCTAAGAGAGAGGCGGCCGTCGCCTTCCTAGCGAAGACTACCATGGCAGCAGCTTCCTATAGTTTTACTGGTACATCCTGCAGTTCTGAGGCGGTATTTGTGCTGATACAATTGTGCAGGCTGCTGGGTCTTTGATGTTGTCAAGTTGCTGCGGCTATAATCCTCAAAGGTGTTACATTGAGTGAGCCCGCTCTTGAATGCACTCGGATGACTGGGCAGCTTGGAATGCATGGAGGGCATCCCGCTAATATAAGTGCAGAGGTTGGGGTGAGAGAGTGCGAATGAGCGGGTGTGAAAATTGAGCTGTCAAGCAACTGTGCGCTGAATCTAGTTGATTGGCTTACAAAAACTAAACCAGAAGCTGAGGATGGTTGGTGAATCAAAAGAAGAGACGTTGCTCGGAACAACACACTGACCTGCTGGTAACATGCTGCGGGCTCGAACCTGATGGGGCCTACAGTGGGGACACCAACTCCAGTTCCCAACAGAAGCATATCGAGCTTTCGAATGGGACACTAATGCTCAGGAACGTCAGTGGCCGTGGCGGTTTTGCACCACCGAACGTCTCAACGTAGCAATTTTTCAAAAACCACGAATTGCTGTTACAAGTTCTATAACCAACGCCAACGTTTGCTTTTTAAACCCGCTTTTAAGGCTTAGCTTCCCAGGTTGACAGAAGAAAGGCGCGTTCAGCACCAAGCTCTGAACCCATGCACGCCTTTGACTGCAATTTTTTCGATGCAGAGGCAAAAAAAAAAAAAAAATTGCAGACACCACAGGCATTCATAGGAAAGCATAAGTATTAATATGTGATAATTTATTTCCCTTCAACATGATTGAGGATTTTCAAAGTCAAATCTCTCATAAGCGCCAGGACGGACCTAATCATGCAGAGTGGAGAATGTACAGTCCACTCCCGGATTAAGTAGCATTTTGCTACCTAATCCGAATTGCGCACAAATTCCATATAATAGAATTTTGATGGATCCCTACTTTGTCATCTGAAGGCCCAATTCTTTCGCGTAACAAGCTCTGATTGCCAGGTTGGATACCCACAATCACAGGGTAGGAGCATGAGAACTTTGAGCTATTTAGACCCAGGAATGATGTTTTCAAGGAAGACAATGTGGTTTTTGAGATTTTACATGGGATTTGTGCGTACTCTCGAAAGATATCACGAAATGATATCCCCATATGATTTTTTTACATGGGGTTTGTGCGCACCATTTTTTTGCCCTCTTAGAGTTTTGATATATTTTTTCAATTGAAAGACTACCCAAATTCGGATTAGGTAGCAAATTGCTACTTAATCCGGGAGTGGACTGTACTGTATCAACAGAGTAAAAAGGAGGAGAACTAGAGTCTATGGGACGCAGATGTTATAATGGTAAACAGAGGCCAGCGACGCAGCTGCCTGAGCAGCATTGAGCGTAAGAGATACAGGATGTAAGACCCTCTTGGCATGGAGGAGGAGGAGGGGGATGAGCAACGACACCGGCTACGAAGCTCAACACGAAGCATAGAACAGGGAAGTACTTGAACTGCATTGTTGAATTGGTAAGGGCTGTAATGTGAACAAGGTTGGAAAGTGTCCTGGTGGGGTCCTGGTGTGCGAGTCTAGGTAGGATCAGATGTCGGTGCAGTAGGCTGGGTAGGTACGACTTCTTTATATACGTGTAAAAGAAGCAAGCAAATCGAATTGTGATTTGGTCATGGAGAGAGAAAACAAATCAAGGACACCATTCCCATTTGTGCCAAAAAATGAGATAATCCAGGGGAGAGAAATCACTTCGGGGCTTGAGTCTGTAGGGACAACGCGGAAGAAGGACAGCGGTAGCTACAAAGAACACGGAGGAAAGAAAGGAGGGATGCTGGAAAAGAAAGGAGTGAAAGAAAAAGAAAGGGATGAAGGAAAAGTCGTTCTGTGCTATGGTTCTGTCTAGGGCTCGTTGTATGGTGGTTGTGATGGCAGCCTCGCAAAGAACACGGAGGAAAGGAAGGAGGGGTGCTGGAAAAGAAAGAAGTGAAAGAAAAAGAAAGGGATGAAGGAAAAGTCGTTCTGCGCTATTGCTCTGTCTAGGGCTCGTTGTATGGTGGTTGTGATGGCAGCCTCGGAGGGGTTCGATTCTCCTGGAAGCGTGCGGTGTTGGCTCGGGCAATGCCTATCAAACAGCATGCAATGAGCTGGGCGGGAGGAATATTGCACTCGGGGGGGATGTGTCAGGCCAGTCGCGTTTTGTGGTGTACGTCTGCAGGAATTCTTGCAATGAGCGATACTTGGCCTCACCCTGGAAGATATAGTGATGCTTGGTTTCGTCCTGCGCCGTGCATCCTTCCATCTGGCATGCCGGCTCGTGCTTCCATATATGTTGTCGTAGTGACCCGCACGGTGGCCAATCCCGTTTGTATCGCCACCATAGTGCGGGCATGGTGAGGGATCTTCGCTCCCCAAAACAATTGCCACTGCTTCCGTGTTCTAGTTTCAGCTTTGACTCTGGAGTTAGGGTTGAGTGCTGGGAGCTCTTGAGCTGCGAGATAGCTGCGTAGTAGCATTGTAGTTGCCTTCTGGAGCTCACAGTGTTCTGGGTAGTCCCCTGAAATGTCAGTCTCGCGGATGATGGTTGAGATGTTGTCGCCTCGTGTGATCTTGGGTGGTGGTGAAGCAGCTCGGATATATCTGTCAGTGAGTACTCTCTTGTTGGCTCCTAGGTCATGCACCAGCTGCGTTTTCTCATCCTGCAGCTTTGCAACAGCAGCTCTTGAAATGATACGATCGAGTCTGGGTATGATCGGTCCAAGGCAAAGAACTCTTCCATACGTCTGGTGTTCTCGGCTGTGTCTCTGTCACCTCATGTCACAGGTGAGGCAAAAAACAGACACTACGGTGGCAAGAATGGCTTACTTTTTACATTGAAGGTTCATGATGCGTGCAGTATGAAGTGATTCAGATAGCTTGTTGGTCTCAGGGCACTTGCCCAATCATACTACTATCTCTCCTTCGTCAAAGTTCAGCGTCCGCTAATGCATGGCACTTACCAAGTCGAATGGATACCGTAAAAGCTTCGGGTTATGATCATATACAATCCTTAGTCAAGTGAAGGCTGTCATGGTCGCACTTCCTGTAGTTCTACTGTGTCGTCCCGCAGCTCTGAGGCGGTATTTGTGCTGATGCAATTGCGCAGGCTGCTAGGCCTTTGATGTTGTCAAGTTGCTGCGGCTATAATCCTCAAAGGTGTTACATTGAGTCAGCCCGCTCTTGAATGCACTCGGATGACTGGGCAGATTGGATGCATGGAAGGCATCCCGCCAATAAAAGTGCAATGGTTGGGGTGAGAGAGTGCGAATGAGCGGGTGTGCTGTGCTGAATCTAGTTGATTGGCTTACAAAAACTAGACCAGAAGCTGAGGATGGACGGAGAATCAAAAGAAGAGACGTTGCTCGGAACAACACACTGACCTACTGGTAGCATACTGAGGGCTCGAACCTGATGGGCCTACAGTGGGGACACCAACTCCAGTTCCCAACAGAAGCATACCGAGCTTTCCAATGGGACACTAATGCTCAGGAACGTCAGTGGCCGTGGCGGTTTTGCACCACCAACCGTCTCAACGTAGCAATTTTTCAAAAACCACGAATTGCTGTTACAAGTTCGATAACCAACGTTTGTATTTAAACCCGCTTTTAAGGCTTAGCTCTACAGAAGCGAATTACAAGCCTGCCTCTCTATGGACGTGCACTCCAACAAGTACTGATGATTTCCAATACGCCTGCGCCATCGCCTACATACGATAAACGGGAAGTGAGGCACTTGGCAACACCAACCACCACCAGCCTGCACAATTGTATCAGCACCAGTACCAAGCAAGACAGTTGTGAGCATGGCATGGCAAAACAAAAGCCCTCCAGACACCACGGCGGCAACCGACATTTTTGAAGTGCACAAGAATGGTTTATAGAAGTCCTTTTGTTAGAGGAGGAGAATGTACAAAAATCTATATCAAAGGTAGAAAAGTGGTCGAAAATATGAAAAAAGAAAGTGCATGCAAAGACCGTGTTTCCGCTCTTCTTTTTTTTTTGTTCCTTGCTTAGAACCAAAGCAACTCGCTGTAACGGGGGATGGGGTAGAACTTGTCGGCCGTCAAGACCTCCAAATGATCGGCAGCCGTACGAGCAATCTGCATCGCGGGGAGGATGAACTCGTTGGCAGCCTTGGCCTCGGCCACAGCGTCGTCATGGATCGCGTGCAACTTGGCAATGGCCTCATCCAAACCAACAATCGATGCCTGCAAGTCCTTGACCACGGGCGTCAACGCCTTGAGCGCAGACAACTCGGGAGACTGCTCCTCACCAGGGATGGTGCTCAGCAACTGAACCGACTGAGCGAGCGAACCGCGGTACTCGAAGGCAGCAGGAAGGATCTGCTGGGCGAGCATGGTGCGCATCGTGTTGGCCTCGACGAGCAAGTCCTTGGCATAACGCTCGTTCATGATGAAGAAACGCGACGTCAGCTCGGTCTGGGAGAAGATGCCGAGCTTCATGAGCATTGACATGTGCTCGGGCTTGATGAGCTGCTCAAAGGCCTCGGGGCAGGTCTTGATGTTGGGCAGGCCACGCTTCTCAGCCTCCTCAATCCAGGCATCAGAGTAACCATCGCCCTCAAAGCGAATGTTCTTGGTCGACACAATGAACTTCTTGATGACGGCGATCTTGTCGGCATCCGAGGGGAAGGGCTTCTCACCCATCTGCTCACGGAGAGCGGCGGAAACGTCCTGAAGGGCCGAAGCGACGGCAGCGTTGAGGATGGTGACTGGGAACGAAGGCGACTGCTTTGATCCGACAGCACGGAACTCAAACTTGTTGCCGGTGAAGGCAAAGGGGGAGGTACGGTTACGGTCCGTGAGATCGCGCGAGATGCTGGGGAGCGAGGCAACCTTGACGTCCAAAGCAGTGCCTCCAAGAGTGATGGTCTGGATCTCGGGCATGGAGAAGTTCTTGATGGGACGCGACTCCTCGATCGAGTTGAGGACCTCGGTCAAGTGCTGGCCCAGGAAGATGGAGAGGATCGAGGGAGGGGCCTCGCAGGCACCGAGACGGTGCTCGTTCGAGGACGAGGCGATCGAGGTGCGGAGGAGGGCACCGTGCTGCTGGACAGCGTGAAGGACAGCAACGAGGATGAGGAGGAAACGGTAGTTGGTCTCGGGCTTGACGGTAGGGTCGAGCAAGTTCTCACCGTGGTCGGTCGACATGGACCAGTTGCAGTGCTTTCCAGAGCCGTTAACACCCTTGAAGGGCTTCTCGTGGTACAGAATCTTCATCTTGTTCTTGTGTGCAACCTTGGAAAGAACGTCCATGGTCAACAGGTTGTGGTCGACAGCGAGCGAGGCCTCCTCGAAAATGGGGGCCAGCTCGAACTGCTGAGGAGCGACCTCGTTATGGCGGGTCTTGACGGGCACTCCGAGACGGAAGAGCTCGAGCTCAGCCTCGGACATGGTGGCCATGACCTTGGAGGGAACGCGTCCAAAGTAGTGGTCGTCCATCTGCTGGTGCTTGGGGGGCAAGTTTCCAATCAAGGTGCGGCCGGTGGTCTTGAGATCAGGGCGAAGAGCGTAGAGCGAGCGGTCAATCAAAAAGTACTCCTGCTCAGTTCCGAGGGTGGTGAAGACGTGGTTAGTGCGGGGCTGGGCGCCGACGGGGACGGACTCGATCAAAGAGAGGAGCTCGCAGCAGGCCTTGGAGATCTGCTCGGTCGAACGGAGGAGAACAGTCTTCTCGTCGAGGGCATCACCGTTGTAGGAGATGAAGACGGAGGGAATGTAAAGGACTGAGGTGCCATGGGGTCCAGACTGAATGAACATGGGCGAGGTGGTGTCCCAGACAGTGTATCCGCGGGCCTCGAACGTCGAGCGCATGCCTCCGGAGGGGAAGGACGATGCGTCGGGCTCGGCCTGGAGCAACTGCGATCCAGAGAAGGCGTCGATGGCAGTGACCTAGCAAGAGAGGAAACGAGTTGAGTAAACGGCCATGACCTTAATTTTTTTTGCTAGCTGTATTTTTTTTTCCCACCCTTGTTGCTCTGTTATGATTATCTCTCCTGGATCTAAACACATGTCTGCTGGTGATGCAGCGTCGATCCTTTTTCTCAGTCCTATTGCAAGCCTATATCCTTTTTGCATCCAGCCGGCTTTGTGTACGAGTGTGCGTGTGCGTGTATGTATGTGTTGTACGGCACCTCAAATGACGGAGTGAGTGTCGTTTTCTCATTTTTTTTTTCAGAGTCGGAAGTCCAAGATAGCCACGCAGACGATAAGAATCACTTCGACTCATCATTTTTCTGGCCGTCCAGTTGAGATACATCCTTTTTTTTTTCTCGACACACGCCGCCTCTTCAGTCCTGTCTGATCATCCCAAGTGTATGTATGAAGGATACAGCAAGACAGCTGTTCTTACCTCCTCACCAGCAGCGGTGAAGGTCGACTTGAGCGACAAGAAGGCATCGTGCTTCTCGGCGGTGGTGTCGGTCTGGGGCTGGAACCAGTGGGTAAAGTGGGTGGCACCACGGTCCATCGCCCAGATGCGGACAGCGTGGGCGACGGCATCGGCAGTGGCGCGATCCAGGGCCTGGCGACCTCTCATCTGCTTGAGGAAGGAAGCATAGGCGGGCTTGGGCAGGGCCTTTGCGATCTGCTGCAGGTGGAAGACGTTCTCGCCAAAGAACTCGGAGGTGTAGACGGGCTTGCCATCGGGCTTCTTGGGGTAGGAGATGACCCGGGTGGGGCGTTCAATGATGCTCCTGAGCGAGTCGACGCGGGCAGTGTTGACCATGGCTGTGTATGTGTGGTGTTGTATAGGAGGGGTGGTGTGGTATGGTACAGGCAGAGAGTGCAGAGTGCAGCGAGAGAGAGAGAGAGAGAGAGAGAGAGAGAGAGAGAGAGAGAGTGAAGAGAGAGTAGAGAGCGAGAGAAGAGAAGAGAGCGAGAGATGAGCAAACAGGCGAACAGACAACGGCAAGCGAGACGAAGACTGGAGAATGGGGACGAGGAAGGAATGAGGAATGAGGTTAAAATGACGGGAGAGATCCTTTTTATACGGGGCCGCCACTCGCCCGTCCCCAGACTGGGCCTGAGGCGGAGTGGCCGTCGCTCGTCGTTCCTTCCCCTTCCTTCCCTGGGGTCCCCTGTTTCCTTTTTTTGTTGTTGTGATTGTCGCTCACTCTAAGCGAGTGAGTCGGGCTGACTGGCGGCCAGCGTTGTTTGTTTATCGCGGTAATTCAGTCGAGCCAGCCCCCGCTGCTCATTGGTGGCCTGCCCCGCTGCACCAATGCCCACTCTACCCCTCACACCTCACGTTTGCCGAGGCACCCTATCTCTCTGCTCTCTCTTGCTCGTCATGCCGACCTACTGGTGAATGTGTCGACCACCGCTCGTAGCTAAACTAGCCCCACTCCCTCTTCGTCCTTCAGTACGCTGTGTTTCGCTCCCGGGATCCATTCGTAGCCCAAACACAAAAGATACTTCTTCCACAGCCGCAAGCCATCGCCATTGCTATACCCCCTGTCCCTTGTTCCGAAAACCTCCCTAGGTAGACCTGCCTTCGCTATCTATCCTCGCCTGCCCCCCCCCCCCCCCCCCCCACACACACACACACGATCCTCTCAACAAGCGGCCTCTTTGCGAGTCCCGCTCTCACTATCACCCCTCTCAACATCCAGAAACATTTTCCTGCCCCCAAGTGTCTTATGACATCATATCAAACTGGAGGCAAGGTTCGGGCACCAAGGCGTACCTGCAGGTTGCATGTGCTAGCCATTCTTCTCGGAGACAAAATGAAAAAGGACGTCCACTGTTCGACAAGTCGGCGTAAATGTCAAGAAAAGAAAAATGTCGCTTCCCTCCGAGTGAAAAAGACGCCTGCTCGAGGGAGAACACTTAAAATAGTTGGTATCAATGGTATGCAGACAGCATATATCTACGCATGTGTCAGTGTCTTGTATTGTGGAGTGCCACGCGCGAGAGTAAAAGAAGAAAAAAAAACGCCCGAAAGTGGATACCATCTGGTGGAAGAGGAGAGCTGTCTTCGTAACGTGGAGGATCTCGGAAACAATTGCGACGATCAGTTCCGGGACAAGGCACACAAGGCCAGCCAACTCTAAAACGCGGTGGATACCATGAAGTTTTCGCGCGCACTGTTGATTATGCAGTAGCCTAACGGAAATCCCGTTATCGCCCATTGCCCAACAGAGTCATACATGGACCAAGAGAAACTGAACTTCCTTACAGTACAGTCAGCGCATTGGACCCCACTATAGGACGTCAAGTCAAGAGTGAAATTAGATAGAATGTATTATTTTTTTTTGAAGAAAAAGACCGAGTCATCTCCCTTCACACTGCTCCGATCCGCTTCATGATCCAGATTCTCCCCTCCGTCTTGATCTGTACAGGGCTACATCTTGCCCATACCTCCTCTACCTTCCTTCTCATCCGAGCAATGAAATCGGCTGAAGACGTCCTCTCCTTCTCCTCCACGGATTTTGCGAAAAGATCCTTGATGGCCACAGGACATGTACTCTTGATCCCTGCAAGAGGCACGCGTCTCAATCCTGCATATCCATCAATCTGTTCCAGAACCTCAAAATCGTGCCGATGAAACTCGGGCTTGGAAGTCAAGAGGTGCGTGTAGTGTAAATAGTCCCTTGGCGATCGGTGTGATTCGTCCTTTGAATATGTCCAGGGGTAATACGGGTATTTTTCTGAGAACGACGATACATCCAAAGACGACCCAACCTCGCCAAATCGACTGCATCCACTCTCTGCAGCTGCTCCATCAATGTGGACTGTTGCTATTCAGTAACAAAAAGAGTAAATCCAATTAAGTATCGCAAAAAAACTGAGATCATGGCAACATGTCATCGTAGGTCCCAAATGGTCCCAGTAAAAATGGGTTTCGAGTGGCCGTTTTACCTGCAGCAAAATGGTCGAGTTCGAGCTCATGAAGTCGCTGCAGTGCCACGCCTCCTGGATAGTTTCGGCTCGAGATCATCGATTGCATTAAACTGGAAAAGAAACTCAGGCCCAGAACCCCAAATACGACAAGGGTCATCATCCGATAAGCCAGAGGCTTGCGCTTCGTACTAAAGGGCGGACAAAGAACAATGCGATCAGTAAGTGAAGTTGCTCCCCATCGTCCTGAAAGAGCCACTGTGACCAATGGCGAAAAAAAAATCCGAGCACTTACATCCAAGAGATCATAATGGCTGCACCAAGGTTCAGGATGGGCACAACGTAGATCACAAAGCGCCACTCCTTATGTCCCAAGAATGAGTACAGCCCAACAAAGACACCGGCCGGAAGCATATACCGCCTGAATCTCTGCTCTACAACCACTGCCACCAAGGCCAATGGCAAAGCAAGGCCCGAGATCTTTGGCAACAGCTGTGTGAAATAAGTGTGCCAAGGCGAAACACCCCAAGCAACAGACTTGCCCAGAACTGCATTGTACCAAAAGACCGCACCCTCGGCCCACATCCATTGCCTCCAGAACCAAGAGTCAACAGCAACTGCAAGGCCGATGCTGAGAACACCCGCCAGAAGACCTTCCTGAACTGTTCTCCAGAACCGAATGCGAGTCATGATCAACTCCAGCAAAACAATGGGTCCCAGCAGGATCAAGAGCTCAGATCGAAAGAGAATAGTACCCAAGACCAGTGCGTCAATCATCCGCATCAACTTCTGCTCCGTCATAAAACGAGAGGGCTGTGACGAGGCTTGCATCCAGTACGAGTATGCCACGTTGACTATGGGAGGGTTGAAAATTGGTAAGAATCCAGCGCAGCAGCATCTAGAGGGGTTCGACAGACTGCTTCCTTGCCGAAAGCACACCCTTACCGATGGTAAGCGCAAAAGTATTGGGCAGAGTCCGGCCAGCATAGAACAGCCAATGGAATTGTACGCCCGAGACGACCATGAACAAGAGACTGACAGTCCTTCCAAACTGATGCCGAATCCCGCGGCTCATCTGCTGCCATCCGGAAAATGTCATCAATCCCAACACTGTCCTAACTGAATAAAGGAGGCGCGTTAGCCCAATTTTTAAGACTCAATTCGTGTGGTTCAAAGCAAACCGGACGTTGGGGTCTGCGGGAGTGTGCTGGAGAGTGCGAAAGCAGCAGCAGAATCCTCACGTAAGCACAAAAGTAAGCAAGGGATGCATAGCGGACATTAGGGGCCACATGCCCGCGATGATGGCGGGACTCTAATATTACAAGCAACGGTATTCCGGCCCACATTCAAACACAAACACAAACACAAGCACAAACACAAACGCAAACACAGGCACAGGCACAGGCACACACAGACACAAACGTTGTATTAGCCAACATACCAATGATCTGGCCAAGAAGACCCTTGGGGAGTTCTGATCCGGGCGCAACCAGGCGTGCTACGGCCATGATGGGCCAACTGCCAGCAGCCAAGAGCAAAGGTCCAACAAAGGTCCTTGGTACCACTCCAGGAAACTCCAGATGGTCGTACTACAACGCAAGCAACGGGTCAGCTTTTTGCACACCATTATCGGATCAGTCTGTCCTGTCTGACCACTCTTGAGCAGATTGGATAGCAAAGAGCTAGTCAATATCGAGGATGCACTTTTTACCTGTATGACGCCTTCACTTGAGACACCAAAAGTCAAAATATCATGGGTGGCCTGGAGATTGAAGCTCTCCTCGACTTTTGTGAAGGGCGCGACGAAGATATGGAATACAATGAGAGCAAGGACTGTGCCATGAACTAGAGTTTCCAAGGTAGCCCATGCTACTTTACTCGAGGACGCACCGGAAGAGGAAGCTGTCGTCAACTTGGAGGTGGATGCGGATGCGGAAGCATCAGAGTAAGCGGAAGACGAAGACAACGACGAAGACAAAGACGAAGTCGAAGAGGAAGTCGAAGAGGAAGAGGAGAACGAAGACGAGGACGAGGACGAGGACAATGTCGAGGTTGTGTAGGTGATGGTTTCGAAGTGGACAGTCTTTGAGGATGAACGCGGTGAGCCGTTGGGGCTGCTCTGGCTGCTCTGGCTGTCTGTGCGCTTTGAGGACTTGAGGATGGTGGGCTTGCCGTTGGGCAGGCCATTGGCAGCGGGATGATGGCCATTCTGCGGCGGCTGCTGCTCCTCCATGTCGCTTGTGGCCATGGCTGCAATCTGGCTTGGGTGTGGTGGTGGATGAATGCGGGATGGAGCTGAGCGGCGCGAGAAATGAAGAGTAGGAGGAGGGAGGAAAAGACGAAGGAAGAGGAAGGAAGAGGAGGACGAGGAAGAGGAAGAGGACGACCGACGAGGAAAAAGAGGAGGCAAGGAGGAGCGGGAGAAAAACGAAGCTGAGTTGTCTCTTGGGCGGGAAGGAGCAAAGGCAAAAGGGAGGGGGCCAAAGGAAAAGCAAAACCAGAAGGCCCAAACCATAAAAACACACAACCAACGCGGCCACACCCGTGCTCAAACGGACACAACGCGTCCGGTCTGCACGCGTGTCTTTGTAACCCTTTTTTTTTTATGTGCTCGACCCACACCACTCCTCTCCTCCCCTTCCACCTCTCCTCCCCGTTCTCTTCCTCTTCCACCAACTCACCCCTACTAGCAGCCCCCCTTTGTCCACAGCACGCACTCTCTCTCGGCTTACCTCATTCTTTCTCTCTAGACGGACGCAAATTCAACACGCAGATGTTAACCACACATCGAACAGGACGCGGATGAGGCATGGATCGAGTAGATCGAATTCTTCAATGTTATACATGCACATGTACAGGTACATTTACTAGGACAGGCTATCATGCTACCTCTGCGGCTTTTCCTTCCTATGCTTCCTGTTCCTCCTCTGTCTCGTTGCTCGTGCTGGAGGCCCCTTCAGTCGACGGCGTAGACGCTCCCTCCTCACTCTCACTCTCAGTCAGTACTGCTCCTGCTGCTCCTGCCGCTCTTGCTACTGCTCCTGCTACTGCTCCTGCTCCTGCTACGACGGCTTCTGTCCCTGATTCTGCTCCAGCTTCCACATCGACACCTACCCCACCTCCAATACTGCCATCTCGCTTCGCCTTCCTCTCCTTCTCCCGTCCCTTCTCTCTCTCCTTTTCCTTTTCCTTTTCCTTCTCCTTCTCCCGCTCGCGCTCTCGACCACGTTCTCGCTCAAACAGCATCGGTCGCGTGGACATGGACGACATCGATCCCGATCGACTCTTGGCCAGAAACTCGCCTGCTCCAATCATGCCCGCCGCAACAGCGGAAGAAGATACCATTTGCGGTGCACTCTCCTTGCCCGGCGTCGGCGCCTCGCTCACATTAGGCTGGATCGGGCAAAAGAACTGGAGTCGCTTCTCAATCTCTTCTCGCGTCACGGGCTTTACCATCATATAGTCAAAGATCTGCGCCGCGAGATCCGGGAACGCCGTCACCGCAATAATCGGCGTCAACGAGTTGGTGTTCTGCGTCGACTTGATCATCCTCGTCGCTGTTTCTCCATCGACTAAAAAAAAAAAGACAATAGTAGCACATAGAGCAAAAAGAAGTCGAGTCTTAGTATCTCAAATGTCATATGTAAAATACAAAAAAGCAAAGAATGGCAGTCAAAAGGCAACGGGAACTTACTGATGGGCATGCGGATGTCCATAAAGATAATGTCAAACTTGACGCTGCCCATGGCACATCGAATCGCCTCGGCTCCGTTCCTCATCACCACACAGCGACAATTCAGTCGTGTCAGGATCGTCTCCAAGATCTTGGCACTGATCGGGTTATCATCCACCACCAGACAGTCGCGTGTCCGCGACGTCTTGCGAAGCGCTGCGCCCTTGGCCGTCGATCGAAGCGTGGCCGTGGCCTTGAGGGAGTGTCGACTCGATCGAAGTCCCGAACTGCTACTCGTCGATCCACTGCGACGATCACGCGTGTGATTCACTTGAGGAAGCGTCTTGCTCGGGCCACCAGGCGACGTGGGCGACCCTGTGTTAGGTATCACAAACGGATGGATATCCGGATTGCCTGCGCTGTGGGTCCGAGGACGCAGAGGCATGGACGCCCGACGCGCTGCATGGGGATGCTCCAGTGGGGAGACATTGCTCTTCGAATACTCCTCGCCAAACGTCACTGGAACCGAAGCTGATCTCTGCGGTTGGTACTCGCCACTCTCTTTGGGCGTGACTCCGTCTCCAGACTGCAGAGGTTGCTGCTGCTGTTGTTGTTGCTGTTGCGACTGCTGTTGTTGCTGCTGTAGCTGGCCTCCAAGTGGACCTCCCGATCCATTAGACGATGGCGAACCCTTGGGTGAATAAGAGAAATAGTTCTTGCCCTCGAATCGCAGTGGTGGAGTGTTGGTCAGAGCTGTCATAGACCGATGCTTTGTCTTTGTAATGTTCATGTTGGTCTGGCTGTTGCTGTTGCTGTTGTTGCTCAGATTGCTGATAGACCCAGGGGTCATGGGTGTTTCTCCAGAAAACTCTGATATCGAAGATGACAGACTGCTTCCGCTGTTCGACGCAAATGCATTGTCCGATCTGAGCTTGCGGATCATGTCGTTGTTGGCTTTCTCCAGCACGGGCAAATTGATGAATGCAAATGTCCCAAAGTCAGCTCCGCTGTCGTCCTTGATCGAGTCCAGGTCCTTGGAAAGATCTTCGTCCTCGTGGCTGGGTGTGAGCGCACGCGGAGTCACTGCAGGATCGAGTTGGCCTGCAGCATCTAGCGATAATGCAGGAGGTGTTGAACACCACCCTTCTGAAGCCGCTGGCGTACCCGGCTGAGGTCCTGGAGTGCTGGCTTGGGTATTGTCCTTTTTAACCAGAGCATTCGCCATGGCTTGCACATCCTTCAAGTCTGTATCTTCCTTGAACGATCCCATCTTGGCGCCACGGACATCAAAGTATTCCGTGTCCTCAATATCAGCAGGCGCTGGTACAAATGCAGGTCGCTCCGACAAAAGTGTTTCCCAGTTAATGTCCTTGAAAAATGGATGGTTCTTGACCTCTTCCGCGCCATTGGCTCCAAGGCGTTTCTCCGTGTCTACGCACAGCAACCGCTCCATAAAGTCCCTGGCCTCGGGTGAGATCTCCAGTTCCGTTTCGTGCCAGTCAATATCACGCGAGAGAATGTTTTCGAAAACCTGCTCCGGTCTTTCGCCGTGGAAAGGTGGGTATCCAAACAAGAATTCGTAGCAGATGACCCCAAGAGCCCACTGAATATGTCAGGACGAGAGAAGGTAGGAGAACTCGTGGCGTTAGCTTTTTTTTTGATTCTCGATCCATAGCCCCATTTGCTTGGCTCTAAAAAGCACTTTCGAGCACTGCTGCTCGATACTTACCCAGTCAACCATGGCATCCTGACTCAAACCCAGAACACATTCAGGTGCAAGATAGTCGGGCGTGCCCACACATTTCTCTGGGGCCTCCTCTTTCAAATCGTTTAGCAAAAACGAAGGTGGCATTTGAGGCGAGTTTCCTTGGGAAGCCTTGGGCGACATGGAGTGCAGAGGGTGCAGTGCTCCTGAAAGAAACGAACTCGAGGACTTGACGCTGCTCTCAGATATCGGGAATGGCGCGTTCGATGACGAGGACGTCAGCACGGCTGCAGCAGGCATTCGCGGCAAGTCTGCAGCAGCCATTCCCATGGCTGGAGACCGACCGTCAATGGATGCAGAACTGGCATTGGAGGAGCGCCGGCTTCGCTCGCCCCAATTAAAGTACGATGGATTCGAGGGACCAAGCTTGGGGGTAGGGATCATAGGGATCGATTCGTGGTTCGAGTCTGCTCCATGTGAAAAGAGGTATGGCGACATGGGCCGCGACTCTGGATAAGGGGATGGCATTGCGATCTTGGATCGCCGGTCCGTTTGTGCCTGTCGACCCAGAAATCCTACACGCGACAGTCCAAAGTCAGTCAACTTGAGGTGGCCGTTCTGGTCTATGAGCAAATTATCCGGCTTCAAATCACTGTAACATGGATTAAGCGAGTCCACGGCGAAAAAGATAAAATAAGCAAGAGGAGGACGTTAGATGAATTGTACAAGGGTGTCGTGATGTGTAGAGTGAGTAGCATAACTGTGCGCCCATGTACATCGTCAACTGCTTACCGATGAACAACGCCCGCATTATGGAGATACTCCAGCCCCAAGACGACCTCTGCAAGATAGTTCCTTGCCCAGTCCTCTGGAAGACGGCTAATAGCCTTGATGAGAGCCATGCAGTCGCCTCCGTTCAGGTATTCCATAACCAAGTAAAGATACTCTTTGCTTTGGAAGGAAAAGTACAAACTGACCACGAATGGCGAGTCTGTCTGGTTCATAAGGATCATACGCTCCGCCTTCACGTTTGTCACTTGGTTCTTGGCCACCATGTCAGACTTCTTGAGGACCTTGATTGCAAAGTAGTCGCCCGTGGCTCGCTTTTTGGCCAAAAACACAGACCCAAACGCACCCTTGGAGATGGGCTTGATAAAATCGAAATCCTTGATGCTGGGAGGCGTTGGACGGGTTAATGGAGTTGGCTGCGGGAACGAGGGCGACAATGGTGACTTGAGCAGGGCTGCGGACGAAGTGCTGTCTGTGGGTGAGCCAT
This sequence comes from Mortierella alpina, assembly GCA_029449245.1. Classification (NCBI taxonomy): domain Eukaryota; kingdom Fungi; phylum Mortierellomycota; class Mortierellomycetes; order Mortierellales; family Mortierellaceae; genus Mortierella; species Mortierella alpina. Next base: position 518,168 of record JANATF010000001.1, on the reverse strand, counting down.
CCACCGAATGGGGGGCAAGGAACCTGTTTGCAACCCGCGGTGAGAGATGCGACTCTGGGAAGAACAACGAGGCAGAATGTATGTCCACAAACGAGGGGCGGTGTTTCCGTACCACAGTTGGCGAACTTATCAAGCCAGTCTGGCCAGGCTGTCCAAGTTGGCTCGATTGGGTGGCCCTGGCGGTTGGGCCATCCTGGCTCGTCTTGCTGGCTTGGCTACCAAGACAACGCTCAGATGGAAGACTCGACTGCGAGGCTTGCTTGCCAGCCGCACCGACCTTAAAGACCGTTGTGGAAGATTCAGCAGAATCGGAGGCTCCTCCAGTACCAACATCGGACGCTGCCGAAGCCGTCCGAGAGAGCTCAACGGACGCGGACTCTGGAGGGGGCTCTACGGGCGAGGCTTCTTGCTCTACAACCTCGGGAACAGACGTCCCCTCCAGATTGCACTGGGCCGCAAGCTCCTCATCGAGACCATAGCCACGACTACGTTCCCGCTCATCCTCCTCTGCAATCTGCCTCATATGCGATACAAGCGCTGTCTTGTGATGGATGGTGGTGTCCACCCTGTCGCTGAGCGTCATGATGGAGGCATCACTCGTCACAGGTGCCTCCCAGCGGAAGACCTCCGACATGCGCGACTCTGACGCCGGAGATTGGATAGCGGGTCTGGAGGCGGATTCCTTGTTGGACTTGTCATCAGTCTCGGCGTCGCGTCCAGGGGTTGAAATGGCCAGTGCTGTTCGGGTAATAGCCTGTAGATCGTTCAAGGCGTCCAGATCCACGGTGACCGGTGCTCCATCGTCCAGGTTGGTCGGCTGGGCGATTAGCGACTCCTTCAGCGTATTGATATGCGAGAGGAGCTCCCGCAACAGGTCGTTGCAGATCTGCAGCTCCATCTCGATCTTGTGCCACTCTGAACAGGTCTTTGAGTGCTTCTCAAAGTACCATGAAATGATCATGTTTTCACAAATGTTGCAGCGAACCTCCTGCAGTGGCAACAGTTGTGCGGGGACCATGATCGCGTCCGCAACCATCCTCTGATAAGCAATATCCTGCTCCTGGCGCTCTTCATCTCCGCTCTGACTCTGATCCGCGTCCTCTTGCGATTTTTCGGATAGGGCAGACATGACCGAGTTGGAGGACGAGAGCGAGTTCTCGTCTGGACCAATGTACGGCTGGATCGCCCACATGGTACGAACCGGCTCACACGTCGTCCGGTCATAAATCAACATTCCTCGTCCGACCATTTTGAGAAACTGTCCTGACTCGCCCAGATGGTTGATCCCATGAACATATGTGAACAACTCGGACTGGCTAGAGCTGGTGTCATCAAACGGTGACGGCGGAGTGTACTCGGACAGTATATGAAACGTCAGCTCCAGCGTCGAGTGATCCTCCAGTAACCGCAAGGTGGCGTCTCTAAAGACATTGGCCTCCTCCTCGGTCAAGAAGGTACAAATAGGCGTGTCCATGAGCTCCTGCCAGTCAGATCTATCACGAGTTCAAAATCCAGGTAGCAATGATAAGATATCAAGAATGAAAATATGTTGAACCAACTCTTGCCTCCGCGACAATGGCACTTACCCCAAAAGTTCGGACCAACTTGGACTGAGATACAGTATCAAAATCTCATCCAGATCCAGACTGAGCTCCATCACAACGTTCTTACTCTGGCCCTTCTCAGCTTCTCGCTTGAGCTGAAGAATATCCTCCTTCGTGAGGCGCGACTGTGTATCGGCATCCTTCTCCAAAATGTTCACCAGGCCATCGATGTCTGCGTCGGCTGCGTCGTTTTCATCCCCTGGCTCTGCATCAACCTTTCCTAGACCATGAACCTTGGCCACGCTCGGTAGATCCGAATCGCTGTTAGGACGCTGATCCGTTGAGTGTCTCCGCCCGTCGTCCAATGTTTCTGCACCCTCCAAAAGATATCTGTTGGCCTCCTGTGACTTGCTGTCATGAGCAGTTGTAAGGTTGAGTGACTGACCAGAGAGTCCCTGACTGCCAAGATAGGTACTTGAGGGTCGAGACGCATCCTTTGTCTTCACTGCGATGTTTGCACTTTGCATCCAATGGTTACGCTCGGCTTCCCACCACTGCACAACGCGCGCCAGGCCTGCTACAGCTAGCAGGGCCTTCACATACCATGTTCGACAGGGCCAGTTCCTGTTAAGGTCCCAGGCGCGTCCGATAACCTGAAGCTTGGTTACAAAATTGGTACATGCGCCCTTGTTGTCCAAAATAGTCTTCAAAGGTGTGTCCAGCATCAGCTGCGCAACAGCAATAAGCTCCTGCAGAGTCAGGATGAACGGCGTTGGCTGATATGAATCCTCTGAGATGAGTGTAACGTTGGCGCTGGGCGAGGATATGACGGGTGTTCCTGGAGAGTATGCAGAGTTCGAACCATGACGACGAGTCAGAGAAGAGACACGGGATTGGGATCGCTGCTGGCTCTCCCGAGTCATCTTGCGGTGAAGAGGGATACTGCCGCCATTCCAAGAAGGCGAGGGCGACCACTCGCCAGAATCCCGCATGGACCGCGACTTGGGCTCCTCGCTCAACGGTGATTCACCATCCGAGGCTTCTGGAAAATATCCCTCGCCAAACTCCTGGGGACCGCCAGGGTAGTCGGATCGCGGAGTCCTGTCGTCCTCAAAAAGATCACGCTCGTTAGCGCTGTCGAAATCCTTGTCCTCGACGAGACGATGGATGGCGGCTTCCTCCTCCATCTCCATTTGACTGTTCTCGATCCAGCCTTCAATCTCCTCGACCTCATTCTGGTCCAGCAGTTGAGAACTAAAATCTGGCATGTTGTCAAGGTCCTCGACATAGTTTAGACCCTTTTCCACGTACTCGTTGAGGCCGTCAATGATTTTCCGCATCTCCTCATCACAGTCTGCCTTATACTGCTCCAGCATACTGCGAATCGTTTTTGTCGACCTCTCTGGACCAGCCTGCGAAGGACTTCCCTCCGCTCCATTGGCAGAGTTAATACCGGCAGAAAAGGAGGATGTCCTGGCCATTACAGACCCGCGTCTGAGAACTGGCGGAGATGCGTTAACCTGGATCGAGAGTCCTGGTTTCTCGCGCGGCGATGACTTTTGTCCACTGGATTTGCTGGTAGGACTTGACGAGTCTGTAGTGTTCAATGCTGTTGTTAATACTAGAGATCCTGCCTTGGAACCTGTATCTGGCTTCTCAAACATAGAATGCGATACAAAGGACTCCTTGAGCGGGTGAGGTGGAGAAGCAGATGCTGAGGTGGGCAACTCCTCCTGAGGCTTCGGTGGTTCGCGCAGTTGCTGTTGCGCCTTGTTCTTCCCTTTGGAGAAATCGCCGATCATAGCGGGAGAGTCGATCGCTTTCTTTGGCTGTACCAACGACATTGACTTTCTGCGTACCGACTTCCACCAACTGACGAGCTTTGGTCCAAGTCCACTTTTGAGCGACTGCTGACTCTTTTGACTCGAGTCGGAGACACCCGAGGGTGATCTAGAGTTGATACGCAAAAGCCCCTGCTGAGGTGGTCTCGATTTGCGTCCTGCGGGCGAAAGTGATTGCGAGGCGGAAGGATAAGCGGGCGAAATGCCAGGTTGTCCAGAGCGTCTGAGGTCTCCTTGCAGCACCGGTTCACGAGAAGGCGGTGAGACTGATAGTGACAATGTTGGCGAAAGCGACTGGTCCTTGAGACTCCGTAGACGTGCCTTCTTTTCTGCCTGGTACTCTTCAAGCCAATCGATCCAGACCACCCTTCCTTGCTCCTTGCCTGTCTCATCCTTGGTATCAACGACGGAGGATGCGGACTCTGAAGGACTTTCCTTGATTGGCTGATCCAGATCCGGTCTCCACTTCTCCAGCTTTGCTCGTCTAGTCTGTGCAATGATCTCTGCGTGGAGCATGGATGGATCGATAGAATCTACAGAGCGCCTCCTGATGGACTTTGCCTGAGTTGGTTCGGGTATCTTGGCTGTCCCATGAGCTTTGACTAACGTGAGACCATTGGGTACAAGAAGAGGAATTAGTAAGGAAGACTATATCAACAACTAAAAACATACATCAATGCGACATAGTGAAACTAGTGACACGAATGCCACTAAAAACTTACATGCGTTCACAAAGTCTACAGAGTCCAGGTAGTTGGAGTGGGGCAATTCAGGCACTGACGTGTTGTTATCGCTGCTGCGTATCTCTGCAAACTGAGCGGCCAGTTGGTCCAGACCGAATCCAGAACTTCTCGTGAACTGGCTCTTGCCGACATTCACGACCGTCTTTGGTGAATCTAGAGATAGATCCTCGACGTCCACATCATTGTCCTTTTCGGCGTCGTCTTGAATAGCGGGTTGGAAGCCCGATTCGTAGTGAAAGCGGCTACCAACCTGTCGCCGAAGCCTTCTCTCATGTGCGTCCACATCCGTGATGGAAGCCTGCCTGCTGTGGCCGAGCTTTACCCCTGGCGAAGACAATACTGGCGATGGTTTTCCAGAGATGAAGACTCCGGAGAGAGCGGGTCCTGCCAAGGGGCTCGAAGCTGAGGAACGCACCAATGGCGATATTTTTGGGGAGCCTTTCGGTGACCCCTTTGGCGAGATATTTGGCGACCGTGCCAACAACGGTGTCCTGCCGCCTGCTGCCAAAAGCGATTGTCCTGTAGAGGGCTGGGCTGCTGGCGGATCGTGCTCTGTTGCCATGTTCATGTCCATATAGGACGCCTTTCTGGACTTTACAAGATACCGTCCCGACACGGATGAGCTACGGGAGACAGAAGGCGAAGGTGTATCCCTGTCCTTGTCCGAGTTTCTGTCCCTGACTGTGTCGCTTGAGGCTGGACTTCTCAGATTCTCAAAGGGATTGTTTAACGATGCAATCTCCATGAGCGACGCAATGCTCTGACCCGTGTGGGGCGATCCAGATCTGGCTTTCCTTTCCATAGCCATGTATTGTGAGAATGATCCTGTGGGGATTGAGGTCGAATATGTGTTGAGCGACGGCGAGGCCCTACGCGTTGGAGACCAGTCGTCTAAAGACAACTCATCAGTGATAGACGCCCTTCGAGATCTCGCGATCCTCCCGATAGCCTTGGGCGATGAGGGTGTCGATCCATATCCATAGTCTGAATGACCGCCAGCGTCGATCCACGACGTTCTCCTGGAACGGATGAGGTACTTGCCACCGCTTCCAGCACCAGCAGCGCTTCCCGTGCCACTGACATTCACGTTGCCACTGCCGCTGCTAGCACCAACAACGCCGCCACTCAAGCCGGATGTGCTTGGGCTGACTCCACTGCCAGCTGATGGTTTTGACAAGAAGGAAGGAGCTTGATCCCAGTCACTGAGGCTGTTCGAGATGGACGTGGCGAGATTAGAGGGTCGCCGACTGGAACTGGTCCCTCTCGGATGGAAACCGGCCCGCGACGAGTCAGGGATCGGCAGCGTGTTGCTTATACTCCGGTAGTGGTGCGGTGGTTGGTGCGGGACGTCGTCCGAGTCGTTGGAAGAGATGGATGATCGACTGGAGCGACGGGTGAGGAGTGGTTGCGGGATCGGGATGCTTTTGAATTTGGTGCTGCTGCTTCCAGACTCTGCTCCTGATGATAGGGATCCAGAGGCCATTCCAACGCTTAAGCTGCTGGTGTGGTGCTGCAGATGGTGGTGATGGTAGCTGGAGGCCTGCTGGCTCAAGCCTTGCCCTTGGAGCTGCGAGTGTGCGTGCGGGTGCATCAGCTGAAAGGACGAGCCAAACTGATCCGATGGCTTTCTCAGAATTCTGCCAGACTCCAGCGATGATGCGGCGGAGGAGGTGCAGGAGCCCGATCCAAGGTTATCGAACGAGCTCTTGCGACGCGTGGGGATCGCGGCAGCAGCGGTGGGCGGGGAAGAGAGCCGCCCTGGCTTTGGCGACGAGTCACGGCTGCTGGCGGAGGCGGCCGTGGCCCTGCTGGCTATGTTGCTGCTGCTGCCCTGCATCGAGTCTGACTGGTGGAGCGAGTGCAGGCGGGATAGACTGGAGCTGCTTGTGCTCCAGCTGCTGCTGCCGACGCCTTGGCTGTTGGCGATGCCAATGGTGATGGAGGATCGATTGGGCATGAGAATCCTGTCCCGCACTGGAGCGGCGACTGTCCGTCCCCGTTGTCGGTCGTCATTCGCGCTGGGGGTATATGGTTTGTCGACAGCGCCAACGCCGTCCTGCTCTGGTGGGTGCTCCTCTGCGCTCTCTGCAGACGGTGTTGCAGGGGAGAGCGTTACTGAGGGGCTGTCTCGCGCTCCTGCAGGTTTGCTGTCTGATTTGTCTGGATGATTGTGGCGAGAGGGGTACACCAGCGAGACGGTTAGCAACTGCAACACCGTAACAAAACATAAGATGCAACGGAACCAGACCTAGCTTAATTAGAGAACAGAAAAGATAGAGAGATTTACCTGCACGCCCTAGCTCATGTTGAAGAGGCGACGGCGAGGATGGGATGGAAGTGGAGGCCATGGGGGTGGTGTCGGCAGCGAGGATGCTGGACGCCGACGAGGAGGACGACGAGTTGGGATTCAGGGGAGACGAGCGCTTTGTCTTGAGCTTGTCCTGCGGGATGTTCATGGTCGGGCGCCTTGTCTGCTAGCGTTCGTCTTGCAGGGTTGCGCTGTGAGAAGAGGAAGGCGAGAGGTGTGTGTGTGTGTGTGTGTGTGTGTGTGGAGTGTGGAGTGTGTAGTGTGAGTGTGTAGTGTGAGTGTGTAGTGTGAGTGTGTAAGTGTGTAGTGTGTAGTCGTATGGTATGAGGGAAGCGGTTGTGTTGGAAAGCACTGAGTGGGGGTCAGTGATGCACGAGCCTGTCCATCAGCAGCGAGTGGATGAGAAGAGAAGAGCGAGAATGCAAAGACGGTGGGTGGAGTCAAGGAGCAAATAAGAGCAGGTGAGGGAATAACAGTGGGCGGGTCTAGTCTATCTATCTGTCTATGCAGGATAGACAAATAGCGAGAGGCGGGAGTGGGTGCGGAAAAACGACGCTGTCGCTGGAGGGTGTGTGTGAGAGAGTGGTGTCTGTGTGTGTTTGGGAATCAAAGAGGATCAAGGGGATGCATTCCATCAGCACTGCACTCGTGTGTCCAGCACAAGAGACCCCGACATCCAAGCGCAGCCATGCAGCCCTCATCCCCAACTGGATCCACTGGATGCAAACAGCAGATTGCGTCGTGTCCGCCAGTCCCTTTGTACATGAATACATGCTCCTCTACAGACCACAGAGAGAACCCTGCCAAGCGGGCCATAGTCTGTACGCACTGCAAGACTCCTGCTCGTTGGAGATAGTTCCAATCTAGGCTCAGACTATTAAAAATGACCTCCATGCACACACATTGCGCTCACCTGCATCGGAGGGGCAAAGAACAGCAGTAGGGGAAGGCACGCCAACCCCCAGAGGCAGTCCGTTACCGCAGATCAACGGCCAATCCTGGCGACATGCCAGCTCTCTGTGCTCGCCATCGCTGCCTCTTTCCTGCCGCTCTCCTGCCCGCTCTCCTTCCAGCTATCCTGCTCTCCATCATCCCCTCACCGCGATGCAATGCCCTATCCCACGGGCCATCCCTGATCTCCAAAGAACCAATCAGCGGAAAGCCGAGCGCGTGCCACTTGCTGCATGCCAAGCGCATCTGGATCGGGCTGCCCTGTACCGCATGCCGCATCCATGCTACAAGGATGGCTGAAAGTCTATTGTCGTTTGCATGCAGGTCGAACTGCAGCGAACAGGGAAACAGCAGACGGACCACACCCACAGTGACGACCTGAAAACCGCGCTGGCAAGCGAAGGATGTCCCTCCTAGCGCCGTATGCCGTATGTCACGCAACGCACGACAGCCGTGGAAAGAGCAATTTGCGATGATGGGCTTGAGGCCAGCATACTCTCGAATACGGAATAACTGCTCATTGAAGACGATCCTCTTGACAACCTTCATATATCTGGGACCCGTAGCTATTTTCACTACCACCCGTCTTTCCAGATGCTGTTGGTTTCATGCCAATGAAGTTCGTTTCATGCCACTTTGCGGATGAGGTTTGCTGCTGGATGCAAAGGCAGATCGGAGTGGATCATAATACAAACCATGGCGTAGGCAGATTCTGAGATACAGTGCGGGGCACTCAATCCTCTTCCGCACCCTGTCCACTACAGTCCTTCCTCCTCACCTCCTCACCTCCTGAACCGTCACTACTGTTTCAACGTGCGTAGAGCCATGGAGGGCGGGTATACGTTGTATTGAGCATCAAGTACAGGCGGTATTCTACCTCTGCAGTCCATGGTTCCATCTGTGCGATTTGGCTACGTGTATATATTCACGCATAACTACTTCCTCAAACTGCGCATTCTTCGACTACATCGTTAGACTAGCCTGGTATGCGTTGAGTTAGACTGAGGAAGAACAGGCCTCAAAGAGGAAAGAGAGACGAGGGCGAACATGAGAACTACGACCCACCGTACTCGCGACAAGTATTATACCATGAGTGTGGCCTCCTACTGTATTGTAAAGCACTTCTATTGTACAGCTATACAAGCAAAGGAGGTCATTAAGAGAAGGACAAAAGCGGCAAGGAACACCGAAGAAAAAAAAAAAAGAGTTTGCTGATGATGAGGATGGGCTCCAAGGGCCAATCAGTGCGCCACAGTTTCGTGGGAAAGAGAGCCTGGCGGTGAATGGCCCACAGCCAAGGGATCCGGCTTGGGTGGTCCCTTCATCGATGCGGTCGGTTCGGAGAGGAGCCGTCGAATGGCGTCGTCCCTCTGGCCGATTCCTCATCGCCACCTTGGTCAGAGGACAGCGGGCCAAAAGGAGGAGGGCGTAGCCACGGGCAGTGGAGGATGAGGAGACAGGCCGTTGTCGCCCACGATGATGGGCATGGGTATGTGGGTGTGCCACGGAGATGATGCCTTTGGAACCAGCCCCATGATGGAGAGCAGCCTCGAGAGGAGGGTGGTTGGGACGGGAGCAGCAAGGCACGAGTCGAACGAGCGGCCAGGACCATGTACTGTATGATTTGGTGACCATATGGCAGATTGGAGGCGCACACGCGTTGCCTCGAGGGACTGATAAAAAGGGCCGCCGCCCCGCCAGCCCTTTCTCTCTCTTTCTTTTCTCCTCTCGACCACACCACCCTTGACACCCACCCACACGCCGTCCTTCCTTCCTTGCCCTTGTCCTCCTCCGCTATCCTCCAGTCTCTCCCTCCTGCGCCACCATCCCATCCACCCCTGTACATACCACTCCCGTCGTCTCATTCGGCCCATGACTGCCCTCAAGACCATCCGACCCATCCCAGAATTCCCTCTCCAGGGCATCCTTCCCAAGGAGGTATTCAACAGCGTCTGCCTTGCGCCCCAGTCGCTTGCTCTCTCGGAGGAGCGTGTCAAGGAAATGAAGAACAGAACCTAACAAGGACTGAATGCGTCCATTATGCCTTTGCCTTGTTCATAGGAAACTGAAGCCGCTGCTTACTTGAAGAAATACCCCAACTATGACGGACGCAACACCATCATCGCCATCCTCGACACGGGTGTCGACCCAGGCGCAGCCGGGCTCCAGGTCACGTCCGACGGCAAGCCCAAGGTCATCGACATTGTCGACTGCTCCGGTTCGGGCGACATCCCCACCACAACCATCGTCAAGCCCACGGACAACAAGGACGGCGTCCCTGTCATCACGGGCCTCACGGGCCGCAAGCTGCACCTGAACAAGGACTGGAAGAACCCCTCGGGCGAATACCGCCTCGGAATCAAGCGTGCGTACGACCTCTTCCCTGAGGACTTGGTGGACCGCATCAAGAAGGTAATCATCAAGGACCGCAGAAGGGCGTGGGAGCAAAATGGAGCATAAATTTACGCAGCGTGTTTGTGTCTGCGCGTGTCCATGTGAACCAGAGTGTAGCGTGCTGACAGCCTCTCGTATCATCTAAACTATAGGAACGTCTGGCCGAGTTCCAAAAGAAGCACTTTGCCCTTGTGGCCAGTGTCCAGGATGAACTCGCCGCCTTCCTCAAGAACCACAGCACCTTGACCGAGGAGGACCAACGCACAAAAGCCGACTTCAACGCCCGCTTGGATGTGCTCAAGGACTCTATCAAGAACTTTTCTGACCCAGGTCCCATCTACGACTGCGTTGTGTTCCACGATGGCAACGTTTGGCGTGCGGCCGTTGATGCCAAGGAGGACGGTGATTTGAAAGGTACGCGCAAGTGAAGAGCATCCAGCACAGCCATGACAACGGTGTCGTCCTAAACATATCTGACAATCCGTTTTACTTTACACAGATGCACCTCTGCTCACTGACTTCAAGACCGAACGCCAGTATGCAACTTTCAGCAACCAGGACAAGTGCAACTACAGCGTCAATATCTACGATGACGGCAACATGCTCAGCATCGTCGTCATCGCTGGATCCCATGGCACCCACGTCGCCGCTATCACTGCCGCCAACCATCCCGATGAGCCCGCTTTGAACGGTGTTGCTCCCGGTGCCCAGATTGTGTCCATCAAGATCGGAGACTCTCGTCTGGGAAGCATTGAGACCCACCACGCTCTCACTCGTGCCGTCAAAGTCATCATCGACGACAAGTGTGATCTTGCCAACATGTCCTATGGAGAAGCCTCAAGTTACCCCAACATCGGACGCTTTGTAGAGTTGATTCGCGAGGAGGCTGTCGGTCGTCATGGATGCATCTTTGTCTCCTCCGCCGGAAATGCCGGCCCTGCACTGAGCACGGTTGGTTCCCCTGGCGGTACCTCCTCTGGAATCGTCAGTGTCGGAGCCTATCAAAGCCAAGCAATGCAGCAGGCCGAGTATGCCCTTTTCGAGGCCGTCCCCGAGCGACCTTACACCTGGTCATCCCGTGGACCCGCCGTTGACGGCGATGTTGGTGTCGATATCTATGCCCCCGGTGCAGCCATTACCTCGATCCCCGAGTATGAGCTCTCAAAGTTTCAGCGCATGAACGGAACGTCCATGAGTTCCCCCAATGCCTGCGGATGCATTTCTCTTATTCTCTCTGGACTGAAGGCCGAAAACAAGGCCTATACCCCCTACCGCGTCCACCGTGCGCTCGTCAATGCCTCAAAGGACATTCAGGATCAATTTCGTGTCGGATTTTTGCAGGTCGAGAAGACCTTTGACCACCTTCTGACCTACCATGCCTACGAGGAGCAGGATGTCGACTACAAGATCGAGATCGCAGAGCGTGACAATGCCCGCGGTATCTACTTGCGAGAGTGGGAGGAGTGCAACAAGGCTCACACTCTGACCGTGAAGGTTGAGCCCAAGTTCATGAAGGACGTTGACTACAACAAACCCGACATCAACGAGAAGAAGCTTGCATTCGAGTGCAGAATGGCCCTCGTTGCCACGGAGAACTGGATTCGCGTTCCAGAATTCCTGTTTATGAACGGTGCCCTCCGTCAATTCGAGGTTAAGGTGGACCCTACTCAGCTGACGGCTGGATTGGTCCATTTTGCCGAGATCCAGGCCTTTGACTCATCCTGCCCTGCCCGTGGTCCCGTTTTCAGCATCTATGTCACTGTCGCCAAGCCCATCGAGTTGACTACCCAGTCCTACATCAAGTTTGAGAATGTGCAGTTTGGGCCTGGCCACATTGAGCGCCGCTTGATCCGCGTTCCTGCCGGTGCGACCCATGCCGAGGCTGTCATCCGTAGCTCAAGCAATGGCAGCGTCGCCCAGCTAGCTGCCAAGTTTGTGGTCTATGTCGCTCAGCTCCTCCCTCAGTTGCGCAACGATCACACCAACCAAGGCTACATGATCCGACTTGGAAAGGGCAGCTATGCGGAGATTGGAGCCGAGGAGCAGTGCGAGACCAAGCGCTTTGCTGTGCACAGCAACTACACAATGGAGCTGTGCCTGGCTCAGTACTGGGACAGTCCTGGTGCTCACTCTGTTACCGTTGACCTGACATTCCACGGCATCCAGATTGCTGGACCCACCAGCGGTCCGCGCACTGTCTTTGTCAATGGTGCTGACCACATCACTCGCTTCGTCGTCTCGGCACCTGTTCGTCGTGAGGAGGGCTTGTCGCCCAGCATCTCTTTGGATACTCTCCGCAAGGTGATCCGTCCCTCCGAGAGTTCGATCAAGCCCTTGGTTCGCGACCGTGATAGCTTGCCCAACTCGCGCCTCATGTACAGTCTGATCTCGACCTATCCCTTCAAGGTTGAAGCCGCGGGCAAGGAGTCTGTCACAGTGTCGCCGCGGTTCCCTAGTTTGAACGACCTTTTGTACGACTCGCCTCTGGAGGTGCTCATGATTGTGTCGGATGTCAACAACAAGGTGGTCGGTTATGGCGATGTGTACGTCAAGAAGCTGAAGCTTGCCAAGGGCGAGTACACTTTGCGTCTCCAGCTTCGCCACGAGAGCGAGGAGACCTTGGAGAAGCTCCGTCATTTGCCTGGACTCTTTGACTTTAGTCTGGCAAAGCCACAGTCGCTCGAGGTCTCTGGCTTCTGGCCCGATGCATTGGTGAGCAAGAAGAATGCCTTTGCCAGCGTCTTGGAGCGTGGAGATAGCAAGGCTGCCTTTGTGGTCTCGTCCTCAGAGCACCCCAAGGGAGCCAAGCCCGGCGACTTTTTGGTGGGAGAGTGGAAGTGGGGAGGACCCAAGATCGACGGCACGCCTCTGTCTCGTGTGATCTACGCGGTGGCGCCCGAGCAAATTCCTATAAAGGAGGAGACGACTGAGCTCGAGGAGGAAGTCAATGTGGCCCAGCAGTTGGCTGAACAGGTCAGGGATGCTCAGGTTGCTTGGCTCAAGAAGAGCGCTACGGCGTACAAGACTGACAAGGACAAGGAGGCAGCGGCAGCAACTAGGAAGGAGTTGATCGACCAGCTGGAGGCTGCTGGACATGGACAGCACTTGCCCGTCATGCTGGCCCAGCTGGATGTAGTTCTGGCCCTGGCGGAGAATGCAGAGGAATCGCTCAAGGACGAAAAGTGGAGAGATGTCCTCGCAGCGGCCGACAAGATCACCAAGGCGATTGACCAGGCCGAGCTTGCGCGATTCTTTGGATTAAAGCCAGTGACTGTGCACGGCAAGGCCGAGGCGGAGCAGAAGAAGGTTAGGAAGGAGAAGGAGGAGGCCAAGAACGCCTTGGTTGCAGCTCTCAAGGCTCGCTGCGTGGCCTTGGTGGCATTGAAGGAGGACTCGGACGAGGCCTACAACACTTTGAGCCAGTGGAGCGAAGGCACGGGAGTGAGTGACTGGAAGTCCGTTGGAGTGTACTTGGAGCGCGAGCGCCAGCATGGCCGTCTGGGCCTGGCCCTCCAGCGTGTCAACAGCTGGCTGGGCGAGCAGGGCGGCGGAAGCCGCGAAGGAGCAGGCCAGATCAAGAGTGCGCTGGGCATCCGCCGCGATCTCTTGCGCGAGCTGAAGTGGTCGGTGTGGGAGGAGTACGAGCTCAGCTGGGATGGCATCCGCCTTCCCAAGGGCGCCGCCACGTTTTAGACACCTGTATCATTTTTTGTCTCTTGTCTCTCCTACAGTATCTCTTTTTTACACACGGCACATACAGACTATTACACCTGTAATGAACTCTAACTCTAGGGCTGGAGAAGAAGAAACGAAGGGATCGCTGGATCGCTGGGATGGCAACATATCGGCTGCAGGAGGGTGAAAAATGCGGGGACAGTTGTTCCGAGCGGGATGGTGCTCTTGTTTGTCGCTACTGTCTCTCTACTCTGTGCTCGGCGCTTCAGTGTTTTCATATACACACAGATCATGAGTACAGAGGACTATACAACGGACGCACGCAGCATGCAGACTTGCGTATGTGTTGTGTGTGTGTGTGTGTGTGCAGGCATTTGCTGCCTATCGACTCTTCTGCAAGATACAGCACCAGGACCCCATCTCGTATCACCGAAGGGAGAACAAACAACGCGGTGAGCGCAGTTTGTGACAAACGGCTAAAATGAAAAAAAAATACCTCATACCTCACTGGAGATGAAAGGGCGAGAGACGAGGAGAGAGAGGTACACCTCTGACTGAGCGATGCAAGCGTGAGAGCCAACTGGAAATCAAAAGACCGCAAAAACTACACTGGTCGTCGCACCCCCACCCTCCGGCAATTGTTTTCCCCCGTCCGCTCCTGGAGCTGGCGGCCAATCGTCACAGTCGCTGTGGCACTCACAGGAATAGATCTCAGCTCCAGGCACCGGGGGGTCTGGTTGAGTGGAGTGGACCGTACCTGGGTACCACCAGCAGAGAAAGTAGGGTAAGTGGTTTAAGGTGGAATAAGGTATTTGTATGCGGTTGATTATTGAGTGTGTTTGAGATGATCAGCCATACGTGTGGTGTACGTGCCTGTGTTCCCCAGACTGGCAAGGACGAGCAAAAAGAAAGGCCAGCCTTCCCCAGCGGTCTCCTTTTCTCTTTTTCTCTTTCTTCCATCATCCATCTCCCTTCATCCCTTCCCCATCCACAACAACCACCCATCTCATCCTCATCATGTCCCTCTCCCACGGCCAGGAAATCGAGTACAAGGAGGCTTTCGCCCTCTTCGACCCCACCAACTCTGGCACCATCCAGCCCAAGGCCTTTGCCGACTTCATTGCTGTTAGTAACCCGCCGCACTCTCTCTCTCCTCTCCTTCCTCTCTCTCTCTCCGTCTCCCTGGTCGTTGCTCAGCAATGCTTTCTTTCGCCTTGCAGTGGTACCCGCCCATCTCCCGTTCAGCATCTCTTCTCGCTGCTGTTGAATGGCGAGCGTTACTCTTTCGAATGACAACTTGCACGCTGGCACGCTGTCTTTTTTGCTCCTGCTGGGGCTGCAATAGCAAGATATGGGCGTGGATCATCAGCACTAAAAAAAACGAGACGTTGGAACGACCAGTGATCTCCACCACCTCTTGGACGATAGGGAGATGTTGGGATCTATTCTTCATCCGCCTTTGTTTACTACTGCACCAGCACACAAACACACTATCCCACTTGCGTCTTCGCTCATACGTCTGTGCGACAATATCTCTAACCGGAACATCTCTTTGTGTGCTGTGGTGATTTTGTTGACAATAGCTTCTTAACGACCCCGAGTTGACCAAGAACGTCAAGCTCCCCACCCAGCCTTTGGACTTCAAGGCCTTCGCTGCCTTGATGGCCAAGAACCACAAGGGAGCCGAGACCTCTGATGATGCCTACGGTGCTCTTTTCAACAACATCAACAAGGACGGTTCTGGCAACGTCTCCTCTGCTGAGCTCCGTGCTGCCCTCCAGCACTTTGGCAACAACTCTCTCTCTGAGGTAAAAGACATTTTTTTGTCGCTCTCGCACTTTCTTTTTCGACTACCCCACCTATTGCAAGGTCGAATTGGAACAAACAGCTACTTAACTAATCTATATTTTTTTTTGTTGCTTTGGAACAATAGGCTGACATTGACGAGATTGTCCACGAGGCGGACGTTTCTGGCGATGGCCGTATCACCCTCGAGGAGTTCTTGAAGATCATGCAGAAGTCTGAGAAGAAGCTCCGTGGTGAGCACGTCCTGTAAAGAAAGAAAATCAAGGACCAAAAACTACTTTCTTCTCTCTCTCTCGACTCACTCGTCAATCGTAATACATATCCCCTCTCATCCCAGTGGTGTTTTCATTATCAGTAATAAATATAGTAATCCGTTGAAATATTGTTGTTGACAGCGTTCTGCGTGAGAAAATCAAGTACCCTCTTTCCGTTCTCGATGTGAGCTTGCCTGTGTTAGAAGCAGGGATGAGCTGTTGGCTCGTTTTGAGTTGGATCTAGGAGATCAGCGTCCTCCCCACAGTCTTTTCGTCTTGTATTCTCCCTGCCCGGCCTGTTGTGTCTTGATTGAGAACGGGGTCACCTCGGATCGACTCTAGTCGACTCTATCCTTGATCTTACTCTCCAACAGTCCGTTTAGTATTGTGGGCGTACACAATGTTCTTCTAGACTGCATTCTTGCTCTGTTCTTTCCACAATTGCATCCAGGGGGTGGTGTGCTTTTTCTTCTTTTCAACTTGAACAAGTGGACACAAAGCCTGTATCGCTGCAGAGTTCATACAACTTCTCCCGCTGAGCTGCAATGAAAAAAACAAAAAAAAAAAAAAACTTGATACTGTGAGGGTCGCCCAATAAGAGGGCGCTCTTGGGATCCCAGGCATCTCATAGGTTGACGAGGGCCTGGAACGTGGAAACTCAAAAATGAGGACACTGGTTCTCTTTTTTTTTCGATCGCCCAACAACGTGCTTTTGTTGTTGTACTCATCAGGGTTACAGCGAACGACACATCGTTGCAGCCTCAACCGTCTTCGGCACGTTACGAAAGCGAGCGAGGTAGTTAGATCTTTAATATGAATTGTGAGAAGACTATGTAGCTAAGCAGCTCAAACATCCAGGGAGACGGAGCGGGGATCACCGAAACGAAACTCTTTTACCCGCCAGGTGACCCTCACCCCTTCCTTCACCCTCCACTTTAACTCTCGCAGGAAGGAGGATGGGAGGAGGAGGAGGGGGGGGGGGTTAGACTTTCTTGACCTGTCTCTTCTTCTGCTTGGGAGGAGACTTGACAATCACCTCAAAGCAAGTCGAGTACTCCTCGCCGACAGGGTTCTTGTCAAACTTCCACCACCACACCAATTGGTATCGACCTGGTTTGGTGCCCTTGGGGATCTTGATGTTTCCATGGCAGTTCGAGTTTGGGTTCGAAGGCTGAACACAATTCGCAGGCGTGGCGAAATCCATCTGAGCCAGCAAGGTGCCCGGTCGGCCAAGCTCTGAGCGGGTCTTGAGGAGCTTGTTGGCACGACCTGTCCAGTAGACAAAGAGTTGGGACCTCGGCGTGGTCTTGTCACCGGCTTGGACGTTGTCCATGTGGCCGTTGGCCTGCCAAGTCAACTTGAGCGTTTGGCCTGGGACCACAGAGGCTGGAGGTAGGTTCGCGGGATTGCGACCAGGAAAGAGGTCTTGACGTCCGGGCTGGCAGACGGGCGCATTCTGGTTACGACCGGAGATGAGGTAGGTATAGAGGGTGTTGATGTCTGGGTTGGCACGGGTGGGGTAACCGAGAGGGTAGCCGGCGCATTGATCGGAGGCGAGGGTGTTGGAACAGTCGAGCCATGAGTGGGCCTGGACGAGGGTGTCCTGGATGCTCACGATCGCGAGGACGAGGAAGGCCATCAGGACCAGCCTGGTGGGGGTGGTGAACGAGGAGTTGGTAGCGGTCATTACGAGAGAGAGATTGTTTTTTTTGGTAGACGACTAGCAAAAAAAAAAACGGTGTTGAGAATATGGAAAGGAAGACACCCAAGCATTGAAAGGGGGTTATAAATGTTTTTCGTAGCCTGGTGAACGTCTAGTTCTATGATCGGAAGGCAGATCTTGCATGCATCGAGAGATTATGCACGGTGTATTGACGATAGCATGAGCGCACGGGAACCGTTGCAGAAAAAAAAAACAAACAATCCCAAGCAGGCTTTTTGTCATGCGACAATCCATGCCACCGTAGTACTGTGGAGAGAGAGAGAGAGGGGGGGGGGGTGAGGACGAGGGAAGGGGAGGGCTCTACGAAGATAGCTACCCTCACACGCGCCTTCTCTCTTTGCCAGCTAATATAATTGCAAATTGCGCCAGGCTAATGAATTGCCGCTGATATTAGGGGATACAACCAGGCTCTCTCTATTGTGAAGGAGGTGCAATTTCCTCCATAATCTTATGGATAGCTGTTTCGTGGTCAACGAGTTATCTTTTTCTGGGAGACAATGTCATCTATGCCGCATGGGCTGGCAGTGAGTTCGGTATTGTACCTTTCGACGGAGTCCACTATTGTTTTTTCAGCTTCTCTCCTGATGAACACGAGAGAAACAAAAAGGTACTTGCGATTGCAATTGCAATTGCAAATTGGGATAGAGGATCATTCGTCCTGTACCTCGGGGCTGAGAACACGCTACTCTGGCGATAGATCCTCGGCAACAGTGTTGATCCTGATCCATGCGTTCATAAAGTTAGTGCTGTCGCGTAGTTGTTGTCTGGTGCGGATCCACGTCAACAATGGGCGCGTCTTTGCCCACCACTAGGCAACCTGTTTACCTGCCTGTCCTTCGTTGGCCTCTATGATCCTCGATAGTTATAGTCTGTACAGCACTGCATCACATCGACTTTACACGGTTACTACTTGATGAGCCTAACCTGTCCTTCCACTTGACTACGATATATGGTGGTTACAGTATGAAGAGTTGAAGACGGATCACCACTCATGGCGCGACGGCATGTTGCATAGCAGCCTATTACAGACTAGCATATCCTTCAGCCAGCGTCTGCAATTGGACCCGAAAAAAAAACGTCATACGGTCTTCAGCCCGCCATTTTTTGCAGAAAGCGACACTCGTCTCCTTTTATTCCCTTTCGCACACCTCGTTACATTCTTCCCACATTCTTCACTGCCGCCTAAAAGACAGACCCAATGGTTGTCATCAACTCGGCACAGCTCGCCAAAAAGTTCCCCCAACTGACCGTCATCGATGTCGACAACCTCGTGGACCAGTTCAGGTGAGTAGGATACCCACAGACTCGCTCGCCGTCGACTTTTTTTTTTCGTCTCCCTTCTTTTGACTGCTTCCTAGCAGCACTCGTTTTGTTGATGAACGAGTGTGATGCCCTTGACACGAACGTTGGTAGTTGGCAGCGTGTATGCGCAAGTGCCATTCGTCCCAACTCATGCCTTGCCTCTGTTTTGTTTCGGTTCTTGCGGATTAACTCTAGTCGTTTCGACGTGGATGGACGCGGCCAAATTGATCAAAAGGACCTAGTCAAGGTCATTCAAGAGATTGGAGAGGGTCAATCCTATGATCAAATTCGCGCGACCATCAAAGCTGTTGACATTAATGCCACCGGCAAGGTGGAGGTTGATGAGTTCCTGGAGGTAAGACGATTTATTCCCGCCATCTTTATCTCTCACGCGCTCTTTGTATCTCTGGAAAAAAAACGGGGATGAAGATACCGCGTGGTCTGTCCACCGGCCCACGGATGTTACTGCAGAGGAGGATGGGCGACATTGCTCAACGTCTACTGTGTTTGCTGATCGAGTTGTCTTCACTCTCTTCTCTCTTCCCTCCATGTGAATATATCGTCTTGTCGAGCAGATTGTGTCCAAACTGCGCGAGGGTGGTGCCAGCAACCCCACGTCAGGCAAGAAAGTGATTCAAGTCAAGGGTGCCAATCAGAACATCACTCACTCTATGAACGATGACGAGCGCTCCGAGTTTACTGCGCACATCAACTCTGTGCTGGCGGGCGACCAACATATCGGAGACCGTATCCCCATCCCTACCCACACAATGCAGGTCTTTGACGAGTGCCGAGGTATGTTACAATGGAGGCAACAGAGACAACATGAAACGTCGGCTGGAATAGACTTCAAAAGCCAGGGGACAAAATTCTGACTCTTTGGCTCCTTTTTGTCGTGATGTTGTCCTTGTAGATGGTTTGCTGCTTTGCAAGCTGATCAATGACTCTGTGCCCGACACCATCGACGAGCGTGTGCTGAACGTGAAGAACAAGCTCTCCAACTTCCAGATCATCGAGAACAACAATGTGGCCATTAACTCGGCCAAGGCTATTGGATGCAGTGTCGTGAACATTGGACCTCAGGATATCATGGATGGACGTGAGCACTTGATCCTGGGTCTTATTTGGCAGATCATCAAGGCCGGTTTGCTCTCCAAGATTGACATTCGACTCCACCCCGAACTGTACCGCTTGCTGGAGGAGGACGAGTCGCTGGAAAAGTTTCTCCGCCTTCCCCCAGAGCAGATTCTGTTGAGATGGTTCAACTATCACCTCAAGGCCGCTGGATGGCACCGCACGTAAGTCCCATTGTTCTCTTTCGTTTCCAATTGTAGCTGAGAGCCAATTGAACAGGCTGCAAAAAAGAAAAAATATGAGGAAATCTATTTGTGTTCATCTTCTCACCCTTCGACTTTGCATGCCTCGACTGCCCCTGCTCTTTTCCCAACACGCAGTGTCAACAACTTCAGCTCGGACGTGAAGGATGGCGAAAACTACACTGTCCTGCTTAACCAGCTGGCACCAGATCTCTGTTCACGGGCACCTCTTCGTGAGAACGACCTCTTCTCGAGAGCAGAACAGGTTCTCCAGAATGCGGAAAAACTTAACTGCCGCAAGTACCTCTCCCCCCAGTCCCTTGTCGCCGGTAACCCTAAGCTGAACTTGGCCTTTGTTGCCAATCTTTTCAATACTCACCCTGGTCTTGACCCACTGGAGGAGGTCGAACGTCCTGAGCTGCCCGATGTTGAGGGTGATCGCGAAGCTAGAGGTAAAGAGCGTGAACGTTTGCAGTTTTTCTCCTTTCTTTACCTTGTTTTCCTGAAGTGAGATGTAGAAAGCTGATGGGGAGCGCTCATTTGCTCTCTCATGAATTAGTCTTTGCTCTCTGGCTCAACAGCTTGGATGTTGACCCGTTTGTCAACAACTTGTACATGGATCTTCAGGACGGAACAATTCTTTTGCAGGCATTCGACAAGATGCACCCTGGCATCGTAGACTGGAAGCGCGTCAGCCGTCGTCTACCCTTGAACCGCTTCAAGCAGGTCGAGAACACCAACTACGCCATTATGATTGGTCAGCATCTTCGGTACACATTAGTCAACATGCAAGGAGCCGATATCGTCGATGGCAGCCCCACACTCACACTGGGTCTTGTCTGGCAAATGATGCGTGAAAACGTCACCCAGACGATGAAGAAGCTCTCCAAGTCAGGAAGGGATATCACAGACATGGAGATGATTCGCTGGGCCAACGAGACTGTTCAGCGCGGTGGCAAGACGAGCAAGGTCAGCAGCTTCAAGGATCCTTCGTTCAAAACAGGAGTCTTTGTGTGCGATGTTCTCAATGGTGTCCGTCCTGGAAGCGTCGACTATGCGATGGTGAACCGCGGCAGTAGTCTGGAAGATGCCAAGCTGAACGCCAAATACGCCATCTCGGTCGCAAGAAAGATTGGCGCCGTCATCTTTGTTTTGCCCGAGGATATCATTGAATGTCGTGCTAAACTTGTAAGTCCCCTCGCACATGTCGTTACCTGTTTGCTCTCTCTGCTGCCATGTATGCATATACAGGACAAAGTCAGTCGCTTACTCGTTTCTTTGCCTTGTCCCCCTTGCTTTTCTTTTTAGATTTTGACCTTTATCGGTTCCCTCATGGCCATCGACACGGCTGGCAAGGCGTAGTGGAGTCCTGAACTTAAATAAACACCATCAACTGTTTCTTAGTTCCTTTGACCTTTTGCTGTATAACTCATCTTGCCCATGAGGCTGAAATTAATTGGCGCACTGCCATTCTATTAACGGTCAAAGCTTTGTCGTCTGTGCTATTCTGTGTACTAGGAAACCACGCACTTGTCCTTGTCCTTTTTTACCGCGGATGACGACGAGGACGGGGCATTAGCCCTTTGCTGCGCCGCGGCTGCAGCCCTAGCATTCCGTGCAGCGTTTGCATTCTTCAACGACCAGTGGTGGCCATTACCATTCGCGTTCGCATTGCTGTTCTTGGCATTGGTTCCGTTAAGGTTGTTGGTTCCCGAGGTATTGTTTCCATTGTTTCCTTTCTTGTTGGCTGTGGTGGTAGACTGCAAGCTGGCACAGGCATGGTCACCTTCAAGTCTGTGTTTTAGACAGTAGTTGAGGCGACACTTTTGACAGATGATGGGTATGGCGGAACGGTTCTTGCAAGTCTTGAAGTGACAAGAGTTTGTGTAGATGGGTTTTGAAGTGGTGGTGGCGGGTTCGGGACAACCGGCCGAGATGTGTTGTTCCATGCGTAGGTTGGGGTCTTCGCCCTTCTTGACAGGGACGGGTTTGCTGCAGAGTGGGCAGATGGGAACACGTTGGTCCTGTTGTGTGGCCTCGTCCCTTTTGGGGCAGACATGACCTTCCAGTCTCCAGTGGTCCTGGCTAACAACAGGGGGGGGGGGGGGGGGGGAGGAGGAGGTTGGAAAAGAAAGAAAAGTGGTGAGAAACGATACGTAGTATCTGAGCAGCAAAGTAAGGGAGCTAAAGGAAGCGTTTTTTTTTTTTTTTTACCAATAGATCTGTTTGCAGTACTGGCAGGAGAATGGTAGAAAGTCGAGCTGTGAACAGGTCGAGTCGGAGCAGTGCTTGCCAATGGATGGGAGCTCCATTGTATCAGGGCAGTGCGTGTATAGGACGGTTCTAGTGGGAGCAGAGGGGATTAAGATGTGCAAGAGTGCGTGGGTGTGCGTGGGTGTGCGTGGGTGAGGGCGGCGGTGAGGATGATTGGAGGAAAGGCAAGAAGACGGGGCCGTATTTATTGAGCCTGGAGAGGATTGCGCGGCAAACGTGTGCCTGACGACTCAGACGTAAGTCAGCAACTTTGTTCCATGGAAGGAGCTGACTGGTCAGAAATAGGTGGGCTTTGCTGTTTGCCGCTGAAGACTTTTGACTGACGTCACCTCTGGACGGCCCGCTGGCTGCACGCACAAGAGGAGCTCCCATCCGACATTCACACTTGTTCTTGAACCACTTTGAGGGTTGACTCTCTGGACACCTGCATCTCCACAACAGCACCCTGCAGGAAAGCACCCAGTCTTCACTACCGTCCATCCGCCTTGCAATCCCGCCCTCGTTCTGTCGCTGCTGGCTGCTCTCTACTACCCTCTGCCCGACTTGATATCCCATTGCTGTTGCCTGTTGCCTGCTGTCCCACTGGCCTGCTTCTATCCACACTATCCACTCTATCCACCTGGTCCGCTTGTCTGTCCGCTTGTTTGCCTGTCCCGGTTCACACTTGCTTCCAACGGACGGCCCTGCTTTGTCCTTTGTCCCCTCTTCAGGTATGCCCCAACTCACCCGCACAAGCACACTCCCATCCACACTCTTGTTAAACTCAATTGTGTGCAAGCACTGCACTGCTTTTCCCTCCGCTCCACACAATCTTTTTTTTTTTTTTATAATCCCCCTTCTGCACCCGGCTGTCATCCCACCTCTTTCCATCCACCTGCATCTCTTATTGGCGAGTTGACAACCCTCATCTCCTCCACACCCATACAACAAGCAACAAGCTTCTCATCCTGCTCACGAGCACTGCCATATCCACTCGTCGCCTCCCTCTTCTCTTCTCTTCTCTCTCTCTCTCTCTCAATACTAACCCCTCCCTGAATTTCACTGGCCCATCTCTCTCCAGACAGAAAAGCCCTCAGCACATCTTACAGGCGAAAACTCATCATGCCGCGCATGCGAAGGATCGCTCTTGTGTGCTGTTTCCTGTCCATATGCCTTGTATTCATCGTACGCCTGCCGTCAAAGAATCTGTTCCAAGGAATCCTTGATGCCGATCCACAGGATGCAGAGCGTATCATGATGGAACGATATGCCCACAGTCTCCAGTTTAAAGGCAAGGTCAGGATAAAGTCCTTGGCAACAGCCCTAGAGGACGATCGCAGCGAGAATGTCGACATGTTGCCAAAGCGTCTGGTTAAGAGAGAGCGCAGCACCACTGTCTACTTCCCACCAGCATGCAGGAACGGGCGTCACTGGCAGATCTGCAAAAAGATTGTGCCGAGCTTCATGATTGCGGGTGCAGAACACAGTGGAGCCGACGTTCTCTACGAGGCTTTCCGGACTCATCCCCAAGTCTGGGACCTTATCAAGTCGAAGGACATGTATGAGAGGTAAGCACACACATATTGCTTTTCTCGCTCCCCGCTCCCCCCGTGCCAGGCTGTTTTTGTTTTGTTTTGAGCTTGTGAGTGTGTTGCAGTACATGGGACAGCCGCAATGATTGACCCTTCATATCCAATGTGCAACCCTCCCTAGAACTGGAAATGCCTCCTTGATGGACCTGCCGGATACTCTGGAAACACCCTTCTTTGGATCTCACAAGTTCAACGACCTTGACCCAGCCTCCAAAAACCTCGAGTGGTATCTGCAGTATTTCCCCTCGATCAAGGATATCCCCGTGGCCTCCCACAACCCAGTGCTTTCGGGAGAGTCCCTTCCTCACATCCAGCATTATGGCTTCAGCCACGTCAACATGGACCACCATGAGACCCCAGCCTACAATGACAAAAAGATCCTGGTGGGAGAGTGTGCGCCCAGTTACCTACACATGGACGGAGCCAGCAAGAGAATTGCAAGCACCATGCCTGAGATCAAAGCCGTGTTCATCTTTCGTGACCCTATCGACCGCGCATACCTCAACTACCTGGAGCAAAGTGAGTCTATACCGAACTGTCGTTGATGCGGAGCGATAGTGCGCATGTTAAGATGGCCTACAGCATTTCTGTCATTTCTGTCAAGTTGCTAATGCTTGCGTTCTACCTCCTATCCAGAACAATACGCGGCTGGATACAGCTTTGAAGAAATTGTAGCGGAAGAGTTGTTGATACTCAAGGAGTGCATTGCACGTCCAGGAAGTAAAAAGTGGACAGAGTTCCTGCGCTGTCACTCGGAAGAGGCCAACAAGAGTAAGTGCGAATGTTCGCTGTTTTTTTCGGCCACCTGCTTACGGAGTGTGTCAGTTGCTAGGTATATTTAACTGAACTTCGCCCCACACGCCCCTAATATAAAATTAGCCGCCAAGCGAATGGGCCTCCCTAATCGCCCAAGGTCGAACAATGCACGAGGTACGTCTCGCTCGCACGAGAGAAGGTTCGATGGGGCCTTCCACTGCAGGAGCTAACCACATGACGTTCCGTGCAAACTAGACCCACCTGCGCCTCTGCTGAACTTGATTGTCAAGGGCCTTTATTATTCCCAGCTGCACGAGTTTGTCAAGTACGTACCATTCACCAAGATCCTCGTGCTGAGAACCGAGGACCTTTATGACAAAAAGTCGACCGTTTCCACCATGGTGCGCCTGGCACATTTCTTGAACCTCGACCCTGCGCCTTTCATGAACATTCCAATCGAAATTGGCACCGACCCCATGGCACCCTTGCGACACGGAGGAGCAGGACACAGCAAGATCTTTGGAGCTGGCAGAATCGTCATCCAGGACGAGGACGAGATTTTGGATTCGAGCGAGGATCCAGAGTTGGAATATGAGCGTCGAACATCGAGCCATTCGGGTGGATCGCAATCCCCACAACTGGTGTACTCGGACCCACCTCTAGAGCTTTCGACCCGGTATCGACTGCAACGTGTGTTTGAGCCCTTTAACCAAAAACTCGTTGACATGTTTGAGCACCGACAGGACTTTCCAGGATGGGAGTACGATGTTGACCGCGGATAATGGAACCCGAAAAAGAGACCTGGCACCGAAAACAAACACCAAAATACAATATCGGGAAGCCTATAGAAAAAAAAGGGGGGAATGGAAAGGAAAAAAAAGAAAAGAGTGACGGCAGTAGCACATGAGCCCTACAGCGATCGCACCAGATCCGATCGCCGGGCGTTTCTTTTGGCCACTCTTCTATTTGTAGCCACAACAAACATGCACAGATACCAACGCCTTCAAACAACTATTTCGTAATAAATGAGTACCCGATATTTCTTTGAGACCATGCATGGCCGCCCTGTTTCGGGATGTGGACCTCGCCTTGTGTATCAAAAAGCCCAATGAGCAGCTGCTGCTCTTGAGAGTATCCGATGCTCAACAGCATCAGCAAATGGCATGCCGCATCGACAGCAGGCAGCATATGTCTGTGCCCATCATTGTCCGCGTGCTATCTAGAGAGTGCAGCTGAAGATGGCCGCCTGGCCCGTTGCGAGATTGGATAGTTCAGTCGGCGAGCAATGATGCTGAAAAAGGGATCGTGGCCGAGAGGTGCTGGTGCACGTGATGGCTGCCTGGCTGGCCTGCCTCGCACGGTGAAAAGATATAAAAAAAAAGTTCTTATCAATTTTCTTTATCTCCCTGCACTCTCTTTTTTCTTCTCCACTTTACTCCGCCCACGACGCTCTCTCTTTAATATCAACACCGCGCAACCCAGAACGGATACACACCCACACACTCCACATCCACCCCACCACCTCACCACCACCACAGTAACAACACACCCCACGGACCTTGTACGCAGAACGATGCAGAAAGATCCCATTCACCCTACAAACCATATACTCGGCGCCGGCGCAAAGGCAGGCGCCGTGGATGTTGCCGCTGCAGCGTCGCGCAACAGCGTCAACGGGGTCTCGATTCCCATGGTCGACCCCCACTCGGCAGAAGCTTTCCGCCGCAGAAGTCTATGTTCGTTTGATCAGCCTGGCGTAGTCATGACCAAACTGCCGCAGGGTAAGTTCCCCTTTCGTCCCTCCTTTTCCCATTGCACCAGAACCTCGGCATAAACTGCATGCAGAAAGGGAACATGAGTCAATTGACTAAACTTTTTTTTTTGGACTTTTTTTATTTTTCTTCTTTTTTTCAGAACTCGAAGACAGCCAACATGAGTTTGGCTCCAAGCTGGTGGTCATTATGGGTAAGCAAGAGTCTGGTTGTCCCTTTCCGAAACGTTTTTTCCTAGCGGTTGTTCAGTGAATGAGACCCTGACTTGTTCCTTTATGCTCTTTTTACTACAGTTGGCCTACCAGCAAGAGGCAAGAGCTACCTGGTCAAGAAACTACAGCGCTATCTGACCTGGCTTCAGTACGACACAAAGGTAAGAGGCTCGAGAAGGAAGCTTGAGCTAGTAGAAGGAATGCAGCAGTAACAGACTCCATGTATCATGCAGGATAAGACAGGCGATCTGTGGGCGACCATAAAGGGGAATAATGCGGGAAGAACCAGGGGAAAGGCTGGCGTAAATGGGGGGGGGGGGGGAAGGCGAAGGAATAGTCTAATCTATATGCCCGCACTTTTTTCTTTCCTTTGTTCATGCTGTGCCCTGTTGATAAGAGAGCATGGATCCATGGGAAAAAGAAGAGGTCAAGTGGTTCATCGATGGGGGAGATCGCACCACAACAACAACACACATTCGCACACAAACACACAAATCGCGGAGAACTTTATTGTGGGACTGCAAGCACAACACAATCGCGACCGTGACCGGATCCGCTTTTTGGGCGTGGAACTGCTGAGCAGCTCTACGCTACGTTCGCTCGTTTGTATCTTCTTCTACTTGGCCTGCTTGGGCAGCATTGCTGCTCCACCTTTTCTTTTCTTCCGTTGTGTGCCTTTGTGCATCATAGCCTTGCAAAGCCAACCTGTTGATCCTTATCTACAATGCTTCTGGTACATTATTGTTTATAAATGTTCCATTTGTTCATGATTCTAACTCTACTTGTCCTTCCGTACCCGGGTTCCTCTCTTGCTGCTAGGTATTCAATGTGGGTAATCGACGCAGGACAGCCTCCAAGGGCGACAACAAGAACGGGACCAGCCACTCGCACGCCTTCTTTGATCCCCAGAACACAGCCGCCAAGACGATACGCGATGAACTGGCACTCGAAAGCCTAGAGGAGCTTATCACATGGCTTAAACAAGGAGGACGCGTTGGTATTCATGGTAAGTCCTTGTAACCTTCGTCGCTGCTGTGGGCCGTTGCCCTGATATGACAAGCCTAACGCGCAAATTGTCGATCTCGTTTCTAGATGCGACGAATTCCTCCCGGGAACGGAGGAAGATGCTTCTTAACCGATTGGAGTCGGAGCCCAACTGCAGGGTCCTGTTTATCGAATCAATATGTACCGATCCTGTGGTTCTCTCGCACAACATCTCGATGAAGCTCAGCTCCCCCGACTATAAAGGCATGGATGAGAAAGCGGCAAGAGATGACTTTAGGAAGCGACTCGAAAATTACGAAAGGTCATACCAGACCTTGGGCGAGGACGACGAGGAGGATGGCATCCAGTACTGCAAGCTCATCAATGTCGGCAAGAAGGTAAGGCTACACGCATATAGAGAACCATGGAGTGTATGGCGATGCGATGGTTGGAATCGAAGGTTGTGCAATGTAATCCTAATCGGCGTTGGTCTCATTTTCAGGTGATCGCATACAACATCCAAGGCTACCTGGCGGGACAATGCATCTTTTATCTGATGAACTTCAATTTGTCACCAAGGTGTATATGGCTAACGCGCCATGGTGAGAGTGTCGACAATATTGTTGGAAAGATTGGTAAAATTCGACTTGCCATTTTCTGAATTGTATTTCGTACTATGAGCCATGGAGGTTATGAACCACATCTCACGCAAACTGATCCACCGTTTCTTTGACTTGATGATTGCTAGGAGGAGATGCACCACTGTCAACAAAAGGAAAGAAGTATGGAGCATGTCTGTCACGGTTCATCAAACAGCAAAGGAAGGAGAACGAGCGGTCGCGGAGAGTTGAGGCCGACGCAGGGATGGCGATTTCACCACAACGCGAGAAGACTGTCGCAGTTTGGACGAGTATGTTGACACGTACCAAGGAGACCGTCGAAGAGTTCGACCCCAAGGAATACGATATCAAGCATATCCGATTTTTGAACGAGATTTATGCTGGTAAGTCAACAGTGGCACAAAATGAAGATCAAACGTCGTGATAGATGGTGAAATCGCAAGGTGGACTCTAACGCCTCTCTTCCGCACATAGGCATTTGCGAGGGCCTGTCCTATAGCCAGATTGAACAGTTATACCCAGAGGAGTACGAAGCACGGAGAGTCAGCAAGTTGTTTTATCGCTACCCTGGTACGATTATACTATGTCTTTTATGGCATGTAATCCTCTGGGTGACGCTCATCAGCTTACCATCGCTCTCCACGACTTTGAATCAACGCTCTTCTTAGGTATGGGCGGGGAATCGTACCTGGATGTGATCCAGCGACTGAACCCACTAATTATTGAACTCGAGAGGATGACATCGGATCTGCTGATTGTCACTCATCGGGTGGTCCTTCGCATCTTGTTGGGATATTTGATGGACATTGACCGATCCAAGATGCCAGATATGGATGTTCATTTGCACACGGTTTACTGCGTCGAGCCAAAGCCTCATGGAACAGTTGTCAGGAAGTTCAGATGGGTTGAGGAATTGGACTGGTTTGTCGAGGAATCTGTGGAGAAGTGAGCAATGATAACGACTCTAATGAAAAAGAAATGCTCTCTACCATGATACTCTCTTGATTGCGATTGCACGTTTTCGATGGCTGCACCGGTGCAGTAGTAAGGTAACTATGCGCGCTGATGTTATGCACAGTGGATAAACATGGGAGTGATTTTTTATTACGTGAGAAGTTAGGTTGTTACACTGGAGGTTGGCGCCCAGCTGGGTTACAGTTCTGCAGGTCAGTCTGAGATCATCAGAGCGGGGTCTAAAAGGCACGCGCCTTCTCCATTTCATTTCACGCTCCCTCGTGGGAGTTGCAAAAGAGGCAAGTGCGAGGTTGCCTTTTGGGGCCAACTTCCGAGATTCGCTTTTATCTGCGCCATTTAGAACCGGTACCCAGCGTATGTACATGGTCGTGTTGAGCATGCGGTTGAGCGGGTAACGTGTGCAATAACCTGGTAGCCTACGCGGGCACTCGCTTTGAATGCGAACAGAGGTCCGCAGTTCTTTAGCGAAAGAGAGGGTGACCTGATTCCATCGTGGCGGCGACGGGCGTTAATCGGTCGGTCGGCTTTCGGCTTTCGGCTTTCGTGTGATGGTGGAACCTTTCCTCGTGATGGTGGTACCTTTGCTGGTGGTGAGAGAGATAAGTTTAGAAAAGAACAAAGAACACCCGCGAGTGAATGAAGTGGAGGGGGGAGGGCGCGAAACCTGAGAGCGAGGGAAGAACCTTTAGATGTTTATCCCATATTGACTGCAGAAGGTAGCGATTACTGCGGGAAAATATTTTGCCATTTCCCAGCTGGCAACTACATCAAGCAAGATACAGACGATACATATGGCCTAGAACATTGAGTCGACCCTGGTGTGTGTGACATCCAATCTCATTTGACGTTCTCCCTGCAATGGTTGATAGTCTAGTCTATACTCCACCTTTGGTACAAAATGCCACCTGGTAGGTGATATCGTGATACATCCTCTCCACGCCCGCCTCCCACATCTGTTCTGAGCGATCGACAGCCAAAGTATACTTACAAAGAGTTTTGGCGACGACAGTGGAACTCCTGGAAGACTTTTCTTTTTTTGTTTTGTGGAGAGAGAGAGAGAAGTGTCGTTCGGGCTATTTGAAACCACGGTACCTACAGCACAGTATTCGTCAAAGGGAGACCATTGCGCGGAAGGGATCGGGTTCAATTCAAAAAGTCTCTCATTATGACACGGCTTACAAGGAACAGCACTTGGAAGAAAAAAAATAGAAAGGGAGAACTCTGGGTTGGCGCCCTGAAAAAAAAAAGAAAAGGGTGAATTTAAGACACAAGATAAAGCAGCAGGCGAACAAAATTAAGGTCGATGCAGTAACAAAAAAAAAAAAGACAACCTCTGTGATCGATCATGAGCAGACGCTCTGCACGCATCTTGCCCCGGGACAATGCCTAAATGAGGCATCAATCGCCTTTCAAAGGCAAAGAGAAAAAAAGGGGTGGGGGGAGGACGAGGATCCTAAAGAAAAGGGAGTACGGTGGTAATATTTTGCCGATGCGTGCCAAGAATCATCAACACAGCGTGCATGCGCGTACAGGCTGTTGCGCGTCTTTGGGCGGAGGGGAGGGGCGGTCAATGGGTGAGGAAGAAAGTGAACAGCCATCCAAAAAGGAGATTTTTGAAATAGCGCGCGTGGCTCTTGGTGGCTATGAGCAGATGCTCAGCTTGAGCGCCCAGTGTTTTTTTTGGCCTTCAAGCGTGGTGTAGTCCTGTGGATAGTTGGTATCCTGCCATACCTCGTCGTTTCTCTCTTGTTCAAAAAAGAACTCCTCTTCATCAAGAACGGGAGGCGCCTTTACTTTATCGGTTGAGGATGCGTTTTTAGGCCCTTATCGTGATAACCATTGAACGACGACTTTACAACGTCTATATGCGCCGGCGGTATGTACTTGATGTTCCGGCAAGTCGCTTACACCCCTTGTTCCAACCAAGCCTCTTTGTTTCCAAGCCATTGAAAGCAAGGACGAGTACCTGGCTTTCAGTCCCTTCTGTGAAGCCATCTGGAGAGTGAGGGTACAACGAGCCGACGACAAGCCTCTTCCTCCTTCGCCACCGTGTCTCGTTGAGGAGATGATTACTGTGACGACGGGATAAGGCATAGAAGGGGTCGAGCTCTCAAACACTGATATACTACGTGTTAGACTTGCAATCTGGTCAATCGCGGGGATGAAGGGGGTTGAAAGGGCCACCCTGCAGCAGAGGGCAATTGAAAGGACAAGTACCAGATGAATACGCCGCTTCAGTGATGCAGAAAGGAGATGAAAAAAAGGCCGCGTGTGCAATGCCGTCGATCTGGCTAATGAAATCAATTGCAGTACAGAGAGGGCAATCCCAGTTGGCTCGCATAAATCTTTCTTCCCTCTGCTGCCAAAAAATAAAATAAAAGCGGGATGGCTCTATTTGTCCTTTCCATCCTCGGAGGCAGAGATAGGCGCGCCATTTTCTCCAGAGTCGTGCTGCTCGCTTTCCGAACACGGCCGCGATGAGGCCCTCATTGGAGGGGATGAGAGACCAGCTCAATGACCTTCTCTCTATTTTTTTTTCAATTGCTGCACTTGTCGCGCTAACATTCCAGGGATCAGTTCTTCTCTATGCAATGGATAAATGATGAGTTGAAGACTGCAGGTGTACAATGCGCGATGTATGCGTGTGGAACAGCGGCAAGCTAATATCGTATAAACTTGGCCGCTATGTATAAAGCACGCCAGGGAGGGAGAGATGCCCTTCTTGCCAAGGGGGAAAAATAGAACATGAAGGAACGATAACGTCTCTCTATGTTTCAAAGCACATTGCCAGTGGAGAAGCGAAGAATTACTCAGCATGAGGACGCGTAACCTTAAGTGAACACTAAACACTAAAAGAAAGAGAACGATGAGAAAGGAAAAAAAGAGGGTGCCAAACCGCTGAGCTTGAGCAAGGCATTCTGTAGTACGTGGTGCTTGTTA
Source organism: Mortierella alpina (assembly GCA_029449245.1). Taxonomy (NCBI): domain Eukaryota; kingdom Fungi; phylum Mortierellomycota; class Mortierellomycetes; order Mortierellales; family Mortierellaceae; genus Mortierella; species Mortierella alpina. Next base: position 486,207 of record JANATF010000001.1, on the reverse strand, counting down.
TTAATCACCTTGTACATGAGCAGGAGCGACAAAGGGTTCGGGTAAAAGCCTTAATGGTTGCAGCCTGAGGTTCAGGCTCATTGACACCTCCCTTGCTATCATTGCTATCGCTGTAAAAAGAATGTAGTACTAGGAGCAAATACATCAGAGGTTCTCGGTGGCTACTCGGTCAACTGGGCATCAGGGTCTCGCAGGCACCGCGACAGTAAGTAACAGTAAGTAGTGGTGAGATCGAGAAAGAGTGCGTGCTCAGACGCCGTACAGAGGTGGATTGTGAGCATAGAGAGGAAATTGCGTCAGAGATGCTGATGGAGCCACGTATGTATGAGGAGGATAGCGCGCTGGCACAGGACACATGGTTGGCAACGCTACCACACCCACAAGAAGCGAGGCGCATGGAATGAAACTCTGTTTTTTCTGCCTCAGAGGTGGTAGAGAAACGGTTTTTATATTCTAGGCAATACAATTCAGCCATTAATAATCACAGCGCTGGAAGGGAGCTGACAAATTCTTAGTGTGCGTCCCCCTGACTGACTGGCTGGCTGCAATTGCTCCAAAGGCACGGCAGGAGACTAAATCAATAATTGGGAGCAGAGGGCCATCGGGAGAACCATTACGCACCCGGCAAGCATTGTTTATGTGACTCAATTCAGTCCGCCCTCGCATCCCCGTCAACACGCCCAGACACACCCTATCGCCGACCGTCAGCTCGTTTGACGGCTCTCGCGGGAGCAGCCTGCAAAAAATATATAAACCCACGCAGGGCTGCGCTTCCGCCTTGCTTTTCCTCTTCTTACTTTCGAACCAAAACAGATCCTCCAACAGATCCAACGCCTATTGCTCTTTTGTAGCCCGTTACAGCCTTGCCCTGTCAAATATACCCTCAGCCAGCCAGCCAGCACCACTTCCCGACTCTCGCTCTCTCGCTCTGTTCGCTTCTCTTCTAACTCGACCCCACCCTCTCGCCTCCTCAGCAAAGTTTTGTCCAGCAGCCCTGACCGCCAAACAACCTTATCCATCATGTAAGTGACCAACCGGCTGGAGCTAAATCCTCCCACCTTTGCCAGGCTGCGCAGTGGGTCAACCCTCCCCCCTCTTCTTCTGGACCTGTTTGACGTTCTACGCCGCCTCTCGTCCACCATCCTTCTTTCACTCTCACACTTTTGACTCTGCGTCGTTGTATGCTTTAGTATTAATCCTTCATGCTCCTCTGTATGTTCTCCCCTCCGTCACTGCTCTTGAAAGCCTGTAATGGCTTCTCTGATCGTACAAAGGACCCTTGCACTGAGAAGTACTCTGGGAGAACATTCTCTTTTCTTCCTCCTTGACGTTGTACGTTTGTGGGCCACGCCCCTCCTCCTGTTCCTCTTTTTTCTATTCCTCAGACGGGCTTGGCTGACAGAAACGGCGTCTGTTCGCGGGAGTGACTGCTTGGAGTTTGGATTATTAATCGGTGGGCGCCGTCGGTCAACGATGATTTGACGCTGGGTGTCTGTGTTTGTCTGTGTGGTCAGGGGAGCCAATCGGCTCCTTAAGAGGGAAAGATGCGCAGACCATGTTGACTGTCGGTACGACCATGCGACTAAGAATAATCTGTCGACAGCCAGTGTCGCTAACCCCCGAATGCATATTCGCCTCCTCCCTTGCTTCTAGGCAATCCAACAGCAACTTTGCCAATAACGTCTTTCATTCGCCCATGTCCAGCACCTCCTCGTGCGCCTCCTCGCCGTTCACCTCTCCAGAATCGTGCGCAGAGATGGACCTTCTCGACCTGCCCATGTTCTTCCCCAACGAGACCTCCAATATCTACCAGCAGATCCTTGATCTCGATGGCTCCAACGAATTGTTGACGCAGCAACAGCAGCAGCAGCAGTATCAGTCCTACGCCCCAGCTCAGCAGCAAAAGCATCAGTACGAGATGCCTCATATTGGACTGGGAACACCACCAACGTCGCCCTCCGCCCCTGCCTTCTACAAGCACACTGGAGGGGCCACAGAGATTGGAACAATGTACTACAGCTCCCAGCCGCAAGCCATCCAAAACGCGTATGTGATTCCCACTACTCAACCAGTGCAGCACAAGGAATTACAGCAGCAACTGGCGTATCAGGTTATGATGCAACAGTTTGATAATCTCGAGAGTTCTCTCTTTAGTCCCAGCCCCGCCACTAGCAGCTGCAGCAGTAGCCTCAGCAACAGCCCGTACGCCGAGGCCTCTCCTCTGGCTGCTATCAGCTCTGACTTTGACCTCTTCCCTCTCAACAACGGTCCTCGGCCTCAGCAGCAGGTCGCCTCCTCGGGTTACCCCTCAGCGCCTGTGATGGCTCCTTCGGTCATGGCTCAGTCAGTGTTCAGCAACAACAACAGTAATACTCAAGCCGGTGTCTATCAGAACCAGATGACCCCCCCAATGAACCAGCTGGACCTTGAACGCGATGTGTCCTCCTTGTTTAGCCAGCAGCAGCAGCAGCAGCACCCACCACAGCACCAGCAGGAGCAGCCTATGACCACGGAAATGTCTCTCCTGTGCAAGTGTCCAGGACAGTATCCCTGTGGCGATCCACTTCCTGGCACCGAGTCTATGATCGACTCTGGCCTTCCTCGTTCCAGCTCTCCTCTCGACGAGATTCGAGAGGAGTTTTCTGAATCGGAATCCAGCTCAGAGTTTGAAGAGCAAGAGTTCGATCCCAGCTATTTGCCCACGTCGTATCACCCAAGATCCAACTCTATGATGACAGCTGTGGCTAGCTCGCCCACTGATGCCTCGAGACGCAAGAGTGACAAGACCCGTGCCAAGTCGATGATCATCTCCACGTCCGCCAATTCGCCTTATGGCTCCCCTTATTCCAAGGACCTGTCGCACTCCTCGCCTGCATCTCCTGTGCGTCAAGATCGACGTCGTTCGTCTTCGAGCTCCTCGTTTGGAGGATCTCAGCTCGTTCATGTCGACAACCTGCCCCCAATTGAGGATCCTCACGTTTGTCCAGTCTGCTCAAGGAGATTCAACAGGCCTTTCAATCTGCGATCGCACATCCTGACCCATACCACCGCTCGTCCATTCCCTTGCACTCTCTGCTCGTGGAAGTTTACTCGCCACCATGATCTTCTGAGACACTGCAAGGCCAAGCATCCCGAAGCCCTGGTGAACGGTGACAAGAAGAGCGGCGAGTCACAAACGTTTTCGGTTGTCTGATAAGGAGTCAAGGACTCAACCCACCTCATTCCCCACAAGTCGTACCCGTTTTTTGGTTTCGATCACAACTTCCGTTCGCTGTCTGGCCTATTCTCCATAATTCGCCCCCGACTCGACTCGACTCGACCCATCTTCATATCCAACTGGCTATTCCAATCGCCTGCCACGAGTTCCGCGACAAGTTCTTAATATCGCGCTTGTACGCGCAAGACCTCTTCGCCACGCCACGACGGCCTCATTCTCTCTCTGGACCGAAGGGTCCTGCCATAATCTCAAGCATCACAGCCAACTGGCTCCGCATCTCTTTGTAGACGCGTTCGAGTAATTTTGGAACACTTTTTTTTTTTTTTTTTTTCCTACTCTTCCTTCTTGCCTACATTCTGCTGGCACTGTACATACCTATCCTAGTTAGTAATGGTTTTTAGTTGATAATCATAAAGGGCGCCAAGTCTGCGCTGTTGAGCCTTGATCTACAGTCGTTATGCCTGTGTATGGATGTGTGGAGTGTTCGCCGTGCGATGTTTGTGCAAGACAAAGAAACCCAGCTGAAGAAGAGGTGGGGAGGATCGCGCGATCGTTGGGCAGCAGTCCGTTGCAGCCAATCGCATCGGACCGCCTGTGAGCAATCTCCCGCTCCCTTGACTCAAAGGTCTCTTGCAACCAGACCCGTGAATGCGACGTGCCGCAGGATCCGCTTCTCCTCTTCCCATTCTCAGCGCTGCATCCGTCGCCTCCATCTGCGCTTATCGATAACGCCTTCTGTCCGTCGCCTCTGCTAGTCCACCCATGTTCATTGTCCGCCCAAGGACTCGTGCTCTGCGGGCTGTCCCATCTGCCCACAGAGCCGCGTCCATCCCCCGGACACCGCCCCATCAGGGCTTGCTGCTGCGACTTGCCCACCAGCGTGGCACGTGTGCCTCGTCTAGGTCCGCTTCTACTTCTTCTTCCCCTTTCTTATCCTCTTGCTCTTCCTCTTTCTCTCTGTCCTCATCCATCCTTGCACCAGCAGGCCCTCGCCCGGCCCACACTCCCGCGCCGCACCCTTCAAGCCAACGGTTACCCAGATACCACCGCCACCACCAGCTACGCCTCAGGCCGTTCGGATCCCTCGCCTCCCTTGCTCAATCTCATTCCAGCGCGCAAGCACAAGCACCGCCTGCTGATCACTTTGCGACTCTTGACGACCGAATCAGGATATTTCCAAGCCCAATGCCTCGCTCATACGCCGTACAGTGTCCTCCCCACCCCTTACACCTCCTTGGCCGGATCAATGTGTTCCTTTCTGCGCTACTTGTTCCCAGTGCTCATAAATCGTCTTCGTTTCACTGACGCGGGCCTCCGTTTTGATCCCTTTTTAGGACGCCGTTGACAAGCTCAATGGCTTGCAGACCAACTTTGCAGTTTTGGAAGCTGTCCGCAAATCAGGAGGCAACGCCAACAAGAATGCGCTGCCCGAGATGATTGACTTTGTCGAAAGAAGCGGATACAACGTAAGGATGCAGAATCTCAACAGTGGACTGGAGCGCCTTTTTTTTCCCTTGAACTCTCAGAACGATGGTACAAGTCGATTTGACACCTGCCTCCCTGGGGTGTGCACTTTATGTTTTCTTATCTAGCCAAAGGAATTTGATGACTTGAACATGATCCATGTCACTGGTACCAAAGGCAAGGGCTCGACCTGCGCCTTGGCAGAGTCCATCCTCCGGAACTATCAGGGAAAGAAACAGATCAAAACAGGTACTTTTCTTTATGTTTTGAAGCTATACTCCCAGTCTCTGAGGATCTTGCCAACTGTCGCTCACACACTTGCGTCTTTGCCTGCTGTTCGTTGCTAGGACTCTACACCTCGCCTCACCTTATGGAGGTCAGAGAGAGAATCAGGATCAACGGAGCACCGATTAGCCAGGAGCTTTTCGCTAAATACTTTTTCGAAGTCTGGGACCGCCTTGATTCTACTGGAGTAAGTACAATACGAGGTCCTTGAAGGTGCATACCGTCAAGTGAACTAGATACTAATCTGCACCCCATTTTACTACTAGGACAAGTCAAAGCCGGGCTATTTCCGTTTCTTGACAGTACTGGCGCTCCATGTCTTCAAGCAGGAGAAGGTCGATGTCGCTATCCTGGAAGTTGGTGTGGGCGGTGCATATGACTCAACAAACATTATTCACAAGCCTGTGGTCTGCGGTGTAGCTGCCCTGGGAATCGATCATGTCTCTGTTTTGGGCTCGACGCTAGGTGAGATTGCCTGGAACAAAGGAGGCATCTTCAAGCACGGCGTCCCTGCAGTCTCTTCAGAACAGCCAGAGGAGGGTCTCACTGTTCTTCAGAGCAGAGCCATTGAGCTTGGTGTAAGTGCATAAGTGCAAGAGTAATCACACGCAACCAGGTCATGCGAATGCGGGCGCTTTGACCAGACAACTTATGTGCTTCTTTCCTTATGACACTCTAGACCTCACTTCAAGTAATCCCTGCGTTCAACAGCCATCAGCTCGGCAATGTTACGATTGGATTGGCAGGAAAGCACCAAGTCGCCAATGCAGCACTGGCCACAGCCCTGTGCCGTATTTGGATCGAGAAGGTGCTTGGCGAAAAGACTGGTGGTTCGGGAGAATCAGTCCCAAAAGAGTTCATCCAGGGTCTTTCCAGTGCCCGTTGGCCTGGTCGAGGACAGATCATGATCCGTAACGATAAACCCAAGATTACCTGGTTCTTTGACGGTGCCCATACGGCAGAGAGCATCCGTGTCTGTGCAGAATGGTTCAACGATGCAAGCCAGAAGAGTGCTCAAGGGTGAGTGATAGTTTTTGTCAGTGAATTGCTTGAGACATATGATGGAGACATATAAGAGACTACAAGCAATGTCCAGGTGTTCTGACTCGCGCTGTATCCCTTGATCGATCTAGACCCGTCAAGAAAGTGTTGGTATTTAATTGTACAGGCCCTAGGGATGGCGATTTGCTCCTTGGACCATTGGCCAAGATCCAGTCGAGTGTGCACTTTGACGAGGCAGTCTTCACACCAGCCATCACGTTTGCGTCCAACACATACAAGGGAGACCTCGTGAACAACAACACACCTTTGGATCTGGAGCTGAAGACACAGAAGACGCTTGCGGCATGCTGGACCAAGCAGGTTACACTGGCTGGCGCGCAGGGGGAGTTCAAGACGACGGTGTTGCCCTCGATCGAGCACTCTGTCAATTGGATCGACGACTATGTGAAGACAGAGACAGAGAAGGGTGCAAGCCAAGTCCAAGTGCTTGTGACCGGCAGTCTGCACCTTGTTGGAGGTGTTCAGAGTGTCCTAGGCTGTGACATTGCTTGATGACTACACGACTTACGATAATATTGCGATGTATGCAACGTCATAAAAAAAGACCTCACAGAACCCTCACGTGAGATACGGCGTCTAGTCGTTCGAGCGCGCCTCAGCTTTTTTTTGTTGAAAAAGTTGCCAAAAACTAGAGAGCGAGCGGATCCCATTCCCTCCCCTTCTCTGCACAACGGAACTACACAGCGTCTGGCAGAGACCTCTGCATCCACAGCAGGCCATCATCCTCGATCACAGCTGGCCCCCATCCTCCATCACCCTGCGTCTTAAGGCCACTGTGCGCACACCCTTACATCTCCAAAAACATCCTCGCATCCGATCCCGTCCTTTGTTTCGACTCCTCACACCCCCATTGCGCCCTACTCGTCCAACTCAACCCAGGGCGGCATAAAAAAAAAAAGGAAAAAAAATAACAGGACTATTAATAATAATAGGTGAAGGTGCTTGTTGGCCAACGCCCTTCTGTCAAGGTAAGAGCACAGAGCTTTTTGGCTGCCGTAGTCGCCGTTTTCTGCAGCACTCGGGGCTTTCTTCTCGCACCTGCTTTGTGTAAAGGCATGCTCAAACGTACATGGTCACATCTAGGGTTATATTCAAGCAGCTCCTCGAAGATCCATCAAGCGGATAAGGATAGAGGTAAGAATAATCGAGGCTTCCAGAGAGGCAAAGGCTCGAATCTCTATCGAGAAAAGAGCTAACACTAATGTCTTTGCTCATCTCACACAGCACTGCCGTTGCATTCTCCTCTCAGCTAGCACCCTGCCTCGGCTTTTAGTGGGGGCAGGACACCAAGGCCCAAACGAACAAGCATGTCGGAAACGATCACCCAGGACTTTTGCCTGGTCGAGAAGATTCTCGACAAGAGGATTGATACTGACACAGGAACGGTTGAATATCTGATCAAATGGCAGGGGACTGACGCCGAAGGAAATGCATTGGACAACTCCTGGGAACCCGAGCACAACATTCTCGGTGAGGATCTTCTTGCCGAGTTTGAGCGAGAGCAGCAGGCTGCAAAGGGGAATCGGTCCCATGGATCAGCACAGGCAACACCCACGCCAGTGGCCATCGGGAGTGAGAGGAGGCGGCCAAGGTCACGGTATGCATCAGGATCTTCGCCACACCCGCTGACGACTCACCACGATCTCTCAATTGCCCAGCCGATCATGGCAGGACTACCACCCTCATTATATCCACTGCATCCAGACATGCGCCTTGGCCATTCATATGCCCACTCCTCACCGTACCAATATCCGCCCGGCCATCCAAGTCGCCTGCAACACCCATTTATGCCTCAGTACTCCGTTCACCCATCTTATGATCGGGTGCTTGTGCTGAACGAACCGAAACCCAACCATGAGAAACCTTGTCTTGATAACCTGCCATCACCCAGCGGTGGAGCTCAGTCCACAACCACTGCAGCACATAGTGAGGCGGACAAGAACTCAGAAGCTAACACTCTGGGGTCAAGCTCAGAGCCAGCCTCCAAGCGCTACAAGGTAAAGCTGGTTGAGATTCAGGAGTAACGTATCATCGACTGACACATCGCTTACAAAACAACGGATTTTTTTTTGTTTGTATGCATGTGTGTCTGAACAGGCCGATACAACACTGCGCAGTCACCAGCGACTGGAAGAGTACTTGTCTAGGAGACGGGCCGACGCCACTACTGGAGAGAAACCTACCACTGTCCGGCCATTGCTTTTGAAGACTCGCCGCGAAAGGGCAGACTTCAAGACTGTGATCCACAGGTCGACCCTCCTCAAGGACACGGAGCTGAGAAATGAGATGGAGCAGTTTGTCTTGAATCCCGAAAACCATGGTATGTGTACGAAAGAACTGCGGTCGGAGCAGTCGATTGAACCCGAGGAAAAAAAACAAAAAGACATAGGAGCCAGACCGATTAACATACCCTTTTACCATGCTTGTGTTCTTGTCCTCAGGCTTAACGTCAGGCGCAGCTTTGCTAGAGTCAGAGCTGTGGTTAGTCGAGATAAAGGCGCATGAGGGCAAAAGCCTGTTCTTGGCGTTGGATGTTCCTAATGGCAAGGCGATGGCATTGCATATACCGGAGTGGATGCTGGAAGGGCAGAGAGGTGCAAAATCTGAAGAAGGCATCAGGATGACGGATCGTACCATAGTATCTGCTATCATGGCAGGTAACATTGAAGGTGAGAATTGGGAGGCAAAGACGCTCGTATGTCTATTATTTGTAGTACAACTGCGAGAAAGGTGTAAGGCATATTTCTGACACTGCAATATTATTTTCTTGCAAAGACTCGGGGCTTTATCCCTCCTCGTCATCCTCAGCAGGATCTGTGTCACAACCTCCAGCGGATCATCCTGAACCAGAACCGTCTGCAAAAACGTCTCAGGAGGCTTCAACAACGGTTTCCAGCACGCAGCATGGGACCCAAAGGACGAATGGCCCGTTCGCGGACAACAACTCTAAAGATACATTGTCAACCAAGATGGCCTCTTGCGAGTGGAGAGGTTGTACACAAACTCTCTTAACCATGGATGAGCTGGTACAACATGTTCAAAAAGACCATCTTCGAGCGAATGCAGCCTTTGCACAGGAGTTCCAGTCTAATGGGACACACGACCCTGAAGGCTTCTCACCGAGTAGAGACATGGACGTTGATGGACCCAATGCAGGATCTTCATGGGCAACGCGATATGGAGTTCTACAGGAGGATTATCGGTCATTGCATAGCGACATCACTGCCATGAGGGAGCGGTTAAAGAAGATGGATGACCAAATTCGGGATTCGAACACGCATTACACCTCTGCGATTACCGCCACTAGGCAAAATATCAAGCGGTTGGAGGCAGTGCTGGAATGGGAGCAGAAAAAGTGGGAAAAGTATCAGGTTGAGAAGCGACGGATGATGGCACGGGATGAAGAGCAGCTCATCAAGGCGGGAGCTGGGTCGAAAACAGGGATCCAGAACGGCGAGGCACAAACGTCTGTTGACAACCAGATGGAGACCAATGCGAATGGCCGGTCGTCCAATCGTGGAGACCATGAACAACTGGACACGGTAATAGAGACTCAGGCACGTAACTCTATCCGCGAAATTCAGAAATCGCTGGTGGCTGCCAAGGACAATGAGGCTCAGCTAAAATCGGATCGGGAAGAGCTCATGGAGAAGAAGCAGGCAATGGAGGCAGAGTACCAGAAGATTGACCAGCTTTATCAAGAGACGATCAGTCGGCTTTCCCAGACCGAGTCGCAGCTTCTCAAGACTCGGGAGGAGGTGAAAACTCGGACATTAGGCGTCGAGGAGTGCAAGGAGAGTATGGAGAAGGAGCAACAGCAACACCAGACCTATGCGGAGCAATTGCGGTCCAAGATTGAGACACTACATCAATCCATGCCTTCAACGACTCAGCAGCCATCGCTGCCGCTGCCGCTGCCGCAACTGTCCGCCCCATCAACACTGTCAGAACCGGAACAGACACAGCCGAATGGTCAGCCCAGTCAGAGTTCTCCTATGCTTGCAGAAGACACAGCCCCAACTTCAACAGCCGCAGTGGTAGGGCCAGGAGACCCGGCTGTGCCTATCATTGCCGACCAGACGAACTTTATTGATTTGCTGACACGCAACACGGAAGAGCCTCGATCATAGCCCGATGAAGGATCCATTTTTGCCTTTTGCATATTTTATTCCCTCCTCTTGTCTCTTCTATGCTCCTCATCTTATAATTGTTTTTGACGTTCATAGTCCTGTTCACTTTTTGTTTTTGCACAAGAAAACTATTAGATAAAAAAAAACCTGCAGGAAAATGCTTTAATGATGCGTGGTGGTGCGAATATAGAACTAAGTAAAAACTAACAACATGGATGATTTCTTTTAAGGCTGAGTCTTGAGAGTGACCTTGATACCCATGCTCATCAGCTCTGTAGCGAGGTATCGGAAGACATAAGGCAATGCAATCTGATCAATGCCCGCAGCCGTTTCACAAGCCCTGCACTCAATCTCACGCACGTTCGAGAGCGAGCCAGCCGAGTGTGTGGAGATGGGGGAGGTGATGCTGCCACACTTTGTGCACACGTTGCAGATGGAGTAATCCGAGCAGTTCATCAGACGGTCCTGAAGCAAGTACGACACTCCGTGGGCCAGAAGCGAATCGCGCTCCATCTCTCCGAAACGGATACCTCCAGCTCTCTTACGACCCTTGACAGGCTGCATCGTCAGGTTGTGCACGGGTCCTGTTGTACGGACCTGGTACTTGTCAGAGACCATATGACGGAGACGTTGGTAGTAAACCACCTATATGGGGGAGAGAAAGATACAGGAGGAGAGAAACCAGAAGAGAAAGTCAGCCAAATTTGAACAGACGTGCATGGTACAACACTGGCAATTGAGGGAGGGAACAGAACGAAAGAGGGAAAATACGTACTCCGAGGTAGATGTCAACCTTGAACTCTTCTCCAGTGATACCACTGTACATGGGCTCGTTTCCGTGGTAATTGTATCCGGCGGCCTTCAATTGGTCACCAAAGTAATCCGCAGCCGTAAAGGTCTCGTTGAAGGTGAACGGCGTGGCATCCTGAGCCATGCCATGGAGGGCACCACTCTTGCCTGCCAAACTCTCCACGAACATTCCAATGGTCATACGCGAGGGGAAAGCGTGGGGGTTGATGATGACATCGGGCTGGATACCCGATTCCGAGAAGGGCATGTCGATCGAGGGCCACTTTTGAGAGCAGACACCCTTTTGACCGTGACGCGACGAGAACTTGTCTCCAATGATGGGAGAACGTGTGATGCGCAATTTGATGTGGATCTTCTGGAGCTCGCTGTCGCCTGCGTCAGAGCCTAGGAGACGGACCTCATCCACGATTCCCTCTTCCATACCCTTGTACTTCTTGATCGAGGTCTTTCCAGTGGTATCGTCGATGTACGCGCAGATAGGATCACCTTCCTTCAATGTCACACCAATGCAAGGCAGACCATCCTTGTCCAACTTCTCTCTCCAGGCCTTGGGGGCGTCCAGTCCCAAACCGAAGTGGTGAAGGACGGGTTCACCCCGGATTCTGAAGTCGCCAAGATCGATGATCTCGGATTTGTAAATGGTACCGTATCCAAAACCACGCTCGTGAGATGACTTGTTCAAGATCATGGCATCCTCCATATCGTAACCGGTGTATGAGATGACGGCGACGACAGCGTTCATTCCATTGGGGAATCCATCCATTCCGTAGGTGTCGTGGAGGGCAGGGCGGACAATAGGTGTCTGACCGGTCTGAAGGCGGTACATCTTGTTGTCGGTACGGTACTTGATCGAGGTCGCGGGGGTTCCCATGGCCTGCTTACCCATCTGACACTGGTACATGTTACGAGGCGACTGGTTGAAATCTGAGAAGGGTGTCAGATTGGCAATGATACTGAGCATGCTCGTAGGTGCGAGCTCCTGATGCGTGCTCTCGCCAGGCCGGACCTCGTCGTCCATGCAGGCAATCTCCATGTAGACCTGCTCGAAGGATCCAACCATGTCCGTCTTGCCGTTGGCCAAGTAGCGGACAGGACGCATCATACGTGCAGGAGAGGAGAAGATGTAGAGACCAGGGTACTGGCCACCATGAGAGACAGGGACATAGCCCAATTCGACGTCCAAAGGAATGGCTCCATGGTGAGCTCCCGACACCTTGTAGTGACGAAGAGCGTCGGCCACCTTCTTGGCTTCTGCTGATGAGCAGTATCCAACAATGCGTCCGTCCAGCTGGACCACCACGGTCTTTTGACCGCGGGCAGGGACGAGCGTCTGAGAAACACCGAGCGAGGCCAAGATCGAAGGCAAGCGCGAAACATCTGCGGGTTGAGTAATGACTTTGCAAGTGTGTGACAAATGGTTCAAAAGACCACAAGGGGAACCATCAGGAGTGTGGACAGGGCACAGGAATCCCCAAGCCTCTGGAAGCAATTTACGGACAGTGGTCGTCTTGAGCTCAGCAAAGAAGGAACCACGATGGATACAACGGAAATGGGCCAAGAAACGGTAAAAGTTCAGCTTCTCGGCAACAATTGTGTAGCCGGTAGCCTGCTGCAAATCCAGACCTGTGTTCGACACCAAGTTTCCGGTAGCAAGGAAATACGACATTTTTTGGCCAATGTCCTGAAGTCCTGCCGTCTTTTGAAGAGTCTTGGTAAAGTATTGATCTATAGAGAGGCGCCGAAAAAAGGTGGTTTGATATTACTCGCCTGTCATATACATAGGACAGACCGACAGGCAGATAGTTAGACACACTTTTCTCATTAGTGCTGGGCGATCACTTACGGTTCATGAAATCAACTCCAGAGATCTTGCGACGGACATCCTGGTTGATCTGAGCCCTAACACCGTTGAGCCAGTCCTCGATCTTCTCCTTGATAATAGATCCGTACAGATGTCCTCCCAAAAGGACCTCTTGGTGCTGAGGAGAATCAGGATTATCGGGAGAGCACTCTCCGGCGACCAGGGCATAGACCTTGCGGATCATGAAACTAGCAGGTTGAAACACAAAAAGAAAAGTCAGTACCTCGTGAGTCTTGCGACGTTTTGATCAGCATGTACGGACAAACCGAGGTCTATTCTGCCACACACTTACATCAAGAGGTTGAACTTGTCACGGTTGTCATTGAGGTGTACGAGAACAATCTTGCGCAAGAGACCCTCTCCGACTTGCACGTCTGTGTAGTCCTCGGGGAAGTTCATGACTACCCTGAACTTGTCTCCCAGGTATGCTAAGCACTGCTCGCGTGTGTGAAGTGCATAAGTCTTGAAACTTCTAAGCATAAGTTCCACACGATCTGTCAAGAATGTGTTTTCCAGGTCGCCCAACATGACACTGTCGAAAATTTCCTTGTCAGAGGTATCGATCAGGGCCTAGAGAGAGGAGTGAACATAGGGGAAAGTCAATTCATAGTCTCTCGCCAGTAAACGCTAAAAACAGAGGAAAGTTGGAATAATGATCCTAATCGATTATTACCTTCAAAATGAGCATCGTTGGCACCAAGTACTCCTGTTTCCTCCAAGCAAATCGCAGCATGCTTCCTCCGTCCGTTAGGTAATGGACAGTGTTTGTCTGCGAGGTCTGATCAGGCCGGGTACAACGAATGGCGGTACCATAGTTGGAGTATGTTGGTCCACGGTTCGTGAAGCTGGATCGGATCAAAGCAATGACGTGGTTGCGACGGGGCACAATGAGCAGACGAATCAACTTTTCAATTCCGTTCACAAGGAAATATCCTCCAAACTCTTCTGATTCCTCGTGGTGCTTAATGAGTTCCTTGGGATAGGCGCCCTCCAGGTTGCAACGATTGGATCGGATCATGACCGGCACTTGACCCAGATCGCGGGTTTCCACAACGATTGGCCCGTCGTTAACCCGCCATGCCAGCTTCGCCTGCATCTTTCCTTTATATGTGTTAAGCCTTTCTCTGGCCTGTTGGAGAGAACAGATCGGCGTTAATCATCGGAATAACTGTTAGCCGTGCGCAAAAAAGCAGGTGAAGTCCAGATATTGTAATACCTCAGTCGGGTAGATCTGACGTGTGATCGAGTGGCGCTCCTTGTCCGAGAGTGTAGGCTTGCTCAGCGACACTTCATCCACCCAGACTATTGAGGAGGAAGGTGCATGGACACAGTGATGAGTGGTTTGGATACGATTTGGTCAAAGCTCCAGACGACAATTGAAGGATCGGATACGTACAGGTCAACTTGTTGCCCAGTCCACCACCCTGCAAGTCAAAGACGGCCTTCTCGCCAATGTCCTGAATAGCGAGGTCGAGCAAACCAGACTTTGAGCCAACGCCAAACTCCATCAGGGCGTTGAAGGCCTCGATATGGGGGGCCACCATCTCCTGCAGTGCTGGTGTCTGAAAGGACCGGTCGGAGGGGTTCTTGAAGATCCTCTCGCGCTCCAGCGTGTTGAACTTTGCAATAGGTGGCATTGTGATGTGTAGAATGGAGTTCAGCGGAAGAGAAGGGTGGACCCCGGGTGCATTCAAACAGCCGGAGGGGATTGGAGGGAGGTGAGGAAGTGCGGTGAGCAGAGTCGCAATGGCAGACAGAGCGCACTTTGTGGCACTCAACACCCAGGACAGAAAAAAAAAATCAGCGTGCAAAACACAAGCCACAAACATGACATGTGATATAGACGCTGGAGGCTGGCACAGCTTTTCTCCACTCCACTCCACTTCAGTCCACTGCACCGCACACGACCAAACACATCCCTACACCTATACGACCTCGGCGAGGTAGGCTTGGCCCCTGCTGAATATCTTGGGCCTTGCTCACAACCCTCTAGTAGCATCGAACCCAATAGAACTTAGAGACACCTTAACGCTGCTTGCTATCACTGGAAAAAGCTTCTAAGCGACACTGCTCGTGGACATACCCTAGCCGTCCTCCACCTCCTCTGTCTCCACCTTATCCACCTTATCACCGAGTTGTATGCAGCGTGGAAGGACTTGTTACCGACTGCACCTCCACTTTGTATCGCTTTGTATCGCTTTGCATAACGCTCGGGTGCCTGAATAAACTAAAGTCTTGTTTTTGCACCGGCGTCCAATATCAAGCAACAAAGTCTTTGCACTATACCACAAGGAGCAGGTCAAGGTTAGGCTATTTCAGGCCCTACCTTGGGCTGTTACATATGCATGTGGAGCGGTCGAGGAGTCTGTTGTGTTGTGAATCTTAACCAAAGTTAGGTTGGGCATTTGTATCACCGCCTCTCCTTCGTCATGTACGGGAATGCATCTCGAACAGAAGTTGGACGGGGTATCTACTTTGAGAGAGAGACCAACGGCCGCATGTCGACTGTGTCGATTTCCCAGTGTTCTTTTCTTTTCTGTACAGGGCTCTTCTTTACGCTCTCTCTTTCTCTCGCACTCTTCCTCGCCCTTGCTCGCTCCCCATACTCTCCTCAGGCTTGGATTCCCACTTGTCCACATATTAGTGCTTTCAGTGCCTCAACCAGGAATGGCGCCTATTCGATCCATTCTCGCGTCAAGAGCAGTGACAGCAGGGTTATCCTTGATTGTCTGCCTCATTCTTCTCCTTTTGACTCTTCACCGCTCTTATGAGCGGGATCTGTATCCTCAACAGGACAAGGATGATATCGTAGAAGTCAAACGGATAACTCATGGAGTCAACAGAGAGGAGGTTATGAAAGGTCGACTTGGCAGGACGACTCGTTCTATTCTCGACCAGTCAGAGGTGTTTTATCGCCGTATTCTGGCCCAGCGTGAACTGTGGCTCAAGGCACACAACTTTGGACTACGGTATGTTTCATGGATGGTGCAAAGGAAGCGTAGCAGAAGCTGTATGTGTTTAAGTCACATCTAAACAGCGTCATCGTTCGAAACTCAATAGCTCATTCAACCCTTGGGAGGATCTCTACTGGTGGTGGTATTTCCCAGCTAGGTATGTAACACTTCACGCCACACTATGCCTCAAACAAATGATCAGTTCGCACACTCATCCGCCATGATTATTCTCGCTCTGCCCGTCTCCACTATAGTTTCAATTGCCCTTTTGACGTTCAGCGGGTTGGACCCTTGAGTGATGGAGGTACGACGCAAGACTTGCGATATGAGATGTTGAAGGATGCATTCTAGATCTAATCCTACTTTTCTTTTTCTTCACTTTGATCTGGATCCAATCATGCAGGCAAGTGGATCTGTGGAATGAGTTTGTATGAAGAGAAGCCACGCTCCAAGTGTGTAATTTACTCGTTTGGAGTGAACTACGAGACTCGCTTCGAGGGCGAGATGCTCGACCGCACCGAGTGTGAAATATGGGCGTACGATGCCTCTGTCAAGAGAATGGGGCCAGGTACGTGTTTACTTTATATTGACTAAGAAAGACACGGGGAAAAAATCCAGCAAGGATGATCTAACCATATGAGACATACTGGGCTTTTCCATATAGAAACTCACGGCCGTCCTGGCGCATACTTCAAGCCCTACTTCATCGGCGACAAAAATTACGTCGACAAAAAGGGAGTCCAGTGGAGGACGCTGAGATCGCTGATGGAGGAAAACGGGCATGACTGGATCGACATTCTTAAGGTTGATATCGAGGGCTCAGAGTACCCGACATTCAACGCCATGATGGACGACTTTGACGTATTGCCCTTCTCACAGCTACAGGTCGAACTTCATGTCGACAAGAAGCATGTGCAGTTCAAGGACTTCTTGACATGGTGGCAAAAGCTAGAGTCCAAGGGTCTGAGGCCGTTCTGGACAGAGATTAATCTGCATCCTGCCATCAACTTTGCCACACCTTGGGCTTCGGAGTACTGCTTCATCAACACACGAGGCTCCAGCTCCAAGAATATCCTTCTTCGGGACTATGAAGTTTGATAGTCTTATTTAGATTCATGTAGCCAATATGTACATCACAACGTCATCTTTAACCTTGCCGCGCAATTGGATCTAGACCTAGAGTGCTACTACTGTGGCATGGCTGATCTTGAAGGTCATGTACAGTATACTATTAACAAGATGCCATGATATTACTTACACGTGGTGAGATAAATCGGGCATCTGCAATGTACTTTACTTGACGGCTTGTACATGAGTGGCGGGACTCCATATCAGGTATATACATGTACTGTACACACCCACTGAAAGGTGCATAGGTACCTCATCTATGAATATAATTTGACAGGAGGGTCAGTCCGTTGAACAGTTGATCAGACGTACCAGCCAATAGTGGATACCATAAAGACGCCGTGTTCAAGAGGGTGCTATCGAGACAAAAGAGAGAAAAAAAAGAAAAAAAAACAACATGGGTCGGAGCCAGAGATGAAGACTATGCCAAGTCGTATTGGTCTTCATATATGAAAAGATACAAAGAGTCGAAAAGCACTGTCGATCGCCCACCACATCCCCTTCTGTCGCGGCTGTCGGACCTGCTGGTAATTCGGCCAAGTCTTGTGCGTAAGAGCCTGCATAAAAGCGCGGTGACCGGGTGCATGACTGCATGCGTTCGGACTAAGAATTCTGGTACTCGAATGGCAGCATCCACTGTGCTGGAATTTCGCTTTCATGCAGCGCATCGTAAGACAGGGGTGAGAGCCGGCATTTCCTCTTTCTAAAGGCGACTGTCTAAAGAGAGAGGCTAGGTACCTTGAAGTTTGATGATCCAGTCCATGATGGGATCAGGCCTGACAAACGATGCCCTGTACGAAACTGAGGCATGTAGCGCACGCATCAGGTACAGGGTCAGAGCATCCTTCTGATACGATCCATGTGTGCGCATTGGCAAGCAACTGCACGGAGCGCACAGATTAACGATAGCAAATGGATGCAAAAAGGCATCTGAAAACATGGTGGCATGAGAGCAGGGAAGGCCAGATTATGAGCACTTGAACCGAGCGGCGGCGCCGGAGGTGTTCCTGACCCATGAACATACTCATCACAATGAAGGGGGAGCAAGGGCCACAGAAACATGAATGGTGGCACCATTTGCGACAGATCTCTTGTTATCGTTGCTAGGACAGCAATGAGCAGGTTTGCTGTTTGTCGCACCAGCAAGGAATGCTTCAATACCAGGAAACGTTGCCCATCATGCTACTTCAGGGTACGATCCCTAGTTTCGTTGGTCATTTATTCTGCAGTGCAAAGTGGTAAGAAATCTGGAGAGTGCATTTCACAGCGGGGCTGCTCTTCATTCTCCCCTCCCTGTCTTTGTTTTGTGTTGTTGACAAGCTGCCGCTCTCAGTCTGATGGGGTCTCGACTGATCAAACACCAGAGGACAGGGAGTGGTCGCTGTTTTAGAGTCTAGATTGGCAGCCCCTGTATATGTTATCCCGTGAAGACGGGGTTTTCGCGAGAGTAGGATGCCGTGCGGGTAAAGTCTGACTACGCATACAGCGTTGAGAGCACCGACCAGCGCCCGATAGGATTGAAACAACGACTCCACTCCTGGTTCTTGAATGTGCAGAGAGTGTGGGCCCGAGTCCCATTCTTGTTGTTTGTTATCGGTGCGTCTCTCCTCGCCTGCAGTCAGAACGCACCGGCAGCCGGTGTGTAACCAGGTCGCGATGTTCTGCTTCATTAAGGATGGCAAACGCCGCTCGCCATCGATTGAGACGACAATGGTGATCGAATCTTCTTTGCGAGGTGCTTCGTGGGAGCAAAGAGCATGGCTGAGCGAGTGTCAAGTGTTTGCCCTCAGGGACATACTTGGAATAGATGAGTTGATATCATAAACATCCAAAGATAAATTCTATATGTAGGCTAACCTGTATCAAGTTCCGTCCTCGCTCTCAGTCATTTTAGGGCTCACTCTCCTTCTGCTCAGTGCCTGTCCGACCACCTTGGATGCTGTTCATATAGGGTCCATTGGATGAAGCTTGCAAGTGTGAATGACGATTATTATAATTTGAAAACAACAACAACAAGCGCTGTATATATATTATAGCCAGGACAGCGTACCGGCTCTCCACCGCGCTCTCCTCCAGCAGATAAACGGGGGTTCATCGCTCATCAGTCCCCCCATCTTCTCTTCCTTGTCTCAACTCTCATGCGACCTGTCCCCTGTTCAGAATTTGAACCATTCTCCCGCTACTCTTGGCCGTTGCAGCACTGAGTCGTCTTCGTCATATCCAAATCCAGGCACAAGGTAAGGATCGAATGCCCTGCAAGGTTTCCACAGGGATCACTGCGCCTTCTTCTGGAGCACGGTTGATCCACCGTTTTATTCAGTGCCTGGCTGATGACGAACAAAAAATATCCGGGCACGCCTCTGGCCTGATGCGATAAAAAAAATCATATTGAGCGAACTCACACCCACCTCCCTGGTTGGAGCGTTGACAAGAAGCCATGATGGGAAGAGGATGGGGGAAGAGAGAGGATGGGGCAACGGGCGAGCTCCAGCTTGGTCGCGAGGGCTTGTTTTTTTATTATTTTTTTTCATTTGTTTTTATTTTACTGTCTTTTCATGGATGCTGCACATCAAGCACCTGCCTGGGGGTTGTCTCGAGGTTGAACGTCCTTGTGGGACGGTCCTGACTCTCCCCCTTTTCCTCTCTCTCTTTTGACTCTTCACCATCTTGAAATCCTCTCGCTCCATTCAGCCTCACACCAACGGCACATTAGCATTCCCTCCTTCTGCAACGCTACCACCACCTCCACGCAGCACCTGTTCTCTAAAGTCACCTTCTGAACGTCGTCCAGGTACAAACCTCCAACTCGATGCAGACGAATCAACCGCTCCATGACTACTTTTCCGACATTTCCTTTGCGCAAAAAATGGAATGCAACTGCATGCGTCCACGTACCTTGAACCCAAAACTTTTCGTGTCAACTCTGTCGTCCACAAGCTGTTCCGACGCGAGAAGGTCGTGATATCGCGACTCTTGCTATGGATCTAGCCTCATCCTTTCCAACCCAGGCACTATATCTGGCATGTTCCATCCCATGGGTCTTGCTCCTATGAGTCTTGCATAGGGTCTCTTCAAACTCAAAAGACCTTTCTTCAGGGGTGGAAATAGTTCCTCATGCAGCTTACTCCCCTCCCGCCCTTTATGACGAGAGTGCCTTTCTTGCCAACCCTTTATCCAAAGAAAAATTTGATCTCGCATCTCTTTTTTTTTTGTCCCTCGCCTCACATATAATTTGGGACCAGTGTAGTGGATTGGGGCGGTTTACACTAGAAACGCCATTTTGCATCCACGCGCACGCATGCACACTTGTTCAACAGTCTACACAGACTACATAGACTACAAAAACTACCACACACGCACACACACACACACGCACGCACACAACATGCACTCAACATTATCGCTTATAGTCAAAGGCGCACAATCGTTTTCTTTGGAATTGCTTTTGCCGACGTTGATCCTTTGTTCCGATACAGTACCTGTGTATTCAGTCAGTGCAGGTAGAGCTTCTCCATTTCTGATCTTTGGTGGTCTACCTCCCAATGTGATCGTCCTCTTTCTTTGGACAAAGACGCGCACCAGATCAACCTGTGGAACATGGGGTTCAAAGTTTGCGACAGCTATTGCTCAATGCGCGTTTCGTAGCATGCCTTTTTTGTTTATGTAATTATCCCTTGCGAGCATTCGGCTTCAGAGCCGAGTGTTACTCCATTACTGATCTCGCGCTTGTTTATCGCCTGTCTTGTTTAAATGTAGGACATAGACTGGCGATTGTGAAGATCACAATCTTGTGAGCAACGATACAAGGCCTAGCACAGCATAGCATAACAAAGCCTAGCATTGCATTGCATTGCATAGCAATTCCCCTCCGGGCCGAAGAGAGATAGAGAAGCATCAAGAGCCTTGAAATACGCCTTCTCGGATCGTTCTGTATCACGCAGTGACCAGCTAACATGGATCGAGCACAGGTATCGGGACGTAGGTACGTGCGAATCAGTTACTGACCACTAGTACTCTTGCCTTTGGCGTCTGGCTACGTTCCCCCTTGAATACTCCGTTTTTGTGCATTGGATGTGACACTTGTCTAGCTCACTTGGTGACCTGACACAGCCACCTCAACGCCCTTAAAGCGTCCTAGGCTTTGTGTACCCTTCAATTTGTTCCTGTGTCTTTATTGCTGGATACGTCCATGTTGGTGTGGACGAGCACCGGCGTGCGAGGCACAAAGGGCAAAAAAGATCTTGCGTCTAATGGAAAATAAGACAGTTGTGTCGCATCAACCGTTTCTGAAACAGCAGGCCTGTGCCTGGCACTCCAGAGCAGAGCCAGGAGATGGAGGTTTTGAAGCCTGTCGTTCGCTGACAGCGGCTCGGACGACCTGCTGCTTGAGCTCTCTGTGCTCCTTTCACCCTGTATCCAACCAAGTGATGATGCAGCTCTGCCTCGGTTCCCGAGCATTGCTCCTCATAAGACCTCGGTTCAAAAGCACCAATCCCAGCGCCGCGCACGTCCTCCTTCAGCCTGATATGAACCATGTATTTTTATCGACACAGCACTGCGGACAGATATAAACAGGCTGCAATTTTATCATCCCCAGTCGGTACACTCCTTTCACCTTTCTCCATTCCTTCATCCTTGGAGCTGTTTCTCCATCCTGTCTTCCTCTTCAAAGTTCCAGCTTCTGTGTTGGTTTCCTCTTACCTCCACAAATATTCCTTCTACTTATCATCGTCTCTCTGATATTCTCTTCCGCTCTCATGGCCGCTCCGAACGACAGCAGAAGGACCTATGAACTCCAAATGGCACAGAATCCCATCCGGGCAAGAATGTGTGGATTCGGTGAAAAGGTAAGCTTTACTAGTTTTTTATGCACTGTTTGAAAAGTGCATGCATGAACACTGGAGGGAGAGAAAGCTCCGCATATACACACTAGCGCAAACCGTTATTTCGATCTCTGCTCGGTTCCGGTGGAAGTTGTTTGTTGTCTGCTTTCGTCCTATTCATGTCTGACATTTTTTGCACATGCAATCGCTTCTGATGGTCATCGACTTTTTAGGACAGAAGACCCATGGATCCACCACCAATACTCAAACTGATTGTCAGAAACGAAGACGGGACGTTGGCGGATGTGAGGTAATGTATTCACTATAGCCCTTGGCCATTAAAAAAATGGAATGGCACACCTTTGATCTTGACGCCCTAGTCAGAGACAGAGGGCGACCGAGACGCAGTCAAGCACTAGTGTTAGCACTCTGGCTGCGTCTGACGGAGGTTTGAAACCACATGGTAGCAGAGACGGTCGGAGTGTCTCCGGTACGTGCAGTAGAGATGGGCCAGGCGCAGTTTGCTCGTCGATGACCATTCCACTTTGGGCACAGTGCACTGCATTACTGGAAGGCTAGCCAGAAAGAGTGGACAAGACTATGATTCAAGAATATGAACACAATTAATCTAACCGTCTATACATTCTCTCAATAGTCAAATGGATGTCAATTTCTACATGGTGGTCGCGGATATTTACTCTGCAGATCAATCAACGGCATGTACGCTGGTCGCCAATCCGGCATCCAATCCCCAGGCCGTGTCTATTCCTGGCGCTGCACAAACGATGGGCGAATCGACCATGTCTGTGATGTCGCTATTGAATCCTACAGCCAGTCGCAACTTGACTGGGTCGATCGTATCTTCAGGAAACCTACTCAGCAATCTTGATAACGAGCCAGGCATCTATTTTGTGTTCCAGGACATCAGCGTCAGGAGCGAAGGGGTTTTCACGTTGAAGTTTTCTTTTACACTGCCTCCAACGTAAGTGCCATCTTGTTATGTTTTGAAATGTAAAACAATCGAAAGGGAGGCCTTGAAAGGGTCTGGATCGCTGACCATCTTTTTTATTCTCTACGCACCACACAATTCTAGTCTCGATAACCCTTCGTCGTCTGTGATGGCGACAGCATTTTCGGAGCCTTTTACCATTTACTCGGCCAAGAAGTTTCCTGGCATGACTGGTAAGCGATGCTTGCCGGACGCAATTACTCTTTTACTCTCTTTCCACGTCCACTCTGGTCGTTCGATCAGCAGCGAGCCGCATTTTTTGTAATACTTACTATGGGGCTTTTTGATTTCTCTTGCTATAGAATCAACCGCTCTTTCAAAGCATTTCGCCAAGCAGGGCATCAAAATACCCATTCGGAAGGAGCCAAGGATCAGTCGAGTCAAGAAGATGACAGACCCGGGTGGTGGCAGCTCTTCCAAAGGATCGTCGTTGTCGAATGCGGGCGATAGGGACTTGAACTCGGACAGTGAGGAAGAGGATGACGGCCAGGACTAAGAATGCGTGTCCGAGAAAGGACAAACGAGGAGGATAGGCGACGAGAAGCAGCGTGCAGGGAAGAAGAGACGTGGTGGAGAGAGTGCACGATTCTTTACAATAATACATACTACATATCATAGACAATTTTTTAATAGATGCAGTCCAATCCAGACTCCAAGGCATGGGCAAGCACAGTAGCGGATGGTGGTCATAACGATGACCTCGGGTGGGTGGGCACATAAGGTTCGTGAGCACCTAGGGCAGCGGAGAGGGGGGGGGGGGGGGGACAGTGGCCCTTTGCCCTGGGCTGGCTTGTGTGGTGAGCACTGGATGGGGGACAGCGAGGTGAACGAACAAGAAGAGAGCTCCGTTCATCTCACAGGGTGGCCTCGTCTCGTGGGAGGGCGAGGCCAATCAGCGCCCTGTGCCTCTTTAAGCGGGGCATAATAATATAATTTTCCCGATCGCACTTTGTCTTTTCGCTTCGTCCCTTTTGCCTTTCCTCTCATTCCTCCCATTCCTCGTCCGTCCAGTCGCCCATCACCGCCACCCGTCTCCAGCGTCTCTCCCCCACGCCTGTCGCCCGTCCCTGCTTCGTCAACAGCTCGCCTCATCCGTATTCGTCTGCATCGTGCCCGCATCCTGGCCAGCAATCCCGCGCCATCCTCCTCCATAGCCCACAATGAATAGAGATCATCCCGATGCACGAAAGCCGCAAGGCGGCCAGTGGCAACCGCAGCAGCAGCAAGGGTATCAGCCCCAGCGTCCACTCCACCCTGCGTCCTCCTCCTCGCCCTCCAACCGCACCACCTCGCCTCAGCCTACCTCTCCAGTCAATCCCAGCATGCATATTAATACAAAGCCCGGCGGACCTCAGTCCTCGCAGCAACAACACCAACGCTCGAACCCTTCGTCCCCAGCAGTGGGATCATCCGGAAGTGCTATGGATATTGCTGCTTTACATTATGAGGCTCTCCAGAAGTATCTGCTCGCCCATATCCTGAAAGGTCAGCCAATGTTTGAATATGCTTTGTCTGTCCATCAGTGCTCCTTTGCAAGTGACTCCACTCTCCTTCGCAAGCTATTTGTGCAGTTGAGGGGCCTTAGCTCTGCACAGTTCGTCGGTAGAGGCGCTAATGCCGAGTATAACTAACCGCCCCTTTTTTGATAATAATTCATTTATGAATGTGTTTGTATATATAGAAAAGCATGGCGTGAGCGAGCAAAGAATCGCTGCACGAGAAAAGCTATCGAGGCTGCTACAGAATCAACTTCAGGATCTCTCGACCGATGTCTATGATGAATTGAAGCGCAGAACGGATGGAGCCAAAGGTAAACGCAGCCAAAGCAAGCAGACACTCGTCAAGACCTGCTGGGAGTCGGATATCAAAAACGTCTTTGAGAGCGGTGATAAATATAACAATGGGCCGTCAAATTAACACACAGCATTGCCACGAACCTCGACGGTAGTGCCCTTCCTTGCCGTGCGAGACGACTATCATCCTAAGCGTAACCAGGCTCGTCAGAAGCTCGCCACCCTCCCTCAGAACCGATTCAAGGATCTGGCGAGTGATGTGTATGTTCAGCTGGAACGTCAGTTTCCCGACCTTTTGGAGATATTCCCTGTAAGTCGCCCACATTGACTAATTGCGTGTGGTTTAGCCGCATCAGGCTCATGTCACACAGGGATGCAATATGAACAGAGACTAATCTTTGTGCCTGAGTGGTTTTTAATAGCTCAAAGCCTTGGAGGAGAAAGAGTTTCTGTCCCAGCCACCACCACCAGCCCAACCCCAGCAGGCGCAGCAGGAGCGGCAAGAACGCGAGGCAGCGACGCCAGTTGTTCAGCAGTCCAGTGTGGTTCCCAACATGGCCACTTTCACGATCCAGGATAACTCCAGTGCAGAGGAAGAGGCTTATTATCGTGCCCCTGGTCAGCAAACCCCTGCAACTCCTACGGCGCTGGAAGGCAACGTCAACTTTGCTAGCCTGGACAGTCTGATGGCTGACCTCGGAAATATCGTGAGCAAAGATGGCTCAGATCC
This sequence comes from Mortierella alpina, assembly GCA_029449245.1. Classification (NCBI taxonomy): domain Eukaryota; kingdom Fungi; phylum Mortierellomycota; class Mortierellomycetes; order Mortierellales; family Mortierellaceae; genus Mortierella; species Mortierella alpina. The sequence continues at coordinate 460,941 of JANATF010000001.1, read as the reverse complement.
AGCCAAGGGCCAGTCTGCAGGAAATAATGCCGCCAGCAACAAGGGTGGTGAGAACAGAGGTGTTCAGGATTCAATGCCAAAGTACTCAGAGTCACAAGGCGGTTTGAATGGCCTTGGAATTGAGACTGAATCGGTAAGACGAGGATTCGACCATTGCTTAAGACCTCTATGTCAAGAATGATGTCTGGTCTGTCTCTGATTCTGGTTTACGTGTTTTATCTTGCCCCCCATGTTTTTCAAACATGTCTCCCGGAACACAGCTTTCCGCGAATCCTACGAAGGAAGGGTATGAAAATCGCATTGCGGCTCTGTGCAGGAGGCTCCAACACCTTGAGAGCGAGGTTGGTGATGCAATCAACCGCCCCGAGGGCTCTCGTCTTGCCCAAGTTGAGAGGCAATTGACCAAGCAAACGGATCTTTACAATGAGCAATCTGCCCGAGTCACCAAATTGCAGTTGGACTACAACAAGGTCTTGAACGACTACCATGCGCAGCTAGAGGTAATTGAAATGTGGTGCCTTATTTTGGTTGACTTTGTCTACCTCACTTAGGTCATTTTTATACACTGACTAATGAATTATGTTTTCGTTAGACTGTGGATATGGTTAATCAAGAGGTGAAGTCTCTGGTGATGGACAACAAACACCTGAAGCAGCGTCATTTGGACGCCGAGGAGGAGCTTCAGCTGGCCTACAAGCGGATCAAGGAGCTTGAGGATGAAAACAGCGACTTGAAGGCGGATCTTGAGGATGCTGTCCATAACCAAAAGAAGGCGCAGGAGGAAGCGAACTCATCTCGGGCAGTTATCAAGGAGAACCCTATCAGTGCTCCTGCTCCTATCACCCCAACTTCCTCGACTCATATCAATGATCACCACGATATTCAGCACTCGGAACGTGAGCCAGAGAACGATCTGAAAGAGGATGACGACTGGAACCGCGATCGCCAGCAAGCCCGCGACAGTACTTTGGTTAACCCGAACTCTGTCGTTCATCAGATCAGTCTGAGCTCATTCCGAAATGCTGTTGACGATCTACTTTCGGCCGGAAGGTATACATACTCGCGTCTGCGCTGAATGTTCCGTGAGCGGGGTTGATCAATGAAGCATGCTCTTCATTTTTCATGTTAACTGATATATGTTTTTCGATGTATTTTGTTGTTTCATTAGATCGGATTCATCATCCTCTGTGCTGCTGGGAATGAAGTCAGTTGTGATTGCCTGTAAAGCTGTGACTGAGGACGTGGAAGACTATGAGCACGAAGCTGCCGAGGATGACAGTTTCTCCGAGCTGAAGCAAGAGCTGTCCTCGGGTCTCACTCAGCTTATGACCGCCGCCAAACTCCACTCAAATAACTTCAATGAGGATGAGGAGGAATTTGACAGAACACTGGGCGACATGGAGACTGCGGCGGATCAACTGGAGGCCATCGTTATGGATATTGTAAATGTTGCAAGACTTGGTGGCAACCACAAAGGAAATGGACCTAATGACAACGGCCATTCCACCATGGATCGAGACCACCACAATGATAGTCAGCAGCATGTCAAATCAGGCCAAGGCAACCATATCAACGACAGCAAGCATCCGGGAGGCAACGGAAACGAACATAACGAGGGGCCTATGGATGCTCAAGACCTCAAGGTACTTTTGGTTCACTTGTACATATGTATCGGCATGGGCATGTCTCAAGTGGTACTTCAATCTAACGACGTGCCTTTTCGTCCTTTGATTTATAGATCTATCTTGAGACTCAAACTGGTATGATCGTGTCTTCCATCCAGACCCTCTTGACCTCCTTGCGATCCAGTTCTGATTCTGAGGACATAAGTGAGGCTTCGGACAACATCACCAAAGTCGTAGACCAGGTCATCCGCCAGACACGTATGACGCTTTCAGCGCCCGACCTGGTTTCCGCGCCACAGGCGGCCGAGTTGCGGTCGCAGGGAGAGATGGTTCTCGAGGATTTGGAGAACTCTCTGGATCTTTTGAATGAGATGAAGGAACAGCTGGAGGCGGAACCCGAGTTGGCACACTCTTCCTCTGCTGAAGCCAAATCGGTGAAGCAGAAGCTGGCCAGTGCAAGCTTTGACATTGCCAAGTACACTAAGGAGTTGGTCAGCTTGATCGAGGACTAGAGACCGGAAACACTGTTCCTTTTTTTTCATCTCGACACCCACCCTTCAGCCCCAAACTCACGGGACGACGATACTTTCGAGCAATCCCCACCTCCCTCCCTGCTACTGGGCATGACACGACTATCAAGAAAAAAAATACGACCAAAAAAAAAGACACCGAGCGCACGACATTGCGTACACATTATGCCCCCATAGCTATATTGAACCGACGCATTTACAAGCATTCTGAACCAGTTCTTGGTTTAAATAGACCATATTGAAAAAAGAATAGTGGAGATGGATGTGCTCTTGTCTGTGCATGTGCATGTGCCTGTGTGTTTTTATTTTGTTGCTCGGTCGACACTTTCTCTGTTCCGTGTGAGAGCAGAAAGAGAACAAATTGCTCTCAATCAGGATGGACCTCCCACAGTGCTGCAGACTTAAATTGCTTTTTCTTTTGGGTTTTTTGTTCATTCAACTTCTATTCATTCAAATGGATCCAGAGGGGCATTTGCAGCGGCGCTGGTTAGGTCTGCGCAATTATCGCTTGTTACTCCAACCAAATTCCAAAGCACACATAGATGATGGTGGCAAACAAACAAAGAGAAAAAGAAAAAAAAAGTTTAGCAATCGCGTCGTTTAGTGCGGGATCTTGATGCAGCAAGGGTCGAAAGTCGAAGTTTCCCGTCATCAACTAATGTACTGTACAGATGAAGCCCTTCGGCCTTTCTCATTTGCAAAAACCAACTGCTAATTTCATTCATTTCAAGTCAAAACGTCCTCTTCTCCCCCTCCTCCTCCACTCACTCCTTCCTCCTCAATTCCCACCTCGATGGCGTAGGTATATGCATGTGTACCTGAGACTTCCTATCTTTTGCTAAACGGTTTTTTTTCTTCTCAAGACCCACCAAAAGAAAATTAAAGGCATACTACGGCGACAAAGTTTCAGACTTGCGGACCCTTGGCCAGAAACATCCCAGAAATAAACATCCCCCTCCCCCTGGCATGGCCATGGTTTGCTTTATACGAGGGGGAGGAAAAAAGTGTCCCCCCCCAGATACCGAGATTTATTTTGGTTGTCCCAAAGATGAAACGCCTCGAGAGAGAGACATTGGGCCTTTCACTTTGATTTGACGCGTAAAGAACAATCAAATGCCAAAGGAAAGGAGAGGGGGTTGCAACTTGCAAGCTCGACGATATGTAGCAGGTTGGTAGAGTTTGATAAAGATCGACCAAAAAGTAACAGGAAAAAACGTCAATTGGCCTTTAGGTTGATGTGTGAAAAATGCTGTATTTACAAGAAACAAATGATCATGATGGAAAGGAAATAGGGATAGGAAGCTAAGGAGTATCTACAGATGGTATGGGGGGTTGGAGGAGGTATGGGCTAAGTAGTGTGGTTTGTTGGAGTATACTTTTTGTTTTTTTTTACATGTGGTTCTCCAAGCGTCGATGTCTCTGCAGCGCATCACTGCGGCCGAATCTGGAACTGCACTTTTTGCATGCGTATGGCTTGTTGGGCAAGTGCTTGGACTGGTAGTGGCGGCTCAGATCATGCTTCCTGACAAAGTCCCATCCACAGTCGGGCTCAGGGCACCGGTGAGGCCGTTGGCCATTGTGCGTGTTCAAATGACTCCGGAGGTTAAAGGCGCGCGTAAAGGACTTGTCGCAACCCTCAAAAGTGCAAGGGTGCATCCGCTTCTCGACCGTCTCACCCTGAACGCGTGCGGGCTTGGGGTTCATCGAGGATGACGACAACGAGTCAGAGGAGGAAGGTGGCGAGGCAGACGAGCAATGGCTGTGGACCGAGGACATGGAGCTGGTACGAGAGTGTCCCAGACCAGCGCCTCCTGTTGTGGGTCGATGCTTTCCTGACATTGATAATGCTGAAGATCCAGACGACATATCCGAGCGTGTTCTCTTGGAGGAGCCAAACTGATTATCATCATCGCGTTCGTGCTTGTAGCCTTGCTGCTGCTGTGCTGTCCGACTGGGTAGCGCCAGAGGTGGTACATGTGCCTCATCTCCAGAGAAACCGCTCTGAAGTTTTGCGTATTGTGGGTCCGATGGAATCATGCCAGGGACTTCATCGTCGTCCTCGCCGTATTCCTCTACGTCGTCATCGTCATCGTCAGAGTCCTCGGGTGACTCAAATGGAGGCTGGACATGTGTACCACGTGAGAAAACAGGGCCGGTGGGACCCTGGATCATACCATGTGCGGCTGCGCCTTCACGCTTGCGCTCCATCAGATAGTCGCCTTGAGAGTACAAGAAGCCTGCAGGCCATGATGGCATGTTGAAACCAAAGTTGCCACCCGAGGAGGATGAGCCGGCAGAGGAGGAGGACGAACCCGCTGACGAGGAACCGGATGCGGAACCCGAGGCGTCAAAGTAGCCCTGCTGGTACGGCTGCTGCTGGGGTTGTTGTTGTTGTTGCTGCTGCTGTTGATTTGGCTGAATGTGCATGGGCTGGGAGAACTGGTCGCCAAAGTAAGCAGAGGAGCCAAAGGCGAACCCCTGAGGCGAGTCGCAGAAACCCGAGGCATCCACACCGGGACCATCAGCCCCACAGCCATTCTGGATCACAGAGTAAGGGAGCGCATCCAAGTAGTGACCGTCAAACACAAGCGAGTTGTATTGCATCAACTCGAGAGGCTGCATATCACCCATCAGGTTGTTAGGGTCCTGGAGGGCCAGCTCGCTGCCACTTGAGGTCGTATGCATGGTTTGGCCCTGGTTCTGGTAGGGAGCCGAGCTGGAAGACGACGAGGCATTATCGTAGCCCTGCTGCGCCATCATCATCTCCAGCAAGTAGCTGTCGTCCTGAAGGGGCTGCTGGATGTGCTGTTGCTGTTGTTGCTGTTGCTGTTGTTGTTGCTGGTGCAGCTGTTGGACCTGTTGCCGTTGCTGTGGTTGCTGGTGTTCTGGGTACGCGGAAGAGGAGTATTGCTGGTGCTCGAGCGTTGATTGGATGGTCACCTGTTCCAGTTGGCGCTGGTCCTGCGTAAACGCGAGCATCGAAGCGAAACCGGGGAAGCCCTCGTTGGCGAGGGCCTCGGCAATGAGTGGATATACCAGGGGCATGGACAGGTTGGCAGTAACAGAGGACGAGGAGGACGAGTCATATGAGCCATTGAAGTCGACTGCGGCTGAGGACATATTCAGAGGTTCGGACTTTGCTGGCTGCTGCTGCTGCAAGTGTTGTTGCTGTTGTTGGTCCATGGTATAGGTGTGCTTGGGGGTGGTATTTTGGTGTTGTGATTGGTGGACGAGGGTATCGGAGGAAGAGGGCGAGGAGGACGAGGAAGAGGAAGAGGAAGAGGAAGAAGGAACCTGCTGTGGAGCAATAGGGATGGACTCGAAGGTGTCGAGGCAGGATTCAAAAAAGACCTTGGCTGAGGAGGGGTCTTGGTAGCGGTGCTGGTGTGGGAGGTCCATAGAGCTGATGAGCGAGGACAATTGCTTTGCTGTGGATGGAGATGGAGCGGAGAGAAGGGTTGGGGAACAGGTCTGAAGAGGAGGAGACATATATTGTCTACAACTGTATGCACAAGGGGGTTCAGAAAGACGCTTACACACCGGTCGTTTTATGTTGCGACAGACGAGGGGAACAGGAAAAGAAAACGAAAAAAAAGATGGTATCGTATTGTTTGTATGGTAAAAAGAAAAACGAAATTCCGCTGTAGATTGGGGGAAAAGGTGAGCGTTCGGCAAATAGCGAGGCCAGCGAGCGAAGGGCAGAGGCGCGGCGAGGGGAGAGCGATGCCAAGCAAAGGAAAAAAGAAAGCGACAGGCAAAAAAAGGGTCAAGCGATGACAAATAATGGCTGTATGAGCGTGTTTGGCTAGGAAGAGCAGAGATAGCGAGCAAGAGCGGGCGAGAATGATGCTGAGTGAGGAGGAAACGAGGAGGAAGGGGAGGGATGAGCGAGGTGTCGACCGTTTTTATATTCTCGCTCGGGTGCACGTTGGAGCTGTGAGTTCCCTGCTGAATCAATAGTCAATACAAACACACAATACCAGACTGAATGGGACTCAATTGCACACAAGCGCTCCCTCTCGTCCTTTTTGCTGTTTGGCACACACGCAAACGCACCTGGAGCACAAGAGCGCTCTCACTAGCGAGGTACTGTAAACCCTCTCTCTCTCCTCACGCTCCTCGCGCTCCTCATCCTCACCATCGTAGCATCATCAGTGCCGTTCAATTGCAGTGACAGATGAGCATGGTCGCTGCCTTTCTGAGAGAGGCAGCCAAAGCGGACGCCGTCCACCATGGTATCCGTGAATGCTCCCGTAACACTAAAAAGACCACATCAAGTATCGTCTTGCGTGTCTTGCTCCGAGAGGAGCGACTGCAGTAGTGATCGGAGGTCCAGGCGAGTGCTTAGTGACGATGAGAAGATATGGTGGCAACATACACAATGAGCTGTAGAGCGTGCATAGGGGAGACGGGCCTAGTCCCCCCTCCCCTGGCCATAAACATATTGTCCGCCTCCACTCGCACCCATTTGCTCTGTTTTTTTTTATTCGTTTACACAGTGACTAAAATAGCGCTCTGAAAAACACAAGAGGAAATGGTCCTGTGCGACCCGCGGGAAAGAAGGAGTTCAACTATTGTTTACTGAATTCACATCATATCTGAATACACATGCTCTTCGCAGTGTCCTCTTCTTGTGTTCTCGTTTCGGAGGGTCATCGCAATCTGGTGCTGGTGATACCACGGACGAAGAGGCCGATCGAGTCCTTTGAGGACGGGCGAGATCCTGGAGAAGAGAGGGCGAGACGTGGCACGTTAAAGGTGACACAGCGAACCAGACTCAATCGGGGGACGGACCACTGCCCGCAGTGGATCGGGTTGAGCTGGCAAATGAAAAAAAGGATGGGTGTGCTTGAACAAAGCGTGTGCTGCTGTTTGAGGAATTCGCCTGTCCTATGGACATTCCTTCTCGTGCTTACTGCCTTGCGGAGAGGGTCAATTATTCTTAGACTGAAGAGGGGGGATTTTCGATTGTTCCAGGTGTCCGTTCTAACCGAGGACTGGATAGGCGTATCGCACTTGCTGTGAACATTTTTTTTTTCTGTCGACTCCACCCAACCCCTCTTCAGGTCATTTGTCTGCTTCTAGAATGGCGATATTTTTATGAAGACACATAAAGTCAGGGGTGGTTTAAAAAGATGAAAAGGCGTTACTACTCATTCAACCCTGCGTGCGATGTGCAATGAATCTCTCTACATCCCTCGTCGTTCTATTTCTGTTACCAGTCAATGTATACAGTAAATATGAACAAATATGGACGTCTTCTTTATAGTATAAAGAAAGCAGAGAGTGGGTAGCTCATGCGCTTGGGCCGTGAGGAAGCGAGCAAAGCAAAAAGAAGCGCGTTTTCGGGGCCGCAGCATCCACTCTGCAAGCATATACAATATGTTTACTATGAAGAATAGCGTATCGTATCGCATGGCCACGGCGTAGTTGCTGCAGCTTGCAGTTATTATGCGAAATATACTTCCATCTACTATGTACGAGATGGATAGATGCAGCACCTCCTTCAGAGGCACTGACATTGTTTGTTATCTCTTTCTATGACAACTTTGCTCACTCGTTTGTCATTAAAATGACTCAGCCCGCTTTCGTGCCCTGCGCTTGTTCTTGTTATGGCAGCCAACCCACCCCAGGCTCAGAAGTACCCTTTTTCCTGGCTGCCGACCTTAAACTGGGTTTTGGACAGCACTGAAAGGAGGGGGCGTCTGTGGCGAAAATCCAAAAATACGATATTTTGAGTTTTGTGCCCACTGTTGTGCCAACCTGACCGCAATCCTCATCCCGTACAGCCACTCGCTACTAGCCTTGCACGCGCCCCTTTTCTCAACCTCTTTGTGTATTTCGTCTTCATCTGCATGAATACCACTATTTTTAACGCACACGTTGTACAAACTCGTGGCCTCTCTATTTTTACGCCACCTTGTCCTTCACCCCCACCGCGCGTTGCGCACGTCTTACTGCCTCCAGCTTTAGTTTGCACGACGTTGACAACAGCGAAGCAGCAAAAATAGACCAAATAGCGACATCGCGAGCAAAGGACAGGCATTCTTCATCCAGCTTCTGGTGACACAGGCTTGGAAACATCTCTTTGCAAACAGATGGGGCGTTGCGCACCCTCTTTTTTTATCATCCCATTCAATTCAACGTCTTGCTGTAGCCCTGACATTGTATTCGCCCTCCTTGGGCCCGCCATGTGGCCGCCCACAAGGCGAGGGCGACATCGTCCCGGGAATTCTCGAATTTTTTTTGTCTCCGTCGTTTATCACCAAACCTTCTCTCGATTTTTTTTTTCGCGTGTGCACTGCCACATATTGATGCGGACTCGCGTCGTTGTCTTCAAGTTTACGCCCTGCCGTGCAAAGAGATCTCTTGCGCAACCCTTATGCGCGTATTCTGTGCATGCAGATATGTCTACATGCATCAAAGAAGTGCCACCGCCCCCCCTATCTCGTTTGCCTCTGGGTGCTAGGGGTTGTGTAATGTTCAAATTGTTGTACAGTGGGTTGTATTCTCTCGAGGATGGCGATTTTTATTTTCTCATGGAATGAGGGGGTGATTTTTTTTTATTGTTCTCTGCCTCATATTCTGGTTCTCGGATGGCTATACAAGACCTTGGGGATGATACATACGCATACATGTGCATTGCAGCAGGGGGTCTCCTTTACCTTTTTTTCCACACAGGCACAGATAGAAGTTTTGCCGAGGCTAAAAACATTGACCCTTGCGTCAAGGCTTCGCCGGCGAGTGAAAAAGTCAATGGCGAGCGTAGTGCATTTATCCTTTCTTGGGCATGATAAATGAGGTGTGTGGTCTATTAGTCACCAAGGGGGATGGCATAGAATTAGCGCGAAAGGATATCGATACGACGCGTAAAAAACGAGAGAGCTATGCTACGCGCTATCTGCTGCTGCTGCTGCCACAAAAATATTGGCACGCGTGTACACAATCAGGCTTGCTTCGCGACAACAACGAACTCACGCTCCCCCAACCGCAATGTGCAAGGATGTCGTTGACACTGACCGAGCGCAGAGTTACTATATGGTGCTACCTACCTTAGCTCAAAGGTCTGTGCCTTGCAGAGAGCAAAAAAAAAAAAGAAAAAAAAGCATTGGGCACGAGATGCGACCATTGCAGAAAGGCATTTGGCCATAAACAGGATGCACGGATGTGTCCCAAAAATAAATTGGCAGCATTTTTGATGATTCTTGTCCGAACGCCAGGTATCACCCCCACTTGTGTGTACGCTGCATAGGGTCTCAGGGAGGCGCAAGTTACCTCCCTTCCCCCCCCCCCTCCCCATTTCCTTGCCCAGTTTGGACGCGTACTTGCGCCGATCGGTGACCCTGATCATACCGGAGTAGCCAGGCAAGGCAAGGCTGCAAAAAAAAAGACCCCCCCCCAAAAAACGGTACTTCTTTTTAGATACGTGAACGTTCTTTCCGATCAAGAGGGCGTTGATCCGCGGAAGCGCATAGTCTTCGCCCCCAATGGCTGGCCCTAGCAGCTGCCACGCTGGGAGGCGATCGGAGACGCAGTCTTCACCATGCTCTACAAGGACACAAAAGAACAAAAGGATTATGGTTCGCGGTATGAACGCAAGGCTGAGTGCGTGGGATGGCATTTTCTCCTTTTTTTTTTTTCCAAAGCACGTCGCGTCATCTGCAGTCTCTGCTTGTTTCCTTTGTTTCCCACAACTTTGTATTCAACAGAGGAAAGGTATGAGGGCTAAATGCGGGCGGACATTTCTCAGTGGCCCATGTGCGAGTGATCGGGCTGAGACACTAGCCCGACACATACGCTGGAGAAGAGAAACACATTGCTCCGCGGAGAAATAAGGTTGTACAGGGCTAAGAGAGAAGAGCCAAGTGTGATTCAACGCAACATGCATGGATGACAAGAGAGGAAGCCATTTTTTTTTTTACGTATGCGGACGTATGACCTTATTTTATGAATGGCAGCCCTCGTGGCAATCATTTCGTACCCATGAACCTAGAAGACCTCATGGCAATGCAGTCGCCTTAAAAGCAGCTCTCAGAACTCTTAATTCAAGGGGGTCTTTATTATCACTGTAACTTAATTGCCTTCTACGAGCACATATCTCGCACAGCTTTGTAACAAAAACTAAACTGGTCAACGGTTTGGACCATCAGCATCCTCTCCAGTCTGAAGGCGGCCAGGGCTTCCTGAATGATGTCTCGTTCACCTTGCCAGTCATATAAATCGCTCGTTGATCCTTCCTGTGCCATCCCAGCAGCCTCAGAGATGTTTTGAAGGGAGTCACCCACGCCAGGTGCTCGCGCGAGATTTGGGTATTTGGTGAATTCCAGGACCGATAGGATGGTGTCTACGACACAAAATGTCCCTGTCCTGCCGCAGCCTGCACTACAGTGAACCACTGTGGGCCCAAAGCCGAATGGCTGCGTCTTCAAGAGTTCTGTTTTCCAGTCACGAATCCTGAACAGCATATCCCGCAATGGCTCCGTCGTTAATGGCACGCCATGGTCAGGCCAGCTTGGATAATAGACCAACAGAATCCGTCGCCTCTGAGTCTCGGAGCCAGACTGCGGATTCCACATCTCAAATTCGTGATATTCGGTATCGCCTCCACTCTCTAGGAGACCGAGATTCCTGACTGCAAGGTCGCCGTCGTATTCATCCGTCTGGCCAGCAAGAGGCCAGTACCTCTCGGCTTTTTGAGCGCGGCGTGTTCGATCGTTATTGACCGCGGTCAAGCAGACAATGACCTGGACGTTTTGCTGCTCAATCATTCTCCAGAACCGAGGCTGTGTGTGGGGCAGTGGTGCTTGCGTCGCAATGTAGCCAGGCCAGTCCTTGGGTAGACTAGAGCGAAGGGGCGCTGGAGCTGTGATGCGGTTGGCGTTGATGTACGACGTCTTAATATTCTGGTCCTTTGCGCCGTTGATGATGATCCGCGAGTGCTTGTAAGGTAGAATATCCGTATCTAGTATATGTAAAGGCAGTCAGATTGAGCGATTGTTGGGAGAGGGGTGGTGTCGCCATTAGGTTTGGTCTTGCCGGCATCTGAAGACTTACAGCGATTCAGATCCCTGGTCGTGGGGTGAGCAGCCTCGAGGATCGAGAACGGTGAGTCTAGGACGTTGGCGTTCTTGGCACGTTGACGTTCCTCCTGGTTGAGGTCCCGGAAAAGGCGGACGTGCATGTCGCTGGTGCCAGCGAACGACGATTCCTGCCTGAGAAATCTCGGCAGCCGCGTGAGCGACGCGCCCATGGGTGCTGATGAGGATGCTGACGACGAGGAGAACATGGGCAGGCGGGGCATGGGTAGAGTACGGGATCCGGTGGGGGAGTGGGAGCAGGATGGGATGCGGATGGTTTAGGCTGAGAACAAAAAATAGACCAAGAAAGAGAAAAAGGCACTACAAATTCCTCTCGGTGTCAAGTGTCATTTTATTGTACATGTAGACGCCATATCCGCGGACAAGGCTGTTGCTCCTCCAGACAATTCAAAAACGGGTGGTGTGTTGTAAAGCGTATAGTTGCTTGTTTGACAGTATATTCCTCTAAGACCAAAACAGAGAAACGTTTAGCGCTCGTTCGTTCGTGTTTTTTTTTGTGCAGCTCCTCTGCGTCGGATAGCTCCTTCACCTCGTATAGCCCTGTCGCCTTGGACATCTCCATTGACCGCTGCATCAAGGGCTATAGCCGCCCAGAGCAGTGTCCTCATCTGGCCCAGCTTCTTGAAGCCACCTTGGTTGTCGCGGCAGAGATCGGTGTGAAAACGTGTGGTGAACTACTTGTCAATTATCAGTGATGGCCCATGCGTTCATGTTCATCGCTGGGATTGGAGTGATAGCAAAAGCTTACCAGCGTTAACATCGAGCACTAGCATGACACCAGGATTGCCTACGCCTTCAACTTCCCCCTACGGAGAAGGGCGTTACCCCTGGACATTGCCACATCACAATCTAGACGTGAGTAGCCGTGGTTGAATTAGAGGGGTCGCCATGAGACAGAAGGTGCTCATGTTATGTGCTGCCATGGTGTCTCTATGCACGATTTTGCGACATTAGCGGTATTGTTGAAGATATCCGTCCTTGATGGCTAATCAGCAACTCAGGCTGCACCTTTTGAAGATGCTACCGGATCGCAGCTGGTTCATTACAACGCCCGCCCTTATAAGTCGCTCCCGTCTAACTCGTGGATGCAGACGCTGTAATAGTATTAGGCTATAGGATCCCCACCTAAGAGTCGCCAGGGTTAAAAGAGAGGATCGTCCGGCGTCGTAGGAGATTCTTGGGTGGAGCAGTGTATATATGGTTTGTGTATGGACAATGGACGAAGAAGGACATGCCGCGTCCCTCCCTCTTGTAATCCAGTCTAGAAGATCAGGAGCGTACACGGCGTCCTGGAACCTAGTGTTCTGGGCCAGCGTGTTCGACAATATGTTGGACGAGACAACGCTCAGAAAGTCTGGAAAGAGACAATAGAGAACGAGGTCGAGGATGTATGACCGATACTCGTTTGTGAGTATGGTCGTCATTGGCCCGCACTCTTTCTATGGGTAAGAGTTGGGGAATGGAAGGACAAGAAGGTAGGGGTATGGTTATCAACTATATCAATACACTGCACGCATCATGTCTCTCAGAACGCCAAGCCTCACAAAAGTGCAAGTGTTCGTTGGATGATCATCAACAGCAATCGGTTACCTTGCTACGGAGAGACGTGGTGGTGACACCCTCGCGGCGCGCTATCGATCCTGAACCGGAAGTCCTTCAAAAGCCCAGGGGTACAAGTCTGAGAGAGACAGAATAAAAAAAAACACTCTATTGGCTGAGCATCAGGAACAGGGCAATACATATTCCTTAATGTTTATTACTATGTAGAGTGTGGGTACCTGGCGTAAGAGATATGCGTGAAAAAAAAGATGCAATGGTGTCGTGAATAGAATGAAAGGCTTTATAGCCTGTGTGGGCGGGCAAGGAACAATTTCAAACGCGATCAAATCCCGCTTTAGAAGCGTCGCTCGCGTCTCTCCTGCAGCAGCTCGTGATCGCGTTCACGTTCCTTTCTTCTCTCGCGGTCGCGAATCACAGCGTCCATGGCCGTCTTGTTACGGTCGACGACCGCCGCAATGCCCTGGATCGCCTTCTCAAGTCGCGCGATCGCCTCGGTGCTCTGGTTACGTTGGCGGAGGATCTGCGCCAGACGCTCCTTCCATTCTCGGGCGTCCTTGCCCGTGGAATTGCTCAACAGGAAACGCGTCTCCTGCTCAGTCTTGTATGTCTCCAACATCGACTCCTTGAAAGCTGACGTTTGTTTCTCCACATCCCTGATGGGGGGCCCAAAGTAGGCAAGGGTGCTGTTGTAGCTGCGGCTGCTCGTGGGGACGTGCTCCGTGCCGCCTTGATAGAATGCAGACAAGATGGCATTGTAACCATCCGTCGTGACCTGTAGAGAAAAAATTGAGGTGGGTACGTAAGGTCGGGTTAGTCTTACAACACATTGCGGAACACATGCCAAACAATTAGGATCATTACAGCACAACTTACATCGTTTTCATCCATGTCTAACCAGACTAGGCTTTGGTTTATGCGAAGGGCCTCTGCCAGCGCAAGGGCACCCTCGTCCTTGAACCGATTTCGTCGAACATCTAGCTTGGTCAGGTACCGACTGGTTCCCAGGCCCTGGAAAGAACGCCACAGGTTCTTCCCTATTCTCGATGTCAGGGTAGCCGTCTCCTCGCCCCGAAGATACAACTCTTCCAGACGGCTCGCAGGCGAGCACAGCATCTGTCCCAGCAACTTGCAAGTCTCCACATCTGGGTCACGACCCGAGGCCAGAGAGACTGAGCTCAGGTCCAGCTTGCGCAGGGTATAATTCTGGCTCAAACTGAGAAAAAGTTGGCGAAGGGCTTGTTCGCTCCAGCAAGTCTGTCGTAGACCCAATGAGGTCGCCGTCTCGCCGCTGGCAAGAATGCTGACCAGACACTCGGGCAAATCGTTGCCGTCCGAAAGCAGGTTGCGCCCGGCCAAGACCTCGACCTTGGTGTTGCCGCTCTGGCCCACAGCATCGAGAATGCTACCAAACTGATTGCCGTCCAATCCACAGCCCTCGACCTTCAATTGCTCCAGAGACTCGCAGCCATTGCTTGAGAGCCAGGTGAGGATCTGATCCAGCGTTGTGGGATGCAGCGCCATGCCACTAAGATCGAGACACTTTAGGAATGCACCACAGTTGGAGAGAGTCTCGGCCATCAGGATTGGTGATTTGCTCCAGGAGGTCAGGTCCGAGAGATTCAGGGCTTCGAGACGCATAGAGTGCTTCAAGAACATGTCCAAGATGAATGAGTTGACCTTGCTCTCGGCGTTGTTGTGAATACCAAAATTCTCCAGCGTGTGAGAGGCCACGTCCGGATTGGCGACAAACGCGTGCATGATCTGGTTGATGCCGTCTCCAGTGACCTGGCAGTTACCCACGTCCAGATGATGAAGCGTGCCAGCATGCTTGACAATACCCTTGGCAAGGGTCATCACATCCGCGCCATCCGAGGCGTTGTTGCCGTAGAGATCCAGAGATTCCAGCCGCAACCCACTAGCATGTCCGTCCTTGAGGGCTCGTCCGATACTACCAATCGTGCTCGTGTCCAAGTGGCAGTTGTGCAAGTCCAGTACGCGGATCTGAGGGTTGCCCATAATCAGCTCATAAAACTCTTGGTCCAATCGGAGGCCATAGCGCAGGGTGCCATCCCTGAGTGTCTTGGATTTGTGAAGGTTCGCAAACGAGATATCACGGAAGCTGATCTCTTTGAACGTCGTGTTGAACCGCAGAGCACGCAGGACACACTTTATCTCCTCTGCAGTGTAGTCGCGCCTCGTGTCTGGCGTGTCGCTGGCCTTGTCAACCTTGATAGTGAACCCATCGATTAGGACGTTGTCAAACACCTTACGATCCACGCCCGTGGCATGACACTCTGCCCTCAACAGATCTTCAAAGCCAAGGTCTATAAGGTACTCTTTAGAGGGTACAGGAATGGGCCTCGACAGGTCGTCAGAGAGTGACAACTCAATGCCCTTCCTCGTTAGTGGATACAGCCACCGAAGACTCTCAACTCTGGCGCGGATCGCGATAATGATCTCTCTAGCGCGGGCAGCCGTAAACGTCATGGCGACCGTTCGCTGGCGCAGAGTTGTGCCAAAACTCATGGTGAATGAGTCATCTCTCTCCTTGTACTGGATTGTCCGAATGGTCAGGATCGGGTACTGCAGAATGGTGCGCTCATCCTTCATATCGTCCTTGGTGCTTCCATTTCCGAGATTGTGTGGCAGAATGTGGATGAACGAGTTTCCGACCGCGATCACCACGATTTTGCCCTCCAAGGCGACCTTGGAGTCCGCAGCCATATAATTGTCTGTTGCTGGCACACCCTTGATTCGCTGGCACTTGAAGTAGGCGCGCCACATCCCGCCTGCTGCCAAAGCCGTTGGATGGTTCTCGGCGACGCTGGCTGGAAGGGCAATGTAATCTTCTTGCATCTTGTCCAATACCCATTGGCGCTGGCGTGTACCCTTCGGAATTAGCCCAGCCTGAGCTGCGTGATAGTTGCAGCCCAGACGCAGCTCCTTAAGCCAGGCTTCCACTTGGTCGGGTGCTGGTGTGAAATGCATGGTTGCTGGCTGAGAAGAGATTGAGATCAGGTACTCGATCACGATCTGCACATCTCCGGCTGGAGGCTGACGCGTATGAACACCAACGATCGAGTTGAGCGTGAGGATGCGGTGGTCTTTTGAGATCAAAGCCGTCTGATGAGGTGTGAGGATCTGATGACCCGAGGACGAGGACCAGACCGACTGGTTACCAAAGACCTTGGCGGCCTTCTCCATGGATTTGTACTTTAGCAGAGTGGTGTTTGTTAACATCAGATACTCCTTTTGATCTTTGCGGAAGAGTCCTCCTTCAGAGTGCGCGGCTGTGCCTCCGAAGAGGATCAGCGAGTCTGCTGGGAACTGGTCCTGTGTCGGCATGAGGAACGAATCCACAGGGACTTGAGGCTGACCTTGATAGAAACCCTCAGGTTGGATAATGATCGAGTCAGTGTTGGGACGGGGCATGAGCGAGTTGCGGCTGGCGATTGAATCATCTGTCGAGACAGTGGAGAGGGAGGACGAGTGGGCACGGCTACGGCTGATGTCTCCGTGAGGAACGCCCGGGTTGTTATTGGCGCTAGAACTAGGACGGCGAGCATCTAGATCGGTATATGCAGATGGGTTATGAACGAGTCGCACGTTAGGATGTGTAAAATCTTCATTTGAGATCAAGCCGATGTTGTCCCATGCAAAGGAGAACCGCATGGAGATAAGGTGAACCAAAAATAAATGGAGTGTTTAGAAGAGCCAGTTTTTTTTTTACCACAAGCACCTTCTTGTTCACAAGCACGCACGAAGACTGAAGCACGTTTTTCACAGTTGTTGACTGGTCAGAGCAGGCAGCGGCGGGAAGAGAAAGGAAGCGAGCCACGAAGGCGTGGGCGTAGGTGCCTGGCAGGGTACTCCAAGGATCTTTTTTTTTTCATCTCTCGCTTGTGATTGGCTGTGACTGCTTCCATAGGCGATCCACGTTCCTGAAGCAATCTCTTTCACAGGTCGAAGGGGGTACTCTTCATCACTCTCTCTTCTTTGCTCTCACTCACAAACACCCACGCACCCACGCAACCCGCATCATAGCAGCATTCAAAAGTCGCCACAGTTAATGCAAGAGCTAAATACAGTTGGGCTTGTGTTTACAGCACTGTTTTTTTTTGGGGGGGGGGGGTGGGAAGGGCTGCAAAGACTTCGTGCGAGAGAACCAGACTCCTCTTGTTATCCACATAAATATACATCCTCACACCACCATCTTTCAGCCGCCGCTCCCGGCTAATACAATCACCACGATGCATATACTGCACATCTGGAGAGTAGATCTTACCGTTGAGCGACAAGGATGGAAAATCATTCTGCAGTGGCGATGTTGTCGGAGTCATGTGCGGTGAGGGCAGGAATCCATTCAATCCGATACCTGCGCCTCTGGAGCTATGCCTGGAGGGGGCCACAGGTAGCTCCGCCGTCTGAAGATAGTGCGAGTTCTGTTGCTGTCTGGAGATGAGAGATCCGCTGTTCTGGGGTGTTGGCAGATGGTTATGGTTGGGCAATAGCTGAGGACTGGACAGGATCCCGACATCCGAGGCGTAATATCCTGCATAGTCAGACTGATCTTCCAAAAACGAATCCGGCAATGTCAAAGGTGGAGGCAAAATAGCCATGTTCCCGTTGCTTGAAGGCAGACCTGGTGACATGTGCGGTGATCGGTAAGAGGAGGAAGAGGAGTGAGTTGTACTTTGATATTGCTGCTGATTATACGAGATGGAACCGGATCTGATCGCATCCTCTCGAGTAGAGATCGACAGAGCAGACGGTGGCAGCTGAAATCCACCAGGCGAAGGTGGGACCTGTGAGGGTGGTGGGTAGCCCGTTCCATATGTGTTTGGAGTCGATCGAGGCGACGGTCTGGGTGAGGAATGAGAGGAAGGGGCGTAGTATGCATCCTGCTGCTGTTGTTGAGCTTGAAAGTGCTGGTAGTACTGGGACCCGGTGATAGTTGGTGAGGAGGTGGTGGATTCTGAGCGCTGCCGGCTTTGGTGAGGTGGCCGCTGGGGCACGCTACCGTTGCCAACAGTCGTGATTTCATCTGAGCTTGGAGTGCTAGAGCCGCTTCTGTAGAACTGGGGTGAGCGATATGCTCCTGTTGCAATATGCATCGAGTGTGTTGTTTTCTATAGTCCAGAGGCCAGAATCTTCAAGTCAGCCCTGCTGGCCCGCATCTTTGATAGCGACACAGCACACCCGCACGTCAAAGCAAGCCATAGCTTCTTACAGCGAAGATTAGTTGGATGTATGTATCGGAACGACGGTCCTGGCTCGAGGAGCAAGGCGATGTGGAGGGCGATGCAGAGCTTAATGCAAGGATGTGGATGTGGCGGAGAGGGTATATCGAGAGGAGTATGGGCACAAGGATGGGCAGAAGGATGGGCAGAAGGATGGGCCGCAACCGCTTTAGAAGGGCAGAGAAGGCAGTTGGGGCAGCGAGAAGGGTGCGAGATGGAGCGAAGCCGGAAGGGAATCAGATAAAAAAGAGAGGGAGAGAGCGAGGAAAGAAAAGGGTCGAGAAGGAAACGAAAGAAAGGAGGACGACGTTGTGCGGATGTGTGGCGTCAGAGCAAAAATTGGCTTTCAATGCCTTTGATTAAAAGCCCCCCTACTCATTCATTCATTCGTTCGTGTCCAACTAGGCCTGCCACGCTGGCTTCGGGTCCAATCGCAACCAATGTCCCCTCTTGCCCACCCACTGCCCGCTGCCCGTACCACACTACGATTGCTTTCGCCGTTCCATTCATCTTGTGGCCGGCCCTATTGCTGTGTTCTACTCTAATCGTCCATGAAACAGCGATTGGTCCACGGGAAACTTCTCGAGCCAGGCCAATGCCTAGCCTCAGCACATCGCTCTCATTAATGCAAAGGGAGCATCAAAGCTTTATGTGAATGTGCTCAAGGTGAGTAACTGCAGGTTCATCTGGCGGGTCACAAGAGGGGGTGGGGCCACACTGAACATCAGATGTGCGACCCAAGCGGTTATGGAAGCACGGCCAATCTTCATGCCCCTATTGGCGTTTGAGTACTGCAGCCAGCATTGGGCGCATCGCTCAAACTATTCCAACGACTTCTTGGCGATCAGAGGATCATCTTGTCTTTTTTTACTCGGGTCCACCCAAAGTTGCGATACTTGGTCAGTGCTAGCCGCAAAAAAAAAAAAAAAGAGAGAGGTAGCTAGGGACTAGACTCCTCCGTTGAATACCCATAATCTAAAGTCCTTTGCACAAGCTACAGGAGAAGGCATCGAGCTCAGCGTCCGTGGATAGCATGCGCAGAGGTTCAGCTTGTTTGTAGAGTACTGTACTTGCCGTGTTGCTCTACATTGTCTGTCAGTGTACATATACCTTTTTTTCGCAGGCTTGTTAGCCAATCAGGGCCGTCGCTCAGCGCAACGTGCGCACGCGCGCGCGCTCATATTGAACCTTTTTTCATCGGTTTCACGCCTGCTTGGATATCTCTCCCAGAAATGTTCTCTTCCTCCATCTTATCCATCGCCTCAGGCACCCTAGTCTGTCGTCTCAACCTCTGTGATGAACAATGCTGCGTTATTTGTTCTAGCGTGCATTCTTGCTTCCTTGGCTAACGCCGGCGCCACACGTGAGAGCAAAACACTTCCCTATTCTCACCGATCATGTCGCTGCCTGGGCCAGCCTTTTCCAAAGAACGCAAAAAACTCTGATAACATCGATCAAAGAACCGGAGAGCGCGACAGAACTCTCTCAAAAAGGCACAGAGCAGAGTAGCTCTTGGGAGAGAAAACGTGTGCCCTCCACTGGGCAACATCCTTCTGACCTGCCAACCTGAGGACTCCGCCTCACAACGGGTGCTCCCCTCCTCCTCCTCGAAAGGTCACAATCGATGGGCACATATCCTACGAACGTAGACGAACGTGTGTACAGCTCTACACGGGGTCGGAGTAGGCGTGATAGGTGACCTTTTTCGAGACTTTAGGCCCTGTTCGTGGCACTGCTTGCATTCTACACCGTTGCATTTGTCGGGAGGTTCATCTCTGTGCATCCATGCATCCATGCATCCATGCATCTCGACCGAAATATGCACCCCACATACCGTTCGCCACTGCAGATTATTCTTTGCCCACCCACGCGACTCATTTCGCACGAAGGCGTCCTCACACGAGCCGATTGTCAAATTGCATAAAGTGTTGAATGAGTGCACGCACCTCTACGGGTCTTTGTCTTTCCTTTCTTTAAAGCCTCTAGACTTAATGCGCCGCGCTAGCGCCCATACAGCAGTGAGGTACATTAACCTTCTTCGCAATGAGCACCGCGCGCCCTCCTCGATATGGTTTGTCTGGCAAATTTATGATTACCTCAACGGGAGGAAGATGTACGCGCCGCAGGTATCGAGGATATTGCTCTCTGCAGAGAGTAGGGAGGGGGAGGAAGGCAATTCTAAGCGGATGGAAAGGAGTTATTTCTTACGTTGGATGGTAATAATCGGACTAGACCACCTCTCTACATCACTTGCACGACCATGGACTCCCCAGGGCTTGAGGACCTTGACGATAAGGCGATATCGACCGTTTGGCAGGTTTCGAGTGTCCTGTGTTGGATCCTTTTTCGCACTAGCTGACTTTTTGTGGTTCTTTCTCTTGCCCCGACCGTCGATGTCCTCCATCTCCTTTCCTTCGCCTGCCGCCTGTCCATTGGGCGTAGCGGGTCCATTATAGTCTCCCTCCGCGACAGCCTCATGGTTCTGGAGTAGCAAATCGCCGTTCCATGGAAACGACTGAAACGTGTTTCCCTCGGCATCATCATTTCGCGTCGTCCAGGGGTTGAAACCGTTCGGAATAAGTCCCAATATCCGCGGTACACAGGCTGTAGCGGGTGTGCTTTGGATCTTGTCCTTATCATGCTCGTTCGCACCAGATGTCTTGGGCCGTTTCTTATCTTTTTTCCCGTGTAGTGGCCGGTCCGCCTTGTTCTCGCCCTTCTTGTGGTCGCCCTTCTTTTTGTCAAGGGGTGCCTTTGATCCTCTATGGAGAGCCTGCTCCTTGTCTTTGTCATGCCCTATATGACTGTCCTTGTCCTTGCCATGTCTCATATGGCTATCCTTGTCCTTGCCATGCCTCATATGACTGTCCTCAGTCTTGCGATGCAGCCTCACAACCTCGTCCAAGGTCGAAGGCGCCATCATCACGCGCGAATATCCTTCGTAGGGCATATACAGTCCACTTGGCATGAAGGCCAGCTCCCGTGATCGCTCCCGACGCGCTTTCAATAGCGCGATTCTCTCCAAATGTTCGTCTCCTTGCAGTAATGGCTCAAGCTCTTCCTCAGGGGCCACCACATCCTTGGTCTCATCCAACTCCTCCTCCTCGTCGCTCGTCATGATCTGGAACCGATTTGGACCCGAGCCTCCTACTTCGAGTCGCATGTTGCTGTGGCCATCGTCATCAAGTCGGTCCTGATCATCGTCGTCGCAAACAGACTCGGCCTCAATGGTCAAGAGACCCGTGGGGAAATTCACAGAGACAAGGATCTGGACCCAGTCGTCGTCATCCTTGCCCACAGTCACCTGCTCCGATCGGTCATGGTACAAGCTCTTGTGCACTGGACCATTTCCCTTGCCGTCCTCCTTTGCTCGATCCTTTCCAGAACGTTTCTCCTTAGGTGTAACTCCTGCTTGTTGCTGACTCTGGGAATGATGGTGATCCTGCCTCTCTGAATCCACGTTCGCCTTTTTAGCCTTTGCACTACTCTCATCACTGTCCGCATAACGGTTGAGTTGCATAGCTGGATACGTCAATGCAGGGTTCAGGATTGGAACCCCAGCGAGGGAACCATGCATGCCTCCATACGACACCAGACTCGACGCACATGGAACTCCTTGATCCGTCTGGCACTGAAACTCGATATATCCACTGAATAGCCATCGGTCCTGCAGAGCCAAGCCTGTTGGAGGTGTGATGTGAATCATCACTGTTCCGGCGGCACCAGGCGCAAGGACCAGCTCTGGAGGAGTCACGGTGACACCGCCTACACCGAACTCTGAGGTGCGGATACGCGATTGGTTCACAGGCACGTAGTGATGACTGTCATCGAATCCATTGACTGAGATCGCTGGTCGGTGCAAAGCGGTCCATTTCCTGGTGGTTCTGGATCCGGAAGGGTTCGTGAATGAAACCTCATGGTCCAGCTTTTGATATTGTGTGTCGTTCATATACAAAACTGCGGGTGTCAAAATCGCTGGCGGATCGTCTGCAAAGAGTCGTTCCATAGAAACAAGACCTCCACCTTGCTGAAAGACTGAGGTCAATCCTGTGGTGGACCCAGGTTGGATTGTAGGAACAGCCGTCGATTGCAGGATACTCAAGAATTTTGCTGGTTCTGTCTTGCCGTATTTCTGAAGGAAGAGGGCCTGTATACCAGCCAAGTAAGGCGAGGCCATTGATGTGCCCTGGAGTGTCGCAAATCCACCTTTGGCCAGCGGAAATGTCGAGTAGATCATTCCTCCTGGAGTGACAATATCCGGCTTGTAACGAAGGCGGGCATCTGGACCCCAAGACGAAAAATCAGAGATCTTGCCTCCGCTGGCGAGTTTCAGGACCTGGTCTGCGCTTGTGAAGCGCGCTGCTAACCTGAACCCGCTGTTGACAGTCGTTGACGAATCACCCTGCTTGGACCTGACGGCTTCCAGAATCATAGTCGCGTCCTCCAAGGACAAACCAGCTGCTGAGATGTTGAATCCTGAGATCGCCATGCCCAGTGGTTTTTGTTCTGGAACGGTATCATAAACAAGCATCCCTCCCAGTTTGGCCTTGATAGCATTCTTGGCTTTGTCGCCAAATGTGCAATCTCCACGAAGGAGCAGTACAATGATATGGGAGCGAGGCACATGATCCTCGCCTTCGAACTCTGCGTCGTGATAGGCAGCACACCCTTTGGGATCGGCCTTGGTGCTGGGAATATGTATCACGTATGTGATATCGGTCCTGAAAGACATCACGGGTATATCGTCAGAATCGGCACCCATGGCCATTCCAATCCGCCCCACAGTATTGTTTCCGGGTGCTGCTGCTCCTTGGCCATTGTGATCCACAGCCTGCCAGGTCAAGTCCGCAGCTGGTCCCAGAAAGTGAGTGTTATCAACGCTACCAACGGCCACCGCACCAGATGCTGTGGCCGGGGCGCCGTCCTCGAATAAGCCCTCCTCGCCGTCATTCCCGTTTGCAATGGCAATATGCATGCCCTTTTGAATGTATGCGCTGCAGGCTGTGGCAAATGGTTCCTCTGGCCAGCTCGAGGACCCGCCCAGGGATAGGTTCACGATATCCATGCCGTCTCGATATGCAGCCTTCATAGCCGCCAGTAGAACATCGTCACCCACCTCGCCATCACATCCAAAAACTCTGTAAGCTCCAAGCGTAGCTAACGTCAACGTTTATCGAAAATTTGAGCGTTAGCGTTGCTTGTATATCAACTTATCGCCTAGTGGAGCACACCAAGTCCTTTCACATACCATCGGGGGCTACTCCGACGAATCTCTGTAGACCCAGAGCTTGAGCTCCTTCGTTGCGGGCAGCGACAATACCGGCAACATGGGTTCCATGCCCGGCGCAGTCCATCGGATCATTATCCGGCTTCGGCTCATCCTTCTCTGGATCGCCATTATCGTACGTATCGCCTACAAAGTCATGACCAAAGGCAACCTTGCATCCGGGGCCAAAGCAACCTCCTAGAGCTGGGTGCTTGTAATCGACTCCTGTGTCTAAAAGTCATCGTAAAATGGAGGGGGAAGAGGCTCTTGAGATCGATGACTTAGCCAGTGTCCGCCAGAGTTGGCGAGTTGATTCACTTACCAATGATCCCGACTTTGATACCCTTGCCTGTCAAGCCGAGCTTTTCTTGCGCCATTTTGATGCCTGTCAGAATGTGCGCAGACTCTAAACTTGGCCTTGTTAGCTTTAATGACCCCAAGGGTAATGCTTTTGGCCTCTTTCGTGTCCTCTATTTGATTTTCAAGAATAACAGAGCGCAAAAAAAGACTTTTTGTTAGACTGCACTGGTGGCAAAGACATAGTAGGGTGTAACCAAGATACCAGCTTACCACAGGATAGATGCCGATGACGCCTGGGAGCATCGAGATGGCTTCGAGTCTATCTTTGTTGCCCTCCAGCTTGAACGATACCACGTTCAAGACATCGTCCTCATCTGCTCCAAACTCGTGGCGGATCGTTACCTGCCCCGGTAGAGTCAGAAGCGCCTCTCTCACTGCCTGGTGCTGTGCGATTGCCTCAGGGGTCCCAGGCGGCGCAGAGAGACTGGCATAGTATGTATTGCTGACCCTTCGTTTTGGAGCTGAGGGTGAAGGCGATGAGTCCTGCGGTGCTGGGTTGATCTCGCTTCCTGGTCTGTTGCTTTCATCCAAAGAAACGATGCTTTCATCGGCGGTGGGTTCTACCGTATCCGCCCCATCCGTATCTTTCGAGTCAGTGTCGGTGGTGATGCTGGACTGGAGCGAGGTGTATGACACTGGGTTCATGATGGGATCGACATGCAGTGGCCGTTGCTGCTGCTGCTGCGATGCACGCTCCTCTGTGTTGTACTCTGTCGCGTCTGCACCAGCTTGTGCGACGCTGGCTTCTCCAGTTAGCCAACGTTGATGTTGGACCTCGACTGCACAAACAGAGACGATGGTGTTGCCCTTGAACATGAGCCATGGCGGTACGTTGATGATAGCCAAGACTAGTGCGAGCGCCAGTTGGACACGGAGTCTTGTTCTCAAGGGTCTCATGGTCCAGATCGTCCGCCGTGAGTCGATCGTGACAGAAGTGCCCGGTACTGTGGTGGTCAGACAGCGAAAATACAAGAGGCGGGGCGCGGAATGTGCGATGGGAAGGGAGAGGGGGAGAGAAAGGGAACGAGAAAGAGAAAGAGAAAGAGAGAGAGAGAGAGAGGGAAAAGAGCGAGGCGCGCACCCAAGGCGTGTGTTATGGAGGTAGGTTGGGTGTAGAATTATTCTTACGATGGAGAAAAGGAAGAGAGAAAGAGGGGTGAGAGTGGAGTGAACGAGGGGGGAGAGCAGTTCTACACTGCATCCGCCCGCCCCCTCGATCGAGTCTGCATCACTCCTTTTTTTCGCACCGCTCCTTCACTGCATTGCTCTTCAAGGATCAATGACCTGCGCTCCGCTCTTCTGCTCTAGGGGTAGGGGGCGGGCAAGAGTGCATCGTCTATGCCGCGCGTCGTTTACTCCCTCCTCATTATCCACCTCTGTGGGTGTGGCAGTCTATTAAATACAGGCGAGGTGAATGCAAGGTGCTATATGCTATGTACAGAGTGATGGAAAAATAATGACCGGGGGTAGGGGCATGTTCCCCGCAAAGGCTACGTCGGAGGCTCAGCCAGGAACGGGTGCTTCAGAGCGTCCGCTGCGGTTATTCGCCTAGAAGGATCCAGCGCCAACAGTCTCATAAGCAGATCCACAGCCGACCTGAGGTTCTCTTGCGAGTCCCATCCTACATTGCTCTTTTTGCTGTTTTTGGCACTGCCACTGCTACTACTGTGGCTTCTGCTGTGGCCCCTGCTCTTGCTGCTGCTCTTGTTCTTGCTCTTGCTGGAGCTAGTCCCGCTGTAGCCGTCGCCCTTCCCGTCCTTCTCGTCCTTGCCATGTTGTTTCCCACGGCCCTCTGTACTCTCAATCTGCATAGACGTGGTATCGGTCGCAGCTTTACTGATCGTAGTGGGATTCTCACCCTCCGCATTCGCCGCAAGAGGATTGGCTAAGGGCGGGTGAGATAATGATATGCGCCCTTCAAGTGTCCTCCGAGATTGATCCCTGACATCCACCAGAGTATTTGCCGGTCTCGACGCGTGCTTTACTCGTTGCTGCTGGGAAGACGTCACTGCTGTCGGCGCTGGGAGTGCAAACGGCTCGTGCGGTGCTTGTGATTGAACATTTGGAGCCAAACGTGCTTCTTCCGCCGGCAGCGCCGCTGTGGCTGATGCTGATGCTGATACAGACGTTGACGGGTCACCCTCCTGCTTTGAATGCCCATCTTCTGGAAGTCCAAAGCGCTTTCGGTGTAACAATCGGCAGATTTTGGCAAAAGATATGGGGAGCTCTCTGATGGAAGGCACGTTGCAAACAAATGTTCGATCTGTCAAATATCGTTTTAGG
Organism: Mortierella alpina; assembly: GCA_029449245.1. NCBI lineage: Eukaryota > Fungi > Mortierellomycota > Mortierellomycetes > Mortierellales > Mortierellaceae > Mortierella > Mortierella alpina. Next base: position 434,979 of record JANATF010000001.1, on the reverse strand, counting down.
ATGTAGGGTTAGCATGTAGTATCTGACGGCCACACTTTTACCTTCCTGACAATCATTCAATAGAGCGACCGCTCTTGGTCCACACACTTACTAAATCTTGCTGCAGCTCTCCTCATTTCACGATATCCAAAGAGAACGGCGATCTCAAGAAGAGCCTCGGCATCGTCGTTCGAATGGAAAAAAGGAAACCTTCCTGACAAGAATGAGAATAGGGTCACGCCTACAGCCCAAATGTCGATAGCTAAATGAGGAAGACAATACTTTAGTTTCAAGTCTCCAATGGGCAACAACGTTCACGCACGAACATCAACCTCTGGAAGCATACCAACTGTCTGTCGATAATGCCTGAAGAGAATTTCAGGTGCCCTAAATCCTCTTGTCCCTGCGCGATTGACCCGCATAACTGGTCTATTGAAGAAACAGCGATATAGTTAGTCTCATCTCCACTGCATCCGTTGTAATGCTGGCTAGATCCAAGCGACCCTCTTTTACCTTAAATCCTTCTTGGGGAATCCAGGTTCACGAGCTCCCACCACAAGCGCAGTGTGAGGCATGGCAGCAACCCCTGTTGTCTTTGGCGGGCGAACATAGTTTAGCGAATTAGTGGACTGTGCGACCGGCGCAGGGGGAACAACGGAGGGGCCATGGCTCACTGCGGTGGCATTTCCTTGAATAGTGCTTGATGTTTTTGACCGATCTTGACTCTGCCTTGACTGAGCGGAAGAGCCATCATGGACGACACTGGACGCTGTGTTCGTATTAGGAAGGCTCATTTGTGCTCTAGGAGCCACAGATGGAGCAGAGCCCATGCCGGGTGTTGGTATCGAGGCACTTGCAGCATAGCCGACCTGGGATCTCCTTTGTAGTGGTGAAATTGACGTGGCGTTGGCAGCGGCAACAGGCGTTGCAGTGGTAGTTCTTTGAATGATATCTCGTGAAGCAGGTGTAGAGTGAGCTGCCGTGGTCAATAGGGTAGCGCTCGATCCAAGCCCTGGCGTCTGTGCGGCTGTGGCAGTACCTCCGCTAGGCGTTGCTGGTACACTATTCTCTTTGTTTTGCTGAGTTGACCTGACTTTGAGTTCTGCACTGCTGCTGTTCCCTTTTGAAGTCGCCCTGCTGGTAAGTGATGCATTCCTCGATGCAACCGATGCTTGGCGGGGTTTGACGGGATGACTCTCTTGGCGCTCAGCAAGCCCAAAATCCACCAGCAATCCTGTTTTCCTCCGTAGGTCAAATAAAAAGTTGCTGGGCTTGATATCTCTGTGTATGATTTTGTGAGAATGGACGTGGGCGAGCGCCTTGAGCAGAGCTCGAAAGTAGCAGCGGATGTCATCCATAGGCAAGTCTTCATAATAGTCCTAAAGTATCCCGAAATCGAGACGTTGTCTAAGTTTCACGCTTTCTCTTTGAAATGGTGTTGATCCGTTGATAACGCATATGGGACCTACTCGGAAATCATGATGCTCAAAGTAAGGAAGAACAACGATGACTTGATCCTTGAACCTAAACGCAGTGATCAACGGCACGACGTTTTTGTGTCCACTATATTGTAGAGATCGAAAAGAGGAGGTCAGAAACCGCCGTGCTGATGAGGTCAATATGGTGAATTGATGAAAGCTCGGTGTCCTGAAGCGTACCTGAGGTCGTGTAGAATTGCAATCTCGTTCTGTATCCTCACGGGACTACTCGTCACATAAATGCGCTTGATTGCCACCACTTTTCCGCCCTCGGCGTTGGCCGGTTTAGCTGGAGTCGATTCCAAGTTGTTCGCACTGCTTGATTCGACGGGAGCGTCCATGTCATAATCCCAATCTGAATTGTCATACAGGTCGTGCTCCAGATCAATCGCTTTGTACACGGAACTAAAGGTGCCTTTCAAAGAGAAGAGTCCAAATTTTCATAGTTAAATTCAGCGGTACTGATGAAGGTTGAGGCATCGCTATTTGTTTTCGACAGACATAAAACCACTCTGGGTCATGTATTTTTTACCTTCACCGATCTTGTCCAACAGTTTGAACCGCCCCTGAAGTCCATTGAAGCCTTGCTCAAACTCCTCGATCTCTCTCCGCACATAATCCGGAACAACTCCCTTGTTGATTTCCTCTTCATCGCCTTCTGAGGGAGGATGTGGCGCAACAGCATCCTGATTCAGCTCAACATTATCCTCGAGATTAGCATCTGCTTCGGCTTCTGCTTGATCCTCGTCCATGTTTTTGGCATCGATGGTCCCTTCCCCAGGTACTTGCTCTTCACCACTTGACCTCCCGTCTGATTTCTGGCTTTGGATGGGTCTGATAGTATCTACAGACTGGGCGACAGGATCTCTATGTGTGTCCTCAGTGTCGTCGCGTCGAGTCCGGCGCGCATGAGTCCGTCTGTCTGTTGCGCCGATCTTGCTTTCCGGGCTTTTCCCGCGAGTAGAGCGACCGCCGTCTTGGCCCCTGCCGCTGGACTGTCGTGAAGGTTGGGCCGCGCTGGCTGTGGAAGTTCTTTTCTGCTTGCGGTCATCACTCGTCCCCGCTTCCGTATTATTATCGCGTGGTCGCTTTTTCCTAGAGTCTGTGGGTGAGGTGGACATTGATGAGGGTGTTGGTGGCCCCTGCTGTGCCTCAGGAGGTTGCGAGGCCGCAGGTCGATGTGCAGACATGCTGTCAGGGATGGCGCTGTATAGTTGGCGACGGACGGATGAAGCGGAGGTGATGCGGTGAATGCAGTGACTTTAGTAGAGCATGTCTGTCCTGGACTGGGAGTCCAAGGGTCGCTGTTGTGCCGCTGTTCTCCTGGTCCTGCGGTGGTGCTGCAGACGAAGAGTAAAGAACAGAGGGGTCCTGTCTGTGCTGTGTTTGTTCTGTGTTCGTGTTGAGTGTTTTGTGTGTGTATGTTTTGGTGCCATTCACACGTGACCACCGCCCTGTATTGCTCTTTCTCTTTCTCTCTCTCCCTCTCTCTCTCTTTCTCTCTCTCTCTCTCGCTTCTCCCCCCTTTGGCGCTGTTCGCATCCTTCCCTTGCACTCCCGACCTCTCGCTGGGCCACACCCTACAGTCTCGCTGCCCCGCCCCGCTCATCCCTCATCCACCTGTTGACTTCCCAGCCTGTCAAGCATCGTTGGTATGTCTGTTCTCTTGAACAACAGGTCGAAAAGTGCCATGGCAGCAGAAAGGGCTCTCCGCCCGGGATTGACGTACTGCAACTAAAGGGGTCAAGGTCGTTTGGCTCCAAATCAACCCCCCAGTCAAACAAGCGACTCCATGCCTAATCCGTTTATATGTCTCTTTTCTTTGTCCCTTCACTCTCATCCTCTTTTTCCTTCCTGTCCACTCTTGCCCCTCCCCTTCCTCCTACTCTCGCTTGCTCTTGTCCTTCTTGCCCTCAGAAATGCCATCATCACTCGTTTTTCAGCAGAACGGAGTTGGAGCCATGGCCCTTGCTTCCTCCCCTCGAGCCGCCGACAATGTGGATTCCAAGAGCAGTGCTGGATCAGAGAGCGGATCCACTGCTGTGGCTGCTGTCCCCATCCCCTTGAGGAACGAATGGGTCTTTTGGCACGACAAGTATGTGTCCTCAGTAGACTCATCTGGATCTTTTGTTTGCACCCCCTGCAAAAAACTGTGGTACGTCGACGCATACTGACCGTTGTTCTATTTATTGCTCGATAGGTTTGTTGCCAATGCGACCCCTGCAGAGTACACCGAGAACCTGAAGGAAATCGCTGATGTCAAAACTGTCCAGGTACGCATACCCAAAGGAGTACCTGCATGCCTATACCCATCCCCCTCTCCCTTTCTACCACCTTGTTCCTCCCTCCTCCCTCCCTTCTCTTTGACCCATGCGGTTTCTTGTGAGGAAGTGGGTCGGGGGGCTCTGGCCAGAAACTGCGGTTATGTCGGGAAACATTGGCTTTGAACCTAATCGACCATTATATTCAATTTCCGTTTCGCCCACGACGGATTGTCTCTGCTTTTGCGTTTTTTTTACGACCCATGTGTTGCTAGTCCTTCTGGTCAGTGTACAACAACATCACTGGCCCTGAGCGCCTCACCTTGAGGTGCTCGCTCCACTTCATCCACAAGGGCGTTAAGCCTTTGTGGGAGGATCCCAAGAACGAGCATGGAGGAGCATGGAATTTCAGGACGGCCAAGGGCGACACTGCCTTTGTTTGGCGCGAGCTGTTGATGGCCTTGATCGGAGAGCAGTTTGAGGACACCATCTCCAAAGGTAAGACGAGAAAAAAGCGCATGAAGAATGGGGCATGTGGCCATGGGCTGTGCAGTTGTGGATGTCATCGCCGTATACTACACAGCACTACTGAGTTTTGTACTCGATACGCCCAACAGGACCTTTGTTTCCTATGTGGGATGAGGCAGTTACGCCTTCACGCAGCTCTACCATGAGACCACACAATGATGATACCGCCCTTCTCTCGCTTTCCTCCCGCGCCTGATTACTGCGATTGCAACACTTTACAGCCCTCTGCCCGAAATGATCACGGAGTGGTGCCGTCAAAGGACCCCTTGTGCTGAACATCAATCCGACTCGATTTTTCCCAGAGGCAGAGGCAGAGACAGAGACAGAGATATATGCGCTGGAATCAAAACCACGACGGAGCAATACCTGCACCCCGTTCTCAACCAGAGTGCAATATGGACGATATACAATTGAGAAGCACAGATCATGGAGTGCTCACCTATAAGTGCTTATTGTCCCTCATTTACTATAGACGATCAAATTTTCGGCTTGTCTGTGTCGGCGCGTTGGAACTCTGACATTTTCCAGATCTGGAACATGGATTCGTCGTTGAAGGAGAACAGCACTGTGATGGATAAGGTGTCCGAGATCCTGAAGGGCGTCCAGATCCAATCTCCGTTCTACAAGGGTATGTCTGCGTGTTCAAAAGGTTGATCCAATCGGTTCGCTGATTGACAGTAGGATGTCAGCGATCTCTAACAACCACTATTGCCAACTTGGACTTTTTTTTTCTTCAACTTTTTTATAGCCCACAAGGACCACGACCACTTCAAAATGTGAAGCGGCTACTTTTTCCGATACAACCCCCCCCCCCCCCCCCCGCATGCTCTCTGGATATCCAACTCACCCCACTTCATTTTCACCGCATTGTTTGCTGAGCCTCTCTCCCATTACATCCATTCCACCAAAACACCCCACTCACTGTCAAAGTGCACAACAAAAATAAAAGCTCTGGAATGATACCGGTTTTGTCTTTATTCTATTCGACAACCACTACCGCAAAAAAAAAAACCTTGCTGTGCTTTCGCTTTGCGATCATGAATGCCTATAACTGTTGTCATCGCCACCGCCAAAGATGGTGGGTTGAAACTCTCCCAGATATTTGCGTCTCTTGAGACCCGTGGGCAGGTAGTCCTGGTCGATTTGGACGCCTTCTGCATAGTCGGGTGGATACTTGTAACTTTCACCATAACCCAGATCCTTCATCAACTGAGTTGGAGCATTGCGCAGATGAACTGGTACAGAGAAGGCATATTCCTCCGAGACTGTTTGCTTCACCAACCCATAGGCTCGATACACGTCGACAGATTTCTTGGCCTTGGCCATATAGGCCACGCAGTGTGCCAGGTTCACATCGCACTCCGGCATTCCAATCATCTGGCAGGCTTGATATGTGGATATAGCCTGCAAAGAATTAGGAGTAGCGGTTAGATCTGGTGTATGTAAAAAAAAAAAAAAAAAAAAAAACGCCATATCGCACATAGGATGTTTCACGTCTTTTACCAGGGGCAGGGCGGACGAATCTGCTAGTCCGACATCCTCAGAGGCAAACCGAATCAGTCGCCGCGCAACATAGAGCGGCTCCTCTCCAGAAACGAGCATTCTTCCTAGCCAGTACAGTGCAGCATCCGCATCCCTACATATGTTTCAAAGACGAACAAAAAACGAAAGCTGAATATTAGTACGGCACAAAAAAAAAGCAAAAAACAGATCGACAGATATAAAACATCGTTGCTTTTTACCCGCCGCGCATCGACTTGTGCAGCGCACTGATCAGATTGTAATGCTCATCCCCTTGCCGATCGTACTGTAAATGAGTCTTTTGGAAGGCGCTCTTGACCACCTCGGCCGTAAGTTTGACATTCTGCAGCCGTTCTACCATACTCGTGGTTGTTGTTGGCTTCTCATTTTGAGATCCTGACTCTTCTGGTTCACCGTCCATGTCATCAGGCATGATCATCGTCGACAAGCCCTGAATGGCGATTTCGAGTGTGTTGATCGCGGACCGACCTATAATGCAGCAAAAGCATACAAAGAGATGGACAGCATTAGGACGCCAGCTTCCTTTTTTTTGCCTCCCTCTGTATCCATTATCAAGGCACGCAGTCGAAAAATGCTAGCAGTTTTTTTTACCATCGCCGTCGCTCAAGTCAATGAGCCACTTGATGGCGCCAGGTTCAATTATGGTATCGATCCATTCATTGGTAGTTTGTTCATTCTTGGCGATCGTCGTCACCAGGGTGTTGACTTCTGGTGGAGTCATCCGCTCACGCGCCATCTCCAGAATATCGCGCCATTTGATCCGCGCCGCCCTCTGGATCATCCGATCCATACCATCCTGAAGCGATAGTTTCCCCAGCGTCAGTACTCGACATCTTGATAGCAATGCGCCATTGATTCGAAAGCTTGGATTCTCTGTTGTGGCTCCGATCAAGGTGATGGTTCCCCTTTCAACAAATGGCAGGAAGATATCTTGCTGTGCCTTTGTGAATCGATGGCTGTAGAGCGAAAAAAAAAGGTAGAAAGGAAGGTGAAAAAAAACGTAAGTATCCAGTGGAAGCAACAACAGCAAGTCTTGAGGGTGGTGATGTAGCAACAGTACATTTCGTCCAAAAAGATGATCGTCCGTTGCTTCATCAGCTGGAAGAGGTTCTTGGCATCCTCGAACGCTTTTCTAATAAGTATAAACCAATTTTCACAGTCGTCATATGTCAGTCCGTTGACGAGCAGAATAGTAACGGCGCCAGTAGCAAAGAAGCCGTTCTTGACAGTTGCTTACCGCACGTCAGCCACGCCGTGTGTTGTAGCTCCCATTTCCTTGAACTGTGCTTTAGTTGTGTTGGCAATAATTCTAGCCAGCGTCGTTTTCCCCACACCGCAAGGTCCCCACAGAATGATAGAGCTATCGGATAGGATTTGATCAAGGGGGTCATGTTAGAAAGGAGACCACGCAGTTTTCGGATGATCGCGACATACATGGATCTTAACAACACCTTCTGTTCTTTGTCCACTTACGGAACAGTGTCTTGGAGGACCAACGCTCTCAGCATTCCTCCTGGGCCTACCAGCTCCTTTTGTCCAATGTAATCGTCCAGAGTAGTTGGCCTTGCTGTCATTTCACAACAAAAAGAATGAAAAATAACAGATCAGCTTGACAGGTCTGTTTTATCTGTCAGGATCCGTCGGAGGGTGAGTGTCAAATGACATGTACCTCGTTCTGCGAGTGGCATCGCCCGGAGAACGGCTGCGTTGGCCTTTTCCTTCCTGCTTATTACCGAGCCAAGCTCTGAGCCAGCAGAACCTGAGACAGGTGCTTGGGCATACGGTTGGTGTTTTCCAACCTCTGTGTCCCTCATGTCTGAGCTGTCGAGAAACGGGACGGATATGTCAAACTCGTCAAACTCATCCAGTTGTTCTCCGTGTTTCCGTTTGTTGGATCCTTGCTGTGACTAGAATGCGGTGGTATGAGTACGGGAAGGCTGTCAAAAAAAAAAGTCGTGGGTAATAGCATAATCCAGCGAAGAGGCATCGCGCTTTTCCGTACCAGTGACTCGGCAACGCTCTCCATGCCTGAGCATTCATTATCGAGGTGGTTATTCACGAACCTAACGTGCAGAAGGGGGCGGAATAGAGTCAGAGACAGGCAGGCACATAGACGGACAATAAGCTTTGGCGAGGTTCAGTGTTCAGACAAAGCGTCCATCCTTTACCACTCGGGTATCGATTTCTCGCAGATCGGACATGGTACTATGTATGCGAAAGGGTGGCCCTGAGGTGTGAGCAACGGTTGGCTTCAAACTCTACATTGCAAACACTGCGAGTCCTATTGGCGAATGCGTCCACGTCTCCTTACCGAGGCTAGAGGCTGGTGAGGCCGTAGCGGAGGGTGGTCTCTGGGGCGTGGTGTGGGATGCAGTGGTCCTCTTTGCCTTGGGTGTGTTGAATGGATTCATGGCGGCGGGCAGTGGTCATGAGGATGGAGAGGAGGTGAGGAATGTCAAAACTCTTTTTCGTGCGCGCAGAGGGAAATATGTATTTGACACCGTGCGCAGTGGACTGTTCAGCGAGCTTCTTGCCATGGGTTTCTTTTGTTGGTGGCGCAACACCAAAACAGAATCTTTTGCCTCTCCTCCTCCTCCCCGACACGCACATCGCTCTGCCTCGATTGATCTCTGTAGGATCCTGCCGCCCCTGACCAACGTCCATGCGGAGATATGCCGGGCCTGCTACCGTTCTGCTTCAGCAGCAGCAGCAGCTCCTCTGTCGTCGCCTGCTCCACGCCTGCCAGCCTTCAGAGTTCATCGCCAGCAGTCTCGAGTCAATCCTTGGAAACTCAGCTCAAGGATTCGCAGCATCACGACCTGCGCTACGATCAACCCACACAAGACTGCCGTCCCCACCCTCGCTAGGAATCCTCGACCACCATTCCCCTTTTTACGCTGAAGCGTCTCATGTCCGCTTCAGCTCGACCGTGTCAATGCTGGATCAGCGTCGTAACAGTACCCATTCAGAGCAGCCCACAGACGGATCAACTGCAAACTCGGCAGCAACGGCAGCGGAGCGTGGATCGCACACCCGTCCTAATGCGTTATGGAAGCGTCAAGAAGACGAACTCTTGTTCGATTTACGACAACGAGGTGTACCATGGAAAAAAATCAGCGCGAGGCTACAACGTCCCGTCGCTGCTTGCTACTCGCGCTACTACCGTCATCTAGACCCCTTCTTGGCTGATGCTATCGAGGGTGACGCGGAGGATGCAGAGTCGGTCAGGGAGGCAGTCAAAGCCAGCCAGCGGATTCTGGAGGCGAACGTTCATGGTGCGATCTTGAAGCGCGCTCGGAAGGATAGTCACCTACCCTTGCCATATGACGTTCAAGGCCCTTGGACCGCTGCAGATCGGGATCGCTTGGAAAGCCTTGTTGCCGCACAGACACCCTGGAGCATGATTGCAAAGGAGCTACAACGGAATCAACACAGCTGCAAGGAGAAATGGGCTCGGATTCAGCGCAGTCAGCGAGAAACAACACGGCAGTCGAAGCGTGTTCGAAGCGAACAGTGGAGCCGTCTCTTCAAAGAAGGATTCAGTCCGCATCATCGGGATCAACTCATGCGCGCGGTGGAGAAACAACTGGCAGCAAAGGGATCCTTTCCAATCAGCACTGTGGATCCACTTGGGTTTCTACGTATGGACAACAACCACAACCAGGGGCAAGAGGCCAGTCATACCTTTGATAGCCCCGACGTGACCTCAGAATCAATTGACTGGGACGCCATCTCTAGCTCACTCAACAACAAATTCCCGCCAACTCGACTGAGGTCCATCTATCACGAGCTCGCTGCCACCAAACTTATATGGACGCCCGAGGAAGACGAGAGACTGATCCGGGCAGTAGTTCGAATAGGACCTCCAGAACTTCAGCCAAGGATTTGGTCCATGATCAAGGAGGCCTTTGGCGATATTATCCGGACAAGCGACGACTATCGGAGTCGCTGGCGGGAGCTAGACATGCCACCACTGGATCGCGAGTGGGATCTGTCGGAAAAGGTCAAATTCTGGAGGCGCTGGATGGAGTACCAGAACGGCGGATCCTTATTCACGACGGCCTCAAGCTACTCGGGCGATTCAATACCAACAACGGACACCCCCATGGACGAGACCACCACCCTGACTGTCTCTGCACGTCCTGCTACCTATGAGATGTGGGATCAGATCGCGGAAGGACTGGAATACAGGCATGCGCGCGACTGCCAACTGTATTTTGAGCGCACGACAGCACGCTTCCCTCGAGACCGAGATCTGTTTCGGTACCTGACCACCGAGCTCGCGAACGTCTATCTGAAGCCTCGCAAGGTCTACTGGTCTGCCGAGTCCTCAAGGCTGCTGGTCGCGACTGTGAATTCGTTTCTTCAAAAACACAAGATTGTCAACTGGAGATTTGTCGCCATGGCCTTCAATGGTCGATACACGATGGATCAGTGTCAGAATCGATGGATGTATTGGTCACATAATCAGGATCATCGCTTAGAGCAAAATCATAGTCAGCAGCAAGATCAACAACAGCCGCAAGATCAGCATCAACAACAGCAGCAGGATCAGCAGCAGGATCAGCCGCGTCATCACGATGAGCTCCATGAGCTGGATACGCAAGGCGAGATCCAGATGGACAAAGCAGAAAGCTCGGCCGTTGCAGACGATAATGAGCGGCTATTGTGGAGTGACAAGGAATTGGAGCTGCTGAAGAAAGGTGTGGCCGAATATGGACATCATTGGGCTACGATTCGGGACCAGTTCCTTCCCCACCGATCGAGACAGGCGCTTCGTGAACGATACTGGCGTAATCAGGCCAAGAAGACGGGACGATTCTCAGAGAAAGAGAGGAGTTTACTCGAGACAGCCATTGAGACGTTTGGGGAAGGTGCAGACTGGGAGGTGATTGCAGGCCATGTGCCTGGCAGGACGGCGAGTCAATGCCGAAAGAGTTGGAACTACAGCCGGACGCATCATCTTCAAAGGCAAGACGAACCCTGGAGCGACCAAGATAAAGAGCTGCTCAAAAGCGCTGTGGCTCGGTTTGGAAGCAAGCGGTGGACTTTGATATCAGAGTTTGTTGTCGGCAAGACGCCGGATCAATGCAGGAACGAGTGGCGCAAGAGGTTGGATCCCGCGATCTCCAAGAAGGGCCTGTGGTCGAGCAAGGAGCTGGATGTTTTAATGGAGCGGGTGGTGAACCTGATGAGTCGGAAGGAAGAACAAGAGAGGCACCAAGTCGTGGAAAATGCAGCGAGGAGCGGTGTGCGCCCAGACAACATGGACCAGCAGCGGCAGCAGCAACAGCCGGTATTTGTCGATCCAATGCCGCGGTTCAATGGCAAGAGGAAGGTGGATTGGAAGGAAGTGGCACGCGGTGTTGAAGGACGCACACCCGAAGAGTGCAGAGTCCAGTTCCATGTTCGACGCGCTCTCTATCGTATTCAGGGCGACTACTAGAGAAAAAAAAAAGTGACTGCCACTATTGTTTACTCTCCAGTTGATTTTTTTTTTCAGTGCACTCGATTCACCATCCTCATTCTTCTCGCTACTCATCAAACCGCACCTCCATCGACATTGAGAATGCCTGCCCCAACAAAGAAAAAGGTCGTCAACCCTGAGAAGGAGATGCGGGGCAAGAAGCCATACAACCGCGGCGGCCCTGGCGGACTTAACAAGAAGAAAGCCTACCAGGCCAAGCCCGCAAAGCTGGACGAGGGCGAAGTACCCGAGGGCGCCGCAGCCTTGAAGAAGAAGCTTAGAGATACCCTTAGGCTGCTGAGCAAGAACCCCAAGATGCCTGCAGATGTCCGCCTCGATCACGAACGACGCATCGAAGCCTTGAAGCTGCAGATTGCTGAGAAGCAGGTCGACCAGACAGAACAAAAGATGGCCACAAAGTACCGCATGGTCAAATTTTTCGGTATGGACTCTTTGTCTTTTCTTTTTTTTTCCTCCTGTGTGTATTGTTTTTTTTCTGTAACAGCTTTTTGAAAAATGACGAGGTTGACACTCTTTTTTTGCTTTTGAATCACTAGAATCCAAGAAGGCTGACCGCAAGATCAAGGTGTTTATGCGCCAGCACCCTGACTGGGAGTCGAACGCGGAAGAGAAGAAGGAACTGGAGAGCCTCAAGCTGGATCTCGCCTACGTTCAGCACTTCCCAAAGACCCTCAAATACATTGCTCTCTACCCCACCGAGAATGCGGACGATCCCGTCGTGACCAAGGAGCGTGAGGAGATTCGTGAAAAGATCCGTGCTGGTCTCGAATCAGGCGAGATCGCTCAGTTTGTCAAGTCGGCTCGTGAGGAGGTCAAGGCCAAGATCGTCAGCAAGGACACGCTCTCGACCGAGGAGGCCATCAAGTTGACAGCGGAAAAGATCAACAAGGGCAAGAAGAGAACTAGAGAGCAACTGGCCGAGTCTGGCGATCAGGAGAACGACCCCCTTTCGGCTCGTGCAAAGGCGACGGCTGCTCGTGACGCTGCCAAACCAAAGGAAGAGGCTGTTCAGGAGGAGGAGTCATTCTTTGAGACTGTGCCCAAGGTAGCGGTTGCCAGCTCCGCCTCGGATGCCACTAACACAGAGGGACCTTCCAAGAGAAAGATGAAGGCCGAGAAGAGGGCCGCCAAGAAGGTCAAGGTGGATGAATCTACACCCGCCCCTGCCGTCGCAACCGTACAGGAATCAAAGAAGTCGCAGCAGCAGGCACAAGATAACAAGAAGACTCAGACATCACCAGCATCATCGGCCACAGAGGAGGGCGAAGTGAAGAAACTGGGCAAATGGGCAAGGAAGGCCATTCGCGCAAAGTCGACATTCGCAGCCAAGGAGGATTCGCCAGCAGCAGCAACTGGCACCGCCACAGAGACAGCATCCATCGAAGAAAAGACTACGAGCGAAGAGAACACATCAACATCAGCAATCACTGAGGAGGCCGTTGCAGCACCAGTATCGGAAAAGAAGCCTGTAGAAAAGAAGAAGGCCGCCGAGAAGAAACCGGCAACAAAGGCACCAGCGAAGGCTCAGGAATCAGAGAAGGTCGTCGAGAAGAAGGTCGTCGAGAAGAAGGTCGTCGAGAAGAAGGTTGCTGAGAAGAAGGTTGCTGAGAAGAAGGTTGCCGAGAAGAAGGTCGTCGAGAAGAAGGAGGTTTCAGAAAAGCCCAAGCAGACCAAGGAGGTGAAGGAGAGCAAGGTTGCCAGTGAACCCGAAATCAAGGTGGATGCGCCCAGGATCACGACTTTGAAGGTCAACCCAGACGACAACAATGTTTCGGACGATGATGACGATACGCCTGCGGCTCCCGTTCGCAAGACTGTCACTATCGACCATTCACTGTTGAAGGAGTTGCCAGAGGTACCCAAGCGTCGCGGCGGTCGTAACTTGAACAAGTTCAGGAAGTAAACCCGTCAACACTCATCGCATCGCATCGCATATCAATTTCAATGAACAATAAGGATACTTGCATATCAATCACTTCAATGTCGCTGAACACTTCAAATGCTCTCCATAATTTATCACTCGGCGGCGACCATGGACGCGGTCTTTTCTCCAATGTCCACAGCTGCTACTAAACCAGAAATATCGCCGTTGGACTTGAGCACCCTCTTCCCAGACTGGCGGGGGCTGCTAGAGGGCACAGAGGCGTTTTTACCCACAGCCTTCGGATCTAATGTACCTTTCCTCGAGTCCACGATTGAAGAAGTTTTGGCAGGTCCCCCTCGCCCTTCATCGGAGCGCTTACCCTTGCCATGTCGGGAATCGGCTTGCTTTCTACCCCCACCTGCTTGCAATGGTTGTTGCTGTTGTTGCTGCTGCTGCTGCTCCGACCCTTGTTGAGGTGTCTGCTGGTCTGAGGAAGGTTGAGGTTGCGTTGGCGGTCGCCGGGGTGGGTTCGATTGTGTTGACCCACTGCGAGGATTTCTGAATCTGTTGCCTTTGACATTATAAAACGGCCATCGAGCGGAAGGTGTCTTCATATTCCCGGTGATGTACGATTGGCGAGAGTCCACTGCCCACGGGACAACATGGGCGTGGGCTAAACCACCCTTACTAAGTTGCATAGGGCTAGTACTATTGCTATGCACAACATTGGGCGGCACCTTGACCATGTGGCAAAGAATATCGGGCTGATAAGGCAGATCCAGGAAACCTCCTGGACGTGGCGCAGGGGAGGATCCTGTCGCACCCACCGCTGGCGGCTCAGTGAGTCGCTCAATGATGGTGGTGGGGCTGAGTGGCATGACTTCAGGACGAGATCGGTTATTGACAAAGCGCGCTCGGGTCCAGATGTAGGGTGCACGAGTCGTGTAAAGCGCAGAGAGTTCCTGTGCTATCCGGTTGTCATGAGGTTGGTGCGAGGCGCCAAGGATGTCGATTAGCCCTTGCACTTTGGCATCGATGTCCTCCATCTCTTCCTGTGTCAAATGCTTGGAATCGCCAGGAACAATCTTTGTGTGAATGGGTGCTATGGATTGTGGAAGGTAGGCTGCACCTGTCTCTGCGGGCAGTAACTAGCAGTTATGGAGTGATGGAGAACGAGAAGACAATCATCAGTAACACGAAAACGATAGGAGCGCTGCAGAAAAAAATGAATTGCATCCAGTAACACCTACGATCAAGGCGCACACAAGAGGGTGCAAATACTTCTTATCGCTTGCAATCACGCCCACGAGGTTGTTGGTAGTGCTTGGCAACAGGTGATGGTTGAGCTTTCCCTGGGCAGTCGTATCCACGTAAGCGACAATGGCTCGTCTGGGAGGGGCAGTGCGGTGCTCGTATGAAAAGGATACATCCGGACATTTGCCGGAGCAGTACATCTCCAGGTTCCAAAGTACGCCCTGCAGGAACTGTTTGATCGAATACGGGTTACTCTCGTCATCCTCGCTCTCTGCGTCCTCGGCCGGGGTTGCATCCTCGCCATCGCTCTCAGAGCCACTGTAGGTTACATGCTCCGTCATCTCATTTTCATCCGCAACTGATTCCATGTCGCTCTCATTTTCGTACTGTATTTCCTTATCCGTGGAAGCAACTGGAGTACGAGAAGTGTCTTTTGGCTGCCTTTTCTGCTTGTGCTCCTGTTTTTGCTTCTGATGCTTCTCGTGTTGTCGGGATCGATGCTGCTCAATGTCATCAGGTAGCCGAAGGCTGTCGTTGGACTTGAATGAGTGGTGTATCAGCTGTCTCAGGAAGAAGAGATCGAATGTCTTGAACTCGGCATCGATCAAGAATCGCAGTGGGCTTCGTGCCTGAATCAGGGGGTCAACATGCCTGGTGTAGAGATATGCCCTCCACAACCTCTCCAATCCTACGGATAGGCCGCGTAGATAATCGTTACCCCTAAAAAGACAGAGAGCACAAAAATCCAGCCGGGACCGGTTGGACTCTCCTGGAAAGAGTTCCTCCAACGAGCGCATGAATCTGTCGATAGAGACAATGACTGCGGGGTCGAAAGGCGAGTCCTTACGAACGACATAGATGTTGGGCATGCCGAGAGCGATGGCCTGCAGGACAGCATCGGAATCCATGCTAATGATGGCGCAGGGTCGTCCTCGGATGTTGCTCGCCTGCTGTACAATATTCTCAATGATTTTGCTCTAAAACGGCGTGATGAGGCGTGTTAGAAAAGGATGGATCGGATGCAGCAGGGATACTTCGGCCATTACTGAAAATCGTTACTTCGCCTTCTCCTGGGTTGTTTGAGTGGTCAATGACAAACTTGAGGTCTGGGGAAATCCCCTGGGAGCGACGCTGTTGCAGATACCGAACAGTGTAGTAGCTCAGATACTGCTCAAGACGGGACATAAACGGACAACCTGGAGTGACCTGAAGCGTGCTCATGCAGTTGGAGTGTTTCTGGCTGCCCTAAACAACAACAGATAGCCGATTATCGAGCCACGTAGTTGTTAGAACAATGCAGCCCATCCTCGACTGCATGCATATGAAGCACGCCGTGTTTGACGTCGTTGTGGGGGTTAAAAGCTATACCTTGGCAGCACGACGAGCTTTTTGGGTCAACAGTTTGGCCAGCGGCGCTGGACCATCGACGGACAGGTAGCAGATCCTGTCAGGGATGAACTGCGCCAGGAGCCGATCGAGAATGGTGAATAACTTCTTGACGAACATGGCTTCGTTCTTGGCTGTACGTATGGATGGATGGAGTATGCAGTTGACGTCGATGAAGACCGAGTCAAAGTTGGCTCCTTCATAATTGGGAACGACACGCGCAGCCCGTGGAAACTGCCTTTGGAACCAGTCGATGAATTTAACCTGCTTCAGCCCCATCTCAAGGCGCTCCTGAATGTGGAATGTGCTGGGGTGTGTCTTGTGTGTGTTTGCGCTGTCTGTGGATCGAGCAGATGAGTCGATTGGGGGATGGCGGTGAGGAAGGTGGGAGGCAAGAGGGATGATGCAGGAGGAGACAAAATGCAGAAGCGCCGCAGAAGAGTGACTCAGGCTCTTTCGTGACGCGCTACGGCGCACAGACAATCGTGCCTGAACCTTGGCAGGTCCATACGCGCTTTTCACTCCGATCACTTGGTGTCTTGCGGGTGCTCGTCGATTACTGCAGCGATGGTCCTGATGCGATGCCACCGTTGTCGTTGGCTTGTCGAGCACACTTCCAGGCTCTACCAAAGGTGTTTGGTATGGACAGGGGACGAATTCTATCACCCTTACATTTTTCCAAACACTGCCCAAAATCAAAGGCGAAGGTCCCTCTGGAGTGCTGATCAAGATGGTGCACGCTGCAGCGTAGGGCGATCTAGCATCTGCCTGCCTTTTCCTATAGGTGTGCTGTATCTTCTCAGTCCCATACTTGCGCAATCCTACTCACAGGGCTTGACGTTACCCTGTGCACTGAAGAGCGTGCACAAACGGCAGAGCCAATCTAGCACCCATAGCTCTCGTTCTCCCGCACAGGGTCACAGACTTGAGATCAAAGAAAAGGCACTGCCTGACCGCACACTATAAAGAAGGCCTACCTCAGGTAGTGGTTTTGGTCACAGGATGTGGTGCGCAACCGTATGTGTTCCTCTGTACAACAAAAATACGCATGCAAACATCGCATCATTGTTTCTTTTGGGGGGTGAGGGGTGGGAATACTTTTCTAATCACCCTGAGATATCTATACAGCAAACAAGGCCGATTTATAACACCTACGCTCAAACGCTTTTTGATAGCTTTAGGAGTCGATATATGAATGGGGCTGACGAATCTTCATCGATTCTCTCCTATCCTGGATGTGGTATGTTCCATTTCGGGGGGTGTCAGGGCTTTCGGTTGAAGTCCGTTTTTTTTCCCACATTGCTTTTCTCTCACTTTCGCTCTCTTCAATTTCAAAACCCCCTATATCACTCTTGTCTCGCACCATTAGTCCAACAATCTATAGCAAAATGTCTCCTCCTCCGCTTCCTCCTCTCAATGAGTTGCCATCCTTTGACAACTCTATCAAGTTCTTGACCGATAAGGATGTTCTCGTCAAGGCCACCAATTTGCTCCCAACTTCCCTTCCTACCGCCATTTGCCACGGCCGTGTGCAAGACGCAGAATCGCGTGTACCCGATGCTTGGTGGAAAACTGTTTTTGGCGACAACTTATATCTCCAGACTGATGGCGATGTTGTAGAAGACCCGGCCATTACCTTGGAAGAGATCCGGCTTCTGGAGAGCTATGGCCCGATCCAAAACATTTTCCAGAGCACCACGTCCATTGGAGGCACTGCACGGACCAAGATTCTGGACCTCTGTTGCGGACAAGGTCGTCATATCCTCAAGCTGGCAGAACTTTACCCACACTTGGAGCTCTACGGCCACGACCAGTCGCAGTATCTTGTTGAGCTGGCGAAAGCTAGGGCGGCTGCTAGCAGCCTCTCGAGCAGGGCTCAATTCACGATTGGCGACTGTCGATCTGTGCCTCACCTTGATAACTCGTTCGCGCTTGTCATGGTAATGGGAAATTCATTTGGGTACTTTGCGACCCAAAACTCCAATATGGATTTGCTCAAGGAGATCCGCCGCGTCCTCAAGCCGGGTGGGTGTGCTGTTCTGGACATTGTGGATGGTGCGTTTATGCGGGAAAACTTCTCTGCGCGAGGCTGGGAGTGGGTGGATGACACCATGATTGCCTGCAGGGAGCGGGAGCTGAGCAAGGACAAGAAGCGGCTCATCAGTCGTGAAGTCATTATTTCAACGGAGAAGGGAGTGATCCGGGATCAGTTCTACGCCGAGTGCCTTTACACCAAGGACGAGATCCATCATCTGGTCCGAGAGGCAGGCTTGGAAGTGAGGGAGCTGGAGCAGCAGAACGTCGGTGCCGAGACTGTGACCATCGGAAAGGATATGAGCCAGCGCGGCCAGGACCTGGGCATGATGGAGCAGCGTCACCTTGTCGTCGTGTTCAAGCCATTGTGAGCAAATTATCTATATAAGCAGTCTCTCTCTCTCTCCAAGAAATTCTCATGCTGTCTCCACACTCAAACTTCGCCCTTGGTCCTGGTCATCTCAGCTCGTTGTCGCCTTGACTTCATTTTCACTTTTTTGCAACAAGCTGAGCTTCCATCCTCTCATCCCGTTCAGGCAATCTCACATAGGCAATGCAGAAAACCACACCCTCGAGGACCCCCATCTATCGTGACGCTCCGTTGAGCACCTCGCACTCGCCTTCTGCTTCAACATCCCTCACTGATGCATCCCTAGCCATCGCTAGTGCCACAGGAACCGCCAATGCACCCAGCGGTCCTGCATCCTGGGACTCACTGAGGAAGGATGTGCGCCAGGTTGAAATCGAGATTGAATCCAAACTCACTGCGCTATCAAAGTTCGCAGTGCGCACACCAACAGGGCAGCAGGGAGCCGGCGCAGGAGCTGCAGGAGCAGGAGCAGGCGTCGGAAGCAGCAGCACTGGCACGGCCGTTACTGGCGAAGAACTGGAGACGAATATCGAGGACTTGTTGGAGAAGGTAGGACCGAGTACCAGCGGCAACTGTGCAGCAGCATGCGAGACATGCAAAGCTTGTCATGAATGGCTCCCATCTAACGGGAGGACACACTTTTTTTCTGTTTTTTAAATAGCTCAACCGGTTGATGGATGCCATGTCAGGACAACTGGATACACAGACTCAGACCAACGGCCAAGCGCCATTATCGATGGTACACCTCCTACAGAAGCATCGAGACATTTTGCATGATTACACAAAGGAATACCGCAAGACTCGACAGAATGTGCGCTCAGCAAGGGACCACGCCCAGCTACTGAGCTCTGTTTGGGATGATATCAGCACATACAAGAACGGAGGCGTGTCTGGAAGCGGCATGTCGGCCTCTGACCATCTGTTAAACGAACGCTCCAGGATTGACGGGAGCCATCTTTTGGCGGATAGTGCGCTGGAGTGAGTTGGACCTGTGATTTTCTTGTTTTGGTTTTGCTGACCTGGTGTGGTCTTCCTTCTCTTTTGGTTACTACTATCATCTATGGCGAGACTAATGCGATGGTGTTTTGTTCGTTGTTAGACAAGCATATGCAACCAAGGACGATCTGGACAGACAGCGATCGACTCTTCTGAGTGTCAACCAGAGAATCAACAACGTGGCGACACAGCTGCCAAGCGTCGGTCAGCTGATCGGCAAGATCCAGTCGCGCAAGAACCGAGATAATGTCATTCTGTCCTGTGTCATCGGTAGCTGTGTTGTCGGCGTGCTCTACTTTGTTATGTAGTCTTTTCAAGTCCATGCCTCTATTGCCTCTATTGCATCCGTATGCCCAATCCACCTTCACCTTACGATATCCCATCTCCTTGACGCTTTAATGAAAACCCCCCTATAACATCAAGGCCCATATCATATGCTCCATTGGGAAGTGAGCGGGTGGATGTGGCTTGTCCCTATAAAATGGCCTGGCTGCTCTTGCCCAGACTGTTCGCTCATCCCCGCTTTTGCTCCATCATCTCACGCGTCCCATTCAGTGGTCCGCCCTGCCCTGCACGCTTCCTTTTGCTTGTCCCGCTCTACCTTGCACTGAATCGTCCTCCTTTCCTCCCAACCCACCTGAGCGCAGTCTGTATCCCGAGGACCACACACCAGAGGGGTACCTGAAGCAACAGCGTTTGCAATGGATGCCGTCAACTTTATCTCGGCAGCGCGCATTCGCGTGCTGCTCGTGCCCATTGGGCCTATCAAGAAGGCAACCTTCGAGCGGCATGTAAAGATGCTCCGTCAACACAACTCGGTCAAGCTCGAAGAGGTCTGGATGGGTCCGCGGACAGAGAACTGTAAGCGCTCTTTTTTCGACCGCAGACTTGCCCGGGCGACGACAGTGGCATCTGGAGGGGTGGCTCTCTGGTGGACTGCACTCTCACCTCTGGTTCCTGTTACTGCTCTCTCTCTTTCCCAAACGTAGCATTCTTCAGTCAGAACGTGCCTCATGAGGGTCAGCTTTACTTCCAGTTCGTGACCTCGTACAGCACCGAGCATCAATACCTGGAGGAGTTTCAAATGCATCGCCGAGTCTTTGGAGTAAGGGCAACAAGCTTGACATGGAGACATTGAATTTACAGCAGTGGCTGTTGGGAGTTGCTTACACGGACACTCTTGTGCATGAACAGGTAATAGGAATAATGGACTGTCAGGAATGGCCCGATGGCAACATGGGTCCAGGACATCAGCAGTTTCAGCAGGTGCTCTCCAAGGTAAGAATTGCTGTCCAGTTTGTTCTTGTTGTCGTGATCGCAGATCTCTCCCTTCTAACATCCTCGATCATGTAATTTTCTCTCAACGACAGTATCCTTCGGCGGTCGCCAACCAGTGCTTTGCATTTGATCCTTCAGAGCAGCATCCAGATGATCTAAGAGGAGGGGGCGTGATTATGATACCCAATGTCGGCAACACATCCTCGTACCTCCGGGTCTTGATCTGCGACCTCGCAAGGACTATTTTGACCGAGTTTGAGAATATTGTAAGCAGCATCAGCATCACAGCGAGCCTTTGAGGGAGTCGTATTTCAACATGGTACTTCTTTGACCCCGGGAACGTTGCTCAACTTCTATATCGCTCACGTATCAAATCCTAGGCTGGAGCGATTGGCAAGCGACAGGAGATCGAGTCACCTAGTCCCGCCATCGCCGTGTATGCGCGGCAGGGAACACATAGTGGACCTATGCCATCGTCCGTAAATGTGGCCTCAATGCCGGATATGTCTGCGAACGGGATGAGACCACTTACAGCTCCCCCATCAGCCATGACCACCTCGGGGACGTCCAACCATGCCCGCTCACTATCCGCCGCAGGCTTTCCAAGCATGAACTCTCCAACACAATACCAACAGTCAACAGTTATCACGGACCAGAGACAGAGAAAGAGGACCGCTGCTAGGGCACAAAAGCTTTACGGTGACCTCTATCTGATGGCGGGACGACTGTCAGACGCCGTATCAAGGTACACGATCACCAAGGAGCTTGGACTATCAGAGTCTGATAAGGATAGCAACTTAGCTCTGCTCGACGTTTTTTTGTACTTTGCTTCGCACGTGCTAGTTACCAGTCTGTGATCGAGGCGACAAAGTCCAATTTAGACTTTCTATGGCAAGGAAGCGCCATGGAGGGTCTCTACAGTGCGGTCGTACTGTTAGCCTATATTCAGGCGGATCTCAGTGTAAGCACGATGGCTTTCACACAGCGCATTGATATGCAATTCTATCCGCAGCAAAAAGGCTTTTTGGACTGACGCATCTGTTTAATGTGCTGGGCTTATCGGATCCTATAGCAATTTAACCAGCAGCAGATGCAGCAAATGATGTCCACGCCCACATCACCCACCACAAGCGAGCCAACCAAGATACAGCCAGCTACGCCAACTATCAAGCCTCTAGTCGTGGACATACCGGAAAAGTACCAGACGATTCTTAACCTGTACAGCAAAGTACCCAACAACGGCGCCCCCGCCATTCTATATGTAGAGGCGTGCATGAAAGTTACAAAGTTCCTTGCGACATGTTTCGTCTGCGGCAGTGGTATTCTAGACGACCGTGCCCTGGCTGCTGTGGTAACAGGAAATATTCTGATGCACATGGAAGGCGCTACGGACAGTCTTCAACAACCAATGACTCAGTCACCCTCAGGAACGCATTCACAGACATCATCAGGCGGAGCTTCAGGATTGTTGCGTCGAGCGTCCACTTTAAGATCGCGTAATGGAACCGTCACGAATTCAAATCTTGGGGTTTCCAGGACAGACATTATGAACTGGGTTTCCAAGACCTGGACTGGACGTTTAGACGAGCTGTGGATCATTGATCAGGTATGATCTGCTTTGGAAAGGCGATTCTGGTTCTACTTGGGAAAAATATGGTTAAGGGTTGATCCGGAGAAAGAACTAAACAGATCTTATTTTTGGTCAAACATACAGATTCACTTCACTACAACAATAGCCTCTATCCTAGGAGCCATTCAATTCCGTCGTAAGCAGTCTCTTTACCAACGATATGCCGTACGCATGATTGCACCCCTGTTGCACCAGACACGCTTGGCACAGGCAGCAGCAGCGCAAGCGCATGGATCTGCAGCCAAGAAACCGATCAGCAAGGACCACGGAGTGCTGGATTGTTTGAGCCAGATCTGCAATGTCTTTGGCGTGGGCGATAACTTTACTTCAAGCACCAACTTTTACATGGATCATGGATGGCCTGAGCTGCAGATTGATGTTCTCTACGAATGCATTCGTGTTGCTGAAGCAGTTCCAGGTTGGTGGTGCTTTGCTACAATATATTTTGTGAGGAAGTTGAAACGGAATTTTTGAGTACGAGAAACTAACGGTAATTTTGTGCGGCATAGACTACAAGGCTATGATGTATTTTACTACGACACTCCTGAGGCAGCTCCACGCGTACCTGACGAGAGAAGAGCAGGCTGGACTCTACGCGTCTTTGCCACGTATTCTTGCTGCAGCCAAAAAGTCGAATTCTTCGGACCTGACGGAAATCCAGTACTGGACAAAGACACTAGTGGTAGACATTGAAGTGTGCTCGTAAGTTTTGGCGACATGGAATATGGACCTGCAGTGGTTTGTTGCGCTTGAGCATGGCATTTGACCAAAGTTTTCGATATGGTCTTTCAACTCTCTTGTAGCCCATCGGCGCGCAAGGTGCCTTTTACGCGGTCGAAAGAGACACTGAAGTCCATTCTTCCAGAGACCAAGCTTGCCGTTGGTCCTGCGGGCGAAATTGACCCTTTTATCTACAACCCCTTCCATCGCAAGGTTAACAACGTCGCGAAACTCGATCTTGTCGCTGAAGAGACTGCCCACTTTATTGTCACTTTGACCAATTCTCACGGCATCGATCTTGAGGTCCAGGAGATCCGACTCTCTACCTCTGGTGTGGAATTTGAAGCCATTCCTACCTCGACCGTCATCCCAGCCCAGACCACTGTCTCGATCAAGGTTGGGGGAATCCCAAAGTCGGCTGGAGAGCTGGTTATTCGAGGTTGCCTGGTTCAGATTGCCCACTGTGTGGAACAAGAGTTTTTCGTCACGAATCCACGGACGGGCGGTCCTGTTGGAGACGAGAGCAAGAGTGGGACTGCTATTGGCGAGGCAATGATTCGGTTCAAGAAGAGGTATGGCTCCTGACTCCTGGATGAAGGTTTTAGGATTGAAAATGACGAACGGAGGCACTAATCGTACGGTTTTTCTTGTGGTTGTTTGAACAGGGGCCTGGAGAGCTTTACACTCAAGTCAAAAGCAAAGGACGACGTGGTGGCCGAACCCAAATTTGCTTCCGTCACTGTCATTCCCATGCAACCTTTGTTGAAGATCAGTTCTACCTCGCTGCAGCATGGATCTCTCATGTTGTTCGAAGGCGAAAAGTAAGTTTCCGGGTTGTGATTCAAAGCCAACAGGGGAGGGGGTCTAGGCGATATCAATCCAGAGTCGACAGACCTGCTTACAAGTGTCACTTCCTATTTGATTACGTTGCATAGGACTATGATCAGATTGACGCTGGAAAACATTGGTTCCATCCCAGTGGACTTTGTTACCCTAACGTTCTCGGACTCGACCAGCCAGCTCGGACTCGGAAACAACAACAATTATGGCACCAGCAGCAATGGAGTGGAACTGTCGGCGGAGGACGCTTATGAACTGGAACTCTATTTAAAAAAGACACATGTCTTTTCATGGAGCCGCGAGGTTGAATGCCGTATCCCTGCTGGAGGCACTCATGAGATCAAAGTGGAAGTGCTTGGAAAGCGAGGATGGTACGTCTTTTTCGACATTATTTGTTACCATTATTATTTTCTTTGCTCCTGAAAGTCGACTGTAGGCTGACGTTTTACATCCGCAACACTCGTCTCATAGCTCCTCTGGCATGATCCAGATCGATTACGCATACCTGCACCGAAGCGAGACCAAGGATGAAGACGAAACCAAGGTCTTTGTAACGCGTCAACTCTTTTCGCAGGTGCTGATGACCGTGTACAAGACTGTAGAATCTTTGAATCTGGACATTCTGTACCTTCAATCTCATGGCGGTATGGATATCCCCGTCACCGAGCCTAATACGCCAGTCCTCGGTGGAGCTACCGACAATGACAGCGGCACGTTCTCGGATTCGGCGCTTCCCAGGATTGATTTCTCGAGCGATGGGTTCTTGGCTCCACCGGATGGCGAGGCCGCCGCTGGAGCGAGTTCCGAGAAGCAGCCCAAGTCAATCCAGATTTTGCAACAGAATCATCCCAAGAGCCACAGCGCAGGACGTCGTGGATCCAGGACCATCAGTAAGCGCTTGAGCTCCAATTTCACCAAAGTCGACAAGCGTCAGTCTGTGGAACAACTCTTGTCCAAGGTTCGTGGGGACGCCAACCTTCCTGGTGAGCAAATTGAGGCTGCCATTTCGCGCCGAGTTGCGCTGGGTACCAAGAATGAGTACTGCCTTCTGACGCTGGATGTCCGTAACGTGTGGACAGTTCCTGTGGAGGTGGCGATGCTGGTGGATGACTCTGAGGAGGGCGAAGGGTTGGATGTGAACAAGTTGATCAAGTCCACGACTGTGATTCAGCCTGGAAACACGCAGCGGATCATTTTGCCGGTGAGGAGAATGGTGCTTTCGACGGAGCAACTGTCGCAACCGATTCCGACCTTGTCCAACAAACAGTTTGTGGTGGCGCGAGGAGCAGCTGCTGCGCTGTCGTCTGAGGAGCAAGCGACGGAGAGGGCGTTGTTTTGGTTCCGAGAAGAGCTTTTGAAGCGCGTGGTGGCTCGTTGGACATGCAAAGATACGTCGGGACGGTTTGGCAAATTTGATCTCCGGATGTTGCGGTTAACAAAGTCGATGTTGAACGTTCTCAAAATTGAGGATATTTCATTCCTGGTAAAGCTTGAGGCGACTGCAGGGATGGGAGAGGATGATGAGCAGGAGCAACCGCAGAATGGAGATGAAGACAAGGATAAGGACAGGGAGCAGAAACGTCATGGAGGTTTGGAGCAAATCGGATCGAACCGTTGGAGGTGTCCTGTGGAGCAGTTTGCGCAGATACGGTTCACGGTTGTTAACCGGTCCCATATGGATGTGAAGCTTTGTTTACGGATGCAGCCCGTGCAGGTACATGGCGACGGAACGATGGAATACGAAATGGGGTCGCGTATGGTGTGGCACGGTGTTCTTCAGGCACCTCTTTCCAAGGTAACAACGTCGCGACAACAACGTCGCGACAGCGGCATGCATTAGTGTTTTTTTTCATGTTAAAAATAGTTGCAGGGAGGGCTAATACTTCTCATGATTGTTTTGCTATTGTAGCTGCAACCAGATTCGACGACGAGTCATATTCTGCCGGTGTGTTTTTACAGCCGAGGCGAGTTCAAGATGTTATACCATGCTGAGGATGTCCACCGACGACTGGTTTACTATGACCATGAACCATTGGTCATTGAAGCGTTTTGAAGACAAGGAAGGAGGAGTCGATAAGAATGACATGATATCGGACAGTGGCTCGATAGAATGAACTGCTATTTCTTTTTTTTTCTAAACAAAAGTACACCAAAAAAAAAACGAAACGTATTGATACAAGCGCTTTAATGGGTATGTTACAGAGTGGGCACACCGAAAGAATGGAATCCCTCGAGACTGGATATAGAGAAGCGAAACCGCTCTGGCTGTGAGGATGAAGGAATGATCATTTGTGCTTGGAACAGTGACATGGATTGTCCCGCATCGTGTTCTGTGCTGACCAAGTCAGTCTCTACTAGATTGCCAACCCCAGATCCATTGTGGCGTTGCCGTTCTCGTTTCTGACGCGTTCTCCATTCGCTGAGCAAGGCGGCCTGGGTTGCAAATCTGTCCAAGTCCCTGGGCTGCATCAAAAAACGATACTTGAAACGAGCTCGTAAAGAATCGGTGGTGGTCCTGTCTGACGAGGTCGAGGCCAGAGACCAGCTTGTTGTTACGACGACCAGTTTCCAACGGGGTAAGAGTCGATCGATAGCGTCGACAAGCATGTTCATGAAGCGTCGATGGGTCATTAAAGCTTGCTCCTGCCAATAGAATGATGATAAAGAGTCGATCAGCAGGAGAGCGAATGGCGGGTTGTTGGGCTGGGCAGACTGGTATTTTTTAGAGGATGCGTGAGATGTTGCTGGTGTGGCTGAATGTTGAGCAAGATACTGGTCCATGGTTCTTAAAAGCACAAGAGCAGATATGGCGTCCTGGGGACGAAAAATGTGGACTCTTCTCATGCATTGCAGTGCCAGTGCGTCGATCTTGGATTGCATCCTCGGTGAGTTTGGGTCGAAGGATACGGCTGGCCCCTCCGTTGTCTGTGGTCCTGACTCGGTATCCGAATTCTGTAGAGGTGACTTGTCCTGTTCAGCATCACACGCGGATTCCAGTTTTGTAGAGTTTTTCAAAGCGTTTACGATGTGCAAGCACAATAGGGACTTGAGGCGATTGACACAGAATCCTTGATCCATGTCTATGAATAGAACACTCTTTGAACTGCCAGCCAGGACGAGGGGTGGCTGTGATTTCGAGTGTTTCCAAGTTCTGGGTAGAATGGTTGCGATCACAATGGCGTAAAGGAACAAGGTCTTGCCGCTACAGCTGGAGCCGAGAAAGTCGACCATGTCGCCTGGCTGGAGTCGGCCGTATCGACTGATGATTGGATCAATGCCATGTAGACCTAGTAGCTGTCCCTGTCCCGTGCTTGATCCTGCGCTGTGTTCGGTGCCAGTGTGCGGGTCGTAAGTGTAAGTTGGTGCGTCTGGTATGCTTGGATCCAAGACAGGATCATTGAGGCTACTGATGAACTAGAGCAGAGGTTAATGCAGCTCCTTTTTGGTTTGCAGGTTGGCTGTGCACGGTGGCGTGCAGACTCTAGCAAAAAAAAAGTCGATGTCGTGGTTTGGTGATGAATGTACTCACTCACATCAAGCCCAGACTCTGCTTCGACCTGCAGGACGCGCTCGAGATGCATGGAGACTTTGGAAGGCTGCTTTCGGAGGAATGATGCGGACTGGATGCAGAGGATGAGGAGACGAAGAGCAAAGTGTTGGAGAGACAACAGGAGCAGAACAAGGTCGAGTTGGGGACGACAGGCAAGGCTTGCGGGTCGCAGTCACTCACAGTAAACTTGGCTCTGCTCAAAAACAAATGAAAAAGCGGATTTGAACAAACGCGTCCCGCAGCATTTCATTCCTGCTTGCCCATCGTTCCTGTCTCTTCATCGCCGCTGTTCCTTGTCGGTGCACTCTCGACCCTCTCTGCTCTCTTCTCTTTCACCCCCTCCATCGGAAACACCGCTCTCCAATCCACATTTCATCTCCTGACGCCGTTGAATCGTCGCGGCTCATCACGTCTCCTCTGCCATCAGGGCAATCGACCTCACTGCTTTGTCTGATCGCGCCTGTTTTCTCGAGGTACAGTCCAGCATCTTGTCAACAACTCTGACCCCGTATATCTCAGCGCAGCACAAGCGTCTCCCCATGCGACACATCGTGGCTATTGATAACATTGCTCAGTGCCCATCGCTTGAAACTGCATCCTGATTTCAAAGTTTTCTTTCTTTTGCCAGCCTACAACAAGCCACGCTTGCGAGAAGGGTCCAGATACAGAGTCCTTCTGCGCCACAATCTTGTCGAGGCTTGACTATCCACAGCGATGAATAGATACGGCCCGCAGACGAACCCATGGGTTTCGAGGTAACAAAGCGGCGCGAGAATAGCATATCGAATTTTGAGAAGGAGCAGGTTCAAGACTATGGACTCACCTAACAGCAAACTCCTCGAATAACCACGGATAGTTCTTATGCCGGAATCTTTGATGCCGTGTCGCAGCAACAGCAACAACAGCAGCAGCAAGCTGAGGATCTGGTGCGTGGACTTTCCAATGATCTGAGAGCAATCATCGAAGAAAGGATCGATCAGATCCGTCTTGGACTGGACGCCTTTAAAGGACCCTCGTCAACTTCTCGCGCTGGAATGGCTACCACAAAGAGACCAGACGACAAAAATTACACGGATGCACAGATCAACCTCGCTAAGCGGCTGAGCGATGCAGTCAAGCTCGATGAGCTGCAGGCATTGAAGGTTGTCGCGGAACTCTCTCTGGACGCGGACATGCCAGACACCATCACCGAGGAAATTGTACTCAAGGCAATCACACTTTACTGGAGAGAGCGCTCGTCCTTGGTCGCGCTTTTAGGCGAGCTTGTCATGCAATCCAAACACAACGAGTCGAACGCACGCTACATCAGGATCCCAGCCATCGACAGAGCACGGTCGCAGAGCGTGAGCATCATTCAGAAGCTACTTGGACAGTACACCGCCAGAACCCACGAGGATGCTCCAGAGTTTTTCACAGCCAACACAGAGTACCTGGAACTGTGGATAGGCCAGTCATTGACAGAGCAGAGCGCACTGCTTGAAACAATGATCATGCTGTCGCTCGCAGGATCGGACCGAAAGACAGATCTGCCAGAGGCGGTCATCAGCACGCTTCTCTCGACGCAATTTGGCAGGCAACAAATGTACAAGGCCAGATACAAGGTGGAGGCCATCGATCTTTTGGAGGATGTCCGTCTTCTCTGCGTCATTCTCTCGGTAGTGTCTCTGGATCTCGGTGAATTGTTTGAAATGTCTGCCAGTGAATCGTACGACAAGGACCATCTCTTCAAGTCGGACGCTCAGGTGGGCAAGATCAACAGGATTCTTCAAGGCGCAGAGCGGCAACAGGAGCTGGGACCATTCATCTTGGCTTGGTCAAGCGTCCTCTCAGCACGGACCGCATCCCAGTGCGGGGATTCTGGAGATCAAATCAAGCTGGCCTCGCAGCTGGCCTATGTCTCGATGGAGACGCTCAAGGTCTTTCCTTATCTCCACAGCATCTTTTCCAGCGAGCTTTTTGACACGCAGTCCACGAATGGATCAGCCTTCAAACGGATATTCTTTCAGCTCTTGGAGCTCGTGCTCCTTGACCACCAGCCAAAGTCCATCAAGGATTTCAGCGGACTAGTCGCCTGCCTATCAGATGTGCTCACAAACGATCCCACGCTTTGCAACTTGATCTGGCAGCCTACAACCGTTTTGGGACAAGGCGCCCGGGAAGTCATGGAGACCGCGCGAGGTCGCTTCCCCCTCCAGCTCGAGCCTCTGTTGCAGATCATGAGCGCCCTTGCTTCAGGAGGACCGTTCTCAGCAAGCCGCACCGTTCAGTACTTTCATCAACTCCCGACACTCACCCATCTTATCCCACTGAGCACACCTTCAATCGAGGTTGATGCCCATCCAGATACAGGAGCCACCATCATCAGATCTGTGCACGATGTTCCCTTTGGAGTTGACAAGAACCGCCCGTTTATGCAACTACCCGCAGGAATGTCAGGACATCTCATCTCTGGCGAGAACGCATCTCATATCGTCATGTGGAATTACCAGAGCTCAGGATGGCATCTTGTGTTTTCGATGCTCGATTCGTTCCGAGAGCGCACCGCGGACGGGTTATCATCAACCCCAACCGACATTGGACATGTGCGGGCTATCACCTCCCTCATCCAAACCATCTTTCAGCAACCGTCAGCCTCCTGGGAGGTGCTGGGCGATTATGCATCTGGACACCACGGCGTCTCTGTGATCCCGACTCTTTTTGCTATCGTGGATCAGTGCTCGAAATTCCAAAAGCCTCCCCTGGACGTTATCGCCTCCTGTCTGAGATGCCTCACCTCACTCTGCGACTCTTATGAGCAGGATGTTTGGCTGTACTCAAAGCAGGCTTCTTTTTTGCCATCGGTGATCACGACAACAGTACAATTCAAAGGAGCTAGCAAAGTGCAGACTAGTAGTCTGGCTCACAGCGTCTTGACACGATCAGAATGTGTTCAGGGCGAGTATGCGGTGACGCTGGCGTTCCTGAATCTCGTTGGTAGATTGACGGTCGATGCTCAGCGGAAGGAACTCTGGGACTCGAAGGAAATGCGGTGCCTCAAGGCCGAGATCCTGTATCCTTGCTTGGCTTATATTCAAAACGACATCTTTACCAACTATGAGAGCTGGCACTACAAGAACATCAAGGATCGCTTTGTCATTGCGTCCCGGACACTTTCCATCTTCAACACCACTTTGGACGATCTTTCGCTCTATGACGGTTCGGACACTCTGGAATACATTCGCCTCAGCACTCTGCAGGATTATCTTGTCAAAAACTTTTTGCACGACGGCGGTAAGCAGTTAGCACTGCCCCTGGTGTCCATTATCGGCTCAGGACCCGACATTTCCGCATACTTTTCCAAATATGCACGTCTGCAGGAGCTTAACGAGATCTGGGTCATGGTCACGGAGGGTCTCAAGTTTATCAAGAGTCTGCTCCGATTCCGTAAGATCTCTGGAGGTCAGCCATCATTCCTGGAGGTGTATCTCGTGGATCGGACAGCTGGACGTGGAAACCTGCCACTGATTCAGATCCTGGCTTCCTACAGCGACTTTTCCTGCGGTGCTGATGCAGCAAAGATCTCGACCGACATTCTCACACTCCTCTGCACGCTTACGACCGAGTGGGAGTCAAGACCGTCGTTCGTGGGATATCTTGGCTCGACCGATCAAGCACAAACCTTGGTGTCACAGCTGGTCAACAGAGTGCGCGATGACTCTCAGTCTACCGACTATCGCATCGCACTCTGGAGCCTCATCACAATCACTTTGACAACTCAGCCTGGGCTGGCGACCTTGTTCCTGTCGACCGATCGAGAGAATCCTGTGGCTCCAGACAACCAATTCAAGGAAGTCGCAACGAACTCTGTCCTCGTCAAGGCTCTCTCAATTCTACACTGGCACTCCAAAGCCTTGGAACACGAACCGGAACCTTTGCCCCATGTCCTTCACTTCCTGGATTTACTGTGGCAAAACGCCAAAGACCATGCTATTCTGATCAAGAGTTTGCAGGAGAACAATGGATTCTGGACCGACCTGGGCGTTCTTCTGTCGCGACCAGATACCCACACGGCGCTTGAGTTGGCGGAATGGGAGGATGTCGCCAAGCAGTACGACGGAGATGAGCTCGTACAGGTGGGACATGTCTCGAGAGTCAGTGCTGATCATCGAGCTAGGGCACATGCGCTCCGGATCGTCGGTCTTGCGATCCACTTTCATGCAGCGAGTGAGGGGCACACCCTGAAGACCATGGACGAGCTCCCCAAGGGAGTCAAGGAAGTTGTGCAGTTATGCATCACCAAGGGGCACTTCACAGCATGGAGCGAAACCATCCCTCGAATCCACTATCATGTGCGTGGCCATCGTCAGCTAAAAGAGTTGACGCGCGAATTATCAACACCGTTCGACTACCTCAAGCTTGCGGTCAGGAGGTGGGATGAGATGTATGATACAGACCATTTGCCAGGAGAGTCCTTTACCCTCAATTTGGAGCGCACGCGTTTCAAGTTGACCTGGGGCGGGAAAGAACAGGAGCACAGGGTGGTGCGTACGGTCTTTCACGTCAATCTGAACTGGTCTACGGTGCACTCGGAAATGAAGCGCCTCTCTGCATGGCGCTTCTTTGTGGAGGTCTTGTCCGCGAATCTGGGACATGCTCTCTGGGACAGCAAGCCATCGGGGATCGGCCCTGGTTCAACAGCAGCGACCTCAGCATCAGGATCATACCACCATTTTGTCATCCAGTTGCTCGACCATATTGAGCGCAACACCGATGGGAGTATTGTCCTTCAAATGGCTCGCCAGAATTGCTGCTTGCTCCTGCAGACTGTGATTGAAAACTCTGCGACAATGAAGCGCTCCGACAAGAAGAACCTGGCGATGCACTTTCCAGAGATTGTGACCAAGCTACAAAAGTTGATTCAGGAAACCGATTTGGATATTCTGGGCATGATTCAGGATCCAGCGGCCGAGCAGGCAGCCCATCAACCTTTGCTGCTCACAATTCTCTTTTGCTACCGTGCTCTGCATGACAGGGAGGTTCTGACCAGTCTGGATGCTACGCACCTTGAGCTGCTCCAGAAATCAGCCATCCGTCTCTTGCCGCTACTGGCCACCTGCTTTGCCGTCGTTGTCGAGAGCCACCTTGCTGGTCAACACGACCACTCGGACAACATTGTGATCTTGCTGGCGCTCCTGGAGGAAGTGTGTCACCCTGTTTGGAACCCGCACCCGGCTCTCTGGATTCCGATTCTCAGGAACATGGATGTTTTGCGGCTGAACCTCCAGCTGTGTGCTCGCAGTGTCTCTTCGGGCGACTACAACAACCGGCCGTCGTTCTTTGAGGGCAGTCTCAACTTTTTACTGGCACAGGCCCGTATCCCAGAGATGGCGGCGTACCTGTGTGATGCAGGAGCCATGTCGATGTTGATGCACAATGGCCTGACACCGTTGCTTCAACGTGGGGAGGTTTCACATATGGACGAGCTGCACGGTGACCGAGGTGATTGGCACCATGCCTGGTGCATGGTTCTGGCGACAGTGACGAGTCTTTTGCGGTCCATGAGCTCGAGCGATGCATTCATGCAGCTCTTGATTGGGTTTATTCAACTATATGGCAACCAGATCAGCAAGGGACTCGACAGCTCAACGGACCGACCCTTGACCAGTGCCAAGGTTGAGGAGATGGAGAGGATTACCATGTTGTTCTATGAGCTCTCTAAACACGATGGTCATCTCGAGGCGCTTGGAGGAGGCGAGATCTTGAAGGCGTTCTTTGACCGGTCGTTGTTTATTTTGCAGCACGCAGTCCATCTGTTTACTCATCCACAGACGCTGGCCTCTGCGATTGTACCCATCTCCAAGACTGAACACAAGGACAAGGAAGCAGGACAGGGCTACACATTGACGACTCTGATTGAGGGCAAGCTAGCGGCTGTGGTGAGGAACATTCTGTCGGCACTACTGGCCTGGACAGATCCTGCTCTCATCCTCACGAGGTCGAACCTCGAGTGGCCTATCCGCAAGACGACGATTGCACCCATTTCCAACACGCCCGTGTACGAGCCTGCGACGATTGGGACGATGTTTGAGCTAGTTCAGTACGCGACCACGTCCCTGAAGGAATGGGAAGCCAGATTGGAAGGCAAGACTGGAGGATCAGCAGGATTGTTCAAGGACTCGACAGAGGATGATGGCCAAAAGACGGTGAACGCAACGTCGTCGTCGTCGAGCACCATCAGTTCAAGAACTTCCTCCAGATTGGCCTTGTTTGGAAACCTGTCGACCTCTCCAACCGTAACAACAACGACTGCAGCAGCAACGTCCACGACAGCCATTGCGGGAGCTGCATCCTCTACCTCTGGGAACCCGCCTTCACCCTCTCTGATGTCATCGTCGAGCGACAATACGACCAAGCCCAACGAGTCTGCGTTTGCGACACTTTCGACGACGACTGGCTCCTCGACGAGGATGATTTCGTTACTGGAGGATGCGCTGGTCGTGATTGCGACCCAGCTGGGGCTGTACATGTATCACCCGCAATTGGATGCGGCGGTGCGGCGAGATATCCAGGACCAGTGCTTGGATCTGATCTCGACCTTGAACTCGACACAGCGGATGCTTCAACGGTTTGAGAATGTCCCTGTGCAGGCTAGGAAGGAAGGGTTGGGAGCGGAGGCACACGGGCAGATCCGGTCGTTGAGAGAGAACATGATTCCGATCATCAAGAACTTTGCAGAGACCAAGATCAATATTCAGTGAAAGCAAAAATACACTGGCTGGAAGGAGGTTGTGGCAAAAGGACACAAACGAGAATGGCGAGGGAGACAAAGAAGACAAAGAAATAAAGACCTAAAAAAAAATGTCTGAAAATACGATTCCATGGATCGCAAGCATCCTATTACTGTTCGTCTGTGAAGAGTTCACGTTTCGATCGAATCGCTTGGGCGCAGCAGCCGCGTGGAATGATGGTTTGAGGGGGTTGCGGTTGCTCCGTGCGTTGCTGTGCTGTGCTGTGCATGTCCCTCTATCTATGCGGGGGCAGGTGTAAAAGTCATGACCCAGCCATTTATTCACTTTTTCGGTGCAAAACAACACCCTGAAAAAAAAAATGAAAAAAAAGTAAAATGACGCCTAAACTCTTAGTAGACTCGGGATGCCATCTCAAAGAGGGTATCGCATTCGCCAGACTTGTCCACCATGTCCCTGAAGCGACTCGACGGGTTCGTGATCAGGTTGATCGGACTATCGAATTCGACAACCTTGCCTTGCTCTGAGAGAATTGAAAAAAAACCCCCCGGGTGTCAGGAAGGAGAGAACGAAAAACAAAAAAAAACCATGACAATGCAGCACTTATGCACCCTATAGACACGCAACAAAAACATACCAAGGACCAAGACGCGGTCATAGTCCATGATCGTCCTCAATCGATGCGCCACGGTGATCAACGTAGAGTCGCCCAACTCGTTGCGAATCGTCGTTTGAATCTTTTCGTCCGTTGCAAAATCAACACTGGCCGTAGCTATGAGAGAATTAGACAATATAAAACAAAAGGTTAGCAATACGATTTGAAAAAAATCACGACTGGAAGGATTTGCTTTATAGGAGGCAGCATTTTGTTTACCTTCGTCCATGATAATGACCTTACTCTGGCGAAGCAGCGCACGGGCCATGCACAAGAGCTGACGCTGTCCCTGAGAAAAATTGTATCCGCCGTCACTCACTGGACTATCCAGACTCTCAAAGGGATCCATCAGCTCCGAGGCTGCCACCGAGGGCGACAAGGGAGCGGACATGGTTGCGCCTGCCACATCGGCTTGTGTCAGGGGCGAACACAATAACCTAGGGGAGATGGCATCGACCGACAACAGACCAGTGGCACAGCCTGATTCCGCCAACTGATCCCCATAGCCATGGCGCACGGGAGGCGACATGAGTACTGGGCTACCAGGTGCAGTTGGGGGGCAGGCAGCTGGGTGAAACGGATCGTTGAACAGCTGGCTCTCATAGTCAGCAGCCTCCGAGGCTGCTGTGCTGTTCATCAGAGTGTGCTCAGGCGCATCGTAATAGTGCTGGTGAGGATGACCGTGGCCATTCATGTCAAAAGCGCGATCGGCATGATGATCATGAGGATGAGGTAGGGGCTGGTTCTGATGATTTTGGTAAAATGCCGTATTCAGACCTGAGCGACTACTCGATGCCGACCCAGATCTCGATCCTCGTGCCTTGACGAGATGTACTCGTCGAAGTGCCTCCCAAATCTCATGGTCGGCATGTTCCTGAAAGGGATCCAAGTTGGAGCGGATGGTGCCATTGAACAGGACAGCATCTAAAAAAGCATCCCAATAAACCCCCCAGTAGAGTGGTTAGAAATTAAGCGTCAACTAATCGGGCAAACATATTGCAGTTTCAAGACTAAAAAAAACCCCCTGTACCTTGGGGTATAATGGTCAAGCGTCTGCGCAAGTCCTCTAAACCAATCTTGGATATGTCAATGCCATCAATCACAATTGAACCCTCAGTCGGCTCCATGAATCGGAAGAGCGACAGAGCAAGTGTCGACTTTCCAGAGCCGGTCCTGCCGACAATTCCAATTTTCTCGCGCGGTCGAATACTCAGTGAGATGCTGTGAAGCACTGGTCCCAAATCCGGAGCATACTGCATGGTGAGGTTTGTGATCTCAATGGTTCCATCGTGTGGCCACTAATTTTTAACACAAGTAGGTTGAGAGTGTGCGTGAGATAACGCTGGGTACTGCATTGAATACCAACTGATACACCGCAAGTTCTCTGCGCCGATGAACAGGTCGTAGAAAACCATCAAGATTCAATGTTCAATTTTGGCACTTAATGTTCAGTTTTGGCACTTACGTTGGCTGGTGGTCGAGACCCCTCGATCACGGCTGCGGGTTCCTGTGGCATCTGGAGGTACTCATGGACGCGCTCGACACTGTTCAAGGACATTTCCATCTCAGTGTAAATTCGAACGAGCCACTACATCATCAAGCAGAAAAGTTCAAACAGAAGGCATTAAAAACAAAGTGTGTATCTCCGCTGTCAGTCTTCAGTCGATGCAGGTCAGTCAACTTACGTAGATCAAGCCCATAAAGTTCATGGCCGAGCCTAAGCTGAGTCCAGCCCAGCTTGCATTTAGGTTCTCGAGATTGGCCAGAATCAACACGCCAGCAATGAAGCTGACTGCTGCACCCATGAAATCGACCCGAATACTCAGCCAGCGATTGCACATCCAAAGGAAGTAATAGGGTGCATTGTTGTTGTCCAGTTTAACCAAGACCTCCTCCATAAACCGAGACTCGACTCCAAAGGCGCGAATGGTCGACACACCGATGAGTGTCTCGCCAAAATGACTGTACAGGGGCGACTTTGTGACAGACTCGATGCGCTTGAGCTCCCTGCTTGAGGTGATGTAGTAGGCTCCGACAAAGCAGTACGACATTGCTACATGATAAGAATGCATGGGGAATCAATGTGTACATAGACACTGTGTGTTAGCAATCTTGCGCCAGAGCCCTCTCTAGTGAAGTACATGTCGTTGCCAAACTTTAGAGCGGGTGCTTACCAATAAGTGCAGCGGCAATCAGGAACCCGGGTGTGACCCACGAGATCAATAATACGACCGCAATGATCCCCAGGACATTCAACATCATGGTCACCATTTTGGAAATCATCTGCCCGTCAATCACCTCAAAGTCCTTGGAAAACCTGTTGAGCAATCGCCCAACTGGCGTTGTGTCAAAGAACCGAATGGGCGCGTGGATGATCGTCACCAGAAGCTGCTCATACAGCGACCGCGATGCCCGAAGAGAGCCATAAAACTGCCAAAACATCCTCACTATGGTCAAGAAGACCGTCATAAGTGTGATGAGGCAGTAGATGCCGATGAAATAGTTCTGATCGATGGTAGAGTCCTCGTCATCATCATCGCCGTGATCTGGTATGCCCCAGCGAAAGATTCCGAGCCGTGATGCGTGATAGTACAGGTCAGTAGAGGCTGCACGCGCAACGGTGGGAAGCGTGGCATTCGAGCGGTCCGTGGTGTAGTGGTTCGACCACTCTCGAAGCCAGTGGATCTCCAGCATGCCCAGGATTCTTATGACGGCAAGCATGAACACTAGGATAATCCAGAACCCCGCACCACCGCAAGCTTTCATGTAGATGTTGTAGACCAGCAGCTTGACTTTTCCTTTCGAACGAGCTGAGGTACAGGATTGAATGTTATTGATGTTAGTACCCTCGCTTGAAAGTGTACATCCCAGAATCCCAATACAAATTATGAATCAATCAATTTCTGTTACCTTCGTCGTCAACTAGCTTTTTTGCCTCTTCGGCCATCTTCAGTTTGGGCGACATCGCACCCCGCAGAGAAGAGTCGGGGGAAGGGGAGTCAAGATCCGTAGCAAGCGTGGACGAGCTGGAGGTATCCCTCTCCTCTTCCATCATTCCGTTACGCTCCAGGATCTCGCTTAGCATGCCGGAACGGATCAGCTTGACTGGCGACCCGCTCAGGGCCAGAGAACCTTCCTTCAACAAGGCAACATACGCGGCATCACGCAGACACAGGCGGACGTGGTGTGTCACCAGAATCCTAGTCCGGCCCTTCATCATTGGACCCATGAGGCAGTTTTCAAATATATGCCTGGCTGTGTGAGAGTCCACGGCGGAGAGGCAGTCATCAAAGAACAGATGCTGTGCCCGGGAGTACATGGCTCGAGCAAGGGCCACACGCTGTTTCTGTCCTCCCGAAAGAGTGATACCCTTTTCCCCAATTTCAGTCAAGTCCCCGTGGGAGAACACCGCTAAATCAGGAAGCAAAGCACATGCTTCCAGAACGTGCTTGTACCGCTCCGACTCGAAAGGCGATCCAAACAGGATGTTCTCACGGATACTAGCCTGCTGAAGCCAAGGGTATTGCGAAACGTAGGCAAGTGTTCCCGGGATGTAGCCAGTGCTTGGGTTCAGGATTTTGGTGGTGGCCAGCACAAGGTTGACTTTTCCAGAGACCAAATCCATCTCTCTTAGCAGCGCCATCAACAACGACGTCTTGCCAGACCCAGTTGCGCCACCTAGTTGTAAGACATCCAACGAAGAAAGCAGACATTAGACCTCCCCTTTCCTTCACACAAGAGCAAAGGCCGAAGCAATGACAACAGCTGCCATGATATCACTGAGGGACTTACAAACAAGACTCAGCTTTCCAACGGGGAAATTGAGCGTAATGTCTTTTAGCATGAAGGCGCCGCTGTTGGGTACAGGCGCGACATTTCCCAGGGTCGACGTTGACTTTGTATGCCACCTGAAGGAAGCTCTAGTGAATCCAATAGTTCCTGTTGGCTGCATCTGCTGTGGCTGGACCGAGGGGCTATACGACGAGCTGTCGACATTATCCTCTGCAGCATGATCCGTGTACTTCCAGATTTCGCCCTCGTTCAAGAACGCCTCGATTCTCCTTACACTCACCATGGCCTCCAGAAGCTCTGTTACCATGCCTGGCAAAACATTGAGCGGCGTACGGAGGATGATGAAGATGGCCATGGACGTGAAGGCTACGGACGCTGTGAGCTGCTTGTGCTCCAGTTTCGTGTAGGATGTAAAGGACATCACCGTAACCAAGATTGGAGATCCAAACCACAGCAGGGTGAAGAAGGTGTTGATAATGTAAAGTCGGATAAAACGTCGGAGCTCTTGATCACGAACCTCTGTTTACAAGCCAAGGAAAAAGCGGATCGAATTACTAAAGTTAGCAATGTTCGATTCAAGTCGCACATGAGCCGGTTAAATAGATTGAAACCCCAACACTTACCCATGATCTTCTTTTGGATGTTCTTTTCCCAGGCGAAAAACTTGATCATTCGGATCCCCTGCAAGAGCTCGCTCATCAAGCCAACACGACGATCCCGAGTCTCCATGAGCTGTTCCTGGATCTTGGCGTATTTCTTTGCTGCATAGTGATGAGCAGGTGAGGTCAACAGCATGACACCGATGCCGACAAATGAAGAGAGTCCAAGGACGCCGTACAGCATGACGAGCGAGATGATAATCTCGAGCGGACAAGTGTAGAGAAAGAAAATGGATGATGCCAAACTGGAGACACGATTTGCGTCCACGGCCATCAGGTTCGTGATCATTCCAGTGTCTGAGCGCGCCCACTTCTTACTTCTTTCCGAGACGATTCCTGTCATGTCCTTGCGTCGCAGCGATTTCGCATACACCTCAGCGCTCAGCATCGCCCGAAGACGCACATCGACGCGTCTACCGTAATAGAGATTCTGTCCAAATGTCAAGCTCTTGATGAATTCGCTGCATAGCATCCCAAAGACATAGAGGTAGGCGATCTCCTTGGGTCCCACGGGATTTTCAATGTATTCCAGCAGCTCGTGAAGGAAGAAAGGCACGCCAAAAGACGCCACAGAGGAGACTACTCCGAATACAAAGTTGATCCAAATGTCCCGTCTGTTTGTGATGTAGATCCTCCAGATGAGCGAAGGCCTGACGTTGTCCTGGAAGTACAGCCTATATTATTCACGAGTTTTTAGAGTCGGCAGTTAGAAACAGTTGATACGGTCTATGATACGACCTGGGGGTGATAGAGGACCAAGCATACCTGGTGCGGGCGAATATCCTGTACATGGGTCTAGCTCGCATCTGATCTGTCATATTAGGTAGATACTCGGATTCTAATGCACGGGCATATCCTTCCCACAGCAACCCATTCATCCAGTTGTAGGTGATCCACTGGAAGAAGGACGCATTGATCTCAGCTGAGACCTTTCGCCCATCAACAAACACATCCGGTCCCTTGCTGGTGGTTGTAATCACGGAGGCAAAGACTGCAGCCATGACGGAGTTGAGAATCGCCAAAGCAAACTCTGCCTCGATCCTCTGCCTCATCTCTGGCGTTGTGTCCTCTGGTATGTCATTTCCAGAGGTGTAGCACCTAAAGCCCGTCCTCGTCCTGATAAGAGAATTGACGAGCGTGAATAGTGAAAAAACTATGAGCATCCTCCTGATCCGAGATGGCCGTACAATGTGCCTCGTGAAAGCTGCAAGCATGCACAAGACAAACGCGTAGGACTGGGTCGAGAAAGTCGGTTCGCGTGCAAAATGAAAAAGTAGCGATAACAATGCAAAAGTGACATTAGTACTCCGAATGAGGGGAAAGAAACAAAAAAACCTCGACGTGGAGCGATAGGAACGTATCCATTTCTTGCCAAGAAGTGGCAATTTCTTGTTATTGGACACCAGTTGATCCGAACAACAGCCCAGAACATCACGCACACAACGACCGCACAAAGACTTACCCATGCAATCGACTGTGCCACAGGCATGATGAAGCGATACACCGGCAAATGGATATGTCCTGGTTGTCCATGACGGCCGCCAATCTCCAGAAACCTCCATCGTACTAGCACCATGGCCAAAAATCCTAATGCTTGGGTCATTGAGACCAGTATACTGATGATGTCGCTGTTCGTTGGATGGTTAACAAAGGACTCTGGTTTTGGATCTCGATCTGACTTGTCTCTTGGCTGCAAAAGCAATGTCGCATCCTCTGCTGCGCCTGCAATGTTGCCAAGAAGAGCGCAAAACGGTATCAGAGTTAAAACATGTTCAAGGACCTGACTGCAGGGCTCGCTATGCTGAACGCAAAAACGCATTCAAACATGCAATTCAAGGCGAACGTGCTCGGATAGGCCAATATTTCACATACAAGAGTCGGCCGACAAGACTTTTGTAACTGTATCGTCCCGTATTGATGGCTCGAGTTGTGGGCGCTTGTTGTTGTAATGAAGACGGCCGCCATGCTGCGCACTGTGCTGGTGGGTATTGCTGTAGCCGTTACTATTGCTGTAGCCGTTGCTACTGCTGTTGCCGTTGCAGCTGTTGTACGCTGTATGATCCTGCGAGTGGCCCAGTAGAGGCGAGGTGAGTGAATGATCTGCTATACAGGCCTGCCGGCGATCGTGCCCTTGGGGTCTAAATGTTTCGATGCAATGCCCGAGCAGCGGCCGTGCTCCGCATATTGTGAGGGTCAAGACAAGAAAGGAGAGCGGGAGTGTTGTCTCGAGCACGATCTCCCGGAAGCACGGTGTAAAATCGAGTGTGTCATTAGTGTACGGACCCTAGAACAGACAAGATTCCAGAGCGTTAGTTTCTGCAGAGGTATTCCTCGGATTCACGGGGCGGCAAAACAAGTAGGTTTACCCATGGCTCGTTGCCACACCAGGAACTCATGGTGTACAGGGTTCAATGGGGAGGATTGGAAGGTGGGGATGTCGTTCTGGGTTGGATTCCTGGCACGGGAGGTGATCCAAATCGGGAGCTGCTTTCTTTCTTCAAGTAAAATAAAGCGATGTCTAGTGCTGTCTAGTAGTGCTTTCAAGGGCTGTCCAATGTGCTTGGTGAGGATGAGGATGAGGTCGAGAGAGTGCGCAGGGAGGGTTGTCGGATGTCGGCGCGGTATGCAGGCGGATGAAGAGATGCAGAGCGACGGATTAGCGGTGTTGGTTGAGAGGAGCAAGGTCTACTGGATGCGATGCGCCTAGAGAGGCTATGCGAAGTCGAGCACGAGCACGAGCACAAGCACAAGCACGAGCAAGAGGGCCAAAGGGACGAGGGAAGCCAAAGGGACAATGACCGGTGGAAAGAGAAGAGCTAGGCGGGCCGAATGAGGATTGGGATGGACGGGTCTTGCGCAGAATCAAGGCAAGCAATGGAGGCACAGGCAAGAGATGAGCAAGGACGGAAGGAAGAAGAGCGGTTCAGGCGGGGGAGGTGAAGCACAAATGGAGATATGGAGATATGGAGACTATAGTGAAGAGAGAGCAAGACATATTATTTTCCAGCGTCTGCTGGTCTTGTCAATAAGAGAAAATGCGAGAGAGCGCACTTGGTGGACACAATTGGTCCGCAGAGACCGCCCTGGCACTCGAGATCGGATTTGTCGCCCATCTGCTCAGAGTGCGCATCGTTTCTTTAAAAGGAAGCCAGCGGGCTTGGATGGACAATCCGATTCTTGTGTCTGGCTCGAATGGCTACTATGGCTAGTATGGCTCGCGAAAATAAACGCCTTTCATCATGCTCGCTCTACGTCTACGGTATGACTGCACCGTGCATGCTCAAGTCAGAGGCTGCCGCGACTCGAGCCTGACCCTCCACCATGCCACCATGGCCCCTCTCTCACTCTCGCCGCCGCTTCTTCCCCACCTCCCTTGTGTCTTGCCGACTCTAGAGTCTCGCTCTCCGTGGTCCCACCCTCGCTCGCAATGTGCTCTGTCGTCCTGGTAGCACACGCCGACAACACTTCTCTTCACCACTCACTCTGCTACTCCTCCCCATTCTTTGCCACCTACAGCACTTTCATCCGTCCTTTTCTTTCCTTTCCTTGTTCCAGATTCCCCACTAGGGCACCTTGCTCCGACGCTAGTATTTTTTCATTTCCCTTTTTTTTTTTTTTTGAGATACGCCACGGAATCTCCGGTTTTTTTTCTCGACAGTTTTTTCTGTGTCCTACAGTTCTCGCGTCTCCCCCTCTCTGCTGCATGAACGCATGAACCCGAGAAGAAAAGTATGAACAAGGCGCATGTGAGAAAACCGGAAAGTGATAAGGCATGACAGGATGGCAAAGAAATCATTCATCGGCAAAAGGGGAGGAACCCATTTGCAAATCGTCTCCAAACAAGGAATCATTCCCCGAGTTTTTTCTTTTTTTTTCTTTTTCTCTTTATTTTTTGAGCCATATACTATAAACACCTCACTGTGTGGAGGGGAGGGAAAGGTCATCGAGATCATCCCAAAACCGGTTCCAAGCACACGACATAGTTCTCTCTTCTTCCCACAAAAAAAAGGTTTGCGCTATTGCAACATCGGCTCGCCTTGACTTTTTTATATTTTTTCCCAGGAGAGGTGCCTGGACTGCAGCAGAACTACAACGTGGCCGTGGTAAAATTTTTGCAACTGATTTCGATCGAGAAGCACCGATCATTCTCGCGAATGCATTATCTATCTACGGGAAAGCTCGATCTTTCTCCGGAGATTTTTGATTACACACAATTGCCACTTTGTGCTGAAGTGCCATGGAGCATGCTCGAAACATGTTGGACCAACAAAAACATGCAGCGTAGATCTTGATTCCTTCCCTTAGCTGCTTCTGAAGATGACGTGAGAATAGTACTTGCCTGTAATCATGTAATACAGGGATCCAAGCGCCCATCACCTCATCACGACGCTCTTTGGCGAAATAAAAAGTGTTTTAATCGTTACAGGCAATGCTTGATATCTTAGTTACGGAAGACACTGTTGAGGTATGCCTCGTAGTTGTAGCCGTTGGCGGATTCATGCTGAGGCATCGTCGATTGCAGGTAGCTAACAACCGCGGGAGGCAGCATGGACTGCTT
Source organism: Mortierella alpina (assembly GCA_029449245.1). Taxonomy (NCBI): domain Eukaryota; kingdom Fungi; phylum Mortierellomycota; class Mortierellomycetes; order Mortierellales; family Mortierellaceae; genus Mortierella; species Mortierella alpina. Next base: position 391,392 of record JANATF010000001.1, on the reverse strand, counting down.
CAGATCGAGCTCAGTCACAAAAGGCTTGTCACCGGCCACAATGCGGAAAGACTCTCGAACCTGGTCCGCAGACGTGCGATCCTCAGTAACACCCACCATGAATGTAATGAACTGAGAAAGAAGGGAAATAACTCAAACATGATCAACAAAGTAGCTTACACAACGTACGACCTTTTGCAAATCGATCATGGGTGATTCCTTACCTGCTCAAACGAGACCTCGGCTCCACCCTGAGTACAGTGGGCAAAGACGCCTGCGAAATCCTCGTCTTCATACATGATCCCCAAACTCGCCAATGCAGCATTGAACTCGGCGGACGTTAACGAATTGGTCTGGTTGGTATCAAAGTGTCGGAATGTGCTCTCAAACTCCTCGAGTTGCGCAGGCGTTAGGTTGGTCATGTTTCGAGACACGATCTATGCAGAAAATAGTGGCAACAGAGCAGATTAGTCATCTACTCCACAACAACAGGCCTTTTTCCGAACGCTAGTCCTTGACCTAACCTGGTTCGAAATAAACGCCGACTTCTTTTGCATGGCTTGCTCCAAAAGGCCAAAGTCAAACGAAAGGTCATCTGCAGAGTAGATTGTATAATCGTTCTCTTCGATATTGGCCTCGACGCATTGGTCATCAAGACGTTGAATCCGCTCCAGTGTGTCGCCCATAGGGCCTAAACGCGTGCTCAACTGGCGTACGTGCGCCAATTGAAGCTACAGATCGAATTGAAGCAAGTCATTAAAGTTCGTAAGTCTATGGTGACATATCAGCACCAAAAATGGCCGTTTCACACCACAAGAATAGCTTGTCTTACATCCAGATCACCGTCCAACACAGTCAACTCGTTGGAAATGGCATTTACTTGGGCCTGGAAGTCGTTGGCTTGCTTGGCAAAGTCCTGTCGAAGCTTTTCCTTGATACTGGAGCGTCATTGATTCAAGTAACGGGTTAGAGACTGCAGAACGGCTTGAGAGTTTGCTCTGACCACGCAAAGTCGCGCTTACTCTCTAATCTTGGCATTGATGAGTCGATATCTCTTCTCCTCAGAGGCCAATAACTCTTTCCAGAAATGGTCCAGATCCTATGGATATCAAGCACATTGTAGTTGTTAGAATCGCTTCGAGTACACGCTGTACCTTGGACTACGAAACAGAATTTCGGTCGCCGGAAAGTATACCTGCAGTGTCAGACCATGGGGAGGATGGTAGGGCTTGAGCTCATATGTCTTGAGCTTGGTCTGAATATTGCCCAACAGTGTGTCCAGGTCCCTCTTCTCCGCGACCCAGGTGCGCTTCAGAGACGTCTTGTAGTTTACAAACTCCATTGACTGCCTCTTGGCGTCCGCATAGTCTCCCTTGAATCTAGACGCTTCCCAGTCGGATTTTTTGTTATCGATTGCTTGCATCAACTATTTCACACCAACGCAGGAAAGAAAGTTAGTACTTTCCTATTGAAGGTTTAGCACATGAACGATAGAGACGACATCACACCAATGAATCTTACCGCCTTGACGCGCCTCTCGTAGTCATTCTCCATTGACCACACCGACTCCATGACCTCAGCAAACTTGGCAACACGACGACCGGCAGTATCGACCTTGCCCAGTTCCGAGAACGCATGGAAATACTGGGCAACATAGGTCATGATCGAACGCTCATCTGGCTTGGAGATATCGCACACATCCTCCACATCCAGAAGTTTTGGGATGTTCAGGTGCTCAGCCGCGACATCAAACGCCAGCTGAGTGTTGGTATGCCTGTCTGACTTGTCCAAAGCGTCAAAGTCAAGCAGGTCGGGGCGGTGACGATGGATCAGCGCGCAGCTAGATTATACAGGGTTTGTTCGAGCAGGGTCAGGATACAGCCTTGCCTTTTCTGTTCCATGGATCAAGCCAAACAAACAGTCGAGCCTAAGATAAACACTTACAATGCCAAGCCGTCAGCCCAACTGTAGGTAAAGTCTCGAACGTTGACCTCACGGTAAGGTGCAGTCTTACGCTGGCACCAGAGAAGCAGACCCTCCTTGGCGCTCAGTCCCTCTTCACTGTACCGTTAGAGTGCAGACAATAGAGTTAATTTCAACGTCACTGGCCAAGACATGCCAACAGCCCAACTCGACCTTCCATTTGTTCTTTGGAAGGTCTACGGGTCCCCTTACCTGATGTCGGCAATGGTGAATCTGAGAATAAGAGTCCAGATCATTCCGAGAATCAGTTTAAGGTTCTCATCGACAATGTCTTTTGAGTACCAATTCGAATTTTTGCTGTTCGTTAGTACGTGGACCTTGATGGGTAGAATCTAGCATCGTCACGCTGGTATACGAAAATCCAACGTACCTTCAGCTCCAATGTTGGTCAAGTTAACTCCACGCTGCCGAATGAACTCCAAGCACTTGTTGACGTTCTCAACCTTTTGGATTCGCATTCTGGCGACTTTGTTGTACCGCCCAAAGGTCGTGTCACCAATAATTTCCTACCATGACATAACGCGTCAGTTGGAGCAAATCTCTCGGTCATAGCACGGACCTGCCTTGTTCCTAGTCGCAACTCACCAACAGCTGGATCAGAGGCACACCATCAGACAGCTTTGAAAGGTCCGATATCTGAGAAAAGTTGCCGGCATTGAGCTTTGTGTTGACCCTGTGGCAAATAGTGAGAAAATCGTCTTGTTAAGCGCCGATTGTAACCACATGTACCAATGCTTTTTTTTTCTCCTTCCTTGACGGGCTGCAGTCCACGTACCATTTCGTAAAGGCTGAGTCGATGGAGAAGTCGAAGGAAGTGAGTGTCGGTTTGGGCGGTGGAGGCAAGCGGAGTAGGCACGAATGAATTAGTGGTACAGGGATAAATTATGGCGGGCTGTGTGTCCGGCGGGGCTGCGTGACATCATATAAAGCCGCCATCGGATTGGCTTTTGTGCCAACACACAGGGCAGCCTTCCCCAAGAGCATCACCGACAGTCGGCGGCTCTGGGATCAGCCGTGTTCCGCGCTCCGCGCCGCGTTTGCTCGCTGTATCAACGCAATACTTACTCTTTTGTTGGACAGTCTCCCAAGCCTTGTCCATGACTCTGGCTAAAGGGGGGAAAAGTGCATGACAAGATAAAACAAAACGCGACTTTTAGTCTTTTTCCTCTTTTCTCCGTTACCAGTCGCCGGTTGCTCGCCTGCTGTCAAGTGCGCATAAAGAGCCATTAGAAACTGCAGATACATGCGCTGGTACCGTACCGGTATCTTCCACAACCTGGTTAGCCGCGCTGGAGCCAACAAAGTTGTTGGAAGCAGGGTAGCCCGACATGTCTGCAATGAATGTGGGTTTTAAGAGTGTGTTGAGAGAAGAGGGTTGAGTACGATAATGAGGTGCCTGGCAGAGAAGAAGGTGGGAAGGAATTGAAGGATGGGAAGTTGTAATGTGAAAGCAAGAGTGAAGGGTGGGTGAGCGTGGAGCAATAGGAGAGAGAAAGAGAGTCTACCTCAGAGCCCCTCCTTTATGAGCGCGACGTGCAGCACCCACCCAAATTGCCACAATGGGCAGAGGAGCCCCGTAAGTGGCTTGTGTCACCTGAATGTCACAGTCACGACCAGTTTTCGCTGTTTACCTCCGAGGCCACAGCTCGTTCCTTTGTTCTCCTCCACCCTCGATTGACCATCACTCCCGTCCCCTCCGTCATGTTCACTGTTCGCTCTGTTCACCGCCTTGGCTCCAAGGTTGCCTCCCAGCGCTGCCTCTCGACCCTCGGTCGCAGCAGTAAGTGACTTTTCACCTCAGCTCTGCGCGGTGCCCTCTGTCCTTCCTACTCTCTCTCGCTTTGTCTCTGTTGCCCTGGTTCTCGCCTGGACGCTTTCGCCCTCATGGCTCAGCCATGTCCAAAGCCAGCCTCTGTTCCTCCTCTCTATGCAGCTCATATACAGTGAATGCTTGCAAGTGCTAGCAAGCCATTCCCAACTGTTTCTTGAATCCAACTGCTGGATCCGCTCCCGTTCACTTGATTGTATACACTCTCCCACGCACATGTGAATTGATTGATTAGAGACTGATCTTGATCTCCCTTGTTGCATCTAGTGCTCGCCACCAACCCTGCTGCTGTTGCTCAGAAGGTTGCTGTAAGTCGCTGCCCCATATTTTATCGTACTGAGGACTCAGGGATGTGCTAAATGATGTACTTCTTCCACCGTGCTCACGATCCGCTCTTGTTTAAACTTGATAGTCGTCTTTGATCCAGTCTTCAACCATGCGCACTGCCATTGCTATCCCACGCATGGCTGCTCGTCGCACCATGGCTACCGACAACAAGTTCTCCCGTTCCAAGCCCCACGTCAACATCGGAACCATTGGTCACGTCGATCACGGAAAGACCACCTTGACCGCCGCCATCACCAAGACCCTCGCCGGTATGGGTCAGGCCGAGTTCAAGGACTACAACCAGATCGACAAGGCTCCCGAGGAGAAGGCTAGAGGTATTACCATCTCGACCGCCCACGTCGAGTACGAGACCAAGAACAGACATTACGCTCACGTCGACTGCCCTGGACACGCTGATTACATCAAGAACATGATCACTGGTGCTGCCCAGGTAAGGCTCTAGAGCACAACTGTGGCAATTTACATACAACAGATGGCTCGATCAGCGTGTATGGCTATTTGATTGCACACTTCCTAATGTACAGTATTCCTGATCTTTGTTGCTAGATGGACGGTGCCATTATTGTCGTCGCCGCCACTGACGGTCAGATGCCTCAGACCCGTGAGCACTTGTTGCTCGCCAAGCAGGTCGGCATCCAGAAGCTGGTCGTCTTCATCAACAAGGTCGATGCCATCGATGACCCAGAGATGTTGGAGCTTGTTGACATGGAGATGCGCGATGTCCTCACCACCTACGGATTTGATGGTGAGAACACCCCCATCGTCATGGGATCTGCTCTCTGCGCTTTGGAGGGTCGTAACAAGGAGATCGGAGAGGATGCCATCATGAAGCTGATGGAGGCTGTTGACACCCACATCGACACACCTATCCGTGACTTTGAGAAGCCCTTCTTGATGCCCATTGAAGGTTAGTCCTGGCTAGAAATGCCGAATCGTTCGCGCTTCCTGTTCGAGTGTTGTACACGCAAAGCTCATATATGTGGCGTTGTCTCCTCAAAATAGATGTTTTCTCTATCTCTGGACGTGGTACTGTTGCCACTGGCCGTGTTGAGCGTGGTACCATCACCAAGGGTGCTGAAATCGAGGTTGTCGGTATGGGCCCCAGCTTCAAGACCATCTTGACCGGTATTGAGATGTTCCACAAGGAGGTAAGATCATCGATCCACGTTGCTTTCATGTTGCTCAGAAAAGAACGAAGGCCATGAAAACGTCGATTGTCTCATACATCTATGTTATACTTCTGTCCGCATGTAGCTTGACCGTGGTCAGGCTGGAGACAACATGGGTGCTCTGCTCCGTGGTGTTAAGCGTGAACAGCTCCGCCGCGGTATGGTTCTTGCCCAGCCCGGTACCGTCAAGGCGTACAAGAAGTTTGCTGCTTCACTCTACATCTTGACCAAGGATGAGGGTGGACGCCACACTGGATTCTTGAACAACTACCGTCCCCAGATGTTTGTGCGCACCAGCGATGTCACCGTCACCTTGACCCACCCCCCTGAGGAGGAGGATGCTGAGAAGATGGTCTTGCCCGGAGACAACGTCACCATGAACTGCGAGCTCACCAGTGTTGTGCCCCTGGAGAAGGGTCAGCGCTTCACCATCCGCGAGGGTGGCCGCACTGTGGGAACCGGTGTTATCTCTGAACTGATTGAGTAGAGCGACATGTAAAGAGGAACGAGGATTCTTAGGAGTGGCGCATGGCTGTGTATGTATGATTAAAAAACAATATTTCTCATTAGCTGGTTGCGAGAGGCAAAGTAAAGCAAAGCGAGGTGTCCTTTTTGTTTCTCAACGGCAAGGCAACGTCGGTTTGTACCTGACAGAGGTACCGATGTATAGCTAAGTTTAACCTAACGGAGCCAGGTTTCTCTTTGGCGAGCTTTCCATGGATGGATCCTTCCTGCATGGCTGGTGAGCCCCGCGGCAGTGCAGTGGTGCCCATGGGCATACCTCCACGCACGTATGTTGTTGTTCTGGCTCACTGGCGGTTCCTGGCGACAAATTTCTTTTGCCCATGCTCAATGCACTCACAGTTGACCCTGCCACACGCAAACCCCTTCTCACATAAGCAATCCTGTTCGTGTCCCTTCATGCCGTGCAGCATCGCTCTTAAGTCTGATCTCTGTCCTGATCTCATCGTCTCGCCTCATCCTTTACATACACACACACGCCAGGCTCGTTCTCTCCATCGTGATCTGATCTGTATTTCCTAGTAGAATTCACACTGGAGGCGTTGATGTCTGGCGTGTCTACAGCACCAGGGACAGGACACAGTTGGCTGTGTGCTCTTTTTTTTTACCTCTTTTATTTTCCTGTTCTTGTTCTCAATCTTGTTCCTGTTCTCTTCACATCTATCCACATCTCGTCTTCCTCGCCCTTTGCCTCGCCCTGTCCTCGCATCCTCCTCGCTCCTCCTCGCCCCTCCTCGCCATCCTTCCTCTCCCCACCTCCCGCTCCTTCACCCACAGCCCTCCTCTGCCATAGCCTAGTCCCCACCCATGGCAAGGCCCATATCCTACAACGGCCAGCCTCCAGGGGTCGGCGGACCACCTCCGCGTCTGGGGATGATGAACCCCAATCAGCCCCAGCCCATGTACCACCCACAGCAGCAGCAGCATCTGCAGCACCACCAGGCCCGCCCTCTCCCACAGCAACATAACCCATATCTCCCGCACCAGCAGCAGCATCGCCCTGTATACTCCACGCCCCAGCATCAGCACCAGCAGCAGTATATGCCCCAACATCAACACATTCAGTATCAACAGCAGCAGCACCAACACGGCGCCGTTGCCTCGCCCCGCCCTCAATTCATCCAGCGGCCACCCTTGATGGTCGCACCGACCATGCCCGTCCCTATGCCCGCCCCGTCCTCTGCACAGCAGCAGCAACAACGACCCCTCTATAACCCCTCTAGTAATAATATCGTCGTCTCGTCCTCCGCCGTCTCTGCGGCTGGCGGCTTTGTGCTCAGGACCCCTTCCCTAGGCGCCGCGCCCAGCATAAGCATGGCTGCCCAGCCTGCCAATACCAATCCAAACTTCCGACCTATTATGATGCGTCCCCCCGGCGTGTTCACAGCTGGACCCGCTACTGTCATTGCCTCGCCGGGCTTGGCTCGGATGCCCGTTGCGATCACGAGCGCCATGCGACCAGTGTTTATTGGTATGTTCGTTTCTGAATATCTGGACAACATCCTCAGCAAACACACACTCCTACGCCCCACGCCCTATGTGTAAAAAACACACACGCAGATATCATACTCTGCCACGTTTTTCGTGGACATGATGTCCTGGTATCCTACAATTAATGCCTTTTGCACATGCGAGGCATTACAACAAACAACGTGCCTAAGGTGTGCTCTCGGGGTGTTGTTTCCTTGTCCGTCCATATTGGGTCCATGTAACGCTGTTGTTTGAAGCAGTGGTGCTTAGGTTTTATACATGACCTAACGAAGGAGGAGGTGTAGATGTGTTCTGCCAGGGCCACCCCCTTCACCATTACCCCTGTTTGCTCAGTCCTCGAAGCAAACACAGTTTGTTTTTTTTGATGGAACGTTTTATCGGATAAAAAGAACTCCCAAAACGTGTTCATGCGGACCGATATTAACTGTTCTTTTTCTTTCGTTGGTTGGGCCATTACATCCAAAAGCTGCAGGACCACCTAGCATCATCAAGAATCCTACAAGGACAAAGGCACTTTTGGAAAGACCCGTTCCTGTCATCAAGGTATGGCCACATGTTATTTTTCTTTTTTCGTAAAAAAATTCGTTTTTCGTTTTTGGCTCTCGATTCTGTTTTTCCTGTGCAAAAAAGCCGAGGAGCCGAACCCTCCGTCTCCGTTATATCCTCTTCCCCCCTCCCGCCGGTTCGCCTTTTTATATTGCGCATGCGTGGATACTCATTCTTGTCGTCTTATTGTGTAAAACATATACTATAGATCAAACAAAAGACCAACACGCTTCTATCCAACTTTTGGGGAGATGATATCGATATTTCCAAGGATGGGCGGGTCATTGACCGATCATCCGACGACATGAAATCACCCAACGGCAGTGAGAAGAAACAGCGGCTACCGCGTCAGACTGGCATCGTCGTCGGTATTGATTTCGGAAACACGTTCACAGGCGTCTCATACGCACATCAGGGCGACGGCGAGATGATTGATGTTGTCAAGTGGCAAGTAGAACCTTTGAATCGACTCTTTCTTTTGGCAGCTATTCTTGTTTTCTTTTTTCTTGTACTCTAGGCGCGCTTACCATTCCTTTGGAAAATATCTAACCATGTTTTTTTTTTGCTATGTAAACCACACAACACCTAGGCCGAGACACTTGAACGCGTATGCAAAAGTACCCACCGTCAGTCTGTACAAGACCAACGAGAACAAGGGCTTGGTGGACTGGGGATCCTCCGCTTTGGCGGCCTATAAGCGATCCAAGGCAGATCGGGTCCTCATTAAGGACTACAAACTACTCTTGTTCGATCAAGGCGCGCGCGGTCGACTTGAGAACGGATTGCACCTGACGGACGTCCTCACCCAGTACCTTCAGAGCATTCATCGCCATCTCATGGAGGAAGTCAACAAATCACAGGTGCTCGCAGCAGAATCGGTGCCGATCCATTACTGCATCACAGTACCCCAGGCTTGGACATTGCCCACGCGCGAATTGATCCTGAGATGTTATGTCGAGGCCGGTATCATTCTCCAAACCCCAGCCCTCAACATGACCGTCATCACCGAGGCCGAGGCAGCAGCGACTTATTGTCGGGAAAAGTGTGAAGAATTCGAGTCACTCAAGGACGGGGATATTTTCATGATCTGTGATGCAGGTGGACTCACCACGAACGTCACCGTCTTCCGAGTCGATGACGGGTTGGGCGTTCGGCAGTTTGTCAGGATGTCGAGTTCGCATGCCGAAAACTGTGGATCGGTCATGTTGGATCGACGCTTCCGAGAACTGATCCTTTCTCGACTCTCGGGCTTGGATATGGAAGCGAAACCTCAGCGACAAAAGGCCTTCGAGACGTTGTTGGAAGGATTTGGAGAGATCAAGTCTCAATTCGATGGCAACTCTAGAGAAGAGGTCAAACATCTGTCGGTCCCTATGGGCTTGGATGTGAAGGATTTGGACCCCGTACCGGCTTGGCTCGAGGATGAGTACATGGCCTTGTCAGGACAGGAGTTATGTGAGTGTGTCTTTGATCCCGTCGTGGAACAGGTCCAGAACCTGATTGATGCTCAGTCCAAGGTCCACCCGGTCTGTGCAGGATTGTTCATGGTCGGAGGATTTGGCGCCAACAAGTATTTGCTTCACACTTTGGAGGTCGCCGCCGAAAAGAACCGCGTCCTCAACAGCAACAACAGTCGTCATAGTGTTACCAGCAACGGGATGGATTCCAAGCGGTCGTCTCTGGCGAACGGGATGGCGGATCTGAAACTGAGTAATGGCGATCTGAACCACCAGCAGTCTGAACCGGGCATTATCAAGAAGGTCATCATGGTGCAGAAGGCAGAGCTGGCGGTGGCAAGAGGTGCCGTTATCTATGGTCTCAAGAGTGCATCCCAGCATACAAAAGCCTTCTTATAGCACCTCCAAAACGAAAAAATAAAATAAAAAGAAAAATACAAAAACAAGATAGCTCCATTTCTCCGTGAGGGTTATATCAAGTTGTATTGATACTATGTAAAAAAAAATGGCTAGAGAAAGCTGGCGGGGCTCGAAAGCGCGAGAACATAGGGTGTAAGATGTGAGATGGAATGTGGAAAAGAGGGAGGAGGTGAAATTAAGGCGTCGGCGGCACAGGCGTGGGTCTCTTTGACGGCACCACGCCAAAAAAGTTGGCGTTTTCGAGCGGACAATTGTCCATGTTCGTGCCCCACCAGGCCGGAAACTCCACGTTGCGCATCTGCAACGTAAGGAAAATCAACAGTGCTGCCAATGCCACTCCTGAATCCAACGCTGCCGAGAGCACATAGTTGAACCGGTGATACCAATCCCGCCGGTACCTCTTGGCCCAGAACTGGAACATGAAGCCGACCACCAGCCAATTGGCGTACTGGTACGGCCTCGCTGGAGGCATAATCCCGGTTGAGGTCAGTATCACAGGCGTATGGATCCTGTCCATGAACGTGCCGGGATACCATCGCGAGACAAAGTAGAATGGGATGGGAATAAAGAGCCCAAACACGAAAAAGTACATGAGCGGGTGGTAGATCGAGGTCGGACCAAACATACGCTCCGGCGCGATCACACCCCACTATTCGGCCATTATGCGCAAGTTTTAGTTAGAACATCTGTCCCCAAGTGTCAGCAAAAAAAACACACATGAAGGACGAATAAATGATACGCACCACAACAGACGCGCTGAAAAAGACGTTGGCGCCAGGGCACGTGTACGGGTATCCCTCCTGGGTACAGATATTGGGCCTCGACGAAAGCAGCCAATTGGCCGTGACGAGGTTGATAAACGCCGCAATCAGCGTTCCTATGATCTGGGTCATGAACATGGCTCTCGGCGGGATCTTCATATACTGACCCAACTTGAGGTCTCCCAAGAACGACATGGCATGCGACATGGTGATGTATCCATAGGTCTTGAACGTCACATTCGCAATCGGGCGACCCGGGAGAATGTAACCGATCACAAACTCGGTCAGCACATTCAACCCGGGTTGTTGGTTCGTCACTGCTTGAATCAACCCGATCGGAAGCGAGAACAGCGCAGAGATACCAACCGCCAAAAGTAGACTCCACCAAGGGAGGCCATAGTCCCACACCTCACAGGTGACAATGGCAAGTGCGAGCATGACACCAAACAGAGACAGGTACCACCATTCAGGAACCTCCTTGTAGGTCTGCATTAGCTTGTAGTGAATGTCTTGGCTAGAGCCTCGAGCTTCCTTCCATTGCGCCCAGATCTGCTTGCGGTGGTACAGGAACGTATGCATGAGAATGGCCGTGAGTCCTGCAAAACTGATTCCGTAGCTATCGTATCTCAGCAGGAGCAAAACGTATTAGCCCCATGAAGATTTGTAAGCGGGAAAAAAAGGACCTGAAAAACACGACAAAAACAATATGTTTACCTCAATGCAAAAAAAGTGGTGATGCGCAATGGTCCGTAAGCCTCGTACACAGTCTCGTCCAGCATCTTATGCGGTGTCAAGATCGAAAGCGTATCATAGTAATACCCGTCGATCGTGTACAGCTTCGAGGTCAAGATCGGGAATAGCTTGGCGTTCCATAGATTCATGTAATATGCTAAAGGGACCAAGACCCAAGCAAAGAGCACAAACCCCGTTCCAATGTTGACCTGCGCCCACCAGGGTGTGATCAGGGGTGAGCCCAAAAACGCCGTGATCGTGTTCCAGTCCAGTGCCACAACACCAATTCCCAGACCGTGAGAACCCGTCAATTGCGAGAGCACGATGCTGGACGGGTCAATGTAGCATATCAGCGTCAAGGCGGTGATGACGGGGAAAATATAGGCCGGGATCCAATAGTAACAAAAGGAGACGATCAAGAACACGGTGAAAAACTTTTGACGCGTCCAAACTCCCGGTGCGAGGTCCTCTCGTCGATGAAGTGTGTTGAACAGCGCTACGGTCACCAGGTTCGCAGGCCAGATCATGGCCGCTGGGTAAACGAGATACCGTCGCAGGATGCCCGCCATGCCGTATCCGAGCATCTGTGTCGTGAGAATGAGCAAAAAGTTGGCAACAAATCCAAAGTTCTGCTCGTAAAATACGCGTTGGATAACGATAATGTCGACCGCATAGGCAGTGCCTGCTCCACAGCTAGCCATGATGGTGATCAGGACGTGTTCCTTGACATTGAATGGGCCTGGGTTTAGACTAAACGAGGAGCCAAATAGACGATACTTCTTGGATGGCAGAACCCTAGCCAAGAACTGGCCAGCGCTGTGTTGTTGAAGAAGAATGAGGATTAGATGATACAATGCGGTAATACCGAGATCATTACAGAGCACATATCGCCCAGCATTTCATGCGGGAGACAGTAGATGGCCGGTGTAGTAGAAGCTGGGTGAACTTACGGGTACGAGATCAGCTGAACGACCAAGGCGCCCACTACCATGGGAGATTCTCGAAAAAAGCTGGATATAAAATCAGCAACGTGCAGATGCTAGTAGCGCGCAGTTCTTGTATATATTTATACACATGTACTAGCATGCATATCACATTTGATGGACTTACAAGAACTATGCATGCCGTCGGTATGCCATTGAAAAAAATAGGGATACAGGACGATGGGTGTGGGTCGTGTGAGTGAATGTGAATGTGACAAGTAGAAATAGAGTTGCGCGTTAATCTCTCCAGGCCCGTGCACATGGTTTCGTGTAACTAAAGTAACAGGATTTATATGCACGATACGGCCTGCATCTGCCTTGGGAACAGCTCCCATTCAGCTTGTTCTGTACTTACTTGGTTTATAAAGGACAAAGAAAAGATAGAGGCCAAACCCATGACCCAGAACCGGAAGGTCATGCAGGGAAGGGAAGGGTCGTCGGTATTGGGCACAACGGCGGCGACCTCATCGATGGGAGAGATCTCCCGTCCATTCTCGTCCTTTAATACATCATCCGTCACTTCGTCCTCCGAGTCTGATGTACAGCCTCGTGTGCCCACGCCACTTTCTGGATTTTCTCGCACACCAGTCTTCTTTTCATCCACGCTTCCTATGAGGGGTCTGTCGTTGGCGCTTGAATTTGAGGAGGAAGATGTTGCCTCGGAGGAGAGAGAATAGGTCGTGGCGTGCTCGGGGACGGGGGCAGAGGACTGGTTGAGCTCGACCATGGGCGTCATCTCTGCCCCGAGATTCTCTAGAGTGCCATCGCCGGTATACATTGGTCTGGGTCTGATAAGGAACAGGAGGTGCAGGTGGCTGGCTACTGAGGTGATATTTCACACCCGCAAGAAACTCACAGCCGTTGTATAATTTTCTGACAGCGCTTTACTGGAGGTCAAGGTGGAAGGTCGATATGGGAAGAAGAAAGAGTGTGCGTCGGGTGTTTGTCGTGCTGCAAGTGGAGAGAGTTCACGAGAGAGAAAGAGAGAACGAGCGGGCAGAGATGTCTGTGTGGAAGGTGAAATATCAGCTAATTAGGAGAGATTGTCGTGATCGTGTGTCGTGGGCATGGGCCGTGAGATCAGCTGGGACTATCAAAGAGAGAAAGGGATGGGTGGGGGATGACACTGCAGAGTTAGAAGGGGGAGAGGATAATGTGAATAGAGGAAGGAGGGCAAAAGAAGGGTGCGTGTAAATGTGGACGGGTGTATGAAGGAGGGTGTAGAGGTTCAAGAACGAAAAAGAAAGAAACAAGAAAAAACATGCAAGGCGAGACACCATGTGGCTGTGAGACTTGGTGCACGGCCAGCGGGTGCGGGACCAAGGAAGAATGAGGGCCTTACGCGATCGAGTGCCACATTGGTGGTGTCGTAGATTTGATCGCAACAATTAGTTCAAGCTATCTAGTCTTATGCAATGAGCCATGGTCCATGTTTGTACGCGAAAAGAAAGTCAAAAAGTAGTCGACGGGCCGGCAAGAGGGGATGTAGGTGTGCAGGATGGATCCAGACAAGCTGGAACAAAGAAAAAAAACGGAGATGCAGGGACATGCTCCTAGAGTCCCTTGCTCACTCTGCGCCTGACTGTCTCTTCCTCTCTCCCTTCCTATCCTTCTACAGTACTTGCTGTCTCGAGATGTAGGGCAGGGGCGCGAACAAGGAGGTGATGACCTTCTGCTGGATGTCTTGTTGGTCTATCTGGCGATGTGGATTAGAGTGCTATGGTGGTGGGCTTGACTTGTCAAATCTAGACAGCCCAGACCGCAGTGAAAATCCTCAGTCAAGGATTCCATATGACACCAGCTGGCCAGTGTGTCCCAATGGGAGAGAGTGCAATTGGTAGCCCACACTGGTGGTCAGACCACTCATGACACGAGCACCAGATTCCAGAAACTGGTTCCAGTAGAACACAGCGACTCAGACACGATGTGAGTTTTTGATCGAAGCACAGCCGTTAGCATTCCATCTCAAACAGCACAGCCCCTCACCAACACTTCTCAGCATCGAACATCACCTCGTATTCGAGGGGGATACACCTTTCTTTTCTTTTTTTCTTCTGCTCAAAACTTGTCTAGTAACAAAAACGATGGCTAGATGAACCTCAGGCTCCCCTTTACAGCCCCTCACAGAACGTCCGAGGGCGGCTTGACTCACAGTAGTACCCTTTACATTTTTTTCTATGACTGAAAGACCGTGGCCTTGGGGAACCACTCCGCAGCCTTCGCCTTGAACTCGGGCAGCCGACTTGACCGCATGGTCTTTAAAGTTTTCAGGGCCAGGATGCAGTTCTCGAGCGATCGGGTCTTCTTGTATTTGGCATCCTCTGCCATCAAGAACAATATCTCCTCGGCCTTCGCCTTCTCGCCAGGATGGACCAGGGAGACGGCAATTGCAGCTGAGATCAAGTGAGGAACCGAGCCCAAGTCCTTGTTCATGTTCAAAAAGGATGTCGTGAAGGATGGAAGATCGGAGCTCTTGTTTTGGTAAAGGGTCTCCCAATGCTTGTCAATCACGGTCTTGACATCAGGCTTAATAGAATCACCGGCCTTTTGGACAGCGAGCGCGAAACGGACGAGCTGCTCGTGGAGCGTTGCGTTATTGGCATCCAACTGAGTCGCCTTGAGCAAGGCCTTGAGTGCCAAGAGTAACTTGTCTATAGTTGCGAAGGAAAAGTTCCGTCAAGACATGCTAGACGAAAACCAGCGAGCGCAACTACCGAGGGGATACTTACTCTTGCGGATATAAATCTCAAAGCCCATAAGATGCGTTTCGATCCGTTCAGAGGCCAGTTCCTGCAGGGGCTTCAGGAATTTGAGTGCCTCGCCGAGTGGATCCTCAGCCTTCATGTACTTCAGTCCCTCAGGGTCGTCGTCGACTTTTCCGCCCTTCTTGGAGATCTCTAGCACAGCCTGGGCCTTCTTTTCCTCAGCCTCCTTCTGAGCCTTGAGTTCAGCCTTGCGTTGCTTGTTGCGTAGCTTCTTCTTCTCGCCCTCAGTCATGCCCTCCATCTCCTCTGTGTCTGCACCCCCGGGTTTGTCAAAGAGGCTCACGTAGCACTGGACAGCGTTCTGGGCTGCGCGCACAAAGTAAGGGTGCGAGCGCAATTGATCCTCCAGCTTCAACAGTCTGAATGATGGTGAAAGTAAGGCGGATGATTTTGTTAGCAGGGGAAATAATGCTTTCATCTCTGTGCAATAGGGTCATGAGACGCCTCCGCTGTAGGAGCGCACGGGCTCTGGATACTTACGAAATGTAAGCCCTCAAGGTCATCTTGCGGAGGCAGTACATATGGAAGTCGAATTGATCTTCTGTGAAGTCGGCAAAATGCTAACGAGTAACGAAAACAAAAAAAATAGCAATCAGTATCTGGGCGAATAATGTCGCCAGCATATCATACGCTCGCCCAACAACAACAAAAGCACCCAAATTCGGTGTTCAGTACCTTCTCCACCTGATGGAAGCGCTTAAGAGCGCGGCCGAGCTGCCCCTGTCGGAGATGGCTCTCTCCGCACTCGAGTGAGAACCACATGGCCTGCATATCCACCAGATCGTTCAAGGGGTCTGCAATGTCGGCTCGAGCAAAGAGCACCACTGTCTTCTCAGCCTCGGCCATCTTGTCGGCACGAAGCATGTACTTTGAGCATTTGGAGTTGATGAAGCGGTCCTGCAAGTCAAGTTCGCGAGCCTCATTCAGCGCCGCTGTTGCAGCAACGAAATCGCCCGCGTGCTTCAGGATGCGTCCCTTGGTCATGTGGAGCTCGACTAGGGTTGGGGTGTGCTCAATGGCGCGGTCGATGTATTGCAGTGCCTGAGCCGTCTCGCGCTTAAAGTCGAAATGCTGCGCCAGGAAATACAGCGTCCACAAAAGTGCAGTGGGTGGCTCAACAATAGATCCTGATCAAGGTAAGGAACTAGCGTTAGAAAACAAGCCCACAGAGGAGTGAGGGCAATCGATTCGATGCAGACACGGTCGCGCTTACCAGAGTGATCAAAGCCTTTGGACTTGTCCAGTGCCGAGAGGTATCCTAGTGCGAGTTTTTCAACAGCAGCCTCTTTTTCCTTGTCCGTATAGAGAGTCTTGATGTTTACAAACAAGGAAGGCACGCCTTTGCGAAGCATGTTGCGGAGGTACTCGTCTGCAACGTTCACGAACGAATCTCCGCTGGCATAGCGCAGTGGCAAGCGCTTTGCAACATTCGAGCGAGGATATTCCTTCTGCAGCTGCTGGAACATGTGCAGGACCTTGACCTGATCTTCAGCGTTCAGGTTGTCGTCACCCAGTCCCAAGCTCTTGCGAAGACCGTCCATGTACGCATAGTTGTCGGGGTTGTTGGCAATCAAGGCTCTGTACGCAGCCTCCGCCTCCTCCTGACGTCCAAGCGCCAACAAAAACTTTGCGCGATTCTCTCTGATGGCCTTGCGGTCGCAAACATGTTTCTCGATGGTATCCAGGTGCTCTAGCGCAGTCTGAATCTCGCCTGCGTCCTCCAGCATTGAGTTGTGATACAACAGCATTTCACTGTGCTCATAGTCTGGCTTCGAAGGCAATTCCTGAGAGTTGGAACGGGAGGCTATCAGCAACCAGGTTCTTCATTGCTGGGCTTTTGAAGACACCCTTTGAATTTCGCAGTCAGCCTTACCTTGAGGGTCTCCTCGTAGGTGGTGAGGACTTTGACACCGAGTTCGGGCTTGCCCATCATGTGGTAACCAATTGCCAAACCGATCCAGAACTGCCTGTTCTGGGGTCTCAGCTCCAGCAACTGGTGGCGAGTGTCAGCAAACGCCTCATAGTTCCGCGTGTGGATCTGCAGCAGAGAATAGTCCCGCATGATCTGGAGGTTCTCCTGCAAAAGCGGGCAAGTTGCAGCGCAAGGTCGTCAAGACCAGTAGAAGGTGTGAGAAAACAAAAACATTGTTTTTTGTTCGAAGGCCAAATGCGATTGCTGCACACGCTTTCGGAAACGCAGATGTAAGGTACCTTATCGATCTTAAGCGCCTGAGAGTAGCACTTCAATGCCTCCTCATAGTTCTTGTCCGAGCGATACAGGAGTCCAAAGACGTGCCAACCTAAGAAAACGAATTGGAGGGGACATGTGAATAACTGGATCGCAGTTGCCGGAACTATCGCCTGATCAAAGCCCAAAAGCGCGCTCCTGAACCACTTACAGACATGGCTCCTCAAGTCATGGCGGAGACCCTTCTTGACAAAATCGTAGGCTTCCTCCTTCTTGTCCAGGTGGTTCAGGAATAAACCCTTCAGGGCCATAGTCTCTACACGAACCAAAAACAAAAAAAAAGTTGGCGACGTGGAAAGCAGGGGATCGTAGTAAGTGATCTGTATGGGCCTTATGTAGCGCCTCTGCAAGAACTTCTCTCGTCCACTGGGTCCACTCACCTCCATGCTCGGGAAACTTTTTCAAGATTTGCTCTGATCCTTTGAGACCCTTCTTGTACTGCTTGTTCTCGTAGCATTTCTACGGGATTCATAGACGAGTAACTTGATCAGATCCAGCAGCCTTCAAAAATAAAAATGACATCCAGTAACCATGTCTCCTTGAAAGAAAAAGCATGCACTCGGATCCCCTTGTGTTCCTACCAAGATCTGCTTGAACAAGTTGGCTTCCTTCTGTGGCAATTCCCTCATGACGATCTGGCCACCAGACATTCCCAAGGACAAAAGATGGATTGAGGCATAGTTGGGTCAGAAATGCTGATCCAGGTTACATACTGCCGCATGCCCTATCCTGCCCATGTTCGACTAATGGTGTTGCTGGGCCATTTACCTGCTGTGCTTCGTTTCGCCTGCGACGGGTGATTAAGTTGAGTTTGGTTGAACTCTAGGCCCAGGGAGAGGGAGTGTGCCGGTTTTGACACACCTGGGCTTGCGTTCATGAATTCAAAGCCACCTCAACACGGTCCTCTCACGCCTCCACAATCGCGCAACCCTTTTGGGGAACGCGTTGGCTTGACAACATTCTCGCGTCTTTTGGCATATTATCGCAACTCCTCCATCTTTTCCTAGAGAACTAGGAGAATAGGACACGCAATAATAGGGAATAGAATCTAGGAGGCTCCGCGCAACGGCTCAGAAGGCGCGAGTACAGTAAAAACTGCCCTCGTCAAAGAAGAAAAAATAAAAGAGCACTGATGGCCGACGTTAGGTGCTCTTTGGTGCTGCCTGTATCAGGAGGCACTCTGTTCCTGAATTAGATGAGAATAGAACGCCGTCTCCTACATAGGCCACACGCGCCTCAAATGCAAGGAGAAGCAGAGGCATTCCTGGCGAGGATCCTCCCCCCAAGCCCATTGATCGCGGCAAGGCATTTTTTGTCTGGTCAGAAGCATGTGAGCACGAGGAGCATGAACATATGAACGCACGCGCAGGAACATTCCGCTGAACAGTGGATGAAAGACAAAGAAGAGAAATAACATGCGCCTCGGAAATGAACACTGACAGTAGGAATGACATTTCGAACGTGGCATCCCCTCCAGTGTTCTTATTACTCTCCTTGATTTCATTTCCTATTGTTTGACTAAATACCTAGCAGCCTCGCGATGCTCGCTTGGCAACAGATGGGCTTTTTTTTTGGGTCTTCACTCAAAATCTCCTGTGTTAATGCGATCTCATGCAGATTTAAATGAGGCGCTGGTAGCGACTTTATTGCGATCGCGGAACACGGGGACCAGGCGCGTTTTCGAAGAGGGGGAGGGTCAGTTTCAATTGAATGGCTTCCCCTTGTGGCATAGAGCAAGGGGACACCGTGCTGGCGAGCTCAACCTGGATAGGAGCACCTGTTTCGTCTGGGCGTATTTCCTCGTCTAATGCTAAAGCTGTCTCTGCACGTACCGAATCTCCTTGCGCAAAGATCAAGGGAGACAGAGAGCTGGAAAAGACAAGCATCCTCATTGTGGGTCCTCGATCACTTTCGTGCTTGCCACCTGCCCTTGCCTTTTCCTTCACTCAACCACTCCTAGTTCCCTTCTGGTCTGCTCCAATCGGACAATAAAGCGACCATGCAAAAAAAAAAAAAAAAAAAAAAAAAAAACATTTGCGACGGTTCTGAGTGCTCAGCCCTCTAGAACAAAAAGAAAAGAGGGAGAGCGGGCCAACGAGCTGAAGCGTGCACGGACAAACATACACACTCAGGCAGACTGACACATAGACTGACAGCAGTCTGATGAGCCATCACCAAGCACAGTGCTGAGTACGGGAGCGCAGTAAGGTCGAGAGCGAAACAGATCAGGGCGCCCATATACGTAGAATTTCAAGAGGCGATTTTGTGTTCAGGGGATGAAAAGCGACAACAAAGCAACACCAAAGAACAGGGACACAGAACTGAATCATTGCGTCGGCCTTTGGATGTCCTTTGTCCCAGTGATAGTGTTCTTTGTGACTAATGCGATGGCAACACAAAGAGTCAACAGTCTAGTCAAGGCCACTGCGACGTAGGAAGGAGAGGTTAGGGGGCAGAGAGAAAGAGGGAGAGGGAGTTGAACAGGCTGGTTGTGTCAACAAAGATCGACCGTATCACAGACCTTTCATGATACATCAGTCCGTGGTGAGCTGGCTAGAAGCCTCTAGACTCTGAGGTTGAACGAGAACTGGGGGCTTCCCTTGCGACCACCCCTTTTCTAAACCTGTCCAGCACCACGATCGATCGATTAGAAAGCCACGAGTGGCCATCGGATATGACCTTGGTGCCATTGCATGGCGAGGGGTGACAATTCAATGGCCGACAGGCGATGTGGACGGTCGCGTTCGCGCTAGTCCACGCAAGAACGCTGCAGACCGGGTCTCTCTTCCTTGCCGTGTTCCTTGTTTCTCTTGCCATTTCGCTACCGCCATCTCCCATGGCTATCGTAACAAATCGATCTTGACTTCATTGTCGCTATCATGAGAATTAGAACAGAGAGCCGTGCACAACCGAGTACGCTCTTCCGTGAGACTTTCTCTAGAGTCCTCACTCTTGTCTTCCCCCCAAAATGCATATTTTACATGAATAAAGTCTAGGAAACAGCGGTTTCCTTGTTCAAATCTGGCGCAGGTTTAATCGGCCGACGGACATGGAGTGGCGAAATAGTGCTACCAACGCGTGCTTTCGTTGATGGTCTCGCTTCTCTTTATCGCCAAGGTGTTCTCTCGTTCTCTCGCCCACCCGAGTGGTCTCCTCGAAAGCAACTTTTGGGGTTGGACCCAGGATAAGAGAATTAGGATACTCCGGGTCCTACCATGGCATGAACGAAAAGAAGCAAAAGAGAAGTTTGCTGTTTCTCGCCCCTTGAATCTTCCAATATGACAGCGCAGGTATATGGAAATTATTGTCTCCCTTTTAATGATATGCAGTCTGTTATTCAATCGTTGTCTGCTTGTCCCCTCCTCCATTCTCTTCTCGATTTTCACCTTTGCACTGTCGAGCAGCTCGTGCTCCCTGTACTGTACATGTGCTTTGTTTAGATTCGCTATATAATCGGGACGACATACAATAGGAACCTTTGTGGGAGCAAGCATGGCGTCAGTTCTGCTCCACTCCACAATGCCAATTGTTTTGTTGGTCCTGGTAGTCAGGATGGCCAGGCTGAATGCCAGTGGCCACACACACACACTCCCTTCCCCTCGTCCTTTCACTGCAATCAACGATAGGCAGATGAGGGGCGACTTGAACCTAGATGATTGCGCGTTTACTTGTGTACTGTCGCCGCTCATAATAGAGCAGGATAGAGCTCAGAAGAGGGAGTGAGAGAGGTCCAACCATTCTGTGTATGTGCCTTGCTTGCATCGGCGTTCTTTTGCATACATTCACAGATACATCCATTCAGGTAAAACGCACGAGAGGGAACGAGGACGCGGTGCCGTTGATCCACGCAGTACTATAAATGCTCGCACCGGTTGCCCAATTTCGCACATTTTCTCGTTTCGATTATCTCTCACTGCCAGCATCATCATCCTCAACGGCCATCTCTCTGCCATCATCACCATTACTCGCACATCCCTCCCTTGCGTATCGTTCCTCTCGCTACATTAATAATACCTCCGACAGCCGGCATCCACTCTCATCATCCTTTATACCCGGCGTTAGTCTGCTCTCCACATCTGCTACGTCTAATATCGGGATCTTTCATCGCACGGTTCAGCACGATCCATCAAAGTACGCACTTTTGTCCTCACCTGTAACACTCTACAGGCTACCGTTCCATTCATTCGTTTCAGCCCTTTGTTCTCATCATGCAACCCTATCCTCTTTATCATGCCCTTTGCTTACTTACACGGGCGAGCGTTTTGACTATATAAATACCCAGTGGAAAGTAAAAAGTGATATCTACAATCATTTTTGCTCCCCATTCTCCAGAAGTCCTTTTTGTTGTTCCTGGTTTGCTCAGCTCCTTCTTGACCTGGTCTAAGCGCCCCGTGCCCCCGAAAAAGCTCACAACAGAATCAACGTTTTTTTTATCCTCCGTGTGGACCACCCTATTTCATCAAGCACGCCTACCCCCGTCTTCTCCCCTGCAAACATAGCAAACAGCTTTTTAATTGTACCTTGCATCTGTCAAGGAACAGACGTTTAAAAGAGTCCTTGACCCCTCCCCGATCTTACCGTTGCGCCTCATTGCCTCCACCCACCGCCCTCTACCTTGGCTATCGTTATCTCCTGCCTTCTAACACTTATCCTTTCAACACGCACCCATCAGTCAGAACCTCTCACTGTCACGACAGCATAGTGTTTACAGTCATGTCTGAATCAAAATCGGTCAACCCTCTCCCCTACTCTGACTTCCGGAGTGATACTTGTAAGTGAAACGGTAGGATCGTTGTGCTGCTGCGTAGACCCGAAGAGGCATATACTGACATTAGTATTCTGTCCTGACAATCAAAGCAACCGCTCCAACGCCTGAAATGTTTGTGGCCATGATGAAATCCTCGCTCGGAGACGATGTTTATGATGAAGATGACTCTGTTAAGAAGCTGGAGAACTATGTTGCCACGCTATGCGGCCACGAAGCTGCACTCTTCTGCTCCTCCGGGACTATGGTAACGTTATAATTGCATTTGCATTATCTCAGATTTGCCATTCATGCAAGAAAAAAAAAGGGGGGGTAAGAGAGGGAAGGAGGGGGGAGTGGGAGAAGGAAGAGTACATGGGTGGTCTAACGGATACATCGCATTCCTTCTGCCTACTTCTGCATAATGCCATCCATTTGTAATACAACAACGTTTGACATTTTTTTAATCTGTGTGGCCCCTACCACCCCCGCCCTCTTCCTTTCCTCGTAGACAAATCAACTAGCCCATCGCGTCCATCTGAACAACCCACCTCAATCAGCCATTGTTGATATTCGGTCTCACGTCTTCAATTATGAGGCAGGCGGTATCTCGTTCCATTCTCAAGCTGCTGTGTACCCGATCACACCCGAGAACGGCAAATACCTCACAGTCGACGATATTGCCTCCCGTCTGGTCCTCGATGTCGATGTCCACTATGCACCCACACGCGTCGTCTCGCTCGAGAACACGTTGAACGGCACGATTATGCCTATCGACGAGATCGAGCGCATCCGCGCATTGACCCAAGAACACAATATCAAACTCCATCTCGATGGAGCACGACTCTGGCACGCCAGTATCGCGACCGGCATCTCCTTGAAGGAGTACTGCAGTCATTTTGATACCATCTCACTCTGTCTTTCCAAAGGCATTGGCGCACCGATCGGTTCCATCCTTGTCGGTAATAAGGCCAGCATCAAGAAAGCGCGTCATTTCCGTCTGCTCTTTGGCGGTGGCTGGCGCCAGGCCGGCATACTCGCTGAAGCCGCTCTCTGGGGGATCAATACCAATTGGCCAACGATGGGGGACACACATCGACGGGCCAAGTGGCTCGAGCGCGTGTTTTTGCAAATCGGGTGTCAAATCACCCATCCTGTCGACACCAACATGGTCTGGGTCGACACCACGGATGCAGGCTTCACCGTCGATGATTTGATTGTCGAGCTTGCCAAAGAGAACATCAAGATTAGCGGCAGTGGGTTTGCGGCACGCATTGTGTTGCATTATCAGATCTCAGATGAGGCTGTGGAACGGTTTATTGAGGTCTTGCGTAAGATGGCATGCACTCCACGGATGAAGGTCTCGCTGGATCTCACAAGAGCCGCGATGCGTTCACAACCTAGTAGTATCTATGAAGAGCAACCCAACACACCTAATAGTCCCGTCGTAGGCCTGCAGGTCGGTCGCCAGCAACAGCATCGGTTGTCGTCTCTATCATCAAGACAACAGTACTCCAATGCTGCCTCGATCGTCTCGGAGGCGACCTCGGTCGATCAAGAGGACGAGCTTTCACAGCGTTTGAATTCCCTCAACATAAAGCGTTGTCTGTTTGAGGACCATACCTCGGATCCAGAACCCATGTCTGCTGCCTCTGAGCTGTCACAAGAACCCCTGGCGTTCGTCAATAGGCAAGTGCGGCGCGGGACCAAAAGTTGCGCCTCTCAAGAGCGTCCCATGAGCGCTTACGAACCAGAGATGATGTTGATCAAAGTGCGAGAATACGAACAACTCGAGGCGCTCCAAAAAAAACACGCCCATCGTAATAGCCAGTTGGTCCAATCAACAACAACCACCGCCACACAGGCGGACGCGATCCTACGAGGTGGGAAAGGGGGCATGGGCCTTCGAAGCACACAGTCCTTGGATCTGCAAGAGTTTGAGGCTCGAGCCTTGGTGAGTCAATTGTCGGATCGACCCCAGACCGCTGTCGATAAGAAGAAGTTGAGCCATAAGTTCCAATATCGGCTGTCCCAGAACCCTGCTAGCAAGGCTTTCAAACGTGCCAGCACCCGGTTCGTCCGCTGGGGCGCGATCCTCAACAAGGAGGCCTAGAGAAAAAAACCTCCCCTCTCATCTCCTACAAGGAAAGGGGAGACTTGCTTTAGATTTTTTTGTATTCTTTGCGTTGCTTTTGTTTTTTCTTGACCCCACTCTTGATGAGATGGTGCTACACAACAATAAAAAAGTTATCGTTTCAATACACCTGCTAACTGCTCCTTCAATGTCCTCAAATCGCGATTGAGGGATTACCTTGTGCTCCTCAACTGGGCGTCAGAGTACTGGGAGGGTTCATGTCCCGACGGATCGATCGCTGGGCGCCTTTTTTTTTTTTTTTTATCGTCGTGTTTGGGATATCCGTTCTCCAACCGATTTTTGCATGAACGCTGCAGGGGGAAGTCCTTTGTAACGGATAAACGCGACATGTACCTATTAGTTCCCTTGCAAAGTATCACACTATCAAAAAAAATCCACGCATAACGCACCCTTCAAGCTGCGAACGTGTGCAAAGGAGCGATGGAATTTGATGTGCAAACCGATGTGTATGACGCGAGAAGTATGTGCGGTCTAGAAGAAGCCTGTGAAAACATACAAAAGGAACAAAAGACGCCATGCTGGGTAGTCCATCCAAGGAGTTTGCAGTCAGAGCGCGGGACGCGTCCCACGAGCGAGGGAGCCAATGGTGTTTAAAGAAAAAATGTAACCTGTTCGTTCTCCTGGACCTCGATCCACTCTGCTACCCTACCGCCCTAGCCCAACCCTCTGGTCTCCCTCAGCTTTTCCTTGGCATCCTTTTCAACTCTGCTGTTGTCACGAATTCCTTCAAGCCTTGTCGGAAGGGTAGAGGAAGGGGGCATACTCTGTTTCACATCAGTCAACGTGAACTTTGGGCGGGGGGAGGTGAAGGGCATTTGTACAGGGACCTCGCCAAAATTCAGGGGTGAGAGGAAATTCACTCTGGCGTTGACCAAGCAAATCGAGACAAATGGAACGTTCAGCTTTTTGCTTCGCTTTGCACCTCAGGTTCCTTTAACCGACTTTTATATGGTAGATATCGCGCCCATTCAATGTGTCTAGTAGTAGTATACATACCTAGATCGCCCCTTTTTCTTCCCAGGTGTAGGGCGCGCTTTCACAAGCAAGTCTTACACTCCTTGTCATGCACAGTCGAATCCTCCGCATCATCGTCTACTACCGCAGTGCTGGGTGCTGCCGATATGTCTGGTAGAGGTGTGGCGACGGTTGCTGGCTCTGTGTTCGTTGTTGGATCGCTGGTCTTGCCCGCCTGTGCTGATTTTACGGCTGTGTCACTGTGGCCGAGGCCCATCTCGGGCGCGATGACCGTCCGTACCAATTGCTTCACTTCCTTCATCTCTGGGAACCGTCCATGGTCCTTGCGATCAAACACTGCGACTGAATGTTGTGTATATCACAGTCATCACAAGAGGAAAAAAAAAAGGTCGACAAAAATGGTGAGTCGATTTTGAAAAAGACAAGGCCAAAAAAAGTCAGGATCCACTGCGCACAGTCAGCGATGCTGGTATGTACCTCCATTGACTCGAACAATAAAAGTCGCACTCTTGCCGGGAATGAGCGCCAGTTCGCCGATGGTGTTTCCAAACGTGAGAAGCAACTCCTGAGCCATCCATCCTGCTCGAAGATGCCTGTCATTGTAAAAAAGAAGTGGACCATGAGTGAGTGTGTTGCCATTGACCCTTTGTTCAGTGTTCGAGCAGAGTGTGCATTGCCGTTTAGCCCACTCGTCCACTGTACCACTTGCATCCGGTGCAAAATTCAATTTCGACTCGAGGAAGACGGGTTTCGATGGACGCCATTGTTGTAGCTAGCTGGGCAGGTGCTGGTTCAGTGTAAGAGTGTTCCCCGAGTTGCTTTTGGTGTGTATGTTGTTAGTGTCCAAGAGAGCGTTTGCGTCTGCTACAGCTGGTTTCGAGCAAGCGAGGAAGTGTGAAGGGAAGAAAGGAGGAATAGAAAGAACCGACTGGGCGACAATTCGATTGGCTGGAAGTGGTGTGCAGTGGTCATCCGTTTTTATTTCGCCTCGTCGTGCGCGTACAGGAAGACCTTGAAGTCGTCGTACAGAATGTTTCCGTCCTCGTCGTAATGGAAGACATCATAGCACTCCTCGCAAAAGTAGCTTGGGGTCTCGCCCGCAAGACGGTCATCAATCGTTATGTAGAACGCTGGGTTGGTGTTGCACATCCTGCAGCGATGCCGGGTCTGCTTGCTCTTGAAGATGGCTTTTGGATAGGAGAGTCGGTTCTGATCATCGTATCGATGGCTGAAAAGTCTAGATACCATGGCGTGACAAGAAGCAATGGGCAATGGGTTAATGTCATGGCTTTCTGCACACTTGCGCGCACACAACCGAACACAATCAGCAAACCAGTACCTCAAATCTCGAAACATCAGGAGATGTTCACAGTTGCCCTGGTGTACGAGTAGATATGGATGGTTAATCCGAATGGACAGATCTTGGATCAGCGTATCGTGCATATGTTTCTTGCGAAGATTGGCAAAGTCCGGGTCAAGTTTGCGTTGCGGGTTGCTGGCGACCCAATCAATAATCACTCTGCAACGACATGGGACAAAGGGCTGGTTAACAGGGTTATAACAAAGAGTTCAAGATCAACGCCGCATCAGACATTAGTGACACCACTTACTGGCCATAGTCCTGAGAGGCCGCAGCATAGACATGCTCATCCTTTAGCTTGATGTGCTCAAGCGGGATATCCTGACACCCTGTCTGGGTTATTTGATCAGTTAAATCCGCATCATCTACCTCCTCCGCTGCCTCAGCTCTCCTCGATACGCCCTTTCCTTTCGATCTTTCCTTGGGGCTTCCCAGCTTGTGTTGCTCCAACCGCTTCCGCTCCTTCTCCTGCAGCTCGTTCCGCTTATCGATCTTTGCCCTCGAAAGTGGTGTGTCCGTATAAAAGACGCCTTCAATATATATAAATGAGTTGCTGATCTTTTTGTCCGACTTGTTCTTGATGGGCGAGTCCTGCTGCTCCTCCGCACCTTGGTTGACAAAGTCTGATATACAATGGAATGCATCGCGCATGGCCGTCAAAGGCTGGCTTCCGAGGAACAAGAACTCCTGAGTCCTCTTGGTAGGGTTTAAAGAACTGTACAGCGCGACAGACACAATGACTTCCGGACCTAGGATTGGCACATAAGGCACGCTAAAGCGCGGCGTTCCGGGACCTATGTAGTTCATAGGCGGACGTAGCTCCACTGGCACCTCGAATCGATTTCTTTCCGCAAGGCTTTGCAGGGAAGAGTCTTCGACTGCCATGGACTGAGTGTGAAACCGATCCTCCAGAGACGTTGTTCCGACACGCTCATCCTCCTCGGCGCGTTTTTCAGACTCTTCTAAGACGAGGTCAAGGTCATCCTGGTCAGTTCTTTCAGGTGGCCCCATTTCGCCTGTCCGCAGTTGTGGTTGTGCTGTACTTTTCGTGGCGTTAGATTCATCAGTGGTCGGTAAAGGATAATGGGCTTCTGATTCGGATGATGGTATATGTGCTGGATTTGCGGTTGAGGTTGATGCTGATGCTGACGCTGCCGATGCTGTTGATGTTACTGTTGATGCTACTGTTGACTCTGTTGTTGATATTAATGTTGTTATTGTTGATGCCGACGTTGGTGTTGGTGTTGGTGTTGGTGTTGGTGTTGGTGTTGGTACTGGTGCAGTTACTGATACTGGTACGGGTACTGATGCGGATGCTGTCACCGACGATGGTTCTGAAGTTCCTTCTCCAACTGGAGTGGACGATTGGTGCTGTCCGTCTTGCTTCTTGACAGCAGGCGCAACATCCCAAGGTCGTCCCCATTTAGCACGCATCTGCCGTCGTTTTGGCTCCTCCAAGAACAGTCGCTGCCTCTTCTCAGCACCTATCCGCACCGCGAAACGGTCCGAATTACTCAAAACTCTTCTTCGACCTCGAACGGATGCGCCCAGCAGTCTCTGCACATTCTCGTCTCCTAGGCCTGGCGGCCGGGGATGTTCCTTCAGATGTAGGTTGGATCGATCGCCATATTCTGTCACCTCGTCCACCTGTCCGTAAATAGAGCTCCAGGTAGGACGCAGAGTCTTGTCGATGGGGTCCTTGCATTCCTCAAGTCGGCCTTCGTACCACTCTTGAAGCAGTCCACGGAGAGTGGGGTCGTCAAAGAACTTGTTGGCATCTTGAAGGTCGTCCCACACGTCGCAGCGCTCGGCGACTTCCTGCTCTTGCTCGCAGTCGTCAAAGTATTCGTGGTAGGCGTCGTGCTCGTGTTGGTCGTCTATGAGGCGGGTAAAGTTGAGCCCGAATGGCAAGACTGAAAAGAGGGCTCCCTGGGGCGCAACATTGATGATGGATGTAACCGTCTCGTCCGGCAGCTGTTCCGAGGTTCCTGATTGACGAAGGCCCTGTGCCTGTGGTCGAGATGAGCTGCTGAGAGCCGCGTGGCTCATGGTGAACGTGTTCGCGTTTGGGGAGACAATACAAAAAAAGGCAAAAGAGAAATGAGAGTGGCGAATGAAGGAATCGAATCGGTGGGGACTTGAAAGTTGAGGTTTGGTTCAACCAAAATAGTGGCCTCAGTCTTCATAGTGGCAGTCACACGGAGCGTAGTGATTGATATACAACATACATATTATTACAATCATCCCTGGGATATGTTCAGGTCCTAATACGTTTGTGGCCACCTTCTTGATGCCAAGTCATCGAAGACGAGCCTGCTGGGGAGGACCATGGATCGTCCGTTTCGGGATTCGTTTGCTGTTGCTCTTCAGCAGAGCCATCTGCGACCTGCGCACTGCTCGACGATGCCGATCGTTTGTTCGATGTTGTGCCTGATGCCTTGGCCAGAGTCTCGGCTGCCATCTTTTCTGCCGCCTTTTCAGCCGCACTCAAATGCGTACGCCTGTGTCGTGTGACTTGATCCGGTCGCGAAAACCGCTTCCCACAGCCTGGGAACGGGCACTGAAAGGGTCGCTCGCCCGTGTGGACGCGCAGATGCTTAGTCAAGTTCGAAGACTCTGCAAACCACTTGTCGCACCCCTCAAACTTACACTTGAAAGGCTTCTCGCCCGTATGGACTCTTCGGTGAATGGTCAATGCTCCGGAGATTGAAAACTCGCGCCCACAGCCGGGCTCCGGACATCTGAATGGTTTCTCACCCGTATGGGTTCGCATGTGCTGCGCCATGATGTTCGCCTCTGAAAACCTCTTGCGACAGAGCTGGCATTGGTAAGGCTTGTCGCCAGTGTGGGTCTGAATGTGTCGCATTGCCTTTTGTCTCTGCCCGAACCCGCGACCGTTCCTTTCGCAGCCCTCCCACTCGCACATGTATTCGCTCTTGCCTGTTCCGATATGATCCTCACTCAGATGGCAAGTGAGTGAATCAAAGTTGGGAAAGGACCTGTGACATCCCTTCCATCGGCATAAATGTTGTTCTTCCTCTGACCCGCTGTCCTGTTGAGCCACAGCATCATTCGATGTCGGCTTGCT
Source organism: Mortierella alpina (assembly GCA_029449245.1). NCBI lineage: Eukaryota > Fungi > Mortierellomycota > Mortierellomycetes > Mortierellales > Mortierellaceae > Mortierella > Mortierella alpina. The sequence continues at coordinate 361,838 of JANATF010000001.1, read as the reverse complement.
GGCACTCTGGTGCCTTGACAATACCGGTTTTGTTCTGGTTTCAGGGCGCAAAAGCTCCGACTCTGGAGATGTTGGTACGATGTGGTGATCCGCTCGCAGGTGCTGTAAGAGTTTGCTGCTATCCAACTGCTCCGTTGCGCAAGATTCCCAAAGACAGAGAGCGTGGTCATTCTGAGGCAAGGGAACATGTAGTTGTGACACATGGGGAAGGAGATCATCCTGGGACATAAACTCTGCGGTGCATCCTGTCCACAGACAGCGAATCATGTGGTCTATCTGGGCGTCATTCATGGCCTCTGCCGACATTGACACTGGAGAAGAGGCCATAGGTGATGCAGAGAGCGAAGCTATTGCAGAGGCACTGGAGGATGTATCATGGAAATGTCCGTGGTTGTGGCCATGACTTTGGCCATGACTGTGGCTGCTATGAATGTGATTATGGTTGTGGTCGTGGTTGTGGTTGTGGTGGAAGTTGGTGCCGCCGCTGCTCGAGGTGTCCAAGAAGTGGAAGGCAGAGTGGGCGTGGTCGGTATGATGACAGGCATCTATGGCGCTCCAACTAAACAGTGCCAAACAGACAGGAACAGAGAGGAGTGAGCTACCACGGTCAATGATGCTGCGATGATCAACATGGCGAAAGATACCATATACTTGGGCTTACGGCTGAGTAATAGGCGGGCATGGCAAGGGTTGGACGGAAAAGTAGTGTGACGATTGAAGCAGTGCGTTCGGGGTAGGAGTGGTTGAAGAGACAGACCCGGACGCAGAGCTTGGGGATTGAGTGAGAGTGTCGGGACAACAGGTCAGGCAACAGTCATCCAGCACCTCTGGATGCTCTGTGCAACAAGTGGCTGCGATGGTAGGGGAGATCTCGTTGCCGGGTTGACAGCAGGTCGAGTCCATGCCGTCCTTGGCGGCCGATTCAATGATGCAGCACTCGACCTGCTGTAGAGTGAAGCCGTTGATCGAAGGCTGTCCATGAGACCCGTCGCAGCAGTCCAGGGTGTCGAGCTGAGGTCCGCAGCAGGAGCTTGGCTCGACGGTTGAGCAGCAAAAGTCACTCACGTCATGGGTGAGATTGCAGCACTCATCCACAACGGTTGCTGATGTCATTGTGGAGGAGAAGGAGTGAGTGACAGAGCGAGAGAAAGAGAGATAGTGAGTGAAGGTAGTGAGACAGATGGGAAAGGGAGGGTGTGATTGGAGAGAGTGGGAGAAAAAGAGAGGGAGAAGAGACCAAGAAGGAGTTGGAGCAGTCGGTGTTTAAGAAGTATGAAGCTGAAAATTCAGGCGGTTTGTTCCCCGCAGGGAGTTTTGCCGTTGACGGTGTTTTGTTGTTCGAACCAGTGCGTCTATTGAGAAATTGCACCCTGATGGACACTGTATCTTGTACAGGCCTGGGGCCATTCGGTGTCTATTGAGAGCAAACATGACGCTGCTGCTGCTAAGCGGTCTCCTTTATCACTCTGAAAGGACGATAGAGCGACGACCGATGGTTCGGGGGGGTCACGGTCCAGCACTCTAGCTTTGTAAATGATTATGGGCTGACGACAGGACGATCGGAGCAGTCAGCGGTAAAATAACCTTTTCAATGCAGTCAAACCATGGCTACACGACCGGTGGCATTGGAAGTACTGTGCTTGTGCATGTAAACTACTCCTTTGAGAGTGGCAGCTATAGCATTAGCGTTAGAAATACTCGTATTATTAATGGCGCATTTTCTTCCGTGCACCATGGTGTGAGCTCTGTTCCCCGAGCCTAGGGCGATTGCCACCTTGATCAACGCTTCAATGCTCAGGCACCAGGCAAACGATCGCACAGTTAAGGAAATTCTGATGGATCAGCACCGGGTTGCCTTCGCTTTGCAAATTCCGGTTTTGTCTAACGATCCCGGTTCAACTTCTGCATGTTGTTGTATCTGAGCGTAGTTCTCAAGCTACCTTTGGGGCTGATTGCCAAAGTAGTGTGTGATAGTGGAGCAACACCGTGCCCATTGATGAGGGTCGGTCGGTGCGGTGGTGTCAAGAGCTAAAGTTGACAGGCGGAGTGGCACAAGGGGAGATGGTTGGCGGTGGCACAACCATACAGTATCGTTCAGGTTTAGAGACAGAGGACGCGGCATGATTGGGATTGATTGAGCATTGAGATCATGGGAGTGACACATTGCTCTGTAGATCGCAGAACCCTTCACAGTCCCAAGGGAGGAAGAAGCCAGGCAGCCCAGGCAACCTCTTGCAGATCCATGGTGAGCCCTTTCTCTGCAAGGACAAAAGCCCTCTGGTGATTTATCGCACTGTGTTGACTGTCCTGGCTCTGATCGATGAGTATGACCCATATGATGTGTCTGCCTGGGCCAGCAGGCCAATGATAGAGCGCTTCTCTGCTGGCTGAACTTTGATCTCCCCCTCGGACTAATTCCCACTGCGAGATAAAAAGGGCTCGTGTTTTCCGAGCCTCGTCTTCTCCTTTCTCTCCCCCACCCACCCCTTGTTCGCGCTCCACTCTCCTCCCGCTCGCTCTTCCTGTTTGATTATTTTCTGTCTTTTTGGCTCGTTGCGCTTCATTCAGACCTTCCTCTCCATTCACAAGCCTATACGTTCACATCATGTCGACATTCCTCTCTGCTGCAGCCTCGCAGGTCGCTGGCCAAGTCAAAATGCAAGTGTCTTCGTTCTATGCGAGGTCTTTTCACGCGGCGATATGAAGTCAAGCCACTATGCTAACCAGTTCGGTCTCGACGGCAAATCATTCCACTACCAGCCATGCCAAATCTTCCGCAAGAGCAGCTGTGGTTCAGTGCCATCGCTACTCCACAGGATCAGGTAGCTCGTCAAAACCCGAACTCAACAAGTTCAGTTCCAAGATCACGCAGCCAAAGTCGCAGGGTGCATCCCAAGCCATGTGTAAGTCCTTTTCTGATTAAACTCGGAGATAGCTTGAATCACACGAACCACCACACGCGATGCTGACAACACATAACGCGCGGCCTGGCTTTCTTTTTCTTGGGGGTAATAGTGTATGCCACTGGACTGAAAGAGGCTGATATGAGCAAGGCTCAAGTGGGTATCTCTAGTGTGTAAGAACATCTGCAGTGACAAAAGCAAAATGTCCGTTGGAAAGCCATGATACCGAGGATGACATGGATGACTCAACATGAACTCTCTGGCTCTCAAAAATGCGTCCGATGATAGCTGGTACGAAGGAAACCCCTGCAACATGCACTTGAACGATCTTGCCGCCAAGGTCAAGGAGGGCGTCCAGGCCGCTGGACTCGTTGGTTACCGCTTCAACACGATCGGAGTCAGCGACGGCATCTCCATGGGCACAGCAGGCATGAGCTACTCGCTCCAGAGCAGAGACATCATTGCGGACTCTATCGAGACGGTGAGTTTTAATAGATAACCTTGTTGCACTGTTGCACATGACAATTGGTGGAATTTGGCAGTCCGTTTGGGCCATACAGGACCGAAGGACGCGGACGGCCAATGAAAGAGATCTGACGGAGATCTGTGTTTGCTGACTCTGCTTCTGCTTGTTCCTTGATCACATATGCAGGTCATGAGCGGTCAATGGTACGACGCCAACATCTCGCTGCCAGGATGTGACAAGAACATGCCCGGCTGCCTCATCGCCATGGGCCGTGTCAACCGCCCCTCACTGATGGTCTACGGAGGCACGATTAAGCCCGGCAAGTCGGCTTGCAGCCAGGGAACACTCGACATCGTCTCTGCCTTCCAGTCCTACGGATCATACCTTGCCGGAACCATCACTGAGACTCAGCGCCAGGACATTGTCCGTAACTCTTGCCCCGGTGCAGGAGCGTGCGGCGGCATGTATACCGCCAACACCAGTACGTAATTTTGCATGATTGGACTAACTGCATCATCTTCTGCGGCTGTCTAAGGCGAAATTTTTGAAAACTCACCTTTTTTCGCGTTGATTTTCCTCTGATCATAGTGGCATCCGCCATCGAGGCTATGGGAATGACCCTGCCCTACAGTTCCTCCACTCCCGCAGAATACCCCGAGAAGCACCAGGAGTGTCTTGATGCTGGAATGGCCATCCGCAACCTGCTCGAGCTTGACATCAAGCCTCGTGACATTATGACCCGTGAGGCCTTTGAAAACGCCATGGTCTTGACCATGATCCTGGGAGGTTCTACCAACGCTGTCCTCCACTTGATTGCGATCGCTCGCTCGGTGAATGTCAATCTCACCATCGATGACTTCCAAAACGTCAGCTCTCGTGTCCCCTTTTTGGCCGATCTCAAGCCCTCTGGAAAGTATGTCATGGAGGACGTGCACCGCATCGGAGGAACTCCTGCAGTTCTCAAGTACCTTCTCGACAACGGCCTCATTAACGGAGACTGCTTGACTGTCACCGGAAAGACCCTTGCTGAGAACTTGAAGAACGTTCCAGGACTGGTGGAGGGTCAGGATGTCATCCATCCCCTCTCGAACCCCATCAAGCCCACTGGACACTTGTGCATTCTCAAGGGTAACCTTGCTCCACTTGGATCTGTTGCAAAGATCACTGGAAAGGAGGGTCTTTTCTTCGAGGGCCCTGCCAACGTGTACGACCATGAAACCGACATGCTGCGTGGACTTGAGACCGGTGAGATCAAGAAGGGCCAGGTCATTATCATTCGTTACTCCGGACCCAAGGGTGGTCCTGGAATGCCCGAGATGTTGACGCCTACCTCTGCCATTATGGGAGCTGGTCTCGGAAACGATGTTGCTCTGTTGACGGATGGCCGTTTCTCTGGTGGAAGCCACGGATTCATTATTGGACACATCACTCCTGAAGCTCAAGAGGGAGGACCCATCGGTTTGATCAAGAACGGAGATATTGTGTCCATTGATGCCGACAACAAGACCATTGACGTCAAGATCACTGACGAGGAGATGTCTGCTCGTCGCGCTGCCTGGGTCGCTCCTCCTTACAAGGCCACCCGCGGTACCTTGTACAAGTACATCAAGACCGTCAAGAACGCCAGTGAAGGATGTGTCACTGACGAGTAAAGCGTTTCATTTCAATTAAAGCACCCTGTAATTTTACCACACGATCAAAGCTTCTATTCTACCTTTGCTCTCTTGGTATCTCTCTCAGAACTTTCGGCAACAATGCTCTTTTCCTGTTCAATTTCGTGTTTGCTGCCGAGAGACTCTTGTCTGGCAGGCTTCTCAGCATCGTTATCGAGATCGCGGTATGTTGGCAGAGGAGCCCCAGGATGATCAGCGAACAGGACTCCCCGCAACAACTCGGCCACAACCCACACGTTCAAGCTATTCCCAAGCAATTTGTACCGCTGCATTGCCTTCAGTTTCTCTGGGAACTTTAAAAATGGCCCAGAAGCATTCTGCGCCAGTCGTGGATTGAATGGTCTGGTGGTTGTGAGTGTTGAATGGCTTGGCTCTGGCTCTTGATCACTTTGTTTGAACGAATCGTCTTGCCTGTCGCCTTCGAGGGGGAATACATGCAAACGGGCTACTTCTGTTGGTGTAAAGAAGCGCAAGTCCAGCTCTGCAATGGACTCTGAGTTTCCAAAGTCGTACTCCTGCTGATCCATTTTTGACGTTTGAAGCAAACCACCACCACTCGCAACATGGTGACTTCCATATGCCTTTGTAAAACAGGACGACCTGTTGGATGATGGGCGGAGAATATCTACTCTCCCATTACGATAAGATCGAACTACGCGTGAGTATGGTTGCTCAATCATGGTTTGTCATTTTCTAGACATCCTTTGAACACTGCCGACTAGCTTACCGAAGCGAAAGTTGGGTCGCTCAAGGATCAGTTGCCTTGACAGCAGGTAGTCCTTTGCTACATTCTCGTCATGGTCCAGAAATTTCTCAAGGGTAGGTGTATGGAATGGGTGTTGTTCAACAGACGTTTTCGGATCCTCCACGAACGCTGGGAACGGCCATGTCGCGTAGACGACCTCTGTGTCGGGATTAAAGGGTTCTGCCTCCTTGCTGCTGGATGCTGGAGATGATGTTAGATGCTGAAAACTCGATCTCAGTCTTGCCATCAAAAAATAGCGTAGACGGTCGTTGGGCACTCCAAAGTTGTGTGGAGCGAGTAAGCATTCCCTGAAAACGTATCCCATCTTGTAAAGTAGTCTCACCAGTCTCTCTCGTGAGCGCGATGTCTATTTCCAATGGACGACCAAAAGTGAAATAGCCGCAGATAGCCCCGTTCAGTCATCTGGCTCCTAGAGCATGTCTGTTGATAGGTGGTCGATTGTAAGAATGGTTACCTCAAAGTTCTTGACGTTTTCCAGAAAGAGATACGTGGGTGGTGTTGTCATCTTTTCGAGTTGATCCAGCAGATGCAGTAGGGGTTTGGCACGGTTGTCCTGATCGTCCAGCAGTTTTCCTCCGCGAGTGTATGGCTGGTGTATAAAGGCAATGCTGCGGCCGTTAGCGAGCCATCTGGATTACAGCTCTGAGTTGAAACTACGACTTGAGCGGGCTGGTTTACCTGGCACGGTGGACTCATTAGCCAGCAGTTTGCGTTGAATCTAAGTGTCATGAAAAAGACGTATCATTAGAGCGTAGGTCCTGTATCGCAGGGTTCTGTTCCATGATCTGTATCTCATGGGTCCATTGTATTACTTTTCAATATCCTTGACTGTAAGTCGATCGATCCCTCTCTGTGGTTGTTGGAAGAGAGTAGTAATGTTGGCGGCAGGTTGAATAAGGGAGATCCGATCGTAAAAACAATACGGTAGTTTAAACACGCCGTGAACTTACAGAGACAGGGGTCTTTCCAAAGCTCAGTTTATATGTCTCGTTGGCCTGCTGGTTCATATCGAAGCTCTCCAGAACCGACCCTTCGACACCACTCGCGTTGAACCCAAAGTGCTGTTATTGCGTTGGAGTAATGACCAGAAAGTTGTGTGAGAATGTAGTACGACGGTCCCCATTATCCGCTCCTTTCCGCGAGGGCATTGCAAGCACAGACCAGTCCACCGATTCCGCTAAAGAACTCGAGTGCTCTGATCGTCGGCATGGTCCGGGTAGATCTGAATCAGCAATCAAGAGTGAGGGATTGAAGCGGCAAGCGCAAGTACCGCTCAACTTTAAACTCTTCAGTCTTCCTTGCGATGCAGCACGCGCACTCAATCCCACCCTCAGTGACGTCGACGAAGCTTTAGAAAATTTTTTTGTGTGTCGCCCTCAAAAGCGGTTCTGCCCCAGGCGTTTGTTTGTTCCACCCTTTCTTTCTTCAACAAATCTATCGACATGTCTGAAGTTACTGACCTTGCCATCGGAATCGATCTCGGGTATGTCCTGTCGCCCCCCTTCTTGCCTCTTCTCAGTCCACGATACTCCAGGAACCAGTGTTACAGCAAGCAAGGAGGATACAGCGTTGTTTCACCAGGCTTCATCGGAATATGAAATCTCATCAGGATCCAACTGCAGCCTCAGGGGCAACCAACGGACAAAAAAACAGCATTTGAGGATTCAAAAAACATTACCCATCTTCAGAACCGGATCAGAACAGCATTGACCTCGCTAAACAGACTCGATCAAGCATACTTGGGATCGACTGCCCTGAGATTCTTGATCTCATCATGTCTTGCTGGAGGATTCGATTATATGACTCAGAATCGCAGCATTGGCTTTCAAGGACTTTTCTCGTCTGCAATATGGACCCGATATCGATAGTAACCATGCCTGAGTCTTGCTCAGGAATACACTATCAAGAACGCCCTTTTTTCTCAGGGGTACATGCCCTTGTAACCCTCAGCAGTACTGACACTCGTCATGTTACCTTTCATAGTACCACCTACTCCTGCGTTGCCGTCTGGGAGAGCGAGCGTGTTGAGATCATTGCTAACGAGCAGGGTAACCGTACCACTCCTTCGTACGTTGCCTTCTCCGAGCAGGAGCGTCTCATCGGTGATGCCGCCAAGAACCAGGCTGCCATGAACCCCACCAACACCGTTTTCGATGCCAAGCGTCTTATCGGTCGCCGTTTCGATGACCCCGAGGTCAAGTCTGACATGAAGCACTGGCCCTTCACCGTCATTGACAAGGAGTCTGCCCCCTTCATCCAGGTTGACTACCAGGGCGAGAAGAAGGAGTTCTCCCCCCAGGAGATCTCCGCCATGGTCCTTGTCAAGATGAAGGAGATTGCTGAGGCCAAGCTCGGCAAGACCGTCACCAAGGCCGTCATCACCGTCCCCGCCTACTTCAACGATGCCCAGCGTCACGCCACCAAGGATGCCGGTGCCATTGCTGGTCTCGATGTTCTCCGTATCATCAACGAGCCCACTGCCGCTGCCATCGCCTACGGTTTGGACTCCAAGGAGACCAAGGAGAAGAACGTCCTCATCTTCGATTTGGGTGGTGGAACGTTCGATGTCTCTCTCTTGACCATCACCGGAGGTGTTTTCGCCGTCAAGGCCACTGCTGGTGACACCCATTTGGGAGGTGAGGATTTCGATCAGACCCTCTTGGAGCACTTCAAGGAGGAGTTCAAGCGCAAGCACAAGAAGGACATCTCTGGTGATGCCCGTGCCACCCGCCGTCTCCGTACCGCCTGCGAGCGTGCCAAGCGCACCTTGTCTTCCTTGGCCCAGACCACCATCGAGGTCGACTCCCTCTTTGACGGTGTCGATTTCCAGGCCAACATCACCCGTGCCCGTTTCGAGGAGATCAACTCGGTTCACTTCAACAACACCATTGAGCCCGTCAAGAAGGTCCTCAAGGATGCCAAGTACGCCAAGAAGGAGGTCGATGAGATCGTTCTTGTCGGAGGTTCCACCCGTATCCCCAAGATCCAGTCTCTCCTCCAGGAGTTCTTTGACGGAAAGGAGTTGAACAAGTCCATCAACCCCGATGAGGCCGTTGCCTACGGTGCTGCCGTCCAGGCCGCCGTCTTGACCAACCAGGCCGGTAACGCCAAGACCCAGGACCTCTTGCTTTTGGATGTCGTCCCCCTGTCCCTCGGAGTTGAGATGCAGGGTGGTGTCATGGCCGTTGTTGTTCCCCGTAACACTGCCATCCCCACCATCAAGAAGAAGACCTTCACCACCACCGAGGATGGTCAGACCACCGTCCAGTTCCCCGTCTACGAGGGTGAGCGTCCCATGACCCGCGACAACAACTTGCTCGGTAAGTTCGAGCTCTCTGGCATTGCCCCCATGCCCCGCGGCACCCCCGAGCTCGAGTGCACATTCGAGTTGGATGCCAACGGTATTCTCAAGGTCACCGCCATGGACAAGGCCACTGGTCGCAAGGCCAACATCACCATCTCCAACGGTGCCGGTCGCCTCTCTGCTGCCGATATCGAGCGCATGGTCAACGAGGCCGAGAAGTTCAAGGATGAGGATAAGAAGAACGAGGAGATTGTCCAGTCCAAGCAGGAGCTCGAGAGCTACGTCTACCAGATCCAGGGTACCCTCGCAGAGCCCAACGTTGCCATGAAGTTGAAGCGTGGTGATAAGAAGGCCGTCGAGGATGCTCTTGAGGAGGCCATGGCTGCCCTCCAGATCGAGGAGCTCGCCGAGAAGGACACCTTCGTCCTTGCCCAGCGCAAGCTCAAGCGCTCGGTCACCAAGGCTTTCGCCTCTTTGTCCCGTTAAGAACTTTTTTTTTATTCTCTTAAAAGTAAAAAGTTGTTTTTGTTAATCGTCAACCCCATCCCATTTTTCCCTCGGCTACATGGTTACTTGTTTGCTTTGGTCTTGTGTGTGTCTGTCCTTGGAAGCTGTAGGGAAAATGCCTGTGCGTAGGGAACAGAGAGGGTGTTTGGACGGTCGTACACGAATCGTGGGGGAAGCAATCAACCAAAAAAAAAAAACATCGACTGGAATGTGATCGATTTTCATTCCTCCCAGAAGCTTGGATGATATACCCTTCCTTTCTTGAATTGCTCATCTCTATCAACACTCGGCCATGATGACTCCTTGAAAACACAAAGAGAAGAAAAAGGGAGTTCAAAGAATAACGGACTCTATTTTTTTTTCTTTCTCAGACCAAGAAGGGCAATTTGGCCAAGAGGCAAGAGGAAAAAAGACGACAGGTTCCTTTTATGCATTGAGAGATTGCAAAAAAAAAATATACATATATATATTTTATTGCGCTATGTTACAGACCCTTCTCCTATACCACAAGCTTTCAACAAACGAGAGAGACAAAAGAGCCATTGGATATAACAAGGGCCCCAACTCTTCTCGAAAGCACGCTGGCGAGAGAGAGAAAGAGAAAGAGGGTGTGAAAAGGGAATGACTCAGAGTTGAAAAGAAACCAGCTTGTTCATCTGATCGTCGTCGCACACCGAAGGCATCATCCAGGGCGAGAGCGAGCCCGAACGGCGATTGGCGGTGGGATTACTACTACTACTACTATTACTGCTGCCAGCATTCGTCACCGTCAAGAAGGGGTCCGAGACATGAACAGCCTCTGGTGTGGTAGGTCTGGAAGAAGTGGGTGTACCCACTGTGGTGGACGGGAGACTGCAAGTTCCCATGGTCATGGTACTTGTATTAGAGGCCGTGCGGATCATGCGAGACATGGTTGCAAACATGGTGGACTTCGTGGAGGACGAAGACGACCCGGCGGTCGGTGGTAACAGTCCAGGGAAAAGATGCGTGGACCTTGCGGTGGAGGATGCCGCTGCGGCGGAGGCTGTGGAGGAGGAGGGGGCCAAGGGTGGTATTGACGACGCCTCGGTTACCAGCGAGGATGGATGTGAAGAAGAAGGGTCCAAGGTGGAGAAGGGTTTTGAGCCGGTGCTACTGCAACCTTGACGGGCACGGAAGTGAATGGAAGGGTCAGCGACGTCGAGAAGGAACGACATGTTGGAGGACTGTGAAATGGGGGTTTATCTTTTTTCTTTTGGTAGTGAATGGCTGGGCGTAGAAAGCGAGGATTATATATGTGTATCGAAGTGTATAGGTGAGTGTGCAGGTCTATGCAGATAGCTAGTGTCTATCTCCTTGCTATGCTGTGCTTGCAATGGATTGGGGAAGGAAAGGGCAATGAAGGATGTCGAATGGATGCACCGTTTGAATTATACACCGTTTGAATTATATAAAAAAAGTTTTCTGAATACTCTGTGGCGAATAAGATCGGACGGTGCCCCTTCGTTTTTGCCTCATTCCGGCTATGGCTATTTTTGGCCCAGAAACAGCGCTGGTCCGCTCGTGGTGGCGACACGGGCTTGGGAGCAGGTGTGGATGAGCCCTTGTAGCGTTACGGAGACGGTCAGGGGTGGGCTATACAAACAAACCCCTCACATGGAGAACCAAACACGCTGTCCGTGGATGGTTCGCCGAGAGAACCAAACAACAACAACATAAACAGAGATGGCTCTTCTCTCAGAGTCATGGGAACATCAGGCTTGCAGAAGCTGCTGCTCCCGTACCTGTCCCACCCCATATGGAAAAGGCAAGCTAGAGAAAGACCACTGCCGGAGACACCCACACGCGCTCTCGCTGTTTGGGAGAGCAAACAGGTTTGCGGACCTCTTGGACACGCTTGTCTCGTTCCAATCCACCCATCGGCCGGGGGCCTTGATCTTTTACTGCAAAACAGCGCACTGAGGGACTTTTTGTGAGGCAAATGCAAATGAACAACAAGGTGCGTGCACTTGAAGTTTCATGCGTTCAAACGCTCCACTCGGCTTGAAGTCTCATCAGTTCTGCAATTGTGTTGCCTCCAGTCAGCATTTCCGCATATCATTATAGAGTGTTTGCCTGCTGTTCTAGCCCAACTTCCTCATATTTCGCAAGGAGACCCTTTCCCCCCTTGGCAATTGGTAAAAAAGCACAAGACACAAAAGCGCCGAGGACTTGCTTGTCCGATACGCATTACATTTTTTTCTCGGAGAAGGTATCCAGGATCCTAATCATCCTCTTTGCTACGAAATAATACAGCAGCACGTCCGAGAGCAAGTCCGTTCCTTGGAGACATATTCCTCTACGTGCTTTGCTTTGGCTTTGGCACTCTCCAATCGCTCCTCCCGTTCCTCTAGTGCCTCCTGTTCACCGATCGAGTCCTCTGTCTGCGATACCGAGTGATTCACACCACCATAGGATGGAAGTGTTTGGGTTTTAGCGACGACGTCCTGTTGCTTCACAGACTCCCCAAGTGCTGTGTTGCTATTCCAAAGAAGCCACAGTCCTTCGTCTGCTTCCTCTTGTCCCCCTTGTATATCCTCCGTGTCTGGCTCTGCCTGCTCCTGTGGGAACTGTGAATGGGGTTCTATAGAATCTACGTGAAAGGAAGGCTTCTCATGAGCAACATGACAGTGTTCGAAAATGTCCGCATGCTGGGGCAATATACACCCGTGGGCGTTCAAAAACTTGGGTGTTTCTATTCCTTTCTCTACCTTTTCGTTTCCGCGCACTGGTCCGCTCCGTCTTCTTCTTGTGACTTTCCAACTTCGCCTCTTATATTGAGAAAAGTGAACGGTTTTTGGATGAGCGAGTGTTGATTCCGTTGGTGTGTGTGTGTTCATGATCGTTAAAATGCACGCACATCTCAAGTCAAGGTAAGTCAAGGCATGTCATTGACTAACCAAGGCGCTCCACATGAAGGTCTGATTCAGTCTTTAGTGTCCATTGTGGAGCCTTGGTAGAGGCAGACGACTCGAATTCAGGCCAGGCTGCAGATGATGACATTGTGTGAAAGAGGAGACATGTTGTCTTTGCAAATTAAGGTTTTTGTGCAACAGTGTGATCTGAATGAGCAAGTGCCACCCTTTTTATTTTCCTTTTTACAGAGATGCAATGTGTATGAGTATGTATATGAGCGGAATGGCGGAATTGAGCTATGATACAGTTTTGGATAAAGGTGTGGATGTGGAATGGATGTGGAATGGGATGAGGACAACAAATATGATAACAAGAAAGAAAAATGCTCGCTGCTGCTTCCTAACGCCAATTGTCGTCAGAGATGGGTGGTTTTTGAGCACAGATCACCTTCATGATGAGCTCCGCACTCTCGGCAACGCATTCCATCTTCATCAGGCTGATGGTCTCCTCAAACATGCCGTCCTCGAGCCGGTTCATCTCGATAATCTCCTCTCTCAAAGACTCAACGAGCGACAAGTACGACCGCATCGCAATGGCTCCCCTTCGACCACCCCAATCGCCGAGTGGAATGCCGTATTCATAGCACTCCACGTTGATCAGTCCCGCGCCTAGAATAGTTGGCATCAAAGCCTCCACCATCTGCATCGGGTTCAACCCAGAGCTCAGGGCGGCCTTCTCAACCCACCGATTGACCTTCAAGGACTCGACTCCAGCGCGAACAATCATTCCGCTCGACTCTGCCAGTTGTATCCATCCTCCGGGCTTAGTAAGTCGCCCCAGCTCCGCAAAATGGGGTGTCCATTCCATAATCTGGGTCCTGAAGGCTCCCAAGCGTTGATGGACCAGATCGAATTGACCCTCCTGGTCCTTGACGTCTCTCAGCTTAAAGTGGCAGTTCTCGGGTACTCGTTTTGGTAGACGAGCCACGTCAAGCAAAGGGTCCACTGCATAGACAGTAGTTTTTGGGTATCGCAAGGCCATATCCTAAATCGACGACGCAGAGAGGGATTCAATGTCAGTTGCGATGGTGAAGAACGCAATTATCTCGGGAGCGCAGTGGCTGTGATCCTCCTAGTCCTAGTCTTATTACCATAGCCCATGCTCCTGACGAACAGTTGATGTCGATTGCCTTGCGGAATGACTTTCCGATAGGCGCCATTAGATTAAGTTCAAAGGTGATGCGGTCCACATAGTAGGAGCTAGATATTCTCATGTTATAGAGTGATATGACGTTAGAAATGTCACGTCAGGCATTCTTTCAAACGCTCTTCTTTTGATCTCAGTATGGCCCCGAGCAAGGTGTCTATACCTCTCTGAACGGCCTGGTTCATCAGCAACGACGGGTATAATCCAACCAGGGATGTTGGTATTTGGGTTGAAGGTCAGCGCTCCCACGACATCATCCATCCACCGATAAATCCGTTCTCGCTTATCAGTCTCTCTGGGGTTTGTCGGATTTTGCTTGCTCAGAAGAGCAAATACTTGATCCACAACAGGCACTCGGATTGAAGATGTTGGCTGGGTAGAATCAACAAGAGGTCCTGCATGGGCAAAAGCATCAAGCGCCCGCGGCAAAGAGGAAGACCCATTCGCTAGCGCCGCATGTGGCTGCGCGCTGCTGCTATGGTTCATGTTGCCACTATAGATCATATATCCATAGTCATTCCTCTTGCGCGATTCCGGGTTCGTCTGTGTCTGCCCACTCGACTGCTGCTGATGGTAGCTGCTTTGAGTCGGAGCATTAGCGTGATGACCGCTGTTTTGTCCATTGTATTGATAAGTCGAAGGGTGAGTGGCATACGATGTTTCGACATAGTCCCGCTGTGGCTGCTTCATTTTCTGTTGTCGCACTGAACTGTCCTTCATTGCAGATGTCGCCAACGAAAGGCCGACCTCTGCAGGCGCATTTGGTGACGACTGTGCTGGGCCATTGGACATGTGTTGGTACGGAAACTGAGAAAAGGCTGTTGATGGGTATCCTGAGGCATTACAAAATTGCTGCTGCGGTGCACTTGTGGACTGCGATGGGTGCTGTGATGGATGCTGGGCATAGTTGTTCGGTGCACGTCCCTGCGAAGGACGCCTTACGGACATACCAGGTCGCAGATCTCCCTCTCGCGGCTGAAAGACCATCTCTTGAACACCTGCAGTCCCACTGTATCCTGCACCACTGACGCTTACGTCTCCCGTTGGCATGTTCGTCAGTGCAGTGCGTGAAGGGACCCCCGTGCCTCGCAAAGGTATGCTCTGAATCATCGAGTCGTGGTTACTGCTCGGATTGTAAGAGCTTGCCTGTGTCGCGTTCACTGAGCTGATGGGGTTGTTTGTCACCATTCCTGTCGCTACTGTGCCTGAGCCAGGGTCTGCAGCGAGAATCGCCCCTCCTCCGCCAATGGCACTCATGGCGGCTGTTCGCTTGACTCGAGAACCGTACTGATGCTGCAATCTTGAATCAGAGGACGACTGGCGCTGGTGTTGATCCAAGCGTGCTGTACTCAGGGCGTGCGTGTGGAAAGATCCGACGGCATAGTCGGGGCGGGTAGCTGCTACAGGAGCCATCGATCCTTGAAGAGAGTAATGTCCGCTGTCATTGGGCGCGCCATGGCCAGGGAAGGGTGCCGAGTTGTTGCTCTTGCTAGAAAATAGGTTGCAGTGGCTGCTCCTTGACCTGTGCTTCTTTTCCTGCTTTCGGGAGAGTCCACCTGGATGTGCGCGGCGGGAGATGATGTTTCCCATTGGCCCCCAACACTAAAAGCTGCTGGAATGATGGCCTGTTGTGCTGCCTCGAAAACTGCTTGCTTCTGGGGTTGGATGGAGGGTGTGTTGTCCTGTTACTATGCCTGAAAGAGTAGAACCTGCTTTTTCCTTTTTTTTCTTGTAGTGCGCTTGGTCCTGTTTACGAGAGTGGTAGCTGTAAAAAAAGTCAGGACATTTACAGTCAAATTGAGGAACAAGGAGCAAAAGTCCACCGTATCGGGTTTTCCCTGAGCCACTAGAGCACTCACCATTAACTAGGGTGAGCAAGACCAGGGAGGGAGGTGAAGGCTATGTGAGTGTAGCAACCGGATAGATGTTGAGCGTGTGCGCGCTGTGGATCAGGTAGTGTGGGGCACGCGTCAACGTGTTGTTTGGGCCTTGAGAGCCAATAGGGAGCAAGTAGTGAGGTACAATGATTGAGAGGAGGCAACGCGAGATTGAAATGGCGTTCTTTTGTGGAAATGAGCAAATGCAAACCAAAAAGAGGCAAAGACAGACAAGCGGTAAAAATGGCAGCCAGAGTACGAGAACGAGGAAGAGAGAGAGAGAGAGAGAGAGAAAGAAAGAAAGAGAGAGAGAGGGAGAGAGAAAGAAGGATAAAGAGAGGTCAGAAGGGCTTTTGCACAGAGGGATAACGCGAGGAGACCGTGCGGACGTGTCGAGCGAGGAGATACTGCCAAGGAAGAACCGGCTAAAGGCACATGGACAGCGAAGAGCGAGCCTCAACGAACCAACGGACATATACAGGGAGGTCCTGTTGCGCACTTGCTGCTTTGAGGTCGAACAGGACGGGGAGGTGGAGCCGCGAATAGGAGGAAGAGGAAGCAGAGGAGGAGGAGAAGGAGGAGGAGGAAAAAGAGGACAGCGAGATATTAAGCGACGGACAGAGAGAGAACGACGAGAGAACGAGAGAGAGGGATGAGGAGAGGGAAAGCAAAGGAAAAAGGACAAAAGGAAAAGGAAAGGAGAGAGACCGACACACAGACAAAAAAAAGGGACCGTAACGCAGCCTCATTTCAACAAATGACGGACGCGCAAAGAAAAGACGACTCAGTCATACAGCACTCTACTGCACAGAGGTGGAAGGCGAAAAGCTTAAACCAGGCGCACCAGGGCACAACACTCCTCCTTCATCACACCACACCACGCTCGCACGCTCGCTACACGCGGGCGGTGCATGGACACTGGACCCTACACACATGGTGTTTAAGATTTTGTGTGTTCGCTCGCTATCGTTCTCCGTTTTCGTGGGCGAGCCAGAAAATCAACTGGACGTTCATCTTGGCTAGTGCTGGACCTCCCTCGTCTCTCCCTCATCTCGCCTACTCGCCGAGCCTTGTATGATAACAATCTCCTCTTTTTTATTATTACAGTGTCCTGTGCCGCTCCCTTGAGCAACATTCGTCTTTTGTCTCCTGCCCTTGAACGCATCCTTGCTGTCATCGTTGCACGCCCTTCCCTCTCCTCGGCTTGCCTACCGGTTTTGAAGGGAATTAAATCAGGCATCGGCATGCAAGGGCAGGATGTTGCAGGAAGGGAGTGCAATACTTTGTATCCAGCTCTCCAGCTCTTCGGCCCTCCGTTCATTGCATCTCTCAACTCCACAGCACAACTCCACAGCACCAGAGAGTCCAAAAACCAAGGCCCATGGGAGCGATAAACAGCCGAATCAAACAAAGACATCCCAACATCCATGCTGCCCAACGTCACCTCCCAGTGTACCTCTCCTCTTTGGATCTTTTCTGGTTTTTTTGCCTCTCAGAGGGCCTGATCATCCTGGGTTCTTTAGTACCAACGCTGCGCACACCAGAAGGGTGATAACTGAAGACAACTTCCCCTCCATGTAGGTGGGTCGGTGGACCTGAATCTGGGCAATCACGGCACAACAATACAGCGTCTTGCAGCTCGCAAGTGCAAAATATACAACAATGGTCCATAGATTTCTGTTACCCCCTCCTTATGCGTATGCACGAATCTGTCATGGAGGTAAATGGACGCAAGCACCCTTCAAGACAATCCCCCTACCGAAATAGATACATGGACAGCCTGCAGGAAGCAAGGGGTCTGGACCGTAAGCAGCGAGAGCGGGACATGATCGGGCAATTTTGCCTAAGCGAAAAAGTCACGGGACTTAAGTGGTGGGCGATTTCAAAGTTCGCGCATTCAAGATCCATCCGTCAACGACCAACGTCAAACAGCCCATGCTTCACAACGCCCAATTACTCAAGCAAGGAGCCGAGGCTGTACGTAATTGATTCTTAACTTCAATGCAGACCAGAGTATCGAAGACGAAACCCCCTCTCCCAAATTTAGCTCCTGCAGGAGAGACAAAAACATAGCACCCAACTCAATCGAATTTCCTCCTCGCTTGATTCCAACCACCTACTGTGGACTGAGTAGAAAGTGTACCTGGCACCGTTCTGCCAGCGCCAAGCCATCATCAAGGAGCGCTTCGCAAAGGAATATCGACACCCAACCTTGGACAAGAAACTTACATCCAGACGGGTGATCCAGGTATGCTCTATTTTCATCGCGAGTATCCTAAATGCTTTACAATCTACGTTGGCAAAACCTGCGAGCTATCCAAGGTTGATCATCTAACAACAACGCGTGCTGAGAACATAGGAAGCGAGATGTTTAAACAGGTGCCAAAGGGCTCTGATCGATACCCCAACTGTCTACATGGTCGACGTGGCCAACTCATTGATCTATATGGAATACATTGAAGGATCTTCAGTCCGCGACTACCTTGTCACTGCAGAAGGAAAGACTGCAGAGGCTCAAACCAAGGTTGCAAGTCTGATCGGGAAAGCTTTAGGACTGATGCACAATATCGACGTTATCCACGGAGATCTGACAACATCCAACCTCTTGATGCGGGAGGAGACTGGGGCAGTGGTCTTGATTGATTTCGGACTGAGCTACGTCAGTCAATTGATCGAGGACAAAGCAGTGGATCTCTACGTCCTCGAGCGTGCCTTTTCGAGCACGCATCCCAATACAGAGGTCATGGTAAAGAATCTTTGGTCTTTTGTTTTTGTGGGTCCAGCGTCTGACAGGCTGTCTTCACCGAAATCGATATCTGACACTTTCCTGTATCAATGGCTATAGTTTGATCAAATCCTTGAGGCGTATGGCCAAAGCAGTAAGGCATCCAAGCAGATCCTGAAGAAGTTAGAAGATGGTACGTAGCTTGCTATCAATATGCGTTCATGCCTGTGTTCCTTTCGCGCGTGGCTTGCATCTAACTCCATCCTCCTCATTGGAAACTATTATCCATGTTAGTGCGTATGAGAGGTCGAAAGCGCAGCATGCTGGGATAGTATGGCAGGATCTATGTGAATAAAGGGCGCCCTCTGCCTTGCATCCGACATCATTTAGGCCCAAGGAGCGTTGTGGTTTATTGTACAGTGAGAAAGGGGGTCGCTAGAGTTTTCGGTTCCTGGTCCCTCAATCCTTTGACCTATCCATTTCTGCATTGATTCGGTCAGCGTACTGAGGGGACCCTCTTCCCTTTCAGAATGTTGTTGAAGGGGTTGATATTCGATTCCGTCCCTTTTTTCCTTCTTAAAAAGAGTGATCCACAGGTCTATGGGGTCTGATTTTGCTGTGCCTCGGTTGCAGGAGAGGGTGAAGCTGTGCCAGGTATGTGATCGCCCACCTGATAAAAAAAATATAGAGACGTCAGTAAAGAGGGTAGTTGTGGTGGTCAGTATGGAGTCCAACATGCGGCGTGTGCGACCGTTCCTGAGAGGAGGAGTGATTTCTTACATCAGGTAGCATGAGATGAACGTCATAATCAATGCAGTGCGGGCGACACTATAACAGTACGAGTGAGCCAAAAAGCGTAACAGTGTCAGTCAGGCCTTCCATGAGCGTTTTGCTTTGAGTGTCCAACTCGCGAGAATTGTCTATAGCAGATGACAGTATTCTCTTTTCTTTTGGCAGAGGCGTCTCAGGCGCGCGTGTGTGTAAGAGAGAGATGCGTCCATTTACGTTTGGTTGGGGCCGCGAGGAGCAAAGAGGTAGGAGGCCGCGCACAAGGCGACAACAACAGCCAAGACAAAGAAGATTAAGAGACCGCCCATGGTTGCTGTTTACTGGCTATCGCTTGCTGTGGATGTTGACGCTGGTGGTGAGTGATGGAGGTTGAAGGAAAAAGAGATAGGGGGCGCATGCCGTCGTTCACGCGGCATGAAATAGCCTTTGACGTGACTGGTACACGATAGAGTAGAGACGTCACTGTTTGCGGGACTAAGTTGCACTGCTTTCTTTGCTTGATTGATCACTTCGAAACAACACCTTGAACCGCAAAACAAGCGCAACATCCCAAGCACACGCACAAAAGACAAACTCTTATAACGACCTAAAACCAACATACAATAACAATGTCTCGAAGGAAACAAGTACCAACCGACATTCTGACCGAAGTACCAGAGCTTGAAGAAGGCCAGCGGTTCGCAAGAGTGCTAGGCAGTCGAGGCAAGAACATTCATGAGGTTCAGTTCCAGGATGGAGAGGATTTGCTGGTCAACCTTCCGCCAAAGTTCAGGAGTCTTGTCTGGGTCAAACGAGGTACACCATCTTTTACATATCTGGATGAAAACCCTTTTTCTTCCTTCTTTTCTGGCAGCCGATATAGGCTGATCAGCTCTTTAGCAAAATGTATTTCTCACTCTTCTGATACTGGCGGTCGTTGTAGGAAGCTATGTCATCATTGAGCCAGCAGAGGAATCAGACAAGACCAAGGTTGCAGGCGATATTGTCGCAGTCCTCTTTCCGGATCACATTAAAAAATACAAACAGCAAGGAATCTGGCCATTCGAGGATCAACTTTCAAACTCGCTAGGAAATGACGACGACGATAGCGGGAGCGACGATGATGACAACGGCGACGACGACCTCTTTGTAAACAACAACCGGGTCATTATCGAAGAGTCCGACAGTGACAGTGAAAGCGAGGACGAGACAGATGAGGAAGACGACAAGTAAAAACTTTTGTACAGGCAACAACTTTGCAACTCTTATCAGCAAACGCATCATAGACCTCCCAGCATTATATCCGCATTCTACAGTATAAAACATTCCTTTTGGTACAGCATTGTTTGTAGAGTATCAATTTGACTCTATCAATATCGACGTCTTGGTGGCGCCAGCTTTGTCAAATGGGAGCTGTGCGACCTCGGTCCCCGAATCTCGTCAAAATATGGATGCAGCAACGCTAGAACAAGGAACAAAACAGGGGGCAGCAAGTTAAGGTCAAACAATACCTGACTTGATAGGAAAGTGGTTTTGCAGCATAACTGGTCTGCAGCACAGCATGTTACCTCTTTTGGCCGAGATCCGGTTTACTGGGTTGTATTCGATCATCTGTTCAAGCAGGTCAAGCCCTGCCGGGCACAAGGTCGGAAGCAGTTGAATCAGAGGTACGCGGTCCCACTGCGGGAAGTTGGGGTTCCAGTCCTTTAGATTCTCGACCCCAGGCCACGTAGTCGGATTTGGTGTTCCTCTTATCTTGAAAATCCTGAACAGTTCATCAATCTCAGAATCGCCTAAGATGAAAGTGGTAGTAATTAGTACCTCCGGCTCTATCACACCGGGAGGCTGCCCTTCAACGGGGAACTCAGCAGTACTTTACCTGGAAAGAGAGGCTTTTTCGTGATCATCTCCGAGAATATACAGCCCACGCTCCACATATCCACTGCCGTCGAATAATGTCTTGCGCCCAAGAGGATCTCTGGAGCACGGTACCAGAGCGTGATGACTTCGTGGGTATAGGTCCTCAAAGGGATACCGAATGCACGCGCCAATCCAAAATCTGCTAGCTTGAGGCGTCTTTTGTCGTCAATCAGCAGGTTCTGGGGCTTGAGATCCCGATGAAGAATGCGTCTAGAATGGCAGAATTCAACTCCTTGGATTAACTGGTACAGATATCTCTATAGAGAAAGGCAATGCCATGAGAGAATCGAAAGGACAAAGTGATCAGCTATTGAGCGCGTTCAACATGTGCTGACAATAACGTCAACTCCCTGGGTTACCAGCCATCGCTTTACCTTGACATGGTGTAATGGTAGTCCTGCGCCCGTAACGGCGTAGACGTTGTCCATGTACTTTTTCAGATCCACGTCCAAAAACTCAAAAACGAGGTACAGCTTCGTATCATCATGGATAATATCGAGTAGTCTAACATGACATAGAGACAGGTGGGTCAGCTTGGAGAAATAACGTAATGCTGCCATCCTGTAAATGAGCCGTTCCAAACCACCATGACTGTGGAGGAGGACCTCTCCAAGACTTACTGGACAACAGAGCTGTGCTGGAGTTCTTTGAGGAGTGAAATCTCTCTAATGGCGGTACTTGGCACGCCTGAAGGAGGCTCCCATGAGGTTAACAGTCAGCTAGGCGCGTTTTGTTGGCGCATGCTGTGTTTCAGGAACACCGCATGAAGTCTAACATTTGCAAGGCGATTCTTTCAATCCTTACCCTCGTCTTCATTCTCCAGTCGGATCTTTTTCAACGCAACCGTCCTCCCTGTTTCTCTTTCGCTAACAGTAGCAAGCAAGCAAGCAAGCAAGCAAGCAATTAGTTGAAAGTGCGCGGGAAGGAGTCCAGGCGAAAATGGTTGTCATTGGAATCAGTTCTTTTCACGTGAGGGACCGCTGGTGAAAAGCACAGCCAAGATGCTGACAAAGGATGGATGGAATGATGCACTCACGTTGCTTTGTAGACAACACCATAGGTGCCTTCGCCAATCTTCTCCATCTTTTGATACTTCTCGTTAAGAGGATCTGGCTTCTCCTTTGAATGCTCCTCGCCATTGGGATTCTGACCAACCTGAGCATCCAGAGAATCAGCTTTCATTGTGATAAATAGAATTGATGTCGAAGGGTACGAGACTGAGGGCGTATGTTGTATTGGGTGAAGGAAAACACAGGATCTTGGAGGGGATAAATAGCAAAGATGCAAATGGGATACTGGCTGCAGGAGGATGGGTGTTGCTGCTGAGGAAAGGAGTCAAAAGACGCGTCTGTTTTCGTTTTGAAATAAAAACGCAGTCGTTTATAGGTAGCGCCTGTCTATATTTTTACAAGTCCTTCTTGGTCCCAGTCCTTTGATTCTTCTTGGCACCCTTGGAGGGAACAGATGCTTTAGCGGGAGCAGCAGCGCGCTCCCTCTCGCGCTTGTTGTAGATCTCTGTTGTGAAGGGTCTAAAAAGGACCCGTTGCAAGCCGGACGCAAGGAAAATGCTGTCGTTAGTTTGCTACTCATCGATGTATCATCAGGACAAGTTTGACAGCCAATCGCTTACCCCTCGAACTTCAAGGCAATACGGTAGACAAAGTAAACAATGCACGTCAGGTAGACTCCAGCAGGGCTCAGTGACCTAAATGGAGTCGGTCCAGAAAAGGATCAGTATTACAGCAAGACTCCAACAGCAAGCTCACTTGTAGTTTCCTATAACGGCAAATGCATCGCGAAACGAATGACATACCACAGAGCAGTTCCCAAGAAGATCATCACGGTGCCGTTGTACATGGGGTTCTCGTTGACGTTGAAGGGGAAGGATGTTACCCGCTCATCCATTAGGATACCAAAGTAGTCGCCTATATATAGTAGCGCAATACGATCAAACTTTGTTAAGAAGACAGATCTCACAAGGCATCAAGGCAACTCAAGTCGATCTCACTGAAGCATATAACCCTTACCAAGATAGGTACCAGTGACTCCAAGGACGTACATGGAGGAAAGGACAAAGAGGTTTCCAACTCCAAAGAAGATATATGCCAGCGCCTGAATAGAGAATGTGTTCATGCACTCTGCCTTGGGCTGGTGATCCAGTGCATTCTTGAAGCTATCCATGTTCGACCAGTGTTCACGCAGAAGGTCAGTTGATCCATTCTATCGTCTCA
The DNA here is from genome assembly GCA_029449245.1 of Mortierella alpina. Classification (NCBI taxonomy): domain Eukaryota; kingdom Fungi; phylum Mortierellomycota; class Mortierellomycetes; order Mortierellales; family Mortierellaceae; genus Mortierella; species Mortierella alpina. Next base: position 338,618 of record JANATF010000001.1, on the reverse strand, counting down.
TGAGCAGCTGTACAGCTGTACGCACGTCTATTTCGAAAGGAGTCAAGACGAACGACAGATGGCATAAAGGGGGATTGATAATCTTACAGGCCGTCACGAATCAGACCGAGAATGAAAATAGTGGCGGCCAAGGCGTAGCATCCATACAACCCGTTTCCGTTGAAAATGCGAGTGATGAACTTTGAGTGGTACTCTACAGATCATGATGTACATCGCGATATCGCGGAATAATAAAAAGCAGAGCACAGACATTTCAGTTAGTGCTCCGAGCGATGTGTATCCTGGGTGAGGGAGCAACGTTCCATCCATCATGTGTTTGATGCAGAAGCCTTCCAAAGAAGTCCGATCGTTGTGAATGTTCACCTTTTCTCGCAACGATGTTCCAGAATGTGGGGTTGAAGACAATGGACCCGACGGCGATCCACATGCGGTTGTCGCTCCAGTCGACCTCAAGGCGCGATTCTCTGTAGCACTGCAAGACGTCCATGATGAATCCGATTGGCAAGAGTGGGGAAAGGAAAGGGACGGGAAAGAGTAGGCGCAATGGGAGACAAGGGAAGAGAATGGATTCTTGAAGAAAAGCACGCGGGAAGCTTGAGTTTTTATGGGGAGACACGGCCAGAGCAAACTGCTCTGGAACTTTTTGCTCCAGCGCGTCCCCACAAAAAAAAAAAGATCTATCACGTGTAGGCGGCGTTCACTCTGCGAGCGCGCTTGCACCTCTATATTTCGTGCTCAGTTGGAATCCTGAGAACGCTGATCGGCATACGTTCCGACAATTTTAACGTCCAGGCAGAACTTGCCCAGCTCCGCAGTGACATCGCTCATGGTCTTGCTGTCACCATGGATTCCTGTACACTCGACAAAGAAGACGTAGTGCCATGGTCTCAACAAGGAAGGGCGTGAGTCGATCTTGGTCAAGTTAAGACTGTAGTCCTTGAAAATCTTCAAGGCATCACAGAGAGCTCCAGGCAAACGGTGATCCACTGTGAACATTAGCAAGGCCTTGTCATTGCCTGTGGGTCCATCCCATGCATCCGAGATAATGAAGAAACGTGTGGTATTGTCTAGAATAATAATATTCCGTTAGTCGGCAGTTCCCGAGCGTACGCGATGTAAGCACTGACATTGTCACTCATTTGAATAGAGCAGTATCATACCATGTTGATCCTCGATGTCCGCATGGAGAATATCGAGGCCGTAGATCTCAGCACAGACACTGTTACACACAGCGGCCGCGTGCTTTTCCTTGGCAGCGATCTGAGCAGCTTCCGAGGTGGATGAGCATGGAACGAGCTCAATGCCCTTCAATTTGTCGTTCAGGAAGGTCTGACACTGAGCCAAAGCCTACAGTGATCTCAGAGGTTAAACGTTGACTTGCAACCCTACGAGGCCAAAAAACGTTGTGCTCGAATGCACTTACCACTGGATGGGAATAGACACGGCGAATGGAGTCAGTGTTGGAGTTCGAAAGCAGAGAATGGTGGACGGGGAGGTAGATTTCGGCTCTGATCTTGACCTTTGACTTGACAAACTTATCCAGCGTGGGCACCACAGAGCCAGCAATGGAATTTTCGAAGGGCACGATACCGTACTGACAGCGTCCCCGCTCTACAGCCTCGAAAACGTCGGAGATTGAGCCCTGCGAAGCATACTGCACGCTGTCACCAAATCTCTTCATGCTGGCCTACACACAGAAATTAGTCAATTTGAGGACCAGTGCAATCGATCATGAAATAGGAGTACAAGCTTCGTGGCGCCTTACTTCGTGGGAGAAACTACCAATAGGTCCAAGGTATGCGACCATGACCTCCTTTTGAAGTGCGATCGACGCGGACATGATTTCTCTATAGATGGCGCAAAGGCTCTCTGGCGCCATCGGGCCTGGGTTCAGGCGCGTCACCTGCAAAAATGTACATTCTATGAGACTCGACTCTACGTTCATGGATTGTGCTCCTCAGGGGATAAGAAACGAGGCACCTTTATACCTTTTCAAAGACCTGCTTTTCACGGCCAGGAATATACACATGCGTGTTGTCCTCCTCCCTAAAAATCGCGATGAGGAAAGTAGGCCGTGAGTTTGTTGAAGGCCCCCATTGCCCAGAAGTTGATGTGGCACTTACTCAGGGTCCATGGCCTGTTTTTTGGCGGCGCCGATGTCGAGGCTCACTTGAGCACGCTCATTGAGCAAGGTGATGAGCTTGCGATCGAGTGAATCGATCTGTAGACGAAGTGTGTCGAGATTGAGCGACATTTGAAAGTAATTAACCAAGTTGGAGGCGAGGAGGGTGGGTGAGTGGGACGAAGAACAAAGATATGAGACGAGAATGGTATGCTTTTTAAAGACGACGTTTGACTCACTCACTGGCGACATCCAGCCCACCGTTGCAGCAGTCACCAGTGACTGAGCGGTGTCTCAGACGTGTACCAGGGCTTTTTGCGTGCTGCGTCGTGCTACACTCGTAACGCACGGGTTGTACATGTGCTGAACTCGTTTGAGGGACGAAAGGCTGCCTGGAAGCCAGGAGTCGGGCAGAGAAGCACTATGCACCTTGCTCAAACAATCCGGTGGATAAAAGGGAGGACACTCAGCTGCCTCGCGATCTCCGAGCCAGTGTCGATAGAGTTGAGACGCTCGCTCGGCCGCCATAAAAAAAATTGCTATTTTGGGGGGCCACAGATGTTGCTTCTTTGTCTCCATTCTCGAGTAAGCTTCACCATTGTTGACAGCCCTCTACTTTTTGATCTCCAACCGCACATTGCAACTCGCCCGTCACCTTCCACCTCTCGCACTATCTGCCTCCATCACACGCACAAGCAACTCTGATCGGGCATGTTGGCCCTTCATGGGAGAAGCGCAATCGTGCAGCTGACCACAACTGCATGCAAGCAGTTGACACAACGGCTGCAAGTACCCCTACAGCTGCGCCCTTCCGTGGCGCACAAAAGAGCTGGGTCTAGGAGCTTTTACCACTGTAGTCCTTTCGCAAACGCCTCTACAACAAGGCGTGTACTACCTTCCAACCGAACTCTCCTGCGACCAAAAAGTACCTTGACTGGAACATCACCGCAAGAAGTCTCAGCGCAAGGTACCTTCAACACGCCTGGTTTGCTAAAGCGACGGATTAAGCAAGGATTTTGGGTCGGGCTTGGGCTCGGCACGCTGGCTTCAGCCGTGGGCATAGCCTGGAGTCCTTCTTATCGCGAGCGGGCCAATCTCTACACCGCTGGATTGTTCCGATCAGTGGCGACGTTTGTCACAGGGTAAGAAGACGATTCTTGCTGAAGAAAGATGGGATCTGCGGCACAAGGCATTCTTGATACTTATCTTTTGTCTAAAGCTGCTTATGTATGGCAGACTACAAGGTTCTTCACCTGCGATACGCCTCAGAAGGGTATACCTCGGACACGTACAAGGCTGAACGGAAGGTGGTTCACCAGCGATGTGCAGACAGACTTTTGCGACTTTGTCGACTCAACACAGGGATTTATTGCAAGGCAGGACAGCACGTCGGTAAGATCGCATACCATCCCGAACCGATCACAGTTATTCGTTCATTTCGCACGGACATAGACACTAATTATTGATCTTGTGCGCTCATCGCCGTCTGTTCTACTAGCTTCGCTCACATATGTCGTGCCTCCGGAGTATACAAACACACTGTCGGTCCTTCAAGACCGTGCGCCATTCAAATCCATGAAGGAAGTCGAGCAAGTCTTTCTTGAGGAGTTTGGTCAGCATCCCCATGATCTGTTTCAAGAATTTGACCCTGTTCCCCTGGCAGCAGCTAGTTTAGCTCAAGTTCACAGAGGTATGTCACCAGCTTGGCGGTTGTTCCTCCAAGTTACTGTGCCATTACTAATTGATGGCATGCCCCTCCTGTCGCTTTGCTATAGCGGTGACCATGGACGGTCGGCTAGCGGCAGTCAAAGTACAATATAATGATGTGTCGCGACTCTTTAAAAGTAAGTACGAATGTCGTTGGTCGAGTCAATCGCACACTGTTTTCACTCTTCCTGACGATGGCTTATCCAACTTTCCCTTTACATAGCTGACATGTGGACCATGCAGACACTATCGAACATGGTCGGGCTCCTCTTTCCTGAATTCGAGCTCGGCTGGATCGTGGACGAGTTCCATGAGAACTTGACGTCTGAATTCGATTTCACGAATGAAGCTAGGTATATGCTTGAGAGCAGGACGCTTTCGTAATTTTTCTTGTCTTCGCTCTATGACGCTGACCTGCTGTATACGTTACCAATGTTTATCTAGGAATGGCGAGGCTACCAAGGAAAGGTTCAAAAATCGCTCGGACTTTTACGTCCCTGAGATCTACTGGGATCTGTCGTCTAGAAAGATTCTAACCATGGAATTCATTGACGGCGTCAAAGTCAATAATCTTGAAGGCCTTCACAAGCTGGGTGTTTCGCCAAAATGGGTTCGCCAGACGTTGCTCGAGGTCTTTGCGGAAATGATGTACCAGCATGGAGTCGTCCACTGCGACCCACATGTAGGAGTTGTCTTCAGTTTCACGTGAGTGCAGAAGGAGTATCACTGTCAGACGCACCGCTAAAGCTTGCGCTTTTCAATGCTAGGCTGGTAACATTTTGATCACAAAGGACGAGTTCACAGGAAAGAGCCGCTTCGTGCTTTTGGATCATGGACTTTACCGCACTTTGGACGAGACTTTCCGGTTTAACTACTGTCAGCTCTGGAGGGCATTGATTCTCAACGATCAGGAGCTGCTGAACCGTAGCGCGGCTAATATCGGCATCCCCGAGAACTACGTTGGCTTTATCCCTTTAATATTTATCCAGCGGCCTGCCAACTCAAACCAAAAGATTGGTGAAGGCATGACGGCTCAGCAGAGGCAAGAGATTCGATCATCCATGAAGAACGTGACCATGGCCGAGGTGTTTGAGTTTCTGGAAATCTTGCCCAGAGACATGCTGCTCATCTTTAGGACCATCAATCTCACACGGGGAATTCATCAGCAACTCGGCGGCGAGAATGTGGAAAGGTTCCACATCAATGCATTGTTCTCGACGAAGGGCGTCTGGTCAGAGACCCGCGACGAGGAGCTTGAGAGAAGAGCAAGGAGAGAACAACGAAGGCGGGACAGACTTGCCGGTCGGTGGGGCAGGCTAATGTCGTGGTGGTACGGTGTTCAGGACAGCAAAGACGAAAATAGCACAGAGGCTACCCGGTCCCATGGAAAGGAGCTAGGATTGGGACCAAGAAATCGTTGGTATCTCTTTGGAGACACGCCCACGCTCTACCGCAGCTTGGGGTACCTCTGGGACAACTTTTCAATGCGCTGGAGACTGTGGGCTGTCGAGGGCCTCCTCCGTATTTGGCTCTGGTGGGCAGGAGACGATGTGGCCAAAGCCATTGGCTGACAGGACTGTATATATAAGTATATAGATAACATAGAGACGATTACACAAGTGAATAGACAACTGCGTAGACACCATGCTCATCTTTTACTCTCTGCGGATTGAAAGGTCGCTGCTGGATATGGCAGGCATCACCCTTTGGAACGAGGCAGCCAAGGGGACAAGGATCGGGCCACGGCAGGGCCAGGAAGCACATGGTAAACAGGGAGTGAGACACTCAGACAGTGTGCGTGTGGCTCATGCGTGAGCTGGGAACAGAGACGAAAAGTCAAGAGTCAAAAAAAAAGGGACGATTCTTTCTCTCAATCACCCCAATTGCTCTCCCCCTTCACCCTCGCCAACAGCATCCATCGTCACCTTTATCATTCGCCTGCTACCACTCTCATAATGAGCATTATCTATGCTCTGGTCGCTCGAGGAAGCGTTATCCTTGCCGAATACACTAACTCCTCTGGCAACTTCACCACAGGTAGCGCTTGCTCTGCAGCCGGACCTTGGACGTCCGTGGTACAGTATGCAGGAGTCCTAATCACCTTTCTTTTTGCTCCTCTCTCATGGCATGGTAGTTACGGAAGCTATTCTAGCGAAAATCCCACCCAACAACTCCAAGCTCACCTATGCTTATGACAGGTATGAACGTGCTTGAATTCAATGTATTTATTGACACGATACCACTCTGCCAAACTCTACACCTGTGGAATTCCTCACATGAGCTCTTCATTCCTACTTCTTCAGATATCTTTTTCACTACATTTGTGAGGATGGAGTAACCTACATGTGTATGGCAGACGACACCTTTGGACGCAGGATCCCTTTCGCATTTCTGCTGGATATCAAGGAGCGTTTCTTGGCGCATTACGGTCGGGAAAGGGCAATGGTGGCACTCCCATATGGGATGAACGAGTTTTCCAAAACCATTGCCAAGCAAATGGTAGGGCACCCCTTATTGCTGCTCCAAGTGCACCTTTTCACCCCAAAGTCTTTATGCTCGCACCATCAAACTGAGCTGACGCTTTTGTTATGTTTTTTCTGCCTCCCTTTGAAGGAATATTTCTCAACCAACCCAAACGCTGACAGGATCAAGCAGGTGCAGGGAGAGATTGAGCAAGTCAAAGATGTCATGGTGCACAACATCGGTAAGAAGGGTAGCAGGTTGGATAACATGGGCATAAGAGAATGGAACGGGGAGGACCTTTCATGCGTCGCGTGAGCAGCCATTCAAACTCACTGTCAGTCTCATATGCTCACTGACTTTGAATGACACTGGGCTGATCCCCCTATTTCCCTGCTGTTCTCTGTATGTATCAACATCGGAATATCTTAAACTAGAGCGCGTGCTCGAACGCGGTGAACGCATTGAACTGCTGGTTGACAAGACTGATAATCTGAACCAGCAAGCATTCGCTTTCAAGAAGAGGAGTACTTCACTCAAGGTAAACAGCAACTCCTGCACTCCATATTTTTCGCATTTGATCACGGAGATAAGGCACCATTGCGGCTCACTGATCCCATAGACTCTATTATCTCCATTGTCCTTGATCCTGACTACACTCCTACTTTTTCTTGACGCATCATAGAGAACCATGTGGTGGAAGAACGCCAAGTTGACAATCATTCTGGGCGGAGTCGTTGTTGTAAGTTTTCTAACTCGATCGACATGCACCTGCTGAAAGCCTCTTTATCGCTTACAGTTTGTTTTTTGCATTTCCACTATAGCTCCTGATCTATCTGATCATTTGTGGAGCCTGTGGGTTCCCTTTCTGGTCAGACTGCCGAGGATGAGATCCTTTGAGTACAGCCACTGTCCTTTCTTGATACCCATCCACTCTCTGTGCAATCCTCTGCCTCCCTCTTATCCACCCTTTCGCAGGAAGCGGGTGTTTTTGGTCGCTTTTACACCGCCAGCAGCTTACGCTCTCCAACTTAATAAAACACATTGTGTATCATCGCCTACCAACTCCTCAAGGCTCAGTGAAGGAACAAAGGTGTAACTGCCGAATACCCCTTAACTTCGTTGTCGGAAAGGCCCCCGAGCATGCACAAAAGAGATCCAAACTCCAAAACTCGTCTCAACCTCATCCGACATAGACCAGTTACCATGTCATCCAACAGTAGCAACAACAGCATCCCCAGCGAGGACATTCTCAGCCGCAAGGTAATATGGCACTCAGGACACTGGAGAGATTTGATAGCAAGCTCCTCCAGACATGAGGACGTTTCCTGGCTAGATCGTGGCCGTCTTCGGTTCGTGAGAACTGAATTCATCAGGGAAGGTGGACGCAAAGATACTAATGCATGCCTGCGTCCGATTGGGATTCGAATCTTTAGTGGGATGAGTGCATTTCAAACGTGATTGTCAAGTCTGGCATCGGTCTCAGTGTTGGTATCGTTGCTTCGGCCCTTCTTTTCAAGAGTAAGTCTGGGACCGGCTTCCTTTCTCCACTATGGACAATGCACGCGTCATACAGGTGGCCGCCTTTGAGTCCATTCCGTTGTTGTTGGAATAGGACTATTCTGGTGCTGTTTTTACTCATGCTACTGGTTGCTTTGCTGACTTTATTTGACCATAGAGCGCTCGTGGCCCATCTCAGTGTCGACCGGTCTTGGATTGGGATACGCTCTCTCACAGTGCGAGCGCAACTTCAACCCTACCCTTGTGCCTGTTGCCAAGAAGGCTCAGGAGAAGAAGTAGAGTCATGGAAAGGCGACAGAAAGCATGTGAAGCAGCATCAAAAGCAAGAATATACGACAATGCATGTTACCCGACTATCGCAGTTACGAAAAGGATCAGTAAATACAGCATTGTTGTCATGGATCAGAGAGAAAATAGAATCTTATGTTAACGTCTATTCCGAGTGCAGTGGAAACTGGCCTCCTGGCCTCCTGGTATGGCCCTCTTGACTGATCCTTGAACATGAAGGCTAGATATGCACGTGATTCCTGCAGCTGGCTGAAGGCATAGGGGCTTGGTTTTTCTTCGATCAAGCTACTTTGCATCTGCCCTTTCTTTCGCCTTCGCATCACACACACAGCTCGGATCACCACTTCAGGGATACCATATAACCAGCAATGCCAAAGATCAGATCATCACGTACAAAGAGGGCACCCGAGGGCTTCGATGAAATCGAGCCCACGCTCAAGGAATTCCAGCAGAAAATGAAAGATGGCAAGTGTCTTTCTCGCTCTTGGGAGCGTATTGCATTGCGTTGATCACAATTGGAACTCGAAACCACTTTTGGCGTCCCTGTCTAAATACCAGCAATGGAGGAGCACCAAATGCAGAATGCAGTTCACCTTACACTACTGGCCGTAGTAGACACCTTTGAGCTAACCTGTGGAGTTTTTTTACCTTGCATCACCAAAAAATCAACAGCCGAGAATGACCCCCATGAAGGCAAGAGAAAGGTTGAGGCGCTCTGGCCAATTTTCAGACTTCACCACCAGCGGTCTCGCTACGTTTTTGAGCTCTTTTATAAGCGCAACGCCATTTCCAAAGAACTGTACGAGTACTTGTTGAAACAGGGATATGCCGACGGGAATCTCATTGCCAAGTGGAAGAAGGTAAAAACGCAGAGCGGTTGGACTTGTGGCGCCTGTACATACAGCCTCTTTGTCGGATCTCACTAGCGATCAATCGTGCTCAGCTGCTCTTGTCTCTTGTTGCCTCCATTCGATAGTCTGGATATGAAAAGGTTTGCTGCCTGCGATGCATTCAGCCAAAGGACACCAACTTTGGCACGACCTGTGTGTGTAGAGTTCCTCGGGACATGCTGGAGGAAGGCAAGGTGGTCGAGTGTATACACTGCGGATGCCGAGGATGCTCCAGCGGCAGTGGCGCGGCATCAGGCGCCAAAGCTTTGACAGGAAGCAAAGCAGAAGCCTCGAAGGAGTAGTGTACCATAAAGCATTCAAAACACGTGACGATCCATCTGTTGTCTGGCGTATGCACCATTCCTTTTCCACGCTTCTTCCTTTGACAATGTCGCCTCAAAATGAACGTTTACCACCTCAAGCTGGATCTCTACTCTGAAAGCACAACCCACACTGCACACACTGCACCGTTGTCCTCGCCGCGACCGCCACAACAGGCAGACCCCCCCACCGCAGCGTCATTGGCAACGCGCTTCCGAACCTTGCTCAAACCATTCCCTCAGCCTCAACACCAAGCTCTAGACATTCGTTCCTCCTCATTGGAATCTAGTCAGAGCCCAGCAGCTGCCTCAGCCAAGTTGGACAATACAAACGCGCAGCTGGCCATACACCAAAAGGGCCACACAAGTCAGACGAGCAAATTCGCAGACTACCGTTTAGGCTCTATTCACATATCGAGTCTGGACGAACCAACATCTCATTCAACCTCAACCTCTCACACATCCAAGGACAAGGCAGGGGCGCAAAAGCACAAGTCGAACAAGGCCAAGAAAATGACCACCAACACCCCTGCACTACCGAGAAGAGGCCTCGGATTCCAAGACGCAGAGCCAGCTCAAGGAATCCTTCGTCTGTACAAGGACACGAATGAGATCACAACAGGCGATATACACATTCACTCAGCCGCAGAGGAGGCTAAGGAAGCCAGCACAGCAACATCCACAGAAAGCACCGGCCACAACCCTGACCGGGATGGATCCCAGACCATTCACCCGGATCAGGGAACAGCTGTCTGTGTTCTGGCTGTACCGAGCTACATGTCTCCGGGAGACTTTTTGAACTTTGTAGGACCCGTTCGCGCAAATGTGTCCCACTTTCGCATCATCAGGTATACAAGATTACTGGGTCGTCCGTCTTTTCTGATAGATCTTGAAAACCTCACATGTAAGGAAGGCCTGGCTAACCATGCCTCTTTTTGCATGTGTATAGGGATGCGGTGCCCAACAGGTTTATGGTGCTCATGAAGTTCAGGACCAGTGGAGCTACATCGGAATTTTACGCGCACTACAATGGCAAGGCCTTTAGTTCCCTCGAGGTACATATCAACAACCTTTGCACTCTGACAGAGTCGACTTTCTCAGGGCGATTATAGAGCCTATATTCAGCCAAGTACTAACAATCAAAAAAAATTGGTGGACTGCCTCTATCATCGATAGCCAGAGATTTGCCATGTGGTGTATCTCAAGACTATCGAGATCCGAGCCGGATGTATGCCTCCTTACGCATTCCCCTTCCTGAATGAAGACCCCTTTCTGCAAAACAAAAGCCCGACATCCACGACAGCCGCGATATCCACACCAGCAACTTTAGAATCGACGACAGCATTGCCTGACAACGATACAATAGCGACGGACTCGATCTCTACACAGCTCACACAGTCCATGACAGCGTCCACCGATCCTGCAGGACTGGCGGAACTTCCAACTTGCCCAGTGTGTCTGGAGCGTATGGATTCCTCTGTCACAGGGCTGCTGACGATCCTATGCCAACACACATTCCATTGCCACTGTCTCAGCAAATGGGGCGAGGGCAGTTGTCCAGTCTGTCGCTACAGCCAAAAGAGTATCAAGAAAAGCCCCACAACCGCCACCGCAGCAGGAGGTGGACTCACCGCTACGACGGACGGTATAACCGAGGATCAAAACGAATGTGCACTTTGTGGCACCACCGAAAACTTGTGGATCTGTTTGATCTGTGGTCACATTGGATGCGGACGGTACCAGGAGAAGCATGCGTATCATCACTACTATGACACCTCTCACCTCTACGCACTCGAGCTCGAAACCCAACGGGTGTGGGATTATGCAGGGGATGGATACGTGCACCGGTTGATTCAGAACAAAGCCGATGGCAAGTTGGTGGAGCTGCCGAGTGCAGTCGATGGAACCGTACCGTCACAGCACGCGGTACAAGTCGGACAGGAAAAATTGGATGCCATTGGATTAGAGTACACGTACTTGTTGACGTCGCAGTTGGAATCCCAGCGGCTATATTTTGATGCCCAGATGGCGGCCATGGCAGCGCAGCTCGCACAGGTGAACAAGGAAGCCAAGGAGTGGGAGAAGGAGGCGACAGAGTTGAACGAACGAAACCGGGAGCTGGCTCTAATGGCGGAATCACTTGAAAAGGAGCGGGTTCCGATGCTGATCAAGGAGAAGAAGGCGACAGAGAAGCGGTTGGAGAAGCTACAAGAGAGGCTGCAGTTGATGGAGCGGCAGTACGAGGAGGAAAAGGAGATGAATGTCGGACTGCGGAGTAACCAGGACAGCTTCAAGGAAAAATTGCAGCACAAGGAGGCCGAGATCATGGATCTGCAGGAACAAGTACGGGACATGATGATTTACCTGGACACACAGCAGAGGGTCGAGGCTAGCCCGATCAAGGACGAACTTGTGAATGGGACTGTGGGAGTGATGATGGCCCCAGGAGGAAGTGTTCCCGCGGTTTCGTCGTCGTCCTCGAGTCACTCTAGGCGGAAAGGTGGACGGAAATAGGACACCGAGAAAACAGCAAAAAAAACCAGCAATCGTTGGCAGTTGCCAAAAAGTGAGATTTGGTGGTACAAAGTTGGGACGTTTGGTTTATTTACAATGCATTTGTGCAGATGAAGGGTGAGTCGGGAAGAGAGGGCTGGAAAAAAAGTCGTCTAATGGATCACTTTGGCTGAGGATGGACTTCGGCTTCGCTTTCTTCCTCGACCTTTTCAAGCCGGTCACCGGTGTCGACAGTAGGGACGTTTGCAGGCGCGTGCTCCGACAACGGTGAATCAACCTCCTTGGCCTTGCACACCATGGACTCGTCAGAACCAACGAGCGTCGAGGCTGTGCTGACCTCGCTACCGTTGCTACAGCTGCGCTTTCGGTTCTGATTCAGGCTATCGCCTTGGAGAATACGGGTGATCTGGCGGACTGTGAACGAACTGCTGTAGCGTGGGGGATCCTGCTGTTGCTGTTGCTGTTGCTGTTGTTGCTGCTGGGTGCTCTCTGCGACAGGAACAGAGTCGATCATTTCTTTTGTCGTGACAACGTCTTGCTGCTGTTCTTTTTTCACTGTAATGGCATGCATCTGTCCCCTGGTGCGGTACCGATTACGGATCAGGTGAACATAGTACATGACCACGAACGCGAGTGTGATGGCAATGGCGACGCCGATGTAGAGCGCCATCCAGAGCAGACTGCCAGAGGTGTCGAGGAACGGGTAGATCCAGAACCCGTCGACGTGATGGACCAGATGAGCCTCACCCAGGTAGAGCAGGCAGATGGTAAAGACGATCGTGAAATGAGTGGGTATAAAGGGCATGGTGTTGATCGCGATCTCGATCAGGACAACGATCAGGTCACCGCCATGGAAGGAATAATTGCGCCAGAGCGACTCTGAAGAGATCTCGACAGCCATGACCCGTGCGTCGCCTTCGTAGGAGAGGTATCCCCAGTACATGAGCGGAACAATGATACTAGCACAACCGCGAGAGAGCGCCAAATGAAAAAACAAGGGGTTCGTCAGTGCTTTACTTGCATTCCTGATTTCCGCTGGCGGAATTGATTACCCGTTGCGCACAGTCAACATTCACACCAAAATGTCATTTGCTGAGAGCAATTACATTAGCAGAACAACCCAGAACAAGGGGATCTTCTCCACCCTGTCACCCCTGTGTGCCACAAACAAAAACAACACGAAACCAAAACGCTCGGTCAATCCACATCAAAAAAAAACTTACTGGAAGGTGCAGATGGTATGGTATAGGAAAAAGTTCATATCCGTCAAGAGCCAATGCTGTCGCTCGATCGTGGTGGTCCTCGTCATCGCAAGCGTCGTCATATGCTCTGCGCCCGCTGCTTCTTCCATTTGCGCAGGGCTCTTGCCAATAATCTTTGAGGTTGCAGATCGGACGGCCCGTTCACGCCGCCATTCACTGAGCGTGTGCCATGAAACCGTCTAAATCAAAAGAACAAAATAAGACGCCATTTGTTTTTTTTTCGTTAGAGAATGAAGTTTTGTCAGCGTCCCTATCGGCGTGTTTCCGCGTGGTGACCATCATAGCAAGTTGAGAATGAAAATATAATGTTCTGCCGTCCACCAACAATAAAAAAAACTATCGCGTGCGCAGTTTTGATTACGGATGGACAAGGGGAATAGAATGAATGGGCAATTGAAAACTAAGTGAGAGATTGGATCGGAAAAACGATCCAATTGAGCTCGAAATCGCTTGCTAAGCGGGCTTATCCAGTGCATGAGTTTGCTGCGTAATTTTGAAGTGTGGGCTGGCATTGCCACAGAATGAGACTGCAGGGGAGCAGCCCTCTTGGGGAGAACAAAGAACACCAATGACTCTTCAATTGCAAGCTGAGCAAGAAAAAAAAAGTTGCGACAATGAACAAAGTGAGATTGTCTTTTACGAGATAGCAAAGAGGGCACTAGCTGAAAGATCTGCCCGAGCCCTCTGTCTCAGTGCTATTTAGTACAATGGTTGCCATGGTCTAAAAATTGACACTCATTCAAGTGTGGCCAAACCTCTTCTAAAATAGCACAGTGGGGCTGGAAGGTATGATATAGCCAGCCTTCAAAAAAAATCATCTTACCCCGAGATAGGACGTCAGTCCCAAGTAGGATAACTGAGTCAGATAACAAAACGCATAGCGCGGTCGGTCCGTCATGATCAGATCCGCCACCAGGACGGTGAACGTGTACAAGAATAGGGCGAAACGAATGAAGAACAACCAGCCTGTCGAGACCCAACTGGATCGAACAATCACACCCGAGTAGGTCTCAGGCCTCTCAAGCCCAAAGGACCTCGTGTACAGCGAGCCTCGGACACTGGGCGGATGCCGTGGATGCTGCTGCTGTGAAGCAAAGTGCACTGGGTGTGAATGCTCCTGGACGTGCGTAGTGTGGTTGTGGTTATGATCGTTGTGGTGTTGATGGGGCGTAGGTGTAGGTCCCACAGTTTCAGACAGGCACTTGGAGTCCTGTGTAAATCTGGAGGAAGGAAGGGCGGGATCCGCTGTGTTGATCCAGGTCATGCCCGTGCCTGTGGTTTCGGGACTCTTGATCGAGTCAGGGCTATGGTTATTGCGAGAGGTTGTGGCGGTTGAGAGAGTGTCATCGTGAAGGGGTAAAGGTGAAGCGGCTATGTGAATGGCTTGAAGTTGTTGTTGCTGCTGCTGAAGGTGTTCCTTTGTCAAGGTAAGTGCAGGAGGTGGCGAGATGGGAGCGATGTTGATGATGAGGTCGTTGGAAAGAGAGGATGGGTGCTGTTCAGCAGTAGAACCCCTGCCGTCGACAGACATTCTACTTTTTTCTTTTCGATGTGCAGGGAAGGAGAGTGGAGAAGGATAAGAGGAGAGAGATCGACGATGTAAAGGTGTGCTGTTTGTTGTTGTCGGTCGCAGATTTAAAGGGTCGCTGCTTTTAAATCAGCACAGCTCGCTGCACGCAAGGGTCAACGGCTGCCACGCGCTGAGGGTATCGTCCGCAGAGCTGGAGTTCTAAACCGATCAATGAAGGAGAGGGGGAAACAAAACGACAGAGAAATAAAGGGTTTCAAGAGCGAGGGTTTAAAATAGCCCTGCCATTGAGTCCTTTTCTTTGAGAAACTTTACTTTGGCACAAGCGCCACAATCAGGCATGTCTTTTTTCCGCTCAAGGCGTGGGCACGTCGACAAAGATCAGTTTATGGACGGGAAGGGCTGCGGGGTAGGAAAAGCAGCGGATGAGCGGGCTGATGGGTAATGGTGCATATCTGGACAGCATCTGAATTCTGGCATCTGTGGATGGGTGGAGTCCGCTGCTGAACAAATAACAGAAAAAAAAACTTGATTTGCGCAAGCGCCTGGTGCAATTGGACTTGAAGCGTGGAGGGCGAGTGGCAAAACGATTTTTCCTTTGCGTCGTCGCAGTCGACGGTGACATCTAGCGTCCTTTGTTCGTGACCAGAACTATTGACCCTCCAGATGTTTTGGCTGGTGTGGAGCTCAAACGCCAAGCGAATTGCGCCCCATTCATCATGGATTGATGGGGGGGTAGAAGAACACTCGCGCTGTACCGTGGCTCTTCCCGTGGCCGTTGGCCGTTGCGCAGATGGCTCGACCCAACCCAGCGGTATCAGTGCGCTTGTCACAGACCTTCTCAACATCATTCGATCGATCCTCCATGGGCACAAGGGGGGATGTTTGACAATGCTACAAGCCTACGACCAATATCAACAAAAGCCGCGCGGGCTGAGGGTCACCAATATCGGACAGATCGGCACCTATGCCGAGTGGTGTGGGCTGCAGGGGTCGACAATGTAGACTATGCAAATGCATATCATTGGGAGCACAACAGAGAGACACACCTGTAGAATGTATCGGCTCATGAGAAGGGTCAGGGTACCTATGGTTGTGCGATTCACTCTGTCCACTTAGCGCGGCTGCTTGGGGCCGCATGAGACAGTGCGCCATCGAGGATATCGGCCGCGATCAATTAGCAAGGGCGGCATGGTTGATTGTCAAACGCTTTGCTCGACACTCCTTGGGCTGTCTCTTGTGCGCGGATGCGATTGCATTGTGGCAGAAGGAGTGTATGATGAGTGCTGGTCCTAGATGATGTGTATGGGTGCTGCAAACAGGTCGCGGAACGTACTGTTTGCTATCCACGGGGCAGTAACGCGTGTGTGCTCTGCTTGTTACTACACCGTGCGGTGTTCTGCAGCAAACATCTAGGAGCGAGCACGCGTCTCTTCTCTCCCTGATTCTCTCTTGCACCGCACTGTTCTCCCAGCGAGCCTCCAAGAGCACGAACCTCTTTTCCCCCTTGCGACGTTAGTGATCTCATCCGTGAGCAATAACGTGACGAGCATGGATTGGAGTGCATAAGCAATTCTCACACTCCAAAAAAAAGCACACCCAACCTCACCTGCCGAGCAGCTCCATCCAGCGTCCGATTCGCCACAGCCCATCGACCTCGCCTCCAGCAAGCGTCTTGTCCCGCGTCCGTCTCTACACTCGACACGCTCTTCTTCGCCCTCCTCACGCCCTCCTCGCGCCCTCGCACCCTCGCACCACAGCAGCATAGTAGCATAGTCGCCTGTCCACTCTGTTCCTGAGCTCAGAATTCCACATGGCCGCAATGAACTACCACCACACCCCCGTGGTGCTCATTGGCACTTTCAACATGAGCCAGAGACCCATCGAACAGGACCTCGCAGACTGGCTCGCCACCCACCCTTCCCTCTCCTCGCATGTCGCAGACTCGGCGCCTAGCAGTCCTGTCGAGGCCCCCACCCCGGCCACCGGAGGGTCAACCCCCATCATACCCGACATCGTGGCCGTGGCCCTTCAAGAGTTTTCCCCTTACCCAGACGCCTTTCTTCACGGCACGTATCATATCAAGCAGCAGATTGATGAGCTCGCCAAACTCATTCTTCGGACCCTTCACCGCACCTGTCCCGGCTACCGCTTCAGTCTGGTCTCACAGTCCGCCCAAGTGGGGATGATTCTCTTTGTCCTGACCCGAGACGGTTCGATGACCGAGCGTATCGAAAGGATCTCGAATGCCTCTGTAGGTACTGGACCGGGTGGGATGGGGAACAAGGGTGCCATCGCGACACGACTCTCGATCCGGTTAGCACCGACCGCCACTAGTCGGCCATGTTTCGATATTTGCTTTATCAACGCCCATTTGAGCGCACACCTCAATAACATCAAGCGCAGGAACGATGACTATATGGCCATTTGTCGCAGGATGGTGTTCTTGAACGATGGCGATAATCATGTGGAGGGCTTGCTGTGGGAGCATCAGGATCGACTCTCCTCTCCTGGCTCGTCATCGGCTTCGTCTTTTGGCACGACAGGGGATGGCGACAACGACGACAGTGACGACGATGACGATCCATACCACCTCGACAGTGATTCAAGGCCACTGCTACAAAAGAAAAAGTCGGCTTCTACTCAAAAGAGAAACAGCAGCAAGGACCCTAGACGGTCCAGGCGCACACCACTACGCGATCACGATGTGCAGGACAAAAAGGTGGTTTGGGAAGAAACCATTTTCTCGTGCGACTACATCTTTTGGACGGGCGACCTGAACTATCGGTTGGATCTTGCACAATCGGACGGGTCTCTGAGCAAAAAAAAGAAGAAAGCAAAGCTGTCCTCGGAGGATTTGCTTTCCCAGACCACGATGCCGGACCTCACGGCGGGTGAGATTGTGCACGCGATCGAAACAGGGCAACTGCGGCCACTTTATAGCCACGACCAGCTCTCGGCTCAGCGCAAGACCTTGAACGTGTTCCGAGGCTTTCACGAGGCTCCACTCGCCTTCCCACCCACCTACAAGTTTCGAATGGGATCGAACCAATACGATATTCCCAAGCGTGTGCCAGCCTGGACAGACCGAGTCCTGTGGTTTGTGCATCCAAGAGATGCCACGAGTCTGGACGAGGAAAGGGAAGACGAGTTCGACGCGTGGGATGAGCATTCGCAAGGTCTAGGACATGGACAGCTGCCACTGGAACCATCGACTAGCAAGGTCAGCCATGCCAGCAGTAGCAGCAGCAGTAGCGGTAATAGCAGCAGTCGCGGGGTCGGCAGTCATTACAGTACGTTGAAGGAAGCCCATTCTTCCTCTGGCGCGTGGACAGGATCAAAATCTCGCGGCACGTTCTCTAGTCTGACCAAGAAGGGCTCGGCCAGAGCCGTGATCAACCCGGGTCTGTTCCAACCCCCAATGCCCCTCACTGCTGAGCCAGAATTGATCCGTGCACAGCAGCCACTGTCGACAGCACGCTCTTCTCCATCGGTGTCGAGTCTCTCATCCAGGAACGGCCTTGGACAACCATCTGCACAATCGCCACAGCTACCACACCTGACACAGAGTCCGGCATCGAGTCTGATGTCAACTACGTCGTCTCTTGCAGAACCCACAAGTAGGAGCCCACTGCTGATCCACTACTATACCTCGCATCCTCATTACAAGTCGTCGGACCACAAGCCCGTCTCTGCGCTGTTCACGCTGCTCCCCCATAATCTGGCGACACAGGTGACGCCGAACCCGTATGGCATTGATCCTTCATGGAAGATGAAGAAGTGGGCTGGCAAGAAGCTGACGACGGTCGTGGGCCATTTGTTGCGATGGGGGTTCCATGTCCTTGGGTTGGGCGTCTTTGCCACGCTGGTGGTCCTTGTTCGACGGCATCTTCAACAGGGCTGGTAGATAAAGCAAGCAACACAATTTTTTATATTGATATATATCTCCTCTAATAGACTATCTCTTCAGCAACCCTTGTGGCCTTGCGGAGGTGGGTGAGAGGGTGGGTTGACAGAAGTCGTCTTCATCCTGGTGCAAATGGAGCAATTGAAGGTTTTTTTTAATCCAGGGGCTCTATCCATAACATGGGGATCGCCTGGATCTGCGATGACTCAAGCTGAGTGGCCCACAGACTCGATGTTTTTTTATGAGTGGAAAAAAATAAGCCTGAGTGAGTGACGATCGACGGACTGTGAAATACAGATAAAGGCAAAGGAGAGATCTCACTTCATTCTTGACAACACACTCTCTCTTTTCCTCATTCCTCTCGTCGCCCCTTCATTCCACACCTGCATAGACCCTTAGAAACACACCTCGTTCCATTCTTGATATCCTCTCGCATTTTCTATCGTCCACCAACCCACGGCATATCAAGCACCGAAAGAAAACACACATAGCTCCACAACAACAGGGAAAAAAAAGCACAACCATGACAGGAACATATCTGCTCGACTATGGCGCAGGAAACGTGCGTAGCTTGGTCAACGCCGTCAAGAAACTAGGCCACGACATCACCTTTGTCAAGGATCCCTCAGACATCCTCAAAGCCGACGTACGTTCACCCTTTGTTGTCGCTTATTGTGCTGCGTTTTCTGTGCACTGAGCGAACCCTTGCAGTCGGAGAATATTTTTTTTCTTCCATGTGTGAGACGTGGGGAGTGTGATATATACATTATCCTCCGCTATCCAACCTGTTGAGTAATACTCACGCAAAAGAATACCACAGCTCTTAACAAAAGGGGTCTTCTTCCTTACTTTAGAAACTCATCTTCCCCGGCGTCGGCGCCTTTGGCAGTGCCATGACCTCGCTGCACACGAAGCAATACGCAGAACCCTTGAAGCAATATCTCGCTCTCAACAAACCCTTCATGGGCATCTGTGTCGGTATGCAGACCCTCTTTGAAGGCTCGGACGAAACCCCCGACATCCCCGGCCTGGGTGTCATCCCAGGTAAAGTCCGTCTCTTTGACTCGACCACCAAGGCCGTCCCCCACATGGGTTGGAACACCACCCGGTCCATTCAAGGATCCCAACGCGCACAGGACTGTGGACTCGAAACCGGGCGCGCTTATTATTTCGTTCATTCGTTTGCTGTGCCCTTCATCGAGGGTTCTCCCGAGGCGAAGGAATGGGTTCTGACCACGACTCAGTACGGCGATCAGACCTTCATCTCGTCTGTTCGGAGAGGACACATCTTTTGCACACAGTTCCACCCTGAAAAATCAGGATTCGCAGGCGTGAATGTGCTCAAGGCGTTCTTGGAAGGTGGAGCCGCCGCGGGCGCAGAGGCCGATGCTGCCATGCTCGCTCAACAACAACAACAGCCTTTGATCCCTGGAGCACTCTCTTACCTGGCACCCAGCAACACGATCGTCCCCGCCTCCAAGGACGAATTCACGAAGCGTATCGTCGCCTGTCTGGACGTTCGTGCCAATGACCAAGGAGATCTGGTCGTCACCAAGGGCGATCAATACGACGTGCGTGAACAATCCGAGAGTGGTGAACAAGGAGATGTTCGCAACCTGGGCAAACCCGTCGAGTTGGCCAGACGTTACTTTGAGGAGGGTGCGGACGAGATCACGTTCTTGAACATCACGTCGTTCCGAAACTGTCCTCTCCTGGACATGCCCATGCTCGAGGTCCTCCGACGCACCTCCGAGACCGTGTTCGTACCCCTCACGATCGGAGGAGGGATCAAGGACGTCGTGGACCCCGATGGTAAATTCCATCCAGCCTTGGAAGTCGCAGGAGAGTATTTCCGAAACGGAGCCGATAAGGTCTCGATTGGATCCGATGCCGTCTATGCGGCCGAAAAGTTTTATAGCCTGGGTGGGAAGGGTGATGGAACCAGTGCGATTGAGACGATCGCGCACGCGTATGGATCTCAGGCCGTGGTCATCTCTGTCGACCCTAAAAAGGTCTATGTTAACTCACCGGCCGATGCCCCCACGCACCATGTGATCCAACCCGCACAACTCGGTCCCAATGGTGAACAATACTGCTGGTACCAATGCACCGTCAGTGGTGGTCGTGAGGGCCGTGATCTGGATGTCCGTCAATTGGTTCAAGCCTGTCAAGCCCTGGGTGCTGGCGAGATCTTGCTCAATTCGATGGATCAGGATGGTATGAAGCAAGGATATGATCTGGTCTTGATCCAGGACGTAAGAGATGCGGTCCGTATTCCTGTCATTGCTTCTTCCGGTGCTGGATCCCCACAACACTTTGTGGACGTGTTTGAAAAGACCGGTGTTGAGGCGGCCCTGGCGGCAGGCATCTTTCACAGGAGAGAGGTGCCTTTGGAGGACGTCAAGGAGACGCTCAAGAACAAAGGGATCCGTATCCGCAACATTGATGCGCCGTTGGCTATCTAAAGAAAAAAAACAACAACACAAGAACCTTCTCCTCCTCCTGCTGCAGAATGGCAACGATGAAATCCGATAATAAAAAAGTAGAGTGGCATCTCAATTTATGGCGCAGGCGCTTAATTTACAAAATCTATGGGAGGAAAAATGAAAACAATAGACAACAACAAACGAAGAAACAGCTAGAGTAACATGCGACGGGTGAGAAAGAGGGCGTATGAGGAGACTAGCTTGCTAACGGAAGGATAACCCAGGGTGGATCCCCCAGACGGATCAAACATTTAAAAAAAACTGTAAGGCACGGTCATCAATGGAAAGTGAGAAATAAACTTGAGCAAGGTCATAACAAAAAAGGCCCATCCTCCCCTTTTTTTTTTTAGCCAGGGTCTTCTGATGATGACCCAGGCATGTCAAACGACGATGGGCTCCAGAAAGCGCTTGAGTGGGGCTGCGTAAGGCTGGATGAAGAAAAAGATATAAAAGTCGTGATGTTTTTTTTTTGCGTTCGTGTCATCGACGTTGATAAATGCAATCGAGCGTCGTTTTCCTGATGAGTTGATCAGGGTGGATGGGTGGGTGGTGTTTTTTGCAAGGTGTAAGTTATGCATGGAAGGGCGTGCTATATGTCTTTTTGGTTTTTTGGTTTTTGGTTCCTGAAAAGGGGGGTGTTGCCTGGGTTGATCCTGTATTGTCCAACAATGGTCGCTAATATCCTGTCTGTCCTCAACGTGTCACTGCCTCTCCTGTCTCTCATTCCGCGTTTGCCTTTCTGGTGGGGGGTCCCTGGAGCGTGAACTATTCCGAGTGTGGATGACTATTCTGCTCCAGAACAGGAAGGACATCGTTGTTGACCTTGAGCGCGTGAATCATAAAACTCAAAAACCGTTGGGCGTACTCCTTGGGGTTCACAGCGGAGATGGCATGCTATATCAGAGAGGCAGTTGCAAACGTCAGCAAAGGAAAATAATAAATAGAGAAGCTGGCGTGGAGGAGAAACATTTTTTTTTACCTTGTCTTGACTCATGCTCTTCCAGTAGTGCTCAATCTTCTTGACGTAGTTGTATGGCGTTAGAATGTCAATGATACCAAGGTAGTAGAGATCTTCCCCGCGTTCGTTCTGCTCGTTGGTCGACAAGAGTCCTCCATCATCCGCGTAAAATATGCAATGCCTTCGCTCTGAAAATGAGTCTGACGGAAGAGTGGACGGTCCTAATGCGACCGGATCCGAGACCTTGACCGCCATCCTGAGAGCATTCACCTTGCTTTCCCGTTTGTCTCGTCTTGAGGGCTCTCTGACGAGCTGCTTCGTTGTATCAGGCTGGTATGGTAAGGTCGGTGAGACACACGTAGACAGCAGTAAGTAACAGAACAACCTGAAAGACAAACAACAAAATGTAAAGAGCAGAAAACTCAAAAAAACTTACATGGAACACCTTGAGAGTGTTGTCACGAATGTTGTCCTTGTTGCCGCGTTCAATGTCATGAATTCCAATCAACAAACTATAGTCCATGATATTGAGCCGGGCTAGTAGTTCTACATCACGCTTGGTCTGCTCCACAAACAGATGCCGCTTTTCGGGGCCGAGTTCTAGTTTGCGGTTGCGGTTCACCCAGTTGAGGTCCTTCTGTGTTGCGCGCGGGTTGTTGTTGAGCTCCTCGTCACTAATGGCACGGCCTAGCGTCGAACCCTTCAGATCGTAGGTCTCGTGAATATCCCTGTTGGGGGGGAACACATTGCCCATAACTACAAAATGGATCTTCTTCCCGTGAGGGAGCTTGACACGATGCAGCCCAAAGAATCGGCAGAGGAGAGTGTGCGGGTTTTGCTTGACATGCTATGAAGCAAAGAGAAATCAATGATTGGAGTGAGCAAAAAAACAGGCAAGCGCCTACAATCGAGACATGGCATGTTCTGCAAATGCCCACTAACGTTGAAATAGTCCTTGAGGATCTTGCGCATAAACTTGTGTTCTGCATGATGGATGGTTTTGATAATGAATCGGTAGTCCTGCGAAAAGTAGAAAAAGCTTCCACTCTTTCCAGGCGACCCCAGCTCAGACAAGATGTACTTGCTTGTTAAGGAGACCTATGGTAAACGCATCAATCAAGGTATATCGTCAGTAACTGAAAGCAGAATGCACATCTCCTTGGGACCCACTGGCTTAATCTAACCTATTCCCCCCCTCCCCCTGCCTTGTTCCCCTTATTTTCTTCCGCGACAAGCGAGGATATGGAGCAACCGAAATGCACCTGAGAGCACCGCATGCACCTTTGCAGAAATGAAATCTAATATACAGAGGGCAATAAAGGCAAAAAATAGATGCGCCTCGCACACACACTCACTCACACAGCCCACTCCATAGCCCCACAGATACCTCTAGAGTACAAACACCTATCTTCCCCCCTTCGCTTCGTGCAGAGCGGCGAGGTACAGAAGATAAATATCTCTCTGTCTCTATAGTGGCTCACTCGTGGGCCTGTGTTCAAGAACAAAAACGCACCCAGCGGCAAATCTTTACACTCCATATCTCCTTCCGGCTGGGCTCACTGACCAAAGTAAAACATCCCCCTCATCATCGGCACGCCTTGGGTGTTCATTCATATCCATCCCAGCGGAACCTTGCCCCGCATGCTGCAAATAGGCGCGATAGGAGGCACCTGCGACTTACCAGATAGTCAGAGGCATCGATGTGAAAGTCCTCTCTCAAGTGGCGAAAGACCCAAGGCGCATAGTCCTTGAACTTGAAGTCGTACTTTGACGATGGTGTCAGCTCATTACCCGTTCTAAATACAGGAAAAGAAAAGACCAGCGATCGATATCAGTCGAATGCGGGAAAAACTGTGAACCAAGAGCCTCATCAAAGCTGTTGTGAGATCAACCTACATATCAAATGCCAACTTGTGTGCAGACGTAAAGTCTTCATCCACAAGTGCCCGTTGGGGTTTTGCTTGACAGCGAGATACCTATGCAAGAGAAGACACGAGCATGAAGAGAGGACATTAAGCATCATGGTCATCCTTCTGGCCTATACGGCCCGCCCCTTAGTCGCCATCTGACCGATATCAAAGTCATGTCTACACTGCCCCTCTACCCCTCCCCAAAAAACAATAGCAACAACACAAGAATAATGGAATAATAACAAGAGCTTCGTTACTGTCCAGAGCATCACTTACACTAACGCGGATGCCGGTCAACATGTTGTACATTAGTACGTAGTTGACGTGGTCCTCTCCGATACGGGTGCCAATCAGAACCCGGTCAGTGTCATCATCCTTCTTGCGCTTGGACATGCGTCGACTACTGCTCTTCTTCAGAGCGTCCATCCTCCGGCGTGCCTCGTCAAGTTCATCCATTTCCATCTCATCGTCCGACCTGTGAAAGGATGTCGAAGCCAGTTCTGCCGAGTATGTGTTGCGGCGGTACACCTTGTTGCGACGCGATCTGCTGGAGCTCTCTGCTTGAGGATCAAGTTGGCTTTGCTGCTGCTGCTGCTGCTTGGACGCAGACGACGAGGCTGGAGAGTCTCCGAGCAGGATGGAGCCCGAGTGACCCTTTCGATAGTCCACGGTCGAGGCGCGCGTTGGGGGGTTGAAGGACGCAGGCGAATTGGACTTTGGGTTTTGGTACCCACCACCAGCACCCATGACGCCAATGGGGGTCTCTGCAGGGAGGATGGACATACTGGGCCGTGTAGGAGAAGATGGCTCTGGCACAGTAGCGGCGATGGGCTGTTGATATTCTCTACTCTCCTGGCTGTGGCTGTTTGACTGATCCAAGACTAAAGTGGGTCCTGCGCCCACGGGGGCAGGGGGTATTGGCAGAGTGGCGAGCGTGGTCATGTTTGCCACAGTGGACGACACATCCGTGACCTTGGTGGGCGCATAGCTCGAGGGCCGCGGACGGTTGGTCGGGGTGCTGGCAGACGAGGAGGTGGTCGAAGTCGAGGGCCGGGGTGAGCTGGCGGAGAGAGCTGCCAGGGCCTGATCGACAGGCGAGGGCTGGACCGTGGCGCCGACAGGCACGGAGATGGAGGACGCAGGCGACGAGTTTGACGTTGACTTTGAGGCCAGGCTGGTGGGGAAGGATTCTGTGTTGCTCAGCGTAGGAGAGGGTTCCAATGCAAAGTAAGGCTTTGATTCCACTTGGTGTGGTTGCTCCTGAAGGTCGTGTGCGTCGACACCATTGTTCTGGCCATTGCTGTTGCTGAGGCTGCCATTGCTATAGCTGTGGCTAAGGCTATGGCCGTGTCCTGTGAAACGCTGCTGCTGCTGTGGCGGTGGGAATCGAGGCGAGAACCTGGGCACAAAGGACGAGTCGATCGAGGCTGGCTGAGGAGGCGAAGGTGGCGGTGAATGGGGCTCCTGATGCAGCGACTTCATGTGCGAGGCATGGCTCTTGGGCGTCAGCGATGATATCCTCGGCGGTGTCATGGGAATCTGGATGGCTGCAGTGGTGGATGACACGGCAGCAGCAGCTGCACCAGCAGAGGCCAGTGCTGGATTGGAATGTTGGTTGCTGGGCGAGTGCATCATTCTCCTGGCATGTTCCTGGGAGTGCTTGGGTTCCGGAGACGACTGAAACCGAGCGACGGTGCCTGAGGGCCAGGTCGGCAGTGCTGCGAACGAGGACGAGTGCGAGGACGACGACGGCGTGGGTGAGTGCGAGTGCTGTACAGAGGCGGAGAGCATGGGCGAGCCGCGGTAGCCGGGGTCGATGGTCTGGGTGCCCTCAGAGACCTTGTGGAGGCCGGCCTTGAGCTGCTGCTGGGTGATGGCGGGGGTTGCATAGACAAGGCCGTCGCTCTGGCTGTCTTCCTGGACGAGGTCGCTGTAGAAGCCATTGGCGTGGTTGCGCTGTGGGTAGTCGTACGGGTGGTCCATGGCCAGGGTGTCTGTGGCGGAGGTGCTGTTGCTGTTGTTGTTGCTGCTGATGTTGTCGCTGCTGCTGTTGCTGCTGCTGCTGCTGTTGTTGTTGTGAAGATGCTGAGGGTGGTGCAGAGGGTAGGGGTGGCTGTAGGCACTGCCATTGGCACTGGCCGTGTCCATGATGGGGCCTGTCGCTAGTCTGTTGCTACACAGAACACAGTACAGCAGACAAGGTCAGTGGAGAGAAGGGGAGCTTGAGTGAGTGGGTGAGGATGAGAACAGGAGGTGTCTGTCTGTCTGTCTGTCTGTCCGTTGTCTCGCCTCTCTCTCTCTCTCTCTGTGTATATGTCGTGTGCGAGTGTGTGTGTGTGTGTGTGTGTGTGTGTGTATGTGAGGATGGAGTGAGATAGAGAAGGAAAAAAGAATGAGGAAGTCAGGCCTCAGCAGAAATAAGGGTATGCGAGTCTTGCAAAGAAGCGGAATGGGGCGTTGTGAGTCCAAGGAAGCACTGGAGAAGAAGAACAGGAACAGGGAACAAAGAGGAACAAGAGAGGAAACAAAAGAGGAACACGAGCTGGACAGCATGAACAAAAGAAAAAAAAGAAAAAAAGAAAAAAGAAAATGGGAATGTCGAATGAAAAAGCCAAGAGGTGGCTATCCAGCTCATACCCGTACTACCCGTACACAGTATCGTATACACAAGTACTCCACCTTCATACTGCACCAAGACATACACACAGACATACACCGCTGCGACACCCGCCTGCAATGCGAGAATGGCGAGAATGGCGAGAATGGGCTATTTTGGCTGAGAGACATATTCAAAGGGCGAAAGACACCTTTGTTGTTGTTCAGCCTGCTCAGGCACTCCCTCTCCCTCGACCTGGACAGCCAGCCATGCAGTGATAATTATGGACTCGCTCTGCTCCGAGAACAGGACATAGCGAGTTCCGATTCTCTGATTCACGGACTCTGCTCGTGGCGTCAAGAGAGCTTTTTCCCTCCTTCACGCTTCCCTGCGGCTCACTACTGTGCTTCTTTGTGTTCCCTCTCCCATTTTGAGTTGTAACACTCTCTCCTCGCGTCGTCTCTCTTCTTCCTCTCTTCTTCCTCTCTTCTTCCTCTCTTCTTCTTCTCTCTCTCTTTCTCTCTCTCTCTCTCATACTCTGTACTATCTCTACTCTCTTTTCTTTCCACTCTTTCTTCTCTTTCTACTCTCTCTACTTCGATGTCTTGTCTACCCTCGCTGTGTTCGTAGGGGATCAAATAGAAAACAAGTAAATAAAACACTTGCATAGCAGGTTATATGGCCAGCCAGGGCATGGCTCGCATAAACTACCGTCCATCCACGCATATCTCTTTCGCCCTATCTCATCCTCATCCTCTCGCTCTCTTCCTCGGGATTTGCAGGCAGGAATAACGGTTTTGTATTGTATATCTATTTTTTTTTCTCTCAAGTCTGGTTCCCAGTTGCCGTGAAAAAAATATATATATATCTCGTGGCAAGGCTGTGTCATCAGAGCGAGAGAGTCAACTTGACGTGAACTCTTGATGGAAAATGACTCTGGTGTTCCTAGGGTGTAGACAACAGGTCATGCCCCTTCCATCCATTAGGATCCATGTCTTGTAGTTGTTGAAGTGGTTTTTTGTTATTGTTGTTGTTGTTGTTATCGTTTTTGTGTTTTCTCAGTGATCAGTTTTTTTTTTTTTTTTTTTTTTGGTGGTTGGAATTGAGTGGGAGGCTGGCCGTTAGCAGCGGTAAAGAGAGGAGGGTCCGTATTCCTGGGGGGTTTGTCCATTGTCCTGCAAGACAAAAGAGAGATCGGCATGGGTGGGGTACTTCTAGCTCATAGACATGTATATGCATGTATGCTCCAGGTACAGCGTTGACAGGCCTAGACAAAGTACATCAAGTTCTTGATGTCCGACTATGCGGCATGATAAGAAAAATAAAATAATAAAACGTGGGTGTAAGTAACACCCTTTGCAGCAATAATACGAACATGCCTTCCAGAGGATCCAAAACGAGTGCGACCAAAAATGAAACAATCATGAAGGACAGAGCACTTACGCTTGTCTGGAACGTCGGGACATTGGACACACTACCACCGCTGGCACTGCTGGCAGTGTCCGAAAAGTCATTGCCCTGATAGTGCCGGGCACGGAAAGCGAGCAGATGCGCATAGTACACCGATGGCACAATGCTCACCGCCTTGGGGCACCGCGCATACACGTGGCACAGCCTGTACGTCAGCGACTGAAGTCCATCTGCCGTGAACCTGTTTTCGTCCATCAGCACATGGTACAAGGTCGGGCGGGACGTTCCTTGAAGGCCTCCATGACTCTGCAGATCTATATGCCATAAAAGAAAGTCCAGCAGGCAATCGTCAGATCGTCAGAACTGCGTTTGTTCACCAAAAAAACCCCATAGCAATAACACCAATACCACCGGCGAATAGCACTTACAAAAGTCAAACTCGGACGGGTGCGTGATAACAGAGTCCACCACAGTACCAGCAACACAATTGCCAGACCTGTCGGCGTCGTTGTTGGACATGGGAAAGAACCTAGCATGGTGTCTCTTCTTGACCACGCAGAACGTCACCGGAGGATTGTACTTGACTATATGTGTAATAGGATCTTAGCTCCAAAGACTTCAAATGCGTCTCTCACTACATTCAGTTACTCGAAAAAAACTGCAATCCACTCACCATTGACATGTTGGCAAGCCTCTTTCACCGCTGCCACCTCAGTGGCCATGATCTGCGCATTCTGGCCCTCGGAGACACCGTCTCGGTAGAACAGGATTCGTTCTGGGAATCGACCGTTCTTTGCTCTGAAGGTGGTCAACAGATCATACACCAGGAATTTGAGCCCATCGATGACCTATCGTGAACCATATATCCATGAATTCAAACAGGGATGTTAGTCTGCGGACTATACAGCACGTACACATGGTCCGTACCCTCTACATCAGTCAACCATGTCAGGAGAAACAGCAAAAAAGAGCACTATGATCAAGCAAAGAACCGCTACCTCAACACCACTGTCTTGAACCTTGGTACGGCCAACATACTTGAAGGCTTGCGCGTCCATCGATCCAACCACAGCCACAACGGAGGGTCGGCTCTCACCAGGAGCAGGGTGCGTCACATCAGCTCCAAGAATCATTGTCGGCTTGTCGGTGAGAAAAGGAATAGATGCCTTTGTAAGCGTGCTGTTAACTCCTCCGAGCTATCGTAAATTCAGAGGTATTAGATGAGTATTTTTATCCGGCCTTTCCTCCTCATACCCCAAAGAGTTTCCCAGCTTCAAAAGTCTTTGTCAACGGACAGATCGGCACGCTTACCTTGGAGTTGATCTTCAGTCCAAGCATTCCGCAGTACTGCTTGTTCACATTTCGAAGTTTCTTGGACAAGACGCATTGAGTCATGACACCAGTCTTGTGGGCAGTCTCGCAGTACGTTTTGATGGCAGAGTACGTCTGGCAGACGGACGGAAGGATCACCAGAATAACTATGTCAAGAGCCACAGTTGCACGAAGGATTTGAGTAAAAGACATGCCCGCGCTTGGATTTCGGTTTGTGCCAACTTGTTACTTACGCTGAGGCGGAGAATTACAACTCTTCAGGATCGTGGCGCTGATGGATTCAACGCTCTTCTCCACAGCACCCATCTGTGCGTACAAGATAGGTGGCTCTCTCTGGGGAACATTCATGCCTATAAATGCATACATTGGCGTCTCCATTAGAATTAAACAAACCAGGACTTGCGAACTATCATTTTGATATAAAATATAGAGTGGGCTTACCGTTTTCAGCGAGAGTCTCGGTCAGCGCACGGACGAAATTAGTGACAATGGGTCTTGAGAAGCGCCTAAGGGTAGGCAAGGCAAGCCATGGTCAAATACGTCTCCAAGCCACGATACCCTTTTTGCTTCTTTCGTATCGGCATCAGCAGAGGGCAATCACTTACTGCTCGTTTTCAAACACGAGGACGCCCCACGATGTCAACTTTGCACCCTGAACCATCTTGCGGGACGGATTCATCTATGAAACAGCGAGCGATGTGTCAGTTCTACAGTGTGAGTAGCATTGTAGCACACGTGGCGTCAGGGGGTTGAATGCTGGGGCACCATACCTGCCACCCTCCGAATTGAGGCTTTGCTGTCACTTTTCCATTATACTGGATCTCCGGAGCGGTTAGGACACGCGCGGGCACAACAGTCATCTCCTTCGAGACTTCCATCTTGAAACCCTTCATATATTCGTTGTTCTCGAAATCCAAGACTGGGAAGTTTGCTTGGATCTTCTCGGCGCGCTGAAAAGGCTTGAGGCAAGTGCCCTTGATCATCTCAGCCGTCTGGTTCTCGTCAAGCTATCAAATTCACAACTCCGGATGTGAACCTTCAGGGCCAGCATGCTGTGTGCATAATATTGCAACAATCGCTTCTGACGTGGATCATGGCATCTTACCTTTTTCATATATCGCTTGCCTGGGACGATGCTGCACACCTCAACTGGAAAGTACATAGTCTTTCCATCTCGAGCCTTGACGCCAATGCATGGCAAGGAAGGGTATCGGAGCTTGAGCGAATATGCGGCGGAGAAGTACTGCGGGATGGACACCTTCGCTGTCTTTCCATCATTCATCTCTTGGTCGAACGTAATCTTGTCGGCTGATTTGATGCTGAGTTCAGAGACTTTGAATCGCTTCTTGAAATCTCCTCCTCGGTGGACAACGGTGAAGACACAGCCTTTGAAGTGACGCTGAAGGCGCTGGATGTCGCGTGGTTGCAATCCGTTGCGTAGGTCGTCGGGGCTACGGACATCCATCATCTCAGCGATCAGTCCCGCAACGTTGCCTCCTTTGATGAAGGCCGTCGAGGCAATGTCGATGTTGGCATACAACTTTCCTTGTCCAGGCCTCACGGACTGGAAGATTCCGTCCCACTTCTCGAGGCCACCCCCGAGATTCTGAGCGTTATCCGGTCTGAAGGCAGAGCGACCAACACTGACCATGTTGGTGAACAGCTTGTGCGACATTACAATGTTCAATGCTAGTGACGAGAACAAGTGAGGGAATTAGTTGCCGAGGTGTCAGATATCATGCATCAAGAAAAAAAACAAGCTTTTTTAGTCAATCAACACATCATCCAGTATAGGCTTACCTTGAATGGCTGTCAAGCAGCTTGATGTAAGAGGTCCTTCGCGGCGGATGAAGCGATGAAGCTCCTCGAGTTCAATCCGGGCGACACAAGCGATTTTGACTGTAAACTCGTTCTTGCTTTTGGTAGGGGCGGATTGAGCAGGCTGCTCAGCGGTTTCTTTACCCTTGCCCTTTCCTTTGCCTTTGCCACTGCCAGAACCCTTGCCACCGCCAGGACCCTTGACCGGGGCCTTTGAGGGTCCTCCCTTGGCTGACGAGCCAGCATCCGGAAGTTCAAATGTTCTGGTAAGCTTGTCGACCGACATCTCCTCGGCGGCGTACGCGTTGCTTTTGCCATCAAAGACAGTCTTGTGTTTGGCAATCTCGGGGAAAGTCTCGATAACTTTCCAGATCTGCTCGGCCACAACGACAAAAGCAGAAGAGCAACAGGCGTTGGAGCGCGTTTTCAGCGTCAGTCACAAAGAGCACGTTAGGGGGAAATCTTTGCAGCTAAAGGGGTAAAGTCGAAGGCGCTCGAGTGATAGCAACAGCGCATTCATGAATGGATATTTTACCTGGCGAGCCTTGTCAGCAGGAATGTCCGGAGTGATGGACACATCATAATGCCAAATGGTGTCGACTTGCAGCTAGCGAATGTGTAATTGTGTGAAGTTCAGGAAACGTGCGACGCGCACGAGATGCTTATAAGGTTAGAGTTCCTTGGCGCCATGTCTAGTCACGCACGTTGCCAGGTTGTCGCTCGCATCCACATCAACACGATCGCAGTCAAGGTGGACATGCAAGCGTGGTTTACCTTCTTGATGGCAAAGAAGTTGGTTCGGACCTGAACGGGCTTGCCCTCCTTGCCAAAGCCTGGTCGGCGCGCGTTGTCGGTGAGGGAAACAGGTCCCTGGGTGGTCGGGTCTTTGAGCATGGTCGGTGAAGGTACGTTGCTCGAGAGGGTAGCTGAGTGAATGGAGTATGTGAACGTGCAGGAGTGTTGCGATGGCGCAGTGAATGGGGTTGCGGGAGGAAAAGAAAAGAGGCCAAAGCACGAAATAAATGGAAAAAAGAAAAAAAAATCAAAGCCATGCTATCGTATCAGGGCATCACTGGAGCATTGGTTTGGCTTTTATTGTATTTCCACACGAGCCTCACAGACCCACTTTCTTCATGATCCTTGCAAACTCTTGCTCATTGACACCTCCATCGCCGTCCTTATCGGCCTCCTCAATCATCTCGCGCAGCTCGTTGTCCGTCATGCTCATGCCCAGCTCTGAGGCCACACGCCGCAGATCCTCGAGTCGAATCACTCCTTTGTCCTGGCTATCAAAGAGTTGGAAGGCCCGAGATACCTCATCCTGTCCATGCTGCAACTAGAGTGGTTCAGTATGCAAATTGCATGTCAGTGCATCTTTCACAGGGGAGAACGCTGAAAAAGACTCGCGGACCCTTTACTCACCTCGTTGGGTGTCATTATTGTCACAAAGTCCTGCAGTGTGAAATAAAGCATATCGTCGTCGTCGTCATTCTCTTCCCCGTCTCCTTCGCTTTGTCCATATGCATCTTCAGTGTCGTCATCCTCCGAATCGCCTCCCTTGTCATCCTCCGAATCAACGTATTTCGGCTGACCTTTCTTGGATGTAACTGCTGCTGATCTAACGCTTCTCCTCCTGGTACCAACTGCAGTTTCTGCTGTCTTTCCTCTGGTCTTGTCCGGACCCGCCTTGGGCGCATTGCCACGTTGGCGCCTTGTACTCGCTTTACCCCTCTTGTGCACACTCAACGAAGGCATGCCATGCACAATCTCATCCATGTCCTCCTGCGATGCTTCGAATCCTAGAGTGCGCATCGCTAGCCTGAGATTGTGTGTCGACAGTTTGCCTGTGCTGTCCGGATCGTACAGCTGGAAGGTATCGAGAAGCTCCTGGTGATATGCAGCCGATATGCCCGTCCGGCTCACCTCCTGGTCACTGCGGTGTGTCATAGTATCTTTTGATTGCGGCTGCTGATAGTGCACTGGCGTATTGAGGTAGCGCAAAGGTGCGAGGACAGCGATGGGAAGAGGTGGGATCAGGTTCAGTTGACCAAAATCGCCCTATAAGAACAAGTAGGAGGAGACAGCCAAGCCACACTCTTGCCTGCGAGCGGCGAACTACTGCAGTTCTCAGCTCTCCACATGTCGACTTCTGCCAACATAGACTAGCTGATGGCTGGCCACTGTGGAGAGTGTACATAAGATATATTCGTGTAGTGTAGTGCCTAGCTGGAAACAAAACGAAGATATAGTCTATTGCGACGGAGCTCAGTTCGGTGTGTCTGTTGTTGCTCCTCTTTCCTGCTGGATGCCGAGGGTTGATTAGCGAGCACGTAACTCGGGCGTCAATACAGGGGTGAGCGTCTAACAGAGTTGACACATGGGGTTGTTTGGGGGAAGGGGAGCCGATAAGAAGTGCAGTGCTAATCTTGTTTTGTGGAAGTGGAGCGGGGTCATACATCGAGTACAAGGGCTCTCTTGGTGTGGGATGTCCACTATAGCGAGTTGCATGTGCAGGCAGTCCAACGCAGAGATTTTCACATTCCCGTGTCCATTCCTGCGGTGCTGTAACCTGCGATGTGCATCTCCGACAAACATGAGCCCTCGCGGTGCCTTCTCTGGAGTCTTTTACGCACACCATCGTTATTTCTACGTCTGCAAGCACATAGCTTGCGTCGCGCGCGACCCCCATTGGACCCACGGTCGCATTGCGCCCTTGGCTTTCTCGGCTCTCGTGCATGGGCGCTAGAGCACCATGTCGAGCGGTTAGCCTCCTCTCTCCTGCGAGAACGATAATAAGGCAGGTTGCCTTGTGCCCATGCCACTTTGGTGGTGTCTGTGTGCACGCTCGTGTCATGGGTGGAAGCAGGATGATTATAGTTCGAGGCCAGGTGTGGAGAGGATGCTTCCTTCATGTGCCGGAGTACAAAAGCGCCCTCCAGCAGGCGTGGAGGCGGCAAAAAGTTTTTTTACTTTGTCAAGACCGGACAGGCTCTGAGAGCGTCTCGATAATTTACGTAGTCTATGTAGGATATGACTATATATATAAGAGACCGAGCATCAGACATGCCCGCCAGTCTCCCCTCGCTCTCTCTTCTCTTCTCTCGTCTCTTACGCTCTTCTCCCTTGCTATCCTTGCTGTCCTTGCTGTCCTTGCTGTCTGCCATTCCCCTCCCTTTCTCCATCCTCATTCCCATTCGCTCTCCATCGCATTTCCCCCCTCTCCTCCCGCGCACCTGCTTGCCTCGTGGTCGTTAGTCGCTGTTGCCTGCTGCGCGTGCGTCGAGTCTCATTCACCCGCCCAGCCGCACTCACTCGCCCTCTGCTGCATTTCTGCTGCATCGTCTTCCATCCTCACGACAGACATCTGCCTAGTCCATCTCATCACGTCCACTCCCTGGTTTATTTATTGTTTATTTATTGCCGCTTAATATACCCTACCTCGGCCGCTGCTTACTAAGACCATAGACGACTTGCACCATGGAGAGCCTACACCCGGAGCCGCATTCGCTCCTGCCTGTCGCCCAGAATACCCTCGTCGCCACAGAGGGTGCTGCCGCGGGAGCCGGGTCTCTCAAGGCCACGCCCAGTACCAACGGCAAGTGCTTGGCCTTGTCTTTCTGCTACTCTGCTGCTCATCTTGAAGCTTGACCCAGCCCGAGGGGCTGCACGGGCCTCCAGCTCTCTGATCGCCTTGATGGAGTATAATTCTGACTTTAAGACTTACCCCCTTCTTTGGCTTGGGTCATCGTCACTTTACAGGGTCTCGCTCCAATATACAACAGGCGCCTCGTCGGTCCGACAGCGGCGCATCATTCCTGAATCAGGCTACAAGCATCGGCCTCTGTGTTGAGCGTACGTTAATATTTGCTTTGCTCCCTCGCTCGTATGAACCTTGTCTGACCTCATTTGTTTTCTGATCAATATGCTACGGCTTTTCGTTTATCCCCGCATTACATGGACTATCCCGCCCGGTCAATAGTGGTGCCTGGTATGTACATGTCCATCTGAAACGTTGCAAGGCTGCTGCGTTTGGCTAGAGTTCTTGGCCTCGCCTTCCAGTTCAACTATTTCTATCATCTACCTTCGCACACCGAAGACAGCCCTGCGCAGCTAGACTAACACTGGCGCTTTTGACTGTTGTAGAATACATCTCCTTCCGTCTTCGGAGTGTTTCTTGCATTGGCTTCCATGATAAGACTCAGGTCAGGCTGAAGCTCCAGAACGTTTCCCAGAGCACAAAGCCTGCCAAGAATCTCGGCGACCATACCCACCAGGCTTTTGACTTTCAGACAACGGTTCACAACATGACATTCGACACTGTGAAGATAGATGTATTCGATATCAGGAAAGGATTTGGCCAAAACGTCAAAATAGGGCGCGCTTACCTTTCTTTGCGAGATTTGCAAAAAAAGGTCGGCAATGCATACGACAACGACGGCGATGACAACACTGAGCCCGAGCAGTCAGTTCTTTCAGCCCGATTTGATGCCACAGCGTTTTGCCAGAAGCACGACGACGTCTTTGAGGTTGATCTCCCGCTTTACAAGCATGGCTCATACTCCAAGTTCAGTTCGGTGAGCCACCGCCACGGACAGCATGGCAGAGATGACAATGAGGATGTGATTATAACCAAGAGCTCAGAGCGTGGTCAGGATGTCTCGGCTACCGATCATCGTCATCGCCTAGCACGGTCCCAGTCGTTTGCACAAGACGCTATGAATGGAGTGGAGGTCGGCATGATCACCGTTCAAGCCACTCTCCACTTCAAAGACCAAACACAGAATCCGCTGTTCGCGCACCTGGGCAAGGGAACTGGCCAGCCTGGTGCAATTGGCAGGAGCGTCTCTGTAGGAGGACCTAGCTTGCAACAACAGACTCCACTGCGGAGGTCGAGGACGCAATCTCACCGATCCATAGACTCTTCCAATTCCACGGATTCATCCGCGCTGGGCGATAACCATCTTGCAACCAACGATTACTTCTCGGACCGCGGTCTGGCGTTCTCATCATCAAGCGAGCAAGAGGTCTCCACCAGTCCGCCTACATCACCCTCCGCGCCTATGAGCCTGCAAAAGCCTTCACAGGCAGGCGATCAGCAAATATCCTCTAGGATCCTGGTGACACCCTCGTCACCTCCCAACCTCTCGCGGCATTATGGCTCTGGGCCCTCGACCTCGCCACCATTGTCTCCCGCCTTTTCTCATTCGGCTGGAGCCCCTACCCCATGGAGTGCTGAAAATAGACCTCAGCTAAGCGGCCTCTCGTCTTTGGAGGAGTCGGATTTACGCTATGGCGATGATTTTATCGACGCTGATGATGCAGACTACGACGAAAGTGCCCAAAATGCGAACGGAGACCAGGATCAGATCAAGGGCGAAAACCTGACGCAGGCTGATCGGGACCATGAGGAAGAACTGATGGCCAGTATCATGGCAAACGGCAATCAGTTCAAAAAAGATATTTATCTGAACCGATCCCATGAAGAGCACAAGCAGCACACCAAGGGCAAGAAAGCCAAGTTCAACTTTTTCTCTGAGCAAACACGATCCGCCTTCAAGGACATTCAGCTTATGTATAGCTCATTCTTCGGTCACGGCTGGAACCTGTCGCGCTCCGAGTTTTGGAGAGGATTTCATATTGTCGAGCAGTACTATGCGCGCAATCCCACGTAAAGTCATTATTGTCCGTGGTACAACCATTTTTGCGAGTAGCATGCTGTAGGCACTTGCTAACCAAGTTTCCCCCGTATCAATTCTACAGACCCACTACCAACCGCGCCTTTGATAATATTGAGATTCTGGAGCATGCGCGCCATTTCGTCCGTCTTGCGATTGCATCATATGGCTCACTCCCGTGGGTCTACTTTGGTTATAGCTTCAAAGTCGCGCCACTGAGTAAGCACTACAACAGGAAAAATTAACGTTGTTCAGTGTTCTACTATTCTGTATGCGTGCGTACAGGGGCTGACATAATTGCTCTCCCGTAATTCCATAGATTTTGTGCGGTTCAACTCTGATCGCAAGAACGTGCAGGACTACTTCAAGCTCAACAAGGAGGACATGATTGTGTGGCATTTTGATAAGAGAACGGCCCTTGTCCCAAGCTACTACATTGTCCGGGACCCAAAGTATAATGCACTCTGCATTATCATCCGCGGTACCTTTGTAAGCCTCCTCTCATTCTTTGGTGGCTCGAACGCGCGAAAATAGCCTTTCTTAGTCAAGCGTAACTAACCTCGCGATGTGATGAATCCCCTCCTTACTAGAGCATCACGGATGCGATGACGGATTTGGTGTGTGAGTATTATCCTTACAAAGGAGGACTTGTCCACAAAGGAATTATGGACAATGCTCGGTTCGTGCTTGAGCGCAGTGGTAAAGACATCGAGGCTGCTTTAAGAAAGTTCAATCTCAAGACCGTTTACTGGTAAGCATACGCGTTTGGGATGTGACACCTTGGATATATGGATACGTCTTAGCCGCGCCTCCTAACGCGCTTAATACTGGCCTCTATCAATGTCAAACAGCATTGGACACTCTCTCGGAGCTGGCTCCGCATCCTTGCTCTGCTCTCTGCTTCAGGATCACTTTGCGGACTACGTCACAGAGGCGACAACTCAAAGCCCGGCACAAAAGCTAGAGGTCAAGGCTTACCTATTTGCGCCGCCGCCGATTTGCACGCCAAATCTAGCGGCGGAGTGGGAGCGAACTCAGATTGCCTTCATCAATGAGAACGACATTGTTTGTCGCATGAGCTATGGAAATGCCTTGGACTTGAAGGAGCTCATCAAGATAGGTGCCATTGAGTCACTGAACCCAGCCTACGATGGCTTGGAGCCCAAGGAGAAGCTGGATCGCATCATCAAAGTCTTGGAGGAGGCGCAAGACCGCCTGCGCGCTGTAGACGATGTTCCTCGTCTTGTGACAGCAGGAACAGTCACCTATATCCACAAGATCTATGAGGACACACCTGTAATTAAGAACAAGAACAAAGGACGCGACAGCAAATTCGGATTGCCAGAGACGTGGTCGGATGAGTTGGCAGACAAGGACTTGCAAGGACAAGCTTTGCACGGGCATGCTACTGGACGAACAAGGGGAATGAGTACTAGCTCAATTTCCACGAGCCATAGTGCACAAAGCAACTTGTCGCGATCGCTCTCGGCCATTACGGCGGCGCTGAGCCTCAAAAACAATGCAGCCAAGCGCCACGAGACGGCTCCACTGGCGCCAACAAGTCAAGGAACCGACAATAGCTTGCGTGCCCCAAAGGTCACGCCCTATCAACCCAATCAACCGCCTGTCCGACTCGAGAGTTCCATAAGCCTTGCACTCTCTGACCTGAATGAGGGACACCTACCGTCGTCAGCTGAACCCACTCTACCGGCTGTGGAAAGCCCGTTAGAGTCACCCTCGTTGACAAGGACCATTGGTCAGCCCATTCAGTACAAGGGTGCTTCTAGCGCGCGTGAATTGGCCACGGCGAGCATTCTTGGTAAAAGCCTCAAGGGTGGCGATGAGCGTGCGATCTCGCCTGAAAGTCGTTTGGAAAATAAGAATGGAAATGGAAACAACGTGCAGGAGCCTCATGGGCGAGGGACGGAGGCAAAGCAAGGGCAGCAGGGTCAGGGACAGGTGGGCGATAGTCAAGGTGACCAGGATGAGGAAGAAGAACATGAGGATGAGGATGAAGAGGAGGACGAGGACGAGGACGATGAGTATGATGAGGACAGGCACAAGGTGTTCACGACCAAGAAGCCGCGCAAGAACGGGTCCAAGAAGAAGGAGATCCGCATCGAGTTCTCGGACAAGGCCGCGTTTATGGCGATCCCGCTGAGGGCCAACTGGCTGTGGCACCATTTCCCGCAGCAGTACGATTCGAGGATAGAGCGCGCGTTGGCCTGGGCCACGGCCCACAAGAAGAAGGAGGAGCGGAAACAGCAGCTTCGCGCCCAGAGGCAGCAGCAGAAGAAAGCGCACAGTGTGCGGCAGGACTGAACACGATGTGTACTGTAGTCAAAAACAGCCAGGCAAACGAAAGGGACCCACTCCCTCCTCCTTGTTGTCTGTTGTCTCTAGTGCGGCGGCAATCAAACACATAAACAAACAAAGTGAGAGTGAGCCTGGCCGCTGGCGAATGGGGATGGGCGGTGGCTTGCTGACTCTCTGTTCAAATGAACTGACGCTGTGCTTCGGTTGCCTCACTATTTACACGCTCGTTCTCCGCCTCTCTTCGTTTCTTCTCTTCTCCCCACCTCGCTCTGCCTCTATCCTCCCCTCTCTCTCTCTGTTCTTGCCACCCTTGCCCGACTCTTCACTGGCGCCATTCTGTACATATCCTTGATCCCTCCTCGTGGACACCATTCAAAAAAGAAGACTCTCTCTCTCCTCTCTGCCCTGCTCTCTCTCCCCGCCGTCTGTCCGAGCCACCTCGTCGCTTCATTTCTTAGTCTGTTGACCAAGTTGCCTCGTCTACCATTTTCCGTCGTTGCCATGGCTTCCGCTGTCCCTTCGCTCTCCAACGAGGCGCACTACTACGAGTACACGGCCATCTTTGACCGACACAGTTCTACTCATTCACCATTGGACGACGCAGCAGCACATTCGGCCCTCATGCCACCGCACGAGGCCCTGTCCGTCGACCCCTGGAGAAACGCCGCCAAGTTTGCAAACGCTGCTTTGGGCTCAGAGGGAATTTCCACCCTTTGGTCTGGCTCCGTCACTGGTCGTTTGACATCATCCGAGCACGACCAAGAGTCTATTAGCTCCCTCTCTGATGCGCATCCCTCACCCTCCTCAAGCGCCTTCACGCCCGCAAGCACTCCCTGCTCCGAGTCTGACGACTCTGCTCTGGTAGAGTCGCTGAGTCCGCCACTCTCCCCTTGGTTTCCCTCGGTGGCTCAGACCGCAAATGATCAATCCATGCCAGGCAAGGACGATCCCAGAACCATCAACACCTCCGAACTCTTCGCCTCTGCTTCTGGAGTGGACCTTGATTTCTTCAACAACTCGTTTTACCAGAGCCTTCGCAACCACTCCTCTCGCCAGCGCAAGACGTCTGTTGCGTATGCTGTTCGGGACTCTGTTAGAGGTCGAACAAAGCTTGATAACCATGGAACTGCAGCACCTTCGGATCTTTTCAGCATCACTATCGACCAAATCCTCTCTGCAGATCCTTTGGACTTTGAGCTGCTGGACAATGCCATCTCCGAGACGAACAAGATCGCACCTTCAAAGGCTACAGACATTGAGCTGGAAGTGGGCACTCAGTCAAGCTTTGACTCTGATGAAACCTTGTCTGTTTTTCAAGACCAGGCACCTAGCGAAACCGATTCAACTACTCAGGAGCCGGAGATGGACGATCAAAATGACTCGGATTATACAGAGCCTACATCCAAAAGACAGCGAGCTTCTACAGCTGGTCTCACACCACAGGACAATCCTGTCCGCCGCCGCTCGGGAAAGGGCAAAGCACCACGTGTCAAGAAGACGCCCATCAAGAAGACCCCTAAAGTATACCCACAACGCCGAACTAAGAACCACATTCAAGGTGATGATAATAAGGACGGCCAGGTGTCTCAATTGTTGCTCGGGTCCTTGTCCTTGTCGCGTGCCTCCTCACCGTCGTGGGACTTTGATAACAAGGGCCCGATGGCCGTAGTCGAAGCGGGCGATGGCGGTTACCTTTGCAAGCATTGCCCGCAGGAACGGTTCGGACGCGTCCACGATCTGAAGCGGCACCAAATCTCCAAGCACAACGAGAGGACATGGCCCTGCGACTTTTGTCATCGTCCATTCGTTAGACGAGATGCTCTTTTAAGACACTATACTGTCAAGGCTGCACGAAACGATGGCATTCACCCAAGTTCACAGGAGACGTGTCGTCTGTCCGAGGCAAGAGCACGAGCAAAGCTGATTTGACCCCTTTTTTTTTTTTTTTTTTTTTTTTTTGATACACACTATTTTATGAGGCTCAAACCACCATTTTTTAATCCCTTGGATGCCTTCAGTAACGGCCGGGCCGTCTTGCGACTCGAGAGAACAATAAACCATGGCTGTACAATTCCCATGCTTTCACCAGCTCCAGTCCGTGCGATAGGCTGTCCTCTGCATGTAAATATGTATAGGTTACTTCTGCATGGAACACTGGTACAACCCGAAGTGCAATCATTGACCATAGGACTGTGCCTTCGGGATAGGGTCCGAAATCTTAACTGTTCTGCCGCCAGCCAACCGGACAAGCGAACAAAGACGAGGGGAGAGCGCGTGCACAATGTGTTACATACAACATCAGCAGCAATCGTTGCTCAAGATCGATGCTCTTCCGTCTTTCTGGAAGTTTTTAGGTGCCCTCCCCTTTTCTTGTCCTTCTTTTCATCCAATCGCTGTTGCGCTGTCGAGGGAAACAAGTTTTCCCATTGCTCTTCATTTTGATCAACGATCGGGCTCGAGAACAGCACACACGCACACACGCTGTCTGTGCCTTCCCAGGAGCTGCGAACTACATCTTCCTCTCACACCCCTGCTGACCCACTGTTATCATGTTTCCCAATCGCGTTTTTTTTGTCTGCGAGTTTAGCAAATCAAAAGCATGCATGGTGTCCAAAAAAGAGAAGCCCGCCCTTCCCACGGGTAAATGTCGTGTTCAGATAACGCGCAGGAGCCCTCGAAGAGGAGTGAAAGGAGGGAAGGAAAGGAAGAGGATGCTTATAAACCGAACATGAGGAAGGGCAAAACGTAGGGGAATGGATATGGAGTGGAATGGAGGTCCACTTTATATCAACCGGCTTCGCGATCCGGGGACCTTGGCCGTTTTTTTTTTATGATGTGATTGATGTATTTACGAAGTACCTTTTATTTTTGACAACCCTGGAGTACTGAGTACTGCGAGTGTGCATGAAATAGCTTGGATGGAAATCAAAGAAGCCTTTCACCCTACATCAACGAAAGGAAGGGTTGCGCGGCTGTCGGAGTGGTCTCAGTTTGTAGGTAGACCCTACGACCCCATTTCGCAGCGCGAAACGACACATTATGTCCACCCTACCATCGGCTAATCGCGCCGAGGAAACCGCGGAAGAGGAGCCATTTTTTGACGCGATTGAGTGTCGTTTGGAGAGAGAGAACGATGCAGAGGTTGGTTCGTTCGTTGTGGAGATTCCATGGATCTGCCTACTCGTGCGTATTTGATTGTGCGGGTGCGAACGCGTGTAAGACGAGGTCATCAGTTAGATGTATGAAAGGATTGCGGCCTGCTCTACTCTGGTGCTCGTCATCATAATGAGAGGGTAAAAGCCCTGCGCTGGTTATTTGCGTATTTTACCGCGAGCTACCTGTCCCCTGCTCTCTTCCTTTTCTTTCGCCTCCTCTCTCTTCTTATCACCCTTGTCCTCGTCCACATCACCTGTCTCTCTCTCTCTCCCTCGCTATATATATCTCTCTCTTTCTCTCTCTCTCTCTGTCACTCTCTCTGTCACTCTCTTCTCCCTTCCTGCCTCGTCGCTGCCTCGTTTATCCACCCTCCTCCAAACTCTCCGACCCTCCCTTCTCCGTCAAAAGCGGCCTCGTGGGTCTGAAGGTACAAGCTGTAGTGCTGTAGTGACCCCGCCTCTCTTCCCACCAACACACGAGGCGCACAAAGCCAGCAACTCGCTCGTGTCACTCCTTCGAACCTCGACACCAGAGGACACAACGTTGATTGCAGCGCATTCATCGCAGGACAGCACCAAGCGACAAAAGAGTGCCAGGAAGAAGCTTCCCTGATGAATTGGCTCAAGTCCACCCACGGATGGATGTTTCAGGATAAGGCATCCCATGATCCATGTTTGGGATGGCAGGAGGAATGACATGCGACTTGGCCACACTTTTTCTCCTCCTCCATTGTGCAACTGTGAGGCAGGGAAAACGGGCAGACAGTTCCGCTGCACTGGCGTATTAGCGCGGTCCGAGCTATTGTACTTCCTTTGACCGTGCACCCCACCGCCCCACGCTATCGATGCCCCACCCTCCACCTCATGCTCAGCTCTGTGGGCACTCTTGCTAACTTGCATCTCCCCCTCCTCTTTTGCTGTGGTGCTGTGTGGAGAGTAGATTCCCCTTTACCTTTGCACTATGTTTAACAGCCACAACAACCAGTCGCGCTCGAACAATAGTTCGACACACTCGGTCCCTCACTCCAACGGACAGTCAGCAGCAGCACCTGCAACTGCAACAGCAACAAGCGCACTTGAAAGTCAGCTGATTGACCTATCACTCGATAGCCACTCCAAGTACAGCCAGTACGCACCGGACGCGGACGCAGGATCGACCGAGGACGACGATGTGGAAGACGACCTAGCAGATGATATCTCGTTGGGGTCTGTGGATACGGACCGCGGTCCCAATGCGCTGCCGCCGACGTATGACCTTGCTGCCATCCTTGGATCCCATGCTGCCGCCACAGCCGGCACGGGCACTACCGACCATGACACTCACCCTCCTGGGACGACGACCACGACGGGCACAGCCGTTCACGGAAGGCTGGGATCTGCAACAACAGGTCGGGTGCCCATCAATATCCCATCGACAGCCGAGATGGAGAACCTGCCGAACGATGTGGTGGCATTGATTCTCGAGACGCTGACGATCCTGGAGCTGTTTGACCTGCATACGCTTTCGGAACGCTGGCGTCAATTGACGACGAGGGCGCTGCTGGACAAGTTTACGATGAGCAATGTGGTTTTATGGATTGACCAGGAGGGTCATCGGACATTCCGGCCAGTGTTTTTGTTTGACTCATTTGACGAGGCCACGAACCGAATTCGCTGGCTACCCAAGCCCTCGAACAAGCCAGAGATGAAAGGTCAGGTGTATAGCAAGACATTTGGGATCACAAAGCCGATGATCCGCATTATCTCGGTTGGGGATGTGGACAAGTACGATTACCTGGACAAGGAGGCGCACATGTCGATTGTGAAGCCTGGAACGAGGACGCTGCTTGGGTCGGATAAGGGATGCCCCTGGGCATTTATCTACAAGGTGTCATCGTTCACGCGGAAGGGCAAGAAGATTGACGGTGAGCGTTGGATCGAGCCCATCTCGTTTGAATGCCACCTTGATTTCTTGAACCCGAGGAGAGCGCACAGACTGAGGCTGCTGTGGTATTTGCAAAAGTCGTATGGAAGTGTGCCGCTGGTCGGGAAGAACACGCCACAGAAGCAGGCAAGCCGGTCCAAGGTCGAGGGGGCGATGCCGGCGCAGCAGATGAGCGAGTTCTTTAGCGGCACCCATCAGCCGGTCCAGACGCTGCCAACCTTCCGTTAGCAAACAGAGAACAAGCTTGTATATATATCTATATTTTTACGTGAGATTCGCGATGGACCTTGTCACGATACAGAACCCATGCAAATGCAAATGGACACTGGTCAGGGGCAGGAAGTGGAGAGTCTATGAGACAAGGGGGACCCTCTGTGGATAGGAAGGAAGGCTTTAGGATACATGGTGTACCGCACTAAAGTGCTGTGTGCCTTTTTCGTTGCCAGTGCTGTCCCTCTCGCTCTCTTTCTATGGC
Organism: Mortierella alpina; assembly: GCA_029449245.1. Taxonomy (NCBI): domain Eukaryota; kingdom Fungi; phylum Mortierellomycota; class Mortierellomycetes; order Mortierellales; family Mortierellaceae; genus Mortierella; species Mortierella alpina. Next base: position 294,044 of record JANATF010000001.1, on the reverse strand, counting down.
ACGCACACACACACGCACACACACAGTCTATATAGTACACACACACACACACACACAAAGCGCGCCTTCTCCTCCCCTTTGTGCAACAGGAACCTGGCTTGGCTGGGAAACAATAGCTGTCTTGCAGCGTGTCTCTGTGCCCTTTGAGTCGAATGGGAATTTTGCCTCCCATAATACTCATCCACGCTCCAGCTGATATTCCGATGTTTGCGTACATAATTTTTCACCCTCTTTGCTGTCGCTGTTGTTTGCCCCTCTCTCCTGCCCTCTCTCTGCCCTCTCTTGTCCCCTCTTGTCCTCTCCCCCCCAGCTCCACTCCAGTCGACCCTCTGCACCCTTGCATTCTTGCAATTGCGACAGCATCCCGACCAACCAGCGTGGCATCCCATCCATTGGATCCACCAGCGCACCCGTGCCCGCATTCTCCGCCTGCTCGACTCTCTCATCCAAGACACCCACTGCAGAAAGTAAGTTTACGGCAAGGCGGCTCTCTTCAAAGCAAGGGCCACACCCTAAGCACCTCTGTTCGCAGCAGACACCACCGTCGCTGCTATCCCCATGGTGCGGACACTGTTGGCGTTGTCGGTGCCTGAGTTCGCAGTCGCCTGGAAGGTTGTTTATGCATTAGAGGCGGGACGACTGATGTATTTTCTCCCAACGTACACACGCACATACTCACACAACACACTCGCTCTCTCTCTCTCTCTCTCTCGCTCGCCCACTCTCTCTAACCCGTTTGAACTTGATTCCGGCCTTTGCTTGGCGCCCACCCCCCATCATAACCACAATCAACAGCTCGACCACCACCGTCCATCATCGCACCAGCAAAACGAACAAGCTTTTGCCACTCTCTAAAGCTTGTCACACGAGCCTAACCACCCCACGAAAGCCGCCCATTCGCCATGGCTTCCCTTCACCTTACTGACGTTGTCAAGCGTCCCAAGCCAGGCTCGTTGGGCAGACCGGTCAAGATCCGCGCCAATTTCTTCGAGATCACCCAGTTGCCCAACATTAACGTGCACCACTATGATGTAACGATCACGCCCGATGTGCCTCCTATCGTCAACCGACGCATCTTTGAGCACATGCTCGTGGTCCACGGCAAGTCCGACCTGGAGAACTCGCGCCCAGTGTTTGACGGCCGCAAGAATATCTTCTCGCCGAGGAAGTTTCCGTTCGATAGCAGGACTTTTGACGTACGTACCATCGCCCTTTCGATTTGACGCCTCTCCATGCGTCAGTGCGTTTGCGGACCCATCCTGGTCTATCCATTGAGATAGCATCTTGCTAGCATGGCGCTCAACTTGCGCACACAACGGACTACAGGAGCCTCTGGGCAGAGAGCAGTGCATTGACGAAATTTTCCCATTGCTTCAACACAACAGATTATCCTGCCAGAGGATGAGATCCCCAAGGGCGTGGTCGCTCGCCGCCCGCCTCGCGTGTTCAAGGTCAAGATCAAGGCAGCTGCCGAGATCAACCTTGAGGAACTGCACCGCTTCCTGGTGGGCAAGGCCGCCATGAGCTCCAACTGCTTGACGGCCATCATGGCCTTGGATATCCTGATCCGACACAAGCCCGCCATGCTCTACTCGAGTGTTGGCAGGTCCTTCTTCACGCCTGAGGGAGCCCAGGCGCTCTATGGAGGCGTCGAAGTTTGGAATGGGTTTTACCAGTCGGCTCGTCCCACCATGGGTAAAACCGCCCCTTCCCTTCAACTATACCTTTGACCATGGGTCGCGTTTGGCAACCCTAATTGCCTAGCCACTGCCTTATCTAATCAAATACGCGCTGCGTGTCGAACCACGACATGTGTGCTTTTTTCTTTTCTTCTATAGGTAAAATGATGATCAACTTGGACGTGGCCGCCACTGCCTATTACCAGTCAGGATCCTTGCTCGAGTTGGCCGTCAAGATGCTGGATCGTCGCAACGTTGGTATGTGAGAGAGGACAATGCGAACAATGAGCTGATGGGTTGTTATTATATTTCGGTACAGAGGAGGAGACACTGAGAAATCATCCACACTGCAATCAACGACATATTAGACGATTTCCGCCGTGGATTCGCGGACAGGGACCGCTCCAAGCTGGAAAAGTCTTTGCGCGGTCTGTTGATCAAGGTGACGCACCGTAGCGAGGTCAAGCGCAGGTTCAAGATTGTCAAGCTTACGCCCACACCCGCGAACAAGACCATGTTCATGAAGGAGGAATCGCAGACTGACGTTGCCACATACTTTCACGAAACGTATGGACGCAAGTTGGCGTATCCATTCATGCCCTGTGTCGTCACTGGCCGAGACGTGTTCCTGCCGATGGAAATCTGCTTCGTTATTCCAGTAAGTTCCTTGTCGGTCGCCATTGACTTTTGTGTCTGCCATTATTATCGTGTGAGTGTGCAGATCCTTAATGCGAACCCGGCTTTTTTGCGGTGTCTTGATTCATGATAATAGGGCCAGCGTCACTTGAAGAAGCTCAATGAGAAGCAAACGGCAGACATGATCAAATTCACCTGCCAACCTCCTCATGTCCGCGCCAACAAGATCAAGGATGGTTTGAAGATTCTCAGCTACCAGGACAATGAGTATCTGCAGGACTTTGGCGTCAAGGTTGCGACGGAGATGGCCACGGTCAATGGTAAAGACTCGTGCGGAGGAAGCGATGTTTTTTTACTATGACACATCCATTTGAAAATGTTGGTGAAAAGCTAACTGGACTCTTATCCGTATTGTATAACCTTAGCCCGTGTCCTTCCCGCGCCCAACATCTCGTATCACCCATCGTCGCGCATGGCCAATTTTGTTCCCCGCGATGGTGCCTGGAACTTGAAAGACAAGAAGGTCGCGACTGGAGCCACTCTTGGATCTTGGGGTGTCGTGGTCTTTGCGCAGGAGAGGGAACTACCTCTCACGCTCGTCCAGGGCTTCATCCGAGAGTTGATCGTGACATGCATCGACACTGGAATGGTAAGGGCCATATCTGAATCGGCGTTTGGAATTGTTGAAATGATCGCTCGAGGCACGCTCAGACTTCCAACATAGCCTAACCATCTCGTACTCCATTCGCGTAAACAGAACATACCCAACAAGCAACCGCCCATTCTTTATGCTAACCCTCATGCCGACATCGAGGGCAGTCTTAAGGCAGCGTGGTTGAGAGCCGGAAACGCTGTCAAGTCGCAGCCTCAGCTCTTGGTCTGCATTCTGCCCAGCATGGGTGTTCCGCTGTATGCTGAGATCAAGCGCGTCAGTGACACCGTCATTGGAATCCCAACGCAGTGTGTCCAGATGTCGCATACGCGCATGCCCAAGAAGCAGTACTGTGCGAATGTGTGCTTGAAGATGAACGTCAAGCTTGGAGGCATGAATTCGTTCATTCCTCCAGCACAGACGCCCTTCTTGACCCAGAAGCCGACGATTTTGTTTGGGGCTGATGTTAGCCATCCTTCTCCTGGTAAGCCTTTATGACCAGAACGCCATATCCAGGCAGGATCTTGCAAATAGCCCTCAGTGCAATTGCCAAGGGACTAACGCCTTTTATTGCATTATAACCTTACAGGCGATACCAGCAGACCGTCGATCGCCTCTTTGGTTGGTTCCATGGACGCCAAGGCTGCCCGCTATGCGGCCACGGTTCGTGTTCAAACAGCAAGGACTGAGACCATTGCTGACCTTGGAGGCATGGTTGTCGAATTGCTCAAGACCTTTTTCCAAACGGTTCGTGTTCATGATTCAGATACCAAACCAATATTCAAAGTGCACTCATATTCAGAGACAGTGATTCTCGTCCGGTCAAGGCCTCACTCACTCATTCTCTTGCTCACTTGTTCCCATTTGTCATGTCCCACAGTGCGGTCAGAAACCCGAGCGCATTCTGTTCTACCGCGACGGTGTCTCTGAGGGTCAGTTCGCAGAGGTACTGCGCACAGAGGTTGCTTCAGTCAGAGGTAAGGCTATTTTTTTTATCGTCTGGTGATCTGATATGAACCACTGTATACGACGACAAAGATTTACCCTGTTTTTTACTTCGTACCCATGTCAAACAGCCGCATGCAGGTCACTGGATGCCAACTACAAGCCTGCCATTACATTTGTAGTGGTTCAGAAGCGTCACCATGCCCGTTTCTTCCCTACCAGACGTGAGGAAGCAGACAAAATTGGTAACTGTCTGGCCGGAACTGTTGTCGATTCTGATATTGTCCATCCCTTCGAATTCGACTTTTGTAAGTTTCCCAGCTCGCTTTGTAGTAGTACAATGCCTTTTTCGTGTGTCATGTATCTTTTGATGTGCCTTTTTTTCTGACAACAAGATGGCTATGCCTTTTTGCCACCCCCCTCCCATTTGATGACGCGCGTTAATAGATCTGCAGAGTCATGCAGGATTGCAAGGAACTTCGCGCCCGACCCATTACCATGTTCTGTATGATGAGAACAAGTTCACGTCCGATCTGCTTCAGGACTTTACGTACAAGTTGTGCCATCTTTATGCACGCTGTACCCGCACGGTCTCGATGGTGCCTCCAGCCTACTATGCGCATTTGGTGGCGGCTCGTGCGCGCTTCCATTCCAGAGGCGAGCGCTGGTCTGATACCGAGTCGAGCGAGAGCACTGCCGCTGATGAGAGCACGTATCTTGCAGTGAAGCCTGAACTTTTGAGAGGTAAACACGGGGGGGGGATGTTGTTGTTCCTGCAAACCTCACGTCGGTGTCTATGTAATTGATAATACTTTCTAACGTACTAACGCTCTTTTGTTGTTTTGTCATTGTAGTGATGTACTTCATGTAAGGAGTTTTTTATTGCTCGCCGTCAGGACACACTGAGGCGTAGGAACACCATGAGTTCAATTTTGAGGAATACTTCATACCAGACCAACTACCGACATACGATACCAAAAAAAAAAAAAAAAAGGAAGTGCAACAGGGTGACAACCCTGGAGTTTTTGTCCCGAATCATTGGTCCATATCTTATATTTCACGGAATAAAACGTCTGCTTATTGCACGGAATCTATATAAGAGTGGTCCATATACAGTTCTATCGGGACACTTCGTGCAGGGCAAGGCCCAGAGCCTTGGCATGATGGTCGATATGGTCATTGACAAACGTGCTGATAAAGAAGTATCCGTGATCGTAGCCATCCTGATAACGAATCTCGAACAAGTGCTCCAAACCTTGCTCCTTGATCAATGCGATCAGATCCGAGGTGTTCAGACGATCCGGTTCCTGAAGGAATTGGTCGCCCGTGCCCTACAAAAAGCAAAACGGTTTGATGTGTGAATAACAGCATTTGTCTTGTTCAAAAGAGTCGCCATAGGTGGGTCATTTTCAGTCGGAGCGGAAGGGGACAACAGTCAAAAAAAAAAAAAAGAAAAGGGTGGTCAGCTCTTGTTTTACCTGGTCAATCAACACCTTGAAATCCTGGCGCAGGTTGTTCTCGGACGAGTAACGCTTCAGGAGCTCGATGGTGTCATGTTCCTTCCACACGGCACGATCCTCGCCGAGGTATTTGGGGAAGGCGGCCAGACCCCAATGCGAAATCGATGGATGCAGGATGGGTGAAAACGCGGAAAGACTCTACAAAGCGAGAAGGGAGGGGAGTTTGGTCCGGCGATGGTCAATATGTGCAAAACCCAGGTCATATACAAATCAAATGGCAACGAAGACAGTTTCAAAAACCAGAGCTCACGATACCTTGTAGGCAGACTGGTTCTTCAAAAAGATGGTCATAGCTCCGTGACCGCCCTAAGCACACAGATAGTGTACAATTGGTGATCGTAGAGGACAATGGTTAGTGTGTCGCTTCGATTCTAATCGTCCTGAACGCTGAAAGTCTATTCAAGGTTGAAAAAAAATTGGAAAGAAACGCGCCGCAATACCATTGAGTGACCGGTGATGGAGGAGCGAGAGGTGTCCTACAGGCGAAAATATAAAAACAAGGTGGGGCGATCAGATTACATCCATTCTTGGAGTATCGTAGTATCGTGAGCATCGATCCCATCCATCATGCATAGTGGCATGGAAGCTTACGATGGGCAAGTTTGAGGCCAGGACCTGGGGCAACTCCTTGACAATGTAGTCGTACATGTTCCAGTTCTTGTTCCACGGTGCCTGAGTGGCATTGAGGTAGAATCCTGCACCTGCAAGTCCAAAAAAAAACCAACGAGATATTAAAACGCGATGCTTCTGTCAGATCCATCCTGCTGGTTTCTATTTTGCTTGCACAAGGGTGAAAGAGACTCTTAGGATCACGTCAAACAACACACACACACACACGTACTGTATCCAACGTTGGGATCGGCGCCAGCCTCAGCAAAGCCAACGTCGCCTATTCATAAAAACGATCGAGGTGAGTCAAGCGCACTCCATCTATCCATCCATCTAGCAGCGTGGACAGAGAGAGAGAGGCATGTAACAAAAAGTGCGAGCAGGGGCGGATGACGTTACGAGGAGAGCTGTCGGGGAAGACCAACGCGAGATCGTATTGCGAAGCCCGTGCTGCAGCGCCGGCTTTGATACTAAAGTTGTCCTCGTTCGAAGTCAACCCGCCGAGGCAGTAGAGTACCTACGGTTTTAGTGGAGAGCACACACACGTTAGAGATAGGATCCAAGCCAAGCATGTCTGAGAGAGGGCGAGAAAGAGAGAGATAAGTTTTGGGCCACACTTTACAGGAACTTTGGTGTTGTTCTCGACTGCGGCCTTTGGCAGGAAGATGTTGAATGTCATGGTGCATTGGTTCGTGGCCGAGGGATGCGTGTACTTTGAGAGCGAGCCTCCAAAGTGCTTGCATGTTGAGACGAGTGTCAGTGCCATGGTTGGATTTTCAAGTTTGGGATGGGAAGGTTGCAAGTCGTTGAATGAGGGATTCGGAAAGCAAGGAATTGAAGGTAGGGGGTAGGGGGGACCGGTGGGAAATAAATGCCCGTCTGAGTCTCAACCGCGCCCAGGGGGAGAGAGAAACACATTTAGTAGTGGCGTCAGCGTGCGGCACAGCGTCGCGTAAGAGACGCGTCGCGTTGTGCCTCGTGCTCAACTGGATAGAACGGGTGTCCTGTCAACGGCCTAGGTCATCCTGTCCATCTGCCAGGGAGTCGTTAGCGTAGCCTACAAGGCCTTCCCCCTGCGAGTGACATCGTTGATCCAAGCCAACGAGAGCTAAAGAACGAGAAGAACAGCTCGTCTCTCCTAGAAAAACGACGCTACTAGCTCCCTCTAGCCATGGCTTAGCGTCGTCTCTGCGTGTCGGCAGGCCCCTAGGGGTCAACAATTGGCGGGTGTTTTCTTAGCATCCATACATTCCACTTCTTGTACACTGGGAGCCGTTATGGTCTGCACGGTTGGGGATGTGACAGAGAAGGAGAGACAAAAGCACGGAGACACTAGGCAATATACTAAACGTGCCTTTTTTTGAAGCCCCGTTTTGTTCATGGATGTTGCGGTTGTCTCCTTGCTCTGTTCTCCCCCCCTTTCAGCTCCTGCACCTTCTTTTTTGCTCCTCACCATCATGCAGAGGGGATGGAGAAGCAAAATGAAGACTTTGACTTCCTTTTTGCGCGCATTCTATTGCTATTTTTCAGTTGTCCCAAGCTCTCTGCCTCGAGACCTCTGTCTAGTCCGGTTGTCGAGAGCGACACTTCAAGGAGAGCAAATAAGAGTCGGGGAAGGCCCCAACGAGCGCGATGCAAAAAGGATAAACAGTGTACGGGGCAAGGACTTTATTGTTCCTCCGGTATATATACAGATCCATCACCCATTTCTTTTTTGTTTTCGATCACTGTTTGATTACTACGCTCCACATCCTTGTTCCTCACCCAAGCGTCAGCATCCACCTCAGCAATACGTTTGCACCCCCCTCCTCCTCCTCACTCATACACACGCACAACCATAGCCAATGGGAATCAAATTGTGGACGGCACTGGCTGTTGCAGCAGTGCTCGCTCAATCGGCTGCTGCCCACATGGCGCTTGTATATCCCATGCCACGAGGAGGCATCGCGACGAAAGAGTACGATGGCCAGGTGCACGCCTTTGTCCAATACAACAGCAAGCGCACTCTGGACTGCAATGGGTACACCAAGATGGGGCCTGTCACCCATTTCAAAGCCGGCGATATCGTCAATGTAAGTTACAGCACGCCTTCGTCCCTCTCTCTTCATTGCTATTTGTAAACTAACACGGCAATCTCTGGTTATCGCCACAGGTGCGGTTTTGGGGCCCAGCGCTAGGCGATAAATATAACGGCGAGCTGCCCAAGATCCCCAAGGATCGCAAGAAGCAACTCAACCAAGCCCGCCACGGCGGTGGGTTCTGTCAAATGTCCCTGAGCTACGACGGTGGCAAGACCTACCACCCGATTGGAGAGTACACCAAGTCCTGTCCTGATTTTTACTATGCTTGGCCTGTCAAGATCCCCGACAACGCACCCAGCTGTCATGAGGCGGGCCAGTGTCTGTTTGTTTGGACGTGGACGGCCGTGAACGTGCCTCAGTTCTACATCAACTGTGCGGATATCACGATTGACGGTGGACCCGAAGGTGGCAAGATCGAGCCGGAGGGGATCCAGATTGTGGATGCTCCTGGCTACCCCAAGAATAAGGTGTCGGAGGGGGATGGATTTGGCGACAAGCTGAGTGATGGGCCCAACGAGGAAGAGGTGAAGGAGAATGAGGATGGAAAATGGGGTTGGACGGTGCAGAACTAGGCACGAACTAAAAAAAAAAAGAGACGCCTGATATCAGGGCATCCACGTTCAAAGCATGGAGACTAGAGCTGTTTTCCAGAGTAGAATAAAACCAAAAGAACCTTTCAGTATGATGCCGTTGCTGTCCCTGACAAGCAAAGAGGGCCTCGTTGACAATGCAGATGGCGGGAGAAGTGTCGTACTGCGCTGACAGCCTGCGTGCATGTGGTGCATTTTTAGGCTTGTTATCGACATACTGTAACGGCCTGAAGTGAGGCGGTCTTGGAGAGCAAGTGGTCGGAGTCAACGTTGGAAAAGCGGCTGAACGATCAGCCCCGAGTGTCGTACGTGATTGCAAGAAGGATTTTTCCCATACGTGGTCGCAAGAACAGGATCAAGAAAAAAGTCCGACCAGTCGGGCAGCATCGCATCGCTGGGACACATTGGATAGTCTATTGTCGCCGGAAGGCAAACACAAGCAAACACACTCTTTGGTCAGGGCCGAGGTTGTTTTCATTGTCTGCCGGCCTGTCTGCGTGCGCCCTTTTGTGTACTGCCTACTGCCTGTGTGCCGGCGGGAGGGTTTGGCTGGTGCCGTCAAGGGGCAGGCGAGGTGAGGGGACACTCCATGTCAGTCACTCAGTCACACAAGGGTTGACTCTTTTTTTTTTTCCTTTCCCTTTAGGCTCTGTTCGCTTGTCATCATCTTTTTCCTGTTCTTCCTCTGCTCCATCAGTCCCGCCCTTCTGCTCCTGTTTCCGCTCTCTGCCTGCGCACCCCTATCCTGCCCGCATCCCCCTCCTCCCTTGCTGCCACTTGCTGCCACTTGCTTCTCCTTCTCGCCGCACCCATACCCACCCCGCAGGACCTCAAGCCATCCTCTCATCATGGGCAAGGGATCCCGCTCCGCCGTGGCCTCGTCGTCGCCCGTCAGCCTCAAGGCCACCCCTCTCTCCTCACAGCACCATGCAAAGTTCCAGGAGGCTCTCAGCGTCAAGGAGCCCAAGGAGAAGCTCCACTGGAAGGGCTTCTCGTCCTCAGCCAAGAACCGCGCCCTGTTCAAGACGTCCTACGACGACATCATGGAGGAGCCGCCCTACTTCTATCTGATCACCACCTACCTCTCCTACATCATCCTCTCCTTCTTTGGCCACATCCGTGACTTTTACGGATTCCGATGGAATAAGAAGGCATATGCGCATCTCATGCCTTCCAACGTAAGTTCAACCACCAGATGACTGGATCACTCAGCTACTCTCGATCAGGCTATTTCTGTAGATGCCCATTGCGCTGCGCTGCTTTGCTGTCCTTGTACCTCTTGGTCCCTTTTTGTGTGTGTTTGTCTTTTGTTGATACTCACGATATTCGCTTGGGCGTCTTTTGGATCGTCTGTGTCTGTGCTATTCACTGGTATGTTGCTTCGTCAGTGGTTTTCACAGCTAACCTTCTTCTCTTCCCCCCCCTTTTTTTGGATCTCTGTTCCTTTTGCTCCCGCTTCCCAAACTGGAATTTGCAATCATCGTAGGGATATGCCGCCTTGACATCCGACTGGGACTCGTTCTGGACAAGAAACTTGAAGATGCGTATCGAGGATTGCTTCTCGGTCCCAACGACCCTCGTACCTGGCAGAACTATCAACATGCTGGAACGTGTGACCAAGGACTACTGCCGCTCCTTCCAGTTCACAGGAAAGCTCAAGGAGGCCGTCAACTTGTCGTCATACAACTACCTCGGCTTTGCTCAGTCAACAGGTCCTTGCGCAGATGCTGTTGAGGAGGTTATCCACACTTACGGCATGTCTGCCTGCGGAACCCGTCTCGAGTCTGGATCACTGGATTTGCACGCAAAGACCGAAGAGCTTGTTGCAGAGTTTATGGGCAAGGAGTCTGCACTCTTGGTTTCGATGGGCTATGCCACCAATAGTACCACCATCGCTGGTTTGGCCTCCAAGGGTTCTTTGATCATCTCGGATGAGCTTAACCACAACTCTCTTGTCTTTGGATCCCGTCTCTCCGGTGCCTACATCCGCGTCTTCAAGCACAACGATGTTGAGGATCTCGAGGCTGTTCTGCGTGATGCCATCTCCCAGGGCCAGCCCAGAACTCACCGTCCCTGGAAGAACATTTTGTTGATTGTCGAAGGTCTCTACTCCATGGAGGGCTCTATTGTGAAGCTCCCCGAGATTATTGAACTCAAGAGAAAGTACAAGGTAAAGAAGGACCATGATCGGCCTGGTGCAGTGCTGACAATATTTTTGTGATGTGTGAGATATATTCTTTTCGTTATGAGGAGTGTACTGACAGGTCATCTGCGATGAATAGTTCCATCTCTATGTGGATGAAGCCCATTCGGTCGGTGCTCTTGGACCTCGTGGACGTGGTGTGTGCGATTACTATGGCGTGGACCCCAAGGAGGTTGATATCCTTATGGGAACATTCACAAAGTCATTCGGTGCTGCTGGTGGATACATCTGTGCCTCGAAGGAGGTCATTGATCACCTGCGTCTTGTCAACCACTCTTCGGTCTATGGAGAGTCCATGTCGCCCATTGTCCTTCAGCAGATTTATACCAGCATGTGGTCCATCATGGGCCGTGACGGCACCGGTGCTGGGCAGGAGCGCTTGAGTCGCCTGGCCTGGAATGCCCGTTACCTCGGCAGCAACTTGCGCAAGATGGGTTTCATCATTTATGGCGACCGTGACTCGCCTGTGATTCCTCTGCTGCTGTTCAACCCTGCCAAGATCCCTGCTTTTTCGCGTGAATGTCGCAAGAGAGATCTGGCAGTCGTTGTCGTTGGTTTCCCTGCCACCTCCATTGTTGCATCCCGTGCGCGTTTCTGTGTCTCGGCTTCGCATACCAAGGAGGATCTGGACTTTGTTCTGCGTGTCGTCTCTGAGGTCGGTGATATCCTTGGACTCAAGATGAGCAGCCGTCAGGCATTAGAGATGGGCATGGACGTATAAAAAGTGAGTTCCAACTCTTTGGGATTTGTTTTTTTTCCCCCTTGTTGTTGATTGTTATCTAGAAGAAGGTATCACAATGCATTCCATCGTCTCTTTCTATTCTTTTGTTCGTCTTTTTCGTCTCTTTTCCCTTCTATCCATACATACAACCCTAATATGATCTCTCTCTCAGTAAAAAAAAAGAAAAGAACTTGTAAAAAGTATAACCTTGCCTGTCGTTACAGCTTCTACGCCGTTTGCAGCAGGACCGGGATGGAGAGGAAAGATTATTTTTACGATGAGCGAGACTGAGGATGAAGATCAAGCTGGGGTTGCAGCATTGAAGAAGAAGAGTAAGTTGAAGAATGATGATGATAATGATGAAGAAATGGAAATATAGCAATCGCCGGCCCTCGTGGTGCACAGGCAATCCCGCGAGGGAAGGTGCAACCATGAATGGGCGCTAAGATATTGCAAAACCTGGCAAGGTCTTTGCTCTTGACTGCGAATAGACGCTCAAACAAAGCGATAGAGTGGGAGACAAAGCCCAATCACGCGAGGCGAGCAACACGGTAATCCGAGACGTAAATGCCGCACGAAGGGAAAAAGCTGGGTCCAGGGTGACGGAGCGGATTTATACGAACAGCCGACGTCTGTGACAGGGCTCTGCTTCCAGGCAACAAGCAATTCATACTCCTGCTCAGCAGGCGGACCTTTGTGGGGGTGTTTCCGAACCTGTTGAAAAAAAAATCTCTTTCAGCTCGGTGCGTTTCAGCAGTCACCCGAGAAGGAGGGGTTGGGTCCAGGTCTACGGGCACCAGGGCCGCTTACGGTTCCTTCATCCAGTTCGAAATCCCACTGCACCAAGAGCTTTTCATTGTGATGGTCATTGTGATTGATTCACGGCTTGCTTGTTCATTGCTGTCCCCGTATCACGACCGCCCAGTTGATATGTCGGCCACCAGCAGCCCTTAAATGGCCGAGGATAAATGAAAGAGTGACTCGGTACGCGTTGAAGTGTTTTTGTTTACTGCTGCCTTTGAACCCCCTTCGAACCCTGCTCGCGGCAGTTCATTTCATCATCCTCCGTCTATCCCACGACATCTGCAGCAAAGGAGGCGACACTGGACCCAAACGCTCTTCATTTCTCATCTCTGCAGGAAGGAAGCATCTCAAGCAGGATTGTCATTCGCCAACGCCAGCAAACCAACCGCCCCTGTCTCGACAGCACCACAGAAGCATAAAAGCAAGCACCTCTTGCCCCACGTCCACGACACACCCCCTTTCAACACGAGCATATCCGCGCTACACGATGTCTGGTCCATCGACACCTCGCACCCCCAGAACAGGCCGGTCTGGAGCTAGACAGGCAGGAAGAGACAACCTCTCGTCTGACTTTCCTTCTTCGCCTGGTCTCCAGTATCCCTCGAGCCCTGGTCTGGGTGTGTCGAGCCCCCTTCCCTTCACCTCCCCGGGATTCAACGTGGCACATCAGCCTGGACTGTATGCGCAAACACCCGTTCGCCAGTCCCAGCTGCATGGTATGGACGGAAAACAGACTCTCGAAGGAGAGAGGGCGGGTTGCAATTTAGCTTTGAAGCGCCTGCCAGCATCTGTTAGATATCTGTCAGATCTACCCTTGACTAACCGCTGGCCTTTTCGTTCATCGTCAAACAGATTCAGACGGCATTTCATCGCCCATCGGCATGCCCTTGGCGTCATCGCCCCCTATGCGCCATCTTGGATCGTCCAATCTTCGCTCAGACATGTCGTATGGCACTCCTCGGGATGCACGCAGGTACAGCAGGATCCCTCAGAGTCGGGCTAGAAGGACTTATTTCAATGATCCTGGACAAGGAAGCGCGATTCGCTCTGATACCCGTATTAATTGTCTGCTGATTTGCATATAGTGGTATGCCCGAGACTCCCAGAAGACGTCGTGGTGATGTCGTGAGCAGTCCTCAGGTGGCCCGTCATCTTGCTTCCAGGGGTGAGCCCGGCAGTGAGCTCGCCTCTTCCACGCCCTTCCCCACATCACAGGATTACGACCCCAGCCAGGTGGTCAAGGTCGTTTGGGGTACAGCTGTCGAAATTAACGAGGTCATTAGGATTTTCAAGGACTTTTTGGACAACTTTAAGCAGCGCTATCGCATTGTCAAGGAGAATCCTAATGTCGAGACGATTTCCGAGAGCGAGAACAAGGCCTTCTACCCTCAGCTTATTGAGCAGATGGCCCGCACCAATGCTCGCCAGCTTAACCTCGACTGCCAGAACCTTCTTGCTTACAGACCTGCGATCAAGCTGCACAGCCTTCTCATTGACTATCCCGCAGAAGTTTTGCCCCTCCTGGATTTCACCTTGAATGAGTTCTTTGATGAGCGACACCCCGAGGTTGATCTGAGAGGCGACAGTTTGATGGTACGCATGACCCGAGCCTTGCTCAAGCTGACACATTATGCAGGAATTGTCGCGTCATTGGGAGAGGCACTAATCTAGGCTGCCGTCACACATTGCTCTTAGATCCGCCCTTTCAATCTTGGCAAGACCATTAACACTCGTGATCTTGGCCCAGAGGATATTGATCGCCTTGTCACAGTCAAGGGACTTATGTTGCGCACGTCTAGCATTATCCCCAACGTCAAGAAAGGTATGCCATTTTGATTCAGAAATGCGTGGATGTAGCCCAAATAACAAAAACCTGTTTGCCGTTGAGATTGTCACCCACTAACTGTGTGCTCTCTCTCGCGCGCTGCCTTGTCAATAGCCTTTTTCCAGTGCCTGGTGTGTGACCAGACAGTGACATCGGAGGCCGATCGCGGACGTATTACAGAGCCTACAAAGTGCCCGCGTCAGGAGTGTGGAGCGCTAAACTCCATGTCCTTGATTCACAACCGTGGCGAGTATGCTGACAAGCAGGTCTGCCGCATGCAGGAGATGCCAGGTATGAATAACCAGCTCGATTTTCTAAGGTTCAATGGGTAGGTGAAAGCAAGGTAGCTTATTCAGTACTCTCTGCCTCATAGAATCCATTCCTGATGGTCAGACACCTCAGAGCATCTCCCTCGTTGTCCACGACGATTTGGTTGATGTTTGCAAACCCGGTGATCGATTGGAAATTACGGCAGTGTTCAGAGGAGTGCCCGTGAGGGTGAATCCTCGACAGCGTACGATCAAGGCTCTCTACAGGACATACCTCGATGTGGTCCACATCAAGAAGTCTGACAAAAAGAGATTGGCCATTGACGACGACATTGCTAACCAGGATAAGAAGAAGGCTACTTACCAAGGTGGTGATGAGATTGAGGTCCAGAGCGAGGACATGGTTGCAAAGATTCAGGAGATTTCAAAGCTGCCCAACCTGTACGAGACACTGGCGCGGTCAGTTGCTCCCAGCATTTTTGAGCACGACGATATCAAGAAGGGTGTGTTGCTGCAGATGTTTGGAGGAACCAACAAGACATTCCAAAAGGCGGGATCACCGCGTTACAGAGGCGACATCAACGTGCTCTTGGTCGGAGATCCAGGAACGTCCAAGTCTCAGATCCTGAGTTACGTCCACAAGATTGCGCCCCGTGGTGTATACACGTCTGGAAAGGGCTCCTCCGCTGTGGGTTTGACAGCCTATGTCACAAGAGACCCGGACACTCGCCAGTTGGTTCTCGAGAGTGGTGCGTTGGTTCTGAGTGACGGAGGAATCTGCTGTATTGATGAGTTTGACAAGATGTCGGATGCAACGCGATCAGTACTGCACGAAGTCATGGAACAGCAGACCGTGTCGGTGGCCAAGGCCGGTATCATCACCACATTGAATGCCAGGACATCGCTTTTGGCCGCAGCCAACCCTATTCACTCGCAGTATGATCACAAGCTGCCTATGGTCGATAACATTGACCTTCCACCCACTCTCATCTCCAGGTATGGTGACTGAATTCCCTTGCTGTTTCTTTCATTTCTTGACATGCTCTTCAAAGACCCAAGCGCTTATTCATTGCTTCTCGTTGGTGCCTGTATGATGTGATTGCGATAGATTCGACTTGCTCTACCTGGTTTTGGATGTTGTGAACGAGCAGAGTGATAGACGCCTGGCGCGCCACATTCTGTCTCTGTATCTGGAGGATGCTCCCGAGACGGGAGGAAGCCACATCATTCCTATCGACACGTTGACATCGTACATCAGCTATGCGCGTAACCACTGCCACCCTGTTTTGACCGAGGAAGCCGGCTCGACTTTGATTCAATGCTACTTGGACCTGCGCAAACTTGGAGGTGGCAAGCAGATTACGGCCACCACGCGTCAGCTCGAATCGATGATCCGTCTCTCGGAGGCGCGTGCCAAGCTGCGTCTCTCGCTCCAGGTTGAGAAGGAGGATGTTGAAGAGGCATCGAGGCTGATCCGCGAGGGATTGAAGGAGTCGGCGATGGATCCTCGTACAGGATTGTTGGATATGGATCTGTTGACGACGGGCCAGGGTTCGTATGACCGTACACATCTCGAGGATATGCGGAAGGAGCTGCTGAACTTGTTGAATGCGACCGACAGAGTGACGCTCCGGTGGGCGGATGTTTTGGCCGATTTCAATGCTCAAAGCACGGTGGTAATGTGTTCATATTCACTCTGCTTGCATGTTTTTTTTCCCCCGTAACGTACCAAACATATTAACTCTCTCTATCAATCTATGCCGACTGTCGGTCCACTTCTTTTTCAACAGGAGGTAAGCGAGGATCAGTTCTCGCGGGTACTCTCTGAATTGGAGCAGCAGCAGTATGTCAAGGTCAGCGGCAAGAGAGGTCTGCGCATGATCAAGAAGCTGACCTCTGGACAGGACCGCGACTAGAGTGGCCGAGAGGGTGTTTCTCGGGCGAACTATTAAATAATAACATGCGATTTTACAAGGAAGGGATCGAGAGGCAGTGAGAAGGAGCGCGTGCGTGTCCCTGGAGGCTATGTACCTGATGTACACAGGCGCAGCATAGGTGTGGACTCGGGGACAGGAGGCGTCGCTTGCCTTGGACGCTATGCGGGCGCTTTTGTTCGTTCCCCTTCCCTTCTCCGCCCTTTGACACCACTCTGGTGCTATTGCCCGCCCCTCTCCCTTCTCCAGGCTGCAGTCCCAGTGCAGGCACCGCCTACTCAACGGCACTTGCTGTCGGACGTCTTCTTGACGCGCTGCTGCGAAATTTCGAGTGGACGAGTTGAGATCTCTTATGCGGGAAAGCGACGTCACATGTATATACGGTAGATACCATATCTCGTTTTTTGCCATTCCCCTCCTTCCCCGCTATCTCCATTCCAACACCATTGCCCAGCATTGTTCCACTGCAGCAATCCTTCGTGCTACTCCCACCGCCTCGACTGCACCCTGGACCGACCACCTCAGAGGACCTCCTAGACACACCCCCGCTCTCGCCTGCTCCATGGAAAGGCTGCTCAACACTGCCAGCTGGGGCAGAAAGTCCAACAATGACCACGACTCGAGCCAGTAAGTTATTGTCTGCTGAGCATCGACCCCTAATCATTCTGTCCCTCTTTTGCCACCGCTTTCGTGTTCACAAGCACACAACGACCACAACTGAGGAGAGCAGTGCCTGCAGAGTCAAAGAAAAGAAAACAATGCTAGCAACATCAACGACAGCAGGGGGGATGGAGGAGTCGCCTTTAGAGTTTCTCGAGGTCCCCCCCGCAGGAGCTGAGCTTGGGTCATTAGGAGCGGCAGGGGGTTGTGGGATTCGTCACAGGACTTTTAAGAAAAGACTCTGGCGCGAGGGCGTATCGAGCCGCGCGATGCACGATGCACAGAAAGGCCATGGAAGGGCATTGCAAAGGAGGATGGTCATTCTGCATGACTCGCGGGCGACTCTGGAGGCGTCTTGGCCGCTGGTGCTCTCATGAGCCTTGACAAGGCGGGGTCTAGTTCGTTGCCAAGAACAGGAGACATTACTGAACGCTATGAGTAAGATTGCTGACATAGCCTTTCACCTTCGTTGGGCACTCTCTTTCTCTCTAGACGGCGCAAGCAAATCGAATCACTGTTGACAGAAGTACCGCAACTGCGAGTGGCCCTCAACGACGACAGCCGGTTCCAACTCACACTCCAGCTGGCCAACAACCCAGACTCACCCCTCTCCACATCGGCACCGCACCTGCTTCGGAAAACCTCCTCACCGGCTCTCAACAACAACACTCTGTCACACGACAGCCCTGGTGCGGCTACTGGTGCGTCAGGAGGGGCGTCAACAGCGACCTTGACGGTGTATCTGCCACCAGCTTTTCCCGAGGAAGAGCCAAAAATCACAATCCAGCCTGCAGTCAGGCATCTGTGGGTCGATGGGACGGTATCACCCTGTACAGTAACAGGACATGAGCGACTTGCGCCGGGGGGGTGGTCAGCTCATGCAAGTTTGGGCAAGATCGTGCGGGAAATTGTCTCCAGCATCCAGAGGACAGGCGTTCTTGTCGGAGGAGAGGCTGGCGACACGCATGGGAGCAATGGAGCCATGAGCAACAACAACAGCGGCAGTAACAGCACTAGGCCAACCATCGGCGCAAACGATCATGGGAACGGCTTTAGCAGCAACAACGCTGGCTATGACGAATACTCACATAAACCACCACCGCCTATTCCTGGGATTCGTACCAAGAGTTTAGGCCAGGGAAAGAACAGTCAAGGTTCGCCTTCTTTTACCAATACCAATGGCACTCAGTACCGCCATCCAGCTGCAGCGGGAGCAGGAGCAGGAGCAGGAGCCTCATCTTCAACGGCCAACACGACCACGTCCTCAACTGCTGGTGATGCCATGTCGAACCAGCAAGCGCAGATCCGAGCTAACGTCCAGGGTACATACCATAACAATTTGTCACCGGAAGCACGCATCGTCATGGAACTCTCCGCTGAGAAATTGGAGGAGCTTCTGGAAAGCCCTATTGCTTTTGAACATTTTGTCGATCATCTGGACATTGTCGTGAACAGCCGGACTCTGAAAAGAGAATGGAGGCTAGGCAATGATAATGTCGCAAGTAAGTGCCAGCAGGGCGGTAGTTTCTTTCGTACATGCTTTGTCCTTGTGTGGTTTCTTCGCATTGGTTCTTACTCACCTGGCACTGACCACCACGCTTACTATTTATTTAGGCCGTAATTTGGCACTAGAGGAAGAGATGCTCGAGCTTCAAAAGAGCACAGCAGAGGGGCACAGGGTTGCCATGGAACTGCAAAAATCACTTGAGGAAAAGTTGCAGCAACAACAAGACGCGCTCTGGGTAAACATTCGATTCCATTTTGAGGGCGCGCACGCATCTACAACGAACTTGACGTCATAGGATGTACGTTTTTTATACGGCTATTTGTATTCTCATATCTCTGCACATGCGTTTTTTTATAGCGATTCAAGCCAGAGACACTTCAATCCAAGCTGCGATCAGCAGCAGCAGAGTCTGATGAGCTGTCAGAGTCCATAGCCCAGTCTTTTCTAGAGGGCAAACTGGATCAGGAGGGATTCATTCGACAATATCGGGACCTCCGAAAAGTGTATCATCTACGGGAGATGAAGAACGAGAGGATAGGATCCATTCTTCGCAACCATCCCTCTGTCAATGCGACTTCGTCGGGCTCTTCCATGGCTGGAGGCGCTGGACAAGACGGATCGGGTGGGTCAATATCGAAATCTAAGCTGGGAATGGGATCAGGATCGGGATCGAGCTCCTCAGCAGGAGCCACAGGCGAGACATCAGTGCCTGGTGTACCTGGGAAGAGTGATGCTTGGGTGATGCTCTGATCGACCTCTGCCCAGACCCCGCCAAGAAATAAAAAAAAGAAAAAAGAAAAAAAAAGAAAAAAAAACGGGCGTTGATCATTGAGCGCGGGGTGTCCAGAGCAGTAACAACACGGCTGGCCTTTTACATCATGCCGTGTATGTCTCTCTTGACCCACTCCTCTTATCGGGGGGGGGGGGTCGCTTTAGCTGCTACTGCTATTTCTTTCCGACGGTGGGGCTATTGCTTGCACAGGTACAGTCGGATTTTGGCAGATCTTGGTTTACTGGATCCAGGTACGTCGTTGTAAAGTGTCAGATCTGATCGGGCAAGGCCCGTCAACGTGGGTCTGAGACAAATCGTGAGCGTGCTGTGTTCATGACCAGCTCAGCATCTCATTGTCCCGGCTTCGAATCGTGCGTAGGCACTCGGTTTATAGCCAGTTCTGTGACATCTGCAGAACTCTGCAAAACTCGAAAGAGCCTGGATGTAGTTCTTTTGTGTGGAGGGTCTTTGGTCCGAGGAAAGTGAAGATTCGACACAGCCAAACTGCTGATGAAGGCTATTTTTTCTTCATTTTCTCAAATTTGCTCTCTAGATCCACAGATACCGGCACCGATCGTCCACGATGGAGAAGTTGAGACGAATCGTTTCCCACTGGACTATGTTAGGCGCTGCCGAGTCCTATATTTGATCTCCCGCCCAGGACTGGACTGGCAGGTGTCATAAGGTACAAGAAGAGCTGAGGAAAGCGTAATTGCGCCAAGGACTCTTTTTCCATTTGGGTAGAGAATCGGTATGCGTGTGTAGATGAGTGTTCATTTCCGTGCGACATCAAAGAGAGTTGCCGTTAGACTATTCATCTCTTTGTTGTTCTTTGCGGGCCCTTGTTTTCTTTTTCGCTGATACCATTTAACGAGCGTCGTCGCTCCACATGTTGCTATGGACTGGATTTGCTTCGCTTGATTACACTGGCACTGACTTGACACATGCGAGGACAAAGGTAGGCCATAAAAGGGGGAAAAGGAAGGGTGTTGTGTACAAAAATGTGGATGCTCGCTGGGTGGTTGCAGGCATGACCCATTCTAGACTGTGTACGAGTATAGAGAAGGCGAGCAGGGGTCGTCGATGCTTCTCAGAATTCTTGCCAGATTCGATGTCCCTCGAGCAGTCCACGTTCCCGCCTCCCCTGGCCCGTTTGGGCCTGACAGGGGTTCACTTGGCCAACGCTACAAAACCCCTCAAAGGCAAACAGAGCTGCGGCGAAAAGAGGGCCAGGGACGTGCACATCCGCGTGGGTCGAGTAGGACAGGCTGAGCGTGCTCAAATGGTTGGCTGGGGATCCATCCTGCAGGGCTTGGACTTTTGTGCTCTGTTTTGCTCGTTTCTCGTCGTTCCTTGACCCTCGGTAAACACAAACTTTTTTTTTCTCCAATTAGACTATCAACAGCCTTGCTCGAGGCACACTCGCGTCGGCACTCCCTGCTGCGTTCATTACTTTTCAATCGCCCGATCTATCCACGTTGCCTGCACACAGCTGCTGGATGGGAGAGATGTCCAGTAGAGCATGCACCCACTCCTTCTGCTTGTGCGGTCCTTGGCGACATGGAACACCACCGTCGTTGTCATGCTGAGAGTGCTTCCACAGGTGCCATCTGCATTTTTGCTTTTCTGTCAGCCTACTCAAGCACAGAAGCCGACTGCTCAACGAATGAGATGCTGTGCCTCGCTCCGCTCCTGGAAGCGTTGACCAATCCGCACCGCGGGCTGCCTCGGTGCAAGGCTTTCCTCAGCTGCCCTGCGGTGGTCAGCCCTGAGCACGTTGGCACAACTCGGCCAGTTCCTGGGAAAGCATGCATGCTCACCACAAGAAAGAACAAAGCAATCACCATCGCCCCACTCCTAACGCGCAGGTGCTAGCGAGCCCTTTTTTTTTGTTTTTCTCGCTGCAGAGCAAGCGGACCTGGAGGGTTCATATTCATAAACTCTGTTGATGCATCTCCCCTCACACGCTGTCGAACACCCGGTAAACGACAGTTTCCAACACCTGCATCTGTAACCCACGCCCCTCTTCCGCCCCCGGTGCTCTGCTCTCCTTGATTTCCCTTTGGACCCTCAGTGTTATAAAGAGCGGACGTTGCTCTTGCCTTTTCACTTTTTTTTTTTCCTCAGTCTTTGCAACTCATCTCATCTCGCACCCACTCGTCCTTCATTCCCTCACACAAAGCGTTCTCGCTTCGTTATCATCATGGGCAACCCTTTCGCTGATTTCTCCCCTGTGGAGAAGCGCAACATCGTCATCTACATGGCTGGTATCATGCTGTACAAGTTTGGTCTGGTAAGCATATCTCTCCCGCACTCTCATCTCACTCTCTCTCCCTCACACACTTTCTCTCCTCCATGGCAATCATCACCGACTCTTTCGTGGCATCAAACTCTCCTCAACAAGAGCGGTCATCACAGCTCAGATAATATCGCAGCAAAAAAAAAAAAGGACTGCAATGCAACGCACCCCTTTGTCAATAATCTATCCTCTGGATGCTCTTCCACTATCTAGTCAATTCTTTTCATCTGCCCTGCATATCCCCCCTGACCAGGTCTCTATAAAAAATGATTGTTACTCACCCATACCGTGTTTATGAACGCTGCTCTCCATCTGTAGGAGGCCTTCACTGGCTCCGTCACCTTGCTGGCGACCGATCGCTTCAAGGATACCGGTAGTCAATTCACGAGACTGGCCATTCTGCAGGGTCTGAACCAGGCTTTCCAGTGTGTCGGCTCCATCGCTATTGCACCCCTCATTAAGCGCTTCCCCACCAAGAGCGTCTTGTCAGGATCTATCTTTCTCTTTGCCCTGCTCTCTGCCATCATCATCATCATCGACGTTTCCACCGGCGGTAAGACTCCCCTGGACGGCAAACAGCGTAACGGTGCTTGGAACTCGATATGTCTGTTCCCTATCTACAGCATTATCGGTATCTGCCACGGTATGGTCGAGTTGATTCGTCGTGTTATCCCCAGAGATGTCGTGGGAGGTGATGTCATCAAGCTGAAGCGTATGGATGCCATCGTCCACGTTTTCTATGAGGTTGCTGGTACCGCTGGTGCCTTCTTCTCCACTTTCTTGGTCCTCAGGCTCGGTAACGCCATTGCTCCTGCCATGACGCCTTTCCTCTTTGTCCTTGCCTCTATTGCCTGGGCCTTCATTGGACTCTTGGACGCTGACAGGGACAACATTGAGCACCGTAAGGGCCTCGAGTCGCTCGAGCAGACCTCACTCTTGACCCAGATCGGCCACGGTTTCAAGCACTTTGGTCAATCGGTTTACCTCGGTGTCAAGATCATCTTCTCCAGCCGCAAGTTCATCTGGCTCATTCCTGGTTACTCAGTTCCTCTCTTCACCCATCGTTACCTCGAATCCCAGCTCTCGCCTGCCTTTGCCAAGAAGGTTCTCATGGAGGGTGCCTACGCGCAGATCATGGTCGGTGGTTCCAATTTTGGAGAGTTGCTGGGGGCCCTCTTTGTCCTCTTCTTTGCCAAGAAGGTCAAGACCCCCATCCCTTGGTTGCGTCTCGATGCCTTGGGACTTTTGATCATCTGGATCCTTCCTTTTGCTTCTCCCGAGCCCGGCAAAGCCCTTCAGTTTGCGTGGACGTTGGCTGCTATCTGGATCCCCGTGTCGTTTGGTTGGGCCGCTGGTGATGTCTCGCTTGCTGCCTACATCCAGTCTGCGTTGGCCAAGCTGGAGAAGGCCGACGACAAGGTGTCGCCTCTGGGTGCTGTCATGGCTTTCTTGTACTCGTTCTACATTGTGTTGTATGCCGTCTTGGGACCCGTTCTGGGACAGGCTTTGGACGCGTCTGCCAAGCAGCACGGCGGTGACATCCAGCCTGGTTTGGTCTATGTTGGAGGAGTGATGTACACGGTGGTGTGCGTGGTCCTGTTGGCGTCCACGTTCATTCCCAAGGGCTCGTTTGCGCTCAACCCCAGTCTCATTGACGATACGGCCATTGAGGATGAGGATGAGGTGCCAGCTGAGACTGAGGCCTACTACCACGATGAGATCAAGGGCATCAAGGCGCAGAACGCTGCTGAGCACAAGGCCTAAGCTATTCGTCCAGATGTATATAGCCTGCTACGTTAACATTATCTAATACCTCACAAATATACCTGCACATTTCATCCACTGTCACCGGCTTTTGCCTTGCATGACCTGCATGAACATGGGATGGGTTACACGCCCTGCCTGGAACCACCCGAGACGCGTCTCCGCCCACGGGCGTGTTTCTCTACCAGAATGCCAAGACCGAGTCTCGTGTCGACTTTCCCAGTGCAGTCCAAACAAGGCAATTACGCACTGGCGTTACGTCAATACGCCAGGCCTCGTTCCACATGCGCTTGGCATTCTCTTTTCTTCATTCCTCTGCAACAGCACCACCACTTTTTTTTTGCATTGCTGACCCCACCAACATCACTGTGCCTATCTGACCTTGCCCACGCACCTCGGCCTCCACCCTCAGTCATGGCTGACCACTCCTACCCGCAGGACATCAAGGACCCTGCGGTCTTTGTCGACATGACCCACGACAACACCTCGATGCCTCCGCCTCCTCCCTTTTCCACCAACGACGAGGCCTCTGAGCCCCTTCTTGGTCCTCATGAGAAAGACTATCCGCTCCCTGCCTCGTCCCCCTCAGAGGAGCCTCAGCCCCGGGGCAGAGTCTGCTTCTTCAGGAGCCGCCTCGGTCGCCGTCGCTGCACCAGCGAGGAGCGTGCGCAGCGTAAGAGATTCTCGCATATGATTTTTCAAATTTTGTGCTGTCCAACGCACGCAGCACGTATCTAACCCAAGGTATATGGGCGATATTTAGGCAAAATGCGAGCGAGAAAGATTCTCCGTCGAATCTGCTTCTTGGCTATCCTTGTCTGGTTCTTCTCTGCCATCGGCTTCATGGAGGACAACGACGACGATAACTACCCCATGTATGACGATGATGGCTTGTCCACTGGATGGGATTGGGAAGACTCCAGCAATGACCAGGACTTCCGTATCCTGCCCACCCATGTCGCACTCGAAACGGGACTTTACGCACAAGACGAGTTAAAGCTGCTGGGTAACTGTAACGCCCGAGATCTGGTGCCTTGGAACGGACCTGGTTTTCATGAGACCAAGGCTCATCACTTGAGGGTGACCTTTGGGAAGGGCAACATGGCAGCGAATCTCCATGTTCGTTCAGGCGATGTTGAACATACGATGGTCTCTATCCGCGCGAACGTGACCAAGACGCCATCTGGAGACGGGGACGATGGGGACCAGGATGAGGATGAGGATGAGGATGAGAACCGTGGTTTTCATGTCGCCGTGCTCAATTCTGAAGATGTTTTTGATCTCCAGATCTGGGCCGACGCGCAGGTCCCTGACGAGGGGGACTCTGGTGACGTCCCTACCACACCCTCAGCGTCTCCTGCGCCTCCTGCGCCTTCTTCAACGTCCCTGTTCCCTAGCCCGCGGCCATCTCACCCACCCCGCCGAAGTCATCGTAAGCACCATAGCAAGCACCATCGCAAACATCATCGCAAGCATCATCGCAAACATCATGACAAGGCCTACTCTAAGAAGTATCGCAGGAATTATGACGACGAGGACGAGGACAGAGACGATGAGGTCGATGGACAGAAGAAAGACTTTTGCGCCATGGTCGAGGTTGACGTTGTCGTACCTAGGGGAGACAAGGACTTTACACACCTTTCCATCCAAGGAGTTGTTCTGTCCGTGAACGTGGAAGACCTGGACACTGTTCATTTCGAGACCATCCATGTCTCGACAAAGTTTGGCGAGATCAAGACGAACGCTCTCCGCACGGATGACTTGGCAGTGAAGAGCGCAGCCGGCGGGGTTAGGATTGACTCTGTTCAAGCCTCTACGCCAGGAAGCGCGCTCCGGGTCTCGGCCGAAGTGGGACTCGGTAATGTACTGTTGGGTGTCAAAACCACAGCTGTCAAGGTTGAGGAAGACAGGTTCGATCTCACCCACAGGGTGTCTGCTACGACTAACCTTGGCACGGTGGATGTGACTATCACTGAGGCGCACGAGGGTCATCATCAACTCCAGGGCGAGACTGTTCCTGGCGACCTGGATGTCGAGGCGCGTTCGTCGGTGGGCGATGTGTACACCAGCGTCGCGAATCTCCATGACGACCAAGAGCTCAACTTGAGGGCCACAACCATCAAGGGTAGCGCAAACGCATTCGTGGTAAGTCAGCTTTCGCGCTCCGTATTCTGTCACCTGTGCTTTGACAACGATACATGTAAGTAGCACACACCAGCAATCTAACCTGGTTTTGTGTTGAAATTGCTGTTGTAGACGGACAAGTTTTTGGGACATGTGTCGGTGTCGGCGTTTCTGGGCAAAGCACAAATCCTTGAGCAGGCGGGCAGTGAGAGCGTGATTGAGTACGAGGAGCTCACTAGTCGCAAGAAGGCTGGATACAAGGTCATTGAGGATTCGGGACGAAGCAAGGCCAGCTCGATCTCTGTGCACACAACCTTTGGCCACGCTATCCTCGCCTTCGAGTAGTCGTCGTGATTGATGTCCCGTAGTCTGATCCCCACAGTCACAGCAGGCGGTTGGCAAAAATAAAAGCGAAAATCGTTCGTCAGTGCGACATCCCAACCCTTGTCTTTTCATTGTTGCTTCCTTGCATAGACTTCTTGCTTCTCGACCTGCATCGCCATCCCCTCACACCCCGCTTCCATCACATTACACATCATGGCTTCGTACTTGGCAAGTTTCTCTGCTGGCAACTACGACCAAGATTATGAGGACATCCCAGCCCTAGTCTAATCTCCTCCCATTTTGCAACCTGGCCTGATTCCATTCTCTAGCCCGTCAAGATTGCTGTTATCGGCGGCAGTGGTCTCTACAACCTCGAGGGCCTCGAGGTCGTTGCTGAGGTCAACCCCGACACTGTAAGTCCCCAACCACTTCCGCGCGCCTCTTCCCAACCTCTGTACATCCTTCTTGCTCCGTGTCTGCCCGCACAGCATTGCATATTTTTTCGAAGCACAAAACCCTCAACTGTTCATTTTTTTTTCATCTTGTGTTTTTTTTTTTAGCCCTGGGGCAAGCCCAGCGATGCTATCACGATCGCCAAGACGGCGGCTGGTCTCCACGTCGCCTTCTTGGCCCGCCACGGCCGTGGCCACTACCTGACGCCCTCGGAGGTGCCCGCTCGCGCCAACATTGCAGCGCTCAAGTCTATTGGCGTGGAAGTGATCATTGCCTACTCTGCCGTGGGATCCTTGAGAGAGGAACTCAAGCCCCGCGACTTTGTGCTGCCTGCCCAGATCATTGACCGGACCAAAGGCATTCGGGATTCGACTTTTTTCGAGGATGGCTTGGTGGCCCATGCCATGTTTGCAGACCCGTTCTCGGCCGTCTTGGAGCAAGTGATCTGGGAACAACGTGGCGTGATCGAAGGCGGTGATTTCCATCGTCAAAAGACCTTGGTCTGTATGGAGGGACCTCAGTTCTCGACCAGGGCCGAGTCGCACATGTACCGATCGTTTGGAGCGGATTTGATCAACATGAGTGTCTTGCCAGAGGCCAAGTTGGCCAGAGAGGCCGAGATTGCGTACCAGATGATTTGCATGTCGACCGATTACGATTGCTGGAAGGAGCACGAGGTGGCAGTGACTGTGGAGGCCGTGGTCGCAAACTTGAAGGCCAACTCGAGCAATGCCCAAAAGTTGTTGGCGGCGATTTTGCCTGGATTGGCTGCGGTGATCGAGAGTGGGGAGGTGTTGGAGGGATTGAAGGGAAGCATGCGCTTTGCGTGTATGACGGCGCCCGAGAAGCGTAGCCAGGCTGCCGTGAACAAGTTGGAGTTCTTGCTTCCTGGATATTATACCGTCTAAAGAGGAGGGCACTGAAGATCGGAAACCTCTGTCATGAGTGTGATAGAAGATATGTTTTATTATTTTAGAAGCACACGCATGGTTCATTAGAGTATTAGAGTATTACATAAAGAAGATAAGACTTGTTTGCTGTATTACACAATTCTTGGATGTGATCACGTCGCCTCGGGCGCAGATGGCTCGTCTCCGCAGTTGCGAAGCCATGAATGAGTAGATCACATATGATCTGAGCCAAGAGAACAAATGGTATCCTGATGCAAAAGAGAAACAAACAAAGAAACAAGATGGTATATTCTGCTGGCAACGAGGCAACGAGAGATCTATATGACATGGAGCGCATGCGTCGACGAGTACTTGTGCAGAGAGGGAGCATGCTCCGACTCGTCTGAATCCGACGCAAACCCCCGTCCATCCTCATCCACCGCCTGTCCACCAGCGCCTGCCGACGTGCCTGTATCTCCAGCTCGTCTCAGAATCGCCAGGATCGCATCACGAATTGTCAGATGCACCAGAGAATCCCGTCTCGGAAGGGAAGCAGCAGTAGCGCCTATGCGCGGCGTGAAGGAGCCATAAGATGATGCAGAGCCTCGGTCACTGCCGATATCGGAGCCTCGATCGCTATGACTGTCTTGACTGACTCGCGTTCGTTGTTGCTGTTGTGGTGGTTGACCATGGACCTGAACCTGCATTAGCGGAGGGGTCCCTGGAGTTGGGAGGGGTGTCAACAGGCCCGATCGTCTGAGGATCGGCAGCACGTTCCTCTGCACAGCCACGAAATGGAGCTCAAAGAACGCGCTGGGATCATCTCGAGCCCCCGCATAGTCGGCCAGATTCTCTCGCAGATCGCGCAATCCCTGTAAACCCGTGCTATCCATCTGATTCATGGCTGAGCAATCGAGAATCACAGCGCGTAAGGGAGGAAGGTCCTCGTCTTCTAGAAGCTGCGTGGTCACTGCCAAGGTTGTTGCTGTCCTTGTCCTTGTCCTCCTACGCATCTTCCTCGTCCGTGGATCCATTTTTGAAAACAGGGGTCTTTGTTGCATAGAGCTGTCATCATCATCATCATTGTCGTTGTGCTGAGCCTGAGGAAATGAGCGAAGGTTCCTTGGAGCTCGCAGTCGTCGGATATGAATCTCGAGGTCATCGGACCAGAGACGATCTTGAGCCGTTCGAGTTTGACCTCCAAAGCGTGTGTGCTTATAAGCCTGATCCTGTGCCCAAGTCTTGAAGGTCTCCATGTTGGGAAACGTGGCAGCTTCTTCCATCCGGAAGATGAGGATCCCTGGTGGAGGATCAACCGTATCTAGAGCCTGATCGTACTGTTCTGTGGCTCCAGAAATAAACTCGTCGTCGTGGTCTTCATCATCATAGTCTGAATCAACCGAACCAGCACAGGCGACAAAGACGTCGCTTCGGTATTTGAGTGGTCGTAAAGTATGGAGTTGAGGGCGTGCGATGCGGAAGAGGAGGACGAGGAGGGAGAAGCCGACGCCGGAGGCAATCCCGGCCTCGACAGAGACGAACAAAGTGACCCAGAGGGCGACTTGAGAGGAGAGGAAGTCCCAGAGGTTGACGTTGAAGAACTCGAGAAAGACCGCTGGAGGACTGACCAGGCTCGAGACCGCTACCATGATCACGGCAGAGAGCGCTGCATCTGGGATGTAGAAGAATCTGTCAAAGAAAGAGAAGGAGCGGGCAGTGGAGCAAAAGAGCAAAAAATCAGTACAAGCAAGGGGGACGATAATGATATATGGTCAACAGCAGCCACGCCACGCTGCAAGGGCCCTTACAGAGGCGTCAGAACATGCAGCGCTAAGAGAACCAACGCTCCTGTGACAAACCCTGCCATGGGAGTCTTGACGCCGCACTGGAACTTGACGGCCGAGCGAGAAAAGGATCCTGTGACGGTATAGGCTCCAAAGAACGAGGCTGTGACATTGGCTAGCCCTAGGGTCAGCAGCTCTTGGTTACCGTCGATCTGGTACCGGTTCTTGCGCGCAAAGGCCTTCCCGATGGCTATATGCTCCAAAATGGTCGCCAGTGAAATCGCCATCAGCTGAGGAGCCATCTTGCGCAAGATGTCGCTGTCGACAGGGGGTGCCTGTGGTGGAGGGAGACCTGCGGGCACGGTCTGGAGGATTGATATCCGAGGGACAATGTGCCCGTCCGCATCCAAGGGCGCGCCTATGTTGACCACGTAGGAACACCAGGTAGCGAGCACAGTGACGATAAAGAAACGCGAGATTTTGATCAATTGGATCGAGAACCGTCCTCGGCCCCATCGATCCACTGCAAGCCCAAGACCGGCCAGACCGGCCATGGACACGATGCCAAACAACAGATCCAGCCACGAGAGGGTGGACAGGGCTCGAAACGTGTTGAGTAGGATCTGAAGGGGCGGCTCTCGCGTGTTGACGCCCGTGATTCCGATCCACTTTGGGATCTGAGAGACGACGATGGTGACAGCCGCTCCGGTAGTGTAGCCGACGAGCACTGTGGATGGGAAGAAATCGAGCACGATCCCTAGCTGAAAAATACCCAGGATCATGGTAAGAGCACCGACGGCCAAGCAAGACATGCCGGCGACTTGAGCGGGCGAGTACTGGTCAGCCAACTGGGCGACAAGTTCGCCTGTGATGAGGGAGATGACGGCGGTAGGCCCGATAGTCAGGTCTTTGGAGGTGCCCATGAAGCAGTAAAAGATGGCGCCAATGTAGGCAGAGTAGAGTCCGTGTTGAACTGGAAGGCCGGCCACTTTGGCATAGGACATTCCTTGTGGGACTACAATCAAGCCCACGGTGATGCCGGCAACAATGTCCTTCATAGCCCAGGATCTGCTGTACCGCGGTAGCCTATGCTTTTTTTTTTGGTGACGAAGGAGGATGAGGAGAAGTTATGTTTCTCATCGTGGGCTTGGTGGAGGTAGGGGCGGGATATATATAATTTTTTTTGCTATACGGCATCATCATGGGTTGGGTGGTATCTTTACCACCGAACTATAGGGAAGCGCTCTTGGAGGTAGCGAGGTGTGTTGGAGGGAAAGGCCTTGAGCCATCTGGATATACGTCGGCCATAGTATCGCAGCTCTTGATCTGCCATCAGTCCAAAGGTAGGGTGGGGTGTAGCTCTGTGGAAGCTGTCGAGGGCGAAAGGGTAACGCAGGTACGGAAAAGAAAAGAAAACGAGGCGAACGAGGGTATCTGTGTGGAGGAGGGACAAAAATGAATGGTGGTGTGCGGGGGGGCAGTGGTTGCTTCCCAGTCTTTTTATATGTTTTTTTTCCTTCCGAGGGTCCAGTCTGGGTGGAAAATTGTGTTTGACGTTAAAAGTGTCTTTTGAGCAGCAGGAAAGCATGAGCATGTATGTACTCTTGTGTTCGTGAGTGGGAGGAGGCAGTGGGCCTGCAATTTCCTTGTCCAGCTATGGCGCGATCGCACGGATTTATGTTGAATTCTTGGAAAAGGGCTTGTGTGCTCGCCATGGCAGTGACCACGGGGAAATCTAGGGGCAGTGTCTTCACACAGCGTGCAGACAGACCTGTGCGGCATTAAGTTTACATGCTAAATAGCCAGACTGCAGGACAGCACGACTTGCGCGCGATGGTCCAGCTGACTCTGTGCCATCCTGGCGTGTCCATGGCTGTGGCTATGGCGCCATATCTCTTCATCTCGTGTCGCCATGTCCTCTGCTGTCCTCTGCTGTCCTCAGCGCGTAGCGTGGTAGAGTATAAATACCAGCTGGGGTGGGTTTCGAGCGCGCACTGCACTGTGCATCGGTCTTGCTGGATGGCAGGCTCTGAGATGCAGCCCGTGCAGCGCGTGCAGCGTGTGCGATGAAGGCCTCTTCCCTGCCTCCTTTCTTCATCCGTTTCAATCCTGACTCCAGGACACCATCATCATCATCCCCGTCTTTCCGTCTTCTCTCTCTCTCTCTCTCTCTTTCTCTCTTTTCTCTCTGTCTCCGACTCTCTTTCTTCTCCTCTCGATCCACACACACCCACTGCCCATCTGTCCGCCTGCTCGTCATCCTGCATCCCCGCCCGCCCGTCCTTTGCCCTCTCTCATTCCCGCGCTCGCTTTTTCTCGCTCCTGCCTACTGCACCTCCATCCAGCCTGCAACAGCCCCACCACCGTTTCATCATGAGCCTTGACGCAGAATCCTCCCAGGTACGGTTACTGCCCTCCACTGTCGACTGGCCAGGCTCGCGCTCCTCATGCATGCCCTGCAGACCTGGTCTGCATCCCTTGCTTTGGCCGTGAATCACAACCACGTTGCTTTTGTTCGTGTCTCTATCCTAACAGCCGTGTCTCCATCTCTCTCCCGTTCGCGTCATTCCACCATCCTGCAGCCCGTTCTTCAGAGCTATGTCGGCTTTGATTCAATCACATCCCAGATTGAGAAGAAGCTGTTGAAGCGCGGTTTCCAGTTCAATGTCATGGTTGTCGGTGAGTTGGAGAGTGCTTGTTGCTTGTTTGTGCAACCACAAAGGGGTTGTTGGCCAACAACAACATCACCAAGTGAATGCCGCCTTCCATAGACTGATGCTTCTTTTTCCATCCACCGCAGGTCAATCTGGCTTGGGCAAGAGCACGCTCATCAACACCATCTTTGCCTCGCACCTCATCGACTCCAAGGGACGCACTCAGCCTGATGAACCCACCCGTCAGACCGTGGAGATCCACTCCTTTACTGAGAGTAAGTTTCCCTTTCTCCTCTTTATTATTGTGCGAGCCGACGCGCCAGTCAAAACCAGGGGGGGCGCACTATGGAGCAATGCTCACTCACAGACGGACAAACACAGGGGACCTGGACGCTATCATTGCTCTTGTCGCCGCGGATAGGGTCCACTCGTGTTGTGCCATGCCCAACCCGCGCTGTGCCTCACCTCCCCCCCGCACGCACACCCTGCCCCCTATGGCTGGTGATACCACTTTACTTTTCTATGGTCTACTTGGCCATATGGGTGTTGATGGCACTCTTTTTTCGTTTTTATTTCCGGCTGGGCTCTCATCCGTGTTAATTTGGTCTTCCCTTGGCTCTGGGGTGAGCGACATTGTGAGATCCCTGCTTGAAGGTGACAAAGACAGGCAAGGCACGGCAGTCAGCCGCTCAATATGCGCTCTGATGGCTCTGCGCTATTGCCAGATTGCTAAAGGGCTTGGGGGTTCCGGGGCTTTTTTTCCTTTACCTACGTCCTGCTGCACAACAAACAAGGGCAAAGAGAAGGAGGTATGGCAGGGAACCAATTGCTCATCAAAAATAGCAAGACCTTTTCAGCGCTCAACCTTGTGCCAAATGACAGGAGATAAAGAAAGGAAAAAAAAATTAGGGCGATGGGATTCAGGAGGAGAACAGAAGAGAGAAGAAACACAGAGAGCAAGGAGCCATACACACATACACACACCATTGGGAATGGAGATTGAGAGCCGCGGGGGCTCGCCCTTTATTCGCTCCTCTTGCAGGGAGAAACTAACCGAAGTAGAGGGCAATTACATACGTCTCTCTCTTTCACTTCATGCAGAGATCTATGCAGGCTTCGCATAGGGCAGTTTCGCCTCTCATTTTTTTCTTCTCTTGCTGGCAGGCACACGATCGGACGATCCGAATTCTTTCTAACCATCTTTTATCTTACAATGAACCATTAGCTGTCATTGAGAACGGAGTCAAGCTGAGACTCAACATTGTCGATACTCCCGGATACGGTGACCAGGTCAACAACGAGAACTGCTGGGAGCCCATCATCAAGTACATCAAGGACCAGCACTCGTCCTTCCTGCGCAAGGAGCTGACTGCCATGCGCGATCGCTTCATCCAGGACACCCGCATCCACTGCTGCTTGTTCTTCATCTCCCCCACTGGTCACTCGTAAGTAACACCGTGTTTGCTCTAGGGGCATTGTTTTTCATATCTGCATGCAGCCTGCTGGAATTTTTCTTGTTGCTCACAAAAATGTCTCTCTATATTTATGGAATGTCGGGTGGGATAATAGGTTGAAGCCCATCGACATCGTTGTCCTCAAGAAGCTGACGGAGGTTGTCAACGTCGTCCCTGTCATTGCGAAGTCGGACTCGCTGACCATCGAAGAGCGCATTGCCTTCAAGCACCGCGTATGTTCCCTTCCCTATTCTTTCCTTCGTTTATGTGTTATCGTTCTTCATGTGCGTATGCATAGATGGCTGTCTCTGACCTTTGCCACGTTTTTGCTCTATTGTTTCTTTAGATCAAGGAGGAAATGGCTTTCCACAACATCAAATTATACCCATACGAGTCAGATGAGGATGATGAGCAGGACAGTGCTTTGAATGAAAGCATCCAAGACCTGATCCCCTTCGCTGTTGTCGGATCAGAAAAGACGATTATCGTTGATGGCAAGTCCGTCCGTGGTCGTCAGAACCGTTGGGGAGTCATCAATGGTACGTCGTGTTACTCTTACTGTCTATAGCCCCTATGGTTTTCTTTGTATATGTGTATGTGTATGTGTATGTGTATGTGTGCCTGACAATCAATTACGTCTTGCATTTTCCCTGGACGCCAATAGTTGAGAACGAGAACCACTGCGAGTTCATTCACCTCCGCAACTTCTTGACCCGTACCCACCTCCAGGACCTGATCGAGACCACGGCAATGATCCACTACGAGTCGTTCCGTTCGAAGCAATTGCTCGCTTTGAAGGAGAGCGGCCAGCAGCAACAGCAGCAGCAGCATTAAGGACGCATCCACGAAAAACGCTTTAAAAAAACGATTGACCTCGGCGGAAACAAAAATGATACCACCCCCTCATCAAACAAAAAAAAGGAAGTCGAGGACAATATGAAGGTGTCCACACTGGAGAGGAAGCAGAACGAAGGAGGAGGGGGGAGGAGGACTTTAAGGCAGTCGTAGCAACATATATTTCGCCTTTCTTTACCTATCAAATAACTAATCTAAACCGGACAGAGACCACAAGGGAAATGCGAGTGCACCTCTCTTCCTTTTTTTTATATATAAACTTGGACAGGAGGGTGCGGTGTGATTTTTTTTTTTGCGTGTTTCTGGCAAACAGCAAGAAAAGAAAGAAGGCACCACAATCTCTCGTTACTTTGACAGAAGCTCCCTCTTGCCCCCTACAATAAAAAAAATATATATTGCAAAAGACGACCGCAAAAAGGATTTTTATTGTTTTTTTTTTCTCTTTAGCACGCTTTTGTCTTAGTTTGCTTTGCGCGTCAAGACAAAGAGCTGCATCGTATCCTGTTCATGGACAAGCTCAATATCGAAAAACAGTTTTGCGCGGTCAAAGAACTGTTGCTCTGCCTCATGACGGAACTTGTAGCCCAGCAGGATCTTGGTCCGTTCGTCACTGTAGTCCAGTACGGTCTGCAGCAAGAACTCGTGCGACAGGTCATTGTAGACCACATCAGCCAAGAGCAAGATCTCGACAGGGTCAACCTTCCGGCCCTTCTCGGCCCAGTCCAAGAATCCAACTTTCATGTTGCTGTTGGGTAAGAGCGCCTGGTTGGCATCGACGTTCTGCTGCATCAGTGCCAGGGCCTCGTCCAGATCGGTTGACTCGACACTCAGTTCGGGGAAGGCGACTGCGACAGCAATTCCGACCAGTCCTGTTCCTGCACCGAGTTCAAGACAAACCCTCTTGGGAGCTCCTTCTACTGCTGGTGCTGGTGCTGCTTCTGTGCTTGATGCTGCTGCCGATCCTGTTGCTGTTGCGGTGACATCTGTAGCAGTGATAGTATTGTTTGTGTTGGGTCCAGATCCTGCAGTTTCTGAAGTAGGTATGGAAGAGTCGCCAGAGACAGAGAGAGCCGACATGGCGGACTCTACTGATGAAGAAGTAGCGTTCGCTGACTTTTCCTGGAGCCTCTTCTCGCTCATGTACCGACTGAGCCACGAGTTTGGGAGCATCAAGTATTTTGTCATGAAGACGCCAGAGTCCCAAATATGACGGGCCATAAAGCCCTCGTTCGCATCCTCCCTGACCAGCAACGATCTTCCTGGTCCATGTTCACCAGCAAGATGCTGGGGCAGTTTGAAATAGCGCTCGACGAGATCCTGTCGTGTGTCGATCAGATACTTCCTGTTAACCTTGCGATGCTTGGTCCTTTTGGTCAAGTTAAGTGGGGCGGGTTTGAGGTGGATGGGCAGGGACCAAGCAGGGAGGATCTCGTACTCGGGCGGTTCGATCAGAGACTTGGTGCCGTTTTGGGTGGTAGTGTAGGGAGCACTGTCGAGCGAGAGGACGATTTGGCACTCGTCGTAGATGGTCATGCAGGGGGCGAGACGGAGGTCGACAGAACAGTATCCGATCTTGGGGTCGTAGTCGAGCGAGAATCCTTGCGACAGGCCCTGGGGCATGATGGTCATGACGGTGTCCTGGGCGGTGGCGCCTGGAGCGGTGGAGGGGGTGCGGACGACGGTCTGGCAGCGCAGCTTGCAGGGAGACTCGTAGAACTTTTCGGTCAGGTCTGTGGTGATGGTGAAGACCATCTTGAAGGGCTCCTGGATGACGGCCTCGAGAGGCGTGTTCTTCAGCAGACGAATATAGTAGTACATGGCTGCGGCGGGTATCTGGAGGCGACGGCGAAGAGGACAGCGATGCAAAGGGT
Source organism: Mortierella alpina (assembly GCA_029449245.1). Classification (NCBI taxonomy): domain Eukaryota; kingdom Fungi; phylum Mortierellomycota; class Mortierellomycetes; order Mortierellales; family Mortierellaceae; genus Mortierella; species Mortierella alpina. Next base: position 258,165 of record JANATF010000001.1, on the reverse strand, counting down.
GACAGGGAGGTGAGAGCGGTGAGAGCGGTGAGGGAGGTGAAAGGCAGAGAAAAAAAAGAAAAAAATACAGTCGGTGGCGCACTGCTGCAGTTCTGTTGTGGGTTCAGCAGCCCGGCAGACTGCTTTTTGAACGCTTCTTTCTTTTTGGTGGCCACGCATCCTCGCATCCACGCAGCCCATCCCATTCATCGACCCATCCAGCCACGACACTGCCCCCATCATGGACAACGACACTCTCAAGAGGCTCTTCCGCGCAGGAGCCATCCTGCTGGTCCTGGACGCACCCCACAACCAGCTCGAATTCGGCATCGACGTCAATTGCTGGAACACAGGCCCGCGTTTCAAGGGCATCAAGCTCATTCCCCCGGGCGCCCACTTTGTCTACTACTCGCTCCACAACACAAAGGCCACCCAGCCAAGCCCAGAGGATCCAGGAAATGGAGATGGGACCATCGAGGTCACAGAGGGCGGCACCACTGGCGGAGACATGAGGACAGGGTTCTGGCGTCAGTTTGAGAGTGGCGAAGTCGTGGTCATGAAATGGAACGCCTACAACGAGGAAATGGAGCTGGAAAAGGATCAGGACCAGATTGCAAGATACAAAGCAGGTATGGTGTGCTTGTGCGTATGCTCGCTATCGTCTTCTTTTCTCCCGAACTTCTCTTGCTCACGTTTGATGATTCGTATCCGTTAGGCATCCAGGAATTCGATCCCTTTTTAGGGGCATATCCTCTCCTGCCACCAACATCAACATACCCAGCGTGGCTCAAACTATCAAACCACATCGGAAACTCAACGATCCAATCTATATTGCACGCAGACGGCTTCGTCAGCTCGCACGATGATCAGCTGGAGGACGAGCTATCCAGAGCACGGACGCTTATTGACCGACAGCAGAAGAAGGACGCGCAGGAGGCAGAGGCGACGCGTCAACAGACCGACCAAACTATAAGAAAGACAACCACTATCACAGAGGAAGATGAGGAGGATATTACGGCAGCAGAACCCATGGAGATTGAGTCCAGAGAGGGGCCCGATCAGCAAACTCTCCAGGACGATGTCTCAGCCGGAAAAACAGCCGCTTCTCAGCCCAAAACAAGAGACCATGGTCCCACAGTAGCATTCACTCCGATCGATCTTCGCTCTTCGTTCCGGAAAGGCGCCGTTGGCGAGGAGGTCACGCGATATAGTCTTGACAAGAGCTGGCTGCTGAATAACCTCTTTACAACCGTGTACCGTTCAGGTAAGAAGTTGAAAACAAATGGAAGGATTTGCTACCGGTTGCCGCATTGGGCTCGGATAATTCCTTCTTTTCTAGTTGAGACAAGGATGGGCGGTGATCTGGGTATCTTTGGGGTAGTGAACTGCGATATAGTTTCATTTCCGGCTTAACCTTCCAACTCCCCTTTGGTACCTTCCTAGATGTATCGGCGTTTCTGGGCGAATTCCAGATGGCGTTTGTAACGATGCTTCTCAGTTACCACCTGGGCGCCTTCCGCCAATGGAAGAATATGACGATTCTTGTGTGTCAGTCGACAGAAGCCCTCTCCTCGCCCAACTTTACGCGTTTGATTCTTGAGTTCATTCAGGCACTGCATCATCAGTTGACCTCGATCCCCTCCAGTTTCTTCATGGACTTGCTCTTTGCGTCTCCGGATCAGGATGACATGACGGCCAATTTTCTGGAACAGGCCCTCAAGACGCTGGGAAAAGGCATTCAATCGGCTTTGCGACGCGGCGAGTGTTTGGAATTGCGGAGGCCGATGCGGGAGCTGCAAAAGGCAGTTCTGGAGAGTTTCGAGTGGAAGGTTCCTGGAGACTTTAAAAAGATCCAAGCGGTCATCGAAACCCCAGCGGATGAGGAGGAGGATGATGACTACGAGGAAGAAGGCGAATACGCACCGGTCATCGTGGAATGAAATTAAACCCATACAGTTCGCAAAGGACACCAATGGCATCAAAGGCGAGGCACTTGGCCGCCCAAGAGCAAGGTGTTTCACGTTTTGGCCGGCTTTGTTTGTTCAAGAGTTGTCAAGAAAAAGATAACCAGGGGGTAGATGGGGATTTTCTGGTTTGTGCAAGCGGGAACAAGGGCGGAATTGCTTGTGAAGAGCCTGGGTTGTCTTGAAAACTCTGATGAACTTCTACGTTTCTTGTGGTGTCTTGGCTTCGATTAGGTTTCCAGACGGCTGACAATGCTATGCCTTCTGCTTTTCATCGGGTCTCACTTTCAAGGTGTTTCTTGTTGGCCCATCGCGCTTTTTTGTACCGGATCTTGGAACAAAGTTCTGGTAGTGGGTAACCCAAAATCCAAAATGACTGCAGAGAATGGCACCAAAAGGCGAAGAAGGAGCAACGTGAACAACGAAGGTGAGTGAGCGTGCGACCCGGCCTCTGTGTCCCCAGGCTGCATGTTTGTGCGCTCAATGGCATATGGTCGGTAACAGCCAGAAAAAAAATTGTACTATGCATGGGTGTGCCTACATTGTGCAGAGGAATAAGGGTTGGGACGTAATCTGGATGCGGTGAACGTGAGCACGCTACAGCACGTAGTCTGGAAATAATATATCTACACTAGGGGCACCCACGGGAGGTGGTATGTGAACCATGGGAAGTTTTGGAGGTTGGAGCCAGCGAACACTCACTGAGTACAGCCGGGAGTCTCAGGGGAAGTGAACTACAAGATAGGTACCAAGGACATGGGCGCAGAAGGATGGGCGTCAAGTCTCAAGTGGGCCATCCTGTTGCTGGCTGGTAATTCTGGGAACACTTTCATTGTGTACCATCAAAGGAAAACAAACAAATGACCTGTGAAAGCATTGACGGTAGACACAAGGAGCACGTCCAGCGTCGAGGACCACGCATGTTTAATGTGTGTGTCTGTTAGTTTGTTGTGCTTTTCAATCAGGCACAAGCCGCCGCACAGTGCACAAAAACACTCTTGGAACACATGGTGTACATGCGTTCTCTCACAGAGATCTCTGTCTCCGTGTCCCTCATATCTCGTCCCTCCCTGCACATCTGGCATGAATCGGCCATGAGAGACCGGCCGTTGACGGCGCAGGGTGAGTGGACGCCAATGCCGCCCATCTCAATTGAAACAGCTCCATGAGCAGGAGAACGGAACCTCGGCAAGCGAGGACATTTTTACCCGTTGACGCACTGGCTTCGATAATTATATATAGCGGTTCATGCTAGCGACCGTTGGCCACCATAAAGCGTGCCATGGACAATGGAATAAACAGGGCGTGCAGACCCCTCACACAGGGATGTTATCAACCTGACAGTGATCAATGGCCAGCTACGCCGTCGTTGTGCTCAAACCGCGTGGAGGTGGAGTTTGTAATAGAGCGCTGCACATGAAAAAAAAAAGCCCGCTCTTGCTTAGCCTACTCAATCAGTTTTTTGGTGAAGGGTGAAATCTGGGCCGATGGTGAAAGACAAAGTGTTGTGTATGATTTTTGAGTTGTTTTCTTGCCCATTTTACCCTTTGGTCGCCTCACTCCTGCTGGCCAGGCACAACACAAGCTCTCAGTCGTGGTTTCATTGCAATTGTCAATCAGCATGGGTTGGTTCGCAACATCCTTCGTGTGCCGTCCTTTATCTCTTCTCTCTTTCCATATTGTTGTTATACTCTTTCCATATTGTTTTATACTACTTTAAACTGAGCATCCTCCGCTGTCACTCTTCGGTGGTACAATCCTGCTCCGTTGACAACTGACCCCTTCACACTGAGCGCCAAGCGGTTGCTTACACCACCGTACATTTACTGTTGGTGGACTGCATAAGTGTAAGTGGACCCTTGAGAAGCCCATCGCCTCGCCCTGCTTCCTCAATTCGCCTCTTTCTCTCTTTCTCTTTCTCCCTGCCCTGAGCCCCCCGTTCCTTCAACTAGCATTTTGCGCCAAACCTTTCTCCCTACTCCTCCTCGTCCGATCGCCCTGTCCGTTGTGTCCGTTGTGAACTGCCACCACATCTATACCTCGATCGATCGATTGTCCATTCAGCACACACACACACACACACATACACACAACTCGAGGCTTGTGGTCTTCACCACACCACCTTTCTCCTAATTCCTGCTCCTCGCTGTGCACACTTTCTCATCATCACTACTCTCAAACACAGACCATTTCTTAGTCGCTGTCCTCCCTTCACATCATGGCCTCCTCACAACTCAAGGTCTTGATTGTCGGCGCCGGTTTAGGCGGTCTCACATTGGGCTTGCTACTTGAGCAAGCAGGAGTACCTTACACAATTCTCGAGAAGCATGCGGGAGACCTGATCCCGCTTGGAAGCAGCATTTCCTTGAACCAGACCATCCAGCCACTCTTCGAGCAGCTGGGCATGCTTACAGAGCTAGAGGCCATCTCTAAACCCATTGGCTCGATGACATTTCTCAAGGAAAGCATGAACAAGATTGGATCCCTTGATCTGTTCTCGGACTCTGTGAGGTATTATATACGATTGCAATGAGTCGCGAGGCATTTCTCTCGTTTTCTCTTTTTCACCAGAGATGCACCAAGACTGACATTTTTCTTTCCCTCTGGACCCTTCTTTTTGTTCTTTTCTCGCCTGATGTCATGTTCTTCGCCCTTCTTGATCAATTGGAAGCAGATATGGTTATCATAATAGGTAAGAAGCGGCATGGGGCGGAGCATGCAGCAAAATGCCTCATCTGGAAATGTGGATCTTGCCTGCGTTTTTTGTGTTCGCCAAAAAAAAAAAATCAACGCAACTGCTCAAGACGACGTTCAATGCATGATCCCTGAAAGTCTATTGACCGTTGAGCACCAACAAAATACAAATGCTCCCTTTGTTTTTTACTTTTCTTCTCGCACCTGAATTAGGATCATGGACCGACCTTCACTCTACAAATTGCTGCTCTCGCGGGTACCTTCTGAAAGAATCATTACAGGAAAGCGAGTGTGTGATCTGGAACAGAATCGAGACGGGGTCCTCGTGCGATGTACAGACACGAGTGTGTATATGGCTGATATCCTTGTGGGTGCAGACGGTGCTTATTCATCGATCCGGAGATGTCTGTACAGAGACCTAAGAGCAAGCAACCTCCTGCCCAAATCAGATATGGCTCCGCTGGCCTTTGACCACCATTGCTTAGTTGGTATGAGCGTAACACATGAAAATAGAGGGGAGCAACGAGGCAAAACGAGGGCTCTTCTTTTAACACTCCTGCTCTTTGAAATTCCTGGACCTTTGGTACCTTGAAGGAGCAACCAAAACAAAGAAATCGGCCGCGGATCGAAAACGTCTTTCCTAATATCATTCAACGATCGCTAATGCTCTCTTCTTTTTTATTCTCCTCTGCGTGCATGCACGGATGGGTTATGCAGGTGTTACCGACCCAATCGACCCGATTTATTTCCCAGAACTGACTCGAGAGACATGCGACATGATGGTGGTGATTGGCAAAGACAAGCCCTACTCGGTATGTATTCACACACGTCGCACATACGTACCTTGCAAACGTGCAAACATTGTATGCTTTCCTGACGAAAACCTTACCTCGCGTGAACCCTCTGTACCTCGCTCCAGTGGTGGTTGATCCCACTCCAGAAGAACAGGATCGCATGGCGTGTTACCTACAATCTCCCAACGACACAGATCCGTCAGGAACACCACATTCGCTCCTCCGATTGGGGTCCAGCGCAAGTGGAGGAGATGGCGAACGCTTGTCGCGACTTTATCTGTCCCTATGGCAGCACACTGGCTGATGTGATTGACAAAACGCCCAAGGAACGGATGTCAAAGGTTCTCCTTGAGGAGAAGGTAAATGCCTCCATTGGCCTCAAAACCGAAATCAACGTGAACCTCTCCGCAAACAAGGCGGGTGAATGCTGTGTAAGATTTCTAACCAGATCCTGTTTGTGTCTACCTTGCCCTAACAGTTTTTCGAGACCTGGTATCATAATCGTACGGTTCTCCTGGGGGATGGTAAGTGCAAAATGAAGTTGCCTCGATTTTTTTTTTATGTTTTGAGCGTACTCTCTCAGATATATGAGGTCTTTTCGTTCATTTGTATTAATCGCCTGATGCCTCTTGACCCCTTTAGCCTGCCACAAGGTACCTACAAATTCTGGGACCCGTGCTCCTCCTCTGCGACTCTACGCCTTGGGCGCCAAAAGAGAGCAACATGTCTCGGACATTTGTACTTGTCGCTGACCAAGCCTGTGTTGTCTTTTTTTTTTTGTATCGCCCTTGTGATTCTGCTTCAACGTATCTGTTGATGCACAATACCAATATCTCATGCATCGCCAATACGATGAAAAACTGAAGGTTGTCCCCCATGCTGGGTAAGGATGGTGCACTCGAATATGCCAATGGACACTTGTTTTGAGCCGAATGCTTCTGGATTCTAAACGCATGCTCTCTTTCCGGTCTCACATCTTCACACGCACAACAATCATACTCGTACACAGACAGGTAGGAATGCACATGGCGATACAGACGACGCAGGATGGCTGAACGCCACATTCCTTTGCCATGCGTCTTTCAAATTTCTTAACACGTTTTTGCTCATTCGATCATGATAGGGGGCAGCACAGGCAATGCTAGATGCCGTCAGCCTTGCGAATCTGATACATGAAATTCCTTCGACGTCCGCACAAGATATCCAGGGCACATTTGAGGCATACTACAAGGACCGCGTGTCGATGGGAAAGGCGGCCGTGCAAGGGAGTCGACATATGGGCCGCCTGAGCGGAGGCCACAAGTGGACAGAGACAATTATCCGGTCCATGTTCCTGAACATCCTTCCTAGCAAAGTTCAGCAGACGATTCTGGACAAGATGTTGCATCACCGGCCCCAGGCGACGTTCTTGCCGTTTGTGCCGGACCGTGGAGAGTTCAAGGCAAAGTCGCAGGTGCAGTCCAAGCGGATAAGATCGCTGTCTGGGCTTTGCCTTCGGCTGTTCAAAGAGTCACCTTGACAAAAATAAAAAGAAAAAGCAAGCGATGCGTTGATGATAGGTGCCAAGTAGTGCAGCTCCATGAAAGCTGGTCACCTGAAGGTTCAACAAACCTAGCGAGTGGCGCGCCGGAACTACAGCAAGATTCCGCCCCCAAACAGGAAATCGAGAACGAACTGCGGCATTATCCCAGGCGCGCAACTGCGGAAACCAAGCGACCCAGTGACTTGCAATCCCAACCTCATCCGACTGCGACATCGCACTGTATTCCTTCCGGCCATCTCATCTCGCCTTGACCCTCTTCTTCCTCTCATCCTATCCACAACATATCCCACCCCTCTCCACTTATCTGGCCTCTAAACCATCATGGCGCGCGATCCAGTCCCCGTTTTCGTTGGTGAATCCATCCACGGACAGACAAGGGCCACGCTCATGAAGCTGCACCAGGAGCACCTTGAGCGCACCATCCAGTCCACTCTCACCCTCATCGACAACGACTCTGCTGCGGCAACTGAGCACCAGAAGCAGCAGCGACTCCACAACAAGAAAAAGAAAAAGTTCTATCCCTGGCTCCAGCGAGACTCTCTGCACCAACGCAACAAGATTGGCCAGGAGGGCAGCCGACGCCGTCAGCGACACGACAATGGCAAGTGTTCACCAGATCTTCGTTACCATGTTAGAGTCGCGTTGAGCGAGCTCAATGATCTCGTCCCACGCAGACATCACCACCTCTCCTCTTGTGAGCGGGCAATGGGTTGAATGGGATCTTGGACGTGACGGAACGGCTGTGAGAATGGACACCATTTGAGGGCATACAGACTCAAAAGGGAGACGGGGGGCGATAAACTCCCACTCCCCTTTTTGTAGTTGTTGACTGCTGGACAAAGATTTACCCAAAGATCTCGTCGATGAGCCGTGAGGGCGCTATTCGCACTGCTTTTCTTGATCCCATCCGGGGTCAAAGAATGACATTCCCTCATATTTGCCAGTTACATGCTTCGCTCTCATGAGAAGCACAGCTGCAATGGCCCAAATGGTCTTCATTCTCACCTGTTCCTTCCTATCTACGGCATTTTATGGCATTCCTTTGGACGCTTGCCGCCTTGTCCTTCAATGGTCGCTTGTCCCGCCATAACTACTTGCTGGCGCTTCTCCCTATTAGACAAGTTTGTGAATCATCCGTTTGCAGTCCTTTACCAGGTCGATCTGGCGTTTCCAGGCTATGATCACGATGCACCGTCCTTTCATTGGAAATACGACGCCATGATCGAGTCCATGATCCGCAACAACCCGCCTTCCTCAAGGCGATCCAACGTAGAATCCGAGTCCTCGGTTGGTGAGGCCAAGCCGGCTTCACCTTCAACACCGCCGATCGGGCATCATTTGCTGACGAGAGCCCAGCGGAAGGATATTAAGAAGGTGCATGTGCCAAAGGGCGTTGTGATGCAATATGAAGGCGAATTGGTCAGCTTTTTGGATCAGCTCACGCTTTCTGATCTCGAGGACGAGGTGGCAGGAAGTGAGAACAATGACACGGTAGAGCGTGATCCTTCAGAACCTGTAGAGCTGGTTGCGGAGAGCGAGTCATCGGACGATGATGTTCTTGCTGAGGCCGAGACTGAAGACAACTCCAATTGGGTACTGGTTAAGAATCCCGAGGTGGCAGTCGGAGGTGCGGCTGTCACACCTGCCAAGGAGCAAGAACACAAGTCGGCGTCAGTAGATACCGGTGTTACCGGTGTGGCATCGGTCCCGCAAGCTGATGATGATGATGATGGTGACAAGTGCCAGATTTATCTGCGATGGGACATCCAGGACCAATTTTTGCGGTTTGTTGCTCACGCACTCTGCGCGTTCTATGGCCTTGTCTCTTTCAGTAAGTACTCTAGACGCAGTGTCCTTCCTTTTGATCCTCTCCTCGGTTCTTTTGAGCGATTTTGACTGACACGCGAGCTCACTGCCACTCTGGTGTTTGATCCTTAGGTAAGACTGCGCTGGATGGTAAACGCTGGGTTTACATCTGCCATCCATCTCATTTGGATTCGATTGGCCAGTTGGCTGCCTCGCCCGTTGCTAAAAGTGCACCAAAGGCAGCACTTGGTTCCTCGCGACCCTTGCCGGGAAAGCGGCAAAAGACGTTGGAGCACGTCCAGGAGCTGCCTGTCCATGAATTGGATCAGCTCTGGAACAAGGTCCAACCGACAAAAGTGTCCAACTGTCTGCGCCCTGACATGACCTTTTTCGAGTACCTGTATCCAACTACACGGCCGCTGTTTTAGATCAATCATTGTCACTCGGCTTTTCCTTTTGCCTCTCTCTCTCTCACACACACACACACACACTCTCTCTCTCTCCTTTTCGTGGTAATTTTTTTCCTTCCTCGTTTGTGGCCCCTCACCCTTTACTTATTTTCCTGTAGACCATAGACCAGCCAGCAGAATATATTACGCGTTTTGGATGGAAAATAGCACTTTTGAAAATTGCCGCAGCTTTAACGTGTTGGGATTTTCGCGCCTGTATGTTGTCAGACCACTGCGCCTGCCTATGGGCCATAGTCACCATATGTCCCCTCTTATTGGCCGATCAAGGCCGGTTCTTGTGAATGCTCGTCGACTAGTGCAGAAAGGCGTATAATACGATACTGCTGGTACGGAGGACTTGTCCCGAGCAGGCTCGATCGTCCTAGCTGTTTGAATTGCATTTATAAACAATTTCAAGAATCCGCAAGATTCGCCTTCGAAAAGAGCCCTCTCCTTGACGGACGGGACGATTCCGCGAACCAGATTGCAAAGATGAACAAACTAAGAAAAGAGTGCCGGGCGTGATGCAGCACACTTCCAGGGCTGGAGAAAAGTAGATGGAATGACCAAAAGCCGCATTCGCAAAGTCGCACTCCAAAGCTGTGGCCATACGATAACGATCAGAGAGAGAGAATCCTAGGGCTCTCAATGACTACCTGGTGCCTTGATAGCGGCGCTGGGCACTCAAAGCGATCCGGTTGGACTCTGTGGCGCGCTGCATGGTGTTTATACAGCATTATATGTAGTTTGCACAGTCCACGAACCTAATTCGAAGCACTGGCCATCTGTGCCTGAGATCCCAGATACCCGCATATGGGCCATAGTAACCATATGGGCCATAGTAACCATATGGCACCTTTTATTGGCCGATCAGAGCCAATGCTTGCGAATGCTCGTCGACTAGTGCCGAAATGCGTATAATGCGATGCTGCTGGTACGGTGGGCTTGTCCCGAGCAAGCTCGATCGTCCTAGCTGCTTGAATTGCATTTATAAACAATTTCAAGAATCTGCAAGATTCGCCATCGAAAAGAGCCCTCTCCTTGACGGACGGGACGATTCCGCAACCCAGATTGTGAAGATGAACAAACTAAGAAAAGAGTGCCGGGCGTGATGCAGCACACTTCCAGGGCTCGAGAAAAGTAGATGGAATGACCAAAAGCCGCATTCGCAAAGTCGCACTCCAAAGCTGTGGTCATACGATAATGATCAGAGCGAGAGAGAGCCCTGGGTCCCTCAATGGCTACCTGATGTCCTTGATAGCGGCGCTGGGCACTCAAAGCGATCCGATAGGACTCTGTGGCGCGCTGCATGGTGTTTATACAGCGTTATATGTAGTTTGCACGCGCGCAAACCTAAATATACAGCACTGGCCCACTGTGCCTGAGATCCTAGGCACCCGCATATGGGCCATAGTAACCATATGGCACCTTTTATTGGCCGATCAGAGCCGATTCTTGAGAATGTTCGTCGACTAGTGCCGAAATGCGTATAATGCGATACTGCTGGTACGATGGGCTTGTCCAGAGCAAGCTCGATCGTCCGAGCTGCTTGATTTGCATTTATAAACAATTTCAAGAATCTGCAAGATTCGCCATCGAAAAGAGCCCTCTCCTTGACGGACGGGACGATTCCGCAACCCAGATTGCGAAGATGAACAAACTAAGAAAAGAGTGCCGGGCGTGATGCAGCACACTTCCAGGGCTCGAGAAAAGTAGATGGAATGACCAAAAGCCGCATTCGCAAGGTCGCACTCCAAAGCTGTGGTCATACGATAATGATCAGAGCGAGAGAGAGCCCTGGGTCCCTCAATGGCTACCTGATGTCCTTGATAGCGGCGCTGGGCACTCAAAGCGATCCGATAGGACTCTGTGGCGCGCTGCATGGTGTTTATACAGCGTTATATGTAGTTTGCACGCGCGCAAACCTAAATATACAGCACTGGCCCACTGTGCCTGAGATCCTAGGCACCCGCATATGGGCCATAGTAACCATATGGCACCTTTTATTGGCCGATCAGAGCCGATTCTTGAGAATGCTCGTCGACTAGTGCCGAAATGCGTATAATGCGATACTGCTGGTACGATGGGCTTGTCCAGAGCAAGCTCGATCGTCCGAGCTGCTTGATTTGCATTTATAAACAATTTCAAGAATCCGCAAGATTCGCCATCGAAAAGAGCCCTCTCCTTGACGGACGGGACGATTCCACGACCCAGATTGTGAAGATGAACAAACTAAGAAAAGAGTGCCGGACGTGATGCAGTACACTTTCAGGGCTCGAGAAAAGTAGATGGAATGACCAAAAGCCGCATTCGCAAAGTCGCACTCCAAAGCTGTGGTCATGCAATAACGATCAGAGAGAGAGAGCCCTGAGGCTCTCAATGACTACCTGGTGCCTTTGGTAGCAGCGCTGGGCACTCGGTGCGATCCGGTAGGACTCTATGGCGCGCTGCATGGTGTTTATACAGCATAATATGTAGTTTGCACACGCCCAAACCAAAATATACAGCACTGGCCATCTGTGCCTGAGATCCCAGACACCCGCATATGGGCCATAGTAACCATATGGCACCTTTTATTGGCCGATCAGTCGACTAGTGCCGAAATGCGTATAATGCGATACTGCTGGTATGGTGGGCTTGTCCAGAGCAAGCAGGATCGTCCGAGTTGCTTGAATCGCAATTATAAACAATTTCAAGAATCCGCAAGATGCGCCATCGTAAAGGACCTTCTCCACGGCAAAGAGCCTTCCCCATGGCAAAGGAGTCGACTCCGCGACCCAGATTGCGAAGATGAGTAAACCAAGAAAAGAGTGCCGGGCGTGATGCAGCACACTTCCAAGGCTCGAGAAAAGTAGATGGAATGACCAAAAGCCGCATTCGCAAAGTCGCACTCCAAAGCTGTGGTCATGCAATAACGATCAGAGAGAGAGAGCCCTGAGGCTCTCAATGACTACCTGGTGCCTTTGGTAGCAGCGCTGGGCACTCGGTGCGATCCGGTAGGACTCAGTTGCGCTCTGCAGCGTGTTTATACAGCGTTATATGTAGATTTGCACAGCTCAGGAACCTAAATCGAAGCACTGGCCCACTCTGCCTGAGATCCTAGGCACCCGCATATGGGCCATAGTAACCATATGGCACCTTTTATTGGCCGATCAGAGCCGATTCTTGAGAATGCTCGTCGACTAGTGCCGAAATGCGTATAATGCGATACTGCTGGTACGGTGGGCTTGTCCCGAGCAAGCACGATCGTCCGAGCCACTTGAAGTGCAATTATAAACGTTTGCCACAGCCCTAGTAGAAAACGGACGCCTGAAAACAGGTCCGGCTCTTTCATTCATCACCCTTCTAATTCTTGAATGCAGAAGAAAGCCCTGTTACAGAGTCATTTTTGACATTGTTTTGTTTGTTTCATGAGTTAAGAAGATACTGCATAAGGCGTGCAACTCGGAAGGTTGTGCAAGACCGAGGACACCCGCTGGACAGATAGCAAGCCAGAGCTGGAGCCAGCCGCAGTCAAAAATGAAGTTAATCGTTTGGTGGCCGTAGCCAACCATATTATTCGATTAGAATAATAAGAACAGATACTACACTTGATCTAAGCCAGAAGCTAGAGCGGTGAAGAGTAAGTCTCTTCGCGAGGTAGGCCTTCCTTTATAGTGAGCGGTCAGGCAGTGACTTTGCTTTGACCTAAAGTTTGTGTCCCTGTGCGCAACAATAAGAATTATGGGTGCCACCTTCACATATGCCAGCCTCCATCTAAAAGGAAGCGCTCTAAGCAAAGAGACAGAGCATTGTTGCACAGATGACAGAATTCACGTACTGTACGAAGGACGGGATTCTATAGGTGTCTGTGGACATGTCATGGCGGTGCTAAGCACGACCGGTGCGATGAATGTCTATATGTGATGTGGGTGCACTTTCGTCGTGAAATGATGACAGGGCTTGGTTCACAGCGACATGTCCGCACTTGTTAAGGCTCCTAGGGTGGACCTATATAATATTTGCAGCAAGCCCTTAAACCGCACCAGGTTACTGCCACGCCTACATACTGTCTTTCGTCTCTACCCTTCTCAACCCTGAACTAGAGTCTGCCGAACGCAAGAGTAAGTTCAAGGAGCTTTGCAAGACCGCTTCTGAATGAGCATGGTGTCGACCCAGGAACTCTGGGCGGCGGACTAACAACCTCGACGCCCTTCTCTTTCCCCATCTATACGCTGCTATCCGACCGGCTCGAGCTAAAAAGAAGGTACGTTCAACGCGAGCTTCTCGCGTGTCTGTCTCTGCCCTGTCCTATGTGCTGCCATAAGGTGTGTCTTTGTTTCAATATACGGTGCCTACAAGGCATATATTGGCCCTCATCAACACTTTTTTGGCGATCAGGGCTGGATGTTACCGGTGCTCGTTTACTAGCGCGTGGTTGGCTTGCTGCGATGAGGTCGATGCATACCTGCACCAGCTTGATGCTCTACCACCACAGTCACACAGTCACGGAAGGCAGCTTGTTTAAAAATGCAGCAGTGGCGATCGAGTTTTCCCCCCTCAGGTTCTTGACGCGACAAAGCACCCTCGCTCCTCTCCACCCTCTGCGTCCGCTGGCTTTGTCCTCTCCCTTTGCCATCAGACTACATCAGTATCGCATCAGACACAGCCCCACCGCCTGTACGGCAAGCGCACCAGCCCAGACTCCTGTGCAGTAGCGCAAGCCTCATTCAACCACTCTTCGCTTCGACTCGGACCTGTAGCCTCCGCACGCAGCATGAACGACGGCCGGCAGTTGGAGGGCTACGAGGCACTCGAATCCATTGGCTCGGGTTCGTTTGGGCTCATTCGCAAGGTCAGGAGGAAAGAAGACGGCAAGGTAATGCAGCCAGGATAGCAACATTCGGCCGGATGCTTCGGCTGGGGCCACATGTCTGCATTCGACCCTTTGCAGCTACTCATGTGCCCTGTCCATATACCTGAATCAAATCACTGACACTTCGTTACCTCTATCGTTGCTACCTCTCTCTCTCTCTCCTTTGTCTGCAACTGTCGACGGGCACTTGGGTATTGGACTCAATTCTACACAGATTCTGGCGAGAAAGGAGATTGACTACCGCAAAATGAGCACCAAGGAAAAGGAGCAGCTTGTGGCCGAGGTCAACATCCTCAAGGATCTTAAGCACCCCAACATCGTAGAGTTCCTGGAAAGGGTTATCGACCGAGAAAACAGTTTTATTTACATTCTCATGGAGTACTGCGAAGGCGGAGATCTCGCTACGGTGATCAAGCGCCACAAGGAAATGTCGTATGTACCATGGTTGCTGAAAGCGGACAGGACAGAGAGTACAAGCACGACGCTCTGTGCGAATAGTGAACTAACCTGCACTTTGTAACCGTGCACCGGCTTACTAGGATACCAATAGGAGAAGAGTTTGTGTGGAGCATCATGACACAGCTCGTTTTGGCTTTGCACGAATGCCACTGCGGCGTTATCATTAATGAGGACACCAAGCAACAAACTCCTCGTCCCATTCTACATCGCGATTTGAAACCGGACAATGGTAGCTTTTCTCTTCGCGCTTATTCAGCGATGGATCTGGGGGCTTCTATTTTGGTACCACCGCTGATCACAACCAAACAACGTCGTTACTTTTAGTGTTCCTAGATGCGCAGAAAAACGTCAAGCTGGGCGACTTTGGATTATCGCGATCTCTCACGAACCCGCAAAAGGCATTTGCACAGACTTATGTCGGCGTAAGTCTTCGAAGAATGGCTTTATTTTGGCAGCGCTATACCGCCATTACACTATGCCAGACATTTAATATTTAACATGAGTACTAACTTCGACATCATGCTTGCCGCTTCCACCGTTCGTCTTAGACCCCTTTCTACATGTCTCCGGTAAAGCCAGAGTGCCTCTGGGTAATTTGATCCGAAAACCAGGCTCATTCTCTAACCTCTTTGGCTCTTTGGAATGGGATGGGATGGATATCTAGGAACTCATCAACGAATCTGTATACGATGCCAAGTCTGACATCTGGTCCTTGGGCTGCGTTGTATTTGAGATGTGTGCATTAGTGTAAGTCCATGCGAAGCACTAAAGCTAGTTATCTGAAAGCAGTGGCAGTCGAATACAATATTCTTCTACTTATCACTCTCCATTCGCCTGACTTGCAGACCTCCGTTTCTGGCAGAGACACAAGGAGAACTTTCGGCGAAGATCAGAGTAGGCAGGATTCCTTTGTTGCCATCACAGTACTCACATGAGCTTGGCCAGGTTGTCAGAGCCATGCTTCAAGTCAACGTAAGGACCCAAATCAGTTGATTAAGTAATTCGCTTTTGTGGACTTTTGTTATCCATCATGTTGTATTCACTCGTCATTTTGTACTCTATCTATTCAACATTCTCTTTTCTTATTAGCCGCGGAAACGACCTACTACAATGGAACTGCTTAGTAATCCGCGGATAAAAAATATAAGTATAGAGCAGGAGCTAAATAGAAGGTACGTCTAGACACGAACGATGATTACATGTTGGGAACACTCCATGATGCCTGTACTAACCATCACTTCTTCATCCTGCAGAGCTGCGCGTTTGGATGATGTCAAGCAGGCGCTAATTGAAAAAGATGCAGCGCAATCAAGCAGAGATTCAGAACAAGCGAGCAAAGAGAGGACTCTTCGATCAGCAGAGCAAACGTTGAGAGAGAAGGAGACCGTTCTTATGGCAAGAGAGGAGGTCGTACTCGATAAAGAGAAGAGATTGATCGAGTATGAACAGCGCTTGCGGGAATATGAGCAGAAACTGGTTGAGCGCGAGCAGAGGCTGTCCAAGGATCGTCAAGAGCTGGATGACCTGCGCAAAGAAGTTCAGCAGGAACAGGAGAGATCGCAGTCCATCGCGCGCAAAATTGCAGTACCAAGCAGTAGGCAGTCGACCGAACCCATGTTAATCGATGGAAAGACCCTGCCAACGAACTTTTCTTCGTCCTCCATTGGGCCAGGCACAAGTTTAGAGTCGCCAGGGATCAATGGAAAGCAGACCTGGACAGTTGCAAGGGCCAGCGATATCTACGGAAACACCAAGGGGTCCTCGAGTGTTGTACCCTCCATGAGCACAGTAGCAAGTGGATCCAGCACTGCAGGTGGAGCTTCGACGGCAGATCAGGCACATCCCGCTGGATTAACGACATCACGTCCTCTACCTCGTCGTAAAACTGGCCTTTCAGTCGGCCGCTATTCTTTACAGACCACGAGCGCCTTCCGTGGTAAGCCCACTATTGCGAGTGGGCCAGGCAGCAATGGATCTTCGGCAATTTATTCCACCTCGGATTCACAGGCAGTGGGAGCGGTCGCTCCAAGCAATACAGCCCCTATTCCGAGGCCCAGCTCAGTAATGTCGACTTCCAGCACTCAATCTGCCAACGCTTCTTCATTCGCATCCAAGCTCTTCCAGGGACAGCCTTATACCTACAATGGGCCTGCAGCTGGCAAAGAAGCGAGGCTTTCTGGAAGATTGGGTCAAGTGCCAGGGGTAAATCCCAGCAGCGCAGCCCCTTCTGGAGCCTTTATCTTTTCATCATCGAGTGTAGATCCACAACGGATGCGAGCAGCGAAGGCCAGGTCGGCTTCAAGCCTAGCCGCATCGCTCTCTTCAACTACCCTTTCCGGCACGGGTTCCTCCGCGTCCACCGTACCGTCGTCCAGCCACAACCCATTCTTGGCTCCACAGTCCTCAGCATCAGCCGTCTCAACCTCACCATCATCGTCCACGGCCATTACGTCACCCTCCGACAGAACCCAAGCCGGGTCAATAGTGCACGCATCCAGTACCACTGACTTGTCGTCTCATCAGCTTGCTGCATCCCAGTCCGGATTCCATAACGGCCGTACTCAGTCTGCACTGTCTGCCCTGTCGAATGGCTCATCAAGCAGCCGTGGTCTTCTGGGGATCCATTCCCAAACGACGTCGTCCAACCCTTCCTCCTCCACAGTAGCTTCGACCTTTAATTTCAACAATTACGCGTCCAGGCGATCGAACACTTCCGGCTTAACTGCAGCCATTGGTCACGTTCGCTTTACGTCTGTCTCTGGAAACGCCAGTTCCTCAACACCTGGACAAGGAAGCCCGTCATTACCAACCACCACGGTTACCAGCAGTGCAGGCACACCTAGTGCTAACGGCAGTAACACACCCCAGCAAGCTCAGGGTGAAACTACTCCGCCTAGCAAGGTCAATGGCAGTAATAACAACAATAACCACCGACCCAACGACGACGATGAAGACCTTCGAATGGAGTGGGATGACGACATCCCAAGCCCGTTCATCAAGAAGACGTACATGAGGCCCCAATCTGGAGCCGGAGGAGCCGGGCCAGTGCCACTCAGGAATCTCTCGCGGTCTTGATATTTTACCGACAAGCAATGCAGTTTGTCAAACTAATTGTAATATGTTGTAACAAAAAAAATGAGAAAGAAACACCCCCTCCAGCCCACCCTTCCTTCAGCCTCGGAAATGCTCCATGGTATTGAAAAATCCGGCATTTATTTTCGATCACAACCGATGTATATAGAAATAAGAGTATTTGAGTGTTTGGTACAGCGAGAGAGGGAAAAAAAGAAAAAGTGTGGGGAAGGGGAGGGAAGTAAAAAAGGGAATCATAGAGTAGCAGGGGACTCGAGGATTAATCCGACAATCCCGAGAGTTCAGAGAGGTCATCGAGTGAGTCATGCTGAGCGTCCTCGTCCTCATCTTCATCGTCCTCACCGGTTTGTGACTTTGCAGCCGTTGAGGTGGCCGTTACGGTGGGGATGAGAGCGCCCTTGCGCTTCCTAGTATCCACAAATCCACTGCCGCTGGCCGATTTGCGCTTCCTTGGCGTCTGAGACAACCCACCGATTGTAGTGCCGTCCTCGTCTTCCTGATCTGAGGATGAGGACGAAACATCTCCATTATCATCCGGTACCGACAGCTTGCTCGAGTCCTTTCCGCGGCGCGGCGTCGGCTTGACCGCGTAAGGTGACGCAGATTTTCGGTGATAGGGCAGCTTGGGTGGCATCTTGAAAAAGTATTGCTTGTCCTAAAGAAGAAAATGATGGTGTAAAGTTGTGTGAGTATCACACGAAAACAATCGACTGCATCTTTGTTTTCCTTTTTTCTCTCTCTCTCTCGCATATCCTAGCGTTAGCTAGGCAAACCGAGTATAGTACCTTGAGCGTGCATTTGCGAGCACTTGGCATGACCTCCTGTCGGGTGAGCTTTCGCATGACATTGTGGTCGCATTCCGGGATATAGTACCATTGGTTCTCCAGAGGTTTGTTGTAAGCGTCCTTGCCCTTGCGTGTGATCTTGCCGACGCATCGGGCGGCACTCAGACTTTGAAGCATTTGGGCTTTGATTTCGTCCGCATCCTGTGAGGCCATCAGCGAGGGCTGGCTCATGATCATCTCGTCAAAGAGTTCTGTCAGGGTCATGGACTTCTTTTTGCGCGCAAAGACGAGGGTGTCGATGATCATCTCGGTGTAATCCATCGGCACTTTCTTCACAGGAGCCTCGGGGGAGGACTCCCGTGAGGAGGAAGGGGGTGACACATCGTTGTGGATGCTGTCATCGTGGTTCGGGAGAGTGTTAGGTTCAACCTTCTTTCTGGCGAGAGATGCTGTATCCTTATGTTCCTTCGAGGTGGGTTGCAACTGCTGCTGCTGCTGTGCCTTGTCGGTCCGGGTTGAGGGATCCTGTCCAGAGCTGTGTGATCGAGCCAAACCCTTGGCTTTGTTGGGAGAATCTTTAATTTTGTTGGTAGAATCGTTGGCTTTGTTGGTAGCATCCTTGACCTTGCTGATAGCGTCCTTGGCCTTGTTGGTAACATCCTTGACCTTGTTGGAAGAATCTTTGTTGGCCTTGTTGGTAGAATCGGTGAGCGCCTTCGACTTGGTGACAAGTGTTGATTTGGACACGTCCTTGTTCTTTGTCAAATCCAGTGTGGCTAGTTTCGATTTCGACACCTTAGATCCACCTGATTTTTCCTCCTTGTGTGCAGCAGGCGCAAGGTTCTCGGTGTCGGCGTTATTTCCTGCAATTGTCTTTGATTGCTTGGGATTGGGGCTTTCAGCTGCGACCGATGCAGATTTGACAGAGAAGGGGGTCAATTGCTTCATGTTATTGCTCTTGGCAACCAAGGGCGAGGTGGTCGCTGAGAGGGGTACTCGGTTCGCCGATGCTTGCTGTCTGGATTCTTGGGACGACCTGTTGTTCTCGTCCAGTGCCAATGGCGCCAATGGGACACGCTGCTGCTGCTGGGTCAGAGCCTTGAATGGGTTCTTTGGTGGGAGCTCGTCCATGAAGATATTCGGCTCCGATTTAGGACTGGCAAAGCCAGACAAGTTGGGCTTACGCACGGGCGAGGTATCGACTGAAAATGTGAATTCCGATCGATAGGGCACAGGCGAGGTGCCATATTCCGTGGCTCCATCCGACGATGGTGGTGGCGAATTGAAAATGTTCCTCTTCACTGGCGATTGATCGTACTTTTGCATCTTGTGGCGCATGCGTGCAGTCGGTGTGAGAGGAGAGGGTGAGCTCAAATGGTCCGGACGGATGGGAGACGAACGGGTGGGTGTGGCGAGCTGGTGTCGTGGATAACCAGCATTGGCCTTTTTTGGCGTGACCAGACCGACTGGGACAAAGCTCGTGTCGAAGTCGCCGCCAAGATCCGCTTCATTCTCAGTAGCAGGTGGCGGTCCAGCCGGTGCGCGAAAGACCATCTTGACTCCCACCAAATCGACAATGTCGCCACCGCGGAGAGTCGCCTGTTGACCAGATGGGAAGCCTGTGCCGTTGATGCGCACTCCGTTTTGACCCAGAACCACGATCTGGAAAGCAGCCGACTCTGAGCACCATTGAACGATGGCATGGCGTCTTGACACCTGCTTGTTCACTCTTCCGAGATTCAACGTCGCCTGTGAACCTCTGCCGACGATAACGGCTGTGTCGTATGAGCCCTGAAGGGCCATGGAGGGTGCCCGAGACTTCTTCTGTGTCGGGTCCTTTTGCGGGGTTGTTTTCTGTGCTGCCTTCAACAAAAGATCGAGTCCATCCATGTTTCCGTTGCCTGTCCATGCAGCTATTGGATTCAAGAAATTCAAAAAGCGGTGAGTTTGTTTTTGTGAGTATTGGTTAAAGTCACTTGTGAAGGATTCATGTCTGCAAGCTATGGACAGAAGCGGGAGCATTTACCATCATGTGGTGCGGGCAGGTTCTCCTTCATCAGTTCCATGCTGGCGACTCTACTGGTTGTTGCTAAGGCGATGTGGGGACAGTCAAAGGGCCAAGTCGGAGTGGACGCGCTTCGCTTCTTTCCTATGCTCTAATGCGCGTGTGGTGCCACTGGTCTCTTGTTCCTGGGATGATGTAGCCGGGCAGGATGGGGGAGTTGCGCAGAGAGAATGAACGAGCGTACACAGACACTGGCCTATCCGAGGGTGAGAAGAGGGGTGGATGGGCGAGCGAGGAGGTGGATTGCGGCAGCTGGAAGCACTATGGATGCACACACACGCCCGAGGAGTGTTGACAGAAGTTGAATGGTAGAGAACAACAAATGCGCGTTTGTTTTCTTGACCACTGAGTGCCCGCCAATTTTTTTTTCGCGTTATCCGGCGAGGTGTGCTGTTCGCTTTCTCAGAGCTCAAACGTTAGGGAAGACCCAGTGAGTGCATTTGCTGTGCCTCCAGGGGTCCAAAGGATGGCGTTGAACAACCCAAAAGAACTGAACCTTACACCCCTCGACGGCCAGTGTCGCTAACGCCTCCAAATCAATAGACCCGAACTCTCTGTTCGGCTCCGACCGTCAAGGACCCTCGTTGCTACCGCATCTAAAGTCGCTGACGATCCTGCTTGCAGGTGGTTCGCAACAACAAGCACATTTAAGGGACGCGGTTCGAGTGGAACACGCGTCCATCACCGCTAATGCGCTAATGCTTAAATGTCTCTGGCAAGCGTCCAGTGAGGAAAGGCGTTCTACCTCCCAAAAGTGCGACTTAAAAACACGTTATTGGTATAGCCAGTTCAACCTAGAGTGATATAATGCCTGTGCTGTGCAATCAAGAGACAGCTCTGTCTCCATACTCTATGCAAGGGCACTGGACCAGATCTCGATCATCTTGTATGCCGACAGGGCTAAGAACATACTTTAACACACGAGAGCACGACAAATGTGAAGAGGGCGAAAGGCTTTTTTGTCGCTGGTCAGGCATGCACGCCATAATATATCACTGCGCTGCGTAGTAGAGCGTGCCTATCAAAATAAACTTGAGGGGTTTCTTTGCCTACAGAAGTGTTGCCGGGCACCCCCGCTGGGAGCGAGGAATTTATCAGACCAGAACGTTAAAAAAGGAGCCGAATATCCCTCATGATCGAGCTGAACTCTGGCGACGCCGTGGCGGAGAGTTTCGATTTTGGATCAAAGTGCTCTGAGCTGGTGATACGTCGTGCAGCTGCAAGGAACACATTCAGGGGTGTAGCAGATTCTGTGCACATGGTCGTGGAGAAATGCTTACAAGCAGCAATGATCCCTCGGAAGATGTCAAGAGAATGCCCTACCCCGCACAGATTTGCTTCATTTTTTTTTATTGTGCCAAGTTTGTTGACAGACGAGGGCTCGACCAACCCTGAGATATGCATTATTGGACGCGAGACGGACGAAGGTCAAAAAAAATGGATCCAAGGATAAGTGGATCTTGATCCGGTAGGTTCTTTCTATTTTCATCTCTCCGTATGTTGGTCAGAGGATGCAACAGAGCCTTCAGGTGCTTGTTGGCACAGGTCTCTGTCCTGTGCCCATGTGTGCGTTGTAAAGAGAGCAGAGAGCGGACTGAGAACAGGGAGCACATGCAACGGGCCTTCATCCTTATTTTTCTTTTTCGCACCATCAACCCTTTTTTTTCCTATCCTTCTTGGACGATGTTTCGAACGACTGAAAGAACAAAAAAAACATTATGAATGAAGACGCCGCACTTTGTTTATAATACATAGACTTATATTCTGCGGTCTGCATCCATTGGTCTGTTTGGATCGATTACATAGCTCAATGTAACCATAGCTACCATAGACATTCGTTCATTTGCGTGCTGCATGTCGCGAATCCGTCTTGGAGCCGAGATAATCATGTTTATATCTAATTATCACGCATCGCACAATCTGCGCCCAACTGGGACGCCAGAGCGCATCATGGCACTATGGCTGGAGTAGACGTCTAACGCACGACCACTGGCTGAACACTAGCTGACTGCAATGGCTCGGTATGACCCCCTTTTTTGAAGGGGTGTAGGACGCGATTTGTGCTGCATCGACGCTATCAGCAAGGTCATGATAGTGATAGCCAGAAGTAGTTTGAAAATGGCCAGCTCGGCACGCCCAGACCTACTGGTAGCCAATGACAGCTGACAATTTATGATTTTGTATGCCGCAGACTGGACGAGAAGAAAGGGATGAGAAAAAAAAAGAGAGGCAACGAAAACAGTGCCACAATGGGACATGCATCGCACCGGAAATAAAAAAAAGGATACAAGCAGAGGTACATTTACACAACACAACACAAACATCGCAACGAGAGCATTTGCGCACAGGGTTCAGCTGGTTTGGCATGGTCCGTTTTCATTACTTTTTATTTTTGACACCTCGTCTCTCTAGTACACGACGGTAGGGATGATGTCCAAGAATAAGGCTTTTGCCTTGGTACAGGTCCATGAAAGGTATCCAGGAGGTCTAAACTTAGCGTTCGCTCATTAGGATCGAGATCAGAGAAAACAGAAAATGCCGATATCAGACAGCCGTGCTTCGAGGGTGGACGGGAACAACTTCGACAGATGGTAACGTGGGTCATTTGCAGCAACAGTGGGTTGAAAGGGCGTATAGCGTATACGTCGGGACCCAAGGGAGCATGGGAGTTCGCTTTTGACCAAAATGGCAACGATCCTCTACTTCAAGATTCAAGACTGAATAGGCATTAAGGCTGCTCGGATGCTGCTAGAGTGTCAACGACTTTTACGATACAGAGGGCAGGCATATGCAGATGGAGTACGATCAACGAGAAAACCTTATTAAGCGCATGTGGCAGTGCAATGCTCTCTTTTCCATCTCCAATTCATTTGGTGTGCTTAGAATAGGTCAATAAAATAAAAAAGATGGAAGCTGTCGATAGCAAGTCCGGTTTGCAGGCACTTGCGTGTGCCGGTGTTGCGGGTGAGTGTTGAAGAGGACGATGCGCTTTTCTGTCCACCTTGTCCCTTTGGTGAAACTGAAAATCCGACTCCCTGGCTCAAAAATTGTCAGCCAGTGCTTGATTGGACTTTGCGTGCGTGCATAATTGCAGCGCATTTTGGATCCAGGAAGCAATTAGTGCGGTACGTGGGACGCCGAAAGTCCGCCATTACGATTGAAATAGTATCTTCATTCAAAGGGCAAGGACTTCAAGAACAGGATCTGGTTCTCATCTCTTTCCGGAACGAAGAAGCGCGCGTTTTTTTTTTACTCTGATCCCGGTCGCCACTTCAAAATGCAACATGAAACGCGGTCACAGCCGCTTGTGCTGTACCTCGGCAACAAATTGTCCGCGCTTCAAAAGTCGACAAAGCTAATGCACTTGCATTCGCTTGTAGGATGGCAAGACTGAGGCAATGTATGACTCTTCCTACACAATGGTACCTCAGTGGCGGATCCTTAATAGATCTAATGGGATCATCACTTCAGTTGTGTTAGATAAGAGCTGGATCTCAGAACTGATGGCTGGTACTCAGCCAACAACGCACTTGAGCTATCACTCCGGTCAGTGCAGGGCGGGATCGATGGCATTACAGCACAGTCCGCTTTCACAAGGCAGTCATCAGTAAACTCCTCGTCTACCTTTCTGTTAGCGCTATGTATTCTAATGACGAGACGCGTCGCAACATTATGCTTGCCTTGGCAATCCGGCTATCAATGGCCGCGTTGTGTTGACTTGCTTGCGCCGGCTACGCTTCCGGTAGATGAGTGCATATGCGTACCTAGATTTAAGTATCGTATCTTCCTAGGTCACCCAGGCGGTAGGAACGGGTATGATACCTCGATCCTGCAGCGCCAAGGAGGTCTAGAATGCGGGCTGCATTGAATGAACTTGAGCTCCCAGGCAGCGCTTATGAACTATCAGTGATACATATTACCTTTTTTTTTGCACTGCCACGTTTGAGAGCGCTAGCGTTGTTTGTGTTCTTGGTGATTGTTTGTCTCCTTCATTTACGTTCCGTTTGGTCTCTCACGTTTACTGCTCGTAATGTATTTCACTCAATAGAACAGTGTGTCAGCAAGAGCCGAGAGAATAAACTGGTTACGCCTACAGAACAGTTTTTGGCTGTTGAGCTGTCAACGTTCTAAGAGAGGTCCATTGCATGCCGTTGAGCGATTTGAAGTCCAATGACTTTGTCTGTCCTCTTCTCGTCTACCGAGAGCGTCGTCCTGCACTGCACACCTCTTCTAAAGTCCTGATCCATTGCAATGGGTCCTTTAGTATATCGATTAGAATCGTCCAGCTTCTCGCAGTACATCCCAGGCTTTGAATGCATTTCAATATGGTAGTAGGCCTTTCCTCTGACGACCACAGCGACATCAGCCAAAAAAAAAAAAGATGCTACAACAAAGAGTTAACCCGAGCGCCTATCAGGCTGCTCGAAAGTTCCCACCGACCGACAAACATTGGCAAGTCTATGACATACCATGACTAGCCCAAGGATCGAAAATAGCAAAATCCAATCGAGGTAGCAAATTCTTCATCTCTCTACCGGGAGAAAGAGGCAAGGATCGCAGCCGCAGGACAAGCAGTGTCGGATGAATGACTCCAAACCGACCGCACGTTCGTTTAAACGCAGACAGGCCCTTCAAACAGTCAACCTGTTATTTTAAGCATCCTCCGCCACGACGATGCTAAAACTAAGGGAGCTTCCTTGCCAGGCTGCAGTTACCCAGCTCACCCCAACCACAGCGCCCCCTATTCCCTTCGGCCCTTGCTCCGGCATGACAGGACTATCATCCGAAACAGATCCACCTCTCGGATGAATGCTTGACAAGCAAAGAACCGCAAGTATTACGGGGGGGGGGGGAGCGGTCTTTTGGTGTTCCCGAGAACGCTTCTGCCATGGTAGATCAAGAGCATTACGTCCATTCGATCTGTGCGCGATCGATTTACATTTACCCGCCAAGTAAGAGGGAAGCAGCTTCTTCGAAAGAATATTGCCTTCTTCTGCAATGCGGTGCTTGGCAATGATGATGAGGGATGTTGGTCAATATCATATTTCATCTTTTTTTTTGCCTTGTGTTTGGCCAAGACATCCTGGCGATCAGCCCTGCTGAGCAACAGAGCGAGCGAAAGGAAAAAGAAAACAAAGCGCGTCGCACATAGTATACGGCTGTTGCGAATGGTCTATTGGCATACCGCATTCCGAGGAGGTCTCTATCAAAAACCGGTGGCAAATTGAGCAAGTAGCACCAAACCCTGTCTGGCATCTGCTTTGCCTCAACCGGGCTAAGCGGTGTCGACCAGTGGCATCGGCTCCTTCATTGCATATGTCAGAAGAGATACAGCACTGCCGGCAATTTGGGGAATTCTTGCTCGTGGTCCTCCGTCTATGCCGTTGTAAAAAACCGCAGCAGAGGTGCCTGACCACGAAGAGCATTAAACATGCATAATAAAGGCGAGGAGATCGGTCATCGTGCCATGAAACAATGAAACAACCTTCCTCACACCGACTCTTTTTTTTTTCTCTCGGCTCTCTGTCCAACCGCCCTTTGCAAGCTCTTGACCTCTCTTGGCCATCACCACTCGTGTCTACTCTCGCTCACCTTCCTCGCCCATTCCCGCTCTCTGCCACGCTCTGATTGCATTGCAATCGCGCGCATATCCCTCACAGGTACAGCAGAACAAACGGTAAATGAGATGCCCGTTCATAAGAAGACTCTGTGCGGGCCAGACTTGGACAGGGGAGATCAGAGTAGACGGCTGCGCTTCTTTCTTGTTCTTTATTCTCTTCCTTATATTCATTACATTCTCGACTCCTCCCTCGACAGTCACCCTTTGATCATCCTGCTGGACCTTCGGCTCGACTCTGGCTCGGCCTGCGTTCCACCAGCACACGTAAAAGAGCACACGAAGAGCACACGGACAGTCCATTGAATCGAACGCCAACAGCGCAACAGATAAATAGACGGCCAAGTTCCCCATATCGCACACCTCTTCTTCTCTCAACACCAGCAAAACATCAGTCTTTCGCTCGACCACTGTCCGTTGCACTCGCCTTTCCTCTTTTCCTCAGCAGCAAAGCACACTCTCACCCCACTCACTCCACTCACTCGACATTGCCACCAAAAAAAAAAAAAAAAAAGAAACGAGCACCTCCAGCTGTAACGCCTCACTCTCTCTATCCACTCATCCTCACTCAACAATCATCTTTATTCATCCTTCAGCCACTCCTGTCAACCTGCAACGACCCAAGCCAGCTTGAGTACATTCTCACAACGTAAGATCCCTCATCCATATATAAGCCCACCGTCACTCACCATCACTCATCCCCTATTCATTCTCCTCTGTTGTGATCCTTGATATCCTTCTCTCCACACACAAGTGGTCTTTTTTGTGGCCCTCTTTGACGCTCCACCTTTTTTGTTTTTTATTGTCGTTTGTGTTTGTTGTATGACTACGCAGTGGTCAATTTTTCTTTGACAAGCGCTCGGCAAACAAGATGCATGGAGTGAATTAGTAATACTCAAATTTGTATCGGAGTCGTTTGACAGGTGCAGCGGGCATGCCGCAGCCAAGCTCAACGCCCAACAGGCAGCGATTGCTAGACCACCCTCATGGTAGTCTATTTGTGCGCTGTTCTTGACTTTTGAGTCGCGTTGACTCTTTAAAATCGTGAGCTCTCCGGTTTGTCAGCTTCTCAATTGAGGGAGAGGGGACGGAACAGTGCGTACGCCTGTTTTGGTACCGAGTCTTCAGTTTAGAGGGGGCCTCGCATCCCATTCTTGTTTTGGTTTGAGTTTACGGGGGTGCATGCGCGCGTTTGAAGTGGGAGTCTTATTGTAAGGTTCTTTTAGATTCATTTTACAAAGAGTAGGAAGAGCAACGCAGTGCGTTTGAATTCATTCCGAGTACTCAATGTGCTCTGGGTAGTCAATCTATTCATTCTCGACACAGTTGGCACTAGCCAGCCCGAGCAGCACCTGCTCAGTGTTTTTCTATCCATCTCGTGTATTTTTTTTTGGAATGTTATTTCGCTCTTCCTTCTGGGAGGGAGCACTCATTGTGGATCGATTCTGTCGACAGAAACAACAGAGGCAGCGAAACAGCAACAACGGGGGTGATGAGAGTGTCGGTCAGAGGTGGTTGGTCGTTGGTCTGTTGTGGACCTCGCAGTGTTTTTTATCGGGATGGGGAAGAGGCAGCGATGCTTCTTACTCTTTGCCACTCAGTAGTCTATCGCCCACCTCTGCACACTATCCATTTCCTTCGTGGTTGCTCTGCTCCGCACACGTATGCCTCCTGTAGAACGAGGACTGCCGTTTCTCGCATGCTCTTTTTATCTCTCGCCTCTCTTCCTCTCTCGGCCTCTCTCTTTCTCTTTCGCTTTCGTTTCCTATTGTAGTTATTTTTTGCCTCTGCCACTTTTTCCTGCCCCTCGTTCTTCCTCTTTCTTCCTCTCCACTCACCTTTTGATTCTCATTGCAAACTTCCTCCTCGATCCCTCCTCGCTCATTCCTGTCCTCCCTCTCTCTCGGCTCTACTCACCTCAACTCAGTCTCATTTCTCATTCGCCAGCTCCATTGCGAGCCCCATTCTCTCATTCGCCGCGACACTCATCAGCAAGCTTCCTCCACAAACCCACCCTCACCTGGCTCGGCTCTCACTCCTCTCCCCTTCCTTGCATATTTGTTTTTTAACTCACCACCCAACGATCCATCCCCTTGTTGTTGCGCCAACACCTTGCTTGATCACTACTCTATTATGAACGCGCCTTGCTGCATGTATTGTGTCGCACCTTTCTGGTAACTTTTACAGAATAGTTCTCTGACTGTCATGCGCCTTTATGCTGTCTCGATGCGCTTCTTTGTTGTCATGATGCACCCCATGCTCTTTCCGTGCGCCTCTTCATGTGCGCTTGTGCGCCCGAGCTCGGTGCCGCTCCGCCTCATTGGCAGAGTTCACAAAAGCAGTTCCCACGCAACCACGACAAACTGACTCTTGCTTATTTTTTTAACTTTTCTTCTTCCGTCAGTTAAAGTTAGCCGAAAGCAACTGTCAGCCTTTCAGCAAGCGAAATTCTGTAGCCCGCTCCACCGACGAGCGCAAACAATCTTGTATTCCCTATTCAATCATGGCCGTTCCACCACAGAGCTCATTTCAGTTCCAGCACATCTCCCATCCCGCAACAGCAAACTCATATCACGACTCCCCTATGAAAGTCGGCTCTACACCTATGGACTCAAGTTTAACTTCGAGCCCTGCTGGCTCCAAAAAACAGAAAACCACACCCCCCTGCGATCGCTGTCGCCAAAGAAGAGTAAGTCATAATGTGCAGGTTCGGAGATCGGCGTTTCCATGTTTGTCGCGTCCTTTTCTCCAAAAACGAGATTGTACCTATTCCCGCGCAAAAGAAAAGAGGGTAGAGAAGAGGAAAAGAGCCAGAGAGGCACGCCAGGATCGTTTGGGGATTAGCGTCAGTAGCACAGCGGAAGAGTTTAAATGGAAACGGTGTCCCTGTGCAGGGAAGCAACTTTTGCGCATATGCGCACACGCATTCACGCGTCTGCGCCCCCTCCCTCTTCCCTGCAAGACTTAAAATTTCTTTTGGACGCGTATTGAATTTGGAGTACGCGTTTTTCTATTGAGTTCTCATGCCGCCCTGTTTCACATTGCACCACCCCTAATTAATCGCTCATTTTCACTCAACAGATCAAGTGCGACCGGCTCGAGCCTACTTGCTCCTCATGTATAAAGTACAAGGCCACCTGCGTAAGAACCGCTGTTCCAGCCGGTGCCCCCCTCTCTACCGTATCCGTCGAAGCCATTGGTGGCCATGGTCTGCGCGTCATGACACTGACGGGCAAGAGAGATAGACATCTCTCAGAAACGGAGGTTTTGGATTCATGTCTGCGCGATGTCCAGTCACTGCAACTGAACCGTCTTCATCGCATCGAGAAGTTCTTTGACCGCCTGGGCATTGATGAGACCAGGCTCGATGAGGTCAGCTGGCTTGCAGAACAGATCAAGGTGCAGCATGAAAGCATGGGTAGCCACGATGATTTGAATTACCGCTCCGAAGAGGTATGTGGTTCTTGTGTTCACTTCACCCTCACCTTCTCCCCTCTCGCAGGGAATCGGAACCACGATTGCCTAAGCGACAAGTGTGTGTCAAGTGTGCTTACATTTTTTTTAAATCTCGCAGATCACTGAAAAGCTCGGCCCTCGAGCATCAGTCCCATGGATAAAACAGCTTCTCCCGCTCCTTCAGGCAACAAAGCGTACTCAGCAACTTCCTTCCACTGCCCATTCATATCCAAAGGTAAAGGCAGCTACCTCACACTGTATGGGCGTCTTCTAAACCTACTAAGAAAGACAGAATACTCATACTATTTCCCCGGTTACGCTTGTGCAGTCCTCTCTATTGCCTTCTGGCGTGATGAGCGCAGCTCTAAAAGCGACATTGTCAGAGTCTGGGCAGTTTATATGCCCTGCTCCAAAGCCGACGCCATTCCCAACACGTGTTCCGCAGTCCGTGCTCAACAAGACCATGTTTGAACTCTCTGTCTACGATCACACTGAGTACCTCGGTCCTGTCGCCGGCACGAGAGCTTCGTCATGGAGCGAAGAGATGCGATTTCCTCTGCCTTGGCTTGTGCCGGAGCCACAGGTGGAGGAGTCTCTTTTGGAACTGCCACCCATGGAGCACATGCTGCTGCTGATTGAGTGGATGATTCAAAGCCCCATGTACACATATTTCCCTATCCTCACCAAAGCGAGCATTTTGAACGCCCTCTCAGCAGCCATTCCCAACCCTGATGGCTTTCCTTCGGACCTCAAGAAGCCATTTGCGAGCAGTAACATGAAGGATGACAGCGGCTCCTTACCTCAGCGTATCACAGGACGGGTCAGTGCAGTGTTTCTTCTGAACGCCATCATGGCCCTTGGTGCAGCCTATCGCTCGAATGCGATCAAGGAAAAGAGGCCGCACCGACTACTTAGCGACCCTGACGCCGCGGAGAAGTGCCCATATGACTTTCAGCTTTTTTTTGATCGCAGTCGCGGTAAGCAGATGCAGCTCGCTATCTTAACTATGCATGCGATCCCGAGTCGTTAAAGGCACAAATGGCATTCTAACACTCCGTGCGTATTCTATGCGGTTTAGCCTTGACGGTGTACGTCCTTGACCAACCAAGAGTTTCCAGCCTGCAAGGCCTCCTGCTCCTCATGAAATGCCCTGCTATTCCAGGAATTCAGAATCTATATCGCGAACAAGCCTGCGCCATGGCTCTTTCTTTAGGTCTTCATCGCGACTGCGAACCGTGGACGCTCTGCCGTTCAGTGATCCAGCTCCGCCGAAACATCTTTTGGTGTTGCTATGTGATCGACGCTTCTTACAGCTTGAACTCAGGCTCACCTGAGCGATTCCCAGACGACTATATCTCGGTCGGTCTCCCCGAGTTGCCCTCGATTGAACATGGCGATGATATTGGCGAGATCGAGGCGGAAAACGAAGTTCGTCGCATTGGATTTCTGACCGAGCAGGCGAAGCTCTGGAGGATAGTCAAGAAAATTCGCCGCTGCGGTCAAACCTCGCACAAAAATGTCGATGGATACTGCGAAGCTTCATCCGTCTTCCGCAATCCCGAGTCCGGCGCGCCATCGTCCTTGTCCACTCTCTCGGAAACACCATCCTCGGCTTCGTCGCCAGTTTATGGGTCTCCTACCAATGAGCCCTACGGACAAAATGCCGGGTTGAAGACATCGTCCACTGCTCCAGCACAGCCGTCCTGGGTCTGGCGGGCGGATTCGGCACGCAGAATCTTGGATGTCGAGCTAGCCCAGTGGCAGATGGAGCTCCCCTCCCATCTCCGATTCGACTTTGCTCTGACGCGAAAGGATGACCCATGCCCCTTCGAGGTTAGGGTGAATGGACTGGGAGGTAAACCATGATTGCACTCTGTGGCATTTGACATTTGATCAAAGACTGGCTGGCTACCTACACGTTTCTAACGATAACATGTTTTCTTCTAATAGCCATGCTGCAGCTCATCTTCAATGAAGTCTTGATCTTGCTTCACCATCCCTTCTTAATTCTTGCTGATACGCAAAGCCAACACAGACGGGATAGTGGCATGCACACTTCGTTTCGACAGGCGAAACCGCGGTCAAGCAGTAGCGCAACAAGGAGCCCTCGTTCCAGGAGATCCAGTTCAACTTCCAAGTCATCCGGTACACTCAGCAACGCCGTTAAGGGAGACGATAACGTCTCATTGGCATCGCGATCCCTACCACCGTTCCTGAACAGCTGCACGAAAGCCGCCGAGGCCATTACGTTCCTTGTTGACCACCTGCTTCGCACAACACCAGAGTGGCTTGTTTGTCATAACGAGACCGAGTCGGCTCTACATATCGCTGAACGAGTCCATGCCTTGAATGTGGCCATTTCTGAGGGACAGAACAGCGCTGCTGCCGCATCTTCTCTACAGGGATCAGTTGCCCACTTCTCTTCGGTCAACGGTGCACAAGCAAGATGTCAGCTCAAAAAGACAAAGGCTTTCCGCAAGAAGATCGCAGAGCTGGATCAATTCACAATGTCGGATGGCTTCAGGCCCCACCTGATGACCAAGGAACTGGCGGCTCGTGGCTCTGCCCGCGAGAGACTCATGCGCTGCGTGAGGCGGCTTTTGGTATATAAGCGTGGTGTGGACTACTATCGACTACCCCGCAGCCCACCCGAGATGGACGTCAGTGCCCTTGCAGAAGGCCAGTTGGATCAAAATATCCAGGAGCAAGAACTCGCGGAGACTGGCACAGGACAGGATCATCTGGAGATGAAATTGGCATTCCTGAATGACAGGGTTTGGATTCGTTATTATAACATCCGCATCAAAGACGGGGTTGAGTCTAAGAATGGCGCTGAGAGCTGGCAAGAGGTCCTGAGTCCTTATATCCCGCCTGCAGCATCCGAGAGCGACTCGGATGACGACGAGGATTCACCTCAGCTATACGAATCCCATCCATTTGAGTATTCCTCGGACGATATGGCTATAGCCATACTGGACGGTGATATCTCTCCGATCAAGCAAGGTTCACAGCGGCGACGAACAGAGTCCGGCTCAGACTTATTCGATGGCGTGCCAGACTCCTTGGACCCCCATCAGAAGTCTTCAATAGCATTGATGCAGGTGTTCAGCAACCCAAACCCGACGGGTATCGTGAACTTCACGGACATGGTGGAAGACTCAGCCTACTATCCGAACCAACAGGCGTTTGCCAACAAAAAGGACTTTGGAAAGGACTATGGAGTCATTGAGCCTGGATACGACACCCCCATATACTACACTGGGCAGTATGCGCAGCAAGAGGTGCCACTCGACAGCTTCGACAGACTCGAGTCGCCCATGTCACTGGATGGTGCCTACCAACAGGAGCAGCATGCGAGAGGATTCCGTATCGGAGGACATGATGCTAGCGTTAGACACGAGCACGAGCTCGAGCTGCAGCAACAGCAGCAGCAACAGCAGCAGCAACAGCGGCAACAGCAGAACACGCCCTATTCGCAATCCTCCTACCAATCCACCGTGCAACATCATCCTCATCCGCTTCATCAAAACCACAACGGGGCTTTTTCCAGCTTTAATCTTCACAACTCTACGACTATGAACTTTGATCAGGCTGTCGTGTCACCCCCCTACTCTGCACCCGAGTCTCCAAGTCAATCCGCCGTCGCCACCACGACCGAGGCGACTATGGGCCTAGGGCTGCTGAGCGTGTCCACTCCACTTATCCCGTCCAACATGACATTTGACGGAGGACCATACCTGAACCTTCTCCACCAGCAGTTTCCCAATCAACATATCCCTACTCAGCCTCACGGTACTTCCTCCATGCAACCATTTCAACAGCAGCAGCAGACACTGGATCCCTCATTAAATGGCGCTCATCAGGCTGTTCGCCCCTTCTATGGAATGCCAATGGGTGGGTTTATGGCTCCGTCAATGGATGTCCTGCCCGTGATCAGCAGCAATACCCATGTCCAGCAGCAGCAACATCGAACCTCAGCGGCGCCAACAACGCCAACAGGATCAATTGCGGGCACTTTTCTCCCAAAGTCCGAGTCGCTCTCGCCACCACTGCCCCCATCATTGGTATCCTCGGTGCCCACGTCACCTATACCCCAGTCAACCTTCCGCATGGTTCTTTCTTCGACCATGGACCCGACTATGGACGCGCTGCAGGGGATCTCGAACAGACTGAATGCGTGGGACGGGCTTGCTCCCAAAACGGACTCGCCTGATTTGAACCCGTCACCCTCCCCCTTTCAGCCGCAGGCTGCTGCTGGCACCTTGGCTAGCCACCACAATGGCTCTCATTACGCCCATAGTTGGTCATCAACGTCTTCTACGTCAGAGCTAATGAGCAATAATGGAAGCACCTCTGGCTCCGCGGTTCTCCGCGATAACTCGTCCTCTCCTTCCGGAGTGTTTGGCGATGTCAATAAGTCGACGGCGATGGATGTCGAGGTTGGCTCGTCGACCCCATCCTCCGCCGCGCTTTTGAGTAGTGGCGGCCCTGGTCATCATCATCACCCACACCAGCACCATCACCATCAGCACCCCGTGTCCGCTGTCCCGGAAGCACCTTTTGGAGACTATGCCACATCTCATCCTGATGATCCTGTCCGCTTTTTCCAGAAGGCAATGGTGTGATCCTGCTCAGTTTGTATGGCCAAGATTCTGCCTCGGCGACTTGATATTGACGAAGTACGACTAAGAGCTGGCATCCAAGACTTTCTCTCTTCATTCCGTTTATATCCATGGCAGTCTTTGACCCTTCCACTTTCGACACCCATCCCATACTTCATTGTATATACATGCAACATCATGCGACAAATAAACGTTGTTCGTCCCCCTGTATTCTATGTGGTTTCAACAACATGCCTTTGTATTCTAGGATGTCGATGTGGGTTCGCTTGTCGACTGATGGTCAGGCGGATACACTTGGCGGATGTTGAGATTGATCCGCGCCTCTGCTAGGTAGTCAGCATAAATATCCCACTCTGGTTCCTCTGGTCGAGCTTGGAGATATGATGGGAGAGTGCCTTCGATAATTCTTGGAACACCTATAGAACACGAAGAGAATAGGACAATGATTGTCAATTTTTCCTGTCCGTCCCCAATCATTGAACTGGTATAGCGAGAAAGTTCAAATCCAAATACAACAACTTGCCATGAAACGCAGAGCGGCAGGGTCCCGTCATAACAAGGATGTCTCCACTTTGAAGAAGAACTGGTGTAGGCGGTGTCTCTCGGGTGGATGCGCCTAAAAGATAGATGCAGGAGTGACCAAAGCTACAAGTGAGAGAGGCAAAGAGCAAGACCATACAACTTTAGTACAAGGCCACGAAACTGATGCATCATGAGTGAAGATCGCAAACGCCTTGTTCTGAGAGCGAATACAAGATATTAATACTCCCCCCCGTACCTGAATGACACCAGAGGGGCATCCTTGTTTAGTTCGCTGCGATCCACATGCCCCATCAGTCGATCCTTGAGCTGATAATAGTTGATGACTCCAGCTTCGGCTGTAAAGTCCTCTGATGGATATGGAAATGGGCCTACGCCATTGACAGCTTCCACGACGGCCTTGGACAGGATTGAAAGTTCCTTTGGGAAGGGTGCGTTCTGATCAAAGTGGTAGGTTTTGGATGGCCAATGGTACTGGTATCCTAGGGTGATCCAGCGCATTCGTCGAACGAGCTGAGCCGGTGGCAGGATGGGAACCTGCGCAGAGGGTTCGGGATCCACCTTGGGTATATGATCTGGTACGACAGGTGTCTCGTCCGTGATGGGAACCAAGGTTCTAACCGATGGCTGGGTCGGTTTTGATTTCTTTTTTCTTGGCTGTGCTGACGATGCTGACTTGTCCTTCAATTCGTCCTTGTCCTTGTCTTTGTTGTGGTCGTTGTAGTCGCCATCGTTGTCGTCGTCGTCGTCGTCGTCGTCCTCATCTGATCCGTAGCCTTCTGCCTGAGCGTCTCCAGCAGCTTTGCGTTGAACGTACACTGTTGGATCCTCGAGCGATTGGATCCCTGTAAACACATTTTCGTGTAGGCGCCAGATTCCGCTATCTGGAACACGGTAATGGGTATCGAGGTTGCTCTTGTTTGGGTGTTGTGAATAGTCCTTGAGACAAGCCTTGATCAATCTCCGTTGTGCGGAAGGTGTGAAGGCCTTGGGGATGTAGATCAATCCTAAAGGTAATACCCAAAGACATAGAGCGCTCGTTAGATGCTTGTGCAGAGAAGGATTCGGTCCTAGTATCCACGGAGGGTGGGGCTGGACAAAGAGGGATGTACTTTTGACCATCCCCGAGGGGGTTATTTTACCAACCTGGATGGTCGTCGTGAAGATAGGCGTATTCCTGTGGATGGGCTGACATTGCTGAGCAGGGGTGGACTCCAAAGAGGTCTGAGAATTGAGCCATTTGTTTTCTGAGGGGGACTTGTTTGATCTTTGGGTCTGCGAGAAGGATGTGTGGAGGTTGACGAAAGTCGAGTGCCGTTGAGTAGTCGGGTGGAGGGTGTCGCGAGAGGAATTGGAGTTCTGCTTCGCGGAATGGGGTCCTGGTCTCTGCCCTCTTGGCGGCGGTCATTTCCCGGTTGCGCTCGGCCTGGCGCTCCATGATCTTGCGCTGGCGATTGGATATGGGCTGTGGGTCGGGCATTCTTGTTGCAGTCGGGTGGTGGTGGTTGGATGGATGGTTGGGTGGTTGGGTAGTTGGATGCGCGAAGGAAGCGGCGGAAGACTAGGATAAAAGAAAAAAAAAAAGGTGGCTGCGATCTCGACCATGAACGAGCGCTACAGCGTTCTGGCAGCACTGTAGTCCAGTCTCCATCCTCAACCTCCATCCTCAACCTCCATCGCAACCTAACTTCCATCGCTCTTATGCCGAGGAGTGCTATCCTGCATGGTGGACACAGGCGTTGGAGCACGGTTGCCTCTATGCTGGCTGTGGGGTGCAGCCACAAGAATCTTATCATGATAGCGCCGCACAAGGTTGCGAGCGATATAAAAGATCGACGCCCTCGTCGCCTCCTCCTCTTCCTCCCTCTAACCCTCTACACACCTACCCTCTCCTCAGCTCCCGCCACCTTCCACTCTAATCTGCCTCTTCTTTCTCAGCACCACTCCCAACATGCCTATTACTGAGAAACCACCGGTTCCAAGCGTCGCGGGCCAAGGTCCCCCTCCCGGCACGCCAATCCGATCGTTCCTCCTGACAGACGCGTCCTCGCTTGGGATGGCCTGCCAGATCATCAATCTCGGCGCCACACTCACCCATCTCTTTGTGCCTGACGACAAGAACCGCGTCAGAGACATTGTCCTCGGCTTCGATGACCTGACAGCCTATCGCACCACGCACGATCCCTATTTTGGAGCAAGCGTGGGAAGGACAGCAAACAGGCAAATCCAAAACTCACGCATGCTGCAATGTTCACACGCCATTCTCTGTGTTGCCTGCTTGTGCTCACCAGTATCACGTTTGCATCGACGGCACTCCACGGTCATTGCCTGCTCCTAGAATTGCTGAAGGCAAGTTCTCTCTGCCAGAGAACCCTGAGCACGTCTACCGTCTCGACCAGAACAATCCCCCAAACTCTCTTCATGGAGGTATTGATGGCTTCGCGTTTAGGATGTGGGATGTCGAGCAGCCACAAGACCACCAGGGAACCAGTCTTCGGTTGACTATGGTCTCTGACCACATGGACCAAGGCTTCCCAGGTCGCCTTCGCGTTCACTGCACGTACCGACTGCTGAACGCTGCCCTCGAAATCACGTACGAGGCCCAGCTCGAGAACCAGACAGGCACCTACCAGACGACTATTGCGTCCTTGACCAACCATGCTTACTTCAATCTGAACGGTGTACCTACTCCCGGATCTTCTGATGGCATGTCCACTGCCCTCGCCACCAATCATGTTGTGCATATGAGCAACATTGATAGCTATCTGGAGACGGACTCGACGTCTGTCCCCACCGGAGTCATCCTACCCCTGGACAAGATTCCTTCCATGGATTTCCGACAGCCCAAACTGATCGGTAAAGATCTCGCCAGCACACCTGGAGGTGGTCATGGATACGACCACTTTTATCCGGTCCAGGGAGCCATTAGGAGCCCCGCCGAATATCATCTTCGCAAGGATGCTCAGCGGAGTATGCCATTGTCGCTCGTCAACGTCTACTCTCCTGAATCCGGTATTGTGATGAACATGGCCACTACAGAGCCCGGGTTCCAGCTGTACACGGCCAACTTTCTCGAGCTGCCTCCTAACCAGGTCGACGCAGGCCACCAAGCCGGACAAGGCGAGCTAAGCTTTCCGTTCGTTGGAAAGGCTCGCGGAGGCTATAAGCCATATTCTGCCTTCTGCCTCGAGGCGTCCAAGTTTCCCGATGCGATCAACCATGCAGAGTGGAGAGACCAGGTGATCCTGCACTCTGGAGACAGGTATTACTCCAAGACGGTATTTGCCTTCTCGACACAGTGTGGACGCTAGAGTAGTAGTGCCTTTTATTCTCGTTGTGACATCCGCGGTGCTATAAAGCAATCGCAAAAGGTCGATCTCTATTGCTTACTTGAGAGGTTGTATAAGGGTATATTCCGTAATGGGTGAGCACGGAGAGCGTCCTGAGACTGGTGCGAGCTAAGCGGCGACTTTTTGGTTATCCGGATCAGGTGTAGCTACCGACTAGGCTATCAATCCTCTCCCGTGTGCTTTGCACAATGTCCTCAAGGCGTTCGCCATCACACAGTTTTTTCGACAGGATGACGCCTGGGGCAGCAAACACCACCATGTGAAGGCAGAACCGAAGGCCTGATATGGAGATCGGATCCTGCACTAAAGAGGCGATTTTGTGCGTTGACTCGGGCTTTGCAACCTGTGGCCTGAATGGGATTCTTGTTGGAAGACGCAATGATTTCTGAGCTGATCCAGGGGTAGAGGCTATGCTGGCCTTGACGGCGTTGTAGGAACGCCTTGCTGCATTCACGAGTCCTGAGCTTGCGGTCATGTTGATCGTCGAACATTTTGGTTGAAGTGGCCAAGCGCACTTAAGTCAGAAGGCCTCCCGATGACGTCACGAATGCGCTGGAGGTGGGATTTGAAGAGCTGACGCGCGCCCTTCACTTTTTACTGTTCCTCGTCGCCCTTCAACTCTCATTCAAACATCTCTCCTCTTTAACCTCACATTCAACCAGGACGACTCGAGTCCGATTTCTTCAGCAAGACACCACAGTCAGAAGCGATACCCACCCTCGGCATCTACTCTCCAACGTCGACCCTCGCTCCACACTTCCCCAGCAAAAGTATCAAAGCAGGACACACTACGCTGCACAATGGTCGAGAAGAAAGCGGTTGCTATCCCTGTGCCTGCCGCAGACAATTCTCCCATGGAGGAGGACAAGCCCTTGAAGAAGACGCCAAAGGAACTCAAGGATGCCCCCATTAAGGACGAGCTGGTACTTCAAAAAAATTCAAGTTCGCAGCAGTATACGTCGCCACGCCACCATGAGCCTAGGGAGCGAAGTAGGCCGATCAGCTAATCAACCGTCTTTGTCACATTGCATCTATCTCCGTCTAGTCTGAGGAGGATCAGGAGCTCAAGACTCAGCTCGAAATGCTGATTGAGAGATTGAAGGTATAATGCGAAGCTTAGATATGATATGTTCTTTGTTCCCGAGAGGTCCATGATGGGCAGAGCACTAACGCGACTTGAACGCGACCTTTTTCACTCCTCCTTTACTGCATGACAGGAGTCCGACACAAAACTTTACAACCCAACGCTCGAGACGCTCCGCACCCTTATCCTGACCTCCACCAGTTCCATGACGTCTGTCCCCAAGCCTCTCAAGTACCTGCGCCCCATGTACTCGGATATGATTTCCATCCACGAGTCCTGGCCCGAGTCTGCAGACAAGGTAAGCAGCGCTGCTCTGTAGGACTGGAATGTAGCGATATTGGCGGCGGTAGACTCAGTGGACGTTCTCGATATATAGAAATTTCTCGCCGATATCCTTTCGATCTTGGCCATGACGTATGACGACGATAAGTTGGATACTCTCAAGTACCGCCAGCTGGGATCTCAGAATGCTATTGGATCGTGGGGCCACGAATATGTCAGGTACGAAACCCTGCCAGTCGAGGCTGTTCAATTTTTCGCAGTGTCAAGCTGGGAACCAGTTCTAACGACTTGACTTTTCTTGCAAACCGTAGGCACCTCTCTACTGAAATCGGAATCGAATACACCCGGAGACAGGAGAAGGATGCCGCGGTCGACGACCTCGTCACCCTCGCATTGGATGTTGCCCCTTTCTTCTTGGCTCACAATGCAGAGGCAGATGCTGTCGATCTTCTTCTTCAGTTGGACATTGTCCCCAAGCTGGTGTCGTTTGTGGATAAGAACTCGTACAAGCGTGTGTGTCTCTACATTGCAAGGTATATATCTTTCAGAAACCTCGGTCGTCAATGAAGTGGACATCGGACTAGCTTGATTTCTAACGGACTCACCCATTTTCTCTTTGCCTGTGTTAGCTGCGTCAACTATCTGGAGTCCCCCGACGATGCTATTTGCTTAAGAACCACCCATGATATTTACATGAAGCACGGTCGATATGCCGAGGCATTGCTGATCGCCATCCGCATGTCCGACAAAAAGCTTATCCAGAGCATCTTTGACAGCTGCGAGGACCCGTAAGTACCTTGTCGTTGGTTCTTGTCCGCTCATTGGTTTACTCGTAGCACGCGCACGAATAACACCCGTCCCTGAATTCACGCCTCGTCTTGTTGATGTAGACTCTTGAAGAAGCAGCTTGCATTCATGCTGGCTAGACAGCAGATTTTTGTCGAAACTGAGGACGAGGATCTTCAAAACTGCATCAACAACACCCACCTCACAACACATTTCATCAACCTCGCTCGCGAGCTCGACCTTATGGAAGCAAAAACGCCTGAGGATATCTATAAAACCCACCTCGAGCACAAACGTAAGTCTCTCGCAGTGGCTGTTTGCATCTTTACGATGGTTGACCAAACTTGCATGCTTCCATATCAAGATGAACTGACGTCTTCTTTGTTATGCTACTCTAGGTTCTGCAGGTGTCGCACAAGTGGATTCTGCTCGTCAGAATTTGGCATCGACATTTGTGAATGCCTTTGTGAACGCTGGTTTTGGAGTCGATAAACTCATGCTCACAGAGGAGGATGATGGTGGCTGGATTTTCAAGAACAAGGACCACGGCATGCTCAGTGCCTCTGCATCCCTGGGAATGATCTTGCTGTGGGATGTCGATATGGGTCTTAACCAGATCGACAAGTACATTTACTCTGACGATGAGAACATCAGAGCAGGAGCCCTTCTGGCTGTGGGTATTGTCAACTCGGGTGTCCGTAGCCAGGCAGACCCGGCGTTGGCCGTCCTTTCAGAGCACTTGGACGATACCAAGTCCATGTCAAACCGTGTCGCTGCGATCCAGGGTTTGGGTTTGGCATACGCTGGTTCAGCAAGAGAGGAGCTTTCGGAGCTTCTCTTGCCTATTATCAGCAACTCGGACCTCTCCATGGAGCTGTCGTCATTTGCCGCTCTCGCCTTAGGCCAGATTTTTGTTGGCACCTGCGACGGCGAGATCACCAGCACCATTTTGCAGACGATGCTGGAGCGTGCTGATGGTCAACTTGGGGAGACCTTCAGTCGCTTCATGGGACTTGGACTAGGACTCTTGCACTTGGGTATGAGATAACTTGCCGTGCCTGTCAAGGTGTCGACGTAAATTTCGTTGTGTCACCCGTTAACATTCTTTTCCTTCCAACGTATCGCACAGGTACCCGTGGGCAGTGCGATGTGACTCTGGAGACTTTGAAGGCCATTGAGCACCCAATTGCCAAGAGGACGAGTGTCATTGTTGAGATCTGCGCGTACGCTGGCACTGGCGACGTTCTTCACATCCAGCGCATGCTTCATTACTGCAACGATCATATTGATGTCGAGGGCGAAACTGGAGCAGATGATGAGTTCCAGGCCTACGCTGTCATTGGTATTGCTCTCATCGCTCTCGGCGAGGACATTGGAGCTGAGATGGCATTGAGATCCTTCACTCATTTGATGCACTATGGCGAGCCTGTCATCCGCAGAGCCGTTCCCTTGGCCATTGGATTGCTCTGTGCGTCCAACCCAGTGCTTTCTGTCTTGGACACTCTGGGCAAGTATTCTCACGACACTGACATTGAGGTGGCTCTGAACTCGATCTTCGCCATGGGCATGGTCGGTGCTGGAACCAACAACGCTCGCGTTGCCCAAATGTTGCGCCATCTCGCCTCATATTACCACAAGGACGCCAGCTGCCTCTTTGTTGTCCGCATTGCACAGGTATGTAGTACATGATACTAGTGCATGGCATTGGTTTCAGTGGAATTGTATCTTGTGGAACAGTAGTTCGAAGTGTTTTCGTGCTAATTACATTTCTCTCGACATGCTTAATTATACAGGGACTGCTGCACATG
The DNA here is from genome assembly GCA_029449245.1 of Mortierella alpina. NCBI lineage: Eukaryota > Fungi > Mortierellomycota > Mortierellomycetes > Mortierellales > Mortierellaceae > Mortierella > Mortierella alpina. The sequence continues at coordinate 216,134 of JANATF010000001.1, read as the reverse complement.
GGCAAGGGTACATTGACCATCAACCCCCTGAACACCGATCGCCAGATCATGTCCCCAGTCGCGCTGGCAGGTCTTTTGACGACGCTGGTGGCCTTCACAGACGTCAAAACGTTGATTTTGGGTCGCCACCACTACCTGATCTACTCCCTTGTCACAGCCATGTATCCACGATTCTTGATCACGCTGAACGCAGAACTGGAGAACGAGTCTGTGGCAGTTCGTGTCGGTCAGGCTGTGGATGTCGTTGGACAAGCAGGCCGGCCCAAGACCATTACAGGATTCCAAACTCACTCCACACCCGTCCTTTTGGCCTACTCGGAGCGTGCAGAACTTTCGACAGAGGAATACTTGGCCCAGGCACCTGTATTGGAGGGCTTTGTACTCTTGAAGAAGAACCCAGACTATGTAGAGGAAGCAAAGGCATAGTTTACTGTGCTTTGCGTGCTGCGCTAGAACGACAAGCGATGAGATTGAAAAAATATACAAGCAAATCAAAAAAAAAAAAAATGGTGAGGGTCGCTCTTTATTGGCGCTTATCCTCATGAAGGTGGAGGCAGTGCGGGCCCGAGAACTCGTGGCTTCTTGACAGGAGCGGCCTCCTCCACTGCCACGTCCGACTCGCTTTGTCGCTTTACGTTTTGAATCTCGGTATTCTCGTCAAGGGATTCGCTGCGGCTGCTCTTCATATCGGCATTGGAAACACTGGCGCCTGCCTTGATCTTGGCCATAAAATCTATAGGTTTTGTATACTCGATGAGCTGCAGCAATTGTTTCTCCTCCTATAGAACAACAGAGCGAATAGGGAGATATTGTGAGTAACGGCAAGGATATGGAGACTGAAAAATCAAGCCCGTTGGGGATGCATTACCTTCTTCATAAAGGCAAGGGTTTGCAGCATCTTTGCTTTGGAGTCTCCTCCGGACTTTTCAAGCGAGGTCATGTACGCATCGAGGTCGCCGGACTCTTCCAGCCTCTTTCTCTCCGCCGCAGATGCATCGTATTCCTGGATCCTGGTTTCGAGTTTGCTCATCTTGACAAGTAAGTCTTTGTGTTTCTCAAGGAGCGATTCGTGTGTGTCTGCCTTCTGTTCCGTCTTTTTGGCCGCGGTCTTTTTCTTGGCGGTCCTGTCGTAGAAATCATCGTCATCATCGTCGTCCGAGTACTCTACTTTTTTACCCCGGGGTTTGGCCGAAGCTGTTATTTGAAGCAAGGAGATGAGGAGATGGTTATGGGGCCGAGTCTTTCACTCTCGATTAAAGAAAAAAAAAGCTGTAGCCATGGCATGATACGAACCTTCTCCGGAGGAATTATGGCCAAGCATGCCTCTGCTATCCAACTGAATACACGCGTCCAGTGCTGCTTCCCGTTCCGCGTCCCGCTTCTTTCCAGTGGTGGCTTGACCATAGACAGGACCCATGGAGGTTTCGATCGGTAGCCGGATCCTAGCAGTGTACTCGCGCGCATGTCCGGGCCCTTCCTCCTCGATTTCAAATTCGCAGTTGAATCCTTTGCTTTCGAGATAGTTCCGGAGTGCCTTTTTGGGGTCCTTTCTATAGTATGCATCCGGATCCACTGGTCTCCGCACAGATCCGTCCATGGCAGCGTCGTCGTCGTCATCGTCGTCCTCTGCATCTTCTTGCATTCCCCTGAGATGCGAAGAAAGAAAGCACGCGTTAGACGATTCGAGAGTTTCATAAAGAATGAGTGGAAATGTTTAACAAAAAAAAGATCCTCATTGAGTGATGCCTTTTTTTTCCTCTTTACCAATTACAACCGTCGTCCTCGTCCCTGGTCTGCTGCCTTTGAGAGCTTTCCTTGGTCCGGTTCTGTCGTTCGATCATGGATGCGACCATTTTCCGATCCTCCTCCTCTTGATCGACCTCCTGCTCTGTTTGGAAGAGGTAGATCCTGGTGCTTTCGCCAAAGCGAAGTTGATCTCCTGGTTTGAGAGAGACATGCATCTGAGGCGGGATCTTTGTTTTGTTGAGTTTGGTCCCGTGGCTGCTGTTGAGATCATAGATGAAGCACTCGCCGTTGCTCTTGAACTGGACTATGGCATGATACCTTGAAAGAGACTGTTTGCAATGGCAAAAAAGCGAGTTTGTCAGAAAATTGAGAAGATCGTTCTTTTTTCTTGATCTCCAAAAAGGAACGCGATGATCGAAGAGCGATATATACCGGGTGTTCCATCTCAAGATCGCACAAGGGAAGTCGTCCAATGACCAGGAACTCTTTCTCGGGCGCCATGACCCTGTCCACAATGACGCCGTTTTTGATCACCTCGAAAAAGAACTGTTGGTTTGGGTATCCGCTCCAGGCTGGCTTATGATATTTGAGCGGCGGTGTATTCCCTGCTGGTTTGGAATCCCTGGAGGGCGGTGCGATACTCTGTGAAGAGACTAAGGGTGCGTCGGCATTGGGTGACTCAAGATCATCGTCTTCCCTGGGAAAGAGTGGAGGTGGTGGCGGTGGAGGTGGGAGCATGGCAGATTTTTTGACGGGGGCTGTTGGCATGGCGAACACGGCACCAGCTCCAGCGGGCGAGGCTTGATTGTCCTTGGGCAGATTGTCGTCACTGCCATTGGCGCTACTTTCCGTCCCGCTCTGGGAACTCCTGACGGGTCCTTGAGGAGCTGTAAATGACATTTGGGATAGTGTTGAATGGTTGCTGAATGCTGCACCTGGAAAACAAGGCCACCCTTTATTTAGAACGCCCTTGCGCAGCCCAAATATTACTCCCTACGCTCCATCCTTGGGCTGTATAAAGGTTCTTAGGCTTTGCACAAGTCGCCTGTCAAAGGACACGTAGTACGAACACGGCTGAGCTGGTTTTATTGAGGTTATTCGGTCGTGCTTTTTTTTTTACTTTTCGGGTAGCAGCTGGCTGATACCCATGCACACACATGCCAGCGACACGTATGGGCTAAGACGTTCACCTAGCAAAAGAGATCGGTCAAGCGTCGTGTTAGTTTTTGAGAGTGTAACAGCCTCCGAGCTGATCCAATATTCCATGAGGACATCCAGTATCCTAGTCCTGATATAGATATGTATAGCAAAAGATTACCTATCCTCGCTGCCTTCCAGAAGATACCGAGAACCCTATGACATTGTAATACAAAAGGTAACGTTGGGCACGGCATGTTAACATCCTCGTCTCGGGCATTCAACACTTCCCCCGCGGTGCAGTGACGACTTTTGCGGCCAGGCGTTGGAGTGGTATCATACCCAGTCTTGTTGCGGTCGAGGAGATTTGTCTGAGATTGAACATAGGTGCAGGTGCAGATGACCAAGAGGATCACTAGAAGCAAACTTTGGAAATTGAACAGGGCGGACTGTGCGATGGAGGTGAAAGAGGGGTGTGTGTAGACAAACGCTTGTCAGCATCCGGGATTTCCTTGGTTCAAACATGTATCGAAGAGTCGTTTCTCCTGCAGTTGGTGATTCGCGCATATATTACCATCCTGAAGCGACAGTGGAATGGAAACGGCTTGCTGGATTGAATGATGTAAAGGTGTAAGACGCCAAAAGCATGGACTACATAATGGACGGAGAGAGGAGCACGTGATATAGCCCGCCGCCGCCGTACCTGTTCACCCCATCAAAAATAACAAAACGCCTGCGACCTCTCTTGAAGGATGTGTTGTCTTTTTTGGCAACACCAATCTAAATATATTCACGATGAGTGTTGTAGAAAGAGAAAGGCGTGTTCGTCCTTCCGCTCCTATCTTGGTGAACACTGTTCAGATCTTGTACTCTGCTCCCAGGATCGGAGGTCTAAAGCAGCCGTTATCATCCATGCTCGCCCCACAAGCAGCGTAATCTCTAACGAGGTTGTTTGCGGGTGCGGAGACCCGAGAAAGCAGCGTCTTCGGCGTGGGGAGCATGATCTGTGCGATACGATAGCAGGAAAAGGCGCCGGCCAGTTGGATCACATCACCATTGCACGCACTTTTTTCTTATCGAAAGTTTAAATGACCAAGGTACAGCAGGCCTATATGAAGTATAAAAGTGATCCCTTTTCCCCCCCCACTTTCGGATTCCTCATCTTTTTCATCCATCTCCTCTCTTCTTTCCTTCACTCCCTCTCCTCCTTCTTCTCCCTCCTGCCTCTTTCTCTCTCGTTCTCCTCCACCAGTTCCACGCACAACCGCCCTCCCTGAGCCACTCTGACGATTCGCCCTGTGCTCATTGTCTCAGCTACCATCCGCCACATTATTTCAAGCACCTCGACAAGCCATGGCCTCTCTTACTCCCACGCATGCCGCCGGTGGACAGCCTCACCACCCTCACACACTTTCTACATTGGTAAGCACCTGCTCTCATCTCTACTGTATGTGCAAGAAAGAGAGCGACGCTTGACGGCCTATCTGATCGTTCCGGGATGCGGCTCCAAGGTGCCTTCGTTCGCGCCGCCACCAAGACGCAGTCAGGTCTCTTGCTGCCTCCATCCTCGCTGCGAGCAGAACCCAAAAGATGCTATCGGAAGGGATTTGATGACGATTGCGATAACCTTGTGAAAGGATCAGAATCGCTTTTAAGATGCTTATCTAGGATCTGCTGGTGGGAGCACAATGATTATGATCCTCTTTATCTAATCCTCTTCTTCCTCTCTTTCACCTTGGCTCCCGCCACTGATAGGACTTTCAGGGCGCCAGCAGTGCAGCTGCAGCCAATGCTATGCGCACAGAACTTAACCGTCTTATCTCGCAAGTCAAGGACGAGAACGAGAGAAAGGTATGCTACGCACAGCTGGAGCAGTTGGTTAGAGATTGCGGGAGGTTAAGACAATGAAATGCAGCACCGACGGACGCGCCTGTCTTCTGAGGGTTGGAACCGCCGTGGCGTCTCTTTTGCATTCACGAAGATGGGGGAGCACGTCATCCAAGGACCACTCGGTTGCCCTTGCGTTGACCTTCTTTGACCTTCCGAGCGTGCGAGCGCAAGTATCGACCGTGGAAATTTTGTAGTAATGACGTCGTGAAGCTCAAGAGGAGAACGCGCCTGAGGACGGACAGTCACGTTTGTGTCCAGCTGCATGCAAAGTTCCAAAGCACTGACCCTCTGTGTATTCTTCCTCCTTTCCTGTCGATGACGCTCCTTTATGACGACAGCTCTTCCAAAATGAAATGGGCAACTTCTTTTTGCTCTTCACCCGCTGGCTCGGCGAGAGAAGCAAGGGCACGAAAATCAACTGGGACAAGGTCAATTCGCCCCCAGAGGACCAGGTCGTTCCTTATGACAGCATTCCCAAGGTCGAGTCGAGCCCTCATATGAACAAGCTTGCTGTCCTGAAACTCAATGGTGGATTGGGAACCACTATGGGCTGTGTCGGTCCCAAAAGTGCTATCGAGGTCCGTGATGGCATGACCTTTTTGGATCTCAGTGTCCGTCAGATCGAGGTAAGCAATTGCTTGAAACGATACTATGCTGCATGGGCAAAAAACTGTTGGTGTACTAGTTGACTCAAGAACTCTCGGCATGCCGTACTCCTTTTTGTTAGTACTTGAACAAGGCCAAGAACGTGAACGTACCCTTCATTCTGATGAACTCCTTCAACACGGACGATGAGACGAAGCGAATCGTTCAAAAGTACGCCACGCACAACATCGAGATCTTGACATTCAACCAGTCTCGCTACCCCCGCATCAACAAGGACTCGCTCTTGCCTACTCCCCGCAATCCCAACGGTGACATTGCCGACTGGTACCCTCCCGGTCACGGAGACTTGTTTGACTCGCTCAACAACTCGGGACTTTTGGATCAGTTGATTGACGATGGCAAGGAATATCTCTTTGTCTCGAACGTTGACAACTTGGGCGCAACAGTGGATGACGGCATTCTTAACCACATGGTTGAATCTGGCGCAGAGTTCATGATGGAGGTGACGGACAAGACCAGGGCCGATATCAAGGGAGGAACGCTCATCGACTATGAGGGCCAGATCCGCCTGCTCGAGATTGCCCAAGTGCCCGCGGAGCACGTCGAGGACTTCAAGAGTATCAAGAAGTTCAAGATCTTCAACACTAACAACTTGTGGGTCAACCTCAAGGCGATCAAGCGCGTTGTCGAGGCTCGTGAGTTGAGCCTTGAGGTCATTGTTAACAACAAGACGACAGAGTCTGGCGAGAAGGTCATTCAGCTCGAGACTGCTGTTGGTGCTGGTATCAAGCATTTCCACAATGCTCATGGAGTGAACGTCCCTCGTAGCCGCTTCTTGCCCGTCAAGTCCACCTCGGACTTGTTCTTGGTAACGTCCGATCTTTACTCACTCAACCATGGCGAGCTCTCGATTAACCCCAAGCGCATGTTCAACACCGTTCCCTTGGTCAAACTCGGCGACCATTTCAAGAAGGTCAACAACTTTTTGGCTCGGTTCAACAACCCTCCTCATATTCTTGAGCTGGACCACCTAACCGTCACTGGGGATGTATCGTTTGGCTCAGACGTTGTGCTCAAGGGAACTGTGATCATTGTCGCTAACGCGGGCTCCCACATCGACATTCCCTCGGGCAGTATCTTGGAGAACAAGGTTGTGTCTGGAAACCTCCATATCCTGGACCATTAATGTAAACAATCTCAATGGAGCTGTGACCGAACGTATCATCCAGTGTATTCAATGAAAAAAAACCCCCCAATTATACAATCCTTGAACTTGAATTGCAAGCACAACAAGCTACTTTGACCAGACCGGACAGCGGTACAAGGCAAGCGAGGGCACGGGACACTTTGAGCGTTTGCCGCGCTAGTGTCCAAAGCTTCAAACGTCAACTAGCATAATCATCCGTGTGGGTGTGGGGAGGACCCTTTGGCCCCCTTTTTGAGTATCACATTCGCTGTATTGTCATTGTCCTTTCTTTGTTCCTGGGCCAATACGTTGCATTTCCTATTACTAGGTAGTCAAGGATCATCTTTAACCAGTCCATTTGTTTGCCGTTATCTAAAAAAAGGGGACCAGCGCGACGTTTGAGAGCCAACGGGCACCAAACAAGCTACATGGCTTTAATATGATTTAACAATCTATTCTTAGCGTATTGCTCTCCACCAGTCGGCATGTCTATTTTGTCATCAAAGACCAAAACAGGGGAGTGAGCAAAGAAGTCTACGAGAATGCACGTTCCAGCCAGAAAATAATGAGACCTAGAGCGAGCCTGTTGCTGTAGGGTAATCGAACTCCTCTTCTGCACGATAGAATATGCAACCTTTTGAGCACCAACTCTTTTTTTTTCTCGCTAACTTTGTCGTCAGAGCGTTCGCGTAGAAAAGAGCCCCGTGTGTCCAGGAGGGGGTCCGAGGGAGGTTTCGATCCTGACGATGGGGTTGAGAGAGACGCCTTCAGTAATGTTCAAGTTGCAGAAACAGGAGCGCACAGATTCAGGCGACATGTTGTTTCTGTATGAGACGAATCGTTACGATCCTCATTTCCACCCACGTTCCTGAAAAAAAAATACTATTAATTAATATGAAAGATAGAATACCTTCTTCCTCTAACATACTTGGGCTATACTATACCCTGTTGTCTGCACCCCACATTGATGGCTTTGTGGAGTTGTTTGTGTGCCTGGTCAAGTACGACAGTGTTGGGTGCTTCATGAGAAAGAACGCGAGAACATTGCGAGGATCAAAGACAGAGAGAGCCTTGCGCGACGAACAGTGAGCACCATGAGTGCTGTAGGAAATTGGTAATAGAGTATTTTTTTTGGAACAGAAGCATGGTCGAAGCTGCCAGGGCAAAGAGTCAGAACTCTGAAAAGATCGGGCGCAAGATGCGTTGTTTGTTGGAAAGCATATTTGTATCAGACAGCAGCTGTAATGCCTCTCATGTTGTGTTCAAGGAAAAATAGAAAGTGGTACCACCTACTGTACACTTGTACTTTTCTCCAGTAGCCATAACCATGGGCGCGGGGCTTTGTTTGGGCTATGTGGATCGCTGAGGCGCGTAAGGGCTTTGCAATATAAATTAAAAAAAAAAAAGAGGAGACCACACCGCCTATTTCTTTTTATGATTCTCAGAGGTCCCATTCGCAGGTCGTGGCTATTGCGGGATGGAGCATGACCTAACCCGTCGCCACACTACCACCCTCAGATCTGTTGGGCACTGTGGGTAACAACCCTCAGATCTGGAACGGAAAAATGCAAGGAACGAGGTCGGGAGCGCGCATGCATCCGTTAGATAGCTCACATCTCTATTTTTTTCCTCTCTCTCAAAGCAGAACACCGCATAATCTGACGGTGTTGGAAACTAAGAATGAGAGAGAAGCGTTTCTTGATGATGCTGCACACTAAGATCGTTGCTTCCTGACGATACACGGGCTAGGACGCGGCTGCCTTTGGAGATTGTGGGTGTGTGATCATTTTCGAGAGCCGCCAATTTGCCGCTTGGAGATTTAGATTTGGGTTCCTTGGTCGTCCCCCCGCCTTCGCTCCCAGTAGCGTGCGGGCATACCTTTGTTGTGTATAAACTATCCACTTTCTTGATAGTCGGTTCGGAGGGTTTTTCGTTTGGATCATCAGGATCAGGCTATCCACAGGACGTGAATTTTCATGACGGGATCTGATGCTGTTGTATCGAGTGCCTGGAGAATCTATCGTATCAGCAAGGGCACATATTTTTTTTTTTTGTACTTCTCTGGACCCCTGCACTATCGATTATTGGGGGGTACAAAAGCTGAAGCAGGAGGAAAGAACAGGAGGTGGGGGCTCCATCCATTCTTCCTTTCTTCCGACTCGTTCAGAAATGAATCCAGGCGCCTTTATTGCCAGAAGGGCGTCGTGAAAGAGCAATTTACGATGTAAGGCTCGACCCCCAGGTGATGGCTATCCGTGCAATTGATTGGCCAGCAGAACCTATTTTTCACTCATTCATTTTTGTTTTCGCGCCTTTATGCTGGCCTGCTTTGCAGTAGGGGTGTGAAATGCGCGCCTCTGTCGCTTCATTTTAGATAAAGCAAACAGAAAGTGGAGAACTCGCTGCAGAGGGCGTGAATAGACAATAGTTGTAAACAGAGTGAGCGCAGAAGGCATTATGTATTTTTGTTATGCATTTCGAGGTCTAAGGACAACGAGAACCACTACTGCCGTAATTTGGCACGAGCAATCGGCTTCGAGGTGGAAAAAGGACCTCCGCACCCTTTCGGATTTCATACTCGCACAGAAGAATACAAAAAGCACGAGAGTATTATATATGTACCACAACCATGTTTAGAAGAGTCATGTCCTCGAGGAAGGTCACTGAGAGAATTCTAGAGAGCAGTGGAGGATGTGGATACGATGTAAAAATAACAAAGTGTCAATCCACCGAGGTTTGTTTCCCAGGTGCGTGGCTCTGCATCTCTTGTCTGAGAGAGAGGATACTTGAGTTTCAGCACAGGTGGTTGCGTGTCTGAAAATGCAATGCTTCAGGTTGTAAGTACTCCTCTTGTCGTCTGGAGAAGCTGAAGGCTGTGATTTGCTGTTGTCGTGTTTTGCTTATGACGGGCGCTGTGACGATGATACCAATAAATAACAACTGTAGACGGTACTGTAGACATTGGTATCCGAGAGTACCAAGTACCACCTAGAACCATCCTCTACCATTGTGGACAGGGTAAGGAGGCAGTGGTTGCACAAATTTGAAATGGAGGGAAGGGAAACTTCTTTTATTACTATTTCGCACTCTATTCTGTCTCTGCTTTGCACGACTCAATTGCCACAATGCGAAGACTAGAGTAAACAGGGCCAGCCAGCCATCTGATAACTGGCGAATGGGGCAGAGACTGAGTATCCCACTGAGTACTCGTCGGGTGGTATATTCTCCCTCGCTTTTCCCTGCCACCTGTGTTGTGCACACAGCGACCACCTCTGAAAATACTATTTGCGTTTCTGGATACTACAAAGTTTGAGAGACAGATAGCACCAGTCAAGCTAGTAGCCAGCCTTTACAATAATGTCCCACCCCACCCTCTGCTCGATCGCGCTGAAAAGCAAAGAGAGGTTGAGAGCCAGGCACAAGTAGAGCAGGAAAAAAAAAGTAGGCTAAGGCTGTGAGAGCCTTCAAATCATACATAAAGGCCTTCCTCCTCCCTCTTTTCAACTTCTTTTCTTTCTCGTTCTCCCTCACCTTCACCTTCCTCACCACGCACTTGTATAAAAAGTCTCCACGTCTCTCGTCCTCCTCACCCATCTAACCACTCGCCCTAACGTACATATATATATAACCAACCATGCTCTTCAAGTCCATCGCCTCTGTCCTCGCCATTGCCGGTCTCGCTGCTGCCCAGACCAAGGAGTACACCCATGGCCAGGCTGATATCAAGATGAGTACGTGCTCCCCTACCCATCACTCCTCTCCTTGTTCCTAACCGCCCTCTCTCCCCGACAACAACACCATGAGTTTCGAGAAGTGCAATTTTTTTGAGCGTGTTGCGAATTGGCACTTGAGTCTGCCCCGAGTCCTGTAACACGCATGGTCTCCTCATAAGGACGTGCTTCTCCGTCGTGCTTCTCTGTCGCGCATGCATGCCCGCCCGAGGAAGTTACCTAGAAACAGCCGATCCTTGTAGACATTCCAGCACTCTGGTGTTTTTGCTGTCACTCTCAAACATTCCCCCCCTCTTCAACACACACACAATTGCTCCTTGTGAATACCGGCCGGTCGGTACTCATATTTTTAAAAAGCACCGTGAAGTGTTTCAGACAGCATAGTGTGCCGAATATGACCCAACTCGTAGATAGCATTCCTCAGGGTGTGCCGTCCGTGAGTGGACACTGTTTGTTTGTTGTGCTAATTATAATTGCTGTCCCTCGCTGTACAACCTTCCCTAACGCGCGCAATTGGGAGAGAGAGAGAGAAAGAGTCGGAGAGAGCGCTCACTGCCATTGTTTATATCGAAGGGACTTACTAACCTACTCCTATTGGCCATGACTTTTAGACGGCATCGATGCCGTGTTCACCTTCGACAAGGTCGCCGGCGGTATGAACATCACTGTCACCGTCAACAGCGGTCTCAACACCACCGCCCAGATTCTTCCCGTTGGATTCGAATACCATGTCCACGTCAACCCCGTCGGCGCCAACAACAACTGCATGGCCACTGGTCTCCACCTCGACCCCGCCAAGGTTGGTGTCAGCAAGCCTTGCGATCCTAAGAACCTGACCTCCTGCCAGACCGGTGACTTGTCCGGCAAGTACGGCAACCTCTTGGCAACCGAGACTGGTGCCATCCCCACCAAGACTTACCTTGATACCCAGCTTACCTTCACTGGCGAGGGCGAGAACGCCATGCTCGGTCGCTCGGTCGTGATTCACAACAACGTTACCCGCGTTGCTTGCGCAAACTTGGTGGTTGAGGGATACACTGCCCCTGTTCCTTCCAGCACTGGCGCACCCCAGCCCACCAGCGGTGCTGCCAAGCTCGTTGGTTCCGTTGCCCTGACTGGTGTTGCTGCCTTGATGATGCTTGCTCTGTAAAGAGGGAGTCATCACATTCTTTGTCTTTTTTACATCTCAACGCGCAACCCCACTCATAACATAGATGCCCCCATCATTATTTCTTGCAAGCATCAAGGACCACCACCACCAGCAACAACAACAACAACAATTACAGCAACACCAACCCCCGAAAACTTTACTTAATGTGCCAAAGGAATGGAAAAAAAAATAAGCAAGTCGTGTAGGAGTAGGAGTAAGGAGAAGGGTTGGGCTTTACGGTCAGGCTTTCAGGACATTTGACCATAGGCAACGGACATTTTTTTCCATATCGTCGGGGAAGCGTTTCTTGATGAAGGAAAAACTTTGTAGCTCCTTTTTTTTTACCTTGGTTGTACGTCTGAAGCAGGGTACCCCGAAGTCCAACTCATCTTTACAATAAAAAAAAACAACGCCACCAAGCCCGCGCTTTGTGTAAGAGACTACATTAGCAGGTACACTATTGTAGTGGGCCTGACTCTGAGAGCCCCGCTTCAAGAAAGGTCGGAAGAGGCGTAGTGAGGGTTCGATAGAGTATGTACATACATAGTCTACATAGCCAGAGCCCACTGGATGCCAAGGAGGAGCAGGACGGAAATAGTTCATGAGAAACAAGGCGCCGCACAAACAGATTGGATGGTAAGGCCACGAGGATGGCAGTGAGGAATGGTGAGGGCGATGGAGACGGAGGCCGAGCGAAAGGATGGAACAAAGAACAATGCGCGTTGGGATGTCAGACCCCCTTTTTTGGTCTCTGAAGTTGTCAGCTACAGCGTCTCCTGTAGACTATATGCGTAGCAGGCTGCGCTGCACACGTCAGCTCACCACCCCACTCCCCCGCAGCCCTCACTCGGCGCGCTTTTCCCTGGAGTCTCCTTCACCAAACACCTGCTGCCTGCTGTCTGCTGTCTGCTGTCTGCTGCCACCCTCTCGTACACTATGAAGGCGAAAGGTGTCGGTGGCCAGTCTTTTAATCGCTCAGATGTTCTTGCCTTAATGAGGTGCCTTTTCTTGTATATATGCAGTCTTCAACTTCAATGCGCGAGACAGCGCAATGCTGCGATGGTTGACCCTCTGGTTCGTGCAGGACAAAGGTGCTGCGGTATTGCTGCTCATATGAATGGCAATGGGCACAACCTTAAAAACATTAAAAATGTTGGCTCAGGAACAGGCAGTGTAATCAAGAACACTGTGTTCTCTGCCCTGGCCTGTGCTTGAGGAAATAAATGGCCTTGCGAATCGAGTCAAGAGTCAAGACGCCTGTGCATCTTATTGCCGAGGTGCGGGTTAGTCTTGTCTCCCTTCTGTGGCCATAACTCAAGGGGATTGGGGCTGACCAGTTTCGAGGTAGCGACAATGTTCGTTGCAAGTTGAAGGCTTAGTCCTCGGTATCCGAATGGCGGCTATGTAAATACTTGCACCTGAGGGGTCTGAGGGGTCTGAGGGAAGGGAGTGAGATCAAGATTGCAAAAGACGGACTGAGCGCGTACACGCGATCGCATCCACCACTGGGGTGAAGTACATGTACACGTCGCTGTCACCACGGACGCCAAACCACATTTACACACTTTGTTCATGCCCCCGACTGTGTCCCTTCGAGGCTGAAGATGTGGCGGACAAGATCGATACGAACAACCTTAATCGAGTCGGCTAAAGCCCTTGAGTGCCGGTGGTTAAGCTCGAGGCACTTGCTGGCAGCCAGCAGAGCGGAGGTGATGTTGCTACCTCTATATGCAGGCTGATACGAAGTAAGGAACGACGCGCTGATGAGAAGCAAGATTGCAAACAGAGACATCGCGGCGAAGCATGGGGGGAAGGGAAGGCGAGGCGAGGCACGGCGGGATGAGCCAAGGGGATGGTGGACCACAGCACGCAGCTGCCTTTTCATGCGTGTGGACGCGTACATGGACATGGCCCAGTGCGCTGACCCCAGGCAGCGAAGGAAAATTCACACCCTCCAGGCCACAGCATAAGAAGCCGCGTCCCGTCGTTTTGCGTGTGGTTCATCATCTTGTCTCTGCTCATCCCCAGGGACACCCATCGCTGCATCCCCGCCGTGCCTAGCCCGACCCCGGTGTCGACAGCGTCCTCCTGCCCCTGCCCAATCTCCCGCTGCCATCAGCAATCGCCCGCAGCCCTGCACCCTCGCCCCATGGCCAGCAGCAGCTCCACCGCCGAGGGCGAGTCCATGGTCAGCTCCTCCTTCAGCCATCGCGACAATCTCCCGCAGACCCCAGCATCCCCGCTTGCCGGTGCCCGCAGCCCTTCAAGCCCTGCTCCGTGGCGCCCATCCTCCCTGGCCGGCCGCAGCTCGCCGGCACTCGTCAACTCATCCACATTCAGAGACAGGGACCCACATGTGACCCACGGCGGAATGACTGCCCTCCGCCCATCGGGACAGGCAGCGGAGCGTCAAAAGGCACACAGCACTAACTCGTCCAGCTTGCCAGGCGCCCCGCCCAGTGCAGGCGGCGCTTGGGTTAGCCCCAAACGAACTGGCAGCAGCGGAGGAGGCTCAAGCGACCATTTTCCGCCCAACTCGGCCACGGCTTCTCCCGTGCTTGGCTCTTTTAGCTCACTGGCAAGGCCCTCGACCGCCGCGACATCACCCTCGCCGTCCTCGTCGTATCCAGTACCCACCATAGTCGCAGGAATGAGTCCGAGCGCAGGGTCAGGAGCTGGAGCAGGAGTCAGCACAGGCTCGAGCCTGGCCACATCCAGCCCAAACACACAAAAGCAGCCCCTGAATATGGAAGCCCTAGCCGCAAAGTTTGCCGATTCCAAGGAGGCAAAAGAAAAGTTCGCAACTCTGCAGCTGTCGCCCGCGCTCACTCCTGCCACACTTCCCGACAAGGAGAGAAGAGCTCCCGCGGGATCCTTGGCACCTTCATCCAATGCAACCTCGCACATGGCACACATCAAGGTCCAGCGGACAGCCAGCCTCAATCACAACGCCCACCCTAATGCCCTATCAAAAGGTGTGTGAAAAAAAGCGAAAAAGTCACGTCTCTGTAGATCCTTTACTCAGTCCTAACCTGCCATTAACATATCTCTTGCTATGTGCCATTTTCTTTGATGTGCAGGCGGAAGGTTACAGCCAGGGCACCTCGCACAACCAACAGACATGCGCCGGACAGCAAGCCATAATAACGCCTTCTCGTCGGGACTAGGGCTGCCTGTTGGCTCTGTGAGCAACGGTTTCGAACAAGGAACACATTCTGTCAACGCGGGAGCCCATAATGGGAATGCGAACGTGGTGCAGACCCATAACGCACTCGGAGGTGCCCTTGGAGGCGCCTCTGGTCTAGCACCCTTCTCTCTCGGACAAATGGCTCGATCACCACGTCGCTCGTCCCTCAACCCGCGTGATTCTGGCAGCCATTATGATCAAAACTCCCCGGGTCCAAACTCTTTACCCTCGCCCCTAGTAGGCGATAAGCATCCGCTTCAACACCCTTGGTGAGTATTCTAGTTGTTTTAATGCCTTGATTGTCAGATCTTGAAACGTTGGGCGCCCGTTTAATCTAGACTTGCGATATATGGCCGATAGGACCCTGTTCTATGATATGACCACAGGATACAGCCGGCAGAGCTCTTCGCTCAACAGCTACGAAAACGGTCTGCGGGACCTGGGCACGTTTACAACGGTAAAATATTCATGTACTTCTATGCCACCCATGCACACATCCAAGAGCTCCATTCACTAACACACTGCGGTCCCTTTCCTCGGCATTTTTTTTCTTTTTTCAGGTCGAATTATTCGCCCGCTATTTCAATTGGATCGAAAAGCCGCATAGGATGGAAAATAGTGCCAATTACCATCTGTTCAAAGACGGCATTAAGCCCATGTGGGAAGATCCGGCCAACGCAAATGTAAGCTGAAGTTTTCATTGGAGAGCAAGCATGCCTTTGCTAGTCGACAGAGCCATATCCTTTTAACCCTGCGGCTGTACTTTGTGTCCCTTTTCAGGGTGGCCGCTGGATCATCACTCTCCTGAGCAAGAACACGGAGCTGCTGGATCGATGCTGGATGGAACTCGCATACGCTTTGGTCGGTGAGCAACTGGATGTTGGTGACGATATCTGCGGAGCTGGTAAGACAGCCTGTTGGCCGCTGGAAGAATTATACTACATAATTGTAACCAATATTAGTAGCGCTTGTTCGTCCGACATTATTGACCTTTGTGCTCGTCCATTGATCGCCTTAGTCCTTTCTCGTCGTACTAAGGCTGACAGACTCGCAGTTTGGGTGAGAGACAGCGAAAACGTGGATGCTGTCAATGGAATAGGGTAAGCCTATTGATGACTGAGCACCCTGATCCACCTGCAAGGGCTTTTATCGTGTTTTGAAGGGGAAGATAAGATACGAGCTGTGTTCGAGACGCGAGACGCGCCCTAAAATGTGCTCGTCTCTGTTTTTGTAGAAAGCGTCTGATACGGATTTTGGATCTCGCCAAGGAGAAGATCACAATGGAATTTCAGGTAAAGCGGAATACGAACCGAGGAAGAGGTGTTAATTCTGTCAAAGGGAGGGCTTACAACCCTTGAGAAAACAGTTTCACTGACAGCTTGATTGGACTTGCACGTTTCCTTCTTGACTAATAGGTGACGACGGATGTCAAGACCATTGGTACTCCCAAGAACTACATCTCACTTGAAACCATCAAAAAAGAGCTTGCACAAGAAGCTGTGGCCCACACCCCGACTCCATCCACCGTTTCAGAAAGCGACATGACGCCCAGTCTGACGGCTGACTCGGTTCCAGCAACACCTCTGCCCCATGCTGAAGCATCTCCTGCAACTCCTATGGACACGGACAACACTTCTGCTTTGACAGGAGGTCGAGAAAAGCAGCAGGCTCCTGTAGGCACGTCGGGATTGCTGATCTCGGTCGAAGGAAGAGAGGTTTTTGGAGCATCCTGCGAGAATGAATGAGTTAGAGGCAAAAGGCAATGTGCCTATCCATCGGATTTTTCAAGAGTCTCGAAAGTCAAAACGACGCTTTTACAGTAACAAAGTTGGCGCGTGAAAAAAAAAAAAAAAAAAAAAAACGACTTGACGTGTGTATAGCAATTTATTAAGTGAAGCAAGAACGTGGCTACGATCGATTCAAAAAAGCCCTTTTTTGGATCAAAAAGCCCATCCTCCTCAGTTGGGTGGGGGGGACATCGTACTTTAGTAGTGATTCGTGTTATTGTCGTGGTAAGACTCGACGGTTACAGAGATGTGGGTGTCAGTGGGGAGCGCGCTCTTCTCGTTATGGGTGGCATTTTGAGTTGACTGGTTGTTGGTGATAGCGCGGCTAGCCTTTTCGGACGGGGTGGTACCACGAGCACGCGAGGTGACCCAGTGGACGGTGCAGGCATTCAAGGTGACATCCAAGGTGCACGAGAGCAAGCACAGAACCGAGTCCTCGTAACCCTTGAAGTAGACAAGAGTGAAGACGTTGCCGGAACTCAGAAGCAGGGCAATGATAGAGCCGATGAGGGTACGACGAGCGACCTGTCGGAGCTTTCCCTTGCTGGGACCTTGGAGGATGGAGTTGGTGCTCATCAGAGGACGGATAAAGAGAATAGTGAGCCAGCACGAGATGAAGATATCGTAGAGGATCAGGACGATGGAGGCTAAGGGCTTCAGTCCGATGAAGCATTGGTCATTCTCGTCGATGACTGCGACGCGGTTCAGGATCATGAGGACGAGGATGATCGTGTAAGGCGTGAGAAGCGCGATGTTGATGCGGTAGAGCTATTTAGTTTTTGTTGAAAGTAGCATACAAAGGGTGAGTGCGTGCATCCAGGACGACTGTAGCGGCGGAAATAACGATAGAGAGTGAGAAAGGGATCCGCTCTTACCGTGGTTTGCATGCGGGTCGTGGTGACGGAGCTGACGACGTAGACCTTCTCGATCAGGAACAAGTAGATGATAATCTTGGAGGCGGCATACAATGACAGGCACACAAAGATGGAGAGCGTGCATGACATGATGTTTCCTGTGTTGGTCGAGGTCAAGATGGCGGCAATCGTTGTAAATGACCACGATATCACGTAGAGTCCGATGACAAGGCCTCTCGCATAGTTGATGGTGGCCATGCTTGTGCCTGATGTCTTGCGTCCAAAGAGGACTGACATCAGGGAGATAGCCATCAGGGACACCAGTAAGGAGACGACGGCTAAGATTTTCAAAAAAAAAAAGCAAGGCAGCATTCAAAGGAAGTAAAAAAAAATCAGTTTTTTCTTCTCTGCAGTCGATGCAAGGACAGCAAAGCGCGTTACTGACAGGAGATTACAGGCACAGGATCTATGCATCGTTCCAACACGTACTGGCGGTATTTGGTTTTTGAGCCATTGTAGAGGTAGTGTGCGAGGAGTGAGAGGGATTATAGACGATGGGATGGTGAGGAAGTCGAGGGGGGATGGACCGAAAAACGAGAAACCAGATGCCTAGATGAGTTGAAAATGATGAGGGGTGGCACTCGAAAATGCACTTGAAGGAATGTCTGGCAAATGACAAGAAAGGCGGGCAGTATCGACAAAAAGAAAAGCCAGTGCGAGGGTTGCCAAAGCACTCGCTTTATATAGATCGAATGGGTCCCCTTTGAAGAACCGCTCCCACCTAGAAGAGCGATACAGGTGCCGTGAGGTTATGGCTGTAGTCTGCAATGGTGTTTTGTTATTTCTTCTGTCCCTGAGCTGCCAATAAGGATCAAGAGTGTTGTTATCGTTCTGAAAAAATAAAGCCCGTTTGTCCATGGTGTGCAGTGGATCGCACTGCCTTTTCCCTCCTTGGGGTACCGTTTGCTCCTTGGATCGTCTGTGATACATTCCAAACAAAGCGTTCCTGTTAGGCGCTTGTGATCGAGGTACCAGCGAGGATGAGCGGGGCCATCCGCATATCCCTTTGGAAAAGCATGCTCAACGGAAATTTTTTTTAGTGTAACGAAAAAAAAAAAAAGGGTGATGAGCATCGCGATTCCTCGACATCTCTTGGACCGTGGTTACTCGGCTTGCCTCGAGGGCATAGGAGCGAGACACTTGTTATTCAGTCGAAGTGTTTCTTTTTTTTTTTTTTGCCACGGTATCGTGTCCTGCTTTTGTCAGACACTTTCCTTCCTGTGGCGGGGAGCCCGTTGGCATCAGCTTGTGCAAGGGGACTGCAACGACGCAACGCGATTACACGGGGTAGTCTATCAAGAAGCAAAAAAAAAAAAAAAAAAAAAAAAAGCTGATACAAGAGCCAAGAGGGGGCCAGGGGGGCACACATTGAGAGTGAGACCACGACCGAGAATGGCGGAAAGCGAGATGGGGGAACGCAGAGAAGGGGTAAGAGGAGGAAAGGAGAGGGCCTAAGAAGGAGGAGGAGGAGGAGGGAGAGAAGAGAGCAAGAACGAACGCGTTAGCGGCAATCAAACTGAGGGCAGCATGCGCACGAGAACACACAAAAAAAAGCGGAGCAGGCCGTTGATTGTAATCTAGGAGTTGTCTTCAGACTAGACGCCATATGAACCAGGTTTCGCTTGCCATCATATGGACCAAGCGGAGATTTTTAAAGTCAGAAATGCGCGCAGAAAAACAAAACAAAGACGACACACGAAACTACTCGTTCAGGAGCCACAGCAGAGCAAGGGGGAGGGGAAGCGCCGGCGACGGTACAAAGTGGCCAAAGCCTCGAGGTATGTGCGGGGCGATGGGGATGGCGATGGTGGATAGACCAGGCCCTCATCCGATTGCCGAAACCTCTGATCACCTTCAGCAGCTTTCACCCTACAGCAGTTGCAGACCGTCCCTGCCAATGGTGCAAACTAAGGTGCGGTTTCATGCCTTGTTGGTGAGGGTTAAAGTAAGCTGGAAGAGCGGCTCATTCTTGGTCCGCAGTTAAGGCACACACGCCCTCTGATCGGAAGCAAAAGTTTCCTATGCTGACCAAAGGAAGAGGATCCTCGAATCATTTTTCCTTGCCATGCAGTCATGCATTTCGTGGACTCTCTTTAAAAAAAGTTACCATGCACTCCTTCATGGGGCAGGTGGCCAGAAATACATTTTATTTTCCTCAAAAAAAAAGATGTGTGTCGTGCCATTGCCATTCCATACCCACAGGATCAACTATCCGACACTTGACTCTGACTTTTGATGTGAAGGAGGTATGTTGTATGGATGAGGATGCTCCTCACACCCATACTCCTGGTCCACAGAAGGATCGTAACCACTTTCATACATTGCAATGTGTCGCCCAAGCCGCGATCGACAGGGAGCATCTGCGCTGTGCAACCACCGAGATGGCGTCCATTGGTCAGGTCCGTCAACAGTCCAGGTTTAGAGCAACCTTAAAAATGAAGGTTATGGTGCGAGGACGGGATATGGCCATGGCCACGACCACAGCTACAACGTAGCTTGTGGGCATGGGTCGTCAGATCCATAGCATAGACATGGCGTCTAAGTTCTGTGCTCTTGCTGGGGATGACAGATAGAGTCAGCAGTTGCGAGCGAGTCGTGAATGATGACAGGACCCAAGTGGCCTCTGCACCGAGAGCGCGTGTGACGCGAGAAGACCGTGTTTGTGCGCGACAAGAGTTTTTTCTTTTTTTCAGAGCCCACCCCACGTCATCTAGATCGGTATCGCACGAACCCTGCCCTTATCAGTTCCTCATGCCACCCTCTGAGCTCATTCCCCTCTGTCTTTTCTTTCTTCTCCAGCCCCATCCCTCATCCCCATCCCCCATCGCGTCCACCCCTGGTGCCCCCGTCGCCCGCTCCCAACCTCGCTACCCACCACATATTTATATATATTGTACAGCGTCCTCTCTGTCTCTGTTCCAGTTTCCCCCCACTCGCCTGATCCCTGTCCTTCTCCACGTTCTAATTCAGAGCTAATTCTCCGAACTTGAGCTTCATTCTGCGCTTCCCTCCAATCCAAGGCACGCATCCCATGGAGCCCATTACCATCTACCGCGTCGAGCTCGATGACGATGGCTCGCCAGAAGAAAACTCATCGGTAGGGCCAGTGGCCGCGCATAATCACCAGCAGGAGACAATCAACGCTGGCCGAAAGGTTATTCTAAATTGTCGGCTACTCTCTTCAATCGCGTGCATTCTAGTATTACCGCCTCCCTCCGCCCGATGTCCCCTACATCCTACGCTTCAAGGTGATTGCCGGATCCTTGGCATCCAACAATGGTGTCGTTTGGACAAACTATCCTCCAGAAGGGTGAGTTCTAATTCACTCACACGACTGAGCCCTCTCCGTCAAGGGCGCTTACGCGCTCAACTGAGGTTGCGCTTCGACTGCCTGTGCCTGCATTATATTTTCCCACGTCGACGTCGATGTCATCATCGCAGCGAGGCAGAATTCGACTCTTGTACTGATCATCGTTCATCGTGCTTATATTTGCCATCTTGATAGAAAACCGTTCAAGCGCGATAAGTTTTTCCAGCATCGGTAAGGATGGATCATCAATGACCAGTGCGGTGGGGAAATGTTAACCGTGGAAGTAGCCCACGCGTCTAACCATCGTTTTTTGTGGTCTCCAGTTTAGCCGGTATCGAACCCGAGTGCGATCTCAAGATTACCGGCGCCGGTGCATACGAGTACTATGTGGAACACTCGCCTTTTCAGAAGGACGGAGTCGTGACCTGGAACCGATCCAAAACTGGATTCTTTGTTGTCGATCCCCAGTTGTCTCTGAGGGCTGGCGACTCCTCCCTCTCCTTACCCTTGGAGGGCCTGGTGATCGAGTCCGTGGTCCCCAAGTGGATGGGCAAGTTGTCCGAATGGAAGCCTCACTTGGAGCTTGTTGCAAAGTCCGGCTACAACATGATTCACTTTGTACCGTTGCAGTACAGGGGTATCTCCAACTCGCCCTACTCCATTTTTGACCAGCTCAAATTCGACCCCCAACTGTTCGATGCCGAAGACCTGGACAAGACTGAGGAAGAGCAACGAGCTATTGTCAAGGACATGATCAAGGAAATCGAGGTCAAGTATGGCGCTTTGTCGCTGACTGATATTGTCTGGAATCACACGGCATGCAACTCGACTTGGTTGTGGGATCACCCAGAAGCAGGTGAGGCAGAGTGTTATGCTGTATTATGTCTACTTGCATTTAAGTTGTATCCATAACTAATACAATTGTGTGGCATTGTATATTATTAGGTTACAATCTTCACAACTCGCCTCATCTTATCCCGGCATTTGAGCTCGACAGCGCATTGTTGAGGTTCTCGGCCAAGGTGGCCGATCCCGAGTCTCCATACACCGCGGACATCAAGACTGAGCACGACCTCCAGGTCATCATGAAGGAGTTGCGCCGTACTGTTTTCACAGAGATTAGGCTGTGGGAATTTTATGTCGTCGATGTTATCAATTCTACACAAGAGCTCAAAGCCGATATCCAGGCACAGGCACCCTATGACGCCAGTCCGTTCAATCACAGCGATCTGAATTCGATGACGCTGGTGGAACTCGCGATTGAGTTGAGCAA
Source organism: Mortierella alpina (assembly GCA_029449245.1). Classification (NCBI taxonomy): domain Eukaryota; kingdom Fungi; phylum Mortierellomycota; class Mortierellomycetes; order Mortierellales; family Mortierellaceae; genus Mortierella; species Mortierella alpina. The sequence goes on along the minus strand of JANATF010000001.1, from coordinate 194,217 downwards.
GGAGGCATTGATCGGTGCAGGAGAGCATGGGGATCGCCACCATAAGAAAATCGATACCACCGTTGCAGTCGCGTTCATGGCCGCACTCCTCAACGCAAACTTCTCCGACACGGCCTCATATTCGCTCGATGAAGTCTGCGCAGAGTACGAGCGGATCTTGAACGAAGTCAATCTTGAGTTCTACAAAGCTTATGACAAGGATGTTGAGACCATCGTGACAAACGTCGAGAATCGAGTCAAGTATATCCGTCTCGATGCGCACGGTCCTAAACTTGGCCCTGTTACAGAAGAGTAAGCAAAGTACCGGGACACATGGGTTATGTCGTCGTCGAATGTCCAAGACGCTAAGCATGATATTGCCCGCCCCCTTCTTAACATCTAGAAACCCTCTTGTCGAGACCTATTTCACGAGACTGCCAAAGAATGAGCAAACCGCTGCACACCCCGCAGGATCATTGGCTATGGTAAACAACGGCTGGATCTGGAATGCCGATCCTCTCAAGGACTTTGCTGGCAAGGATAGCCATGCTTACTTGCGGCGAGAAGTCATCATTTGGGGTGACTGTGTCAAACTGCGATATGGCAAAGGGCCGGTAAGCAACTGCGCGGATCCGAGGCCACACTTGCTATGCGTATGACTTGTCGGAAAAGGTTATTGGTTTTTCTAAATTGTACCGTTCTTTCAATCTCTTAGGAGGATGTTCCATGGCTCTGGGAGCGAATGAAAGAATACACGATCCAGTCAGCTCGTCTGTTCCATGGTTTCCGAATTGACAATTGCCACTCGACACCGATCCATTTGGCGCAGTATCTGTTGGACGCTGCGCGAACTGTACGACCCAATCTTTACGTTGTAGCCGAACTCTTTACTGGCTCCGAGGAGATGGACATCTGCTTCGTGAGCCGTCTCGGCATCAATTCGCTCATTCGCGAGGCAATGCAGGCCTGGGAACCTAGAGAGCTGAGTCGTCTGGTGCATAAGCATGGTGTCAAGCCAGTCGGTAAGTGCCCGATGCTCTTCAAATTGTTCCAGAGTGGGGTTCGTACTAGTGGTTTTCGCATTGTTTACCTGTTGTCATCTGAGCTTTTTCTCTCTTCCTTTTTCGACAGGGTGCATGGATCGAACAAGCTTGTGCGAGGACGTGCCATGGGTCGGACAGGATGGAAAGACTGTCCCCAGTCGAGTTACCCCACTTTTGGGCTCCCATCCACACGCGCTTTTCATGGATTGTACTCACGATAACGAAACCCCCCATCAGAAACGACGTGCTGAGGTACAAGCTTTTTATGACCTACTGGCGATGCGCTCTTACTCATGGCATATTTGCATCGTGTAAAAGTTTCATCATGTAAAAGTATTAACGCATAGGTTATGAACAACTTCTATTAGGACACACTCTCAAACGCCGGTTTGGTTTGTATGACGTCCTGTGCCATTGGATCTGTTAAAGGCTACGACGAGATCTACCCGACGCTGTTGAATCTGGTGACTGAAAAGCGCCACTATGCGACGTACAAGGATCCTATGAATGTTGGCATTTGCAGCGTCAAGGCTCTTCTTAACAAACTACACACTGATCTCGCTCTTCAAGGTTATGAGGAAGCTCATGTGCACCACGAGAATGAGGTAAGCAGGATGTCATTGCTGAAAGACGCTGACGAGTAGGATGTGCTCTATCCTTACTTACGCACATACCTTTTGTTTCATTCCCTAGTATATCATTGTGCATCGTCAGCAGCCGACTACACTGAAGGGATATATCCTGATCGCGCATACATCCTTCTATGACAACCCGAAGCGCGGCGATATCATGCCAATTAAACTACGAGACACGACCGCCAAGGTCATTATGTCTCTTGGGCTCTCTATCTCGTCACGCACTGTTGACAAGAACAGCAAGCACTTGGAAGGACTTTCTGGAAAGCTGGAGGAACTAGCCCCACCAAAGATCTCCTTGTTGTCGGATGGCCAAAGTGCGTACACGCAAGTGGAGATCCCAGATCGTTTCCCCGGAGGCAGTATTATCTTGCTGGAAACCACTGTGGCCAGGAAAGTGCCTGCGAATATCGAGGAGCTGGTAAAGACGATCCCAGACACTGTCCTTGGACAGCTTGACTGGGTCGAGCTCAACATTGCACTCTACAGGTGCGACGGCGAGGAACAGGATTTGACCCGTAAGTAATTGGCCGAGCCATTCTTTATCGTCTTTCCGTTCGTCACTCACGTCGGGTTTTGAATATCCATCAGGGTTAACAATGCCATTTTTATATTCTCCTAGCCGGTAATGGCGTGTACAATATCCCAAACCATGGGGCGCTTGTGTACTGCGGACTGGAGGGATATATCTCTGTCCTCAGACCCATCATTGAAAACAACGACCTTGGCCATCCTTTCTGCGCTCATCTGCGTGAGGGCCACTGGGCACTGGACTACGTCTGCGATCGCATCCAGAGGTTAGTGGACTGCGCTGCTTCATTATTTTTGCACACTTACAACATGGATCAATGCTCTAAACAGTTTACGATGTATTCGTTATGAATGCTAGACATCTCCATCTGTTCCCTGCATTGGCAGCTCTAGGAGAGTGGTACTCTGAGCGAATGACCGCTATCAAGAAACTGCCCAATTATCTTGTTCCAAGATACTTTGCGCTTGCTATCATGACCGCGTACGGAGCGGCTCGTGTCCGAGCCTATTCGCTGATGACACCGCTGATCCAAACTGGAGACTATTTCACCCGCTCCCTTAGCCTGACAGCGCTTCAGGTCTATAGCTTTGTCGATTCAGCGAGCTTGCATCCGACAAAGAAGATTCCAAGTCTCGCTGCTGGGTTGCCTCATTTCACATATCGACACATGCGAACCTGGGGACGTGATGTCTTTATCAGTCTTCGCGGCATCCTGCTCGTCACTGGGCAATATAAGGCTGCCAAGGAGCACATTCTTTCCTTTGCAAGCAGTCTCAAGCATGGAATGATTCCCAATTTACTCGACAGTCTTCGATCGCCGAGGTATAACTCTAGAGATTCAGTGTGGTGGTTCTTCCAGTCCGTTCAAGACTATTGTACAATTGTACCGGGCGGCGAGGATATTCTCCAGGAATCGTTTGCTCGCCGATTCCCTGATGGACAGACGTTCGTCGAGCACACGAGTGCAGAGGCATACTCCACAACGGTGACACTCGAGGATATCCTTGCGGAGATTTTGGAAGCCCATGCCAATGGTATTCACTACCGTGAATGGAATGCGGGCCATCGACTGGACGAACAAATGTCGGACAAGGGCTTCCAGGTGGATGTGGACCTGGATTTCAAAACAGGATTCGTAACTGGCGGCAGTGTGTACAATTGCGGGACTTGGATGGACAAGATGGGGGAGAGTGCCAAGGCAGGCACCAAGGGCGTACCAGCGACACCCCGCGACGGGGCTGATGTCGAGATCATTGGACTCTTGAAGTCTTCCCTGCGATGGGTTATCGATTTGCACAAGAGGAACAAGTTCAGGCTGTTCTCCATTGACATGGGCGAGACGTCGTTCAAGGGCACTCGTCGGCCTGCGCGTGTCCTCACTATTCAGGAATGGAACGACTTGATCCAGACCAACTTTGAAAAATATTTCTTTGTGCCTCTGGACCCTAAGCAGGACACTGAATATGTCATCCATTCCGAGTTGGTCAATCGCCGGGGCATGTACAAGGACACATATGGTTCAATCACGCCCTTCGCGGACTATCAGCTGCGACCCAACTTTCCTGTGGCAATGTGCGTTGCTCCTGAGTTGTTTGACAAGACGCACGCAATGACAGCCTTGAATCTAGCCAAGGATGTCCTCCTAGGCCCTCTTGGTATGTTTTTATCGAAATCCTCGGTCAACGAGCTATATTCATATTGACGACCTTGCTAACTTGGTGCCGCCTTGTTATCACTACCCACTCCCCATGTAACAGGGATGCGAACTCTGGATCCCATCGACTGGGCTTATCGTCCTAATTATGATAACCAAAACGATTCGGACGATCGAATGATTGCCAAAGGGTGGAATTATCACCAAGGACCTGTAAGTTCAACCCCACTAGTCGGTCGTCGATCGCTCTCTGTTTTTTTTGAGTACTAATCATGATATTTCCTTTTATCATTGACGGCGCAAAAGGAATGGCTATGGTGCACCGGGTACTTTTTCCGTGCCTATTTGCACTTCAGGCTTCGTTGCAAGCCAGAGACTGTAAGTGTGAAGGACTAGAGGTTAGAAAGGCGCGTGGAAAGGTGCCAGTCCATATTGGATACTCACTGACACCCCCGGTTCCTGAATAGATCGAAGAGACTGTATTTGAGCTGCATCGCATGATGCTGCCCCACAAGGCGCAGCTGGAGACGAGCCCATGGGCTGGACTTGCAGAGCTGACGAACTTGGACGGTGCCATCTGCGTGGATGCGTGCCAGTCCCAAGCATGGTCGTCGTCTACGCTTCTGGACCTGCTGTATGACATTGACGTCCTCCGTCAGGACGGCCTGCTCGCCAAGTGAATGAATAGACCATTTCCGATATATATAAATCAAAGCCACGCTACTTTCTCGGCCTTATTCTTCCACTCCCACTCGCTTCATTCCTTCTAAACAATCGCCCTCACACAAACACGAACACGAACACGAACGCGAACACGCTCGCTGTGCATCCTTTTGGTCGAGAGACAGCTGACAGGAACAGGAACACGGTGCAACGGACGCAGGACATTGGAATTGATTACAGCAGCCTTGCTTCCCGTGTAGTTTGACTTCATCCAAACTCGCATCCCGTGAACGCGCATCCAGGGAACTCTATAAAGCATGCCTCGACTGCCATCAGTGGAAATCACCTTCCGGCAGCTGATGCTGGCCAGTGTGGTCCTCCATGCCGTCTTGCTCATCTATGGCCACTGGCAGGATACCCACCTCGTCGTCAAATATACAGATATCGACTATGTCGTCTTCACAGACGCATCGCGGTACCTCACCCAGGGTCTATCGCCATACACGCGCGCAACCTACCGCTACACGCCACTACTAGCCCAGATGCTTATGCCCAACATCTACTTGCACGAGTCCTTTGGGAAATGGATCTTCACTGGGGCGAACCTTCTGATCGGAGTTCTCATACAAAAGATCCTGCGTTTGCGAGGCATGTCCGAGTCGCGCGCCGTCAAGTTCAACGCACTCTGGCTCCTTAACCCCATGGTCGCCAACATCTCGACTCGCGGAAACGCTGAAAGTGTGATCGGGGCTATGGTCCTGGGATCTTTCTACCTCATCATGAAGAAGAGGATCGGCTGGGGCGCCTTTTTCTACGGACTGAGCGTACACTTCAAGACATATCCCATCATTTACTCGCTGGCACTATTGGTTATGATAGACGACAATTACGACAAACATGGTGGCATTCAGGATTTGACTACGGCATCGGTGGAACAGGAGACTCAGGAGAAGAGTCATATCAGCAGGAATCGCAGCAAAGTGACTGGATCAGGAGCAACTGCGGGTCCCAAGGGTCATATTGTTGTCAGGACTTTCAAGTCCCTTGTGGGGTTCATCACCTGGCGCCGTGTTCAGTTTGGACTCTTGAGTGGCGGCTGGTTCTTCCTCATCACTGGACTCATGACTTACTAGTAGGTTTTCAATCTTCCCGTAGCTGGTTATGCATGGTGCCATGTTTTGTGGTTTCCTCGTCATGCCTGACTGACGGACTGACTGACTTGCTTCTTAGTTATGGGTACGAATTTCTGTTCGAGACATATCTTTACCATGTCACTCGCAAGGACCATCGCCACAACTTTTCGTTCTGGTTTTACAACATCTACTTGACCTTCACGTCCCCGACGGGCACCTTGGTCGGTGTTCTGACCTTTGTGCCTCAGCTGGCTCTCGTCCTGGCGATCGGATGCTGCTTTGGGAAGGATATTTTCCTTTGCGCATTCCTTCAGACTTTTGCGTTTGTGGCGTGGAACAAGGTCTGCACTGCGCAGGTACGAACTGTCCTTGATTTACCCATGAAGGCGTATATGTGTGCGCAAGTTTTGGGAGTAGCCGTATAATCTGACTTTGCTAACTGACTTGCATATTGAACATCATAGTACTTTATGTGGTATATCGTCTTCCTACCACTCCTGATACCTTGCCTAGTCTCAAATCCGCGCATGGGCCTTAGGAGGCAAGGCCGGAACATGCTCTTGGCTTGGGTCGTCTCTCAGGGCTTGTGGCTTTCTCAGGCGTACAATCTCGAGTTCCTTGGACTGAACACGTTCTGGAATCTGTTCTTGGCGTCTGGGTTGATGTATGCAAGCAATGTTTGGATCCTGGTTGAGCTGATTACCGGTGCTGTTTACGAGCCAATCTTTGGCGATCGTGGGGAGATTCGTCGTGTTTGGTCGTCTCATGTAGGATCGGCACAATAGGATCTGTGCCCATAGCCAGCAATATATTGAGACTCTGCGAGAACGAGTTCTCTAAAGGGAATGTATCCTGGATGCTGAATAGTGTGTACTGCAGCTTGTTTGAAGATGTATGAAGATCATAATGGCTGACTTTAATTGAATGGCCATTGAGAGAGAACGAGCGAGTGCGAAAGGAAGGAATGCCGGGATCAAGACATACCAAGCCTTATGAGAAGCCATGATCCCGGATGTCCGCGGCAAAACGTCATAGAGCGCGAGCAAAGGATTGTCGGGCACGCGACGGAGTTGGCTGCACTCAACTCCGGAGACGAAGTGATAAAAAAATCGCCGGGCAAAAATTGTCCCTTTGCTCTCTTTCTTCACTTATTACCACTTTCGTTTCCACTCCTACTACTCCAACACTTTCGCCCACCTTCTGCACTCTTGTCCTCTACAGCCACACACCTTCCCACCCCTCGCCCACATTCTCCTCGGCTGGACGCTCACCCCATTGTTTTATTTTTTGTTGCGCTTGTGCACATATTTTTTTGTGTTCTTTGATCTGTTCAGGATTTGAAGAAAGCCGCCCCCTGTGTGCTCTCAGCTCCTCTCCTTTCGCTTCGTTTTTCTTTTTGCATCTTTGTCTCCTCCTGCCTTCGTTCCGCTTCCCCTCTCCTCCATACTGCATCTCTCCCCACAAGCACGCCCAGTCAAAATCTTCCATTTTCCTCGTTACTGACGGGTACACTCCAAGGATCCAAGGATGGTAATGCCAGACTCGAGGCAGCCTATCCTCTCGGTTTCGTCGCCGATAGCGAACATTGCGCTCCTACACAAGGACTCCACAAGTCACCAGCCATCCGCTACTGCCTCTGCTTCACCACCAACAGCCGCGGCAAAGAATCCTCCGGCAACGTGCACAGCTGCGTCTGAATCAACCCTTCCATCTCCAGCCCAATCGCCTGCGCCTACCAAAGCATCGATCATCACACAGTCGGCCAAACCAGCGACAGCGTCGTTTGCCAGTCAGAAGAGACGGGATATCCATGAGAAAGCCAAGAAGAACCAGCGCAAGCTGGTGGAGGGCAAGGACAGCAAAAGTTTCCTGTCGTTTATGTACCGCCATCAACTCGGTACGTTTCAACTCTCACACCCTGCGATCCGGATATATGTGCGTTTTTTTATGGTTCATTGTTCGCCCTGGGTGCCGAAATATGAAATAAGCGGTTTGTCTTGCTCAAGCAAGACCAGGAGCGGTACTTTTTCCCTAGAGCCGCCACGGCTTTCACATTTTGCTGACTGAACCCTCCCCTTGGCCCCTGCATATTTTTTCCGCCCCTCGTCATTTCTCCTTTCTGGCCTGATTTTTTTTTCTTAGATATACCTGCGGTTTTCATCTCGACGGTGCTGGCATGTCATTTCGGACTGAGGATACCGCAGGTGGAAAGCTTTCTTGTCCTGCAGAATCGGGATCCAATGACTGGACTCTATTCCAAAGCGTGGTCCGACCTGAACTTCATTTTCTTCTGGATTGTGGTGTTCACTTTTTTGAGGGCGTTTGTCATGACCATGATCCTAAAGCCCATTGCGGTTCGATGTGGCGTCAAGAAGGAACATCAGCGGACACGATTTCAGGAAGAGGGCTGGGTGTGCCTTTATTACTCTCTGAGCTGGACTCTTGGAATGGTAAGATTCGAACCCCCCACCTCCACTCTCAACAGACATTCATACATACACACACACGCACGCAGGCTCGCACGCACACCAATTTATCGATCGACTGGAAAGCAGCAAGGATCAACAACGCACCAGAAACCTTTTGTTTTTATCAGTGGTGGGGCAGAAAGGAACTTAGTTTGACCGGGCCTTCTCTATATTTCTTTTTTTTTTTTGCGCCTGGCCCCTCCTCCTTCGAGACTGCAGTGGGGCTTTCCTTGGACAGACAGGATAAACAGGAGTGCGCAGATTCATAGAGTTTTTTTCGCGCGTCTAAATCAGGATTGGGGTGTGGGCTTGTGTGCAAGCCGCGCATCATATACCCGGGATGGTTGCTGTCGAATGATATCATGGAGTGCGCAGGATGACACCCATATACGGTCACTAGTGCGGCCTCACTCGCAGATTCGCCTTCTTTCGTGCATGTGCTCATTCAGTCATAATCGTTTCTGGAATGGCAACGTCAATGACGGGACTATAGAGGACAGCGATGGAGGGATACTACTCTTTGCTTCATTACAAAGACCAGATGGTCCATGACAAACCCATCGTCTGGAGCAATGGGCCAAAAAAAAAAAGAGAGAAGAAAGAGATTCAACCGCGGAGATTTGATTATCCGCTGATTCAGGCACCGTCTCACTCATTCTTTTTCTATCTGTTGAATGATCTAGTATGTCCTGCGGAGCTCACCCGTATGGAATAATTGGGTCTTTTGGTTCAAGCCCGAGGCGTTTTTCGAAGGCTACCCGCATACGCGATTGCCGCATATCATGCTTTGGTACTACTATGTGCAGCTTGCCTTTTGGCTCCAGCAGGTCTTTGTGCTACAGGTGGAGGTGCCGCGCAAGGACTTTTGGGCGTTGATGGCCCATCACACCGTCACACTGCTTCTGATCGGTGGCAGTGCGCTTTCTAATTTTTGGAGGGCCGGAAATGCAGTCTTTGTGGTCATGGATCTCGCAGATATCGTCCTTGCTGTAAGTACACAACACACCATCTTCTTCCAAAGCGGAAGACCATCTTTCTTCTTGCTCGCATAGCTACAGCTACCCCGAATTAACGATCGATCTCTTTCTTCCCCCTCGTTGTTTTTTTATTAGTTTTCAAAGTCAATCAAGTACCTAGGCGTGGCGAGCAGGATCTGCGATGGTTTCTTTGCCTGCTTTATGGTGTGTTGGCTCTATACCCGGCACTTTCTCTATGGATACATTCTTCATGCATTCATGTTCACGGCGTATGAGATGATTCCGTTTGAGCTGGATATTGCACAAGGGAAGTGGTACTGCCGCGAGCTGGCCTGGCTACCGACGTTTGGACTGGGTCTGCTTCAGATCCTGATGATCTACTGGTTTGCACTGATCCTACGGATCGTGGTCAAGATTCTGAAGGGACACAGTGCAGAGGATGATCGCAGCGAGGACGAAGAAGTGATGTAAGTTGATAGTATTATCAAGGAGCTTTAGTGTGGCCCAACTTCTTGCTTTCTTTGCAAGGCATTGACATTTTTTTTTTTTGGCCCGTACTCCTATTCAATGCATAGAGATGAGAAACAGTCGCGATGAGCTATATTTCTATTACGTACACAGAGCACATCAACTCTCTTCACGACAATTAAAAAAAAAAAAAAGAGCACACTTCACCAACACCTGTACATTACAACCTACTCTTACGTTTTTACTCTTGCTTAATACCCCCCGAACCATGGACGATTCCTACCCATCTTCACCCTTGCGTCCCGTGCAGGCAGACACGGCCGCCACACCACCACCCGCGCCCAAAAAGCGCAAGAATGCCGCCTCCACGCCTTCATTACCCAAGCCCAAGAAACAAAAACTGCCTCGTAATCTCGACAGCATTACCGCCAGAAACCAACTCCCCAATGTCCCCAGCACAGGCGGTGTCAGCAAGACGGGTCAACGTATGGTCAAGGGCCCTTACAAAAAACGCGAGAAAAAGGATAAGGATGGTAAAATAATTCCAGCTTCTGCTGGAGGAGCAGGGAGGTCCAAGGCTTCGACTTCTGCAGGAGCAACAGCAGCAGGATCAGGATCATCATTATCATCATCAGCAGCAGCAGCAGGTGCTGGGCACGGAGGGCCATTCGGTCCAGGATCATCGGAGGCGTCTTTGTCTAGAGCAGATACGACTGGATCCCCCGCCATGTCAATATCCGGCTCAAGAGACGATGCTGACGACCATCATGAAGGCAGCGGTCGGAGAGTTCATACTGCAGGCGGTAGTGGCGCGTTGTCAACAGCAGAGGGTGGGGAGGGTAACAATCCTGAAGGTGGGGAGGCAGGTGCGGAAGGCAAGGACGACGATGAGGATGATCATGATGAGGAACCGGAATACTCAGAGTTTGAATGGACACAGGAGGCCAATTCTCGCGACAGGAGTAAAGATGAGTTGAAGTAAGCAAAAGGACTCGTCTTCTTTGAAGGTTGAAGGCTTCTTTGAAGGTTGAAGGCTTCTTTGAAGGTTGAAGGATGTGTGCTATTTCTATGACCCACAAAGAACTCATCGTGGATTTTTTTCGCAACAAAACATCGAAAAACAAAAATAGGGCGTTGCTCGACAGCTTTTCTCAGGAACAACTGCGGCGCTATGAAGTATACCGACGAGCGGTCCTTAGTCGACCGACCGTGAAAAAGGTAGGGCAGTGGGATCTTTTGGCCCGTTGATAGTATGGCCTTCATTGTTTTTTTTTTGTTGTCGCAACACACTAACATGGATATAATTCATTTTGATAGCTCGTGGGCACGATCTTGAACCAGCAAGTCACTCAGACAATGGCATTCGTTGTTGCAGGATTCTCAAAAGTCTTTGTGGGCGAAATGGTTGAACGCGGTAAAGATGCGGACTTCAAGTATTTACAAATAGCAGGCGGTCAGAACGGGGGAAAGCACGAACGACTCATTTTTTTTCCCCATCTTTTGTCTATTATGCACAGCGCGAGAGGTCATGGAGGAATGGGGGGACACTGGAGCCATCCGTCCGGACCACCTTCGTGAAGCCCAGCGTCGATACAAGAAGGAGGAGCAGCAACGAGGACACGGCGCACAACCCCCTTACGGATATAAGAGACGACTCTTTTGCCGTTAAAAAAAACTCCACGTGACAGCGACAGGGTCGAGAGTTGGACCATCTGCCTTGTTGGACAGCCAGTCCTTTTTTTCTTCTCTCACTCTCTCGCGCGCTCTCTCACACACACATTCTCGCAACTTTCCCACGATGAGGCGAGGCGAGATTGTCTCCCTTTTTTGTCCAATGCTCACTTTGGGCCTCACCCCCGTAATTCTGCACTTGTCCAGCGGAACAATAATACCATTCATAATATATCGAATCGAACGAAGATCGAAACTTGTTCATGGTAATCCAGTGCGCTCTCTTTTTTTTTGGTTTTCCCCTGCCGCGTGAGAGGAAACAAGGCCAACAAACGAGAATTTCATTGTGGTATTTATTGTGAGAGAAAAGGCTGGTGTTTTTGGGTTGTTCTGGTCTGTCTTATTCTTTTGCGTGGCAAAAAGGAAAAGAGCAGGCAAAAATCAGGTATATAAAAAAAAAAGCAAAAGAGCAGGCAGAAAATAAAAGAGGTATACAATCGAGCGCGAATATTGGAAAAGAGTGGAAGAGGCGATCTTATGGTACAGTTGTCAAAAGAAAAAAGGGCAGAGAGAACACTGGGGTATGCTAGAGATGTCAAGAGGTCGTGGATTCAGGGTCGCAGACGAGTGGGAATGCTGAATCACACAGAAGAGCAAAAAAATGAAGGCTGAGATGGAGTAAACGCGAGAAAGAGTCCTGAGATGTTCCTCACCCTCTTACTCGCTCATGTACTCAACCTCACTCTCTTCCTCCTCTTCCATAGCGGCGCTGTAAATGGTGTATACATCCTGGGGTGGCAGGCTAGAGACGATCGAATGCTCGCCAATGACAGTCTTGGTCAGAGCTCGCGAAGACTCCTCGTCATCGTCCGAAGACGAGTAGTCGTCGGATTCGCTGTAATCCTCTGAAGACGATGATGAGTAGTCTGATTCGTCCGTGCATGAGTCGTCGTCCTGTGAAGAGTAGTCGTCCACAGATGAGTAGTCGGTCGAGCCCTCAGTCGACGAATCGGACGACTGGAAAGGCGAGCCAGGGCAGCGTGGAGGGACAGCAAACGAGCTCAAATTGACCTCACCCGCCTGCGTCTTGTGCTCCAAATTCATAACGAAGGGCTTGGAAGGCTAGATCGATGCGCATGAAAGTGGGGGACATGGTCAGGAGAATGTTAGATTACACAGCTTGCGAGAAATAAGGTGGTGTTACACAGACATTCTGCGACAGTCCAACCCCTGGGAACAGACTGCCCAAAATAACAAAAAATCAGAAATAGTCGAACGTACGTCGGCCGAGCGATCATCCAGCTGCATATAGGTCTCGAAGGGGGTGCTGACAGCGAGAACAAGCGAATCCTGCAGCGAGTCGACCTTTTTGATGTCGTCCATGGTCACATATGCATATCTATCGGCAATAGGAGGGAAAATAGAGGTCAGTCAGCTATCTCCTTGGTCGGCCACACAGACACTTTTTTTCTCGATGACATGATTGGGCATGAAAACTAAGTCCTCGTTTTTGAATTTTCAAATGTCAGACTCCACACACGCAAAACCCTTCTGCTGCCCCTGGCTGAAAGAAAAATAAGTATGCCCAGGCGCATTATTCCAAACCAAGACACGAGGAAACGTCGTAGGAGAAAGAAACAAAGGGAAAAAAAAAGAGACAGAACCACATCCGATTTTCAACATCCACATACCGAGCAGTCGTCTCGTTTGTCAGAGTGTCCTTAATGGCGCCATCAACCTGGGCCCTCATTTGCATCAGATGGACATGTTCCTGCTCCAAACGCGCCCTCTCCTGCAACAGCTCCTCTCTCCGCTGGCGATTCAGAGGCGCGGTGGCCGTTTTGCAGCTGGACGCAGTCTTGCTGTTCAGGCTGGACACACCCCTAATCGCAACAAAGTAAAAGAGAATACAAGATTAGCAAATGAGTTGAAGTGCAGTAAAGCCCGAAAAGGAGCTGCTAGTCGGTCCGAAAAGTTGAGTTGCATGCCCGTCCCCTCGCTTCTGCAAGTCAAACAACGGGAGCTGAAAAAATGGGCATGTACAAGGTAGTAATACTTAATAAAAAATGAAAAGGAAAAGGACTCGATCCGAATCACTGTCCTCGAAACACAGAAGAGTGCGTGGACAAACACTGCTCACAAGTGGATGCCTGGTGGGTCCGGTGGCCGCTCCCCCCTCTCTTAGCACCGCTCAAACTGGTCCTGAGGCGCACAATCCTACTGGTGCTCCATTCGATCATTCTCCTGTCCCGCTGTACCCCGCTGTGCCAAAATCGCTTTGTTTTGTAAAGACACTCGAAGCCTCTCTTTTTTTTCGCCCCTTTCTGATGATGCATATGCTGTCATGTTGAACAAACAATACAACCACGAACCCTCCTTGTCCTGATTTCTCCTGCACAGTCCTGTTAAAGCACTCTCCTGGGTGCATTCTGGGCTGATTCCAATGGTCCTGCCTCGCGCTCAAACTCCTGCGCATACCCACATATCGGCACTCTGTATGCGGGCAAAAGAAATGCAAAGGAGGTTCGTATAACAGGGGTAGACAATGCAATAGCACTTGACACATACTTCCAGCGGACATTGTTCTTCTTGAACTTCTCAATGAGATCGATGCCCTCCAAGACATTGGTGATATCGTAGATGCGGCGCTTCTGCACCTTCAATTTGTCTGCTGTTTTGTTGAGATCCAGCGTGCCGTTCTCGCTCTTGAGCTGGTTGATGAAGAGCTTCGTCAGCATCCCGAGAGAGCGTTCCGAACGGCTCGAATCTAATCCAGGACGATGCGAGGGAGGGATGGGATCGGTGGAGTAAAAGAGGATAAGAGCGCATCACAAGGTTAGGATAGCGAACAACACAAACAATCAGATGGACAGGGACAGGGGGGAGCGAGAGCATTAAAAAAAATAAGAACGGGACGGGAATTTTTTTTTCACTCGTTCGTGTGTGGGGTCCTCTTGGTGCGCTGTTGCATAGCGAATGCTTGTGATCTTTTTGTCACTGAACGCCAGTAAGCTGCCTGTTTCCTGCATTCAGAGCCCTGTATACACCCAGAATTATGGGACATGTCGAGAGTCTAGGGACCAGGGCTCCAAATTACGACCCGCAGTCGCTCCTGTCGAAGAGCAGAGTAATGACTCAAAATCCTGCGAAGTGGTTCAACTATCCTGCGTTCAGATGTCCAACGTCCCGATGTCTGCAACTCCAGTAGATCCTGTCCTTCCGCGTGCCTGCTGTGATCTGTGTGTGGTCGTCCATTACCTTTTGGCGCGGCAGCACTCTTTGGCTTGGTGGTTGGGGCAGTGGTTTTGCGCACACGCTTTCCTGGCTTGACCAACTGAGGAACAGCCTCATGGCTGGGCACAGCGTTGGTTCGATTCTGAGATTGACATAGAGTAGGAGAGGAGTCATGGTAAGAATACAATCGACAAGGTTATGGGTGCTGCACAATGGCTCGTCATTGCCATCGCCACCTTCCCTCTCCCTTACCCCCCACCTGTCCTCTCCCCCTTTGCAAAGAGACAGAATGAAAACAAAATGTATATCATCACTACATGTGCTCTCTCCCTCCATGACATGCCATAAACTACCGTAGTCAGCAAAAGGCGGGAAAAATAAATAAATAGAAAAAAAAAATCCTTATCAATTAGGATTCAATAGGGGGGAGGGGAGGACTCCACGCAGGGTAAGCATCAAAGAGAGAAGACGGCCACAGCTGCGTTGTCCTGGCAAGAGGGTATTCCAAACGAACACCCTGCGATGACCAGGGCACCGAGACCTTGTGCAAGTGGATGGGGAGTGCGATACATGCCACTGGCACGCCAGAAGACGAGGCAGCCGTGGTCTCCGCGGCAACGAGAACAGATGTCACGAAGGCAACCCAATGTGGGATCAGGGAGTCAACAAAGCGAAGGAGAGGAATGGCCTGCCCACCTCTTTTGCGGATTGCACGACCCACCCGCCGCTATGCCAGTGCACACCAACCAATGGACTCGCATCTGTCGACCTGTTCTTTGCCAGAGGCTTTTTTCCTTGCCTGACTCGACACTCTTCCTGTTGCATGTCGCTGCGAGTCCATCTCCCAACCTCATCTGGAAGCAGCCAAAACCAGCTCTTGACGCACCAAGTGAACGCCAGAGGCGAATGGCCGTTTGAATGGACAACTCTGTCGAAGTGTTGCTCAGTGGCTGTCGGAATCCAGTAGAGTTCGTGTCGAGATGTTCAAAAGAGTCCATTCCTGTCACCAATGCACACACACACACACACACGGTAGCGGGGCGAGAAGAGTCAATGAAGAAAACGAAGAGAAAAAGAAACTGGCAGAAGAGGGTCCATACACTCCTGTACTTTCTCTTTCTGTCCTTCTCTCACCACACGCACACAACGCCACTGAAAAAAAGGACGCAGGCTCATGGTCCAGCACGCTGCACACAGTGCCACTCATTTTGGCGGTTTGTTGCGGGGGTTCTTTCTTACCTCTCGTTCGACCCGAGCGTGATCCGAGAAGGAGAATGGCATGGCGGGCATAGCAGCCATAACGTGGGTTGAAGGCGACATGTTCGGGTATAGACTGTTGGGTGCAAGCTTATGAGCGGGAGCTGGTTTTTTTTCGATCGAGCAGCGAGGTGTCGAGCGCTGGTCTTGTACAAAGCAGTGGTACGGGTTTTCGTGGTGGGTGAGACTCGAGACGAGGAGCGGTGGCAGGCTTCTTGGTAACGAGCGTTCGATCTTGCGGGTGGTGGGCTTGGTTCGGGAGCAGGTAGCGATCGCCTTGGGCTCTCTCTTGTACGGCAGTCGGCGGAAGCTCGTTCGCTTTTTGCTTTCTCTCGATTTGATTTTCCTTTAGGCTCTTGGCTTTGTCCGGGCAAACAGGCAGCGGAGGACAGCGGTACAGGGAAGCGGGGCTTGGGGGTGGGCTGGTGGAGTGCTTGGGCGGTGGAGGTGGGGTGTGGAGGGGGCAGTGGGCAGTGGGGAGTGGAGGAGAGGTGGAGTGGTGAAGAGAGGAAGGAAGAAGGGAAGAAAGAGAGAAAAGAGCGTTGTTGCAAAAGTGAACGGTTTTTATACCCGAGAGGAAATAGAACCGCCGGCCTGCTGGTCTTGCTGGCGGAGGAGCGAGGCAGGAAGCCTCTTGCTCCTCCGGCTCTCTGGCCAAGGTGTCTCGTCCAGTCCTCAAGGACGCTCCAGTCGTCATGTATGATATTTCCCTTTTTTTTCTCTCTCTTTTTTTTTAATGTTGTATGCCCTGCTACCGTATTTTTTTTTTTTTTTTTTTGCTGCTTTGCGTCTCGGATGCAAGTCCCTTCCAGTCCAGTCCCAGCTAAGCTGAATGTATCAAGGCAAACGTATCCTTGCGGCGACTGCAACACATAACATAGCAGCGTCCCTTTTTTTTATAATTTGATGATTCAACGCTGCTGGCTGGCCCAGCTCGCGCTCGCCCTCCGTCTCTCTGGACACGAGCGGACGAGACGCGGGCGAGGCGAGACTAGACGAGAACGCTATGGAAGCACAATGTCCCAGTGGAGGTACCCACCAGCCGATACTTGACAGGCAAAAGTGCACACGCCATGTGGCATGACAAGAAACACCAACGACACCGTGGTGCAGCACACCGGACCGTACCTTATTTTGACTCTACAGCTACGCTCATCCCAGCATACCCTTCTTTTTTTTCGTCCAATTGAGCATTGATATTCGCACGCACACATTCCATCGTTTTACAAGAGGGCCGGCTCGCAGTGGACCCTGCTCGCCCTTGCTGAAACGGCAAAACACGCAAGAGCCATGCTATCAATTGTCATCCCCCGCACGCATGAGAGCAGATCTGCTTAAACCCCTCCCTTTGTGCCTTTGTACCTCACATACCTTTCGCAAAAAGTAATCAGACTGCTCCCTTTTTTCCCTTCAGCCTGTCGTGGGTTGTTGGAATGTTCAATTTTTTGCCACTATGTACGCGGGTGCATTTTCCCGCCCTTTTTTCTATGCTTCCGCATTCAGTAGACCGACATTTCACTCATGGTCACGGAGACGGGCCAATTTTTAAACATCTGTAGTATACCCTGGGAGGAGGGATCGCGCAGACCACAGGGGAAAAGCCGGGGACACAGAGAGGCGGGAGGAAGGAGGCGCCGAGGCATTTTGTTTGGTGATGTTCTTGAGAAGGAGGTGTTGCACTCAATGTTGGTAAGCACCCCATTTGGTAGAGGGTGCGTCCATGAAGGTAGCGAGTGCCTGTGGATCACGACTCTTGAGCGACGCCATATTCCAGGTGAGTTTTCTTTGAGAGATCACATAGATGGTTTTTAGTCGCGCGTGGTAATATGTAAGGAACCAGCTTTCTCCCGGCTGCGCGGAACTCAAGTCGTTCATGTGACTGTGTCTGCGCGAGCTGCACTCTCGTGGGCATCTCGGCGGTGTCCGTGGGACCCTACATATGGCTCACATACGAACTGTAATTGGCTCGGACTGCCAGTCTCTCGACTCTCTATCTCCTTTGGGCTTGGCACAAAGCCAAAAAAAAAAGAGCAGTTTCCACTCCACCTCACTCCTCCGTCCTCATTGACCCTCCACCACACCAGCAGCAAAACACCTGTCGACTCTGCACATTGGAGAGCAGAGGACGACTCATCGGAAAGGCACAATTAGGACGCGACTCTCCTCAGTGGCTTTCTTCTCATCTCTACACCGCAAAGCTGCATTTGCATTAATCCCATGGACACCCCCATCAACGACCCCCTCCTTGCAGAGTTGCCGATAGAGGAGCACAGGGAACAGCCGCGGGCGTCCTTCGAGGGATGGAGCCAGACTGCCAGCAGCTCAGCCCATCTCCGTAGCCGGCAAACGCCCTCATCCGCTGGGAGCTTACTTTCGGCGCCAGGAAGTGAATCTGCATGGGGATCCTCAAGCGCCAATCGCTTGCATGATTCGACATGGGCAGCCAATGGCACGGACAAGCCCTTCCAGCATGTAACGATGGGACATACTTCCGTACTCGCAGATGGGACCCCTGGCTTGTCAACAACAGCCACAGCTACAACAGCAACAACAGTAGCAGGAAACTCTGGAGATACTTCTGCTATACCCCCCGACACCTCATTGCGCCCATCGCCATCGATGAGCGACGCAATACTTGACAGAAGCTTCAGTACAGGCGACAAAGACGCATCTTCAGTGGATGCCGAGGCCAACAATAGCGAGTTTTCCTGCAATATTTGTTTCGACACATCAACGGGACCAGTGTTGACCTTATGCGGTCATTTGTACTGGTATGCTCCTTGAGCAGGATCATCCTTGTCGTTTTTAGGATCTAAAGGTTCAGTCAACTAACTCGCCTTTACATAGCTGGTCGTGCCTTCATCAGTGGCTCGAGGCTCAGCGGCAAAACCCCACATGCCCGGTATGTAAGGCCGGATGTGCCCAGGATAAGATCATTCCCATCTATGGAAGAGGCAAAGAGCAACTGGACCCAAGGTAGCCTTATGACAAGGAGGAATTCATGCAGGTCAAGGTAGTGATGTGAGAATGCCCTACTTACAGAGCTTGATCCTTGTGTGTAGATCGACCACTCCGAAACGGCCAGCTGGACAGCGACCAGAACCTCTTCGACATCCTGGAACCGGATTTGCGCTCGCCACCGGACAGGTGACCTTCTCGGGCACGATGATTCCACCCTTCATGTTTTCGCCGTTTGGCATACAATATGGAGGATCGTACAGTGGCAACCTGGGTGCCAATGGTGCAGGCATGTCCTCTGTGTGTTTGTGTGTGTATGCCTGTGCCATTAGGCAGCGATGCTACCATCCACCAGCAGCAGCTGACGCGCGTTCCGCCTGCTTTCTCTTCTCTAGTACAAACACCCGCACAAGCCTACATGTCGCGCCTGTTCTTCATGCTGGGCACCCTGATCCTGGTGGGGATTCTGCTGTACCCCTCACAATAGAGCTTCGGTTCCCTCCGATAAATTATTCTTTACAAAGTGAAGGCTGCTCTCTGCCTTTTCCTGTTTCTAGTTTCCGTCTTTCTCTCTCTTTCCACCTTCCACCCTTCTCTTTCCTTCCATTTACTTTATTCTCATCACGCACAATAGCAATCTCTCGACCCTGGTGTTTGCATTCCCACCCTCCGTCCAATCCATTTTGCCTCTTCATCGCCTCTGCAATGTGTCAAGGCTCCGTTCCTGAGTACTTTGCATTCAAAGACAGTCCGCCTGACCTCCCCCCTCGCTGGCTCGCGTCTCGCTTTCTGGTCCCTGCGGCGGAGCAGAGCGATCGGACTTTGCGCGCAGAGTATGCGGTGTCCAAAACCGCTCCCTGTCCCGTTATTGATGCCCACGTTCATGGTAAGTGCGCGCAATGATTGCATGATACTATTGGCTGCCATGCATATACCTCACCCGCTCGTCTGTCCTGATCCGCTCTCTTCAGTCTTTCCTCAAAAGCTTATGGATGCTGTCTGGACATTCTTTGACAACTTTTACTGGCCTGTCCGCTACAAGGAAACGTATTTAGCTACCCGTGCGGACTTTTTGATCGAGCAAGGAGTGCGACATGTTGTTCTACTGGTGTAGGTATCTTCATGCCTCTCTCCTCCTAACTGAGACTTCGCGTGGACGTGGTTATACAACTTGGAGCACTCTATGCTAACCTTTCCAGCATGTCCATGATAGTTACGCGCATAAGAATGGAATTGCTCGTGATCTGAACAAGTTTCTGTCCACGACTGTCCAGGATATGAACGGGCGCTACGCTCTAGCCCACGACATGGGCTCAGGTCAAAGGAGAAGGGTCGCTACAGGCTTGGCAACGGTCATGCCAGGTGAACCGGGAGCCAAGGATATTCTTGCGGAGGCTTTCACGACTCTAGGACTTTCAGGGATCAAGATGCACTCGCATGTACAGTGCGTGCCCGCCAACCATCCGAGCATGGACGAGGTTTACGAAACCTGCATTCGCTTTCAGAAGCCGGTCCTTATTCATGCAGGCAAAGAGCCCAACAGTTCCGCTTACAAGGTGGATGCTGGCAAAATTTGTGATGCAAGCATTGTCGAGGATGTGCTCAAAAGATTCCCAGACTTGCGTATTTGTGTCCCACACCTCGGTAAGCGCTCGATGGTGATTTTTGTGATGAGTTCATTCGGGTGTGAACTAGATCTGAAGGGTTTTCCTTTTTGCCGTATTTTTTTTTTTTTTTTTTTTTTTGGCTACTCTTGTGTACTGATTGCTCACGACACTTGCTCCAATTTTGCGTTGAGGTTTGGATAGGCATGAATCAGTACCAAGAATTCTTTGATCTGCTGGAAAAGTACCCCAATCTGTATCTGGACACGACCATGACACTAGGAGCGTTTTTCCAGTCGATGGATGAGGACAAGGCGATGGTTCTTATGATTCGCACCATGCTCCTCAAGTTCAGCGATCGGATCATGTATGGGACTGACTGGCCCAATATCCCCTACGACTGGTGTCGCGAGCTGGCCAATTTGGTCAGCCTTGTGGACGGTGATGGCGAGGCGACGCGTGTCACGAACACGGATGCTGCACTCGACAGCGCGAGAGGCCAGAAGCGCACTGCGAAGGGCGAGCAGGCGCTGGAGAGGATTCTGTGGAGGAATGCGAGCGAGTTTTACAGCATCCCTGCAGAGGACCTCTGCCTCCCCCTAGCCAAGGATGACGGCACGTTGTTGTCTAGCCTGTAGAGGAAGGATGGTGCAGTGGTGCAGTGGTGTGTGGCTGTGGGCAGTGAAGGCGCTTTTGGAGTACAGAGTCTAAGACTATATATAGCGGGCGATGGGCTGATGACATGGCACACGCCGGTCGCGGACTGAAAAGCGAAAAAAGGAGAGCGGGAAACTCGCCCATGGCGGATGACTTTTGAAACGGGAAGAAATCAGACCTACAGTGAACAGAGTTGTAGAATATAAATATCTGCTGGCCAGGCTCTGCTTGATCACCTTTCCTTTCTTCCTTCCGTCCACTCTCACCGCCACTCTCTGTCTCGCTCTCTCCCACCCGCGCTTCTTCTGTGCACAACCTCCCTCTCGCTCGCTCGCTCGATACCATCCTTTTGTTCCCTGCTGCCGAGCGTCTCTCTCTCTTTTGGATCTCTCCCTTCATTCATCCTGCCAGCTGATTCCAAGGGACCGCAACCACATTGACTCGTGTACTCCTACTCACCAGCGCATACGACAGCCCGCATTCCGCAATCAAGCTCCCTTTCTCTCCCGTCCTCTCTCACTCTTCCCAATACAGCGCAACAGACAGCGCAACAGACTCCTATGCCTCCACGAGACAAGTGCTGCTGGTGCATCCCCTTCAGGGTAGCCACCTTCATCGGAGGCCTGCTCCTGGGCGTAAGTCACTCTTGCTTCCCGTCCCCTTGCTCGCCGCCCCCTATTCAAACAGCGCGATAGTCGGCAGACCGGGTTTACAGCATGCTCGATGCTAATCTTGTATCCCTCTTCCTTCATGCTCGCTTTTTTAGGTCTTTGGCGCAGGAGGGAGCTACTTTTACTTTACCAACACTGATCTACGTACGTGCACATGTGGCCGACCAGAGACAATACCCGACCCTGGAGACTCGGAGAACGAAGAATCGATCGCTCACTGTGTACCTTTTGCTCTCTCTGCGTCTGATGTAACCCTTTAGCCAAGCGCTCCTTTGAGGTTGCCGGAATCACTCTATCGCCCTTCACATCTGGCCAGCCGCTTTGGTACTTTTTCGCAGCCGTGAGTGTCTTGGCCGCAGTCGTGGGCCTGTTTGGCATGGTCTCTGCATTGTCCGCAAACAGGAGGATGGTCAAGGCTTTTGAGGCATTCTATGTCCTCTCGCTCTTGACTCAGTGTGGGCTGATTGCCTGGTCTTTGATCTACTGCAAGCAGAGGCAGACGGACTTTGACACTGCCTGCAACGCATCCAAGGAACACCTGATCCAACTTCCCATCCCAGGATTCGCCTCCGACTGGGATTGCCAAAAGACATTCACCATGGTCATTGTTACCATTGCAGTTGGAGGTGTCCTCTGGATCCTGTTCAACGTAAGTGCCGACCTTGTCAGTGTCACTCTACAAGTGTTCATTACTTTGTTTATACCTTCTGGTTAACGTACTCTCATCTTTTACTTTATCGTCTTGGTCCCCCTAGTTTTACATGACAAACCGAGTGATCCACTATGCTCGTGAGCTCTTTGCTGAGAAGGCCAACCGCTACAAGGTTCTTGGCGAGGCTGCCGTGAAAGAGCTCGATCGGGAGCAGCAGATCCCTCTCAACTACACTAACGTTGGGGGCAATAACACCAACAGCCATGATCAGGAGGGCTTCCAAAACAGCCATACTCAACAGCCCTCTTACCGGGATGAAATTGAATACAAGACTCCCCAAGGCGACGACTACCAACATTCCCGTACAGCGGCGGCTGGCTTTGGATCCTATGGTCAAGGATTGCCGGAGTCTTATCAGCAGCAGCAGCATCAACACCCCGTAGCTCCAGGGTTCAACCCTCGCGACTCCACTCAAGGCTTGGACCTCGTCAACCCATACTACGCTGAGCAGGAGACTATGCCAGCGCCCATGGGCGTGGAAACCTCCCAGGCACAAATGTATAGCACCCCAGCGCCTTATCTTGGGCAAGGGACGAATCAGTCCTTTGTGCATGCTTCCAACAACAAGATCCCGTCTCCGTTTGACGACGATGATGAGCCCTTCGTTGCTGTGGCGGCTATGCCTCATGACGATGTCAAGGTGCCGCTGCCGCCATCGCCCGTGGACGCCAGCGCTGAATCTTCAGCACCTGCTTCGGAGAAGGTTCCCTCACCGCCTTACAGCCATCCAGCTCCTGTGGGTAGTAGTAGCAGCAAAGGCGAGCCCTACCAGTTCTAATCAGGTCGGCCCACTTGCACATATTCTTGTAAATTCTCCCTCTTTCTTTGACCATATCAAATACACATATACTCTTTCCCTGGTAATATGAGAGTCGCCATCTCTCTCTCCTCCGATATGCTGGACGATGAGGCACTGGTTTCAAGCTTGTTTTTATATCCTGAATCAAACTGTGTGGGCAGTCTTGGGGTTGTTCAGTTTTGTCCTTTTTTTTTTACCTGACGTTGCTCCTTCTAACCCACCTGAATACTGCGGACGGCTCACGGGAGAGTCAAGAGGCGTATCAAAAGGCTGTGGTGTGCGGGGGGCAGTCTGAAGTGTTGCATGGACGGGAGGAGAGTGTATTGTGTTTTAGTGTTATGCACAATTGTGCGTGCCTCATTGTTGGGAAAATGCATGGTCCAAGGTGGAGGGGAGGGGGGGGGGGGAAGAAGTGGTGTTTTGGGGGTTTTTTTCTGTGCCTGAGGTGTAAAACCGCTGTTTCAAAGGAGCAACGCTCGCTGAGTTTTAAAAAAGCGCGACTCTCTCCCATCATCGCATCATCACCAAGTGCGGTAGTGGGGACCCCGACCGTAACCCTCCCACACATGTAGGTTGTAGGCCGCAATGCTTTTCTGTAGGCAGTGGGGGATCGCACGGCGTCATAGGACTGCATTGACCACTACGATCAGTAGAGTATGACTGGCGGCATGCATGCGCCTTTTTTTTTTCTTTTTTTTTTTTCTCCTCCTTGGCACAGCACAGCCTTTCTCGTGTTCCTCTGTCTTTCCTGCAACACCCATCGAGTTTGGCAACCAAGTGGAAAAACTTATTTTTCACCATGCTGTAAACAACCGCGCACAAAGTGCGCTTGCCAATAGACTTCACTGGCCACTCCCAAATGTATTCTCGCGTTCTTTGTACGCCCTTTTCAGTAGCCATCTTTTATGAACCAAGAGGAGGTGCTAGAACAGCCCTACAGCATCACTGAAAGTGGAGGCTCTTGCTTAAAAATAAAAGAGTTGGGGTTGGGTAATAGCCAGTTAGCCAGCAAGTCCTTTCTTTGGGTGGCACTCACTCGCCAGTATTGTACGATTATTGCCTCTTGACATTGTGATGTTCTCAAAAAAAAACAGGTTGATCGAAAAGTCTGGTGATCACCATTCAAGCAAGCAAAGTCGAGCACCTTCAAGAGAAAGCGACATGCGGAAAATAAAAATGCTGCCGTGAGGCCAAAGGAGGTATATCCAAGCGGCGCGGTATACAAAGGCCAATTACCGACGGGAGAGGGGGGGGTGCAGCGGGTACAACTTTGCACAGACACATCCCAAAATCATCTCTACATTGACAGAGTATACGAGCAAAAAGTCAGGAGATTGCTCAAAACTCTCCTACATGACTTGCGGCACGCACACACTGATGCGTGTTATTTTGTGGTATAAACAGTTCAGTTTTTTATAATATATTCCGTTATTCTACATTCTTTTCAGGGGCCTGTAGTCGCGGTGTAAGGTGGGGGAGGAACATCCAGATCGTCTTGTTGTCCATCCTCCTCGAGATCAGGCCGAGGAGTCGCCATTAGAATAGGGGTCGCCATCATCATGGGGGCTGACGGACTGGTGTATGTGAGGGAGGTGGGTGGTGGGGGTACGACCATAGGACGGTGGTTGTTCAGAGACATGCCCGACATGGAATAAACCAATAATGGATCCTGAGCTCCCAATTGCTTCTGGTCAATGGGTGCCTGTCGCTGAGGCATCATCACAGGTGCCGACGTAGACGAAGACGAAGACGCGGACTGTGAAACATGGGTCGGAGGAGAAGGACGAATGACTTGTGTAGAGGGTTGGCGGGCTGGCGTCGTGGTGTTGGTAGTAGTAGCATTAACGGTGGTCGACAACGGAGCAGGTGCGATCGTCATGACGGGTCGTGCGGGTCTGTTCTCACCGCCGCGGGTATCTGGCTCCCCCAACAAACGGAGACCTTTCTCAAGAGCACCATGGACAAGTCGCGGACCAAGACCAAAGAAATGGAAAGGTGAAACGTGCGGCGCATGCGGCGCGTGCGGTGCGTGCCGCTGGTGCCGAGACTGTCGTGCACAATCACGTCGCAACTGACGATCGGCCTTACGCTGCTGTCGACACTCACGTCGTTCACTACCGCGTCCTCGTCCACATCCACATCCACATCCCTGTCCGCGATCATTGTACGCGTTTGAAGGAAGCAGCTGCTGCTGTTGTTGTTGCTGATAACCGTGGGGTGCGACGGTACTCGAGGATTGGGCTTGCGACAATTGAGCTGGAGGAGACACTTCGAGCCTCGCTTGGTATTGCTGTTGCTGTGGTTGTGGTTGTGGTGAATAGTGGTGTGGATGTTCAACATAACCACGCTCCCGAAGACTTGACTGCGCATTCTTGAGAGCTTCCTTGGCGTGGTGCTTGAATTCCTTGGCTTGATGCTTGACTTCGCGTTGAAGTTCCTTGGCCTGGTGCTTGGCCTCCTTGGCCACCCGATGACCTTCCTTCTTCAAAACCTTTTCCTGGGATTTGTACATTGCCTTTTGGGCTTTGTAGACCTCGCGGGAAAGGTCTGTGAGACTGGCCGAGGACTGAGTTCTGGAGCCGCTACCACTACAACGTTGCTGTGCAAGGGGAGGTTGACGGGCAGTGCATGGTGGGGCTGCGAATGAGGAACTGAAGGGTGATTGTGAAGTGACAGGAATGTTCCTGGAAACGAGGTTGGTTTCCACCGGCGGCAGCGGCTGCTGAGGCTGCTGTTGCTGTGGCGTGCGCTCGGGAGCTGGGATGGCCGAGTTGTTCATGGGGTACTGCTGCTGTTGCTGTTGTTGCTGTTGTTGCTGTTGTTGTTGTTGCTGTTGTTGTTCTTGTTGTTGTTGTTGTTGTTGTTGTTGTTGATGTTGATGTTGCTGCTTATGTGCTTTGTCCATGTCGGAAAGTGAGGTTGTCATTGCTGTGGTGTGCTGTGTAAGTGGTCTATGCGCGGATGAGCTGGGGCGAGGTGTGGGAAGTGCGTGAGAATATGGTTTGCAGTGCGCTGGTTGTTTCAACGAGAAAAGAACAAATGGCAGAGGGGAAAAACGAACACCAGTTGCTTTAAATATCGACGAAGCGGCGAGAAGCGGGCCTTGCCGGCTAAATGCAGAAATGGACTTCTTTCCACCACTTCGCAACGCACAAAAGAAGAAAAATGACGGCGGGAGGAGGTGAGAAAAAAGAAGGAAAAAAAAAAGCCAAGACCCCTCTGCGTTCTAAATAGAATTTGTTTGCCAAGAGAAGCGATTGCACAGGCTGCACAGATGCAAGGATTGTGAGCAACACACCAAGTGCGTCAGTTTATAGTACAAAGCACTCGGCTTCTCTAACAGCCCAGCTTGAAGATCGTCTACTCCATCGGAGAAAAACAGCCTCAGCCACTCAAGGAACTCTTGGCCCAACATGGGCCCGCGTGGCGACGTAGAGGTAGGCCAGTACAGCCACGCCCAGCAGGCTGGAGCAGGTACCCAGAACAAACGACGTGTGGAAGCACTCCACTCCGAAGCATTCCAGCGTGTGCTCGTGCTGCGCTTCGCGGTCGTAGAGCCATCCAAAGACCAGGTTGAAGAACTGTCCACCGATGGCCGGTGCAATCGATATCCAGCCCCTATATACAGAAAGTATTCATCGTCAAGATTCATCGTCAAATGGCTATACCGACCCTCACATTCGATCAAGCACACGTATTTTATCGTACCAGTTGGTGCCAAAATTCGACACTCCAAACCATTCGCTAACAATCGTCGGAGCCACGCCTGGAGGAGATGAGCAAAATAGAAGAGTGAGTGAATACATCCGCACAAAGTGTGCGATGGAAACGAGAAAATAGTTTGCGACAGGAAGCAGCAGCGTCATTTCAAAGTACTCACCAAAGACACTGCCATAGCCTAGTCCAACTAGCAGCGAAACCTTGGTCAAATCACCAATCTCGTGTACGCCAGCTCCAAAGGCCTGGCCCAGCCAGACGCATACACCTGCATAGAGTAAAAATCCGATACGGTGGATTCCCCACCATTGGCCACTTCCACGCTTGCCAAGGTCCGACATCATACCGACCGAGATGCGGCCCAGGCAGGAGCAAAGACTGATGAGCGAGACATGAAGGTTCTGGAGCTGCTGGAGACGAGCCAGCTCCTCCTTTGTTGGCGGAACGGATGGGTCGTCCATGTGGTCGCGATAGATGGAACGGATGATGGCTCCCGCATTGGTGACATACATCAGTCCTGGCCCAGATAACAATAATATACTCAGCAGCAACATTTGAGCGACATGGTTTGTTTTGAAGAGTCCGAAGCCAGAGTCTGGGGCTGAAGGGGCCACTGGCGAGCGGTGTGAATGACGGGTCACCGCATCGGAATGGAGCAATCTCTCCCGCTCCTGCGTCCGCCTTCTGAACTCTTCAGCCTGCTCTCCATCCCCTGATTCTCCAGAGTTCACCTCTACATGTACAGGCGAGTATCCGATTCCAAGGCCGGTGCCTACTCCCACGCTTGCGGGCGCGGCTTGGGCAACGACATCCTCCAAATCCCGCGGTCCATCAAGGTCCGGTCTACGATAGATTCTCAGGAACAGGACTGAGATCAAGATCGTGCCTCCAATGGCCTTGGCGACGAGCAGCAAAAACGATTGGGTATCATCCCTGTAATAATGGTTGTTGATCTGAGCAAACAGCAAAGCAGACAGGCCAAAGCACGCAATGGGCACACCCATGGCGAGTCCACGTCCAGCCTGAAAGTTGTGGGCATTGGTACTGACAGATGTCATGTAGCCTGCCTGACTACCCATGCCGACCAATATTAGAAACAGGAACGCTGATACGAAGCCGAATGTGTTGAAGAGGCCCGAGTATGTCAAGGAGAGGCCTGCATAGCCAGTCATCAGGAGACTAGCAGCAACGAGTCCGACACTATAGCAATGAAGGAGGATCCCGAGTCCACGATCGAGTAGAAGGAAAGGCCAGCTTATGGTTAACATACTGGTTGGAGCTGGGGCGAGGCAAACCATTGGTCTGCCTATTCGCCCGTGTGCAAGAGTATGCCCCACCCCCTAGCTTTCCTTTTCCATGTCGAGGTCTTTTGGGGGTGGATGCAGGATGCAACCCCGTCTACTGCCCACTTGTGTAGTATGTCCGAGCAAAACAGAAAATAAAAAACACTTGTCCGCGATATGGTGACATTAGCTACGAGCTTGATGTGAGAGGTCGGTCGGGAGTCCATACACGCCCTCTCCTACCGCCTTATGTAAACCCGACAATCTTCCCCCAACAACGACAATAATAACAACAACAACAACACCAACACCAACTCTCGTTGCTATTCGTTCACCTACGTCCTGGGCCCTCGACTGTCGACCAGACGACCAAAGAAGGGACCTATAGTGCGAAGGAGAAAGAGGCGGCTGTATGTCAGCAATGCGCTGTTGTATGCACACACGGTGTTCAGGCACATGTGGACTATGTGCATACCTGACAGAAACAGGCCATAGTGGACACCTGCAGCCACAACCTAGTGCAGTAATAGTACATAGCACACGACCACACGTCAGAGAGCGAGAGAGAGGACAAAGATTGTATATTTGCAGGTAAGACAGGCCACCTGAGGCATTAGGACGAATGCGTTACATTGGATTGCAGGGCTGTGAGCGAGAGTCGAGTGGTGAGCTGGTTGGCGTAGGTGGAGTAGAGGTAGGGCGTGCCCGAGACCAGGGCGACGGAGCATGCAGCCAGAAACGAGGCCGTCTTGGTTGCAGACGAGGCCCCCTTAGGGAAGGGCATCGGATCAGAATGCGGTGGACCGATGTGAGCTGTGCAAGGGGTGGATTGGCAGGACGTGGCAGGACGAGAGGACGAGCGAGACGAGAGTGGACAAGGGCGCAATGGGCAGGGTGGATGGGCGGATGAGAAAAGGAGGACGATGAGGAGATGAGGAGATGAAGAGACGAGGAGATGAGGGAAGAACGAAGGGAATGAGAGAACAAGAACAAAGGGACAGCAGCACAGGCACACTATGTCATAGCCAGAGGCAGCAGGAGAGCCTATGACACTGCACTTCGGCTTTATTTCTTCCCTGGACACACAGGCACAGACTCGTGTGTGTGTCCGAGGTAGCACAAGCGCCATAAAGAGCGCATCTCCCTGTCCGCCTACCTTGCACCTGCACCTGCACTTGCACTTGCACTTGCAGTCTGCAGTCTGCAGACCACACCTGGCGTCTGCTGCACGCGCCGACCTGCATCGCCCTCGCTCTGCTCTTGCGGAGGCGCAACAGCTGGGCAGGAGTGCGCAAGACAGCCGATGCCGATTCACCCCAGTGTGGGCCGATTCCCTTGTGTTGGGAATATATCAAAGCCAACCGCCCCTTCCCTTTCTTGCTCAGCCCAACGGTCGAGTGACCTTTTGCACACCCTTCTTTCTTCTCCCTATCTCAGCTCCTCCTCGGCCTATTCCAGTCCATCCAGCTCTCTCGTCAGCGTTGGTGTCTAACCTTGTAGCGTTCACTCGCTCTCTCTCGTCTTATTTTTCACACTAGACGCCCATCAACGCGATATCCCGCTACATTTCAACATCCGAGTCCCATCGCCGCGAATGGCAAATGCTCGCGACCTCCGCTTAAGAGCCTGCAACTCTCTCTTGCACGCAGCTCTCATCAGCCAGCTCCTCGCAACAGTCCTCGGCAACTCCAAGGACCCCATGACAACCTTTGAACTTCAAACCAACCTCGTCTCGTGTGGCACAGAGGGCGCACCACCTGCCGCCGCCAGCTCCATTGCTGTGTGCTCGCCTCCAGAGTCCAAACTCTTTGGCAACGTCAAGATCGTCAGCGGAACGCCTCATCCAGGTTCGACAGGCGTGCGGGTAGGACATCCATGGCCTCTTTTCTTTTCTATTTTTGTTTTCGCTCATACTCGTCTCTCTCTCAAAGATGACCCATTGTCGATTCTATCAGCTAACCTGTCAAGTATGGCGACATTCTTCCTATAGGGCCGTCTCTACGATGTGGGCAAGCTGTGTGATGCCAAAGTAGCTGACAAGATTGACCGAGCGTGGATCGCGTTTTTGGACTGCGACGGCTGTGCTCTCGCCACCAAGCTCGCCAATCTCCAGAGCTCGAATCCTCAGGCGATCCTCATCTACAACCAAACCTCATGCGTCTTTCCTAGCCCTCCTCCTGCTCCTGCGGTTGCTCCTGGTGCTCCTCCCCTGCCAGCCACGACTTCGCCTGGATCTGCACCACCCAGACCCGATGTCGCATCGCCTTCACCGCTACCACCACCACCAACCGCGCTTTCATCCACGCTCACCTCTATCACCACCACCCAGGTCCCAAATCCAGCATCGACGCCTCCTGCCGACAGCGACAGCAACAATGGTGGGAGCCAGAATGACAGTGGAGATGACAATGATGCTGGGCACCATCCAAATGATGGCGGCAGTAAAGAAGATCCCGGCGAAGGCGATGCTGAGAACAAAGCGTCCCTGCAGCTGATCCGCAGAATCCAAGACGACGCTTCGGCTCCGAAAAAGCCACTGCCCCGGCTCCTCGTTCGACGCGATGATAAGACCGCTGCACGAACCGCCGAGGTGGTCGATCCTTCTGAATCCGTGATCAAATACGCGACGACCGTGGCCATGGCAGAACAAGTGACCATCGATTATCTCTTCCAAGTCCTCCTGGGTCCTGCCTCCTTTGCACCACTCCCTGCTGCGCTCCAATCCCTCAAGACCACCGTTCGACAGAACAAGGACACCGCTGCCGCCGCCAACATCAAGATGGCGGAGGCGAGCAGCACGACAACCAGCACGATCACAGATCTGATGGTGAGCATCTCCCCCTCGATTGCAGAACCCGTCGCACCAGAACCCAAGTTTGTCTCCATGTCCAAACCCATCTTTGCTGCCGTCATTGGCGCCCTCTGCGTAGTGGTCTGTGGTGTGGTCCTCGTCTACGTCGCGCGCCCGTTGATCCTCCGTCATCGTCGCAAACATCGTCCGACGGATTCTGACTCTGTCGAGCCCAACAGCAGCAACAACGACAACAACAACGATAACAGCACACACGGAAACGAAGGCAGCGTAGACAGTGATAGCTGTCATAAGAACGAGCTTAGCAGGGAGGGCGAGGACGAGAAGGCTTTCCACTTCAATGACTTTAAAAGAGACAACAGCAGCAGCGGCTTCCGATCCCAAGGCGATCTCGTCGCCTATCCTCAAAGGCCAATCCTGATCCCAGTCCATGGAGACATGACCGAAAAGTATCGTCGTGCGTCTCTCGAAGACAGCAACCAGATGCCGCCTGCAGTTTACGGCCAGCACCCACCACCACCAGAGGGCAATAGCACCGCCGGACGAGAACCTGGTCTCGGTCATCCAGAGTTGACAGATGCCGCCGATGAGGAGGATGAAGAGCTTCAGGCTCAACGTCAATTGAGGCTGCTACGACAAGAGACCAGCATCCTGCCTGATCAGCATGAACAAGAGGCCTATGTCCCTGCGGCTTCTTTGATGCGCTCTCGATCTGCCAACTTCATCCAAGACGAGCCACAGTCCGGACTCCCCGCATGGAGACAGAGCACCCTCGTCCGCTCCTCCACGACCTCTCAGCCGCCTCCGCCGCCGCAGCAGCTGGCCAGTCTGCGGATGTCGCGGACATGGGCCAACAACGCCTCGCAAGACAACGTCAACAACAACATGAACGACGCCTGCCTTTCAGCTGCAAGCAGCAGAAACGGCGGTGATCTCTTCCATAGCCCTACAAAGAAGGTACCAGCACCCCTCCCGCCCATGATTGAGACCAATTTGAACCACAGCAGCTCCACCAAGGAGGGCGGTCTGGCGACAGCCTTGTACCGACAGCGAATGAAGTCCTATCACGACAGTACTAGTAGCCCAGTCGGCTCCCCCGACTCTCCCTCCTCCGCCAAGAAGAGCCCCCTGGGCGATATCACCAGCGCTAACAGTTTGGGCCGTACAGGATCAACAGCACGATCGTCCACGCACGACCTTGTAGGACTCACAAGAGACAGCCTTGACCTGCAGCAGCAGCACAGGCGTGATATTCAGTTACGGTTCCAAGAAATTACTGGGTCCAGTCGTTCTGCGGCGTCTGCGTGCGCGTCTGCATCTGCCAGGTCAGACGGCACCCCTTCCATCCCGAGGGCCTCCTTCTCGGACGACTTTGCGTCAGATTCTCGGAGACCATCGCTCGAGCTCTTGAGAGCGCGACATGCCGCAGGATCATAAACGAAAGGGAGGAAGCGAAATCCGCAGTACAGCCCAAAAGGTGCCTTCCACCCGTTGCATCCGTCAGTATTTGAAATAAAAAAGAAAATCGCCTCCGTCCAACGTCCGACATCCGCATCTGTGCGTGGGGGGTTTATTGTATATATATTTTTTTTCTTCTTCTCCTCCAGCCTTAGTTGCCAATCGATCCACCTTGCCCAGGATCCTGATCCTTTTTCGCCCTCATACCAGCAACAAACTTGCGGATGTTGACATTGATCTTGGCTCCCGCAGCAAAAGATCCAGCAGGCTGGCCGGCCCCAGCGCCTACTGCTGTGCCCGAGGATCCGGTTCCTGCGCCCGACTCTTTCTCGTAACCTCCAAGTCCAAACAGACCGCTGCCTCCTCCAGCAATACCTCCCATGCCACCCTCGGCTCCACTCGCCACTCCTGCACCATGGCCTCCATGGCCGCCTGTTCCAGAACCATTCAAGTGCTGTGCCGCAAGAGCAGCAAAGGGACTATGGCTCAGAATCGAGGACGTGACAATATTCCCGAGCTGGTACGGATTGCTGTCTCTCAACACACCGCCACCTTGTCCTCCTGATCCGGGCGTCATCGATCCTGAGGATGAGGACCCTCCACCGCCAAGGACCATGCTAGACATGTTGCCAATCAGGCCCGCAGAGGGCCCTACAACCCCTTGGTTCGAAACGTGTGCTGGCATGCCCTGAAGCAAAGACATTACTGCAGAGTTCTCCTGTAGATTGTCCATGCCTGCTTGCTTCTTGAGGAACAGATCCACCATCTGTTGCTGCTCTGTCCTTTTCAATCCTTTGAGCTCCAATATCCGCTGATAGTTGGGCAGGTTGTTGTCTCCGATAAGCAAGAAATAGTGGTCTATAAACATGTCCACGGGCTCATGAGGACTCATGGCCGTCTTCAATATCGTCTCGATCTTTCCTAGACCCCGATTGACAAACTTGACAAATCTAAGGAAACGATAAGAAACGAAGGTCAGTGACAAGCAAGGTCGCTTTCGCTCGGGATATTGTTGTTGTGGACTTTGGAAAGAGGAAAATACTTACGATGTGGGGACTTGTGTTGACGATTCGAGTCCGAGATTGGGTATCTCAATCAGAAATGACTTGACTGCCTGGGTATCAAGGAGCATTTGCTCAGCTCCGATCTCTGATATCGGTTTGCATCTCGGAAGATTGGATGCGAACCTAGAGACAAAGGACCTATACCGACAGACAAGCACAGAAAAAAGACCCTTGTTAGGCGCAATGACAAGGCCCGCTTGCTGACACTGACAGTCCAAGAACTGCACATCGGTAGAGGCCCTTACTCTATGAATTTGTCGCAAAAGGTCCTGAAGTAGCGCTTGTTGGTGATTAACTCTTGTATTGCTCCCACGCAGGTTTTAAGAGTCCCATGGATTTGTGATACATATTCTGATTGATCCCCGACATATTCAATCGTCCCCCATGGTAGCTTCGACATGGCGAGCAGTGCTGGCTCGTAGTCGTTCTCTACTGCCCGTACAAGGGCCCTCGTGCACGCTGACACAACACTACGCAAAGCAGGAATAATAAAGCTGCGTCAACACCAAGCGAAAATGAACATCAACAGGACGCATGTACCGCGAGCGCATCGGTTGCCGTACTAGAGGAACGCTTGCCGTTCAGATTCCATGCTGACTTGGTCCACAAACTCCGGATCAATGTTTGCCCATAGTCGCTCTTCAAGCTACCATTGTGAAAAGAAAATAGTTAGAAATCACTGTTGTCACAAGCACTAGCATCCCGCAGGTTCAATTCGTACCTGACTAGTGGTCGTAAGAGAGTAGTCGGCCGTGTTCAAGACGACACAGATGGATCGCAGGACATCTCGGGTGACTGGACGTTTATCGCCTCTACAAAAAGGCAACCGATTTCAAGTGTACAAAGAAGATCGCGCAACGTCAGTACAGACTCGGGCAGCGTACGTGGCTAAACAAGATGCAGCATGGACCTCGACGTACTGCTTGGGTAGTTTGACCAAAAGAACGTCGTTGGCATAGACCCTCAGCCACTTTCCAAATACTGTGCAAAGGTCAAGAAAGGGCCTTTTCCGAGAGAGCTTGGCGCAGTTTGTGAGTGCAGACTTGTAGAACATGAAAATGTCGGTGCTGGAGGCAAGAACGGTGACCGAAAGGTCGTCCTCAGGCACAGGTTCCTGAAGCTTGAATCCGTTTATCTTTTCCTCCAACGCTCTAGCGAAAGAAACGGCGGCGGTAGTATAGTCAGTTAACACTGTTCATTTGTGCAACCGCTCCCTGAGCTTTCAAAGTCGATCTCTTGGTGCGTACTTATCCTCTGCGTCGATGTAAAGGCCCAGGTACGGTTCGAAACAAGTCGAGATACTTTCAGAAAAGCCTGCAGATTCCGCATCTTCGTTCAATGCAAAATCAACATCCTAAAAAACAATCATAAAGAGAGATATGAGGAATGGTTTCCGATAATGACAGACCATACTGTGATACGCCAGCAGGCTAATAAAGTCGATTGGGTTCAGATGCCTACCCTGTTCAAGAAGCGGTTCTCGAGTTGCGTTTCAAACTCCAGTGTGAGTTGTAAGGTTTGGAGCAGCAACGGTACTTCAACTGTTGAAGCATTCTTTGAAAGGATGTCTGCCAGATCATGTCTATCGAGTTCATGAAAAACTCGCCTATGAGTACTAGCGTTTGCCGATCCAAGAATCGCAATAACGTGGTGCAAAGTGTGGGGTGTCTGAATTTGAAATGTCTTTTACCTGGTGATATCACAAAACTGCAGACACAGCACACAAGACACATCCCAAGCAGCCGGGAAGATGTGAGCATGCTCCTCATCATGAATTTTGAGTAACCTCTTTAGCCATGCATAGCGTCTTGAGGTATTGTCCAATGCAGACACCTCCTCATTCGGCTTGAATACTGAGCGGTAGGCTCGCAGCTGTAGCTTACAGTACCATTTGACCAGGTTACGCCTAGCATTCAATGTCGTGAGTATTAAAACAAAGCGTTTCTAGTTGAAGCGACGTCGAAGATCCATGCAGACCAACTCACCTCACGTCTTCTCCCAAGATGTCGACTACAAGACACGCATTGGCCAACTGGCCAACATTGCCGATCAGAATCCCGTCTGGTGTGAAGCCGTTTTCAAAGTCCCTGACAATATCCCGCTCAAGCTCTGCTTGCAGCTTTGCAACAGACTCTGTTAGATCCGCGATCTGGCGCACGTTTTGAAAGGTGCGGAAGTACTGGATCAACTGCAGGACAGCCTACATAGCAATCCAGTCCGAAAAAAGTCAGTGAGCTTTGCAGGGCGAATATCCACGAGCAGGTTCGACACACGTTCCTCCTTCGAAAAGAGTCCTTGCGTACCTCTAGTAGTTGCGCGGTTTCCCGATACTGCTTCCGTTGTGCCATAGTCTTTAGCTGGTCCACTGCCGTCACTATTCACAAAGGAGGAGCAAGCGCACCTGTCAGCATGCATGTGCCTGCCGAGCACGTCCACCTGCTGCATTCTGTTTTCGCATAACATACCTAGCATCTGTAGTCGCTTCAGGGTAGTGATCGACGAAGTGAGATGTCGCTTGGCATAGTCCAGACTCTTGATGTCCTGCGTGATTTCCTGCACCATCTGCTCCGACTGTGTAGCCTTTTCCTTGATCTCTTTGATCTTGAAGAACAATGCCTAGTGAATCCATCAACGCCGAAGAAAGTAGCTTAGCTCTCAAGAAAAAGGGTGCTGTACGTAAAAAAGTAAATGAACAGAGACAAGGACAACGATCGCCGCTCAAAATACTCAAAGTTACCAGGAGCTTAATACCTCGATTCCTTTTTTTGCCGCCTCGACTTCCTCCTGACCTTTCTGGCCTCCGTCCGTCTGCGCCCGGGTCAACTCGCGAAGCTCTTCCTGAACTTGCCTTGCTTTTCCATGGAGTCTCGAGAGGACCTCGTCTACGGACGCCAGGGAATGTTCTTTTGGGAGGACAAGGGCATGTTAATACCAACAGGGGAATGTTCTCAATGCCTCGCTGCAGCTCCAGAGATTGGTCAGGTTGAGAAGATCCCTACCATTGGGGAATATTTTGTTGATGTACTCCACCGAGCTGAACTCTTGAGCATCCA
Organism: Mortierella alpina; assembly: GCA_029449245.1. NCBI lineage: Eukaryota > Fungi > Mortierellomycota > Mortierellomycetes > Mortierellales > Mortierellaceae > Mortierella > Mortierella alpina. The sequence goes on along the minus strand of JANATF010000001.1, from coordinate 157,715 downwards.
GCGGGTCCTTGGACCGCAGGATGTGGGTAATGGACGAGTTGAGTTCAGGCGCCAGCTGGATTGTCTCTGTTGTCGACACATAGGTGGACTTTTGTAAGGGGTTGGAGGCACCACCGACGGTCATTGGACTCGTGGGCTGAAAGGCGGTGCCTGTAGACGCGCTTTGCATGGCTGTAATGGCGTGTGGAGGTGGATGGCGCGTCGTCTTAATGCAGCGGTCTTTTTCCGCATTCGAACCCGACCTTGGCTTATGGCTGCACCTCTTGAGTGCTCTTTGAGTTTTGCTGGAGTGGGTGGGTGGTGGTGTTGGTGGCGGTGATGGTGAATCCTGCGAGGTTGCTGTGTCGCTAGGGCGTGAGCAAGAAAAGGAGCGACAGGTGGAACATATGAACCTGTAAAGCAAAAAATGGTGACTTTGCACGGAACAAGAGTGGCGTATTTCTATTGGCTCAAATCCAACCTGGGGGCCATTTTCCCGCTCTGCCACCAAGACCTCACATCATTCATCCCTTTCGTTCTTTCTTTTTCTCTCCTTTTCCCTTTTTCCTTCTTGTCCGCTCCATCCCACAGCCCATCCGCCAGCCGCCAGCCCGAAGCAGGTCAGCCTCAGAGTCAGTCACCGAATCGAACAATCCAGCAGCCCATCACCCACCCAGGCACAGTCAGATCCACCACAGCCATGGAAGCAAACGCACCACCCGAGCGCCCCAAGAACCTCTGCCAGGTCGCAGACTACATGCTCAGTCCTCAATCAGGCCTTAAAAAGAGAGATGGCGTCTTCAACGAATCACGCGTCACTTACTTCCGAGGTACTTTGACGATGCATATGCGAAAAAGACCGTGCGACGAGGGAGGCTAAGTGGCTCTTGACTAACTCATCTTTTTTTTCCAGGCAAGGGAGCTGTCAATGCCCTGCTCAAACCAGAGTTCCGTCAGACCGCCGTGGGAAAGGAGCTGGGCGAGCTCACCAGAGAATCAGCTGCAGAACTTCTCGGATCCATGATCCCCCACCAGTTCTTCCTCAAGGTCGAGCGGCCCTCGGACCCGGATATGCCCAGGAACATGTTACAGTTGGTGCAGTACCAATCCTTTGGCGAGGACAGCGTCTTTGTGTGGCGGTATGAGGGTTCTCAGCTGAGGACTCACCTGATGGCAGGAGGTTTGCTCTGCATTGTCCTGGCTGGAGTCATGTTCCCGCTCTGGCCAGTGCCCCTGCGTCTTGGAGTCTGGTATCTGTCTGTCGGCGTGTTGATTCTTCTGGGCCTGTTCTTTGCCATGGCGATCGTCCGCTTGATCCTGTTCATGATCACGTGGGTTGTGCTCAAGCCCGGTGTCTGGATCTTCCCCAACCTGTTTGAGGATGTTGGCTTTGTGGACTCGTTCATTCCATTGTGGGGCTGGCACGAGCCAGAGGAGCCCAAGGACTCCAAGAAGAACGAGAAGCACATCGGCACCGGAGAGGAGGAACAGGCAGAGGTGCAAACACAGGTTGTTAGCGAGGATTCTGCTGAGAAGGTTGTCAAGCGCAGACCCATGGTAGAGGATGCAGTGGACGAGGATGCAGCATAATGATCGCGCATTTCCACAGGATACCAATTTGCATATATGTCTACAGTTGGCAGCGGAGAGGACAGACCTACGTTGTGTTTTCTTTTTTTATATTTGTTCTGAATAAATCGCAATGAGCGTTACGCGCTCCCCAAGCTGTCTAGACTCTAGACTCTGTTTATTTGCGAGTTGCGACTGAGCACTTGGGGTCTATAGTACACACTTTCTATAAAACAAAGAGGAAATGAGAATCGAGAGGTGTGGAAAAATTTGTATGCAAGCTCGGGTAGAGCCCTGAGGCCCGTGTGTCGCGTTTGAAACACCTGAACAGCAAAGCGCACTATGGGGGGTATGCAAGGGAGGGTGGCAAACGCTTTGTGCGACGACGCGCTTCAAAAGGGGGAGAGAGGTAGGAGACACGGATGAAAAAAGAGGAGTCAAAGGCGTCTCTGGCCCCAGGGACGAGATGGATCATCGCGTTCCCTTGGAGTGTTTGTTACTCCTCTTGCTCCACTTTTTCCCTTCTTGGGACCAAAGGCCACCCCGTCATGCCTAGCATGACGATGTTCATTTCAGATGCGAGTAGACAGGTCCCTATGCCCTCCTTCCTATCGTGGTCCTCTCCCTTTTACACTTCTTTTTTGCTACAGCACATAGACTTGTCTCTCCTGGCTTTTTTTTTGTTTCCTTCCCTTCCTTTAAACAGCCACCTCCTGTTGCAGCATCCCAATCCGCCCCTTTGAACCAAATTGCGAGTACGTGCACGAACGAAAAGCTGGTCCCCTCGTCGTGGGTAATCCTCCGTTGGCACAACCCCAACCACATTGTTCATACATCGACCACATTAATACTGTTTTTTTAATGAGAACAGCATGGACAGGCTACTGACTTTCTTTGTTGATGTTGGCGGGGTGCACGCGCAAGGCAAGGGGAGATGCAAGGACTGCAAGCACTGCAAGGACTGCATTAGGCAAGCAGCACGAGAGAGAGGACAGAGAGGGAGAGGAGAGGGAGGGAGGACTGAGAGAGGAAGAGCGAGAGATAGAGAGACGGAAAGCGAGGGAGAAGGGGAGGAGAGGGGTTGGGATGGGATGGGTTGGGGGGGAGGAGGAGTGCACATCACCCGCGGGTCATGTTGGTTCACATCGCCATCCCCAGGCCGATGTCAGATATGGGCGACCATGGCCGCCATGTGCCATGGGCTGCATTCGGCGGCACCATCTGGCCGGCGAGCTCAGTCTCGATGCGCTGGGTGCACACCTATGCGGCCTATACAGTGTGGCCCCCGCAGTGAGTCTGCTGTTCCTTCGTTCCTTCTTTTCCTCTTTCACCTCTTTCACCTCTTTCACCTCTTTTGCCTCTTTTGCCTCTTTTCCTCTCTTCCTCTCTTTGTTCCTCTCCCTGTCCCCTTCGTCTTCATTCCTATTCTCATTCTCGCTCTCATTCCTGCTCTCTCGTTTCCTCTCTCGTCTCCTCTCTCCTCCCCATATCCACTGCCTCTGTCGTGCCTCTCTCGCCCCCTTCGCCCTCTTCCCCCGCCTCTCGTCGCCATCGCTACACGCCATACCCGTCACCACCCCACTTGGCCACGCCTGTTGCCTTCTGCTCTGACCTAGCTCATCCACCTGGCTAAGCGAGTGCATCTTTTGGCTCTACCCAACCCAGCACACGTGCAAGCTTCTCCCTCCCCCGCAACGCCAAACCTAGCCGGCCACCATGGACCAAGAACCCCGCCCATTCTCAACACACGCCTCTCCCTTATCGCTACAGTCGCGATGGGGCCCACCACACTCTGTACGCGAGCCCCAGTCTTCTCCGTGGACGCCGCAGTTGCGCCACCACGACGAGAGAGATCCCAAGGATGGCTCGTGTGCGCTGTCCTCAAAACTGGCGCGGGTCAAGTCCGAGTCGTCCTTGGCCACGGGTCGTTCGGAAGCTGGAAGAGACTCAAGGCAGTCGCCGCCACCAACAGGCACAGCGCATTACCCACACCGTTATGCAGCAGAGCAGCCACAGCCACAGTCGCAGCGCCAACACCATCATGCGACTCCACACCATCACTTTCCGCATCGGTCGCTGAGTTCTGGCTGTAGGACCGTCTCGCATGAAGACCTTACGAATGACCAGGATCAGCTATTTCAGCAGCAGCAGCACCATCACCACAACCAACCCCAGAGGAACCTTCAGTACCAGTCGCATCAGGGACACAGCTTCGCCACTGGTCCAGGCGCCGACCCGCTCCTGCAGCAGCAGCAGCAGCACTCTCAATATCAGCAGCATTCGCACTCGTATAATCAGCAGCCACAGGTGGGTTATGATGGCCACGGCCACATGTTATCTCCTTCCGTCCCTGCAGCCCAGCGATCCATGCTGCTTACTAAACGACGGAGCATAAAGGAAAAGGCACCCAAAGGCGATCGCGAAGAGGTAAGAAGATGAATTTAGAAACGGCAATGAATGACTTCTTCTTTCTACGGCCTTTAACAATAATCTGTGCCGCTCACGATGCGCCTTCTTTAGGTCTGGCCGCCAGATGTCGAAAAGGCGTTTATGAAAGGTACGTTCATGAAATCGCTGGATGACGCGATGGCAAAATGTTGAGATCGACGAGCGCCTTTTGAAAAAAAAGCTAACACCAACACCTTTCAGCTCTCGAGGTTCTCCCAAAGCTGGGCAGACGCAAGGTTGTAGTAAACGGAAAGCCTTGCGGAAGAAACGAGCTTATCGCCGACTATATATATACACACACCAAAAAAGTGCGCGATCGCAAGCAGGTCTCGTCTCACATTCAGGTACTCAAGAACACACGCAAGCACGAACCGGCCTGTAAGTGCAAAACTCAAGTGATATAGGTTTTGTACACAGCGGCTAGACAGATCTGCATGACCTTTGCTTTGTACTAACCATTTGCTCTCCTCTGTCTCGACTATGAACATTGATATAGTCATGAGACTGTTAATGGACGGGGCCGATGGTGACGAGGACGTGACTCCGGAATCCCTCAATTTGGTTTACTATGCAGAATCCCAGAGTCCTATGGCGTCACCTCTACAGAGCAATGGTTCGGATCAAACCTTCCCTGGCGATAGACCTCAGCAAGTACTTGATGACCATGTCCTTTCCTCGATGGACGCACAAGGATACGACCACTCCTTACGTGGCCACAATATCAGAAACAACAGCTTTTCGGAATCTTTGGCGCATCGACCCAATTCCCCTTACTATGCCCAGTCCTCTCACAACCACGAACAACAAAACTATGTCCATCACCAGCAACCTTCCAGAGGGGCTGATTCTTCCAAGGCGGACATTCCTGGCGATCGCACGCTATATTATGATCAACCAACATGCCGGAGTGCAAGCACCCAATCTCTATATCAGCAGACGGCCACGACACCTGATTCTGCTGTTTCGCTTTCGTCAGAGCCACGGCACGAGGATCATTCTTTTTCTCAGTACGCTCGAGGTCCAGCCTTGCCTCAACCAGTGCATGCGCTTGGCGCGATGTACCCATTCTGGCCCACGGTTTTTGGACTCTATACGAAGCCTCTTCCACAAGGCACATTACCGAACAGCGGCGATTTTCTGGAACGAGAGAGTGACCAAGAGGTTGAACGACTTGGCCATGCAGGATCGACTACATCTGCTGTGCGGATTCACGAACTTGCCCAGGCTAAGGATCTGTCTCGACACGCATTTGGCGCAGTGAACATACATCAGCTGCCGGCAGAAAAGTTTCCGCATCTGTACGATCTTTATCAGAAGGCCAGCTGCACCTTTTTGTTTTTCAAGATCAATATGTACTTGGGGCTAGAGCTAGAAGGTTCATTTGAGAATACGTGCCGGTTCGAGTCGAGTGAACGTCGCACGGTACGGTGCTCGACATTGATCTACTCCTTTGGGGCAAGTGTTCTCGAATCGACAGAAGTCAAGCAGGCAACTGTTGTGGACGGAAAGTTCACGCACAGTTTTGAGTTTGTGAACCAGTTCTTCAATGCCTTTCTGGGCGGCATACGCACGTTGGGGTCTTCGGAGGAAGTGGAGGTGGCACTTGGTAACCTCTCGATGGTGCAGGTGTTTGAGGATATGGACCCACAGTCTGACAACAGCCCCCCACTTCTTGTGATGGCGTATGACTTTGAGCAAGGACGCGGTCAAGTAGCGCCGTACGTTATCTCGGACAGCTCAGGCATTTCAGACGCGATCGTGTGCTGATGTAAATAAAGTGCGCGTTGAAGTGAGACGCGATTGATTGGCTGCTCCTCGTTCCTGTGGCTTACGCTCTTTCCTCCAGGCTTCATCACAGTTGGAAAATTTTTCTCGCTGCAAAATATAAAAAGGACCTCGCCTTCTCCTCTCACCCTTCTTCATCCTTTCATCCTCCCCTTCATCCTCCTCCTCCTTCGCCTTCTCTTCCTTCCATTTCGTTCTCTTTGCCACCCTCCACATCCTTCTTGTCTCAGCAAGACTCTCAAGATATTCAATATAAGGTAATTTCAATGATTCTCTTCACCTTCGTCTACCCTGCTGCGAGCGAGGGCAGGTCTGCATTCTTTGTTCTCAATCTGATGATCCAAATTCGACACTTTGCACGTCAGTCATACTGCCTTCGGGCAATGATGAGCAATACATCTATACCCAAATTTCTGACACTTGAGAACACAACAAAAGAATCAATTGCAAGGCTTGACCTCCCCAGCAAACATGGAGCCCATCCCTTTGAGATTGTTTGCTGTTTTGGCGACCACGATAATAACCCTTCAAGCGTTATTCTCTGAATCATTTAGGTACAAGTTCTTCATGACAGATGCAACAGATAGAGATACGCGATGAAAATAAAAATAAAATGAAAAATGAAAAAAAACCTGAAAGCCTTGTGCAGTGTGATATGTAATGACGAATGCCACTCTTGTGTGTACAGGGAGGTTCATGGGAATGGATGTCATCATTCGATTGCTCACGCACTTTTGCACTCTAGAAGCTTTTGTATTTTGGATCTGCAAAAAGAAAAGAAAAAAACACAAAGGCTTGCTTACGAGGATGCCAATTGCGTGATGTAGGCGTCGATCTGGCCCTGCAGCGCAATGTTTGGACACTTGTCTCGAATCTCACTACGATTTTTTTTTTGTCATGAAAAGGAAAGGAAAAGATCAGTAACAAGTTTGTTATCGTTGCGACCGATAATCCATTCACCATTATCGTTTACCGCAATGTGTCCAAATCCTTTTGGAGGAACGCTTGCTCGCCCGCTTCCTGGAAAGCCTGAATCTTCAGGAACAGACCTGCGCGCAGGTGCGCATCGCACTTGAGGATGTACTTGCCGGCCTCTGTAAACTGTTTCGCCTTGACGCACTCCTCCACAAAGGGTTCATAGCCAACGGGCGATTTTTTCGATTTTGCAAGCGTCGCCACACCTTCCCAGTCCCGAATCTCCACAAGCGCTCGTAATTTGATCCACCAGAACCGCTTGTCCGGCATCTTGAAGTCACTTCGGACCTTGGCAGCTCGGTTGCTTTGATTGATGGTCACCAGTTTGTAAACGGTGCTGCTGACGGACAACCCAGTAAAGGGCTGTGAATAATCCTTTTCCAACTGCACCTGTGCCTGCAAAAGTCGAATGCTATCTTCAACAGCCTGATGGCGGAGCAAAAGCAAATGCGTCGAGTTGTTCCCTATTAGTTACTATGACAAACGAGAACCTGGCGATTTCGCATACATGCAAAAATAAATGAGCCCTGCAAATGTCTATGAACTGCCCCCCTCTGCAAGATACCTTTGTCTCGAAAACATTGTCCTTGGCCTTTTGGTAGAGCCGGAGAGATTCCTTGATCTTGTTGATCCGTTCCGTGGTATCTTTTAGCTGGAAACTCTCAATCAGGGAGAGATTGGCGCTGTCAACATGACGGTCATCCTGGTAATAAAACTGCCTCAGTGACTCGGGATCTTGCTGCCTGCTGTAAGATTCAAATAGATGGCACGCCAATGGCTTATCGTTGATTTTCCTGAAAAAGTCTGCAGGCGGGAGAGGTTTACGCTTCAGATGCAGCAGAACGTGGTATACTATAGCCATAGATTGGACAGGTATTGTAAATATGAGCATACAGAGCTAAGTTACTAAAGCAACAACACCTGTAGAGGAAGAAGAGGCTTCACAGGGACTTACCAAGATCCGTGTCACCGCTCTCAATAGCCTTCACGAGGGCGCGCTCGTCCTCCTGCATACTGATCAGAAGCGGTACCTGGTCCCCAGCCCTTGGCTCGTAGTCCAAAAGCTATCGATATAGGCGGCAGTAGATTGGTCAGCAGCGCACATATGATGACGCATGAATCCGCTCAAACCAGATCCTGAAGAGGGGGTGCTAAAACCCTCACTTACCATTGTCGCCAGCGTGGATTGTCCCGCTTTGTGAGCGGTCATTGCAATTTCTGCGTACGAGAGTCCGGGTTTGTTTGCAAGCTTCTCTACGACCATCTTGCAAATAGTGTCGACATCGTCATTGGACTTTTTGATCTTGGAGCATGCCCAGTGGATCAAGATCCTATCCGTTCGCATCTTAAGATATTCACAAATCCTAATGGCTAGCAGATACTGGTGCCGGCTGATCAATCGATCGATGAGCGCCTCTGGGGTGAGCCTCTGGTACCTAAAGATCAAGTGAAGTTAGGTTAGCTAAAGTAATAGATATCGGCATCAGCACCATCATACAGCGTTCTTTTCCGAGCATCGGTCACGTACTGGACATATGTCAGAGGGATACCAATCTCATAGTACCGCACAGCATTCAGGACTCGAAGGACCTTGCACATCTCCACAAATGAATCCGCATTATGGATCTCAAGGAAGCACTTTCCGAATGAGGCAGCCTATTGAACGAGGGTGATCCAATATATTAGTCCATGATGCGCTTAACTTGACCTTACCAAACACTCGCATGTCTCCATCGCTTTTCTGTACCTTGAGGAGTGAGCGTTGATATTGGTGAGAAATTTCATGGCCTGCTGCCTCGATGCAGGCTTCGACCGCTTCAGAAAGCTCCAAACGAATACTCCGGATGTTTTCGTCTGCTTTGGGACTTTTTTTCTAAAAAAAGATCATGTGTAGTGTTTAGTGCTCGATGCAATCGTAGACATCTAGGAAGGTGTTCCAAACATTCAAAGTGCTCTCCGCGTAACGCAGAGTTGCATGTACCTCGAAATGATCCAGCGCATCGTACAACATAGCAGCAGGAGCTGTTGAGCCGATCTTGAAGATATTTTCCGTGACATCTGTACAAAAGGGGTTTTGTTAGGCAGGCGAATTCTCGCCGAACAGTAACTAACATGCAATCGCCGATAGTAGCAGTCTTACTTACCAGGCACTTTTTGCAGGAACTCGCACTTTTCGCTGCTGATGACTCGAACTCCGTCAATCTCTGGTATCAGGAAAATAGCATCATCGTAGGTATATCTAAGGGAGCATCCGTGAAGGTCAGTGAGATCCATAAAATCAATCCAACTTCATGCGAACAGTGGTGAAAAAAAAATAGCTCTTACTTGATCCAGTCTCCGTATGGTCCAACCATAAGCACAATCTTGTCCCAGTAGAGGATAACAGAGTCTGTACCACACCTATGCAATCATAGTGTCGTTTGAATGAGTAAGGGTCTGTGTGCTGGCCTGGAGGCGTGATGAATGTCCGGTTATATTCGATATTACTCACCAGACCAGCTGCCGGGGCGGTACTTGCGACCGCGTAGCAAATTCGGAGAGGTTCTTTTGAAAATCTGTCGAGACAACCCAAAGTTTTCCTTCTGACGTGAAGAGCGCCAAGAACTTTCCGTCCGGAGACACCGACATTTTCGTGAATGGTCCTTGTTGCAGAAGCTAGAGTTGGGGCATTTTGAGGAATCAGCGTCAACCCTTCGTGTTCTTTCCTGGCATATTTTGTACATGCGTGTGAGCCCATGGTGTCCTGTGCGATCTTCATCCTGGCTTACCTCATCACGCGCCTCAGTCCTGTCTACGACAATGATGGTGGAGTTGACAGCTAGTAAGACCTCAACGTGTCTGCTCAGGGTGAATTTTGGAGGGATGACTGTCCAACTATGGGGTGGTTCATTGATGCCGGGGTCTGCCAAAAACAGTGGTCGCGGCTCATCAAAGTTGGTGACTGCAATCAGCTGAAAGCTTCCTGTCAGGGCTACCAACCCAGTCCCCCAAATCTGAACCTCGATGATCCTGTTGTCCTTTGCCTCCTAGCCAAGCCAAAGATGGATTGAGGTTAGCGATCTGCAAAAGATTATTGCGCTTGGAGACCCGTTAAACACTGCCGAGGGTCGAGCATTCCTACCTTTCCAAGCGAGAACTGTGTGTACTCTCCTAGAATGTTGTACATGCGGACAGTGCCGTCCTCGATGACGCAAAGGAGGTGCTCGGTATCTGTCCAGCCCATACCGACGATGCGACCTTTATCCCACTATATTCGTATATACGAGCATAATGAGTTAAACGTGTTAGAAACTATAGCGCCCGCCAGCCCATCGTAGCACATGGGGAGCGGCAATGTTTGTACCTGGATAGGTTCCATAAGTTTGCCCGAGGATGTGTAGAGATAGATGCTCGGTCGTAGCGGTTGTTGCTTCTGCAGCAGTAGCACCTTGCGGTCGTCCCTGACAAGAGCTGTACAAAAGAACAAAGAGCGACAAGGAGTATTAAGGGCATGGTTCGGATGCCGGGCGCGCAACGTTTGTTCGCGGTCAAAAAAAAAGTAGCATGTCGACTGGTGAAAGAGGAAGCAGTAAGTAGATGGAGCATGTCGTTACCCAGGGGTCCACCGAAGGGAGCGGCGGCGGTCATGAATTTTGACAGGTCCATTTGCTTCCACAGCATCGTGTAGATCTCTTGCTTCCTACATGTGCGCAAGAGTTGTTGCGTCGGATGAACGTAGGGAGTGCAGGCGTTAGTCGGTTGTGGTTTGCGATGGCATGAGCCGCTTTGAGGTGCGCGTGGGAGCTAGCAGGTGTTCACACCTGTAGAAGCGGTCATGGAGCTGGATCCAGTCTGCTGTCGGCGGCGACATGGCGAGGAGAGAGCAGCGTTGGACGGGGCGGAAGGGATTGCGCGGGGAGTGGGCAGGAATCAAGAAACAGAGGGAGCAGAAGAGACAAGGCGCAAACGAAGGTCAGTCTGCTGCCTATGTCTCGAGCACGCGTTGGAAGAAGGGGGCCGAAAAAGCAGCCACGACTACTGGCTACGGTGACGTTTGAAAATGCTTGAGGAAGTCTGTTTTTTCGCGTTCGCTCAATCATCAACACTCTTCTTCGACATTCAAAGGCGACTCGACACCGTCGTCTCTGCTCTCTTCCACTCCTCCTCCCCCTTCTCCTCCTTCTCCCCGCATCCTCCATCCACCCCTCTCAGACATCAGACTTCAACCCAGCGGGTGTATCCTCGTCTGCACTCCCTCATTCACCTCGTCCCCCTCTGAGAACGGCTTGTGTTCCTCTGATCGCAAACACGCGATCAGCCTTCAGCAAAAGAAACAACTGGGTCGTGCACGCAGGAATCTTCGCTCCTTTAGATTGCCGCCTCGTTCGCTGCCATGACTCAACGCCCAATGGATGCCGATGCCACAGAGGCACTGCTCAAGCTGGCCTCCAAGACCGTCGATGACCAGCTTGGCCGGGAGCTAAAGTATCCAGAGCTGAGCGACTTTTTCAACACAGACTTCTCGGCCAGCTATGTTGCGCCCGATGCACGCCACCAGATCCTCCGCCGCAAGCGTGCTATCAGTCTGCCTGACACCCTCTTTGAAAAATACAACTGTACGCTACCTTCCACGGCTGTTCTCGCGGCACATCAGCGCTTTACGCTGAACGTGCTTGTGAATCTGAACCATCGACTCTTTACCCCTGCCTTACACTTTTGCTTCTTTACTAGTGCTCGAGTGTCGCTGTTTTATGGGTCTCTTTCCCGAGATTGGACGCGTCTGGATTACGATCGATCATAGACTCTTTTTGTGGAATTATGCAGATGGGTAAGTTTGAATACGTCCAGCGATCAGTCAGCCCGCTCAAATGGATATCTAGTACTGAACCTCTCTTTTCATGATCTGATCTGCAGAGGAACCTATGAGTCGTACGAAGAGCTGGATCAAGTCATCGTCAACGTGGCGTTGGTCAAGCCAAAGCCAGGTACCAATAATAGCGTGCTCTTTGAAATGCAATTCGGATCAATACCAGCCTCCTCGATACAACAACTGACTTGACCTCTGCTTTTGTTTGGCGCTGTAGATACCTTCGACAACAAGGTCAAATACCTCCTCGCGATCGCTACACCCATCGAGGTGCACCTGCTGGGACTCGATGCCGGATCAGGATCAACCCCCCATACACTTTACATCACCAACATGAGCGTACCCACCGACAATGTCATTATTAAGAGCATCGTTGGAACACCGGAAGGCAGAATCTTTATGAACGGCAGCGACGGAAGACTCTGGGAGATAGACTACCAAGCCGAAGAAGGCTGGTTCAGCAAAAAGTGCACCAAGCGGGAGTTGATTGGAAATCCAATGTCGTATTTCATCCCTACATTCTTGACCAAGGGTCGGGTCGACCCTATCGCAAAGGTCGTGTTTGATGAATCAAGGAAAACCATCTATGGCCTCACCGAGAACTCCAACATCGAGGTAGGGATCCAATTTTCCACTGCTTATCTATATGGTCGGCATAAAGTGTCTTTTATATTTACACTGGTTTTCCTTGCATCGTAGGTCATAAGCCTTGCAGGAGCCACCCATGCTCGATCGACCGTCAAGGCGGCCAATGTGCTGCAGGAAGCGAAGCGGAAGAGCAATCACAGCAGGACCATGGACGAAAATCTTTACAAGATCGTTGATATTCACACCATTCCCTTGACAGAGTCCAAAGACGTTTCGCTAGTTGCCATCACTGCAACGGGCTGCCGATTGTACTTTGGACAGCGCGCCGCAGTCTACTATAACAGCCAGAGGTACGCGGACTCAACCCATACTGGACCTTACCTTCTGCACGTGCGTCTCCCACCAACATTTGAAAATATCCCCGAGGGCGTTCTGGGAGTTCAAGGCCAGTACCGCATGCACCAGTCCATTTATAGCAACGGCATCTTCCTGGCAGCACACTCGCTGCATGACGCCGCGGACGCACTGATTGCCTCAGCACCCGACTCTGGCCCGATTAATAAGGCATCCACAGCTGTCAAGGTACGTGCATGCATCCCATGAGAGAGTGCATTGAAACCTTGATTAAGCAGTTCGCTAACATGCTTTCATATCCCTGTGTGAACTCTAGACGATTGGAAATACATATATCCCAAAGTTGACTGAGATGGCCATGATTGCAGGATTGGATGGCAAAATCTGGGGCATGTCTGAGCTCCCAGGCGTGGAGTACGCCGGCGCAATTGACCCTTCCGTCGCCAGAAATGAGCTTTCAGTACAGCTTTCGAGATCAGCTCGCGAGTTCCTGGTGCTGACAAACTCTGGAGTCCAGGTCTATGCAAAGCGGAGACCCATCGACACACTTCAACAACTGCTTATCGATAGTCGAGGATCCGAGAGCGATCTTGCTGCATTTTTCACACAGTAAGTTCTTGCGACGGGCCGGGGACACAAGACTATACGTGATCTGTCACTAATCACGGTATAACATGTCGTCCATATTATTAGATACGGTCGCGTCGAATCATGCGCCATGTGCATCGCTATCCTTTGTGCCCACCCGGGTTTGTCGCCAGTCCTAACTGGATCGCAATGTAAGTAGGGGTTAACCCCTGTGCCGAGTCGAACATCAATCTGGTATTTGTTATGCACCAGTTTTTATCTAACTATCCTTGTCTTTCCATCTCTTCAGATATGTCACCACACACAACTAGTGGTCCTATTGCTGCAACAGCGGAAAGGCTCTTGCTAGAGTGGGGCGGAAAGCGTAGTGCAGCAGAGCGTCAAGCGAACGAACGTCTCGCAACGACCAGTCTTGCCGGATCAGAGCTAGGCCGGCCTGTCATTCAAAGCAGCGTAGGACAGTTTACTTATCGACACACAGGATTGAGCTTGTATCTGGCTCGCCTGCTCCGGCCAATCTGGAAGCGCAAGGTCATTAAGACGACCAACGCACTCCGCAATCTCGTGGACTCGGAAATCTCGGATCTTGTGCTGACTGCTGTGCAAAAGGATTTGTTCTCACTCCGCTCATACTTGAATGCCAGCATGGAGCTCTTCACTCCTCGACCAGTTGTCACGTCCAACCCACCGGGCGAAAGCGACCAGATTGAGATTGAGAACGCTAACGCGGAGATGAAATCCCTGAAGGCGTTGCTACTCCTTCTTACGCAGTGCATCGAAGGCATTGCCTTTGTGCTCTTTTTGGTTGACTCCAAAATGTCCGAGACGGTCTCCAAGTAAGGATTATTAACGGGGATCCAGCGGCTTAAAGGCAATCCCTCCTGCCTTTACAGGTGCTAACCAACGACGAACTTTTGTGTTGTTTTAACCATAGCATCCCTCCCGAGTCACAGCAGACACTGTTGGGCGTCACTTACGAGACTCTGCTTACGACTTCAAAGGGCCACGACTTGTGCCGTGAGCTGGTCACGGCAGTCATCAACAAACAAATGGGCCACCACATGAGTGTGAGTTGCCATGCATGACAAACGTCAAAGCTGCGATATAGTTTGGAAATTTTTCGACACTAGGCATTATACGCTGGAGTTCCTGTTCCAGAGAGTCCCTGCTAAGCAGTACGGTGCAATGACTCACAAGGAAATCCTGTTATCTACGAACAATAGGTTGATGCCGTGAGCGACACGTTACAGCGCATCTGCGGATCTTTCTGTAGTCCCGGAGATGTGATTCTTTACAAGGCAACTGAGCATCTTCGCCAGTCAAAGGCTTCCAGCGACCCAGCAGACGTCGAAGACCACGCAAGAGAGTCCTTGAGACTTTTCAAGAAGGTTCCTCTCCTGTTGGTCGACGAGGCCCATGGACCCAACAAGTTACAAGGCGTCTGCAAGGAGTACATGGACCTCAACTTCTTCCCAGGTAATACTTTATCTATTGATCTGCCACGGTGCTACTTTTGTATATTACATGACATGCAAACTATGTGATGTCTCGTGGCGTTATTGATTTTTTTGTATTGTTGGAATGGCAATTTAGGTGCTGTTGAGTTGGCCTTGACTTGCGCCCAGGGTGTGGACCCCAGTAACAAGGCTGCCGGTTTTGTCAAAGATGGCAGCAACTCCAAGGTAAGGCGGATACATACTCTTCTCGCTGCTCAGCGCTGTTGCTTTAAGCCCACGAGTCGACTCTTATGTGGACTATGTTATATACGATCATAGGACCCCCGATCTGAGCAGTATGCGCAGAGGATAATTTGCTACGATAATGCAGTTGCAGTTTTGAAGGCTCTCGGACTGGATTCCGCTCAAGGACAGCTCTCTAGTTCTGCATTCGACACAGTCTGGACGGCACTTCAGTTCGAGGACTCGCTTTTCCATACGTATCTCTACGACTGGCTGCTGTCGCACGGTCGCGCGGACTACTTGCTCGAGATTTCCTCGCCATATATCGAGGAATATCTCAAGCAGGCTACACTCTTGGAGGCGATGAGGGATCTGCTCTGGCGATACTATGTTAAGGTGGATGACTTTGGCCATGCTGCCCAAGAGCTTGGAAGAATCGCAGAGTCTGCGCAGTATCCGCTCGAGTTTGAAGCCAGGCTAGAGTACCTTTCTCTTGCCGTAAGCAACGCCAAGAGCTATCCCGCGGGATCGGACCCCAAGACAGACAATGGACGACTTTTGATCGAGCTGGAGGAAAAGCTCGAGGTTGGTAACATCCAGCTGGACGTCTTACTCAGCTTGAAGTCGATGATGGAGGACCGACGCCGCGCGAGTGAGAGTTCGTCTCTGGATGCCGGATCAAAACAGGGGGCTCGTCATGAGGCACAGGAGCTGGAGACACTCTTGCAGAGCTGCAAAGCACAACTACTGGACCTGAACAGCGTATGTTTCTGTTTCGTGGCTAGTCGACTATGCACCGTCAGTTTTTTTTTTTGGATGCTGACCCGACGCTCTTTAATTCACTGTTTTGTTATAGCTCTACCACTCGTACGTGGAGCCACTGCGGATGTACGAATCCATGCTCGCGATCTATCACGCGTCGGATATGGATGATGAATACCATGTTCGGTCTGCTTGGGAAGGCTTTATCTCTAAAAGTATGTTTTTGATCTAGGACACATGCCAATGGTTTTTTTTCATATCATTATCGACCCTCACTCTAACTACTTTATACCTACACCCCCCCCCCCCCCCACGATCTACTCTAGCGTTCTTGGATGCGGTCGAAAATGGTCGATCGCCTCTGACTGACATTGAGGTGCGTGTCAAGGATTTGGGCCGACGATTCTATCCTTCCGCCAGGGTAACACCTATCTCGACGATGGTGCAGATTCTTGAGAGATATCCTTACCTGAAGCAAACGGCAGGATACCAAGTGTCGCCAGGTTGGGCTGTCCGCATTCTGCGGGAGGTTGGCTTCCCGTGCGAGGCGCTGTTTGACAGCTTCCATGCATTGATTGAGACCAAGAAGAGCGATTGGATTGGACCAAGGGCATCCTTTGTGTTGATCCAGGACATTGAGTTTTTGCTGCGTGCCTGGCTGGCGGAGAGCCATGGTGCGGGCATTATTGCCGAGTTGAATGATGAGCTGGGCATTACGGAGGAGGAGTGGCTTACCTATGGTGGTGGTCGTGGCGGTGCAGGATCCGTGGCGGCGACGAGCGCAGGATTTGCTGGCACAGGCTCGCTTGATCGGTTCCGGACGCGCAAGGTGCTGGATGCCACCCAGATGTATATCCGCATTCTGGAGTCTGCATCTTGGACGCCTGCGCCGGCCGCTGGAGCATTTGATGAGAACATGGGTGGTTCGTCCCAGGAGCTGGTTGCCAAGGCTGGCCGTCTTGTGCAGCGTCTTCAGGCAATTCGGGGTCAGATCCAGCGCCTTCACTAAACACGATGCAGTAGAATATAACGAAAAAAACGTGACTGACCACACAGCGCTTTGAGGACATGAAAAAAAAAATTGATCAGGTCTTGTGTGAAGGTTTTGAACGTTTGCATTTCTGGATACCTCCAAAAAAAAAAAGAAGAATCAGCATGGCACCACCACCACGGACACGGACACGAGGCAAGAAGCTCCCCCCAGGCGCAGGGGCGACAGCAGCAGCAGCGAGAGCGAGGAATGCTGTCGAGAAGGCACCCCAAGTGCTGGACCCTGAGAATGAATCGGGCGATGCAGTGAACTTGGAGGTGGATCAGGAATCGATTGATGCCAAAGCATGGATCAAGGAGAATGTAGACCAGGAGGTGGTAAGGAGCCAACATAACTATTGCACAAAGAACCTCCTCAGAGACATAGAGAGCGAGACGCAATCGATCTTTTATGCCTCGCGCTGTTTCGTCTCTTTGTCGTGGTTGTATCAGCAAACACTCTCTTACACCATGCCTTGCATTTCCTTTCAAAACGCCCATGTTTTCCCCTAAAAAAAACAAAGGCAAGGATCCGAGCCACAGGAACGAGCATTGAACCACTGGCGGTCAAGAACTTTGGCATTGTGGTAGATCTCTCGCGCAAGAAGGCCTCGGCGATCAACCGCATCGAAATCGACACTCACTTTGACTTTAAGAAAGTCCAGCAGATCATGGTCTCTGCTGGCGTGCCTTACCCTCACAAGGAGAATTTTGAATACGTCAATGTAAGGGTCGCAAAAAAAAAAAAAAAAAAAAAGCACTTCATGCTTTTTGCCTTTCCTTCCTTCTCTCGGAACTTCTCTAATATCTCTCTCTGTTGCATGAGCACAGGTCTTGCTCTTTGCGGATAGCACCGAGACACCGATGCTGGTACCTTATCTGTACGACACAAAGTTCCGGACACAAGAACCTCTTGAAAACGAAGAGGAGGTCACTACAGCTGCAACAGCTCCAGGAGCCGATTCCAACAACAACAACACAGATCAGAGACCATGGATCAATGTCAAGAACAACCTGACGGACTGGCTGTTAGTCAATGCTCTGCACATGCGTGCCAAGCATCACATTGACGAGTTCCATGATATCTAAAAAAAACGATAGGAGCGACCGTATATTACTGACAATCATCCTGCATTCAACACTCTGCCGATCGATAATCGATCCGCCAACAAAGCATTATCTCACTCTACTATATAAATATACACGCGACCCCCCCATGTTCCAAGGTATCGTGCTTTTTGTCTACGTGTGTGTGTTGTGTGTATTTATTTTTTGTCTTCTATTTGGAATCGACTACTCTTTTGTTTGAGGATCAAAGTCAGTCTTCCTCTTTATTCGACTGCATAAACTTGGCCCTGACTTTGAGGGCCATGGTCCTCGGCAGAATATTCAACAACGATCCTTCATGAGGCTTGTTCTTGTTCATTTCTTTGCCTCTCGAATGCACCTTTGTCGTTGTCTTTGTCGTTGTTCTTGTTGTTGTTGTTGTCGTTGTCGGCTGGGCTGTAGCCTGACTCTTCTCACCATAGAAAAACGCCCGCATCGGTTGACGATAGAGTCGGATCATGATCTCGATCAAAAAAGCCTGGACTCTAGCCCAAGCAGGTTGTTCCAACTCTGTCAAAGGTCTCTTCGCCCCCGCTGCCGTCGTCGTTGTTGTTGTCGTAGTAGGCTCTGCCTCCAGAGCCGGTTCCTTGAGAACTGCTGCAACACCTGGCAGGGCCGTAGATCCATCCTGAGACACACGCTTCTTGTCTACAACCTCGGCTGAAAAAGTCTCTGGGACAAGTGCTACATGTGGGCGTTCGTCCTGTTTCTGTTGTTTCTGTTGTTTCTGCTGACCCTGTTTCTGTGGCAGAGGTGTCGACGATGGTCTGTGCTGCTCCATGTAGAGAGTCCTGAACCGCCCAATGGACTCTACACTTTCCGAGAACCGGTTCAGCGTGTTGAAAAGGGCCACAATCTCTGTCCGCTGAAGTAAATTCGGGTTCTTGATCGGACTATTGTGCAAAAGAGAACATAATTAAAAAATAATAATATAATACGGGTATCGACGAAGGCTGTCAATCCTGCAACTTCACAGCTCGAAAATGATGGTTCCACAGCTGGATAAGAAGGAAGAACTTACTTGAGATGCTCATCGTTATACGAAAAGAGAACCTTCAATGCAGTCCCTAGACCAGACGTCTGGACTTTTCCCCAGAGTCGGCACTTTTCGCATCCAACACAGTCCATGATCTTGGTAATGTTCCTGAAATGGTCTCGGAACTCGAGCTTCAGGGCCTGGGCCCCAGGCCCAACAAACATGGCCTTTTCGTCAAAGTGGGCCGGGGACTTGGATGCTGTCTCGATGAGGCGGTCCACCATGGACTTGATATATTCAATAAAATCAAAAACCATTTTTGTCGGTGGTCAATGACACAGTGGTTCATGATGTTAGCTGGAGGTTCACTAGGATGGCCACCAGTTTTCTTTTCTTTTTCTTTCCGCCTTACCTTGACCTGGGCATCTTCTTCAGGGTTGCCGGTACAGAACTCATAGTTCTTCAAGTAGCCAGACAATTTCGTCACGGCTCGCACCAGCATGGCATAGTCGAAATAAATATTCTCCAGGCGATCGGGATGCGCGCCCACTCTGGAAACAAAGCAGTCGAGATTTGGACCCTGCAACGTATAAAAGATGAAGTTAATGATTTTGACCGAGGCCTATATTCGTGAACACTGGCCTTTTTGTTCTTGCAAACAATGAAAAACAACTTACCCAGACGCCCGTAGTTTGGTTAAAATATTCGTCGCAGATGTGGATCGAGATGGAGGCGTGAAGTCCAGAGATCATCCTGTAAAAGACCCGCTTTTCCAGACAAATCTCCTCGTCCTGGATCCCGCCTGTCATCAATGAACTTTTGGCGATTGGCGACATTCTTGAACCACTACTATCGCTCCTCAAATATTGTAGTTGTTGTTGTTGTTGTTGGTGGTGTTGTTGTTGTAGGCCTACCTCTGCTGCTGCTACTGCTGCTCCAATGGGCTTCTGGGCCAGCGAGATACCGTTTCTAGCGGCAGACTCTAGTTTCTCGACCAATGCCTCTGCATCTGCCTCCCGATCCAGTGAGCACTGCTCGCAGTCTGAAGCCAGTTGCATCTGTTGAGCAACATTGAAGCAATTTTCATTGTAGATGGCGTCCCATACTTTGGCGGCTGAGGGTCCAGAGTAGCCTGTGAATCGCTCTGGGTTTTCCATGAGGTCGACATAGACGCCCTCCGAGTTGGCCTCGTCGTCGACCTGACAAAAATCCTGGTCCTTGAGTTGGCAGCTCTTGAATGGCTGAAAGAACTGTCCATCCACATCCGCAGAGTGATACAATTAATATTTTTGACCTTGCGTAGAGCCACATCATTTTCTTCCTTTGTACTTCTTACCATGCCGTTTGTGGGGGAAGAGATGGCACCAAGCGCAGCACTGGTCCATTCTTCGGGTATACTACTCTGCAAGCACCAACAAAAGTGGCAAAAAAAAAAAGAACGGTAGAGAGAAAAGGGTGTCAGTTTTGTCTTTCGCTTTGAGAACGATTGCTGCTTATGCGTGCCTTGATCCAATCGGGCCGATAGCGATCACACAGACCTCGTCAATGACAGCCACGCCGCAATCCTTGTTTGTACACAGATGGTTCTCAGTCCAGTAAGGGCATGACCCATACAGGTGGAGCTATTGCCAAAAAGCAAAGTGCCAGAAGTGTCAGTCCAAGCAATCAAAGTTGGAAACAATAAGGACGCCAGTATTGCGTTCGGTGAGCCTACCTTATAGAACTTGAAATACTTTTGACGAACCAGCCCATGAAGCTGCCTTCGCATGTCCAGGTTCACATCCTCCACTGCATCGTAGTCGCAAAGAGAATTCTCAATCTGCATCGAATGCTATTTCCAGTAGGGAAAACAATCGATAGCCGTTAGAGAAAGGGGGGTGGCGAAGGGAGGGTACTACTACAAAGGAGTTGTTCGTTCAAACCCTATGAAACATACTCTGCAATGCCCTGGTTTATGAAGAGAGTGGTCGTGGTGATCAGCGTCTGTAGGCTTGGCTAAGGGTGGAGCTATAGGGTGCTGATGTTTGTGGCCTTTGTTGAGCTGAGGGAGCAGGTGCTGCACAAAGTACGGTACGCTGGTGGTCCTGCCCTTCCGCTTCGCCTTGAAAGCGTTTGCGCCCAGGGACCCTGGCGGCCCACGGGGACTGAAGATGCCATGGAAGGGGTCGTGCTGCAATGATGCTCTCGCTGGTGATGGAGAGGCCACTGCTGCTGTGGGGGTAGGCGAGGAGGCAGGGTCCAGGAGGAAGAGGAGGAGGAAGAGCCAGAGGACAAGCAGCGGCGGCGATGGGGCTGCAGCCAGCCTTATGGTTGCATGGGGGTTTCTGCGCAGAGGCGAGGAGGACACGGGCATTCGATGAATGGACGGTTGCGGGTAGTCGGTCGCTGTGAATCAATGGGATCAGTGAGAGGTAGGAGGAGGAGGGCAGAGAGGAGAGGGAGAGAGAAGGAGAGAGAAGGAGGGCACAGAGGAGAAGGGGAGAGAAGGGAAGTGTGTGTGCTGGCGATGGATGTCAAGAGAACAGAGAGAGATGTTCAGGACGTGGACAGGCGCTGTTGGACTGGACAGCAAATGTGCCATTTCTAATTATGCTTGTTTCACACACCCCTTCAGGCACAGATATGGTCTGTCTACATTCCTACGCCACGCCTACCCATGCTTACGCTACAAGGGCGTCGCTCCAGTCCAGCTGCAGACCCTGGTCCCCTTTGAGGATCAGCCCGCCAGGCTGCTTGAGGTCGACCACCAGCTGCGCCCGCGTGGCATCCCAACGCACTGCAACCTCCTCCTCCGCGACAGCCCGCAGATCGTACCGATGCTGTATGCTCTCGCACCCCACCGCCCGCGACGCAATCGACAACCGCACCTGGTGTGCTTCCAACAGCGCACTCGACTTGGCCGAGTCTTCTGAGACTCTACCGCCCCTTGGAGTCACCATGGTGCCAAGACTCAATCCCCAAATGCTAATCGACTTGATGGCTGTCGACCGCTTGCCCTCGTGCCCCATGGGCGGCAGCTGCAGGTAGTCGACCCCTCCATCTTCCTCTTCTTCCCTAACCTCTCCTGTGTCATCATCGTCGTCGTCACCATGCACTTTGGACCTCGCGGCATGTGCAATGAGCGTCAACACTCCTGGGCGCACCTCCATCTTGACCAAAGTCCCGTCTGCGGTCTCAAACGCATCGTCGTCATGGTAATACTCTCCGCGCGCCCGCTCCGTCTCGTCCAGGGCAACCAAAATCTGAAGTGGCGCGTCTCGGACCTGGCGCGTTGTCTCGAGGACCGTGCCTTCTTGAGCCGATGCAAGGGCAAGGATGTGTCCTCCACGAACATGGACTGGGATCGTGCTCAGAGGCGCGTCAATTTCTACCACCTCACTCAAAGTGGTCTCTCTTCCCGTCGATGACACATAAACCTCAAGCATACCCGAGTGAAGATCGTACCATCGGCCAGGAGGGAAGCGCGCTTCCACCACGTTTTGCTCAAGACAGAGAGCAGGCGAGATCAAGAGTGATTCCCCGACCAGGAACTGGTCATCGACGGTAAGCAGCTCTGGATCCTTAGGGTTGAGGACCCACAGGGGTGAGCACACCATCCGACCATCGTGATGAGCACGATAAAAGAGCGTGTACCAGTGCGGCAAAAGTCTGTAACGCAAATGCAGACAGGCTCGCGTGGCCTCTGTTAGTGTGGTCGAGATGTAAGGCTCCTGCGGCGGGTTGACAATGCAGTTGTGATTGCGCATGAACGGATAAAAGGCTCCCAGTTGGTGCCACCGGATCAGCAGCTCATCCGACGCTGCGTCTCCAAACCCGCCAATGTCGGCTCCGACCATGCTGATCCCGAAAAGCTGAAAGTTCAGCAACCCTGCAATAGACGCGCGCATGTCCTCCTCTGTCGACCAATTGTCTCCCGTCCACTTGGCCACATACTGGCCAGAGCCCACAAACGTGCTTCGTGACAGGATGAATGGCTTTTTCGTCGGCTGGATCGTCCGGAGGGCTTGGTACGTGGCTATCCCTTCCATGTGCCCATAAAGATTGTGCGCATCGTACTCAGTGATATTACCGTAGTGTAAGGCATCTACAGAGACGGTGCGATACTCGAGCTCCGCATACTCGTTGTTGTTATTGATAGTGTACGGCGGCTGGTTCGGTCGGGTGTAAATGACCGGTGGTCTGTTCTCTTCATCCTCAGCGGCAGTATCCTCCCTCAGACGTATCGACGGCAGAGAACCATAATCCTTGTTCCACTCCAAAACGTGGGGATCGTGCAATTCCTCATACTCGCGCTCGCGTAGAGCAATTTCCTCCTTGGGTTGTGTATCACTGTGATGATGATGGCCGCCTTTGCTATGGATGCTGTGAGGTTGAGCATGCTTCCTCTTCTTTTTCGTATCAGAGTCCGATTGCGCATGTTGAGGTTGTAGCAGATGCTGTGGTTGGAGTAGTGGACCCTTCTTTTGGGTCTCCTCATCCAAAGAATCTTCTGGGTCAGCAGGTGCAAAGTCCGAGAGTCTCACAGGTCTGTCATCGGAAGACTCGATATGCGAGCAATCACCGTCGTGAAAACTCGCAGGCTCGTTCATGTCGATCCAGATACCGTCCAAAGGTACCTGCTTGAGCCAGATAGCAATGTGCTTTGTCCAGTAGTCCTGAGCCTCGGGATGGAACCAGTCTGGAAAGACTGTCTTGCCCGGCCATACTTTGCCCACAAAGTCCACGAGGTCGCCTGCGCGGAGCTTTGCCGTCTTGTCCTCGGTAGCTTCCTGCGCTGTTATTCTCCGCTTGATGAACAGGTTCCTGGACACGCCCTCATCATAGGGCTCGTAGAGTCCGATCTGATACTGAAGCTTGATGCCGGGGTCCAGGATCATGATCAAGTGCTGGTTGTTTGCGTGTAGCTCGTCAGCCAAAGCGGCCAGTTGCTTGACAGGGTAACGGATTTGGTCGAACGTGAAGCACTTGTAGTCGTCCATGTAATCAATGTCGATCCAGAGAGCTTCCAGGGGCAGAGCGTGTCGCTTGAACTCTGCGACGACGGCCTTGGCTTTGTCCACAGTGTCGTAGCCCCATCTGCATATGTGGAAGCCAAGAGAATAGTAGGGCACCATGCAGGGGCGACCAATCAGCTGCGTGTATTGCTGGATGACCTGCTGTGGAGTTGGACCTGTGAAGATGTAGAGTTCAATAGCGCCGCCGATAACCTTGTACGTCAAGCGATCGCCTTCTGGTGACATGACCACATCCATGCCGTTTGAGGTGAGAAGCAACTAGGAGGATAAGGGGAATGAATCAGAGACACATCCATTTTGATGACGACAGACTGTGGTGATGCAATGCTTACCACACCATGTGCTCGCCCAGAGGGAAGGATCTGTAGAAAGAACGGATGGCTCCCGTACAGGTTCCGATGCGGCTTGCAAGGGCTGTCACGCGCCCAGTGCGTGCTGGTCGTGCCTGGCTCTCGGCGCAGTGGCCCCATGTTCTCGCCTAGGCCATAAAGGTTGACAGGCCGTCCTAGATCGTCATCATCGGCAGCATCGCCAGTCAGTCGAGTCGACAGTTCCAGATACTGGTCCTTCATGGTCAAGCCTAACCCTGCAGTGTCAAAGAGTCTCTCGTTGCTCGAGGTGCGCAAGACGGTGAAGCCAAACGCATCAGGGTCATCCCAAACGACTGTGTAATCAAGCGCTTGCTTCTGAGCTTGTCGTCGAGGGGCAGGGTGACGCGGCACGAGTGAGCGCGGGACTTTCCAGGGTTGTCGGTGAGCATTTTCAATCTCGATACAGAGCCTGGTCCTTGACTGGGCATGAAGAGTCATGTCCAGCAGCCTGGGGTCTGGACCGAACTCTGGGTCGAGGGCTGCGTGTCTGACGAGGCCAAGCTGGAGCTGGGTCTTGTCGGTGGAGAGGAGGGGCCAGTGGACTCTGGGAGGGGCGGCATGGTTGTGGAGCGGTGGTGGAGCTGAGGACAGGATCCTGTAGTCGGCGGTGGGGGCGGCCATGGAGTATGCTTGAGTCGAGGTGGCAGGAACGAGTCTGCGCGGGGACAGACGACGAAGAAGACGAGGGAGAAGAGCGGGTGAGGAAGACATCAGCATGTTGGCCAGGGCAAATCGAATATGAAAAAAGACTGTGTGACTGGCTGGGACGCACGGACAACGAGGCTAGACCCTCCAGCCCTTCAATGGCGATCCAACAAGCGATCCGTCCAACTGGGAACAAAGAAGGCAAGAGGAGTGCTAAATTGCACTGCTCTGACGGGATGCGAAGAGCGACGGACACTGGAAATAGCTGCACGGTGCCTGGTTGAGTCCCTTATCGGCACTATTATGATCGACGGTGTCTGGAATTGTGTGTGTGTCTGTGAGGCATAGTGCGCGCGAGTCAGACAGACAAGACAGACTGGCAACCAAGACACAGACGCAGAGACAAGAGACAGCGATAGTGTGTGTGTGTGCAGGTGCAAGTGCCGATGGATGCAGAGGAGCAGACAAGGGGTTCCACAGCGGCATGGCCAGGTGCTGCACGCGCGATGGACGATGGACGCAGCTGCAGCTGCTTCTGGGGACAGCACCCAGGTTCGAGAGTGCAGCCATGCTGCCCTGGCACGATGTGCGATGTGCTCCCTCTGAGATGGCCACCCTGTTTCCCTCCTGCTCTGTTTTCGTTTCGTCTGTCTCTTTTTCATTTTTCTGTTCCCAACCCATCCGCAACCTTCTTTTCTGTCCCTTCCTGCTGTCCCTTCTGTTCCTTGTGTCTTCCTCTTCGTCTCGTCTCTTCTTCTCCTCTCTCCGTCCGTCCTTCTCGTCTGTCCTCCTCGTCTGTCCTCCTCGTCTGTCCTCCTCGTCCTTCCTCTCGCCCTTCCTCTTGTACATATCCACAGCCCTCTCTGGTCGACACCCTTCGCCGCGCTATGCACCCCTAATTCGCCTCTTATCCCACCCTTCCGGAGTCCCGTTCTGCACCCACAGCGAACACAACAACAACAACACAACGCACAGGAAGCAATCGACCTTTTTTTTATTTTTTTGGCAACCACCGCACCATGACCCAGCCGCACCCTGACATCGCTTCCATCCCCACGTTCCTGCAGCACCAGGAGGACGACACGGAGCCCTTTGTCGTTGTCAGGGCACTTTACAACTACAGCTCCGAGACCGCATCCTCCATCTCGCTCTCCTTCCAAAAGGATGATCTCATCCAGGTCGTGGCCCAGCAGCAGTCGGGATGGTGGTATGGATTCTGCCGCGATGCCCGTGGCTGGTTCCCATCCAACTTTGTCGAGGACATCACCCAGGCAGAGCTCCATGGCGACGACACAGACTCGGACCAGGAAGACGAAATGGCAAGTGATACGCGGCTTTAATGAAAAATATGCACTATTCACTTTCACACAGACATATGCACGCCCTCGTACTCGCTCGCTCGCTTCTACAAACAACCCCTCGCCGTTCACGATGTTCTTGACCTTCCCCCTTGTTCTTGCGTCTCGACAGAGCCGTGCTGCCCCCGCTCGGACTGCAACAACCGCGACCTGCACCTTAGTCGACGTTGAGCTAGAGCAAACACTTTAAAAGGCCATCACGCATGTACATGTTCGAGATATGTGAACTTACGAAATGAACGCCCTGCCCGGCCACCCCTTTATTTCTTGTATCCTTCTTATCGTAGGCCAGCGACGACCTGTGGTTGCCCCAGACAACGCCCGACGGCCAGGTCTTCTACTTCAATACCCGGACAGGCGATTCGTCCTGGTCCATCCCAACACCGTCATTTGGCAGGGCGGAGATTGTACAGTCGCAAAAGAGAGCACTCCCAACATCATCATCAGCATCCGCAAACACACCCGCACCCTCCACCACACCCGCATCGCACCCGGCCTCAATAACAGCAGCACCAGCAGCAGCGCCGGCGCCAGTGTTAGCAAGCATATCACCGTCCTTGTCCTCCTCATCCTTGTCGTCGTCCTCTCAGTCAGTGATACATCCCCAGCAAACTGTGCCCCATCACTATCGCAGTGGTAAGTCTAGGCAATCAGTTCATCTCCCACGCGACAACGGCTTGGGCTGCCCCTGACCGTCCGATCACTTGCTGTATGCTAATTTGTTGATTGTGTGTGTGCGTGTGTATAAGTGGGTATGGTATGTATGTGTGTATGTGTGTATGCGTATGCTAGTGGGTCGATAAGGATCAGAACCAGAGAGGACGAAAAAAGAGAAAGAAGAGGAAGAGAGGCCAAGCTATGCCTGGCATGTCTGTGTCGCATTGTCAATTAGCCTGTGCAGAGTGTGCAGTTTGTGGCAAGGTCAACAATACTCTTTCTTTCCCTACACCAACGCTTGTTTGTTAAACTGTCCGTCCTCGTCGTGTACCACCTTTTTTCGCACCTTTTTTTTTTGCGCGTGTTGCTCACACAGTCAATCACCTATCTATCCTCCGACGTTTAGATTCCGTCAACATTGATGGCCCTCTGTTCACTCAGCATCCCACAAACACAGCCATGTCTGCATCCTCAGCTACCATTGCAGCCAGCAGGCCGTCTATATCCGCAAGATCGAGTGCAGCCAGGGATGAACATGAGCCCACAGAGACTGGCAGCCGCGAGGGATCCTCTCGACCCAACTCTTGGCAAGCTTCAGCAGTATCGGTATGTAAACATTGTCAGGATATTTTGCGTACAGGGCTGATTAGAGAAGCCGCCAACTTAAGCGGACAGACCTCTCATGCCACCGCGTCCTTTGAGCCTGGACACAGGAGAATGTCTGTGGTGAATGTGGGCATGATATGATGGCATGTCAATGGCAATGGCGCGCGCTGAGTTTCGAACGGAGGGTGAAGGAATGGGCACACACAGTCGGCTCTCTATTTTTTTGATAGTTTTCCCTCCTCCCTGGATTACGCTCTCTCTGTCTCTCTCAATCTGTGTCTTTCTCTGGCTCACTTCACTCCAGTGGTTTTTTTCTTTTGTTTGTTTTGTTTGTTCCAAGTGACAGCAGAGAGCACGTTGCAGTGTATTGTAAGGGATGCGCTACAAGGAACAGTTGTTTCTTTGCACTCAACCTTCTTTTGCTCACGTCAGAGAAAGACACGGCGGGCGCACGCCAATGGAACGCGACGTTGGCGCCCTATGGGACAGACGTGCAGGCGAATTGGAATAGCACCACATAGTCTGCGGGTTAGATCGCCGGGAGGAGTGCACGCTGTTATCGCACATGGTCATCTTCACTAACAGCAACTCTCTCACACTGCACGGAATATCTTCAATCCCTCTTCTCTAGACAAGAGCTGGTTCTCCTCACTCACACGACGGCTCGCCAGCACCGGGCCAAGCCTGCATACGCAAGCCCTCCAGCGCACATGCCCCCATCACCACAGGCGACCCACTGGAAGGCCTGCCACCTCTGCCATCGCTGTCCAACCCGTTCGAGTCCGAGCCTACATGGGCGTCTTTGGCTGAACACACTGCGGGCGCTATCCAAAACCTGATCCATTCGGCAGAACACGGCTACAAAGGCCATTATCAAGTCCAGGCTGCCCAAGTGGTTGAGTCTGTCCGAGTCATGCTTTATGCCTCTGGAACCGTCGACAAGGACTCTGCCCCGATTCGACAACATCGTAGCCTGAAGGTGTATCACAGGCAAATCATGGCGGCGCTCTCGAGACTGGTCCTATCCGCCAAGATGGCCTCCAGCGTATGGAATGTTGAAGGTGCTGTCATGAAAATGCGTTCCGATGCAGACGATGTGGCCAATTCGGTGCATCAGTTCATAACAACGGCGCAGGATGCGGGCGTGAGCGTGCATGATGTGGACGCAAAGTTGATTCTTGATCCCGAAGGACCCTTCGAGCCCAGGAATGCCAAAATGCTGAGCCGCACTCTGTCGAACGCCTCTCGGCCGTCGCTCGATGGAAGCGACAAGAGTTCTTACCGTCGGTCTTCTTCATCTGCTGGGGTCCTCGCACAGTTGGACTATTACTGCAAGAGCGCGACCAAAGCAACAGATCTCCTCTCATTACAGCTCACCAAGATCATGGAGGGGTCCCAGAACGGGCACTCGTTGCCCATGGCCCCGTCCAGTGCCACGCAGCGACGGATCAGCTCATCGTTCATGAACTCTGCTCAGTCTTCGCAGCTGGTGACACAGTGTCAGCAGGCAATCTCACAGATCGGGTCGTTGCTGGCTCTTGTCAGTGAGTACTACGCCTTGGTGATGGCAAGTCACCCCACCATCAAAGATCACATCTTTTTGGACGTACGCGTCTCAAAGCAAGCCCTCTACAACAACGTGGCGGCATTGGTCATGGCTGTGCAACTGGCGACGGATACTATGGCCCAGATTACAGTACTGGAGATGGCGATGGAGGCGATCAGCACAGTGGAGCGCTCGGTCACGGATCTCACCTCTGCTGCGCGGTCTCTGGCCATCGCAAATGATGAGACAGAGAGGCAGGCACGGGCACGGTCGGACACCAGCTCAACGCTTGTGGGCCAGCCCAGCTACTCGAGTTTCCATCGACTGAACGACACGGAGGGCTACTCTCCGGATCTTGATTCGGAACTCGATGGAGACAACCGGTATTCGTCCTTCTCTTCCGGCTCCACTTTCTCTGGCAGCTCGGCCCCAGCAACAATAGCAACAGACTCAACAGGTCGTGCACATTCATTTTCCCCTTCGCATTCTAGCCCGAGCTCGCCCCTAGAGATCTCGCCTCCGACCGCGTCTCGTCCAGCAGCGTCTATTACGCAAAAGGCCAGCGTTCGTGGCGCAAAGTTGAAAAAGATGTTGGGAGAGGACGCTCCGACACCCAAGCCTATCAAGATCAAGAAGGTGCCCTGGTACCTCGAACACGACTATTCGCAGGCGGATATTTCTTTTAATATGGAAGGTCATGTCAGAGGCGGCACGCTTCCGGCACTGGTGGAGAGGCTGACATTGCACGATGGACTGGACGCAAACTTTGTGGCCACGTTCCTCCTTACTTACCGTTCCTTCGCGACAACGGAACAGTTCTTTACGCTCCTGTTCCGCCGGTTTACCATCTCACCGCCTGAAGGGCTAGCGCCGAACCAGCTGGCGCACTGGACAGATCTCAAGTTGACACCAACCCGTTTGCGCGTGCTCAATACTATCAAGTCATGGTTGGAGAATTATTATCTCGAGGACGAGGCCGACGATAGGCAAATACTGCCGAGGATCAAGGAGTTTTCAGACTCGAGCCTTATGCGCGAGACGATGAGTATCCCTGCGGTGCAGCTGATCAAGCTGGTCGAGAAGCGCGAGACCTCGGACGGGTCTCTTCGCAAGATGGTCCTCAATTTGACGACACAGGCTCCGCAACCGATCACACCTCGAAACCTGAAAAAGATCAAATTCATGGAACTGGACCCCCTGGAGTTGGCGCGTCAATTGACGATCATGGAGGCTACGGTGTACAACAAGATTCGGCCCGTGGAATGCTTGGCCAAGGCTTGGACAAGCGAGGATGTCGACATTGCGGCCAAAGCGGTGAACATCAAGAGGATCATCGAGACCAGCAACTTGTATGCCAACTGGATCAACGAGATTGTGCTAAGCGAGAAGGAAGTCAAGAAGCGCGCAGCCATCATCCGGCACCTGATTTCTGTTGCCGAAGTAAGTGGTCCTCCCATCACTTTTTGTCCATCTACTTTGTTACTCTCGCATACTCTTTTTTTTTTTAAAAAAAAAATTCTGCGCGCTAATCCATGCCATTTTTTTTCTTGTTAGAAATTGCGCCAGCTCAACAACTTTGATATGCTTTCGGCCACCACAGCAGCTCTGGCGCAGTCTCCGATTCACCGACTCAAGCGTACCTGGGAGCTGGTTCCCACCAAGGTCATGACCAATTACACGACGCTGCAGGCTGTCACGAGCTCGGCCAAGAATTGGGGCGATTACCGCCAAGAGCTGCACTCGGCCAACCCACCGTGCGTGCCGTTTGTAGGAGTTTACCTAACCGATCTGGTGATGATCCAGGACGGCAACCCCGATTTTCTAAAGGGCGCGGAGCAACACATCAATTTTTACAAACGGGTCAGCACGGCGGAGGTCATTCGCGAGATCCAGCAGTACCAGGCCGTGCCTTACTGCCTGACCCTCGTCCCCGAGATCCAAGCTTTTATCCGCAGAGGTCTTGATAACTCCAAGAACGTGGCGGAGCTGTACGAGATGAGTCTGGCTCTGGAACCAAGGTCAGTGTCTAGTTTCCCTGCATAAAGCTTTTAGTGGGAGTTTTTTTTTGTATGTGCCTCATACTCACCCCCTCTCCGCTACTTTCTCTCAATATTCGCTATGCTGCTGCACTCTGCTTCCTTGTCCTGCCTGCCAATGGTGTTTTTTTTCTTTCTACTGGAATGTTGTATCAGGGAAGGTGAGGAGGAAAAGATAACCCGTTTGCTATCCGAATCTGGATTCCTGTAAGGACAAGCTACCCTTCTCCCACCCGCCCTCTCGCTCCCGTCATTCCTCGGTTTCGCAATCTTCGTCCTGCCTCTCCTCTTTGAACAGCACTGACATGTTTTACCTTTATCTTTTTTTTTTCTTTTTTTTTTGTTTTTTCTCTCTCTTTTCTACCCTCCCACGTCCCTGTGTTAATTTTGCACGACTTGTAAATCCCTCATTCCTTGTGTGTGTTTTTTTTACTCTCGCGTCTCACCTCTCCTCTCCTCACCTCCCACCTCCTCCTACTTCTCCTCCCTCTCCTCCTCTCGCCTTAATTTCCTTTGGTCTAAAATAGTCATCTGTGATTCCGCTTGAAGAAAACAATGAAAAAAGAAGAAAAGAAAAAATCGATCCCCGCACCATCTTCAAAAGTGCACAACAAAAACCAAGTCCACCGTGTTCATCAGTGCTCCTTTTCCGGGGAGAGGGCAGGAATATCTCGCTCAGTGATCTCCTGGCATCGTGTAAAGTAGCAAACAAGAATATACATTTTTTTTATTTCACAACAAATAGAGAGAGAGAGAGAGAGAAAGAAAACGTGAACAAGGTTTTGTAGGAAGAGGGAATGGACATAGAAAGCACAAAAAAAAAAAATACAAAGACAGCGTGGTGTGTGTGTGTGTGTGTGTGTGTGTGTGTGTGTGGATGCTTTACGTCGACTGGTTTAAGCACCACACCTTCTCGGCCGTTGTGCTAGAGGCTCATTCAGCATACGCCGTTCCCGGAAATCATAACGATCCTGCAGACGAGATTGCTTTGCGGATCGATTGCCATCCTGCCGCAGCCGGGTCGCAGCTCTCCGGCCAGGACTGGACGGCGATGATGATGTTGATGATGATGGTGTGCTATGTTGATACCGATGACGAGGATCCCTATCACCAGCTAACAGCCCGGCAGACAGAGAGCTGCTGGCCCGAGATGTTGCTCCCGCCGACGACGATGTGATGCCTGGCACCTCTGTATCAAGTCGTTGTTCCTGATGTTGTTGCTGCTGCTGTTGTTGAAGGGGATTACTACTGGCAACCACACTTGAGGCCTCGTTAAAGCCCGCCAGTGGTTCGCGATGAACTCGTAATCGTTTCGAGGCAGGTCCACTGAGCTGCCGGTCCGTGAGTTTGCCCTTGCCATGGTACGTCGCTGTTGCAGCTGATGATGATGACGGTGACGAGGAGGAGGCAAAACCCAAATGTAGACCATGGCTGTTGCTGCTGCCAGTAAAACCACTGCTGCTACTACTACTACCGCCACCGGCGCCGTTGCTGCTACTACTCTCTCCTTGTTGACCAGTACAAGACGTGGTCGCACCAGGAGATTCTGGGTCCTGAAACACCTCAAACTTCCATTCTCCAGGCCACTGCTGCTTGTCCTGGTCACTCACGAGATGATAGCTTCCATGTTTCCAGTAGTAGATCCGACCGGCAACCTGTTGTGCTCTGCGATTGAACGCCACCGAATGAGGCTGGATGACATTCTCGGTCAGCTTGGCGACGATAGATGAGGAGGGACCCGCTTTACGTTCTGCGGCGGCTTCGGCCGAATTGGGGTGGTGATCAGGGAGCTTGCCCTTCCCGCTGATGGGCGGTCCAAACAAAGCCGTTGAGGACGTGGTGAATTTTGAACCTGTCCCTGAGCGAGATTTCAATCCCCCTGCTGCTGTTGCTGCCATGGACGACGACGATGACGACGAGGCGGCAGCGGATGATGATGATGAAGACGATGAGGATGTTGATGCCGAATCTGTTGCTGCTGCTGCTGCTGCTGCTCCATTCCCTGATACCGCTGGTGCTTCGCTCGCATGATGATGATGATGTCCCTTGTGATGCTGAGTCGATTCGACCCATTCTGATACAGAAGGATCCGCCTTGGAGTACGCTCCACAGGAAATCCCATCCAAAAGACCTAGCCCTTTGGTACTACTGCTATTTCCTTTCAAATTGGCAAGGGCCAGCAGACTCGTATGCTCATCAAATGTGTTCCATCGCCAGGGGGATATAGACCCCAGGGCCAGTCGTCGTGACCGTGTAATCGACCCAGAGGATGGTCCCGTTGGAGTGGTGCAGCCTTCATTTTTGGAATGAGAGGAAGAAGAAGTTGTGGTCCGAGAAGGCAGCGGGCGTTTGGATTCCATCACCAGGAACGGGTTCGATGGGTCACATTCCATGACTTTGGGTGTATGATTCTCCTTTTCCAGGTCGCCACCTTGTGAACTCTGGACCGACTCTGTCTCGACGGCATCATCCTCGCTTGGATCCACGTAGATAGAATCGCCTTGAAGTGTGCCCATGGTCATCGAAGGTGCTTCTGGAGTGTGAGGTGCCGTAGTGGTGGTTGTGCTGGCAGTGTGCATGATGGTATCTGATAAAGGGGTAAGTTTCTCACTGGCAGCCGACTGACGGGTCATGGCTAGCTGATGGGCCTTGCCAAGGGATCGTCTAGGAGTTCGTATAGCTCTCGGTGAGCGGGAGAGGAACACGTTATTCTCTTCGTCCGCGATCGGTTGACTGCGTGGTGGGCTGATGAGACCTGACCGCTGTTGAGCCATGGCAGAGTTGGGTGGGGTTGCAAGTCTGTCCTTGTTGTAAGCGACCTTGGAAGATACAGGTGTTGAGGGAGCGTAGTGTTGTTGTTGTTGCTGCTGTTGCTGTTGGTATTGGTATGAGTACTGCTGCTGTTGCTCCTGTGCTGATTCTCGGATAGGCGTTCGGTGGACAGACTCCAACGAGCCCCTGGAGACGACGCGCGAGGACGACGGTTGAGGTAAGCTGGACGACGACGACGACGACAGCCTTGCGAAGGGAAGAGTGAGATTGAGGCGTTCGATTGCGTCGTCAGAGAGTCTGGAGGAGGGTGTGGCCATCATGGACCTATGGTTGCTGCCACTGAGGGCAAGGGTATTCAGGTCCATGGACAAGATCTCGGAGGGTGTTGGGTTGGCGTTGGGGAGCTGTGCGAGCTTTGCAGAGGCCAGGCCCATGTCCGTGTCAAAGTCCTCGGTATGTTGTCGCTTGAGGGCAGGCCGCGAGGGCGTTGAGGCCAGGAGGCGCGAGCGATGCAGGTGCGGCGAGCGCGGGGTGTGCGGTGTGAGAGGCGTCTCTGGAGCGTCATTGCTGGTCCTGTAGGTCCTTGAGCTGGAGCGGGATTGGCGCACCATGGTGTGACGATGGTGCTGGTGTGTTGACAGGTGTGAAGTGGGAACGGGGTCTGGTTCGGCCCTTGCTGGGTGTGTGCACGGCACTGACAACGTGCGGTGGGTGTGGCTAGAGTAGGGCAAACAAGGACACGCGCAGGCACGGGGATGGGGCGAGGAGGGGTGAGGAGGGGTGAGGAGGGGCGAGGATTCAAGAACGGGACGACGAGCAAACGAGAGCGACGAGAGGGGGCGAATGGAGTCAAGTCAAAAAGGACAGAGAGCGACAGAGGGCGACAGAGGGAGTGGCGAGTGTGAGGGACGGGTGTGAGGGACGAGTGTGAGGAAGAGGGGGGGCGAGCACAACACAACAAGAGGAAACAGAGTGTGAGGAAACGACAGAGCGCTCTCAGGTCAGCAGCAGTCGTCATGAAGGGGGGCCAATCAATCACATGGGCAGACAGCACACTTACAAGCCTGTGCGTGTCCGGGCGGGCAGTCGGTCGGGCTGCTCTTCCTGCCAAAGGGTGCTGATGGTGCTGATGCAAGGGCTGCCGGCGGGTGGGGGGAAGAGGGGGGCGAGGGAGGAGAGGGCTGGATGAGCGTGCACAGAGTCGGGGCGACCTCGCTTCGCTTTTCACACATTTCCTTCTGGTCAAACGTCAAGAACCCCCCTTTGCTGCCTCCATAAACTAAAAACAAACACAGAGGTTCGAAATGTATCACCGATTTCACTGATCGCGTGGCCTTCGCTCTACTATAGCCTTGCACCCACTCTGCCAATGCCGCCAAGAATGCATACGCTCTCTGTTTATCACTCTATCCAAGGCAGCAACACACGGAGTGCTGGATGGGACGTCTGAAGCACTCTCGTGTTGACTCCTGTTCCAGCTTTGGAGGTCCTTCGAGAAGGAATGGAATTGGAAATGACACAACACGGAGGATGCCATGACTCTTCGTGTCAGTGGGTAAGTCTCAGGTACGAATCTTGTGGAAAGAAGGAACTCGATATGAGTGATGAGCTGGTTGTGGGCTGGATGGATACATATACAAAGGAGCAAAGGTGAGGAAGGTTGAGCAGAGTAGAGTGGTGTGATCCTTGCAATGATTTCAAAAGCTCACTCGCTCCCTGGCTGCGTTCCTGCTTTTTTTTTGGTGGTTCTTGGCTTGTCGCAATAAACAACGCGTCCCACCTCAAATGTCGCGTACCTCTTTCAACCTCCACCTCCACCCACCCATTAAAAATAACATTCAACAGCGAAATCACCCGCTTTTTCTCGCTCTCCTACCCATCTTTCTTCCAAAGCATTCCCACTCGCACGAAACTGCACCCCATACTCTTGTAGCAGGCATGTCCTCAACGTCTACAGGATCGAAACCGCAACAACGCGAGGGCGTGCCCGAAACGGATTGTACTCTCGCAGATACCTTGATAAACAGGTTGCCAGAACAAGCGCTACGCGATATCTTGCGCTCACTGTCTTACCTGGGACCTGTGCACCGAGCCATCGAAGCTTATGCACATTCCTGCCAAATACCTTCACCCTCACAGCCGTCCCTTCAACAGCGCCCCGTCAAGAGGCGGATACTTCAACCCGCGTATTTTTCACCCACAGTATCACATCACACGCACCCGTCATCAGCAACCGAACTACCTTGGGTACACTCTCTGGAAGATATACATCGTCAAGGCTCCACTCAAGATCCAAACTACACAGGGACGTATGCCGGCGCAGGTTCCAGCACTGAGAGAGACTCACCCGAGCTCAGAAGAGCACAAGAAACACTGCAGAGACTGTTGATACTAGTGCGCAAAGTCAACGTGTTTTACAGCCATACCCTCCACGTCCCAGACTCGGTCGTCTCACTGCTAAACATCGCCAACAACGCCGTGGATCCTCAATCTATCCCCATCCGCTCGGCTGCCGCTCTTTCCTCAGTTTTCAACAACCACGTCGAACCGCAATCCAACCCAAACAACCCTCGCAAGCGGGCGTATCATGAAAACAAGCAATCGGACGAGAGGAGGCCTCGCTGTAGGACGCCTGGATTATCATCATCATCATCATCACTTCCAACCCCCTCTGCGTCTCCCTCCTTTGCCGTGGCAGAGGGACGCTTCAAGCCCCAGAGATATGGCGACTTGATCGTCGACACCAGCAGCAACAGAAACTCGTCATCGACATCCCTTTCCTCTATAAGTTTACCACAAGAGTACCTCGAACTTCTCGCAGACCGCATCCTGAGCTCGTTGACCATGATGCTGATAGAACATCCGCGGTCAAGGTATCAACCAAGAAGGAAACCAAGCGTGTCAGAGTTGAGTGATGATTCAGCGTCTGTCGAGGTGACGGACGACGATGACTGCGACTTGTCAGATGCCTTGCTGGAGATGGTATACACATTGCTGGAGCAAAGCCTGTACCGGGAACGACCCCTCGCCAATCAGCTCTCCGATTTCTTGGTCCGAATAGCGCTGGACCGCGAACGAAGGTTTCAGTCTCGGCAACAGCAGCATCAGCAACAGCAGCAGCCACAGCAACAGCAACAGCACTAGAGACGGGGACAGACACAGGGTGCTGTTGTCGTCAAGGAGGAGCCAGACAATCATTGAGCAGGAATAGGTACACCGAGGAGGAGACCTCGTCAGCGATAGCAAAAACCTGCCAGCGAAGTCGAAAAAGTAGGCCAAAAGCTGAGTGATGCAATTTGGAGAAAAATGCGCCTCCTTACGACAAGAGTGAGAGAGAGCACAAGTTCAGAGCTTCATACAATACGCACAAACGCACTGAGCTATAAAAAAAAGCGCGCGCGCACAAATCGCGTCTCTCGTAAAAAATTCAACCCAGCCACCTCATACACGTTCTCCTGATCCATCCACACATCCACACTCCCTTTTGCTTCATCCACCCCACCGTTCAACACGCAACAACTCATTTCCACCAGCACCCAAAGCACCAGTCACGGATAAGAGGAAAGAAGAAGCATCAAGCAGCCAGGATCACGGAATATACACAAAGCAAAAGGAACACCTCCAATTTCACACACCAAACAACATAAAAAAAAATGGATCCACGCAAGCTCAAGGTTAATGAGCTGAAGGAGCAGTTGCAGCTGGCAGGCCTCTCAGCCATCGGAAAGAAGGAGGAGCTCGTAGCCCGTCTTCTGGAGCACCAAAAGGCCGAGGAAGCCGCACTCGAAGTCGAGGGTCCTCCAACAGGCACTGGCGACACTTTTGATTGGGAGGACAGCAAGTTTGATGTCGAGTAAGTCTACTCAGCCCTCTCCTCTCCCCACACCGCTCCATCCTTTTCATTGAGCTGCGCGATCAGATCTGCCCCTTTGCTAGAACAAAAAAAAAAAGAAAGCAAGATCTGATGACGAATAGGATGAAGTTCTAATCCTCCTCTCCATCTTTCTCAATTCCCATCTCTTCGTTTGTGAAGTGATCTCGCACCGCCCGTCGACCCCACACCAAAGGCGGCAGTGAACAAGGGATCTTCAGATACAACAGCCCCCGCCTCAACCACCGAAGCCGGCTCAGCAAACCCCTCGACCACGACAACAACTGCAGCAGCAGCAAAGTCAACAGCAGCAGTAACAACAGCAGCAGCGGCGGCGGCTTCAGGCACCCTGAAGGACGTTCAATTTCAGGGCGCTGTCAAGGATGCAGAGACACTCAAGGCCGAATTCGAGAAGCGCAAGAACAGAGCCGCCCGTTTTGGAATCCCCTTGAAGGAACAGGACAAGGCTGTAGAGAGAGCAGCTCGTTTCGGCGTGCCCGTCACGCCTGCTGCCACAGCGTCCTTGGCCAAGGCGACGACCTTGCCCGCCAAACCCACCACCACCGCCACCGCTGCCAGTACACCAGCCTCTGTGAAGCCCGTTCCAGCCAAGCCCGGCTCCGTCGTAGCACAGGTAAACCACCTTTTCTTTTTCGTCTCTTCAATTGCTTGATAGGAACAAGAGTGGGTTCTCTTTGTGCTGTGTGAATTTTTTTTCTTTGGTCCTTACCTTCAAACCTCATTTCTTCCCTTCCCCATATCAGATCCCAGCCGATGTATTGAACAAACGACGTGAGCGGTTCGGCATTCAGGCACCCACGACCACGACCACGACCACGACCACACCTAGCACCACCTCGTCTACCCCTGCACTGGATGCGGCCGAAGAGGAGAAGAAGCGCAAGCGTGCAGCCAAGTTTGGCACCGCTCCAGTAAGTGAACCCTCTCTCTCTCTCTCTCTCTCTCTCTCTCTCTCTCTCTCTCTCTCTCTCTCTCTCTCTCTCTCTCTCTCTCTCTCTCTCTCTCTCTCTCGCGTACCTGTCCTGGACCGCAGGAATGCCGATATGAAATGATGCCTGTTTTTGTCTGACTCTTTTTCTTTTTTCTTTTCAAATCTCTCTCTCCCTTCGATTGGCTTCCTCGTCTCCTTCCCTCCTCTCTTTTTTCCGCCACTGTCATTAATAGTCCTCCGAGGAGATCACCAAGAAGATGAAAGCATAAAGCGGGGCTATCAAGTAATGACAGAAACTATATTCACCACCGACCGGGGAAAAGAAACGGGAGGGGTGTAATGATTGGGAAGAGCGTGACACAACCAACCGACCGACCATTGAAAAACCTGCCGTGAACCTGTGTAGAGAATAGAGTATACAATCTCTTTTTGTATACTGGAAAGGGTGGGGTGGAGGGAGGGAGGGAGGGAGGGAAAAGACTTTTTGCTGTTGAGGAGGATAGATTCAAAACAGAAAAAGAAAAAAAAAAGGAAATCGCAGAATGGAGTATGATACAGTGATAATATGAATGAGGAGAGCAAGGTTGGACAGAATAGGGAGCTGGTAGGGCGGAAAAGGTGCACGGTTGACAAGAACGTGAATGAAGGATATGACTCTTAATAAAGTAAACGTTGGACTTGGCGCGTAGTGAGGTGGATCCGCTATCAATCGTACTGCATGGGTCGTTTGTTCGTTTGATGTGTATGGTCGTTGTAATTGTACAATAGTAATATTCTGTTTAGTTGGCAGCTTTTCTTACAAAAAACGATTTGAGAAAAGTACAAGATGCATTTGGTATTGGGGCAAGAGAACGAACTGAACAAAACGGCGAGCGCGATGGGAAAGAGGTACGTGAACAAGGCAGGCACATGTGGCTTTACAGACCCGTGGCATGGAAGACCTGGTTGATGTGCTCGACTGTGTTGGGAGAGGTCACCTTGTCGCTAAAAGAGAAGGGAAACGGTCAGGACAAGACTCATATGAAGGCAAGGCAGTTGAAAAAGATATCAAGCATGATGTTTTAAAAAGGTGGGTGGGTATAAGGTGGACGGGTCAGACAGATGGAGTGACCTAGTGAGGAGTTAAAACCCGCACCATGATAACGGCCAGTTGGCATCCGTTTTCAGGTCGTTCTGCAAAAGTCGTATTCACTCAGGGTATAAACAAGTGTAGTCAGATCTTCCTAAACCACGGCCGATTCAGACAAGAGCCGTGCAATCACTGCATCTCTGCGCTCACTGAAAAGATGTGACGATAACGTATATCGATCAGAGCAAGGCGGTTCCAATAGAGAAGAGAGGACAAATAGTGAAAGACGCGAGGGAGTTGTGGGGACGCAAGAGATTATGCACGCCAAATACAAAAGGCAAAAGGTTGAAGTTCGAAGGCAGAGTGGAAGAGTCAAGGTAAATGCAAAGAGTGCGTGTGGTTCTCTTACCGAGGCTCCAGCATCAAACTCATCTCGTAGAGGTCTGCAACGGACTTTGTGCAGTCCAAACCGCGTCGAATAAAGGCTTGGATCTCTGGCACAGCAGTCAGACAATACGGAACAGACTGATATTGCTGAATCTCCCTGATGACCTCGGCCGTCTTGACGCGCTTGTAAAAGTTGATGAGATGACTCGACTTTTTCAAAAAATCTCCGTTGCCGTCCTGGATCATGACCAGATCTGTCAGGTACATTCCCACAAAGGGAACACAGGGCGGGTTTACAGAATGCAGCTCCTCGCGGTACTCGGCCCAGTTCTTGGCTACACCCATCAGCGCCTGAAGATCCATGAACGCAGTCATGGTCCTTGTGGGGACCTGCTCCCAAGTTCTCTTCAGTCGATGGATTGGAGACTGAGACAAGGCTGCCATGGTTGCTGACAGCATACTGAAGTTGTTCAGATGTTTGAGTTTCTATAGTTATTCATAAAGAGAGATGTTTGTCAGCACGCTTGATTCCTTCTGCTACCATCCTTCATTCCCGCCAAGTGTGAATCTCACCTCAGCAATCATGACCAAGTGCCGGATCACAAGCACACGCTTCTTCAACTCCTTCTCACTCAACACCAGCTCGTTGATCCAGTTGGCATACAAGTTGCTGGTTTCAATCATCTTCTTGATGTTGACTGCCTTGGCTGCCATCTCGGCGTCCTCGCTCATCCAAGCCTTTGCTAAACATTCCACAGGCCGAATCTTGTTGTAGACTGTGGCCTCCATGATCGTCAACTGGCGCGCAAACTCTAGCGGATCCAGTTCCAGGAACTTAATCTTCTTGAGATTGCGAGGTACAATGGGCTGGGGCGCCTGTGTCGTCAGGTTGAGGACCATCTTGCGAAGCGACCCGTCCGAAACCTCGCGCTTCTCGACCAACTTGATCAGCTGAACTGCCGCAAAGCTCATGGTGTCCTTCATAGCTGTCGATCCCGAAAAGTCCTTGATCATGGCCAGGGCTTCCCGATCATCCGTCTCATCCTCAAGGTAATACGTCTCCAGCCAGGACTTGATGATGTTGAAAACACGGAGTCTAATCGGTGTCAGCTTCTTCTCAGTCCACATTTCAAGTTCTTCGACGTCCAACCCCATAGGGGGTTGAATGGTGAATCGGTGGAAGAGCTGTGTAAAGAGATCCCTCGTTGTAGTGAAGGATCGGTAGGTGAGAAGGAAGGTGGCAATAAAGTTGGAATCCAGTCCATCATGGAGGGTGAGACGCTCAATCAACGCTGGCAAGGTTCCTCCTTTGACTTGTCCTTCTACGTTCAGGATGAGATCGCTCTGTTGGTAATCGTAATTGAGGAACCAGTACTGGGCAGAAGCGCGTCCTGGAGCATCATCGCCCAAGATCTTCTTGAGTTTGTCGCCTCGAAGGTCGTACCGTCCTGGCGCACTGCTGTTGGCAACACCTGAAAACGTCGCTTCTGACGGCGATGTCGGGAAGGGGAATCCAGCTTGCGCACCTCGTACTGCGAATTCATTGCCGGGTGTGTACGGGCCAGAGTTGTTGGAATGGGCCGAAAAGATCGAGGGCTGAGAATCAGACCGATTACGGTGTTGGGCAGCAACAGCATTTTGAAGGTTGGCGGTAGATCGCGGGGTCAGATCCGGTTCGATATCCGAGTCATTGTCGTGATTATACATAATCTCCTCCGTCGTGCGATCCAATGACGGCGCCAGTGATTGCTTACGCCCGTATGGGTCGTGCTGCCCTCTCGCCGCAGGTCCCGCTGCATCTGACATGTCCTTCTCCTGAATCAGGGTCCGAGCCGCCTGGACCACACTTTGGGCGGCCCTTTCGGTGGCCAGAGTCGTGTTGAGTGCAAGATCCAACGTCTGCGAAACTGCCAGAAGGTCAGTGGCGGACTGAATAGCCATCACCAACGACGCCGTACTTCCATGCAAAGCCTGCTTAGCTGTCCTGACATCAGCAAAGTACTTTTCGGGAATGCTGGATGGCTCCTGGTGAGTGCTCGTGTAAAAGTCCGTGACAAGGGTGAGCAGGGATCCGATCTGCGAAATTGTCTGTCTGGCTTGAGCCACCAACTGAGCCGATTGAGCAGAGTTCATGACAGGATTGGATGCTACGCCTCCGTGATGATTGTGGTTGCGAACCGCGGGCGAAGGACTATCGATCACCTTTTCAATCTGCATCGTCAGTACATTAACGGCCTTGGTTGCACTCTTGGAGTAGTAATCGAGCTGGCTCAGAATGCTCTGGGTATTCATCTGAGAGCCAAACACCTTGCGGTCGCCCGAGTTGTTGTCGCCCTTGAGCGAGGCATTAGATAGGGCCCTGTCCAGGGAGCGAGCTGCTGCCTTGGCCCTGAGAGGACTCTTGATATCTGTCACCAATCTTGCATCGACTTGATGGACGGTCATCTCGACAGAAACGGCAGTGTTGACATAGTTCTGAGAGGCAGTCAGAACCTCCTTTGCATCCGCCTGAAGCTTTGCGACTGCGTCAGACGCAGGCCAAACGCCAGAAGCCATTTTGGCGGACAGCACGAGCTTGGACAGTGCAGCCATGATTTGGCGATGGTGCATTTTGAGACCACGGTGCTGACGCA
This sequence comes from Mortierella alpina, assembly GCA_029449245.1. Classification (NCBI taxonomy): domain Eukaryota; kingdom Fungi; phylum Mortierellomycota; class Mortierellomycetes; order Mortierellales; family Mortierellaceae; genus Mortierella; species Mortierella alpina. The sequence continues at coordinate 115,112 of JANATF010000001.1, read as the reverse complement.
TAATGAGCGCGTCCTTGTCGACGGTACCGGAGGCATAAAGCATGACGCGAATCGCTTCGACGACGATGGAGGACTGGATGAGGTAGTATGGCTTGTATCCCTTCTCGGTTGACTGAAGCAAATTCTCGACAGCGGCTGCAGTGTGCTCTGAGAGAGATTCCCAGGTGGGCTCGGGATCGAAGGGGTTGGGCAGCTGAGGCAATGGTGGCAGACCCTCCACTGACTCCTGTGGCACACCAGGGGCGAGTCCCGATGGTTTGCGCACAGAGGCCAGGGTCTGGGCTGGATCTGTAGACGACCCGGTGGTGCTGGCGGAGTCTCCTCCTGCTCCACCCAAAGTCTAAAAGCAAAGAACAGAGTTGAGGAAATTAATGTCAAAAAGAGAATAGAATTCAGCACTCTCATTGGATGCGATAATCGTGATCCCTGAACAACCAATCAGAGGTCCGCCGTGTACGATCCCAAAAGAAAGGTACCAACACGCGGCTGCCCACTCTCAGCTCAGGTCGTGTCAGCCTGTTGCTGCTGGTGCTACGTTCAAGTGCGGAAACGTTGGCAAGACCAATCTTGCTGACCACACCAATGCAGTCAGGGCAGAAGGTCATCGAGGAAAGTGTAGTCACATTGGTGGACATGGATCGAATGAGTACCTTGTTGACAGATGAATGGGTGCTGGAAGCACGCGACACACGACCGGTTTCCTCGGCCTGGGATTGCGCTGCTTGATCCACATCTTGGTCCTGACCTTGATCGTCCTGGTCCTGGTCCTGGTCCTGGTCATCATCCTCAGCTTCTGAATTATACCATCCGTTTCCGTTCGACGTTGATTCGCGCACCGACCACCCTGTCCGGCCTAAGACCATTATGGGTCGCAAATAGACAAGGCAACGAGTCAGTAGAGTAGAATATGCATGGCTGCCGTATCCACACACTGTCAATGGTAGAGTCTGTGAATGCCAGGGCTCAGATCGCTCCCCCCAACTCTCTCCCTGTGCTTTCTGGATAGACAAACAAGGCATAAGGTATCAACAAGAGCCTTCTGCCCCGTTCGGACATCGAAAGAATCACCGATTCCATATTATAGCCAATAAGCTAAATGTGGGAGAGGCGACCCTATCCGTGCTTCCGGTGGACATCGAACGTAGGGCGGAAATCCATGAACACATTAAGAACATGATCATTTAGCCACAGCAGCACACAAAGCAAACTTGCCTCCAGCGTCCTGGCTTGCTGTGTCCGTTGCACTTATGCTGGCGCGATCTTCTGGCTCGGGTATGGTCCAACTGGACTCCTGTGTTCGCTGATTGTAGTAAAAGACCTGGCCATCTGGCGTGGTCTGCGGTAGCCAGAGATCGTCAGCGCTCTGTTGGTAGTCGACCCAGCATTCGCCAAAGATTGCAACATGACAATGGTAGCAAAGGTAAGCCGAGAAACACGCGCGTTGGCGTGAGAGATTTCGAGTATAGACAAGGCAAAAGGAAAGGGTTACAGTCAGTATAATCATAACACAACTGCCAAATGCTCGACGAGATTGAGACTCTCCGTCCCCTCTCCCTCTCCTTCGCCTCTCTTGGTTCCTTGCACTACACTTTTGCGTAAGTTTTCTATTTTACGTTGGGTCAGATCCAGTCGCAATTCACTCACGCTCCATACATCATGGGGGGTACGTTGGCTCAGATGCACGTTTCTATTGCATCCGTGTCTCTCCCAAAGGGCCTTGCATTCATATAAACCACAACAACAACCTGCTCTATGCACCACCAAACTCTCCCCTTCTGAGCAGTGCGAGAGCAGAAGCAAACAACAATACGCAAAAGGCACAAAAAAGTACATAGCGAAAGTAAGATATCCCCATCACGGCAAAGCGACAACCCACAGCGTTGCCTTCTGGCACAACATTCAACGACCCCAGAGATGTGGATGGATAGGCTAGAAGGTGAAGAGAGGGGACCTTCTCGAGGGTGAAGGAGTATACGCAAGAGAAGCTTCTAGGGAGGGAAGGCACTTTTTTTTTCTTTGTTTCCTTGGTCCGAATTACACAGATGCAAGAGTTCCTTGTTTCTTCTCTTGTTCAAAAGGACTGAACATCCCGAATGACCACCCAGATGAATGGTGACATTTGAAAGCGGAGTTGGGGATACAAAAAAAAAAAAAAAAAAAAGCTTACATCGAGGTCCTCGTCCTGGCTGTCAAGCTCGTCTTCGCCTATGACCTGGACATAGTTCGAGGGGAACCAGCCCTGGCGACCCTCGCAGTGACCGGCCCACCAGCCGGATTCCAGTTGGGCGAGGACTTGAATGACATCGTCCTTCTTGAAGACCAGATTGGTCGGGTCCTCGGATTCGTAGTCGTACATGGCCCTGACGAGGACCTGGATGTCGAGGGATTCTGAAACCATTGCGAAAGAGGCGAAAGGGTGGTATGTTCTTTAGTAGAGTCTGAAGAGAGGTATCCTTCAGGTGCCTGCCCTGGTTCGGATGGAATGACGAAGGAAGCGGTTTTGCGACGTGTTGATGGATGCACAGATAGGAGGAGGGAAGAGGAGAAGCAAGAAGCCTGGGTGCACAGATGATGAGGAATTGGTGGCACCGTGCAAGGGCGGGATGGCAGGGGAGTTGGAGGAATTGGGGAAGGCCCCAAGCGAGCGAGAGCGGGGGAGAAAAAAGAACGAGAGAGAGGGAGAGGAGAAAGAGAGACAAAGAGAAAACGAGAGTGAGAGAGTGAGAGAGTGAGAGGGGAAGAGAGAGAGAGAGAGAGAGACAGGGAAAGAGGGAAAGAGGGAAAGAGAAACCTGAGGGTGCGTGAGAGCAGAAAGAAACAAAGAAACAAAGAGGGAAAAAAAAAAAAAAAGGTCGAGAGCCAAAGGGGAAAAACAACAAGGGAAGAGAGGCAGACCAGAGACTGGAGGAACTGTCGACCTGTTTGTGGAGTCAAAAAAAGACGCTTTGCTGCTGTTTGCTGCTGTTTGCTGCTGTTTGCTGCTGTTTGCTTTGCTTCGTGCCACGCGCGGGCTGATTGGACTACTTGCTCTCCACCCACCCACCCGCAGGCGCCTCGGTGCGCGCATCTGCGCATCTGCCCCCCTCTCGGATCCCTCTTCTCCCGTTTCGCACTGTTTCGCGGTTGATCGCATCGATGCATGTGCTCAATACCGCACACCACCTTGCAACACACTTGCACTGTGGCACTGGATGCCTCGTCAAGTCGTGAAGTGTACCTTACATACCAAAATCGCAACATTGTCGCACAGCATATCTCGCACAGCATAAAGATGCTATTCTTATCTGTCGTCCATCATATTTCAACAGTAACCATAACCATGGTGCTACCCAGTTCATGACTCCCCCACAATTTTTTTTAAAAAAAAAAGGAAAACAAAGAACAAAAACGAGAACGCGCTCTCGTCGCTAGACCATGTCCTCGTCTCCACGGTGCAGCACTTGCGACACTTCCTCGGGATGAACCTCGCGAAGATCCTCGTGGCGCTTGCGGATCGAGTTCATCGCCTTGACAGCTCCGACCGCGTTGCGGAACTTTGTACGGGCCTTGATGCGAGACATCATCGAAGGTAAGAGGTCGTGCGGTGCCACACCTTCCATGTCCTGTGGTCCTTGGTCCTGCTGCTGCTGCTGCTGATCCTGCTGGGCCAACGCTTCCTGGGCCCGATGTCCAGACTGGGCCAACCATGGATGCTCCAGAGCCTGTGCTGCCGTCATGCGACGACTAGGGTCCACCGTCAACAATCCGTTCACAAACTCTTTTGCTGTTGCAATGCAGAATGGTGACGGTGAAGATATCAAGGAGCGCAGAAAAAAAAATACAAAAGGGTCTAGATTAATACATCGAATCTGATTCCTCTGGCTCAACATTAGTAAGTAGAAGAATGATGCCTGCGCGCGTGCAAGCCGAAACTCCGTACCTGTCTCGCTCACTCCTGTCCAGTACTCAATGGGTGCAAACTGGTACTCGGCGTTGAGGATGGCGTGCATCTCATCCATGCTGTTCTGTCGGTCAAAGGGAGTATAGCCGCAAAGCAAAAAGTAAGTGATCACTCCCAAAGCCCACATGTCCACAGGCTTGCCATGTCCCGACTTTTGAAAGATCTCCGGTGCCTATGCAGACAAGCAAGAAAGAACCCCCTTCTCGTTAGCACTCGGACATGATTCACAACAAGTCATAGAGGCAACGGATAATGGTAATCACAGGCGATAGTTCCATACCATATATCCGGGCGTTCCGCAAGTGGTTGTCAGGAGGTGGAATTTTTCCTGGTCAATGATCCGCGACAGCCCAAAGTCGGCAATCAGGAGCTCACTGTCCTCGGCGGCGGTCTTGAATAGCAAGTTTTCGGGCTGTAGCATGAATTGGGATCGACCAGTCATAAACCGCACATCCATGCAGGCATCCGGATAAGCAAGAAAAAAGGGACGTAATGTGAAGGTCAGATGTTAGAGCATATACATAAACCCCAAAGATCTTGAATGCTCCGAGGAGCTTTTCCTTGTGCCCTGATCAAGATTTTTTACCTTCAGGTCTGATTGTTCGGCGTAAACGTGTATTATCCATACCATCGATGGTAAATGAAGGCGACAGGGACACGGATAGGGAAAAAAAAGAACGTTGGTACGACAGGTTATTACACACGAATGGATGCCAATCTCCGGGAGATACAGGGCACCCGCATGCGAGAGCAGGCTCTCTCTCCCTTCCCTCATTCCGTTCCTTTCTTGTGTTTGTCCTGTTGGTTGGTCTCATAGCAAGCCCTCCCCTCTGGAAAAAAGAAACAGCGGGGTTACGGCGGACAGTGACGCTATCAACCTGTCCATGCCCCTATGCCACATGTCTCTGCTCCCGTCATGAGCTGGACAACAACAGTAGTGTGCCTACCTCTATGGACAATCCCTTGCTCGTGCAAATATGCAACAGCGCTGCAGATGGTGCGGACCAGATGGGCGGCATCATGCTCATAGTAGTTGCCCTTTCTGCAGATCCTGTCGAACAGCTCACCGCCCTCGGCCAACTCGGTCACCAGGTACACTATTGGAAAGCGAGAAAGCGTACTTAGACAAAACTTGCGCGTTTGCTGCCGTTGTAAAAAGGTCCATCAACAGCAGCGAGCACCCAGAAAGAACTCTTACGATTGTTCAGGGTCTCAAAGTAGTCCACTAAAGTAAGGATGTTGGCGTGGCCAATTGAAATGCGACGGAGCACTGCAATTTCATTGCGAATCATATGCTCCTTGCCCTCCATCAGCTTCTTGTTGATCACCTTGACAGCATATCTCTTGCCAGTCTCAATCTAGTCGAGTAATTCACACGCGAAAAAAATCAGGACATTGCATTTCAAGCTCTAACGTCCCCTCCCTTTCCTCTGTATGAACAGGAAGGAAAAAAAAAAGAAAAAAAAAAAGACTTTGTAAGGGACCCATGCCACTTACATGAACAGCCTCTGAAGGATGAGGTTATTTTATTTTTGTGCGGTGTCATAGAGAAAAGAGAAGAGAGGAGAGGAGAAATGTAGGTTAGAGAACGTGGGCAGTGCGGGGCGCGGTCCTTGTCAGCAGCAAACGAGGTGCGCCCGTAAAAAAAATGGCCGAGGAACGACTCGGCACGGCGGTATGGTATGGCCATTCTCTCACCTTTGACGACGGCGTAGGTGCCCTGCCCGAGAGTGCGGCCGGTGCGGTATTTGCAGGGGACAGTCGATACGGTTGCAGACATGATGAGTGGAGGGAGGGAGGAGGGGCCTGCCAGAGAGAGGAGGTGTGCAAATGAGGAGAGTGGGAGGGAGCGAGAGTGAAGAGAGTCAAGAGAGTCAAGAGAGAGAGAAAACTTGTGAGAGAGTTAAAAAAAAAAGCGTTGGATGGCCCTGGCAACATCGCACGCTATTTGCAGGCGCAACCCTATTGCACGGGTCTCACTTCCCCGCCCTTGGCTTGGGTCTGACTTTCCTTTTTCTTTCTTTAGCTCTGTCCATCATCCTCAGCCTTGCCCTTCTCTCTTCTGTCTCCCATCCATCCCCTTCCGCCCTACAGTCCACAACATCGCCATCATGCTGTCCACAGCTTCGGACTCGTTCTCCAAATTTAGGAACAACTACCTGGCCGTCTACCTCACCGTGATGAGTACGTTGACAAACCCTGACCTCCTGCTGATTTTGATTCGTCGACATGCGGAAGCTCATCAACATCATCTAGCCTCCCAAGTCCGTCCCGTCTTGTCTTCAAGCCTTCTAACGCGCTGTCTTGTTCTTGTCTCTTGTAGTGAGTGATTGGCTTCAAGGCCCATATCTCTACACTCTTTACGAGAGCTACAGCTTCAGCATGTACGATATCGCAGTCTTGTTCATCGTAGGCTTTGTGAGCAGTGCTGTCTTTGGCACCGTGGTTGCCAACACGGCTGACGTCTGGTAAGCAGCAGTGGGTGAAATGCTTGACCTAGCGATGAATAGCAGAGCATGACATGGCATACCATCGTCGCGGCACCTGAACCCTTCTGCTACTCGCGCCCGTTTATGCTGCAACCTGTAGGGGTCGAAAGCGCATGGCACTGCTCTTTTGCGCTACTTCGTCAGTAGCGAGCTTGATCCGTCTGTCGAACAACTACCACTACTTGATCGTCAGCCATTTGCTCAGTGGTTTGAGCACTGCTCTTCTCTACTGTGTCTTTGAAGCCTGGTACATCTCTCAGCACCAGCGCAAAGGTACGGGCTATTCGTTAGATTTCACAAGGCATTTTATAGATCAAGTGCAACGGCAGTCTAATAGCCAAGGATGGACAACGGATGACTGAACGGGCTAGAAGAATACTCTGACTCTGGTTTCTTCATTTCTTACTGTACACTAGGATTCGCCCCCGCATTGATTGGAGCCACCTTCAGCACTGCAATCTTCTTGAACGGACTTGTAGCCATCCTGGCTGGTGTTGTAGCCAATGTGTCTGTGCAGACGTCTGGATCATTGGCTGCACCATTCGTCGTCAGCGCCGGAACACTAGTCTTTGCTGGGCTCTTGATATCGAGCTCTTGGGAAGAAAACTTTGGCGATAGCAAGACCAATGCCAGCGGATCGGTCCTCAAGAGCATGCTGGAGGGATTGATTGTTCTCAAGAACGGTAAACGCAGAGCCAGTAAACTTTGTGTTGGAGTGACTTTGGCCAATAGAAACTGTTCTCACACCCCTTTTTCCTCGCCGCCGCTAATAGACGGGAACATTCTCTCGCTTGGCCTGGCTCAGACAGTCTTTGAATGCTGCATGTACACCTTTGTGCTGCTGTACACACCCGCCCTGGAGATGTCGGTAAAGAACTCGGCGGGCTCGGGAGGAAAGGGGCTGTTCCCACTGGGCTACCTCTTTTCAGCCATGATGCTCTGCACAATGTTGGGATCCATTGTCTTCAAGATTCTGTCCAGCAAGGGCCTCGCAACGGAGAAGCTGCTGTCGATGGCTCTCTTCGTGTCGGGTGCATCCTTCTGTTTCATCACGCTGAGCAAGTTCAGCAGCACCTACACGGTCCTGTCCTTCCTCCTCTTTGAGTTCACGACAGGCCTTTATTTCCCCTCTATGGGCACATTGAGGGCCCAGACGATCCCTGAGCAGAATAGGACCGGCGTGATGGCTTTCCTGCGAGTGCCCATGAACTTTGCAGTGTGTGCCATCCTTCTTCGCGTGAATGACATGCCTGTTGGCGAGATTTTCCAGATCTGCGCCCTCCTCAACTTTCTCGGCGGTCTTGCCATCCTTTGGCGGTCGTTGGACCCTCAGCGCCAGGGCGACAAGAACAACCAAGGAGTCTATGTTGCGGCCTCGACCGAGGAGAACCACGAGCTTTAAAATATGCTTTTGTAGATCTTACCATATATACAAAGGATTTTTTATCGTACACATGTACCTGCGCATACATGTGGCATATATGGGGTCAACGTAGACGCTACACCACACAGCAAGGGATGGCCAGTGACAGCAATCCACAATGCGCAATCCCCACCTGCCTCGCGCGACCACGCAAGCCTGTCTCAACCACAGAACATCCTCAGCATATTAGCAATGCAGTGTCCAGCAGCCATCCACGGATTCCACGCAAAGAATGGGATCAGACACTCAGACACGATGGATGGCTGCTGGTCATGGCATGGTCTTCTAGGCGACAGCCAGTCGGACAAACACGTCTCGCCCCTAACCACAGTGCGACCCGCGGTCTACGCGCGCTCTTTTAGGCGTCGAGCTGTTTGTCGTCGCGACAACGACGGGCACAACGACGAGCACAAAGACAGGGCATCAGTGTAAAAGACGCCACCAACACCACAGCAGCCCCCATGTGCCTCTCCAACTATAAAAGACCGACCCTCGCATTCTCTCCGTCCCTCGTTCCTTCCTCAGCCTCATTCTCTTTCTCTTTTCTATCCTCTCTGTGCATCGTAGCCTCGGTCCTTCTCTCTCTGTTTCTCTCTCTCTCTCTGTCTCTCTTCTCTGCACTCTCGTCTTTGCACACTCTTCTTTGCTATCTCCTGCCTTCTCTCATTCGTCTCTCGCTCTCTCTCATCCTCATCCTCACCCTTCACTCTCTCTCTCTCTCTCTCTTCTACCCTTTCGGACCTCTCTGCCTGGACTCCCCTTCTCAGCGCGCACTCTTTTCGCACCTTTCTGCTCCGTCGCGTTTGGGACCCTAGCGTTTTGCAACCGTGCTTACTCGCTCCCTGCTCCTCCCCGTTGTTCCAGAGCCTCGTTCTTTTTTCCACGCTACCGACCCACGCTTCTTTGAACAGCATCTGCAGCATCCTGCTCCTTTCTTGTCCGCACTACTCTAGCCCCTCCACCTCGTCTAGGACGTCTCGCTGGCTCTCTCTCTTTCTTCCGCCTTCATCCATCGGCCCATCCCACTCCTTCCTCACTGACAACGCTCTTTCAAGCATACCATGAGTACTCACCCGGGAACTTCCTCTTCCCCGTCAGGAAACGCGGCCCATACTCCACCAACACCGACGCCAACTACCCCTGCGACCGGCAAAGGCAAAGGCCCTTCAGGCCACATGCGGCTAGAAACAGGAGCGCAAACTGAACTTGTTGCACAGCGCAAACGCCGTCGAAGCACCAACTACCTGCCGGCTATCAATCCCATCACCATGATGGAAGACGACAACATGGGCGATGAGCACAGACTGGACACCGCTGCCAGCGGTCTGGAAGAGAGCGCTTCTGAAGGCTCAAAGCAAAGGACGTTGCCAGTGAACGATCCCCAGGTTAGCGGCGATGTCACTAGCAAACGAGTCCGAAGGAGTGGTCTCCGTCAACCCAAGGCAGCGTCCATCGCCACTGCACCCACGACTGTCCCAAGAAATAGAAAGCGACCTTTGGCAGCGAAAACATTGACTCCGTCCACATTGGCCAGCTCCACCTCTATCCAATCCACTCCATCGACCTCCACTGAAGCCACTTTGACTCCATCCACTTCGACTGCATCCACTTCGACTGCACCCACTTTGATTGCATCCACTTCAGCTGCAGCCGTGACACCGAGAGCACCAATCAAGCGTAAAAAAAGAGAACGAGCAGTTGCCTCACATCCGTATATTGTGGACCCCTCAGTCTCGATTGGCGAACGCGGCGAGACCAGTGCTGCCCCACAGAGACTTGGCAGTCCCTCTTCAGCAAGTGTCCCTCACTCTGGCAACGAAGGCTGCCCAAACATTCGTGTTCGACGACACGGTCAAGTTCAAAGGCGCGTCAATGGAGCAGAGCATGTCGTCCGTCCCGTCAGCCCTAACGGCGCTCGAGACTCGGGCGAAGAGCAATCAGAGGAGGCTGCAGTTCATGCCCTGATGCATATGCAGCACGACAGATACCAGAGAGCAAGGACCGAGTCATGCTCTCCTCCACAGGATGCCCGACAACCATATCCACGCCAGTACCATCACCAGTACCAACACGAGCATCAATATCAGTATGCCCAGAACCTGGACCTAATCCAGAATCACACGGTTTATTACTCCCACCCGCACCGTGCAAGCAGCATGCAGGATCACACGTCAGACCACTTTACGAGCTCTTACCGCTACACTGACGGTCAACAAACACCACGAGACTATCTCTTGCAAGCTCATGAATACGCGTCTCATCACCACTACACCGGCGAGGCGTTCAATGGTAGTCACTTCAGGAACGTTCACGACCATGACATGTACGCAACCTACCAAGAACCACCCGCCTCGGAAACGAGAGGATATCAAAGTCATTACCAACACCCTGGCTCCGCGAATCCCCACCACTTTATGCACCATGCCCAGTCGTTAGCGCCCACAGAGACTCACCTTCAGCATGGCCATCACCCCACGCGCCCACTGAGTATCCCCCCACAAGTCATCGATTGCACACTGCGTCTTCACCAAGCATTTTACGATTGGGGCTTTGCCGAAGGGTTCGCCAGCGTGTTCCATCAGACAAACCACGGCTATGATCAACATGGCCATCAGAGACAGGCGGAATATCAGCAGCGATGGGGAATGTATGAACGCGGGCTTCATGCTGGCATTGTCATCGCCCAGGACCAGCAGCAGCAACTACAAGGCGACCCTGCGCACTGGGATCCCACATACTCATCGCCAACACAAGTGCAGCCGTCACAATACACCACCCCAGCGCCGTCATCACCTCAGGCTCAGCCCACCCACGAGGATGTGACCCCAGTGTTTCTTCCCGCCCTCCCTGCCGGAGGCCCCCTTCCCCGCGTGCCTTTGGGCCATGTCACACTCCCTGTCCTACAACTGCAAAGTAACCTGCCAGAATCGTTGGAACAAGACTGGTGCGTTCTCCCAAAGATCAGGGCATTCTCAAATACATCACCTCCTCCTAGCGACGCTGCTGGGACTGAGAGCCATAGAGAGCACGCAGGAAGGGCCAAGCTGGCAGCAGAGCCATCCTCGACATCCACATCCACGCCGAGTATGTTGGATTTGTCTTCTGCAGCTGCATCGTCAGCCTCCACCTGCTCACCTCCCAGTGGTCCAGACACGCCACGAAGAAATGATGATTTTGATAACCGCCAGCAGGCTTGATCCCCTTCCTTTTAAGCGAGGGTGCAATGGAGGAACATATGCGATAGAGAATGAAAAAAGAAAAAAAGAGGGGAAGAAAAGAATAGGAAAGCGCAGGATATGAACAAAACTCGAAAGCGCATTTCCATCAAGAAAGAGAATAAGTTCATCACAATGGTCCAAGTAGTAGTCTCCGCGGAAACAACGAAGATCCCATGAGGGACGCGCGACTTCAAGAAAAACGAAAGAAAAAGCGTTCGAAGGAGTATATATATATAGTTCAAGTTTAGTCATAGTCGTATAGTCGAAGCCGTAGTCGTGGTCATAGTCATATTAGTCATAGTCATAGTCATAGTCATAGTCATAGTCATAGTCATAGTCATAGTCATAGTCATAGTCATAGTCATAGTCATAGTCATAGTCATAGTCATAGTCATAGTCATGGTTATGTGGTTCTCGCAGCGCGCTGGCCGCGATTTGCTTTCATTTTCTCGTTTTTCCATGGTCAATGGACAATAGAACTATCGACCGAGAGGTTCACTCATATCTTTTTTGTTTTTGGCGTTTGGAAACATCCTGTTCAACACTATATGCCTCAGCATTAGGGCAGAGCCTTCTTCTTTAAAGAACCCCTTATGCATCTCAAAGGTGTGCGGTATAGAACAACAATCGCATTCAGAGTTGTAATCAAAGTCGTCTTCGAGTCCCAACAATACGTTCGCATACCCCGTAGAGTACTCTTCAATAATCACAGCGGTTCTGTCCACCTCTGAGAACGAGGGCACTCTGCGCGTTCGGGTGTACAACTGAAGCGTCCTGCGATTGATATCCGTCTGCGATATGCTCGAGATTCCCAGAGACAGCTTGTTGAGAATACCAGAGTGGCCACAATGGCGTACAGAATCGCACAGTGGACAGTAGATGCCAAGATTCGCGAGATCGTTGTTGGATGGGTTGCCATCGATATGAGTGCAAGCCATGTACTTGGCGGCTCTCACGCCGCAGGCGCGGCAAGCATAATTGTCTCGTTGTAGGACCTTGTGCCGGAGCTCCCGCCAGGCTGGCGAGTCTACTGCGAGAGTTCTTGGACTCCCTTTATGGCAGGACCAAGTCTTGGTGACGGATAGTCGCAGCATTTCTGACTTTCTTTTGTCCTCGAAAAAAAAAAAGTAAGACAGGAGAGCAATAAGGGCAAAGAGAGAAAAATGAGCGTGTGAATCAGGACAGGGTGGGATGGAGTAGGCAGCAGGATCTGAAGTGGTGAAAAGCAGACGAAAGAAGCGAGAAAAAAGGCACCAGAACTATGTATCTGCCCACCATCGCTAGTTTGCATAAAAAAAATTGCTGTCTGTTCTTGCTTCTTCAGCGTTTCAGACTGTAAGGCATCGTGTGGCATCAAAAGGCGACACAGGAAGCGGGTTAGTTTTGAGAGCCCAGCGTCACGTCAGTGACGCGTCCAAAACTTTCAAGCCTCCAAAAGGCCTCGCTAATTTCAATCGGCTCAACACACCCCTTTGCCTCTTCTCTGTCGTCCTCGCCACCACTCCATCCTTAACGCAGAGTTTTTTAATAGCGTACTTTGTGGAACGACAATGTGGATTCCAAGCATCAACAACGCAATGCTACGCTTATCTGTCACGAAGACCTGGTCCTGTCACAAGAACAGCCCAAGAGCCCTCAAGACGGACTCGCCCGCCTGGCGGGAATTGCGCAAAGTAGTCATGCACCGCGATAACTTTACATGCCGCTTCTGTGGCGTGAGGGCTTCAAAGTACATGGTTTGTACCCACATCAATGGCAATCCTTCCCACAACGATCTTGCTAATCTAGGCACACAATGCCCGATGTGCGACGCTGTATGCCACTGTGGCCTAGCCGGTATCAACAACATCCTGTGTCTGGGGATTTCGGAAATGCCTCAGAAGGACATCAATCTCAAAACCTTGCAACAGTTTAGCGAGACCTGCAGAGTCCCCTTGTACTCTGATGTCGACCGTACCGCGGTGGTCATCGCTGATAGGACTATCGATTACGCTAACGTACTCCTGAGACTCGAAGACGACTTTGATTACAGCTCAAAGTGCAATTGTTGCTCTATGCCGCATACTTATGACATGCACAAGGGGTTCTTCAAGCAAGACGCTGCTTCCATAGTAAGACAGATAGTCCAGAACAGGTTTTGATTGCGCTGTTACTGGAAACTGCAGCGAGCAGCAGGAGACAAAACTGTGTAAAACGTTTGAGCAAAAGCAAAAAAAAAAACTGGGTTCTTGACACAACCAAATGGCGAAAAAGGCGGAACATGTCTTTTCTGTTCTTTTTCATGTTTGCAAAAAAAAAGGCGTTTGCACAAGCTTCTTCCCGTCCTTCCGTGGTAGTAACCCTATTCACAAGAACACAATGTCCATGAGCTACGTTTTCAAGAAGCGATCTCGCTCCGAACTGGCATCGACAGCAGCAGACTGGTCACAATCACTAAAGCCCTCCAGGGACAGTCGTCTGCCGACAGAACTTTGGCAAGTCGTCTGCTCCTACCTGTACCCGTCTCAACTCGCCCGCCTTTCTCGTGTCAATCGGACGCTCAACCGACTGGTATCCAATATGAGGATTTGGACTGTCTACTTTTTGCAGCTGAGGGGTCGACGGTTCTTCCCAATCTTTGAGCATCTCAGGAACAAGCCCAAATATCACATGCACTATATCATCGCACTCAGTTACCATATCTGCGACAATTGCACCATCTTATCACATCCCGATAGCCCCCAAAAGTTTGCTGCCATGCCCCTGTCAGTCCTGGAATGGCCGCAACCCAAACAAGATCAAGCCGCTTATTATCCTCGTCCAGGCAAAATTCATCTCTGCTTGCCCTGTCGACGCGAGCACTACGAAATTTACTCTGAGCCGATCCCTGGTGAGGTACTGGGCCGATATCTGCCCAAGTACCCACTAAAGAACAAGTACTTTATAGGGGAGATGAACATCAAATCCATCAAGGATCGACGATCGTATGAGTTGGAGGGGCCGGGTGGTCCGAGGATAGCGTACGAAGACCCAAACGGTTCGTATTATTCTGAGCGAGCTGTTCTCGAGAACGCAAGAAGAGTCTATGGTGGTGATATCGGCATTCAAGCCTATCGAGATGATCCTTTTTATATCGCCGAATTGAGTGACGAAAAACAACAGGTCTTTGAAGCCCAATTCAAGTCTTTCGCGTCTGCAAAAAGGAGGAGAATCAATTGAAATTCAACTCCCCCCCGTCTACGCATAGCACACCCCTCATTACTGTGGCTCGCATCCTGAGTCACAGTACTCAACGGCACTCGAGGACGTAGGGCGGAACAAGCAGTATGGGAGAATAACGTGAAAGGTTCATCATTGCTTCGACCATTGCAAAATAAAATCACATCTGTATCGTTACATAACAGTTACAGCGGCAGGACTCTCCTCAACCCAGGTTTTTTTTGTAAAGTTTCAAAAAAGCGCATTTCTTCGTTGCGTTTATTATTCACAAGACACATCCATGAACAGCTCTGAACAAGAACCCCGATCAGGCATCGCCAGACGCGGTCTAAAGGCCCTCCGTCGACAGCCGTCTGCCTACAGAACCTTGGCAAGCCTCTGCTCTTACCTGTACCTGTCTCAACTCGCTCGCCTTTCTCGAGTCAGTCGGGCGCTTAATCGCCTTATAGCAAGTTTGAAAGTCTGATCGGCTTACTTCGTGCAAATGAACGACGGTCGGTAACACCCACTCCCACTGTACCGACAACTCAAAGACAAGCCAGAGACCTCCACATGCAGCATGCATTCGCGCTCAGCTACTACGTCTGCGAGAGCTGTCAACCCCTGAAGGCGGTCGAAAGTGTGCCGCCATGCCTCTTCCTGTCCTGGAATGGCCACAACTCCATGGCTTAAGCGATCATGCTCCCTCTCACAACATCTTGTAGCTAGGTATCGTATTAGGTGGAGGAGCATCAAAACCATCAAGGATTAAGAAACGCTCTATGGCTCGGTATGGAGTCCACAGCCTAAAGGCTCGAGTATGATTGCTATTCTGAGCCAGCTGCCTTCGCGAAGCAAGGTGCTTATACGGTGATGATACCGGCATAAGAGCGCTTCGAGCAAACCCTCGTCAATTCATCTCCAATAGCGAGAAGCTGCAGGCATTTGAGGATCAATTCACATAATTGATCCGTGTCGGCAGAAGGAGGAGGACCGATGAATCTATGCTGCAGAAAGCTAGCCAGCTTCTTAATTCTCGCACATAGCACCTCAGTTCGCGCTCAACTGCAGGATCGTCATTTTGGAAAGGGCTTTGTAATAACTACCACTCGAAACAACAGGAGGAAGGAATAATATCAACAAAAAAAAGCTATCCGCAAACCCCGAGGGGGCGACTATGAATGTTTGTCGCGGTGGTGCTGCTGTTGCTGCTGTGAATGTTGGTGTTGCTGTTGCAACATGGAAGATGCCTGTCCTGAGTTTGAGTGTGCACCCTTGTTGCCATTGCCCTTGGAGAGCATCCGACGTCGCAGTTCCCGCTCGCGCTTCTCCTTGAGTTTCTTCCATAGCCGCCGCTTTTGCTTCGAAACATGGTTCACGCCATCCCGACTCTCGCTCAATAAGTCGATGTATTGATTGCTGCAGTTGATATTCTCCTACAATGATGGCATAGACAGAGAAGAAAAAAGGGTGTTTTGTGAGTACATCCTGCGTCTCAGGGATTCAAAAAGGAGTGGAATTGGAGACAGTATAGTAGTTTCCACAAAGAAGGCGAGGTCAAGCACATTTTCCCTACCATAAGTAATGAGAGCGTCTTTTGAACCTGCTCCTGATCCTCACCCTTCTCCTTCCAGTTCCTGTTTCCAGCCACCAACTCCTCCTGGTCTGGCATGCCCATCATCGCGGTCGAACAACCCTCGCCCATGCCGTAGCCCAGTTGCGGATACAAAGGATCGTCGCCCTGAAGGATCAGCGCCACCCGACTCATCATCTTGTTGACCATCTTTTCCCTCTCAATCATCGCCATCGCATGAACCGCCATAATCTGTAACTGTGGGCTCTTGAACAACTTTCGCAACTGTGGCCGTTGCAGAATCTCGGTCGAGCTCTCGAGCGGTGAAAAGATCTCGCCAATCTTGATATCTGCATAGGGATTCTCGTCATCCGACACCATGTCCTCGGCATTGCCTCCACTGCCGTCCTCGCCCACCAACCTCCCTACGGTTGAGCCACGAATCTGAATCACCTCCCTCCTCATCCCGTTCGAGGAAGACGCCATGGCAGATCTGGAGGACGACCCTGTCCCTGCAGTGGGTATTGAAGATGAGCCCACGCCCGAAGCTGTTAATGAGCGCCTAAAGTTGGAGCGAATTTCGTACTCCTGTTCGTCCAAGGCGTTAATGTCTGGCACAAATAGTCGACAGCCTCCGGTGATGGGGTTAGCTCTACGCTTGAGTTTGTTGCCCCGATTGTGTGGCACGAATCCAATCTCTTCCTCATCTGAACTGTCGTCCTTGATCTTTCTTGCCACTAGCGGATGGAATAGCGTAGGTTTTGCCGACTGATTAGCGTTGAGTCCCATGTGACAGATCGGCGGGTGGGCCAAGTTGCAAATCGGCTTTCTTCTGCACCGCTACTTACGGCTCGTGGGTGAGGACACGGTTTGCTCAGGAAAGGGCGCCATTCTATGTCAAGTAGCTAAATGTCAGACCATGGGTGCAACCCCCCCCCAATCCCCACACTTAAATGGCGCGTATTCCCGCGTTGCAGACGTCTACTTCCGTATACCTTTTGCCATGTTTCAGGGCCATCAAATGCTCTGCATCCACGGTAATGGACTGGTCGAGCATCGAATCTGAGGGCAAGAGCAGGACCAAGAAAAACAAAGAGTCGGTTAATGCACTTCACGACATGTCGAGACCCAAGAGTGCGCGAGTGCGCCCTGGATGGATTACCCATTATGTTGGAGAGTGAACGGGCAGTTTCTTCTATATCTCTTTCTATGTCTTGTCGGTCTAGTTGCGTGTGTGTGCGTGTGTGTGCTAGTGCCGGTGTCGGTGTATATATGTGTTTGTGTTTGCAAGGGTAAGATCGGACCCAAGCTGCAAGATGGAAAGTGGTGGTGAATAGAGAGACGAACAGACGATAAAGACAGCCAGCACTTTAAAAAAAAGAGAGTCAACGCCGCACGTGATTTATTAGGATGCGAAAGCTACTCGCCACGCTCCAAACGATAGCGGGTCTCCTCGCCAGGCGCGTAGATCAGCCCACTCACAGTGGCCTTGCCTGTGGACCCATCCATGACTGCGCCATCCGTCGCCACGGCAATCCCACGCTGCCTCAACTTGGTAATCTCACCCTGCATCAGCCCTCTCTCGTCCAGGGGCAACCATACTGGCTTCTGTCGATTGTAGATCGCAGGGTGACAGTACGCCTGATCCTGCAAAGACTCGAGCTCTGCTGACACAGGGGCGGTATCTGCTTGTGGTACCTCTCCTGTCACCCCTATGGGACTAAAAGACGCACGCCGATCAACGCACGGAACCTCTGTATGGCCATAGTCGTGGAATGAGGCAGATTTGCGCCACGATGATGCCGGCTGTCCCCGTCCCGCAGGTCTCTCGTCCTGCTGCCCTTCGACACTCCACTGTTCCTGGTGTGTCTCATGCAATTGTGGCTGTACTGGTAACGAGCATGTCTCCGTTAGCGAATCCCTTTTTGCGCCCTGTAGAAACCTTCTGTGGTGTCCCTCAGATGGAAATGATTTGTACGAGCGCGCACAGAACGCGAGTGCCTGCGTCGCGGAAGGTTCTAGGCCACCTCTTGCCGCGATCGACTCCTCTCCTTGGCTGCCTTCCATCCGACTGGGGCTCATCTCAATCGTCGGATTGGCGCCCAACGTTGTCATTCTCTGCTCTAAATCGACCAGCGATATTCCTGTTCCTTCATCCAGCCTCTCATATCCACCTTCTGCCTTGCCTCCATATCCGGCTCTTTCTTTCAAAGGCTCGCTTCCATCCGTGACTATGCCTTCCTTGTCGACATGCAGTGCCTTGGAGAACAGACCCAAGGGCAGGGCGACCACCAGAGGATCAAAGGCCTGGTTCATATTACTGAGTGACATTGCTGTGGCGAGGATGAGAATGAGCATAAGAACCAGCTGAGGGATCACTTGGTAGCTTCTAAGTCTCAGTAGGAAATATCCAAAGAGTGTGATTTCCGAGATAAAGATGCCCGTGTAGGTCTGCTTGACCGCCTTGGGGAACGCCAGTCCGCCAGTTTCGATCGGCTGATGATACACGTAGAGGAACTGATGCCGAAACACAAAGTAGTAAAGGGTGAAGTACAGTGTGACAAACGGCAGGATCAACGGGGCCACGGTCGCGTATAGAATCCCAATGCAGAATATAAGGATGGCCGGCGGGAAGATGATCCCGTAGTTCGGCGCGTCGACTCTGCCCTGGACGTCCCAGATCTGCCGTGGACTCTTGTTGAAAATCCGGACAAATAGAAAATTGAGCAACAGCGGTCCAATCTGCAAAAGCTCCAGCGCGGGTCCTGTAAAGCTCTGTAAAAGCACGTAGGTGATGAAGAACGTCGATGCCTTTGGAAGGTTCTGTGACA
Source organism: Mortierella alpina (assembly GCA_029449245.1). Taxonomy (NCBI): domain Eukaryota; kingdom Fungi; phylum Mortierellomycota; class Mortierellomycetes; order Mortierellales; family Mortierellaceae; genus Mortierella; species Mortierella alpina. Next base: position 96,461 of record JANATF010000001.1, on the reverse strand, counting down.
TGCGGTCCGTGATAACGTTAAGAGAAATCGAGTTCTCATTTATCGTTTTCAAAATATCACGAATGGTGGGGAAGAAGCCTGAAGAGAGCGTCGAAATGAGTAGCACATTGACGACCAGGAACAAAAAGAACCTGGACATGACCGAGAGCATTACAGCAGTGTGCCGTTCGTGTCCTTCATACTGTGCCATTGCAGTGAGAACGATTGGCAGCAGTGACATCAATCCTATGATCAGGAGAGGCGGCACAATACCCTCGATAATGCCTTTGAGTTCTTGCGAAGATGTCTCCAAGAACTTGAGAAATGGCACCCATTCGATAAGGGAGTTGATATTGGCAAAGGATTGAATGACGATAGTCGGACCAGTCAAGAGCAGGACGAGGGCCGTAGCTGCTATGACAACAATCATGTGTCGCCCCTTCCTGATAAGAGTGCCCAGGTTCATGTTCTCCCAAACGACATCCAGCGGGCTGATCTCAGCAAACATGGGCGTCATCCGAAAAGGTACTGGGTGAACAACGCTCTGAACGGCACTATGGGCAGCGAACTGGCTGTGAAACTGAATAAAGGCCGAGTTCAGTGGCTCAAGCAACGCAGACTGCTGAGCCTGCTCAATGACCTGGTTGAGGTGGCACAGGATGTCGGTGTAGTAGTTGATCAGATCAACCTTGTCACCGACGAAGGGGATGCCGGAGACCCTGCCCATGGGTCGTCGGGGTTCCGCTGGTTTGGAGTCGTCTTTCTTGCTCTTACGATAGGCTGATCGGACATAGTTGTACTCTACCATCTCAAGCTTGGCAACAACATGGTCCCGCTCTTTGCATAATTTCAACAAGTCCTTTGGCTGCCTGGGGGTCGGTTGATGGTAAGGGAGGGATATTTGAATAGCAAGGTTAGAATCATTTCTTGGTGGACCCAAAGCACAGACCAATGTTGTTACAAAGGCGAACGTAACCACTCATACATGTTCAGCCATATTTTGGCTACGCCGCCTGGGAACCGGTTGAAGATATCAAAGAGCGCGGCTTCGCTATTCAAACCCTTGGGGATACCGGTAACAAGGATGGTGGTTGACTGGGGCATCCTGGCATGCTTCTCACTCAGGAGATATGAGTGGCGACGGCGGGTGTACTCTTGCATCTCTCGCCACAAGAGGAGAACGGCAGCGCCTGGAAAGGTTTCGAACGGGTAATATTAGCATTTTGGATGTTGCGAGTCTGAGCGGAAACGTTATTTTATGCTGTGCTTACCACAAAAGATGTATGTCAACACAAGGTGGAACCACAGACGCCATCCCTCATCGAGCTTGATGTTACCGATGGACATGCTTGGCAGTCCCTCTAGTCCTTGTCCGTTAACAAGGTTGATCGGGATGAGGACCGGGATCGCGAGGAGCATACATCCTGCAAAGAACATGCTAAAATTGGCCTGGAAATTAATTTTATGATATAGGATACTATTGAAGCGCATCTTCACTGATTATACAGTGCAATGGAGAAGGTGCAAGGGCATGCTCTGTAGCTCTACTGTTCAATCGAGCCTCATATCGACTTACGCGTTCATTCGAAGGAACCTCAGGTACATGTAGGCATCCAAGCCCACTTTCTGCAGCAACTCTGTATCCTTGACCTGGAACGAGGCTGTGACCCAGCTGAAGATGCCCGGAGGCAGTTCGGGCGATCGGATGCTATGGTGACACAGATGCACAGACAATGCGACAGTGGGTGAGCTTAGACTGAGCTGTGGCTCTTTTCTTGCAAATGTTGCTGTGCAGCGCACGGGCTGCTCTTGCGCATGGTTCCATCGTTCGATACTTACTCCTCGGTAACGAGATAGGTCCTGGGCTGGTATATCTTTTTGCTCCAGTGGCGGACGATGCAGAAGGCCACGAAGACGACGGCGGCGATGACAGTGTCAAAGAGCAGAGCGGTAGTGAAGGCATTGATAGAGCTGTTTACGCTGATCTGGTATGGATCCGGAGTTTGTGTTTGTGCTTGTGTCTGCGTGAGTGTCTGCGTGGGTGTGTGTGTGGGTGTGTGTGTGGGTATGAGTGTCAGCACCGTAGCGAGGCTGGTGATGCTGGAGGAGGTGCTGCTCATCCTGTCCACTAGAAGGGCAGCTGTGTGTAACCACGCCGCTGGAGCAGCCTAATCAGACAGAGGAATGGGAGGGAATGGAGACAATGGCCGAGGAATGCGAGGAACGAGAGATGGAGGGAGGAATGGAGGCAGAGATAGAAAACCGGCGTGGGCGGGAAGGGATGAGACAAGAAAAAAATAAATAGGCGAGACACTCGCACGTCAGTTCGATGTACCAACACATGGTACTCCATCATGACATCGTTCTGTTCCTTCTGGCTCTTGTTCACAATGCATTTTTGTTTATGAAGATTAAAAATATGAGATATGTACAAATGGATCTATCGTTCGTGCTTGCGAGGGTCCCTCTACTGCTGGACCTTGGAGAAGTAGGGGGTCATGAACTCAAAGAAGGCAAACTGGCTGGGCTCGGTGCCGTACTTGTAGACAAAGCGGGAGGCCAGGTACGAGCCAAAGATGGCACGCACATAGTTCTCGGGAACACGCTGCATCAACGTCTCCAGTCCAACCTGCTTCAACAGCATGTTGGGGAACGCCTCCTCAAGGACCACCTTGCGGAGCTCAATATTGTCCCAGAGCGAGGTGTGCTGCAGGTTCTCGTTCAGCTTCACAATCGCAAGCGACAGGTCATCGGACAAAATCGATCGGGGCGTCTTGGTGCGCTGGTGCTCTCTCCACAGAGCCTCAAACTCGAGATGGGCATTACGCTCAATGATCGTCTGAACCTCCTTGACATACTCCTGGTAGAACGCGGGAATGTGATCCTTGGTCACCTGCATGTGCTCAGCAAACTCCTCGTCGTTGAAAGACAGGGCAGCCAACACCTCCAGCGACGATGATGTCACTCCTCCCTTGTTGGCAGACGCATCCTTGAACACAACTGCGCCAGCACGCTCCAGGCGGAGACGGGCCTCCTGGGTGAAGAACAGGTTGGCTCCCTCAACGATGTACTTGAAGCGAGGGTGGTTGTCAGAGTCCAAGAGACGGCCGACGTTCTGGAGGTCAACAGACTCGGGACGACCACCGCAGGGCACAAAGACCTCGCAGCCGACCATGGGGTTCAAGTGGAAGTTGTTGCGGAAAGAGAGACCATCGTCAATGACCTCTCCCGAGGGCAGCTTGACATTCACTTCATCAACCAAGACACGGAAACCCTTGGGCGACAGCTTGGAAATGTCAAAGTTGGAGATCATGAGGCGGTTCTCGGCCAAACGGGCGAGCTCAGCGCGGTCAAGACCCTCAGCATCGTACAACACTCCGGATCCATCAACAATACCGCAGGTCTTGTCCTTGGAGATCTTGATCTCGTTCGATCCAAGATCACCGTCAGGACCTCCAGTCTGGAGCTTGGTGCAGTTCTCCTCCTTGAGGCCGAGCTTGCGGTAGATACCGAGGACATACTGGTGGACCGAGCGAGTGGTCATACCGTAGGTGTCGTGGGGGATACCTCCCAAGGACTGGGACTTTCCGGTGGTGAAAGCCTTCCAGAACGAGGCGCCACGCTCGCGAGCATGAGCTGAGGCCCAGTCCATGTAGTCGGCGGTGCCCTCGTCGGGGCCAAAGAACAGAATCTCGGGCTTCTTGTACAAGTCAACAATGCGCTCCTTGATACCAGGGGTCTCGCCGAGGATCAAAAGATCGAGGACGGCATCGACATACTTCTCGAAGGCAACCAGAGCCTTGTCCTGCTGGTTAACGTCCAGGAGAATGGTACCCTTGGATCCTCCCTCAGGAATGTCCTTGTTCTTGCGCTGCTGAGTGGCGGCCAGAGCATAGTTCTCGTCAAAGAGCGAGCGCAAGTTGATGGAGTAGGCCTCTCTGTTGCGAGAACGGATGATACGGATACCACCACGGGCAACGTCACGGAAACGCAAGTGGAATCCACGGAACTCGGATCCAATGACGAGGAACATGCCAAAGAGCTTGGTGGGGTATTCGATCTCGGGCAAGAATGCGGGATCCATGCGGAAGGAGAGAGCCACCTTGGTGGGCTGGTAAAAGTTGGTCTTGAGCACGTGCTTGTTGAAGATGAGGAAAGACTCAAAGACCATGAGCTCGTGCGAGTTGGAGGTGGTGCGCTTGATCTTCTCGTAGAGCTCCTCCTCGGTCAGGACAGTGTCCGTGCGCAGGCGCTGGTACGAGAGAGTGGGCTTGAGCGAGTTGACAGCCGGGTTGACGTAGTGGATCATGGCAAAGTTGATGTACAACAGCTTGATGAGCTCAGGGTAGGTCTTGATGATCTCGAGAATGTAGTCGCGGGTGAAGGTGTCGGTGCGCAGACGCTTCTTCATCTTGGAGAGCACGTCCTGGTGGGTCGAGTTGGAGGTGTCGAGGATGTTGACCAAGGAGGTGTACTCGGATCCGAGACGGTTCAAGAAGTGCTGGGCAAAAATCCATCCAATGTAACCATAGATAGACTCCTGGACAGACAGCTTGTTGGTCTGGAAGAAGCTCTGGAGAGGGGTGGTGGGCAAGCAGTAGATGAGCGAGGCCTCCTTGATGATCTGGTGGATCGAGTGCTCAATTGGGGGAGCGGTCGACTTGGGGATCTGGTTCAGATAGAGCGAGACGATCGTGATGCCGTTGGAGAATTGCTCGACGTACTTGCGCGTCGAGTAGAGGTCGTAGTAATGGTACAAGTCCGAAATGGCCGAGAAGAAGGACTGGGTGGTCTGCTGCTTGTAGGCAATGACGAGGCGGCGCTCACGGCTGCCCTCGATCTCAAACATCTCGATGACGGGACCGGTGCGGCTCAGGGCCATCTTCATGATGTCCGAGTAGATCTCGAGGGTGTTCTCGGTAGCCTTCTCGAGGAAGGCCTTGTCTGCGGTCTCACGGATGTCAGTCTCCTGCTCCTTGGAAGGCGTGGGGTTGACGAACGCGCACTGGCGGACAAAGTAGGTGCGGAGCTGGGTCGACGACGAGGACGAGACAGTTCCCTTGGAGCGGTAGGACTCGAGGCGGTAAGCGCGCTCGGTGTTGCTGACATCCAGGTACTTGGCATCGATTCTGGAAAAAAGACACGCAATATAAAATTTAGCCTCTGGCAATCCAGCAGCACCTTGTCTTGAAATTGGTGGCACAGACACATAAACGATTCTTTACCTCTTCTCGTGCTGAGGGCCATAGAGCTGGGAGACACCAGGGCGCGAGGTGTGGATGTAGACCGCACCCTCGTCGGTCTCGCGCTCGAGGTTGATGTCGAGGCCGTTGTCGTTCTTGGTGTAGGCAAAGATTTTTGCTCCGTAGAGAGCCATGATGTGGTTGGCAATAGACTCGACGGACTCGGAGGCAAAGTACATGTCGTCGATGCCGAGGTTGCTGCAGATGCGAACAACAGAGGATGAAAAAGCGGTTAGCAAGGCGAGCATGATGTGATTCTGAGCAGAAAAGACCTGATCCACGGGATGGCATGAAGGTTCATGGTCCGACTCGGTGCTTACCCGTAGAACCAGGAGACCTCGTTCTGGGCCAGGGAGGCGGGGATGAAGGCCTTCTCGCTCAGGTACTCGGTGACCTGGACCATCTGGGCCTCCTTGCCGGGGAAGGCGTTCTCGTGGTAGCCCGAGTGGTCCTTGAGGGTGTGGTGGTGGCCGTTGTGGACAGCGGCGGCATCGGCAATAAGAGACTCAGTCATGGCGGCTGTTTGGATCTGTGGGTCTATGAGGGTGCAGAGTGAAGTGAGGAGAGAATGCGATGCGAAAAATGCTAGAGGAGTGAGAGAGGACGACAGAGGAGAGAAGACGGAGGGGAGCAAGGATGACAGAGAGAGGCAGAGAAGGGCGGGGCGGGTGGAGGAGAGGATCGAACGGTGAAGGGAAAAAGGGCTGTGGAGTGAAGAGGCGAAAAAAGAGGCAAAGGGCTCGGCCCTTTTATATGACCGTGGCGCTTCTTTGGGATATATGCCGCATTCATTCTATTATGACACTCTACTCTACTCTACTGTACTCTACCCTACTCTAACTCTGCTCGACTCACATTATGATTTCAACACGGGCAACCCATTCAAACACTACCCCACTCAATACCAACTGAATAGCCTCGCCTGCTATTCTTTGGCTCGCTCGCTCGCTTGCTCTGTCTGGGGAAAGGGGCAGAGCAAAGGGTTTCCTTTTTGAATTTCGTGGGAAGAACTCGACCACGCATGCACTCCACCCTCATCCTCCCTCCCTGACGCGCACTCGCTCTTGCACCCTCACTCGCACTCTCGCTGGCAACCCTTCTCCTCTTGATCCATGCACCGGCACTCTCCATCATCTCCACTGCCATCATGCCGTTAGACGTCTTGTCTTCGAAAAGACTACAAGGACGTCTTTCAGCAAGCAGACTGGATGCAAGCCGTGCACCCTTTAGACTATGCCCAGAAATGAAAAAATAATAAAAATGCCCAAAGAGTCAGAATGCGAAATGTGGGGTAGCGACTTGAGGATGGATGTACAGCCATACGGCACTGGAATACACGCTCTCTTCATTCTCACTCCCGCTCTCTCTCTCACACACACCCTCCTCTGCTCTTGCTATTGCTCGTAGGTGACTGAAAGCAGCGAACAGAGAAGGACAACCACCCCACACGGAACGGTCTTCTGATTGGTCCACGAGCAGCCGCTATTCTTACGCTGACTGTTTTTTTGGAAGGTCGATGTCAACCTTGTTCTACAAACTGTTCGACCAGACTGTCCCCACTGCCTCAACGACTGGACCACGCCATTCGAGAACACTAGAAACGATCGGCCAAGCTGAGTGACGAATGCAGTTCCTGCTAGCCGACTCTGTAGTCTATTGAGAAAGCGTGAATGAATGGACAGCGTGCAAAGAAAGATGCTGTACATGAGACACTGGTCTGGGCATCGTATTCTGCTTGGGGATTTTTTTTGGGATATGAGGCAATAGATCCCCATCTGTCTACTCGCAATGGCTGCTGTCGATGGTTGACCATGGCCAGCAGCAAGGGATGTCTTTTTCCCCCATCGCTTCAGCATCTCGGCATCGTCCCACCCTCCCCTTTTCTCTTGGTCTGTCGTTGTTTAATTGCTAGCTGTCATATTTTCAATCTCCACAGACCAAGACTCAAAAATAGGTTGGTGTTCTGGCGAGTTCTTTTTTGGTTGCTGGTGCAGACAGAGTTGGCCGACAACCCTTCCCCACATTTTTTCTTTTTTTTTTGTTGTCTTTGTTGTTGCGCTTGTTTGTTGTGTCATTGCCTGTTCCATTATTGGACTCTGGTCCATGTGCGGGCCATTCAGTCGCCGTAGTCTATACACGGACTAACGGCAGGTACTGTGCACCCAGGTACGTGCCCCCCTCTGACTTCCTCCTTGCCCCCATCGGCCCACCATTTTTTCTTGCCCGTCGCTGTTGTTAAAGCGCGCAAATGCAAACAAACCTCTGCTTCTGCTCCTCCCCCCCCCCCCCCCTCTCTCTCTCGTGCGTGGAGCGAGCGAGGATGGAAGAATGGAAAATGCGGCCAAGGCAAGGCTGAGGTTGAAATGAAAGAGGGGGGGATCAAGATGCGATCCGTGGCACTTTTGGCCGTGTGAAGTAACCAACAGCCGACAGGTTGGCTGGAAACAACGTACCAAACGACAACACGGGCATTCCTCAGCGAGAAAAGGGCCTCTCCTGGAGTTCTCTTGCCCTTTTTGGGGCATCCCGCCTTGAAACCCCGCTTCCTTCATTCACTCCAATAGTCAATGGCCGGCGACAGAGTTCAGAACTGGTTACCAAGAAGTCTCTTCATTCTCTGGCCCCGCTTGCTCTTACCCCATAGACTATAGCGCAATTGCAGCTCTTTCTCGAGTAATAATTCTGTAATACAGTTGCTTGCTTTGCCCTTGACCTTGCTGAGTCACATCTGTCTTTGCCGCCCGCTATTCACTCACTCACCTCACTCACTCACTCTCACTCTACTAATAGTACCTTTTTTTTCACACCGACCGACCCTGGATCGGCGCTAGTCTCGTCTTTTTTTTCCAGGTCGACGAGTCTGGCACCCAATTCACACAATGGCGTCCATTGAATATGGACAGCTACGTATGTAGTCTATAGTCACTGGTGTTCCGTGTTTCGCGCCATCCTAAGGCTGGAAGTGACGAGTCCTCCTTGACATGCGAGATTGCGATATAGCTTTGCGTGTGCTGCCTACGGGCCGCGACGCAGGCAAGCCACGGGCCTTGGACCTGAGCCACGTTGTGTGGTGTGTCTCTCCTGTACCTTGCACCGACTGGCTGACAAGGCTGACTACAGAGGCAGCCTGACCACTGGCTGACTATGGGTGGCTGGGTGGCGGTTCGAGCCTGGCTGATCCCACATGGATCGAATTCATATTGAGTCCGATGCAGCCAGGCATCATCATCCGCACTTACTCATCCGACACGCGCTGTACAGTACTGTACATCCGACTGATTTCTCAGCACGCTCGCTGTCCCCCTCACGCGCAGACTCGCCGTCAACTATAACCCCTCTTCCGACTTGCATCAGCCGCGCGCGCTGACTCCCCTCGCTGACCAATGGCCTCAGAACTGTAAAAATCGCTCAACTGCCGTCATTGCTGTCAGGCTGCAGTCATGTCATCGCAGCCGTCTGCTAAAACACTGAACTGCGCTGCAATCCATCCCATCCCTGACAAATAGTCCCAAAAAGTCCCAGCTCTACACGCGTACTGGCGACAAAGGTAGACTATTTCATCGCGGTTTGTTGTCGAGGTATGTTGTTCTACCTAGAAGATATCGAGCGCAGCTGTTAACCTCCCTCGTGGATCGGACTCTCTCTTCTTGCCTCTTCTTCTTGGCATACTTTCAAGGCGAATCGTCCCTTTACAACGGCGAGCGCCGTGTCAAAACCGACAGGATCTTTGAGGCTCTGGGAGCGGTCGATGAACTCAACTCAAGTATCGGGTTAGTACATACGTGATTCGGATGTGGAAAATTACAGTGCACCATGAGCTTGGATCATTTTAAATGTTATTCTGGTGCCATACAGTACTCTATGCGCCTGGACTGACCATGGCGGTGTTTCCCTTGATGTTGTACATGTACTTAGCATTGCGCACCACTATTGTAAAAAGTCCGCCAACGGTCTGGAAGAGCAGTTGATCGAGGTAATGACCCTTGTCTGTCGGCGATCGCCACACATGGGGATGTCTGGCCGACATACAGTGCTCTTGAGGGGCTTGTTGGGAGGTGCACTCAACAGGATGGACAAGGTGGGCTGAGACTGAAAACACGCACGGCAGGCACCACGGGCACACGGGCACACAGAAGACGCAGATATGCAAGCGGCCCAACGAGCGAGGGATCGCCCAGTTCTTCGTTTCACACTGAGCTCATGAATCGGGGCTGAGATGAATTGCGCCTGCGTGTCTAGACAAACGTGCAGCCCGAATTTTTTTTTATGTGGGGTAGCAGCACGCAGACAGATTCACACTGTACACACTATTCCCGCCTACACAATGGTCCGGCACCCTTCCCACCAACGCACTGCTCGGTACACGCTTGTGCGTACCTCATGCGCCTTTACATCTCCGCAACTTCTCTGTGGAGAGACGGCGCCGATCTCTTCCCGTGTGTGTGCGGGGTTAGGAGAGTTTCAGCATCATTCGTCCGAAATACTAACACAGCTACTTTATGGCTAAAATCAGATCCAGTGCAACCTTCAGGACATTGGATCCAACATTGCCACACCCAGGAACGATGCATCCGAGAGTCAGCTGCGTAAGTGATAGGTCCAAACGCGTGGATCATGCTTATAGAACATGTCGATCACCAAGACTACACACCGATATCGAGAGTGAAATTTACCAAAATGTTATATCATGTTTGTATTCACGCCTGGATGGACAATGATATTCTCCCTCTAGGCAACACGTTGTTTGACGAAGGACACATTGAGAGGCTGGAGGGCTGGATCGACACTCTTGACTCTGTAAGCACTGTTTTGCTCTTATAACCGTGCACGAAGGAACTGTATCTATGCCAGTCCCCCCCCCCACAGTATCCTTACCTCCCATGTTGCGAAAAATGCCTCCATCCAACATAGCAACTCCCACCGCTCCGCAATTTTATCCTGCCATCCGGAGGAGAGTCCAGTATCTTTTTACATCAAGCGCGTTCGGTAAGTGAGCGAAAACGCCTACATGATTCGAAAAAAGCCAGAGCCACGCTACGAGAGCTCATCTGCCTCAACTCCATCTCCTACCAACCTAGATCTGCCGACGCGCTGAGCGAACCACCATTCCTGTAGTCGAAGCCAACGACGCGGACGAGTCTGTCCTCAAGTATTTGAATCGGTACAACATTATCCTGGTTGCTGTTGGAAACTCGTAGTGTCGACGATCCAAGGCTCATCTACTTAATCCATTCCGCTTTCATCATATTTTTTCTTCCCCTTAGCCTCAGCGATTATCTATTTGCTGCTGCCAGGTTTGCGGCCAAGCACGAGCACTTGGAGGAGAATCTGTACAAGAAGGCCAAGAGCGGTCGCGAGGCTACTGTTCAGACCCGAGTGTTATAAAGGAATTAAACTTGCCGTTCGAACAGCCGTCGGAATATGAGAGAGAGAGTGGGGAGTTGAAGCCTTCTCAGTGTTTAATCTCTATTTCATTACTTTCCTCGCATTTTTTTTATCATTCCATCTTCCGTTATATGTTCTGGATCAAGAAGGAGAGGGAGGGGTTATATATCTCCTTTCCTGCCAAGGAGAGTTGCGCATATTCTTCATTCTTTCCTTGCTACTGGTCGAGGGGAGGGGGGAAAGTCGCCTTATGGGACAACGACGTAGGTCTGTGGGGTGTAGCGCTTAGTGTTGTAGACGGATTCACCAGCCTTCCAGCCCTTGACGTCCTTCATGATCTCAGCCTCGCGCTCCTTGGAAGCCACCTCACGGCGGTACGTGTCGCGATCAGCCTCAGCCTGCAGCAATGGGATCAAGTTGATGCGAGACCACACCTTTTCGCGCTCAAGCTCTCTAAAGAAGTAGATCAGGCAAAAGTGAGCTGTGTTAACGGTGGTGTTCCATTTTATGACGAGGTGGGATGCTGTGCCGATTCCATCGTGTGCTGCAATGGTATCCTGCTATACATCTGTGTCCCGAGTCCATGAGGCTCTGCGAGAGGGTTTAGGCGACGGTTTTGATGATGAGCACGAGCTAGCTCTTCGTCCAGATATTGACGAAACAGTGCTTCCAAAGACTGTCACCCACAGAGCAGAGTGTAGTCGATCACACTCCCCGGTTCTAGGCAGCAGCGGTTCCTGTGAGTTCCCGAGTACGCGCAAAGTCGTTCGAAAACCCCCACGCTGCATTGGGACCAAAAACACACCGATGCACATGCACTTGTCGAAAAGTGGCCCCTGCAGAAACTCCATCCAAATCTGGTTGGATGGAAGGTATGATCGCCTCAAAAGTGAGAGAGAAAGAGCGAGAGCGAAGAGATCGTGCCACTTCGCTCACGAACCACCAAAGGAAAGAAAGTCCTTGGGCGAACGTCGTGATGTGCTGAAATCCGTTGGACCGCCCATAAAATGCTTCAAAAAGAAAAAAGAAAAAAGCGACAAGCTTCGGAACTTCCTGTACATCCTTGAGAGAGCAAGAGAGAGAGAGCGAGAGAGAGGAAGGCAAAACTCCGTTCTCTGTGGTTGTGTATGACAATGGCTGTTTCCGGAGGGAATTGCGTTACCTGCGCTCAAGATTGCCCTGGCCGGTTCTGTAAAGTCCGAGGGTGCACATCAGGGTGATGCCGGAGAAGAGGACCAATCCTGACGGACCGACCTTGGGGATGTATCTCTTGTAGCGGATTTCTGGGAAACCGCCAGGACGGGGCAGTTCTTGTGAAGGAGCAGTCGACATCGTTGTGCGCGTAGTAGGTTGGTGTTGAAGGAACGAACAAATGCAGATCGTTGAAAGGTCGGAAAAAATGAGAACAAAGACTGGAGCACGTAAGAGAACAAATCTGGAGGGCAAATACTGCAACTTTTATTTCATGGACACTGATATTCTACTTGTTCTCTTCCGTCGATGTCGATCCAGTGCTATCGGCAGCGGGAGCAGTTTCGGCACCGGCGGCAGTGGCAGTGGCAGTGGCAGAAGCATCAACAGCAGCAGCAGCATGGCTATCGGCAACCGCGGCAGATCCATACGATGATCCCGCATTTACAGCAGGCGTGGAAGACGAAGAGGTGCCGGGAGCAGTGGTCGACGCAGCATCTGCTCCAGCTCCTGAGGTGGCAGGGTATCCATAGTATTGGCTATAGTACTGCTGATAGGCTTCCTGGTTGTATCCCTGCTGGGCATAGTATGCCGAGTAGTCGGGCGCAGCCGCTGCGGATGCATCGCTAGTAGTGGGTGCTGCTACCACACCGGCTGCTGCAGGTGCAGCTGCCGAGGCTGGAGCACTCGAGGAAGCGGGCGTGGCAGCTCCATATTGGCCAGCATAATAGGCACTGTAAGCAGAGGCATCAGCGCCTGCCGAGGCCGTAGCGGCTGTTGCATCTGCACCAGGGGCCGCACTCGTACCTGTAGAGGATGCTGGATAGCCTGCGTTTATATAAGGCAATAGCAAAAACATGCGTCAGCACTTCCTTGCCATAGTTCACGTTCAGCTATGATCGTTCTTGAAAAAAATATCTTACCTGTGCCATATTGATAACCGTAGTATTGAGCATAGGCAGCCTGCTGCTCAGGTGTGTATCCGGCTGTTGATGCAGCTGTTGTTGCGGCGGGAGCAGTGTAGCTACCATATTGCTGTCCATATGCACCGGCTGCGGGTGACTGTGCTGGCTGTTGATACTGCTGCTGCTGCTGATATCCACCGTAGCTTTGGCCTCCATATCCACTAATCAATAGAGGGTAGATTTGTTAGCAATCTTGGCGGCTCATTCTTGATGAGGCAAGATACATAGCAATTTGCAATGGCTCACATACCCTTGGTCGCGTCCGCCGTAGCGATCGTTGTCGCGCTAACATTTTTTGATAAACCAAACAGAGAAAAGCGCGTCCATATCGGAGATACATGATGGTCGTCATCAAAGGCAAAGGCGAGAAACACGAGGCGAGATTTGCAGACATCCATGTTGGCAAACATAAACAAAAGCGCAACAATCGGCACATTTTCGCACAAGCATTTCGTTTTTGGGTGAGGTTGTTGAAACAGCAAGACGAGGCATATGCAAGGGCGATGCGAAAGACAGTTTTTGTTTGTTTTCACACAGCAAAAGTTCATAGGGAGAAATAGAGAAATAGAAAGGATTATCAATTTACATCTGGCCATTCACGAACAAGTCCACAATTCTTTTTAGTTCCTCGCGCTCCGGGATAGTCATATCCAACAAACTGTCCTCAAGAGGTGCCTGAAAAAAAGACCATGCTGAAAAAAAAACCAAGCACAGGCAAGAACACCACAATAAAAATGAAACTGGAAGTGAACGCATAATGACTGGTAACTGGTTGCAGGTCGCCTACTGGCAAGGGTCACGAAAGACGAGCCCATAAACGAGCATGCCGCACACCCATCATTCAGGATTGTCCATCGATCAATAGCATGACGAAAACAGAATCTGTGGACTTTGCGAGATAACATTCCATACGAGTCGAGTCAAGCATGCGCGACCTGGTGCAATACCCGAGCAATGAAATGTAAGCCGACACCACACGTAGCACATCGAATGCCAAGCGATATACGTGCTCACCGTCCAAACAATGTGGAAGTGCCCAAGCCTACAGCGAGTCTCTGCATCCGGCAAGTCCAGTGGTGTTTGCGATCCTATGATGGCTGCTACACATCCAATATTGTTCATTTTCTTTGCTTGTCGCTTGTCCAGTTGTCGACAGAGGGTGGGGGATCATTTGCTTAGCACCTCCTCGTAATTCCTGACTCGCTGCTGATGGTTCCAAGCCTGGTACCTTTTGGTAAATCTGACTCATGTGAAAAGCAAACAACCCTGATTTGCATAATCCGCCAACACAAGAATAGAGTGAGGATAGGGGATAGAAATAACTTACCGCTCCGTCGACCTTTTCCATGATGAGCTGCTTTGCGTATTCCACGGCCTCAGGGGGTCCAAACAAGTTAATCGTACGTTCAGCAGGAGGGGGTACACTTGGATCGACCTGCTGCACCTGAATCTTTGCCCGGGACTGGATCTGGAGCTGCTTCACGGTCTCACCACCACGTCCAATGACCAATCCAATCGACTCCTGAGGGACAGTCATAGTGACAGGGGGTGTGCTCTGATAACCACCACCACCACCACCACCACCACCGCCAAAACCGCCACGGGGTGCCATGTCGTTGACAATCTCCTCAATGAAAGACTTCGCGCGCTCGATGGCGCCATCGTCGCCGGTGATTGAAACTGTTCTTGAGGGTGAGGTCTGATCCATTGGCGAGGGGGTCACTGCAATGCGTGCACCGCTTCGATCCTGCAAATCGCGGATGGTTTCGCCGCCACGCCCAATAACAAGGCCAACTTTGGTGCTCGGGATTTGCATTGTGGCTGTGTTGCCACCGCGGCCGTATCCACCGCCTCCGCCTCCACCAATGCCATAGCTTCCACCTCCACCATAACCTGAACCTCCTCCATAGCCACCTCCACCAGCTCCGCCAGCTCCGCCAGCTCCGCCAAAGCGATCTCCAGACTGCGAGCTTGTGACGATTTCTTGGATCTGACGCTTTGCATCGGCAATGCCGACGGGCTGTCCAATGATGTTGACGAAGCGTTCACGATCGCCAGGGTTGCCGTCTAGAGAGTGGTGAAGAAAGAGGTAACAGTGTCAACAGCCTTGTAAGCAACGGGTTGCTCGATCGGGTTTAGCTCGATCTCGTGCTACAATTTTCCGATCCGTTCGTTACCTTGCGAAAACTGTACTTTGCACCCAGTCTCACGCTCGATCCTCTTCAAGTTCTCGCCTCCTCTTCCAATAATTAAACCAACGAGGTTGCCGGGTACCCCCATCTCTTCTTGAATAGAATGTTCGTTGCGCATAGGCGGTGCATAGTGCGAGACCTGCGCACCAAGTCCAGGACGGTGAACGGGGGCTGAGTCTGTAAAGAGAAAAAAAATTTGACTCTCGTTAGACCACAGTAAATTACGGAAAAGAGTGGCAACAACTGGGAATGATGAGGAGAGATCGGCGCCAAGACATACCTCGTCCAGAGTCATATGCCATTCTCTTTCCGTAACCGTCATCGCTGCGACTGTCCTGATTGACGCCATAGGAGTCATCCTCGTAGGGCCGCTTAATGGTGGCGGAGGCAGCAGGGGCAGGAGCTGGTGGTGCAGCATTGTTCGCAGAGCTGCCGAGTTTGGCTGCGATGGCCTTGACTTTGGCGAGGGCGGAGGTAAAGTCGACCTTGGGTGCTGGTGCACCGGCGGCATCCTGAGCAGGTGTGTCGGATGGCATAGTGGAGATAATGACGGTGTTTGGGAGTGCTGAGGAGAGAACGGGGACAAGAGGGGAAACATAAACACCAGCAGGCTCCTGGAAATAAGAGTGCGTGACGTTGTGGCTCGGATTTAAATATAATCTTTCTTGGTGCAAGAGAGCGCGTTCAGAGCGACTCCTGGTCCAACTCTCATCTGATCAACCCACTTGACCCTACATACACCATGGAGACCAATCCTCGAGGAATCCCAAAGGCGCCTTTTGTCGAGAACGTGGAGGACCATGTCAGCGAGCAGGAGCCTGTCGAGATCGTGTTGAAGAAGTTTCAGGAGGCCGTGGCGTAAGTGCTAATGCATTCTCAACTGGAGAGGCAACTTTGGTGTCGACGGCCGTACAACAGGGCGCTTTCCAAAAGAGGGATTTGTCATGGTTCATGGACAGCTTGCTGTTACGGAAAGGAGCTACTTGAGACTCGCAAAGCGTATCATAAGAGAGCAGGGTGTCTTCTAATAGTAAGGAAGCTCTTCGCTAATCTCCAAGCGTATTTCATTTATCGACTTTAGCAAGTACAAGTTCATGGAGGTGAATATGTTGCAGCGCAAAAGGAATCTCGACGCCAAGATCCCCGAGATTCGCAAGACTCTGGAAATGGTCCAGTTCCTTCAATCACAAGGGGACGATGGAGACGGTACTAAGGAAATTGAGACCATGTATGAGCTGAACGACACATTATACGCTACCGCCAAGATTCAACCCACAGGAAAAGTCTGCCTTTGGCTCGGAGTAAGTGGTCACCGAGGCTTAACAAAGCGAATGAAGGATGCTGCACATGTTGTCATTCTTCATGGTTCGAACCCTTGAGCCGGCTAAAGATCTCACAACTTTTTCTGTCTAAAAAAAACACTCTATCATTCAGGCCAATGTCATGCTGGAATACCCTGTCGAGGAGGCATCAGAGTTGCTGGCATCCAAGTTGGCGGCTGCATTAAAGACGCTCAATAACACTGAGGAGGACCTGGCCTACTTGAGGGACCAGATCACTACCATGGAGGTCAACACTGCGCGTGTGTACAACTGGGATGTGAAACAAAGGCGTCTCGCAAGAGCAAAGGCTGACGCGGCAGGAGAGGAGCAATAAAGCTAAGCAGCGCATCTAATAGAGGTGAGCATGCGATCAAATGTACCAATGTGCGTGTATATTCTTTTCTCTTCGGCGAAGCCTGGGATGGAGCAGTCAGCGGTCGAGGAGGAGGTATTAGCGACAGAATTGACAAAATGCATATGTGCAAAGGACAACTGTGTGCGTGCCTGCGGTCAAAATATTATTCGGAAGAGGGCGCTTAGTCTTACGGCAATATCATAGTGTGTGTGTTTTTCTTTTTTTTTTCTTTTCTTTTCTTCTTTTAGGACTGCATCCTCGTTCTTGGTTCATCGCAAGAGTCATCAAAGGGGAAGGGGCGGGGGAAGTGGGACAGGTAGGAAGGGGTAAAAAAAATATGAAACGAATTATATACGTGTAGATCGAGACGAGTGGGAGCTCACTGGAGGGAGGTACCGCCTAAAGTGGCCCAGGTATTATTGTTGCTCTCCATTAACCATATCCAAAATCGGATTGACATCGTCTACCACCGTCATGTCTGCCAGGAAAGGAATAAGATCCAGCAGCTCGGTATCATGCGGGTCGTTGAACCATGACGAGATGGGGACCGCATTGGTCTGGTGGAAGATGTAACTGGCTGGGGAGTTATCAATGATGATGGTGTTCTTTAGATCCCGGCCTATTACAGAGAGATCCTATATATGCGACAGAAGCTCGGCATGAGTGTCACTGTGGCAGGCAGTGTGAGAGATCAAGTTTGTTGAGACTCAATTCCTTTTACCTTCACGTAATTTCCTTTGTGGTTAAAGCAGGACTCTCTGAAAAGGCGATGCTTAATCACGCGGTGGATATCCAGCATGTCGAGGACGGGGTCCGCGTACTATAAAATGCGTGTCGTATTATCAGTCACTGCTGAGAAGCATTCCAAGAATCATTACCTACACTCAATGCCAAATATCAGCCCATTACCTTTGACAAACTGGCTGTGAAAATGACCACTTCGTAGAGTTCCCCCATTTTCTGCAGGAAGGTGTCCACGCCTGGTCGCTTGATCACATAGACATTATGCGACTGATTGTCGATTTCGACCGGGACCACATAGTCGGCTTGGGGAATCAGCTAAGGGTATACAAACCAGGACAGTCAGTTCACCATAGTAGCAAAAGACAGAGCATTTGCAAGCAAAATTCATCCTCTTAACATACCTTGAACGAGCTGTGAACCAGGGTTTCATCAAGATCGAGTACCAGACACTTCTTGCCTACATGCTCCGGTGCAATAGGTCCCAGTAATCCAGGGAGCTCCAGTTCGTGTGAATGAATATTCTCCTACAAAGAGAAGTTGATAGAGGCAGATGGTTGTTAATAAGCTGCGAATTTACAAGGCGCGGTGACCCTGATCTTGTGCAGTGACACTCTAAGTTCATCCTTCTTGCTCCTTCCAGGTCTCCCTGAGTTCGTTCAGACTGCAAATCCAGTCCACGAAAGGTGCAGTTGAGTAGCAACGTCTGTCAACCCTTAGCTCGGCTCAAGCGGGAGATCAACGTCGGTCCTGTCATTCACTAGCGACTGAGTGCCTAAAAGGCGCACACTTACCCCAGCATTGTCTTCGAGGGTCAGGCCAGCCTCAGCATCTGTAGCAGCGGGTTGAGCAGGAAGAATCTTCTCATCCGCCGCATTACCAGTCACTGCCTTCTTTCCAGGTCCGTTGCCGATTGTTACGGTCGAAGAACGAGTAGGTCCAACCTGCAAGGAAGCATCACTGTCGTTGACAAAGTTGGCGCCACAGCAAAAGATAAGAGACAGAAACGAGGGTTTCTGGGCTTTGGATTCGATGGGACTCTTGCGCGACTTCACCGAGGTTGGCGACGTGGGGGTGCTGGTTGCGTGGTTCTGGTTACCGCCATTATTGCCATTGCCGCCGTTGTCAGTGCTGCCAGAGGTGTTTCCGCCATGATTGTTCAAAGGAGCTGCAGAGTTGGCTCCCGAGGACAGGTCACTCAAAGGGTTGTCCGAGGAAACTAATAGGTATTGATAGAGTTGCATCTGTCAATGATCAGACAAAGGGGATGATAGCGAAGACGGGGAAGGCCAGGTGACAAGAGGAGACGATGCCGTGAGGTAATCCATCACTCATGCCCAGCCAACGACAGCCGAGAAGAGACAGTGAGAGAGAGAGACAGCAAACAATACAACATGACAGGCATAGAATATACAAGCTGAACAGAAAGAAAGGATGATGGAAGGGATGATGGGCTTTTGTATGTCCAGACGAAGACCTGCTGCTAGTCCAGACGAAGACCTGCTGCTAGTAAAAAAACGAGTATGTCAAAGCAGCTGTTGATCCTACCTTGTTCCTTTGACGCTTTGCTCTTGCCCGACATGGGAATTCAGGGCCTCGGAAAGAAAATAAAAGAGAAGTTCTTGTCCTTCTATAAACGATCAAGGAATGACATGCATTAGCACTTGTTTCTGAAGCGCAAACCGGCTGGTGGTGAGGAGCAAGTGTAATAAGCGACGGGCTCCCCCTTCTTGTTCTCGCACTCGAGCATTCTCGCTCATTTCGGGCCTGGCTCTCTAGCTGCCTCCACATGTCTCTTTTCAGCGCACTCCTTGTATCCCAGTGCATCACCCTTGTACCCTTGTACTGCGCACGCAGACTCAAATGGTTCACTGCCCATCCAACGCACAAACTGTTCTTTCCTGTTCCTGGTCGAAAAATAAGCTATCTTCGGAGATTGTCCAATAGGACAGGGGAGTGAGTGGCCGAGTGAGGAAGCTGAAACTGGAGCGTCGGCTGTGCACGTTTTAGCAGCCCAGGGTTGAGTCAATTGTCGGTTGAAAAAAGTCGAGTTTAGGAGATACAAGTAGGAACGGACGCAAGAGAGGGGAGAGAGAGAGAGAAGGAAGGGCGAGAGAGAGGGAGAGAGAAAGAGAGAGAAAAGATGGTTTGAACTTCATAAACACAGAAAAAGATCTCCAGGCAAGACTGCAAGCCAAAATGCGGACTGCATGGCTCACGAGAAAAAGGGCGAAATAAAAAAGAAAGGACCAGGCCATCGATGAAGGGGCCAAAGAAAAGCCAGAATGTGTAGTCATTGTGCAAGGAGCCATGCCATTGTGCAAAAGGAGGAGAACAAGCTCATGGACCTGATGAGGCGGCACGCGGAACTCTTACAAAGCGATAACTGCAGTCAGTAGAGCTTTTCTGGAGCAGCGACAAATACGCAATATTCAAGAGCATGGAAACAGCACAAAGAAGGTGGAAAAGAGCTGTCCAGGTGGATACAAGGCGACTGCGATGTGGAGAGGCGAGGGGGACGAGAGTATCAGATGGGCCATTTGCGGCCCACACAGGCGGTCGTTCAGAGTGGTCTGGAAGACGGGGCGCGTTCGAAACAGAAGTATAGCAGGGGAAAAAAAGGGCCCTTTGTTTCCCCGGTAGATTGGTATCGGGTCGCTGAACATTGAAGAGGGCCTTTGAATATGCCCATCCCTTTGCCGCATCACATACACTCACAAAATAAAGAGTGCAGGGAGAAGGAGAAAGAGAAAAAATCGAGACATCATGCACACACTGATACATGGGCAGGAAATGAACACACATGGAACCACAACAACGCGGGTGAAGAGGGGCGTTGAAGAACGGGCAGAAAGAACTTGGAGATATCAACACAAATACAAAGCGTGTACAGAGAGGCCCCGTCGTCCAAAGTGTCAGCACTAGACCGCACAAAAAAGGCCAGCCCCCTCTTGACCATATTGGGATGGAGCGAGGGGCACGAGATGATGCAAGTCATTGAACACGACGAGAAAAAAGTTGGTAAGGTGACGTATGGGCAGGGCAACCCGAGCGGTGTGGATGATGACGGTGAGGTGGCGAGATGAGAAGACTCGGGATGGGAGCCTCTATATTAAAGGGAGGATGGGACAAGGGGAGGGCTGATGGCGGGGCAGTCTAGGCGGGTATGGGGTAGGCTTTTTGGATGAAGGATGGGCCAGAGGCAGTCGGCAACCTTACGCTTTTATCCTTTGTTCGAGGGTGGAGTTCGCTTGTCGTAGGGGAATCTGAACGGCTGAGAAGTGGTCGTAGGGGTGGGGCTCGATGGGAGAGGATGGGTCCGCAAAGAGAGAGCGAGAGGAGGAGCGGATGGCAAGCTCGAGCAGAAAGGGGTGCTGGGGCAGAGCGTGGAGGACGACGACAAAGGCGAGAGTGGGCGAGGGGATGGGGAGGTGGAGGAACAAGAAGAGAAAAGAGGACGACGGATGATGGATGGATGAACTCTTGGGGACGAGGGGAGAGGGAGAGGATGGGCCAAAGAGAGAGAGGGGAAAAAACAAACGAAAGAGGCCAAAAAATACAATAATTGAGTACCTGTCTGTGAGAGTGAGCGAGCGAGAGCAGCGCCAATCGACAGCAACAGCATGCTGTACAGCAAGCGGCCTTACACAGGCACTGGCTTGCACTGCCGATGCGAGGCCCCCATCGACGAAAAAGAAAAACCTACAGTCATGCCAGCAGCAGTTTCTTTTTCTTCAACTCAGCCGGTGTGTATGGGATGTATCTTTGCACAGGGCCGGAGCGCAATACGACGGTGGAGGGGGGGGGGGGGGGGGGGGGCAATAACAAGAAAGCTAAGGCAGAGTGCGAATACATGAGCACCTCCGAGGCTGTGCTGGCGGACAGACACCCACCCCTTGCTTGCTCCGCATAAAATAACCCCTCCGCAACCATCATGTCAGGCACTGGGGACTTACGAGTTGCAGCTCAAGCTCCTTGAAAAGCATCTTTGAGCCATGTATCATTTCTATCCAACGTTCGGCTGGGGGGAAGAAGTATCCGCGGGAGACTGGGAGAAGGAAACTTGAATGGTGAGGAGCGCATGGCACAAATTCATGCAGGGGTGCGGGTAGGAAGTCGGTGGGTGCGGAACAGCAAAAGAGGAATATGCTAGCACCAGCGCTTTATTGTCAAACATCATTGACAACCAGCAGAACCATCCGCGAGAACCGCTCAACCGCAACAGGTGTTGCAGCTGGACAGTGCGAGGCGGGTAAGACCATGACACCACACATTCAACGTGGAGTTTCTTTGTCGAATGTCGGCACCAAAATACATGCGGCCCAGCTCCCGAATAAATGGCGCATCTCTGTTAGGGTCCAGCCCAAGCTCCTGTATGTCGTCCCTGGTAATCTCGATCCACTGAGGCTCGCTCCCGTCTGCACTCTCAGGAGGCGGCTCCCTATCCTCAAAGATGGCAGCAGTGGTCCTGAACGATATCAATCGCCCAAGATCTGCGAGGATCGTCCTTGTCAGATTATGGAAGAATCTATGAGGGTGGCTCGCGTTCAGTTAGTGTGCCAAACACGAGAGAACAACAACACTGGCACGAGAGAAAAACAACACCGGGATTCAAATTGCTCACCGGATAGCCTCCATGTCCGTTGTGCCATAGCTCTGTGCCTGCAGATCCTGTAAACGGGTGCTACTTAATCTGGGATCATGACCTTGCATGTTAGAATCCAAGCCCTGCACCTGCGTAGCCCTGGGAATCAGCGACTCATGCTCCTCGGGCTCTGCATCACTATCGCCATCGCCATACCACCACCACCATCCACCTGTGATCATTTTTCGGAGAGTGTCCGACATGTTGAGACCGCCCTGAGGTACTAATCCGTCATTGTAGAGTACTGATGTGTCCAAGTCCTGTGTCGATGACTCCATCCTCACATCAGATGCTCCCGACAGCGCTGCTTCGACGCAGAGCCGTCTTTGCAGCCACTCATGCTGCCTTCGAAACCGTCCTAGCTGCTGAAGCAATGCAAAGTAACGGCGATTGTCCACCAGGTGCGGGCCAACATCCTGCAGCACGACATCTCCTTTGATGTCTCTTGTCTCCTGTATCTTGGGGTGCGCCAGTTTTGAGGTTGAGTAGGATATCTTGGAAGGGCACGCGGAAAGATCAATGAGGACATCATAGAGTTGAGGTTTGAACATAAATATCTTGTCCGTGGTGCCTGTAATTCAAAACGAGAGAAGGAAAATAGCGCTTGTCAGTTGGAGCACGCGTTGCATTAACTTCGATCCACCAGCGCCTAGACGTACATGCCACGTATCCTCCTGCAATAGCCTTCATATGGTCCATATCGTGGATGCCGACACAAAACAGCGGCTGAAGCCGATCATTTGGCTTATTTTGAGGAGAGATTGCCGCGCCAAAGGGTATTGTCGCCATCAGGCAGATATTGTAGACTAATAACCAACCATGAGCAAGAGAGGTTAAATTTGGGTATTTGCATCGTCAATGTTGTTCAATTGGTAAACGAAGATGGACTGCGCCCTTACCAGCCAGACATGCCGTTTCAACAGGTGGCGGGGTATATATGAGGATCCGTTTCTTGAGCAAGGCAGCTTTCCAAATCACAAAGATGGACGGCCCCATATCTTGAACGAGCCGCAGAAAATGGCGTGAGGGGTGGCATTCCGGGATATCTTCACTTCCCTGTGACTCTTGCGACCAGGCGGCAGTGGGGTGAAAGGACTGTATGGGTTCTGAGAGGGTGAAGGAGCGACTAATTCTGCGCAGGTTCGAGGCTCTATAGGCGTCGCGTTTGCTGGTAGATGATGACCCGGCGATATACGGCTGCGCTTGATGCGTTGAGAAGTAAGCTGACAAGTCGGTGATATCCGAATTTTGAATGATATGGTGTCTAGAGAGATCATCAGCACAGGCCTCAAAGCGAGTCAGTAGGACAGAGGTCAAGAGGAGTGACGAGCATGTGTTTTCAGACATACCTTGCTTGGCTCCTCAGAAACTCAAGGTGTTTCCAGACTTGCCCACATCGTCCAGTCTCAGCACTAGGCTTCACAAGGATTCCGACAGATATCATCCTTGCGCCGCGGTGCTCGATGTCGTCTGCCGGCTCGTTCATGAAGACAGCTACGCCAACGCATCCTTCCTGATGGAAATATCTATGAGCAGCAAAGACAGGATACATCTCAGTCGCTTGGTCACTCAGCAATGGCGAAATGTGAATGTCACCTGGAGACAGAGTCTTGTTCGCCCTACATCGTATCCTGGGTGGTGCTATGGAGGCCGCTCGGGAGAGCTGAAAACTCAACACCATCGAGCCGTATACCTATGGAGAGGGCAACGGTATGCAGGGCTTGGTAAGGACTGGTAGCACTTTCTTCAAGCGCCGTGTTCATGCGCAAGGGATGTCAATGACCAACCTGCAACGGACTCGCACCATTCAAGAACGTTGCCTCGACGAGTGTCGAAGCGAGCGATGAAGATGGCGTCGATTGCGGGAGTGTCCATGGAAGGTTATGCTGTTACGTAAAGAAAAGGAGAGGGTCCATGGGAGTGAAGCGAGGCAGGCAGGTGGTCGAAAGAGAGGGGCTCGAGAGTCTTTTCTCTCCACGCGGGGCTTAGATTGCAGCACGAAAATGGTGCAAATGGCCCGTGATGAAGATCGCCGCCTTTTTGGCTTTGGGCGTGTGTATGTGTATTTCTCTCCCTCCACTGGCAGCCTGCACGCCCTCCCCGAGTCTGAGGAGGAGGGTGAACTGGGATATGCTGGAGATCCCCAAGGGAAAACCGGCTGGATCTACAGCAGTCTAACAGTCCTCCAAGCGGCGACCACATCTGTGAAGCGAGGAGCAGCTTGCACCGAGTATAGGGGGACAAGGCCACGCAAAAGGGGCTGCATTCGGCTAGAGCGAGGGAATGGAATGCCCCCGGCCTGCCTTCCTGCGCAGGCAAGCAGAGTCGCAAACGCGCCGCATGTCCACAAGCCAAAACTCTATTGTCGCCCAGCTAAAAGGGCAGTCCTGCACTCACTCGCTCGCGCACTCCACGGACGAGAACCGTATAAAAGCCCAGCCTTTTCCAGCCCGCCCTCCCTTTTTTTCTTTGCTCTTCGCTCTTTCTTCACCAAACACCCAAACCTGACCCCTCTGCACATCATACACGCCATGGCCTTCAAAGTCGGTAAGCTGCGCCCTTCCTGTCCTTGTCCTCACTGCTTTCCACGCCCGCCACCTGCACATGCACCCCCGCCGTCGACAAACTCCTATCAGATGTCGAGCGCGACCGCCCCTACCCTTCCAAAGCCCTGTTGCTGTTAGAGCCTTCCTTCCCACCCCTATCTAAAGGGGCCCCCTGAGCTACATGCACTTGTACTGACTTCTTGGCCTTTGCTTGTCGCGCTATAGCTGACATTAGCCTCGCCGCCTTCGGTCGCAAGGAGATCGAGCTCGCCCAGAATGAGATGCCTGGTCTCATGGCTCTTCGCCTGAAATACGGTCCCCAGCAGATTCTCAAGGGTGCCCGCATCGCCGGCTCCCTCCATATGACCATTCAGACCGCCGTCTTGATCGAGACCCTGACCACTCTTGGTGCCGAGGTCACCTGGACTTCCTGCAACATCTTCTCGACCCAGGACCACGCTGCTGCCGCCATCGCCGAGTCTGGTGTCCCTGTAAGCTATTTTCGTGTGAGGTGTTTGAGCAGACGTTGCGAACCGTCAACATTGTTTTCACGTCCTAACTTCCTGTCTCTGGATGCTGGATAGGTCTTTGCCTGGAAGGGTGAGACGGATGAAGAGTACATGTGGTGCCTCGAGCAGCAGCTCCTCGCGTTCAAGGATGGCAAAGGCCCCAACCTGATCCTGGACGACGGTGGTGACTTGACCACCCTCATCCACGAGAACCATCCCCACCTCTTTAACGAGATCCAGGGCATCTCGGAGGAGACCACCACCGGTGTCCACCACTTGTACAAGATGCTT
This sequence comes from Mortierella alpina, assembly GCA_029449245.1. NCBI lineage: Eukaryota > Fungi > Mortierellomycota > Mortierellomycetes > Mortierellales > Mortierellaceae > Mortierella > Mortierella alpina. The sequence goes on along the minus strand of JANATF010000001.1, from coordinate 71,097 downwards.
AAGGAGAACAAACTCAAGGTCCCCGCCATCAACGTCAATGACTCTGTCACAAAGTCCAAGTTTGACAACCTCTACGGATGCCGTGAGTCCTTGATCGACGGTATTAAGCGCGCCACCGATGTCATGATCGCCGGAAAGGTTGCTGTCGTTGCCGGATACGGTGATGTCGGAAAGGGATCTGCCGCCGCCCTCAAGGGTATGGGTGCCCGTGTCCTCGTCACTGAGATCGACCCCATCAGCGCCCTCCAGGCTGCCATGGAGGGCTACGAGGTCACCACTATGGAGGAGGCCGTCAAGGAGGGTAACATCTTTGTCACCGCCACCGGCTGCCGCGACATCATTCGTGGTGAGCACTTTGCCGTTATGAGAGACGATTCCATCGTCTGCAACATTGGTCATTTTGACATTGAGTTGGATGTCGCCTGGTTGAAGAAGAACGCCATTAACCACGTCAACATCAAGCCCCAGGTCGATCGCTTCCAGGTCGCCTCTGGCAATCACATCATCCTTTTGGCTGAGGGTCGCTTGGTCAACTTGGGATGCGCCACTGGACACCCTTCATTCGTCATGTCCAACTCCTTCTCCAACCAGGTCTTGGCCCAGATCGCTCTCTGGACCGACATCGAGTCCTACCCCTTGGGCGTCCACATGCTCCCTAAGAAGCTCGATGAGGAGGTTGCTCTCTCCCACTTGGAGAAGATTGGCGTCAAGCTTACCAAGCTCACTTCCGTCCAGGCTGAGTACCTTGGTCTCAACCCCGCCGGTCCCTTCAAGCCCGAGCACTACCGATACTAATCGTGCCGTGTGCTACTCGCCGGTGTACATGTACAAAGGAGAGAAAATCGAAGGGAAAGATGATGACATCCTTTCGATACCACCAACTGCAACTTACCCAACTTCATCAATTTCAACATTGTATATTATTACCCTCACTCACTCATTGTTAGCCTCTCCTGCACTTGCACCTGCACATAGCCCCCCCCTCGTTTACTGGAAAAGAAAGAAAAACACTCGAAAACTTTTGTTCAACACAAGAACCAAAAAAAGTAAAAAACATGAAAAAAAAGAGAAAGTGAAAGAGGACTCATTCTTGATGTATCATTTTTTGCTTGTATTTTGTTCTTTGCTCCAGATGATCCTATTCTTGCTGTTGGCTCTCTTTACCTCTCTTGAACGGCGAGAATGACCGAGTGCTGTCCACCAGCAGCGACTTTTAAGACGCGACAGTGTTCGATTTGTTGTCCTGTGAGCTTGAGAGGCTTTTCCACGTCCTCCTCTTCGCCATTGCCACAGGCCAACATCTCGCCGAATCCCCAGGCGTAGACGTCGCCTGTATGGCTCAGAGCCAGGGTGTGGTTGCCTCCAACAGAGATGGCTTTGATGGATGGTAGTCCTGGGATGAGGGTGGGATGGCGGATGGCCTTTTTATGACTGGTTACGTCCTCAGCGCCTGGCTCTTCAATATAACCTAGACCGAGCTGATGGCTATCGGAGCGGCCAAATCCATACAGCTTCCCGTCCTTTGTCAGGGCAATGGAATGGTGCTCGCCGCCCTGAATATCGAGAATCGAGTGGCTTCGCAGTGCGTCGATAGGAGCGACAGAAGGCACGTTCTCGAGATGGGGATCGTCGTTCCCGCACTGACCATAAGTGTTGAGACCCCATGCATAGGCGTGTCCGTACTTGTCAAGGGCGAACGAGTGGTAAGATCCAGCGCCGACCTTATGGATGCCCTTGACGCCAACGGACTCTGGCGTCAAACCGTTGAGCATCCTGCGGGTCACGATCCTGCGACCCAACTGCATTTGCTGGCCATTGCCCCAGCTGTAAACGATGCCTCGGTGATCGAGAGCAAGCACATGGTCCGTTCCGGTAGCAATGTCGACAATATTGCTCAATCCACTTACGATGGTGGGCAGGTCCTGAACCTCTTTCTCTTTAGAATGACCCAAAATTCCTTCTGCGCTCTAAAAAAGAAAATGAAAAAGAGTTTGTCAATTGTCCTATTCTTTCATCTGCCATGGCCACTGCATCGATCCCAGGTGACAACAGCTCCAAATGAAAACAGATCTTGTAGATTGCAATGGGGTTTCTTACCCTGAAGGTACCCCAGGTATAGACTGTTCCTGCGTCCGTGAGAGCCACAGTGAGCGAGTCTGAGCAAGCGACCTTGGCGATGGTGACATGGTCAAGGCCTTCGACTGGCAATGGTGTGTATTCATCACCAGAGCGACCCAATGTGCGTTGATCGTTGACACCCCAAGACCAGAGCTATCAATGTTGAATGTTGAGGATTAGATAACAGGATCAGGTGCGTTAGGATAGTATTCAGCCCGACAACATGGACACAATGTCTCGCCTATGATGTTGATTTTTCCCACCATGACAAGCGTACCTTGCCATCGACCGTGAGGGCCATATTGTGTAGACCGCCAGCAGCAATATCGACAATCTGCTCATCATTGAGAGCAGCGAGATTGGCGGGCTTTTTCCTGGAGAGAATGTCCTCGCCAAGTCCGAGCTGGGCACAGTCTCCAGTGCCAAAGACATAGACTCTCCCCGGGGTGGTCTCGCGTGCTGGTGCGGGAAGAGTCTCAAGCTGAGTGCCCATTGACTTTTGTTTCTTAAGTCCTGGGGCTGTGAATTCACTTCCAAGGACGCGCTTGTTGGTTTGGGCTAAGTTGAGGGCAGAGGATTGTGCATGTAGCAAAGTTGCGATGAATGTCCTGGTCGGTGGATGGGATCCAACGTCCTCTGGGGCTCAAGTCGCGAATGAGAGAGGCTGTGAGATGGTCCTGCGATAAGAGCGGACATACCTTGTGGCATTGTGTAGAAGGAGGAGGGTTTTTGGATGGAGAAAGGGAGAGAAAGAGAGAGAATGCGGGGCAGACAAGAAGAGTGCAAATGACTTTATATACGGAAGACACGTTCGAAACGCGCTTTGCCTCCCGCAGTGGTCCAACAATGAGCTACGCTCTGGGTTCTTGCACGTGACTGTACAGTGATGTGGCGCATGAGCAGCGCACCCCCCTTGAATCAGACGCGCCTCTCCATCCACCATCGGCACACTTTTTTTTTTTGCTCTCCGTCTTGCCCGTTCCTTTTTTTCGCGTGTAGCAGTTTCTGTGTGTCCCTTCTTGCCCTTGTCGCCGGCCTGTTCCTGTTCTTCTTCGGCACCTTCTTCATCGTCGTCTTCCTAGCCGTGTTGCTTGGCCTGTTTGCCACCATCTCACTCGACGCTGCTTTTCCAAGGGGGAGGGCCGTTCCTTTCATCAGTGTTTTTGTAATTTTTTTATATTTTTCAATCATTTTCTGATTTTCACTTTTTTTTTCTCACTCTCTCGCTCGCTTTGCTCTCGCTCAATCTCCCCATCGCCCATCTCTCTCCTTCTTGATTCACCACCGTTGGCAGCAGGGGATCATGCTCTTGCATTCCGATTGAACAGCAGAAAAAAAAAGCAAAGAAACAGAAAACGCAGCACCAGTGTAAGGAGCTTGCCTGGATACATCCTGGAGAATATATACGCACTTCCACACACATACCCGCTGCCTTCGTAATCAACACAGCAGCCCGCAAGCCCAACAGGTAATAGACGCAGAAGCACAAGCCGACGCAGAAGCAGAAGCAGATGGGACCGGCCATCAGAGCCGTAAGGACTGGGACGGATCGTGTCCAGCCATCATCAGCTCGTCAACATCTGCTGTGCGCTCCATCCGCCTCTCCACATCTTCCTTGTCTCTTTGTTCGCTGCTCGCACACTCGCTCCTGCCTCTTGCTCTCTCCTCGCCCTGTCCCTGTTCACCATTGTCTTATTCTTGGACATTCGTCGCTGACTCTTGGCTGTTCGTTTTATGACTATCCAGCAAGTCTCGATTGAGGCAACCAGAGGCCGCTTCCAAGGCGACTTTTTTTCAATCTATTTAGCTGCGTGCCGTGCCAATGTCAAACGAGACACCCAACAATAGCAGCCAACTCAACCCACAGCTGCCCTTCTCGCCAACGGGTCTAGTCGGTCGGATGAACGGTAGGTCCCCTCACAGCGCGCTTCTCCAGATCCCACCATCCGATGGCTGCTAACTCTTTATCTCCGTCTTGCCATTATCCTTTCTAGCTAACGGGATAAACCCGGGGATGCAGATCAGGAACATTTATGGAACACCCACGATGGCCAATGCCAACCTGAACCCGGGCGTGATTGGACAAAACAATTCACTGTCCATGGCCCAAAGGCAGGCATTCGGCGTCGCAGGCACTCCTTTTCAAATGAACGGCAACAACCCAGCCTTTGCGGCGCTGACTCAGCAGCAGCAGCAGCAGCGGCAATTCCAGCACCAACAGATGATGCAACATCAACAGCAGCTTCAGATGCAGCAATTCCAACAGCAGCAGCAACAGTTCCAACAACAACAACAACAACAGCAGCAGCAAAAACAGCAGCAGCAGCAACACCAACAGCAGCCACCGGCATTGATGAATAATTTCCAGACACAGCAACTTGTACAGCAGGATGGAGGTGCTGGTGCGGCCGCCGATCCCTCAAAGTCGTTGCAGCAAACAAGCGGGCAACCAGCGGCTACCGATTCGAACGATGACATGTTTGGCCTAGAGTCCTTTGTCGACTTTACAGAAATGGGTCCCGCAAGCACCATGGCCACTCCAAGCTTCTCGACAGCAACAAAGAGCGAAGGGATCATAGCCTCGACCTCGGGCGACTCGACACCATCGTCTCTCACCACCACAGCCGTCAATAATAATGGTGCCAACGCCATTGGCAATAGCACGAGTAACGGGGGCAATAACTTCAATAGCAACAATAGCCCCGATGGTCAGAATGCAGCGCAGTCTGGCTTGCCGTTCAACCATCAGCTTTCGGCAGCACAGAGCCAGCAAGGCCAGCAAGGCCAGCAAGCATTCGCATCTGTGCCTGGTTCTCAGCATTCGGCGCAACACTCATTGCAAGCACAGCAAGCTGCTATGAACATGCAACGGCAGCAAGCGCAACAGCATAACCCGCAGATCCAGCAGCAGCAGCAAATGAACCCGAACCGCAATGGTAGCATTACTCCCGGCCAGAACCCCCAAGCAATGATGTTACAGCAGCAACAACAACAACTGCCGAACGGGATGCAGTTTTTGTCATTGGAAATGCGCCAGCAGATTCAACAGAGCAACAAACAGCGATATATGAGCACCATCGAGGAATTACAGAAGCGGCATCAACAAGCGGTGCATGGAGCAAACGGCGACGCGACGAAGATTGCAAACTTGAACGAACAGTTTGAGAATATGAAGAAGCAGGCAGCAGCTCAGCAACAGTATCAGGTCCAGATGCAACTGAGGAACCTTCAGCACCAACAGGCACTTCAGCAGGCAGGACAGGGTCTTGGGCAAAGCCCCAAAATGGCACCCAATCCGCTCTCGAACTCAATGATGCCCCAGACCCCGCAGCAGCGGCAGCAATTCATGGCTCAGCAGACGCTGGCTCATCAACAGGGTGTATTTGGCTCTCCGTCGTTCACACCTCAGCAGCAAGCGCAAGCACAAGCGCAAAAGCAGCAGATGCAGATGCACCTCCAGGGCCAGGCGCACTTGCAAGGCACACCCCAGATGCAACACCAGCAGCTACTGCAGCAACATCAGCAGCATCTCCAGGGCATGAACGGACTTGCGGGTGGTCCAATGCCCATGAACGCTTTAGCAGGTGCAATGGGTGCACGGCCAAGAAAACCTCAAGGATCCCAACCGCCTTCAGCGCAATCCTCGCCATCCCAGGCCAATGCCAGTCTCCCCGTGATCAACAACGTGATGCCCAACTTGAATATCGACTATACCACCATCACTGGCGATGAGTTCGAGGACCAGCTCAGGGACTTTATGAAGAATCGCAATACGCCACTTCCGACGAAAATCCCAAGCATGGGTAGCAAGAAAATCAACCTTCTTTTGTTATTCCGCATCTCAATGGCGATGGGAGGCATGGAGAGCGTAAGTCTTACGAAGCTGACAAAAGCTGGTTGCCTTCTTCCTCATGATGGTCCCATTCTGACGACTGTTGTATTTCTTCAATTTGCAGGTCTCAAAGCAAAAGGCATGGAAGAGTATCGCTAGCCAGCTCGACATCCCAGACACTCTTGCGACCGCCGCCCAGACCCTTCGGAAGCACTATTCTCTGCTGCTTCATCCCTTTGAGGAGGCTGTCATGATGGCCAAGAATGCAGGCATGGTTGTGCATCCGTCCTTGGGAGCCATTCCTGTTATTCCACTGCCGGAGCCAATGGATACTCAGGGTAAGCGTTTAGGATATGCAAGGGTCGTGATAGAAGATCACCAACACTCACCATCTTGCCCCATAATGATATGTAGGGACCGCAGTAGGATCGCCTTACGGCAAGGATCTGTCCGCTGGCCTTCTTCCACAGCAGGTATCCATGGGCATGACTGGACCCCATGCGATGGTTCATCAACAGGCAGCCTTTCATCCCAACCAGCTTCAACAGCAACATCAGCAACATCAACAACAACAACAGCAGCAGCAGATGCAACAGCAACAAATGCAGCAACTGCAGCACCAACAGCAGCTGTTTTTCCAACAACAGCAACAGCAGCAACAACAACAGTTGTCTCAGGCGCAGTCCCAGGCGCCGCTTAATGCTCGTGCTGGTCCAATGCCCAACTCTGGAGCGGCCCCTAATGCATCCGCACGGTTTTCACCATATCCAACCGCAATGCTTCTGAAGCAAGCGCAGGCTCAAGCACAAGCGCAGGCTCATGCACAGGCTCAGCAGTCGCAGCCAAGGCCGCCCCAACCCCAAACGGACGCACTGCCCCAAACTCCAGGTCAAGCCCAAATCCAAGCAGCTGCTGCGACAATTCATGATTCGAATGTCAGCCAGAGCACGGACGCTGGAGTAAAACAGGCAGAGGATGGCAAGGAATCTAGCCAAGGAGGATTGAAGCCTCCTCAAGCGGACGAAAGCGCGCCCTTAGAGACCGCCATGGTTACTTCACAGCAAGAGGATGCTTTGCAGTCCACATCCGTGGAGGGACAGATGAGTGCTCCAGCTGATGTTGCGAGTGCGAATGCGGCCGCCAGTGTGTCTCTGCAAAACTCGCAGAGTGGTGGTGCAACATCAGTGGTACCGCCAGTGTCAGCTCAACCGGCAGTATCCACAGTGTCGCAGGCGGACCCCTCTGCTGTGGATCAGTCCAGTATGACGAGGCCTGCAGTGGCAACTACTAATGGCGTCTCACAGGTGGCGCCCAAGGTAGCCTCACCCTCAATAGGCGGCCCAGAGTCCACCCTGGGCTTTGCGCAGGCTATGATGGCTGTCCCAGTCCCGGTCATTACCCTCCCAGCGACACTACCCCATGGCCATCACGGACCTCAGCCCCAAGGATATGTCGATCCTTTAGCCAAACCGGCAGCGCTTCAGCCCGGATCCACGCCGCAGACGTCTGCAGCTGATGCGGCCGAAGATGCGCCATCGCCTGCATCTTTAGCCCCCATGGAGGTGGTTTACCATCCTCTCACAAGGGCTGTTGACACGTATGGAGGCATTGATATCATGGCCATGGAGAAGTTTAGTGTCCCGCATTACGTACCGGGACGCGAACATCTTGGTAGGCGCGTGCTTTTTATTTACACTTGAGAGCATATTGGAGGCATCGCTGCAAAGTTAAGGCGTACTAATCAGTCTCTTCTGTCATTTTTGTCTAAACATTTTCAAATCGCGAAGGTGCCGTTGACATTCACGCGATGATCATGTCTCTGAAGTCGGGCATGAAGCTGGAAGTGACGAACGCACTCAACACCCTCTCCACACTGACAAAGCAGGGATCGGAGAACCTTCACTTGGCCCATTGTCCGGATCTGCTGGATACTCTACTAGATTTGACCGAGCAATCCATCTCGAGCTGGAGAGTCGGCACCAGCACTCCGGGCGCATTGCGGGATCCTGAGGATGCCGAGGGGCTAACAGAGGATGAGGCTCTATCGACCCAAACCGCGGCAGGCATCTTTTCGCAGCGGTGTCGATTCGACACGTACCAAGATTTGTTTGAGGCGAGCGTTGACGAGGCGTGCCACCTGATGGAATTCCAGTCATATCGCCGCTCTGCTGAGAAGAAGGGAGATAGCGAGGATTCCAGCTCGAAAGCACCACAGATGACATTCAGCTTCCAAGAGTGGTCTTCCAGCAAAGAGCAGTTCTTGTCGATTTCAAACATCCTTCGCAACCTGTCATTCCTGCCTGCCAACTTCGAGTATCTTGCCCGGCACCCTCGGTTCCTAGATGTGCTGAAGGGCACTCTTCTCGCCCTTCAGATGAAGGAGCTCTCGCGGTCCCTCAATGCATTTGGACGGGAGCAGTCGACGACTTTGGACCCGAATCTGACCCCGGGATCGGCAGGACCATGTTCGGGTGCCACAGTATCAGAGTCGATTGCAGAAACTGCCCCAAGGATAGAGGCTCCCGAGGGATGGCTGCCTTCGACAGGTGCTCTGACGATCCTGGAACATCGGAAGGATGTTTTGACGATTCTAGCCAACCTGTCGGGATATCTGATCATACTCAACTCGGACTCTGCACAGTGGATCATGTTGTTGATACTGGATTTCATGCAGGCGCACGATACCTACTATGCCAGCTTGGCGTTGGAGACGATCGCGAAGCTGGGTATCAGCCACGACAACCGAATGCTTCTCTCAAGCGTGGATCGCGACCTTGGCCTGGAAGCAGTGAAGCAGCAGAACGGAGGGAGAATGCCATCCCGGATGTTGACGCAACGAAGTATGTCTGCAGCAGGCGTTTCCGCAGATGAAGGCAGCGCAAAGTGGCCCGTCGGAGGGTTCCTGTTGCCGCTGTTTGTCTCGCTCTCGGCCATGCTGGCCAAGGTTCTGACGTTAGTCTTGGAGCAACAGTCGACGGGCGTCGTCATGGCTCACTCTGCGCTGGCGCATCTGGAGACGTTGATGTTGGCGACGTATAACCTTGCAGTGCTGTCCGAGACGGAGTTTAGACGATACATGGTTCTTCAGCCTGGATTCGTGAGTGGACTGCTGAGGCTGAGTGTGCTGCTGGCGGATGTGCGGACACCAGCGTACATCTCTGCGAGCATGCGGACGGTGGAGACGTTGCGGGTGGTGTCCAAGGACAATGAGCACCTACTGGTGCAGTACACGGACATGATCACAAAAGCTGCGATGCTGCCTCATATCCACCCCAAGATCCTGGACGACCTGATGTGTGTGCTCTAACTTAGAACACCTGTTCCCCTAATATTTACTCTATTCCATCCTCTCCTCATCTACTCTCATTTTCCTTCCCAAGGGCGCGAACCCTTGCAACTCGCCCTTTCTGTTGTTCATACCTCCCTTTTCTTTTTTCTTCTTGATTTCACTATATTTTTTTTATGTTTGTATAGACCCGTTAGGGTTCGTTTGGTTCATGTTTGAAAGAAAACACCCCTGTTGATGGAAGACGACCATTTTGCTCTGCTTACAGCTTGCCAAGGGACTTTGCGGTTGGTTTGGAGAGAAGAGAAAGCCGATCTGCTGTATTTCTGTACTCTATTTAGTACACCTGTGAAAGAATCAAGTGTGCAATCTTCCGTGCTCATTCCACATTGCTCCTATAACATTCTACTTGCAGCCTCATACACGCGACAGAAAAAACAGAGGTCGCGAATGTCAACAACAACAGCAACAACAACAACATCAGAACTCATCCTTTACTTGGAGCCATCGAGATCAAGTCATCCCAACTCGTTATGGTTTCAGGTCCAGAGTTTTCTTGAAGCCAGCCGAAGAAGTCTTTGGTCTGACAACGAGGCATTGCGATACCCAGCTCATATCACCATGGTCGGTTTCTTTGACTCGCACGATGCCCCTTGCAATGACGGAGGTCAGCAACAGCAACCAAACCAGCTGCTGCTGCAACAACGGTTGATTCACGTCATTGACGAATGTGTAGGCTGTCTCTGCCGTGACACCTCTGCCTCCTCCTGGTCTGGATCAACGGTGATTCAGGGACTTGTTCGTCCCAGCCCAGACTCGCTCCTTTTATCTATCCAACCTGCGCCTGTACTCCTGCAATTGACGCAACACCTACAAGCGGCCTTCCCAGAGCTGGGTCTTCGGCCGAAAAAGATAAATCATATCTCCCTCTGCTACTGGACCGAAAACAATGTTGAGCAACAGCAACAGCAACAGCAACAGCAACAGCAACAGCAACAGCAACAGCAACAGCAACAGCAACAGCAACAGCAACAGCAACAGCAACAGCAACAGCAACAGCAACAGCAACAGCAACAGCAACAGCAACAGCAACAGCAACAGCAACAGCAACAGCAACAGCAACAGCAACAGCAACAGCAACAGCAACAGCAACAGCACCAGCAACAGCGGCAGCATAACCAGGAGTCGCCTCGCATAACTGTTCAATCACAACGCGAGCATTGGATCGACCAAGCAGAGAAATTGGCCCGAGAGACGATTCCACTGTTGAATGCTGCCGCAGGTAGTCGTGACTGTACCGATAACGGGATCTGCGGTGTGGGCGCAGGTTATCAGTCGTGGGACATGGTTCTCTATAGCATCCAGGACCGCCACAAGGCCGGTCTACAGCCCTATCCGCTCGTTGAGCTCAAGCGCTGGACACTTCCTTAATCTTTGCATATGCAATGGCGATTCAGCAAAACATACAATGCGTCTGGGTAGATGGATCTATCCGCTTCTGCGCAATAATGCCCTACCACACAGAATAGTACGCGCTGGATTAAAGGTGTGCCTTGTTGAGCATGGGAGCACAAAGCGAGGGCTCGGTATTCAAAGGAAAACAGAAAAAAAATAAAAATAAAAAAGCAACGTATCTGCGTCGCCTAGGGTTGCTCGTGCGTCCCCTGGGCAGGATTTGTTGGACAAACACGTCGGCCCAACTCCAGGTCCTTCGGCTAGCACCAACTCGAGAGGGAAATTTGACACGAGTTCGTTGGGACGGGCAGATAGGACAAACAAGGCTGTGGGAGGTCAGAGGCCAAGTGCAGAGTGAAAATGAGGACGAGGGTGGGCGTGCGCCCAGAACCATAGAGCGAGGGAAACGAGATTGCTCTCGCAGCATAGCCAACGACCCGCGACCGTGCACATTCCCACACCCTGCCCCACCGCCCCTGCCCCACAAATGCCCCCACTTCTCTGTCTCTATCTCGCGCTCTCTCTGTCACTCTCTCACTCTCTCTCTCCACAGACCACAAACACAGACACAGAGACACACGGATAAACAGACACAGAGACGCGGATATGAAATAATTGAGCACGCTCTAGACGCTTTGGAGAGCGAGGAGGGCGGGTGCTGGCGGGCGTAATCCATCTTTTAGCCTTTTTATTTTTCAAGTCCAGCAAGAATAGATGGTATGGGTGCCAGCTGCGACCTGCCTCTTCCCGTGTGGATCAACGTGCTGAGCAGTAGCAGTGCACACGAATACACCTGCGGTGCACATACTTGCACGGTGTACCAGCCATGCTGCATATACCATGTACTGGACAGGGACGCACTGTCGAAAGCGAGCGAGAGGAGCAAGAGACCCCTATCGCTGGCCGTGCGTCGCAGCCATGGCACAGTGCAGGCTGCAAATGAACATGGCCCATGATGAGCAGTGGCCCTCTGCTCTCGCTCCTGCTCGACGACTCCTCCTCCTCCCTCCCCCCTTTTTTTACCGTGTTTCTTCTCGCTGGATTACATAAATACATCCGTTCTGTCTTTTGTGCTTTTGTACTTTTGCTGCTCCACCCTTGTCTCCCCTTTGCGTGCCTTTCAGCAATCGCACACCTTTTTTTTTTGTCTATCCGACGTGCACGCACACACTCTCGTTCTCACCCTTTGTCCTTTCTTGTCAGCGTGCCATTCGCATCCGCATTCGCATTCATTTGTCCGACACTGTCCTCCATTCACCACGCAGCTCCTTTCCTCCGTGTCCTTGTCTTTGTCGTTCTTGTCTAGCTTTCTCCGACCGGCACCAAACCACACATTCGTCTGCTTCGTATCTCACCAACACTGGGTCCAAAGAGAAATCAACGCAGCAACTCGCCGATACACCCTCTGGCTCCAAGTAATCACCTATAGTGATATATAGACAATGACAAGACAGCCTCTGGTGGCCTCGGTCTGCGTGGACTACCTCTCGCACCCTCTCTCGCCCGAACACCTCCTCGTCTGCTACCAACAAATCACCCGGCAAATCGCCCATGCCCCACAGAGCGCCAAAGATGCAGCCACTTCGCTCCAGCACCAGTCTCAGGCCCTGCTCGAGCTGCTGAGCCCGCAGCACCAGCACCAGAACCTTGCGGTCCCCAAAACCAAGGAGCGGCCTGCCCCTGTCGGCTGCAAGTCCCAATTGAGGCGCATGCAAAATGCCCTGTGGCGCCGGTCTTCCCAATCGAGCCTGGCCAAGGATGTGGCTCTGGTCCGGCCGGAATCATTAAACTGGTAAGTCAGACAAACTCGCTCGCTGCAGCGTGTTCCCCTCACGCATCGGCCATGTCCGTGATCCTATCGCCATGATCCTGTCCATCGTGCTTATCTTTGGCGTGTGCGCCTCGGGGAGCGGCATACAATTGATCTGCATGCTCGCTGTGATGCAAAGTGATATGATCCCCTCTTGCCTGTATTTTTCATCCCCCCACTTTTAATGCTCCTTCTCCTTGACACTTTCTTGCTCGGATTCCTGCTTCCTGTCTGCATGCGAGTCATTGTCTATGGTAACAGCATGTTATCTCGTAGTTTTTCCCCCTTCCCCTTGTACACGGTAATTTTTTATATACACACACACACTCTCTCTCTCTCTATCTCGTTTGGGTTGTGGTGTTTACCTGGCACAAACAGATCCTCGTTCCCTTGAGTTCCTATCCACCATTACGCTGGCTCTCTCGCTCCCCTTCTTCCCAATTTCCACAAAAGAGTGCAGTGGTGCAGTGCGTCAACAACACGCACGCACGACTCCATCATTCCTACCTTCTCCACTTGTTTTTTTTTTTGTTTTTTTTCCAGCGGCGTGTGCGCTGTTTTTTCTTTTTTTCCCTTTTGCCAGCTCTGCTGCGAGTCGTGCAGGGCTCATGGTCAAAAGAGGACGAAGGGCTATGTCACCCGCCCCCTTCCCCAACAGAGTCGCATGCGCGGAGCAATGCATGAAGAACTGGCGCACACTCGAGCGAGAACGAGCTCATAGAACCATTTGTCCCGCACCTGCCAACTCTACTTTGCTTGCTCTTTGCATTGGGTCTGCGTTTGAACTCTCTTTTTATTTTTGTTGAGCTTTGGCCACATCCAGCACGCCTCTGCGCATCTGGTTGGCTGGGCTGTATCTTTCGTCTTTTCTCTCTGCTGTCCCTTATTTTTTTTTCTCGTCTTTCCTTGTTGGTCTTTCCCCTTAGCTCTAGCACCATTTCTTTCCTTGGCTGCCTCATCCCTGTCCCACCAGTCGTTTCTCGCGCCCTCCACAGAGCATACGTGTAAACATGAGCATTGTCCCGAAATGATAACAAAACAAGGCGATATGAGGCCATCGCTTGCATCGTTCTCTATTCAATTGAATCTGCATACTTTCCGCTTCACTGAATCCCCTTCTCCAATACCGCGCACGCTCTCGCATCCCACTCTATCTCCGACGAGCCACCTGTATACCTGTATGAAAGAAAAAAAAATCAAACTAGTTCCTGTACTCACCCCTACTGTGCCTTTTGCGCCCCTCCCTTATCCGTGCTCGTGTTACTTCTCCTTCCCCACTTCTTCCCGCTGCAACAGGCAAAAGGAATGCGATGTCCTTTGGCTGTACGGCCCGCTGTACAAGGTCGACATTGTGCAGCTTGAACACCCTCTGGAACACAACCTGGCACTGCATCGACGGCCGACACTGAAGCAGAAGCAGGGCCCCCGTCAGGACAACGAATGGGCGCAGGAGCAGCGCGAGCTGGAGCAGGACAGAGAGCGGCACCACTCGCACGAGGGCGTGCATCTTGCTGCTGCTGCGGCCGTCTTTAAATCTCCGCCCGAATCTCCAAAGTCCGAGGCGGCGGATCCCGTCGCGACCCTTCGCGATTGTGCAACGGTATCTGTAGCGGCAGCAGCAGAGCCAACATCAACTCCAACAGCGTCCTTGGCGTCGTGCCCCGGTTTCGCATTCCGGGAAGACTCTGCAGTAGTGCTGTCGAACACAGATCCTGAATCTTCAACATCTCCTAATGATACGCCAGCCAGCCCATCTGGCATCGCATCCCAGACATCCTTGAACTCTCCGTCGCCAGTCGATTCCCAGTCGAGCACGTCATTGACTCTGTCATCATCAACGGCGCCATTGGCTCCTTCTCGTCCCCAAAAGTCCGTACTTAAGCAGCAAGGCACAATGACACAAACGCTCGAAGAACTACGCGCCTTCACGCACAGCCCGCAATATCTGGCTCTCTGCAACTTTCTGGCCCTTCCTCTGCCTCCCAGTATAGCTTTTGCTGACGGCTCGCGATCCGAGCCCATGTCGCCTATTTCCAACAACTCTGGGCCAGCATTCATGCTCCCCATCTTTCCTGCACCGACCAAGTACCACTTTCGAAGCCATGACCGACGACGAGCCTCGTTCCCGAAATCGTCTTGCCAGTCAGGTCGCCTGAACGGTAGTGTTGACGTGAACATGAGCGTCGTGAACCTCCAACAACTGCAACGGGATGGCACATTTGGCCATGGTAGCCACGTCTCCTCTGCCTGCGCCAAGCAGCTGCGGTTCAGTCTCGAAGTTCAGGAGCTGGTGTTTTTGCCCTCTTCGCCTCCGTTCCGTATCTCGCGCGCTAAACCAACAAGGGCCCACTCTGATCCCGCCATTCGGAGCACCCACTCTTCATCCTTCATTGCCCCTTCGCCTGATCATCTGCACGCGATCTGGCCCTGTCCTGCTGACCATAGCAACGCCAGGCACCAGCGGGAGCACTGTCATCGCTCAGGAAACTGCAAGCTCATCTCGACTGTAGCGGCGTCTGCCGACGCAGCGACGGACAATACTGCCGCAACAACGACATTTATCAAGATCCAGACCCATAATGGTCGGTATACATCCTCCTCTTCTTCCTCCAGACGCGCAAGGTCATCAAGGCGTGGAGCAGGTCTGCGAGAAGATGAAGATGAATATGCGCCAGGATGCGACTTTCACGAGGGTGTTCATGACGAGTACTGCTTTGACGAATGCTGCGAGAACACCGAGGACGAGGACCTAGAGGCGGACGAGGATGAGGATGAACTCAACGGCCTGACAAAGAAAGGAAGCTATAGTCGGTTTCGGTTCGCGCCCAAGGATGCCGTTGTCGCACGTCGCATCCCTGCGGACGAACATGCACATGCAACCCCAGGCGTCCTCTGGCAGGTGTACACGGCTGTCACGGGTATGAAGGAGCTGATTGCCTGGTACGGATCGATGGTCTACCACAGTTCCTCTCTGTAAACATGTCTGTAAACATCCAGTTTTGTCTCTTTTTTTTTTTTTGTCATTTGCCTTGTGCCATTATACCCCCCCCTCCCTGCAAACCTCACCATCAACAACAACAAACATTATCGTCATCAGATACAAGAAAACCATCATCGGTACGTGACAATAGCGGTACCCAGTGAGGCAGCTGCAGCATGTTACATTGAAAGAAAGATAACTGGGCGCGTCGTTTTTGAAGTTCTCGACTGTTGCCAGTGTAGCCCCCTCACACTTCCCCTCTCCACAGCAAAACCAAACAAATACAAATAAAAAAAAAAAAGCATGAAATTGATTGTGTACATGTACAAGTACAGCGTTTTAAAACAAAAGTGCCACCCTGTTGGCAAGAGCCTGGTGCACGACCCTCGCTCGAATAGGATCCGACCCCCTGATCTGTATACGTACTGCAGCCGTTGCTCCTGTCGCTTGCGTCGTCGTTTCCATGGCTATCCAAACAGCGCGTGATTCCCGCTCCGCCATGGCTCGCTTCTTGTCCAAAGCTGAGCGTTTGTTTCCGGGGTACACGTCCACATCTACATCCTTATAGCGACTGGGAAGACATGCTTCCGGGATGTAAAGACCAGCCCGAAAGGCGTTCTGCGCAAGTGCCGTGATATTGCGATATGTCTGATACTGTTGCTCTTGCAACAGACGCCCGTCCCCAAGAAGCGCTGGCAGCAACTGCTCGACTTTTAGCTCGTCCGTGTTCAATTCGAATTCCAAAGGCGGCAAAGATAAGGCCCGGGATTCTCCTATTGCCATGTGATTGTCCTGCATGCACTCATCACACTCTAGCAAATGTTTTGGGCTCTCCGAGGCTGCGGGCCAAAACAACTGCCGAAAAGAGTCTTTTGGTGCTGTGGTCGTGCCCTCGCTGTGCAACGTCCTGGAAAAGTCCACGGTGTGTCTATGAGACGTCGGCAGAGCACGCCCTGCTGCATCCGGTATCGGCTCTGCAAAATGAATGGCATCCAGATCCAGGGACTCAACCTCAAAGTATGCCGAAGTCTTGCTTCTTGGTTCACATAGCTGTAGTGGTAGATCTTGGGATTCACTGTACTGAAGACCAAGAGTCACCTTGAGAGGCAGACGCAGGCGACTGTGGAGGTGAATCTCAGTATCCTCAGTCCAGGATGAGTGTCGGGAGAGACCATCCAAGCTGGTCACAACTTGGCTGCAGAAATCTTGGTTGGAGGGTGTTAACCCATGTCGACAGATGTTACTTCCACTGGTCATATTTATGACAGCTATCAGGCATTGTGCAATACAAACAACGCAAAACGTTAGACATGATGATCAGACACTGGTAAACACGCCAGTGGGAGACCCGCGTCGGATAGTTGATAGTTACAAACTTACCGGACCAACCGCTGCTCCAGTCAATATCCGCTTTCGAAGATACAGTCAAACGCATAAAGTAGCGCCTCTGTTTGGAGCCAGCAGCGGAGACTGACTGAACAAATGTGCCTATTTCCATGTTCACTATGGGAGTCCAGCTATCGGATAATGGGTTCGAACGTGTCTCCCGTGCCTGCGGCGACAGGATAGAGCGCTGCAGCTCCAGGACCAGCCTGTTGTGTGCTACTATTCTCTGATTCTCGAGCTATCCTTCACACCAAAAGGCATTGTCAGTCTTCTGAAAACTTTTGCGGGTCGGACGGGACTTATTTTCTTGTCATCTTTCATTACCTGACATTGTTCTTCGAGGCGCCTCGCCTGTTCCGACAGTTTCTCTAGTTCCTGCAGAGCACCGTGAATGTTGTCCCTCGCAAATACAGTCGACTGGGAGCGTGCGTGACTAATCAAAGCGTTTATGATGGTCAGATGTTTTCTCAAAAAGTCCTGCAGATCGAAGGCATTATTCACTCTTGCAGCAAGCACGTACCTTGCTATGTCTGCCGAGAACCAAAGAACTTGACCCTCAAAGTTACATCCATAAAACCCATCACAACTAGATTCAGCTAGAATGGGTACAAATGTGCATATTGATGGAAGATCCAAGTGTTCCACCTCCATATCGCGTCCTGACACAATCCAGGCCAAAGGGAGGCGCAAAAGACGACCCTTTGTTGTAAGAGCATAGAGATACGTCTAGCATAAGTGTACAGTTGTTAGCATCTATATCGCGAACCAAGCGTAAACGTTGGCAAGGTAGTGCTATCTTGTATGAGAGTATTTACCTCTGCTACAATCGCGCTGTGTATGCTAGTGTCCAAAGTCTTGGATGCAGCAGAGACAGGCTGAGCTGTGGAGAGATCTTGAAGCACTGTTAGGCCTCCCAGCTTCCTAGTGCGTCCAATTCAAAACCTTTGTTCAGTATCATCTCCCGCGCGATGCATCCGGTAACTACAAACGCTAGAAGTAACATACCCTATGGCTATCGCAACTTGATGCTGGCCGTGGTTGGAGCTGGGCAAAGAGACTAATGCTGCATTGGGTTCCTATGATTGGCAGGTGGCCGTTAGAACACACGTCTTCCGTCGTCCCTCATAAAATTCTCTCGGTTGGCGTCTCTTCACCTACCAGCAGAGTCGTCATTTTCTCTATGGATAAGGCTCCGTTGTCCACGCCAGATTGTGTACATTCGCTGAGAATGTAGACCGTGCTTGAGTTTGTAGCGATAAGCATGTCCGAGCGAGGACCGCTGTCTGTTTGTCGAGTATAAGGAGCAAGTGAGCAGATCTCTGAAAGAGGTTGGCTGGTAGATACAGTCATTCGGTCGAGCACGCATCCTGGGGCAAACTGATCCTGCGAACTCCAAATGACTGGCTCTGCGTCGTGTCGAAAGAGTAATAGCTTTCCTGGAACAACCGCCATATGGGTGACATTATTCTATTCGAGATCGAGCTTGATGTGATCAGCTTTGGGCAGTCCTTGTTTCTTTGCGATATGGCATCCTCCCTTGATTCAGATGAATTACACTTGCCTCTGTTCCAACTGCATGCGTGGATCTGTCGACTTTAGTGACGGAGCTCATGGATCCAGATTCTCTGATGGCTCCCTTCTGTGACGAGCGACCATGGGCAGACGGCATCGGAGATGCTGTTCTAAATCTCTTTGATGCAGGCGAAAGCGAGTCGAGTTTGTCGATATCTTCCAAAAGTCCATCCTCATCGTTCCACAGCTCGACCTCTTCTTCGCTATCCTCGATCTTGATCGTCACCTGCTGCGAGAGCTGGACCTTGCAGATCTCGTTGCAGTTTGTGGATCGTCCGAGAGGGATGTTCCAAATGCTCCCGTCGACTGTCGCGACCAGCAGGCTCTGAGTATGACTCTGAGAGTGAGTCAAGGTTGACTCATTCCAGCAAAAGGCGACAACGTCTTGCGAGAAGGACCAAGTATGCTAGGCGAGTAGGAAAAATGTCAGCAACGAGGAGAAATGATGCATCAGGCACGACGCAGGAAGCTAATGCGCCAGCTTACATGCAGCTTGTTGTTCAGAATCTCGTAAAGCAGCCGAGGTTGCGAGTGCACGATAAGAAGCGTTGCGGTGCTGGGACTGGGTGCGGCAGGGATGACTTTGCAGAGTAGGGTCGGCTGGATGCAGGGCGTGCCCAGGTGGAGCGCGTCCAATGCATGCCAGGGTGGTGTTGACTGTATGCGGTGTCCAATGCAGTCCATCCCGGCTCGCGCTGCATGGGGTCCTGGCAACGGATGTCGATGTCGATGTCGATGTCGACGTGGGAGCAGGCCGTCGGGTGGGAGGCAGCGGGGGAAAGGGCGACGAGATGGAGGGCAGGAGAGGTGAAGAAGACAGGAGAGGCGGAGGACGAGAGGACCGAGGGAGGGCGCGTTTCGGTGTTTAGTGGCGCGTGGACCAGCCACACGAATTTTTTTTGGTACTTCTTGCCTGCGTGGCATCCCGCCCATGCTAACCCCCGCGGATGGTAGCGAGTGCATGGGCCGGTTGCCTGTCGCTTCGTGGCATCCGTCGTCCGTCGGGGTGGACCAAGGGAGGATGGCGGCAGACATCCCTGTCGCCTCTGCGGCATGACACTCGACAGGGTCTGTGTCCGCCCTTGGCCACCCACGTGGAATGTCCAATGTCACGGGCTCAAAGGGGAGTGCAGTGTCTGTCTTTGTCTTTGTCTTCTTTCTTCTCAAAACGTCTTGCTTTGCTCTCGCTCCTCTCACCACCGCACCACCTCACCACCTCACCACCACCTCGCCCTTGCCATCCTCGTCCTCCCGCCTACCTGCCATACCCATATACTCGGACTGTATACACTGTACCCTGTGCACTCACCACCTCAGCTCGTAGCATCGTCGACCCCCACCTCCAACAACCGCGTTTCACTGGACCTTCGCTTGGCAGAACCTCAGCGATACGACCCTTGTCAAGACAGCTCATCCTGAAGTAGCAGATAAAGGTCCAGCTACTGAAAACCTGCGCCTGTGCTCAAAGAGTCCAGGGAGCGAGCGAGCGAGCAAAAACAAAGCAAAATAGCTTTAGCACATATCGCAGCCATGATCATCCCAGCTTCCTCCAGCATAACATCCACTTCCGATAACAATGCCGCCTGGGCTATCGCTATCAGCACAGGGTCCTCGGTTCATTCAGGTAAGCCCAACCAGCTCTTTCCCAAGGCTATCATATTGACTTGTACGTCCGCCCGAGTCCAATTGAACACTCGTCGCTTTTTGCGGGTTACTTATTCTTCTTCGCTTTCTCTCTCTCTCTCTCTCTCCAAAAAAAAAAAAAAAAAAAAAAAAAAAAAAACGCCAGCATCGAAAAGGAGCGATGCAGTATCGTTCCTACTTCCAGCAGCTATTGTGGTCGTCTTTCTTCTGATCCTGGTCGTCAGCTTAATCCTCGCCCGGTGTCTTTATGTACGGTTCAAGAACATGCATAGCCAATCATCATTGTCTTCTGAACCCACGTCTTCCTCTTGGAAGAGCTATTACGGATCACGCTATCGCAACCAAAACAACAACAATAGCGAGGGAGGAGAGGCAGGGGAGGACGATGGTACAATGGGCGAGCAAGAGAGACTTTTGGGTAGACGGCGAAGTACGTCGTATTACGATGCTAATCGCTCGCGTGCACCTGTCGCTGTCGTTGTGCGACAAGATTCAAAGGGGCGGCCCATCTCGACGTGGTCCACCGCCAGTTCTGTGGCGGCCCAGAGAGGCGAGGAGCTGTCGAATTGGAGCCGACGGAGAGACGACCTGATCAGGATATATGGGCGGAGCCAAATCAACTCGTATGCTGAGGAGGAAGATCTAGTGGAGGAGGAGGACGCCGAAATGGAGCCAGAGCAGCATCCAGCAGAGCATGCGCAGGAAACTGTGACGCCTGGGGCTTGAGCTCTTGGGTGTTCATATGGTGTTGCAGGGATGTGTAGTGGTTTAGTTACACTAATATGACACGTTAGTCAAATAAGACACTTGGGGCTTGCTCATGTGGTGTGTAGACCTGCAAGGGTGCGGGAGTGTGTGAAAGGACGTCAAGAACGGGCGCACTGGACACTGGACTCGAGAGTAGGAGTGCTGGGCCTGGGATTGCAAAGGCAAGCCCTGCATGACGAATCAAGCGACCGCGGGGAGCGGCAGGACCGATGGGAAGGGCGCTCGGCCCCGCGGGACAGATGGGACGGACGAGTGAAAAACTGCTCAGCCAGGGGGGGCCATAACGCGCCTTTCCTTCTTTTGTCGTGTCTCTTTCTCGCTCTCGCGCCTCTCTTCTCGCTCTCCTCCTCACTCGCCTGCACTCGCCGCTCCTGTTCATCTTCCACGCCTTCCGCATTGCTTCCCCACAATTGCTGCCCATTGTCGCATCCGCTCGCACAAACACATTCCCCCAGACCAGACAGCAAGCACAGCAGGCTCGTAGGCAATGAGAATCGACTACCTCTCAAAGGTCGGCGCGGCAGTCTCTGCCTTCTTTGCACCGCCGCACTTTCATCTCTCCAGCGGCGCGGTCTCGGCCAAGGAACTCGTCCCTGCCAAGTCTGTGGCCATCATCGGTAAGCGCTCCTTCTTCTATTCCGTTGTCCCACTTTTATTCCTTTGTCCCACTTTTATACTCGTGCCTGTTCTTATTTCCACGGCAGTGTGGTGTGTGCTCAAAACTCTGTGGTCGCGTCTTGTCGGGCTCATGCATTGCATCTCACGCATTGCAAAGCGCGCGCTTGCGTGAATCTGACCAGCGCAGCCTCGCCAAACGACGGTGCCATGAGCCATCCATCCCGCCCCGACGTTCGTTATTAACTGCCCTGTGTCTGGGATTCTGGCTGAAAATACTTTTAGGCGCAGGGGCAGGCGGCGCATCAACGGCGTACTATCTCAATAGCTTTCTGGAGCAGCCACCCTCGACGCGCAGCGTGGATCACTCGATCACGATCTTTGAGCAGTCGGACAAGATTGGTGGCCGGTGCGCCGTATTCAAGGTCCGTGACCCAGGCCAGCAAAAGGACAACTTTGTGGAGATGGGCGCCAGTATTTTCGTCAAGATCAACCATCATCTGGTCGATGCTGCCAAGGAGTTTGGGCTCAAGACCAAGCCTTTGGACAATGAGCTGCTTGCGATCTGGGACGGGACGCAATTTATCTTTGAGGAAAGTCAGTGGAAGTTTTGGTCTATTCTCAAGGGTCTTCGCCGATGGACCATCTCGCCCATCAAGGTACCAGAAGAAACAAAAAACCAAAGAGAGGCTTTCACATTCGCTTCTTCACAGAGCTCATCACTGGTTTCCTAACAGCTTCTCTCGTTTTCGCTCTCTTCTTCCCTTTCGTCCTCTTGACTAGCTTCAAAAACTGCTGAAAAAGACCGTGGGAGATCTTTTGGAATGCTATAAATCACCCGAGGCATTTGACTCTATTGCCGACTTTGCACGTCGTTTCAATCTCCAAAAGACCGCCGCAGTCCGTTCGAGTGATTTCTTGCGCGACGCTGGCATTGGCGATCTGTATTCTCGCGAGGTAGTCGAGGTGGCCACGCGCGTCAATTATGGATCCAATCTGGATGAGATTCACGCTCTCGGCGCCTTGGTGACCATGGCCGCGGACGATGCCCTTCAGATCCACGGTGGCAACTTCCAAATCTTTGAAGGAATGGTGGCAAAGAGCAAAGCCCATGTCCGACTCGATACCAAGATCGCGCGCGTCCGCAAGCTGCGGCCCGTGTATGAAGGAGGCGATCCTCGTTTTGAGGTGACGACAACCTCGGGCCAGAGAGAGATCTTTGACGCTATTGTCATTGCTGCTCCTATCGTATGTTATGTTTCCATTCGACTGAAAATCTGTTTTGCGAACAACGATCCGTGCAGAAGCGCGGGCGACCTGCGATCGTTGATTCTCAATCTTTGTTATTACCGTTTGTTCAATAGCACTCCAGTAGCATCGACTTTGATTTGGATCTACCTCCACTCCCCAAGGTCTCCTATCGAACGATTCACGCGACGTTTGTCCGCGGCCACGTCAACCCAGCATATTTCAATGCCGTCTCGGCCGACAAATTTCCTTCGCACATCCTAACGACCAACGCAGTCGAGGCCGAGTTCACCTCCCTCAGCATCCAGCTGAAGTTAAGCAACGGCGAGACCGTGACAAAGATTTTCTCGCCAGAACCTCTCAAGCTGGAGCTGCTCGATCGTCTCTACTCTAACCGGACATGGGTCAAGCACAAGGAATGGAAGGCGTACCCTCGCCTGAAGCCCATTGACAACCTTGTCCAGCCCTCAAACGCAGACTCGTCGACGGAGCAGACGCAGCAGTACGTTCTTGGTACATCAAGGCAGAAAAAGGAGGACACTATTCTCGCAGAGACCGCATGGGGCAAGGTGGAGGTCGTTCCAGGAGTCTATTACGTGAACGCATTCGAGCCATTGATATCGGCAAGTTCTGCAGTTTTGTGCCCTAGTGTCGTTGGCGGGATATCTTGCATGAGAAAAGGCGTGCTAACATTGGCATCTTGATTTCTTTAGACCATGGAGACCGAGACGATTGCTGGAAAGAACGTCGCTCGGTTGGTTCGCGATCGCCTGCTTGGCCACTGTGCTGTAGAGATGATCAAGTCGTAATGGTCTACAGCCTAAAACAGCTTTTTTTTCTTCGTATTGGTGTTTGTTTGTCATATCAGCCATCGTTTCCATCTCACTTGTAAGTATCGCCACATTGCCCCCCTTGATCAAGAGTGCACTTTATTGCGCGTACGCGATTAAAAGAGCGGTATTATGGCAGCGAGAACAAAACAAAAAAAAAGGCTACATGGCACCCTTGCACGGAATATGCAAGAGGGAGCGGCCGCCATACCTCTACCACAGGTTGTACTTGGCATCAATATCGCCCTCAGCAGGAGCATCCAGGTCAACATACGACTTGACCTTGCGACTTGATATTTTACGGATGACAGTGCATACACAAATAATACAGGGGAGAGAGTGAGAGTTTAGTCACCGGCAGCATTTTCAACCGGAATACGCGGGCATGAAGAAAGAGGAAAAGAACCCAGCAGAAAAGGATTACCTTCTAGGATCCAACATCAGCGATGCAGGAGGACGGGGTGGTGCAAGATCCGGCTTCTGGCCTCTGCTCTTGTCACCATTTTCCTCCTTCGAGCCACGACGCTTGATATCGAAACCGATTCGGGGAATTTGGTCCATGGGTGTTCCTGTCATACCGGCCGAGGCCGAGAACGATGGTGGCATGAAGCTCGGTGGGAACTGGCTCATAGGACCCATGCCTGGATTGATAAACGGTATGCCCATCGGATGGGCTCCTGGCATGAAACTTATGGGCATAGGTGGTGCGCCGTACATCGGTCCTGGCCCGCCAAATCCAAACCCGGCAGGCTGTGGTGGTGGCTGCTGTTGTGCTGTGGGGTTGATGTGGTTGGGGTCCAGGATATAGTTGTTGAATAGGAGAATGTTGTTCTCGATCGTCTTGATCTCGTCCGGGTGTTTGGTGCGGATGTGCTTGTGCACAAACTCTTCTCCTCTGAATGGCTTCGTGCAGACCTTGCAGCGCCACTTTGTCGGTTCATCCTGTTGTGTCTTGCTCTGCAAAAACTTGACAATCGCCCTGGAAGCACGTCAGGAAGAAACAAGGACCAACAGTTACTAACAGACAAAAAACATGACATCTGATTCTGTCGTTCATTGACTCTGTCACTACTTACTTCTCCATGGCTTTTCCGCCAAGTTTCACAATCTCGTCCTCCGTTGGCGGCTTTAGCTTCAAGTTGAGTTTCTGTTCAAGATTCTTCACCCATACTGGACCTGGAATCATAAAAGTGTACAGTCAATACCGCAAGCTCTTGATGTCAGCGTGCGTGAGATTTCCCTTCCAAAGACCATTCGTTGTATCTCACCTTTTGTCGAATTTGGGAGAACTTTGGTCTCTGGGTTCCGGAAATGCTTGCTGCACTTTCTTGTAAACTCTTCAACATTGTCACTGTCACCTCCACAATAGTAGCAAAAGAGGTGGACTTGGCGCAAGTACTCGATAAACAGATCCAAGGAACGGCGCTGTAAAGGTGGAATGGGTAAGGGGTGTGTCAGTTGTAGAGGAGGCAAAGGCAGAATCTCGTCACCAAACGGCTGCTTACCTCGTTTGTACGGTTCATGGCTGCCTGTGCTGCAGCATCCTGCTCACCATCCTCCATGGCCACATCGGACGCCAGAATCACATCTGTGAGGCGCGCCTGCAGGAGCGATACTCCGTCAAAAACGGTTGCCTCAGACTCCATGTCAGATGAGCTCGCCAGATTCTGGTCACAGATCTTTGCAATAGCAACAGCCAGTTCATAGTCTGCATGAATCCTCGTATCCGTGTTGGCGATCTCATGCGTATATCTGGCGCGAGTTGGCCTATGAGGTGTAGTGACAACCTGAAAGTCTTCTGTCGAGGGCTCACTCATGGCGGTCAATGCTTGTTGAACATCCGTCCCTTTGTCAAATTTGATCCAGCCAATCCTTTGAAGCTCCCTCAAGGGATGTGGCTCGGAAAGCGAAAGCATCACAAAGCCCTCGATTTTCTTACAGCGCTATGATTGGTCGCAAAATGAACATATGAGGTACTATGAGTATTACAAGGCGTATGAGAAGTGGACGCTCCAGATTGGTGAGCTACGACGACAATAGACGGTTGTTTACCTCCAAGATAGAGTCTCGTGTCACGGTAGGGAGAACGGCTCTCAGATACAGCCATACATCTTCCTCAGTCTCGCCATTGATTTTGGTGTCGCCATCCTTGTCAGTGAGAGTACTGCTGTTGCCGTCTGCGCTGGCCTTCTCCGTCTTGCTGTCGCTTAATGCCGCAGCCTCCTTCTTTGCTGTCGCCTCATCGCATGTGGCGTTATCATACTTTCCCGCTGCAAGACCCTCAATAAACGTCGCGTAGAGCGATCTTCTTAGCACACGGGCTTCATCGTTGCGAGTCTTGGAGGAGTCTGGGTGGTACTTTTCCAAAAACCATGCCTCTTCTTTGTGATCGCTGAAGAACGCGCTCAGTTGTTTGGCTATAAACTCTTCCCTGTAAGTTGCGTACCGTGCTTGGAGCTCCTCATCCGTATAACGCTTATAGCGATGCGACGCCCTGTCGAGATTCTTCAAGTGTTCACAGTACTCCTTGAACGAAATGAGACGGTCCAACTTCATGGGGTCATCAACCCGATCCATCTTTCCCCAGCCCTGAGACATGTCGCTGTAATGTAGAGGCTCCGGTCCATCCATATCCCCATAAACATCATCCCGACGTCTGAAGGTTAGACAGAAAAAGGGTCAAAAAAAAAGGGTCAGTGAGTAGTCAAGACAGCGAGCTTGCAAGTCCTGCTTCAACCTGTTCCTGTCTATCGTCGGTACCTAGAGCCGCGGTATTCGCCATACCCGCCAGAGCCGTCGAATCGGCCACCGAAATGATCGGGCCGGTTGTACCTAGGTGCAGGATTGTAGCCATCTCTTTCGTAGTTGGGAATGTATCGGTCACCGGGCTCGCCATCACCGTCCTTTGATGCTGAGCGGTTTCTCTTGGGCCGCCTCTCTATTTGGAGATGTGGGGAAGAACGTTCAAAGTCATGGTCAACATCAGTAGTCTCGATTGGCCCGAGCTGCTCTATAGTGAGCCTGTCAAAGTGACAATGCTAACCTCTGTCTTCAGGCGAATCGGATGGCTTTCTTCTCCTCTTGTCACGGCCGAAATCATCCTTCTCGGGGCTTCGCTCCCGCTCCCGACGAAACTTGTCGCGGCCCCGAGAACCAGACTCGTCGTCCGAGTAGTCTCCTCGACCATAGTAATCCTTTGGCATTGCAATTCTTTTTTCGTATTGGTTGTTGAAAACAGCAGAAGATCACAAAGGTCCTATACACGAAAGACGTGAAAGATTGGGGGAGTCAGTTGACATGTTTTTCTTGGTCCAGGATCTTGCAGAGTAATCAGCGAGCGATGAGGGCCGACTTGAACGCGGCTGATGTTGAGAATGAGCGCATTGACATGTCGTTTCCAGTACCAGGTTGCATGCGATCGCCCTGAGCACACCAAGAGCAACAAAAAACGAAACAAAGGGAGTCGCTGAAGAAAAAGGCCAGGGGGGGAAGAGGGGCTCTAACTATTCAACTATTGGTACAAGTACAACTCCTGTCGTCCTGTTGTTGAAGATGAGGCTCCCATGGCTGTTTTCTGGCTCCAGCAATGCTCTGGTGTTGATCTCTCTTGTTCTCTCTGTAGGGTCTTGATGCCAGAGTGAATTGATGTACACAAAAACGAATTTAAACAAAGCTTGTTGAGGCGTGGAGGGAGTGTATGGAATGGAGTGATTGGACGGACAAAGGGCACGACCAGGAAGCCAAGGTGACGGGCTGGATACGAAAGAGGCAAAGGAAGCTGTAAGAAGGAGGGCTGGGGCGGGAAGGCGCAAGGAGAAGGGAAGGCTTACCCTTGGGACAAGAAGTCGGATGGCGAGAGTGGAGAAGAGATGGTGTTGAGGTGATCTGTTTGCTGGGTAGATTGAGTGCCACATTTACAGGTAGCGAATCTGTCTCCAGGTCTGTTCGGTGACGTGACTGTAGACTTTGCCTTGGTAGAGCCTAGCGCTGGGAGGAGCAAATCCTCGCTCCAACGAGCAGCTCGCTCCGAGCGAGCGAGTGGCGAGAAAATTGTGTCGCTCGCTCAGGATGGATCGTTGAAGCGATGGGCGCCATCTCGAAGGTACGCGACAAAAGTGCTTGACAGGAAAAAAGGGCTGGGAGCTGAACGACCTCGTCCGCTAGCCCGCTCGCAGAGTGTTGAGTGCACCAGAGGTATTCACATACATCGAGACAGTGCCGGGGCACACAACATAGCCTATGGTGGACAAAGGCTTGCCTTTATGATGTCTTCTACGTACTACAATACTCTATGGCATGCACGACTTTCAGGCTCGCATCTGCTGCTGGCGCTGCTGCTCCTCGTGCGCAGTTCGCTCTCGTTCCTTCCACGCCATCTTTATGCTGTCCTGAGCATGCAGCAGCTATTAAGGATTGCAAGGGCATGTTAAGACCCAGTAAACTCGCAGATTTCGATAGACCTTTTGTACAATCACATATCAGTGCGTGCGTCTTACCTCGTCAGCCTCAACACCATCTCGAATACTCTGGACGACCTTCTGGACGACAGACGAGTGGTTTCCATGCTCCTTGTCATCTCTGAATCGAAAGAATCTCCAGCTTTGATCTCCCGGTGAATAGCTCACTTCCACTACTCTGTTTTGGAGCTGTGTCGATGTTGTTTGCCATCTAATATGTTTCCAGACAGCAATATTAGTGTAAATGTCCGCCTCCTAGTGAATGGGCAAAAAACAGCAGCCGAGCGTTGCCTCTTACTGTTCCCAGAGTGCGTCGTCGACAGCCATGAGTCCAAAACGGGAGTAGTCTTGGCCGCCTCTCCACTCCTGAAGGACAAATTGTGGTTTTTGATTATGGTTATTGCCAGCTGGTGGCGATTCCAATGTCAGTCTAAAGTCAATAGTGTTCTCGCTTGGCGGCTTCCACTTTAACCTACAGAGACCCAGAGTTAGCCTCCAGGACATGCCATCAATAATGGATCCTCCTCCTGACTGGGGGATTGAGAGACTTACATCTTGACGTTGGTCGAGGGAATGTATGGCGCTACGGACGAGGTGAAAATTAGACCGTCGTTACCGTGCTTCAAGTTCGGGATAATTTCCTTGAACATCCTTTCGATACCATACGACAGCTGCATCTCCTTCAAGCTCACTCTACAAAAGGCAAATCCATGGTTAGTTTTGACGCTGCAGCTCTTCTGTCATAACAGGAGCATCCATTCATGACATATCTCTTACTTGAAAGGCTGAGATTGAATGAACTGAGGGTTGGCGATCTTGAGCATCTCTCTATAAGGTCCGATGAACTCGCATTGCAGTCGCTATGAGGGCAGACGTGATCAACGTTCAGCGTGTTTCCACATGAAATGCAATTGCCAATGGGGAACAGGCGAGAACGAACCGGACACTTACTGCCAAGCGACTTGTCAATGGCTTCGAGACAATGCTCTGTCCACGGTATGCAAGTAGGTCAAATGCCAGGTATCGAATCACATACTGTCCATTGGGTTCCCGGTCAGCAACGAGTTCTCCGTCAACAATGGTGTCGTTATGAAAGACGTTGAGTTCGTTGGCGACAGGGAACCTCAGCTGTGGCACATAGCTGAACTTGTTCTTGCGGTCAATCTAACGAAAGTGCAAGGTTAAACACTCTGTTTCCTGCAGTGTATCTCCTTTGAGTCGAGTCGAGTCAAACTAGAAGCAGGGGGTCTTACCAGAAAGACCTGCTGTTGACCATTTTCATGCAGCACACAGTAAAGAAGCACTCGAACGCCATCGGACTTTTCAGACACAAAGTAGCTAGAGCACAAGACATCCAGATGTGTTAACGTTCCTGAAGACTGAAGAGAATAAAACGCAAATCCACAATCCTTTTGTTCCATTGCATACTTTTCCGACTGAAGCTCACGGAGGGTGTCGCGCGTGAAACTAACAGGCTGTGCACCTTTAGCATGGGCCGAAGGGGAAGGGTTGACCCATGTCAGTACAAGAAACAACCACCATTGAAGGAGCCTGCCCTCTCCAAGACTCACCAATGAACCTATAAAGCAGCGAGAAAATGGAGGGTGGGCATCATTTGATTAGTGTTCCGTTCCCGCGTCTTGAAAGAAATGATTCTAGCAGGCTGTCTCTGCTGCAGAGTAGGCGTACCTGTTGCCGTTGATGCCAATGACCCGACAAATCCTCTCGCGAAGCATATGCTCCATATGCTGCTCGAGAGGCATTCCTGGAATGTCGGGGATGAAGGAATCGGCCGGCATTGTTCAGAGAGGTAGCGAGGGGAGTGATGCGGTGGAAAGGGTTATGGAGAACGGTCAAGAGACAAGGATGCAGCTGAGCGAGGGCGACCTTTGTGCTTCTTCTTGGCTCGGTCTACGCTCAGCCACATCTTTTCGCCACATCTCTCATCCCTCAGGGCAAATCCAGGGCCTCTTCGCTCGATGATACAGTATACGTCTGGAGCATGCAATGTGGGCTTTCAAATCGGCTTTATTTAAGCTATATGGTACAAAAGTTCAGAGATGCAGATGCGGTGTTGTGATATCCATGGGCCTCCAGTTCCTCCTGAGTTCCTCTATGAGCGTTCCTCCCTATTAAGCTATTGTAAACGTGGGAGACCATGGGTCAGCACTTATCGTGGCCTACGTTTGATAGTCATTCCTGAACAAGGCACACTATTATTACCTGAGGGAGCACCGAGGGTGGTGCCAGGACCTGATGGGATAGCCTTGACAACAGCAGGCTCCTCCTTCTGAGCAGGGGCGTCTATATCAGCGAAAGGGCAAAGATGTGGGATAGGAGTAAGTGGACAGAGATGACTCTTCCTGGTACCGTTTGGATTCCAAGCGTCTGTTGTCAAAATTGCTGTGGTTGTATTACCTTTCATGGTAGCCTCTCTAACGCCTCCTGCCTTGACAAGGGCAGAGTCGAGGATGTACTTGAGCGCCTTTCTCTTTTGCTGCTCCTTCTTTGTGGAGATGCGGCGAACATGTTGGATGCTAGTCGAGACGACAGACTTGTACGAGGTCGAGTTAGACTTCAAGGCCTGCTTCCTGACACGGCCCAGCTTCTGGAGGTTGAACTTTGGGCGCTGGATGTTGTTGCGGGTAACCATGATTGCTGCAATGTGTGGGTGTAGATTGATGAGGGTAAGAGAGCAGCGAAAGAAAAAAGAAAAAAAGTGTTGTTTGTCCAAGAGGGCAAAAGCAGTCCCATCGATTGGTTTTCATCGCCGAATGAATCCTAGTGCAAAAGCTTCATTCAAAGAGGGCGCTGACACTGGATACAACTTTTGGTAACCATGACTTGCCATATCATGTCAGTTTCCTCCTAAAGTTGTAACTGAGCAAGATGGTGCCGCACGGCGATAAAGTCTGTGCGAGCAAACTGCGTGGACTCCTGTCTCAACTATTGTACAATTGTACAGCAAGCAAGCTGACCAGGAGTGACTCCACCTTGTCCAAAAAAGTGCACAATCGGCGCACAGGGAATGATGGTTCACATGTACAGCACTTCAGTACCCGGATGCCAGAGTGGACACAAAGATACGAGGTACAGCAGTACTTTCTCATCAGATAGGGTTGCAGTGCACGTTCGCGCATCCAGAGACGAGAGTGGGCAACAGACACGATCTGAGATCAAAAATTCCAGAGCTTGTATGCTTGGTTCTGGCCTTGCTCTCCATCTTTTTTTCCTTTCCTTTCATCCGTGTCTCCAGCCAATTCCGCCTCCCATTGTCTCTCCTCATTGTCATCCTACCTCATTCGATTCCGATTCAGTAGCTCCTCTCGCCCAAACGACCTCTCCCTCCCCCGACGCTCATAACGTCATGAAATTCGGCGATAACTTGGAGGATTCCATTTACATACAGTGGAAGGATAATTATGTCCAGTACAATGTGCTGAAGAAGCAGCTGGAAGAGGGCGTCTCCAAACCCGCCGGCTGGACTGAGCGAGACGAGGGCATCTTTGGACAAACCCTAGACAGTGATTTGACAAAGGTGGGTGCGATCGCTCTGTAGCCCGCCAACCAACTGTGATTGAATTTGCGCGCCCGTCTCTTACTCGTGCTCTTCTTTCCCGATCCACAAGGTCTTCAACTTTGTGAATTCTAAATTCGAGGAGCTGCAGGAGAGGACCACCAGAGCTGAATTGCGGGTCGCCACCTTCCACGAAGCCTACAACCAAAAAGCGATCGAGACTCTGACGTCTTCCATCTCTGAGATTACGGACGAGGTTAATCAGCTTTCAAAGTACTGCCGGACCAATTATGCCGGATTTCTCAAGATTGTCAAGAAGCACGACGTATGCGCCATTTTATCGTGCTCTTATTTTACGCCTGCAGCGCCTATGGGCGCTCCAAAACGCCTACAAAGCTTGCGATCTCATGAAAGACTAGTTCTAACACTACCTATTGTGCCTTAGAAAAATGTTCCGTACAAGTTGAGACCCGTGTTCATGGTACAGTTGAAGTCGCGAGCCTTCTTCAACGTCAATTTCGACTCTCTGGTGGTGCGTTTGTCCAAGCTCTACCACTCGCTTGGGAACGAGTCTCTGCCTTTTGGAACGCCGATCACGCCCTCAGCTCTCGCAGGGATGGGCAACCAGGCTGGGCTTGACCGCAAGTCGTTCAAGTTTTGGGTGCACCCTGACAACGTCATGGAGGTCAAGACCACGGTCCTCAAGCACCTGCCCGTCATTCTTTACACCCCTCGCGGACCCAACACTGCAGAATCTCTGGACCCCTCACTGTCCTCTGTCTACCTCGACAACTCTGCATTTGACCTCTACAACAGCAAGCTCGAACGCACAGAGGGCGCCCAGGCTATCCGTCTTCGCTGGTACGGCAGCCCGTCCAACAACGAGATCTTTGTTGAACGCAAAATCCACCACGAAATCAACAAGTTTGGAGAATATCATGATCGCTTCTCCATCAAGGAGAAGTATGTGGATGCGTTTCTGAAGGGAGACTATACCATGGATCGTCAAGTCGCAAAGTTACGTGAACAAGGCGTCAAGTCCTCTGCAGAGATTGAGCAGTTTGACGAAATGGTGAAGGATGTTCAAAAGTGCATCGTTGATATGAAGCTCAAGCCAGGTAACGTGCTTATCTGCTTACATTGTACAGCTCGCGGTGACTGAAAAAAAACAATCTTGATCGTCCATTGGAATGAACACTAACAATGCTGGCGCTCTATTTACTATAGTCCTGAGAACTGTTTACAACAGAACAGCATTCCAGATTCCAGGCGACAAGCGCGTCCGTCTCTCGATGGATACAGACCTGTGCATGATCCGGGAAGACAATCTCGACAATGTACCCCGGTCTGGTAACCACTGGCGCCGGATGGATGTGGACTATCCTATGCCCTCCAAGACCAGCTACGAGCAGGATATGACTCGCTTCAACTATGCCATTCTTGAGGTCAAGTTGGAGCTCCCTGCAGGAAAGTCGACACCTGCTTGGGTTGAGGAGCTCATGAACAGCCATCTGGTCGAGTCTGCAGAATCCTTTTCGAAATACGTGCATGGTGTTGCGGTGCTTCTGGAAAGGCATGTGGCTCTTTTGCCCTTTTGGCTGGCGCAACTGGAGAAGGAGACTGTTCGCACGCCTGATTCTATGCGTGGCCATTTGGCAGTCGATACCCCGTCTATCAGTCGAGCTGGGTCCACGGCAGACATCCAGAGTATCAACAGTCGTAGATCGTCGATTGCGTCAAGATCCGAATCTGAGAACGGAGCCAATACGCGCTCTACGTCCAAGGGCAAGCAAAAGTCGTTGGATGTTGTAGTGGATTCGCAGTACGGTCAGAATGGCGGTTCAAATAATGGCCAAGGTCCATATGGTTCAGCGCTCAAGCCAGCGGCCTCTAAAGCCAGCAGCATTGGCAAAAAGTCATTTGGATTCAAGGGTCTGGGAGGTGTCTTCAAGCGGGGCCGAAAGGGTAAGGATTCGCACGAGTCGAGTCCACTGCTGGGTCCTAGTCAGAGCAATGACTCGATCCCACAGATCAGGATCATCCCCCCAAAGCCCAAAAAGATTGTGGGTGTTTTGAAGGTCGAGGCCAAGGTGTTTTTCGCCAACGAGCGTACGTTCCTCAAGTGGATGAACTTTGCGGTCCTTCTTGGAACTCTTGGCGTCGGGCTGTTCAATGCTGGGGACAACATTGGTCGCTTTGCAGGCATTCTCCTGTCGATCACGGCTCTTCTCACGCTGCTGTACTCTATCTGGCTATATGAGAAGCGTCTTGCGATGCTCCGCAACAAGGATCCTGGCCCCTACGGTAGGTGACGCGATTTGATTTTACTATGACCAACCTTGTCAAGTCGGGTCGGCAAGCTCTGGTAGGCCTTCAAATGACTGACCTTTGGTTTTGTTTTTTTACCTACTCATTCGATCTGTGAAAAGACGAGCCCGTGATGCCGACGCTGATGTGTGTCTGCTTGCTCACGGCCATCTCGCTCAACTTTTATCTCAAGTCCAACGTCAAGTCGAAGCCATGATGAGGTGTGATGAGCAGCCGTTGTTCAACTCATCACAATATAAATACTCCAAAAATAGCGAATCAGGTGATTGAAGGGGCCCCGGTTCTTGCTAGCGAAAGAGAGCTCAGTTGCATTGAGCGCAAATCATGGATATGGGTCTGAAGGCTGGATGGCTTGTGGCGATGGAGAGAGTCTCATTCTTGATTCGTATGGCGATAGCTTAGGTTGATTTGATACTATTGTATGCTGTGCAGAGCAACGACGATAGCTGGGGAATGGACAGGCGTGGCCCGAGCCCTTGTTTGTGCGTCAAGGTGCTTGCCAACATGCGAGACACGTATCTCGATGAAGACGGGGAGGACGGTCGCCAGCCGCGAGATCGTTGCTTGGTGATCGTGCCTGAGTGCGCACCATGAGCAGAGATGGTTGTGCCGGGGGGACAAGGGCGGCCAGGGAGCCACGCGAGCTCGTGCAAAGATGGAGGATCACGAGCCGCAAGATGCGGTAGGGGGTGGGTCCAAATGTGCCCCAGGGCGGGGAGAGCGAACGTGTACAAACATCGTCGCAGGTACGGAGAGGGCTCGCGTTTTTTTTTGTCATCCGGTGTGATGTCTGATGGCTCCCTGATGCCCCCAGTGCGACTCGATCGCTCACTCGTCCATATTTAATATCGGCATATCTCTCGCTGCCGCTTTCTCTCTCTTTCTCCCTCTTTTGTTCTCTGCTCTCGCTGCTCCCTCCCCCGTCACTCTCCTCGCCCATTCCCGCTCTTCAGTCTGCCCCTTCGTTGTCCTGGGACCAGCTCTCTCGTGCCCCATCCCTGTCCCCATCCTCCTGCACCGCACACACACACACTCTCTCTCACTCTCTCTCGTCATCTCCGCGTAGATCTGCTGCTGCCAGTAATTCATACATACCCTGTGTCTGCGCATAACTGCACATTACATACACACACACACGCGCACACGCACACACACACACATACACACACACACACACTCACTCCCTTTTCTCGCTAGAGTGTCGTCTCATCCCAGCCCCGGCTCTCCTTCCCCGTCCACAGCTCCCATCCCACCGGGCACAGCCCCTCCAGACGCCCCATCGTCCCTTGCCCCTTCCGCCGCCACTCGACATTGCAGATCATCAAGGTCGAGCCAGCGCAACCGCATTCGTTGCTTGGTCACTCCGTCTAGACCCATATTAGCCGACCGAGGTAAGCTAGATCGCACAGCGACGCCCAATTCTCCACTTTCTCTCGCCTTTGCTTCTTCTTTTCTCTTCTCTTCTCTTCTCGTCCGTCCCTTTCCCTTGCTTCCTCTTCTCGCCGAGTGCAGAGCTTTAAATTCCGCAGCGAAATACTCCACGGCCCTGCGTCATCGCCCCATTCACCATCCGGCGCACCCCCATGTCCTCATGAGACCACTCTTGTCTCCATCCGCCATCTCTTTTCATTCAATTTCTACTCCAGCACCTCCCATGGGCAGTGACTATGATATGCTTCGTAAGAAACCTACAGGAACGCACCTATTTCTTTTTGCCACCAACCTTTTTTTTTTGGTGGCCCGTGAAGTATACTGTGGTCAACCTCCATAAAACTGCACTAGCTTGCTGTAGCGTACACCTTTTGTTATGCGCCGGAAGCAGGTCTTTGGACGTGGCGCCTTTAAGCGTGGGTTGTATTGTATGGCTGCAAAAAACTGTGGATTTTGGTAGAGCCTTTTTTTTGGTTAACCCACTTGACGCTCGGGGCCCCTGTTCACCCCCCCTTATTCGGCATCCCAGAGTTTTGCATGGGGTTGGAAAGTGCGGTGGTGCGCTGGGGGTCAAGGGGCGGATGGGACACGGGTGCGATCCAGCCCTTTGGAGGTGACTTAGAGCGTGACAAAGCTGGCTGTGGCAAGATACGATCCGCTTCTGGGGCGACAATCGCCCAAGCATATCGCGGGTTGCTGGGCTTGCATTGGCAAGGAGTGCAGGAGACATCTTTGAGGGGCACTGTCCAGCTGTATTTTTTTTTCGTTAATACCATGGTATGCGCGTATTGCTCGCGGCGCCCCGTCTTTTTCCTTCTTTTGTCTCCCTCTCGACGTTCTGGTAGAGCATTACTGTTGATTCATCCGTGCAAGGTTCAAAACACAACATTCCGCTTCATATAAACCAACGCGTCCTGATTCATCCACTGCACCGTGCGTTGCGCGGGGATCCAACACTCTTTTGCTCTCTTTAATATCCATCTTTCTCTCGCTCGCTCGCCTTTTGCTCTCTCTTTGTCTCTGCTGCATCTCCCTTCGTGCCCGAGATTTCATAACAAACATCACGCGTCCGGCCCCCCCCCCCCCATACACACACATAATCTGCTCCTTCGTCCAGGTTTCTAACGTTTTCTTCATCACCGTCTCCTTTCACCGCGACATTGGACCTATTCGCTGTGACGATAGAGCGTCTTCCAACAGTGTCGTATTTGGCTCTTTGCCCGTGTCATCCATACCAAGGCACAGCCACCCGGTAGATTGCTCGCTTATCCAACGGCATACAAGACATTTGACGAAGCTGCTGATCAGCACAGCGATCGGATCCAAGCGCGATGGACGTGGATCCACAGGAACATCAGACTGACATGGCAGTGAACCACATCGAGCAGGTGGACCAGACTGAGCAGGATGTCACAATGATGGCGACAGACGGCGGATCCCCTACATCTAAAGGAGACGTGCTCAAGATTCTTGGTCAAACCATTCACGATGGTGGCGCCGTTAAATACACCGTCTTTTGGGAGAACGGGGAATCGACAGAGGTAAGGATATCAAACGTGCGTGTCATTTGAGGGTGGTGGTCGTGAGAGAGGGGGTACCTCATCCATCTGAAGTGTTGGTGATATGACCGGCCGAGCCGACCTGGAGACTCTCAGCAGGGGTGCCACAACCCTATCGATTCTGGTCGACTCCATGGACAACGGAATTATCATCAGCAAGGTGTTTCCGTCTTATCACATCCGGTCAAAACTGCTTTGCAAAGACCTCCTTGTGGGACTCTGACACCGGCGGGGGTTAACACTGCACTCTATGATCCAGCAAGCCCTCAGAGCAAAAATAGGAGCAAGGGACATGTCAACTGAACTATGATACAAAAAAAAAAAAAAAAAAGGAGTGGGAGTGGGAAGCAAGGAATTAATCAAAAGGGCCAAGTGAGAGAAAAAAAAATGTGCAGAAGGGAATGGAAGGGGAGCCTCATGCATACGAGAGGTGGCCGGCCTTTTCTATGCTAAAGCGCAACACGGGGAGACTTCAAGGGGTGGATGACTTGGAAAGCTATCGATCTGGTCCATGCAGCCACTGTGCAGGTGTACGGCGGGTATAAGGTCGGACACTCAGGATATGGATGAGCACGCGGTTCCCAGGAACACTACTCTGGCTACCCAAAGAAGTATCTGGTCTGGACCACCAGGCGCTGGCGGGTATTGCATGCATGCATGATGCGGCGGGAGTGTCCACGACCACAGATAAAGGGAGAAAATTAGAAAAATCAGGGGCTAGTGGCATTGCCGTCTGTACCTCCAAGGACACTGCATGATCGAGCCCAATATCCCCATGCAGTACTTTGTGCTTACACGTAGACATGTGCTGAGGACTAACTGATGGATGCCGTCTTGCATTACACCATGACCTAGGAGTCTGTCGAGGCACTTGGGCAGTGGGACGACCTCGTTCAAGAATACGAGCATAGCCAGTTCTCAAAGTCCGAGGGCAAGTCAGACAGCCCATCACCGCCACCAGCCTCACGAAAATCTCAATCGACATCAGCAAAGACCGGCGACAGCGAAGCGTCCAAGAAAAGACCTTCAGTAGCAGCTCGGCCCACAAGAACTAAGGCAAGAGTCAATGTCCAGTACTACGAAGGTGGCGAGGACTCGGATGAGGGTGGTGACTACTCTTCACCACGATCAAGTAAAAAGGCAACAGCAAAGTCAAAGAAGGCCAACTCTAGCGGCGACGACGGCCAGGATCAGGATCCCGACACACCGCCTGCTACGACACTCTCTGCACGTGGTTACCCCAGGCGAGCTCAGGCGACTGTCAAGCCTCAGCCCACTATCGAATCCTCCGAGGGCTCTTCAGACGACTTGGCGACCCCAAAAGCAAAAACCGAGCGCAAGACTCCCTCTGCACCAAAGCTCAAAAAGGTACTTGTCGCCACCTCAACAGAGTCCACATTTGTTCAGGCACATCACCCCTTTTGCACTCGGTGTGGCCAGCGAGGCGAAATCACCAAGCGCAAAAGCAAGAAGAAGAGCGATGATGAAGAGGACGACGAACCGCTTGGGTCGCTTTTGCTTTGTGAGTGCTGCTCTGCCGGATACCATCGTCTCTGTCTCCGCAAGTCCTACACAGACAACTTGATTGGGACAGGATTTCGGTGTGAGGCTTGTATCAAGACCAAAGGGGCTGAGTGTATGGAGTGTCGACTCTGGGTTGGCCGAACTCCTCCAGCGCCTCCCGCCAAGGCCGCTGAGGCATCCGAATCCGTTGCTGCTTCAGCTCTCGAGTCCTCGGCCGTCCCAAGCGAGCCAGCGGCAGAAGGAGCCGACCCATCCAATCAGGACGATACAGCAGCCGAATCGGACAAAACTGTGCAGGGATCAAATGAGATGGATGTGGAGGACAGTTCCGCCAAGGCGGAAACGCCCAAGAAGCTGGAAGATTCTTCAGATGCACCAAATGAATCTCCAGACGTTTTATTCCGGTGCTTCCGGTGCACGTATACTGCCCACGACCAGTGCCTCAAGCCCCTGTCGACCATGGAAAAGGGTACCGAGCAGTCGCAAATCATCAGGCATTATAGGAAAGACTGGAAGTGTCATCAGTGCTCGGAATGGGACAGCGAGCTGGATCAGATTCTTGCATTTCGCGATGTTCCCATCTTCAAGGCCACTGCTACTCTACTGGAAGATGGCGATACAGATATGGTCGTGGCAGACTCTTCTAAAAGCGAAACGAACGTGGCTGAACCAATTTCCAAGGACGGCAGCACATTTCCGCAGGCGCTCAACACGACTCGTGAGCTGCTCGTCAAATGGAAGAATATGTCGTACAGGAAGCTGACATGGGTTCCAAGCTACTGGGTCAGCCAAGTCGTCTCGTCTGTGAAAATCAAGTCCTTCTGGAAGAGAATGACAGGACCAGCAGAAGTTTCGGATGTCATTATGGACGAATGGACGCAAGTTGAAAAGATTCTAGACGTTCGCTTTGATGGAGAGTATGACGGCAATGGCGACGATATGGATGCGGTCGATCATATTCAAAGTGTTTTTGTCAAGTGGAAATCGCTGGATTATGATCAAGGTATTTTGATCTTTATTAATTGATATGCCTGACCCTGACTTCCATGAGTTGCTTCTAACCTACTATGGTGGTGCCAATAGCAACTTGGGATGAGCCGGACGAGCCCGATAGTCCACATTATGCGTCTTTCAAGCAGGCATTCAAGGAGTGGGTGTCTGCCCGAAAGATCGAGATTCCAGCGCGGGCCAAGAAAGGACGGTCCGGTTTGCAACCACGACCCCTGAATCAACTCCCGTTTGAGGAACTGAAGGAACAACCATCGTATGTCACCGGCGGTACCTTGAAGGATTACCAAATGGATGGTCTCAAGTAAGTGTTTCCAAAAACATGCACATTTCAACATATTTTTCGTAATCTGTTGCAGTGGGTGGCAAAACTAACACTGTACTCATTATAGCTGGCTGCGATACAATCATTGGAAAAACGTCAACAGCATTTTGGCCGACGAGATGGGATTGGGAAAGACCATCCAGATGGTAGCATTTGTAACTACGCTTTATCACCAACTGCGCGCGTTCCCATGTCTGATCGTCGTTCCCAACTCAACCTTGACGAACTGGGTCCGCGAGTTTGCAAAGTGGGCGCCAGACCTTCGCGTTGTCGCCTACTATGGCCCTCAGACCTCGCGCTCAGTCGTTCGGGACTATGAACTCTTTCACCCAGGCACACACGATTTGAAGTGCCATGTCGTGGTAACAACATACGAGATGATCGTGAACGCAACCGATGGCTCTTTATTCCGCAAGAACTCTTGGGAGTGTCTGGTTGTGGATGAAGGCCAGCGACTCAAGAACGAGAACAGTATGCTGTTTGTCAAGCTGAACGAGCTGGTGATTGAGAACCGCGTCTTATTGACAGGCACGCCTCTACAGAACAATATCCGTGAGTTGTTCAGCTTGATGAACTTTCTTGATCCAGTGAAGTTTGCGGATGTGACCGAGCTGGAAAAGAAGTACGAGAACTTGGATAAGGCGGCTGTAGAGGAACTGCATGGGGTAAGTGCCAAGATTGGCCTTGCGAGATGCTCTGCTGCATGGAAATGGCGTGTGGTATTGATAGACTGACGCGTGTTGTTCTCGATTGTCTTTTGAAAAATATCATAGTTGCTGAAGCCGTTTTTCCTTCGCCGTACAAAGGACGAAGTGCTCAAGGATCTGCCACCAAAGGTGCGTCAAGTCTGACCTGCTCCTTTTTCATTTTTACTTTTGAATGGTAACAATCCCAGAGCATGTCGCTGCAATACTAACCCTGTATTCTTATTCTCTCGTCGAATGTATAGAGCGAGGTCATTGTGCCTGTTGGCATGTCTGCGCTCCAGAAGGAAATCTACAAGGGTATCTTGGCTCGTAATCACAAGCTCCTGCAGTCCATTACCAACCGAGGTGGAACCTCTAGCAACCGCAAGGCGTCATTGCACAACATTCTGATGGAGCTCCGTAAATGCCTGAACCACCCATATCTAATTGAGGGTGTGGAACCGAGGTACCTGAACACAGCCGAGCTGGTTCACAAAAGTTTGATCGAGGCCGGCGGCAAGCTAGAGCTTCTCCATAACATGCTCCCGAAGCTGAAGCAGGGCGGTCACCGAGTCCTTATTTTCTCAACCATGACAAGGCTCTTGGATATTTTGGAGGACTACCTGAACGGAGAGCGATACAATTATGTCCGACTCGACGGCAGCACCAGCAGTAGCGACCGCCAGGCGAGAATTGACAAATTCAATGCCCCTGATTCGGATGTGTTTGTGTTTCTACTCTCGACAAGAGCAGGTGGTGTAGGTGTCAACTTGGCCACGGCAGACACCATCATCATTTACGATGTCGATTTCAATCCTAAGGCGGACATGCAGGCGCTCAGTCGTGCTCATCGTATCGGACAGAAGAACAAAGTGCTGGTTCTCAAGTTTATGACACGTAACTCGGCCGAGGAGCGTATTGTGCAGATTGGCAAGAAGAAGATGATTCTGGATCACTTGATTGTGGAGCGCATGGAGGACGACAACCTGGATCCTATCGATGTTGAGAGTATTCTCAAATTCGGAGCCAAGGCGCTCTTTGAAGAGGAGTCGACCACGAACGAGGACCTGAAGTACGACGACGCCACTCTGGAGGCTCTTCTTGACCGTAGCAAGATTGAACACAACTGGGATGACACGGACAATGGCGAGACCAAGGTCAGCGGTTTTGGATTTGCCAAGGTTTGGACAGAGACCAAGGGACTTGTGGACGAGGACATTCCGATTGATGCCCCACCCGAGACTGAGGAGGAGGGATTCTGGTCCACCCTGCTGCGCGATCGATTGGCTATGGCGTATGCGCAAGAGGAGGAGCTTCTCGGCCGCGGAGCACGCAGAAAGACAGTGCTGTCGTATGCCGAGAACGGGAATAATAACGAGAGTCCGCCCAACAAGAAGCGCAAGGCTGGCAAGGAGGTCCCCTCCAAGGAGGAGGAGGACTATGTCGACGCGGACCTGATAGGTTCGGATGTAGAGTCGATAGACTCTGACACAGAGCTCGATCCCAACACAGTATTGGCAGAGTTGGAGCTGAACAAAAAGGCGAAAAGGAACCGGTCTGGCATGGACCCTAATCAGTCCCCATCTCAACTGGGCTATATGGATATGGATGACGACGGCAGACGCGACCCTTTTGGCGGCGATGGCAGCCCTGCAGGGCTACATGGAAACCCTGGCAAGATCAAGAAGGCTCGTATGCATCCACAGTCGCCCTACCAAATGCCTGGAGCCAACATGCAAGGAATTCGCGGGGATGCAGCGAGCAGGAAGACAGCACGGAAAC
Organism: Mortierella alpina; assembly: GCA_029449245.1. Classification (NCBI taxonomy): domain Eukaryota; kingdom Fungi; phylum Mortierellomycota; class Mortierellomycetes; order Mortierellales; family Mortierellaceae; genus Mortierella; species Mortierella alpina. The sequence continues at coordinate 28,936 of JANATF010000001.1, read as the reverse complement.
CGCAGCCGTGCCTTGTCTGTCATAGGAGCCATCGCGACCGCTGCCCAGAGAGCCAAGATATACCCCTGGTGCTGGAGCGGAGGCAGCAGATTGCGACCAGCAACTATCCAGACAATTACAAGACTCTGGCTCTCAATACCCTGGATAAGTTCTTGCTGGACAAGCATATCACCCCCGCGGAGCTACCTAAAGGCAAGGTCGCAAGAAATCTCTCGGCAGCTGCGGCAAGACTCGGCGGTTCGGCCTACCAAGAGAATCTGCGGTCCATGTCGATCGGCAAGGCCTTTGTGCCGACGATAACCCCTGGAGCATGTATTGTGTGCAATCAAGTGCCCTATCACTTGCCTTTCAAGTGCCCCGAGACCAAAAACATGCAGTTTTTGCAAGAGCGCTGCCGTAACATCACACTGGATCCAACCATTTCGGACTCGAAAAAGCAGGAGTATGTGTCGACTATTAAGGCGCTCATGAACAGAGACGCTCCCAGAGGTGCTCCTCCTGTAACCAGCAGCGCCCCCCGACGGTCAGGGCCATGGGCAGGAGCAGGGGCGAGTGGGACTAATGGTCCAGCTCCTCCTCCCCTTGGACCGCCCTCCGTGTCTAATGTGTCGTCACGTGGCGCGCCCACGTCAGCAGGAGCAGCAGTGGCCATGGGAGTCGCAGCGACAGGTGGACAGTCGGGTTCTTCAATGAAGCATGGGCATTCTGGACAAAGGCCAAGTCAGAGTCATCACTCACACTCTCAGCACCAAGCGTATACGTCGCAGATCCCACCCCAATTCATGAGCAGTCGCCCGTCGAAGGATCAGCACCATCACTCCAGTCCTGCTTCATCGTCAGGGCCTGCAAGCGGGCGATCCGATAGTCAACGGCCGCGCGACTATGGTGGGTACCATGCGCGTGGTGCGCCACATGCACACCACACGGGATCCGGACATGCCACTAGTGGTGGACGCGAGAACATCAGCTATCAGGCTAGAAGGGCATCTTCTCGTGCGGAGGATGGATCAATGATGATGCCACCTGGACGTGGATCGTTTTCAGGAAATGGTGGCCCGGAAGGTCATGATTATGTGAACGAATCTTCTCAAGGCGTCGATGGCACATATGGACGCGAACGTGAGCGGGAACGGGAACGTGATCCTACGGGCTATGGGCGTGCAGATTCTTCGCGACAGGGAATGCACCATGAACGAGACCGTGAACGTGGTCATCATCACCTGGATGAGTCCTCGCGCGGGCATCATGACTATGGGCAGGCTGAAAACGTAAGTTGGCAGGCAGATTCTTAGCAGGGCGTTTGTCCGTCTCTATTGTCTATTGTATATACATGAAGATGCATTCAAAAATCTTGTGGCCGCCTGCCTAATTGTATCGTTTCATATTGTCTCTTTTTCTCGTGTACTCTACAGGGGCCGTATAGCTCGGCAGCACCGTCTAGGTCTAGTCAGCATCACTCCAGCGCAGGCCACTATGCAGGCCACCATTCAGAGCACCCAGCTCCGCACTCACAGCATCGTCACCACCCTCAGCATTCTCACCCACAGCAGCGACATCTTCAACAGCAACAGCAGCATCCATCGCACGTTCGTCCACCGCATGCTGGTCAGCCAGGGCGACCAGTGTCCATGTCCCCGCAAAACGAGCACCGAGCGCTTGGACAGTCGCAGGGACATTATACCACGGAACGATCAGACGCTCATGCTAATCAAGAGACCATGGTGGACCATGACATGCCTCTGCCTACGCAGGAGCTTCACGCTGCCCGTCTCTTGCCGCAACAGGACGAGCCGCCTCAGGACCATGATCAGCATCCACAGCAGCTGGCACGCGTGAATGGGGACGTGCATCATGAACGCGTTCCAAAGAGGGTACTGTCTCCTGGACAGAGTCCCCAGGAGGATCAGGGTGGTGTGGATGGAGCCGAGTCTTTGTCCTCGTCTTCTGCGATGGGTCAAGGCGGACTAGTGGCGGCGGCGTCGATGACTGGCGGAGTAGGAGCCAGGTCAGGCAGCTACCACGGTGGGCCAGTGGTGACTTTGATGGATGATGGATATGGGAATGGACACGGACACGGACGCGGACACGCACACGCACATGCACACGGACATGGGAATAATGGAAGCGACAAGGTTCAGGCGATCCGCACCGGGGGGATGAACAAGATGGAGAAGGTGGATATGGCGGACGATAGAGCGGAGGAGACGGCGCCCCTGACGACGATGGCGACCGAGGCCCTGACAGCAGAGCTGCGGATCAACGAGCGGCACCAGGCCTTTGTTAATAACTGAACGTAATGCATCCTTTCCTCACACCTCCGCACCTCCGCGCATGGACATGACATGACATGACATAAACGAAAACGATGGGTCGACCCAAGCGACATGAGGACGTGTAGGAGTGAAAACGGGGTGACATAAAGAAATGCAACGCCGAGGCGGACTGCCCTTTTGTATTTCCAGCACCGCCGAAAACACGGCTTTTTTTTTTTCTTTGTTCCATACTCACCTTCCTTGTCCGAGAGTTTTTTGTATGTTCACAGCCTTTCGACATTCCCTTCGACTCTCTCTCCGCCCACAGCCCACCCGCATCTTCAGCAGACACCTCACCAGCATGGCCAAGGTAACCCGTCGTGGTCATCGCCGTCGTCGCCCTTTGATTCTCTCTTCGCTGACAGACCGCTGACCGAGGCAGGAATGATTATCCTCTTTGTTACTTCTGCAAACCATGTCCATCCACAGGCAATCGGAACCCACAATGGACACTTCCACTGCGACGAAGCACTCGCCGTCCACATGCTCTACCAGACCAAGCAGTTTAAGGATGCCCGTAAGCCTCATTTGCCTCTTTTCTGCTTCTGCCGGCCCATCCTGTCTCAAAAACGATTCCAAAAGGCGCACTTTTACTAAAGCCCTGGTCTTTTTTTTCTTAGAACTCGTTCGCACCCGTGATCCCGCCAAGCTGGCTGCCTGCGACATTGTGGTCGACGTAGGAGGTGTGTACGATCCCAGCGTGCACCGCTATGATCACCACCAGCGTGGATTCACCGAGGTCTTTGGCGGCAAGTTTGAGACCAAGCTGAGCAGCGCTGGCCTTGTATACAAGTACGTTACGTCGTCTTTTTTTCAGCACGCGTCTTTTTTATTTCTGTGCCTCCTCCCTCTTTCTCTGTCATTTAGCATCGATCTCGCATTGAGGAGCGGGCTACCGAGGTTTCTGATGCTGCTTCGCTTTTTTTTTTTTCATCGCAACCTTTTAGGCACTTTGGAAAGGAGATTATCGCATCGATTCTGTCGTTGGAAGAGTCTGACCCCAAGGTCGAGTTGCTCTACACCAAAGTCTACGAGAACTTTATTGAGGCTCTGGATGGAGGCGACAATGGCATTGCGCAATACCCTGCCGACATCAAGCCCAAGTACCGTGTCACGACTGCGCTTCCTCAGCGTGTTGCAGGCCTCAACCCTTGGTGGAACCAGAAGGATGTCGATGTCGATGCTCAGTTCATGAAGGCTGTGGCTATCACGGGTCAGGATTTCCAGGATTCGATCCGGTATTTGGGATTGTCGTGGTTGCCTGCGCGTGATCTTGTGGTCAAGGCCCTGGACCAGCGCTTGGACATTCACCCCTCAGGCAAGATCCTGGTCTTTGACCAGTCATGCCCCTGGAAGGAACATTTGTTTATTTTGGAGCAGGAGCTGTGCATTGAGGAGAAGGCCGTCTATGTGCTCTACCCGGATGACAACAACCAGTGGCGTGTCCAGTGCGTGCCCCCATCGCCCGAGAGCTTTGAGTGCCGCAAGGCCCTGCCCCAGGAATGGAGAGGCTTCAGAGACGACGAGCTGAGCGAGCGCAGCGGAATCCCCAACTCGATCTTTGTGCACATGGGAGGATTTATCGGCGGCAACAAGACCAAGGAGGGTGCTTTGGAGATGGCTGTCAAGTCGTTGGAGCTGTAAAAAGTCTTTTATCACTTTCAGGAAAACTCTCGGCAGGCATACATGAACATATAAAAAACGAAGCACGACATGAAAAACGGAGACCTTTCTGTTGTCAATGGCTATTTGGCCAAGAGGAAGGGTAAATGTTTATTAGCCTACTGCTGTAGGTGAAGACCCCCTCTTGTCGTCCAACGGTGGCATCGTCTATGGATAGTTCTCTGCGACCTTTTTTTTATTATTTTATTTTTTACCAGGCCGTCTTCTTATGATGCGGATCAAAGCTGCCCATCATGCTGCCGCGGTACAGCTCCTTGATGACTTGCCCTTTCTCAAGCGTGGTCTCGACGATAGCGTCCGCATGGCAGGGCTCGACACGGCCGTACCAGACAGCCAGGCCATTGCTCTTATGGACAATCACGTTCCCCGCAAACTTGTGTCCGCCAATGTGGCTGATCAGCCAGATCTCGACATCGCCCTCGCCATCGCCATAGATATCCTTGGATCGTAGGATTCGTGTAAACTCTTTCTTGAGGATGGCGGCCGTGACACCACAGCGCTTGTCGCGCTTCTTGTGTGAGCAAATCATGAGCGCTGCTGCGGGCTGCCAACGGTGAGCAATGAACGTCGTGTTGCCGGCAGTGACCTCTCGTGTCTGATCGGGGGCATGGTGGTGGTGCTGAGTGTGATGAACGGATCCATTTTGTTTGTGCTCGTGTTTGTGTTCGTGTTCGTGTTCGAGTGAGATCGAGTCCGTGGTAGAAACAGTCGTGGTGGTGACGGTTGTGTGAGAGGAGCTGTAAGCTGCGGAGAGTGAGGTCTTGCCGTCCTGAGGTGGGCTCGCGGTGGAGTTTGAGGTGGAGGTGGAGGTGGAGGTGGAGGTGGAGGTGGTGGAGCATAGGTTCCTACTGACTTGAGGACGAGACTCCTGGCCGAGATCCTTCTCGACAGCCCATGCTGAGGTTGTCATGGTGCCCACAGATGTGCCGGGAGCGATTGTAGTGCCGACAGAAGGCTTGAGGAAGGCTTCAAAAAAGTCGTCGCATTGCTCGGCAGTGACGTTGTTGACGACGATGTGATCAGGTAGGATGATGACTTGCCAACCGGGTCCACCCCAGTGCTCACAGACCCTGGAAGAGTTTGTGAGCACGATCCGGGGCAGGTCTATACCCCCGTTGGCTTGTTTGAGGCGCTCCTGGCCTTCGTCGATGGCCTTTTGGAGATAGGGTGCTAGTGAGTCTCTGTCGTCGTAGATGGATGCCTCCCAGTCTTCCTGCCCTGTCGAGATGAGAACATGGCGAGTGTAGGTCCTTGTGGAGTTGAGGAGCGGCGTTTCCTGATCGATCTTGAGGTAGGATGGGTAGTGTGGGTGGTCCTGGTCCTGGCATGGGGTGGGACACGCGTTGCAGTCGGAGGCGGAGACGTAGGGGATGTTGTCCTGGTCACTGTTGTCGCTATCGTTGACTTTTACCGGCTTCTTTGGCTCTGTAGGTGCTTCTTGGGATGGGGCTGCCTCCTGAGAAGCAGGAGCTGCAGGATCTGCTTGTGCTGTAGCCGTTGCTGCTGAGGTGGTGGCTGCAGGTGAGGAGGTTGGCTGGGGGTCGGGGAAGAGGCCCCTGGCCAGCTTGAGAGCGATGGCGGTTGTGATGATCATTGGTCTATTTGGGATGGAATGGGAGAGGCAATGAGTATAGGAATCCAACTTACTTGCATCTGGAGAAGAAAAAAAAAAATAGTGAGACAGCAGTAAGAAATGCGCACTTGTTGGACTCGATAGGGGGCTAGCGGAGAGTGGGGAAGATGTCTAGGGAGACACACGCAGGCAAAAGCAGGTGCAGCAAGGAAAGGAGTGGAGAGGAGGAGGAGGAGGAAGAAGAGGAAGAGGACGAGGAAGAGGAAGAGCAAAGAGACAGAAGAGAGAGTGAGGTGAGAGAGAGAGAGAGAAAGGGACAGAGAGGAGAGAGAGACTACAGCACTAGTAAGACAGCCCGAGCGAGAAATGAAGCCCGTTGCTGGTGGAATGAAAAGCGGATCCTGAAATGCTATTTCTGCGGGCGGGTGTGTTGTGTGTGTAGTATACACTGTCGCTGCTCTGTGTGTGTGCAGACTATGATGGTATAAGTGCGTGAGTGAGTGAGTGAGCGAGTGAGCGAGTGGTGAGTGCGTGAGTGAGTGCGTGAGTGAGTGCGTGAGTGAGTGCGTGAGTGAGTGCGTGAGTGAGTGCGTGTTTACCCGCCCCTCGCATAGGGGCGCAGGGGCTGGGCGCAAGGGCAGGCCAGCTGGCTGCAGCAATCTTCCCACAGTCCTGTCCTTGTCCAGTGTTCTGTGCATTTGTCAGACACTGCGTGGCTGCCCAGTTTGCAGGCGCGCAGCCAGAGCCGGGGCGAGTGGCCCAGGCCGAGGTCGCACAGTGGGCCATCTGATAACCCCCTCAGGCCCTTGTTTGTATCTGATAACCTTGTCTCTACGCTTGTGCCTCGGCAGTATGTCCTCCCTTCGTCTTGTCCCCCTGTCGCTAGCACGAGAACAGCTCCTCTTTTGGGAATCATCATGCACACAACAGCACTCAGGCAACAGGGCACCCAGCGTACAGTGCAATGCCTGTGCAGTGGTAGCATACCCACAGCCTGGGACCAGGTTTACCCGGCGCATGAGTGTCTACGGTGTAACGCAGGCAAAGGTGCAGTGGTAGTCTAGTACGTCTATGCTGTCGTTGTCCAGATGCTAGATGCTGGCATGGTGTATATTGCGATGCAGACCATGCTGCGGACCATACTGCGACACGCGTAGCCTATGATGCGACATAGTCGACGCTCCTGCCACTTTTCAGTCTTCTTTTTTCCTCTCTGTCTCTCTCTCTCTCTCTCTTTTCTCCCTCTCTCTGCCTCTGTCTCTGTCCTCTTCTCCTTCATCCTTTCCATCCTTCACCCATGGACTGATTCGCATGCAGGAGCCCCTCTTGGCCATCCAGCGGATGCAGTCTGTCCGTAGGCTGTTAGTCGTATGCTGCACTGCACTCGTATGCTGTCCACGGGTGGTATGCAGTGCTGCCTTGCACTCGTATGCTGTCCACGGGTGGTATGCAGTGCTGCCTTGCACTCGCACGCACACTGGCCGCAAACAAAGCGACGGGAGGCGAGCGACCCGCACCGACCAGACGCACAACAAGGTGCGGATGCATATTTGCTGGAATGGCCCCATCTGTTTGTTGCGCATCCTTCTTTCCTCATCCTCATCTCCTCATCCTCATCTTCATCCTCCATCCTTCACTCTCTCCCTTCTCTCACTCTCCCTCACTCTCCCTTTCTCCCAACCCATTCCACCTTCCTCTCACCCTAGTTTCTCCACTGTCCTCGTTCCGCAATCAGCTTTTCTCTCCGTCCTCGCGTTTGATCCCTCCCGCGAGCCATGCCCTGCGCCTTGACCCAGTCTCTGTCCCCCCTGTAGAACGCCATAGAACACCGCTGGTGCTGCCACTGCAAACAAAGCGCCTGATTCACCCGTCGCCTGTGGGAATGTCGCCAGGATGGACCCATCCCACACCCCGAGGGACTCCGCGTCCTTTGTTTCTGCTCCTGTAACCCCTCTTGCGCCTACGACGCCATGCCAGACATCCGCACCGACTCTGCACGAGGACAGCGCCACGTATCATCCCTCAGGTAACAAGCCCGCATGCCTCGCTTCTCTCGCTAGTGCGCTCTCCAGGAACTAACCTTGTTCGCCCTTCTCGTGTCGATGCTCTTGCATGTCTTCAGATACCGCGATCATGCAAGGAGCCTTCAAAGATACCTGTGCAGACGCCGAGGACCTTTGCCATCGCCAGGGTACCGTCCCCAGCACCACCTCACCCGACTCGACCGTCCATCCTCCATCCCCGACCCCTGTCCCCTCCAGTCCCACATACCCTTTGCGTGAATGGTCAGACGCTGCCCTTTCAGTGACCTCAAGAGCAAGCTGCGCACTTGCAACAGCTTCACCCTCGTCTTCGCCATCAACCACAACCCTCTTGGAGGAAGGAAAGGCTGAAGGTAGCGCACTTTCGCAAGTCGAGCAGGTTGAGCAATACAAGGACGACATTGCGCTCCATACACATTTGCAACTCCAGGGATATCTCGAAGACTTGACCGAACAAGATTCTGCTGCTGTCGCAGCCTCCATCGCTGCTCATGCCGACGCTACAGAATATCACCACGTCGAGGCCATGCTTGCCGCCTCACTCTATCCTGCGACCAACAACATCAACAACAGCAATGCTCTCGATCCGCTATACAATCCGTCCTGGTCTGCTCACTCCTATGCCGACTCTCTTGCCACAGACCTATTCCAGGCCACAGTAGGGCCAACGGCCATTCCTGCAGAGGGACAGACCCAGATGAGCATCACCCCAGAGTCCTTTCAACAGCAGATGGTCTCTCTTGAAGCTGCAGCAGCCTTGCAGTCCTTTTCTTTAGCCATGGATTCGACGCGGGATAGTCTTGCGCACGGAGGAGGATTGCATGGGCTACAGGACGAGGAGGAAGAGGAGGACGATGATGAAGAATGTCTCCCTCCTAGTGAGACAAAGTATATCCTGTACGATGACCACGTTTCGCCTATCAGCATTGCAGATGCCCTTGCTAAACTAAACGACACTCTGGAGGAGGATCTCGCACAAGGAGTCCTCCTACCACTTACAGCAGCAACACCAGCATCAACGACCACGACAGAGGAGAGTCACCACCTCCGCCCTCACACTCTTGATATTGAGCTGGACAGGAGTCATCCTATTTATAGCGAGGATAGCACCGCGGTCGAACAAAAGGCACATGCTTCGGGAAAGGGGAAGGACACAAACGAGGGCAAAAGTGCGTCTCTGGGCGATAGCGATGGGTTGCAAGCGCTTTATGACCACGGGATGCAGGGTGATGTCGGTGTGAGGGAATTCGAGACTAGTCCAGCTGGCGTGCCACAGGATCTGATGCACGCCTGCAGCGAACGTCCTTCCAGCCTCTCAGTTAATTCAAGCCCGAATAACAGCAGCAGAGGCCATTCAACGACGATGGGGCTTCTCTCTCCCCCTACTGGGACTGGGCCTGTGCACGACGGATTCTTTGAACAAGTGTGCTCGGAGGAAGACAAGGCATTATTAGGGCGACCTAGTCACCAGGGAGGACCCGACATCTCCTTAAACCTGGCCGGAAACATCCTGTCACCCATCTCTATCCACGACCTCTTTTTCAGTCGGTACTACACACGACTTGTCTACCTCAATCTCTGGGACACCAACCTTGGCATATGGGGTGCGCAAGCGGTTGGAGGTTTAATGGCTGACAGGAGCTGCAGGATCCAGTACCTGAATCTGGGCTGCAATCGTCTTGGATTCGAAGGAATTGTGCAACTCTTTGGTCTCTACAAAAATGACTCCTTGGTTGAGCTCGACCTGAGTGAAAATCATCTCGGACATACCGCTGTTCACTCCCTCCAGCAGGTAAGGCGTGCACAGGTTCTTGAAGATTGAATTGTAACCATTCTTTTTTATTTTCCGCCAGCCGCTCAATGGTATCTAATTATCTAATCGAGAATCCGTCAACCGTTGTGTCATGAAAATGTACAGATCATGGTCAGACGCGAAAAGGATAGGGCGTGCAACATTCGGCGATTGAATCTGTCAAACAACGAGATCAATGACGTTGGCTGCATTTCTATTGCAAAACTTATCTTGGGAACGGTCGTCACTCACCTCGACTTGTCGTTCAACAAGATTTCTGACTGGGGAGCCTCCACCATTCTCGCGTCGTTCGAGTCCAACGAGGTGGCGCTCAAAGATATCAATATGGAGGCCAATCCGCTCTCATTTGCAGGAGGCGTCGACATTTGCAAGATTTTGGTCCTACCTCAGTCCCGGATCACGACTCTTGATCTGCGAGGCGCCAAAGTCACGGATGTAGGTGTGCCTTATCTTGCAGAGGCTCTCAAGTCGCACCAGTGCCCGATCGTCTCTTTGAACCTGTACGACTGTCAGCTCACCGATACGGGGATCCTAAAGCTCGCCATCATGCTTTGTGTCAACAAGTCGCTGCGGGTCCTTGGCTTGGGCTGCAATTGCATCGGAGACGCGGGCATCCTTGCCTTGAGTCAGGGACTCTGCCTGAATAGACATTTGGAAGAACTGGACTTGTCCGAAAACGATGTGGCGCTCAGTCGAGCTGGATTGGACTCGTTGCTGTATGCTGTGCGCACCAATACGTCGCTGTTGGATCTTCGCTTGGATGTCGATGGACATCCGAATGTCATGGCGAGGGGCATGTACGGAAACGATGGAATGTACATGGGCGGCTATGCGCATCCTCCGCCGCATCAGGACCTACAGCCCGTTCAACACCAGCCGTATTACCACCACGTCCATTACCAACACCACCTGTACCACCAGAACCAACAGCAGCATCCGCATCAACACCCGCATCAACAGCCACAAGAGCAGGTACAAACCCTGTCGGCGCTAGTACAAAACCTGGCCCCTGTCGCTGTAGTTGCACCTGTTGGTGAAGTTCTCGCACCCACACATGCGGCTCTAGCGCAACCCTTGCAAGTGCCACCATCGGCTCCTCTGCAAGGACAGCAAGGCGTAGAAACTGTTGCGGGGGGAATGTTGGGTGTCGTCACAGGTGCAAGCATCATAGCCGCTCCTCCTATCCATAACGAACAGGACCTGGAGCGGGATCGACAGCAACTTATGGTTGCCTTATCCAGTGTCAAGACGTATGTTCGGCACAACTTCAAGCGCACCACCAAGTTGCGCAAGTTGTGTTTCGAGATCCTGGTAGTGTGTCGGTTGCTCATGTTTGCAAAGGACATCCCTGCTCACGCGCAGGAGATCGCATCACGAAACGTTGAACATTGTGGCGTCGACAAGGAGGCCGCTGTAGATACCCAAGAGGAGCCCAGACTAGATTTTCACCACCTGGACTCCACACAACCTTTCACTCCGACGGCGGTCTCTATCCTCACGGGCTTGCCTACACCTCCCATCATGACCCAAGATAGAGGACTGTCTGTACCCCTTTTAGATCCAGAGCCGTGGAACCCGCTTGATAACGAGGTTAGACAGGATCCCTTGCAAACAACTGAGGAGGAGGAGGAGTGCCCTATCCTCATTACTCATGGACGGGGACCCCGTGGAACACTTGCTGGACTCCCGTGGGAGATCAAGGAAATGATTCTGAGGTCGCTGGACCGAAACGGGCTACTGAGCGAGCCACAGTTCCAAAGCATCATGTCCTACGGTGCCTCGCGCTGGGAGACGGTTCGCCAGCCCTGGGAGCGCTGGGGTGAGATCCGCGAGACCATTCTCGAGAGGACTCACTGCTACTATTACGAACCCGAAGCCCTGTAACCTTACGCTGCGACAATATACAATTCCTATATTTTACATGTTCATCCATCGTGCTCAGGGCAAAACTCCACCTCTGCTTTGAAAGGTCTCTGAGATTATGTATTCATGGGGTATCGTTGTACTTTTAATAGCAACCACGGCGGACTCGAACATCTCGTATTTCGTATTTCCTTATCCCTTTACACGAACAGGCGGCTTTTCGAGGCTGAGCAATGGGTAGAGCTGATCCCGAAGGGGCGCGAGCTGTGCCACAGACTGATTCCAATCCGAGTTGACCAGGATCTGGCCCACCTTCTCGCTGTCGGGCGTGGGTTCATCCGCCGTGGCGTTCAGCATTAGGTACATCGAGTCTGCGGTGGTTCGCCTGATCTTGGGGAACGGGTGGAGTAACAATCGGAGCAACTCGAGCAGAATGGCATTCTTGATCTTGCCGCCGAGACTGCAGAGGCCACAGAGAGTACGGATACTCGCCGACATCTTGCGCATGTCCTTGCATTTGAGTGTCTGCCGGCGGACGAAACGCACCATTGGCGTAAAATCATACTCGCCCTCCATCATCAACATCGAGCCCGATTCGAAGAGCATATCCAAGACCTCGAGCAACGGGACAATGACGCGATCCTGGCCCTCGTACCGCTCTACGATGCTCATAATTTCCTGACCAAACTCGACAAGCGTGAGGGTCGGGTTCAACGAACTGTCTTGAGCCGCGTCCATGTCGATATCTGCTCGGGTGATAGGAAGGTTCGACACAAACTCGGTCAAGCACGCACTGGCATGCCGCACCTGATATAGCACAATGTCCCATTGTCAGTGATGTGTACTATGACAACTGTTTTCAAGGTTATGAAAAAAGCAGGTCCAATCGGACGACTTCAAAACCAAGGACGGATCAACTTACTAGCGACTCGGTTAGTCCTCCTGCACTGACAATGAACCCAAGCAACAGTTCAGATCGATACTCGGGCAAGTTCAGGAACTGAACCACTCGTGGGTAGACCTCTGCTGGCTGGAGCCAGTTCAGCTCAACGCTGTTCTCAATCACCTGCATTAACTTGGGCCGATAGGGCACGTGCACTATATACTCTGCCTCTTTCGCCGGTGCTGCTGTTAAGTCTGTCTCCATTGTTCCCAAAGTGTTCAAGGCAGGTTGCTGGTCGACTGTGGCATACAGTAGCGCGATCATCGTCGTGGCAGCACAACCTCGGATACGATCAATCTTTTCCACACTCTGCTGCAGCAACTTGGCGAAGGTTTGAGTATGGTCTTGATCCGAGAGATAGCGCTGGCTAGGTTGGTCTTGCTGCGCCCTATGATCCAACCTGGCCACCAATGGAATCATCACTTCAAGTCCCTGCATGCAAGCCTCCCGTATCCACGATCCCACGTCGCCACGGTGGTCAATACTGTAATCCTGAAGACCTGTGTGGTACATCTGAAGTATGCGGTGTGAAAGATCAACCGGCACCGCTATATCAAGAAAAAGGTAGACAGTGCTTTAGAATGCCGCACACTGCATTGAGGGGGTTTTTTAGGTTACAGTGACAGACACGTTCAACAGGTGTGAAGCGGTACCTTGTCGATACTCCTCGTCGATCACCTTGATGATATTTGTCACAGACTTGACCGAGTTCCTCCTGGATTCAGCACATGCAACGTACTTGGCCCCAACTGCCAGTCTGTGGTCCGCAGTGGCGGCCAGGGCGGTGACAGCTTTCGCGACCCAAACTGCATAGTGAGTCGGCCTGTAGTCAATCTCACCCAACGCGGATGCAAAACCACTCTGAGTGAACTTGTCGGCCCCGTTGGCTAGTCGTGCCAGACAGTCCTCGAATTCAGTTCCAGAGATGCCATATTGAGCCACCAATGCGCGGAATGTTTCTGAAGCTAGCTTCTGCAATGGCTCTTCTGGTCGTTCTAGGGTCGTGCTGATGATGGCCTTCCAAGACGCAAGGATCGTTTCATTCACAGGCCAGGCAGCCTCGGAAAGACAAGCAATGTGTACACAGAGTGCCTGGCGGATATGCTCACTGCCAAACCCAGAGAGTGTGTACTCTGGAACTGACGGCACCACTTGAGAAATGGCCTGTACCAACAAGATAAAGAGCATGATATCAAAAAGGCTGTCCTTGTCTAGTACATGTGTATAGCCAGTCGACTGGTACTGATCACTCTACCTCCAGTGTCTCTGCTGAAATTCTCTGATCCAAGGGCTTTTCAGAATGCGCCTTGACAGCCTTGGCGGTACGTCCGAGAGTGATTAATGCACCGTGGCGAATAGCTGGATCCAAGCTAGATGTCATCTTCGTCTATCGCAGTCATTCATTGATGGCACAGGGCATTAGGTCTACCTGAGCCAAGATAATGTGCTGTCCATCAAGCGTTATGGGCAATATGCACTACAAAAACACCGACTTACGAGAGCGGGGATGATATCGCTGCAAGCAAAATCCAAATCTAGGACAGCGATCCTCGCCATGGCCTCAGAAGCCACCTCTCGGATTGTAATGTCCCAGTGGGTAATCACGGACTCCAAGAGATGTTGGGACAGATAACGCCTGTATTCCTCGAACCTAAAAGACCGTAGCGGGAAGGGTTAGATGACTCTTCATGGTGGTATAGTTGAGATGCACTACGATACATACCCTGCAATATATGGAGCGACCGTAAGGAATGAGTTTGTGATGTTTCCGATCGAAAAGTAGTCGGCTACGGTTACGATATCAATTCCATGAGGAAAGATTCCCTAATGTTGAGGTCAACCATGCAATAGTTAGTATCGGTGATTATCCAGAGTAGGATCCATCCAACGTGCAGCTGTCTTACCATGCGACCAACGTTCTCCTGGAAAGCGGCACTACTTGCTCGTCGAATGTTGATGTCGCGATCAAACACACTAACTGCAATCAGTGTATTGGACAACATTCGAACGTGGGGTCCCAAAACCTCGGGCGTATAAGCGCGTGCAAAGGACCAGCAGACATAGCAGGCTGCATCTCGGACGTTGCTTCCAACAGAGTGTGCGCCCCGCTTGACGTCGAACTTGAGAGCGAGGATGATCCAAGGTACGAGCTCCGTCAGACGATGGGGTAACAGCAGGCCTCGACGCGAGAGCTCTGCAATCGCCAGACAAGCACCGTGCCAGGTATGCTCAGACACCGAGGACACGTCAGGTTCGCCATTGGGAAGCTCAAATACATCCTCAGAAAACAGTTCGAAAATTCCTCCCACGACGTCGTCTGCCATTTCCTTGGGCAGCCGGTTGCTCATCCTGCCCATTCCTTTGGCCGCAGACCAGCGGACGATGGTATCCTATGTTAAGAAAGTGTTTTTTGAGTAAGACGAAGAAGAAAAAGAGAAAGATGAGTATTGACATGGGTTACGGAATGTACTTGATGTCCGTCGTCTCAAACTTACCCTGTCGCGCAAGCCATTCATGAGACGTTCAATCACATTTTCAACCGCATCAGGTACTTCAAAGTCTTCGTCATTCTCAGTCTCCTCGGCAATAGTGGAAGATCCCTTGTCGATCTTGCTGACCGATTCCGCTCCCAAGTTGCTCAAGAGGGATCGATTTCCTCTTTGGTATCGCCATGCTGCAACACGGGGCTTCAGGAGGCAAAGGCCCACACGCTGTGAAAGCTTGACGATAAGTTTCTTGATGGTCGAGTTGGACATGAAATGATCCCGCGCCTCAATATAAACCAACATTTCCTCGAGTTTGACCGCGATCGGCAAAAGAACTTCGCGTCGTCCGAGCTTGAAGATCCAGCAAAGACTTCCCAGAATTCCAATCGTTTGAAACGCGTTCGGTTCGGACGACAGAACATTACTGGACCACTCCACAAACTCTGGAAGATAAAACATGCATGTGTCCTTTCTATGATCCAAAGAGCGAGGCGTTCATTTGTTGGTTAGACGCGTGTCGGCAGTGCTTGAGAATGAGGTGTACATTGGGCATGCCTGAATAATTAAGATCACGAACCTGGTGAGTAGGCGCGCAAGGAAGAGGGACGCGCCGTCTCTGTCCCTTCCAGCGCAGTCCAAGTACAACTTTGCGCTGTCCATCATCTGGTCTACGAGTGGGATCTGAAGTATGAGACAAGAATGTGGAGGCTAGTTAGAGACTTGCGAGATCATATCACAGACCTGTGACTGCAGCGCCTGTTATCCGTTTCTTTGGACGGACAGACTTACCCTTCCAGACGTCTCGGTCGCCTGGCTGTCGATACTTTTCAAGTCAAAGGGGATCATGCACATCAGGGACAGCCAGATGAGGAGCATGTAGCGCGTCTCCCAAGGACGGCGCTTATCCTGTTGCCGCAGGAACTCGAATGCTGGCTCGATATCAGCTACCTCGTGCGGAAGGAACTTGACTAGATCGTGATTGACGTTGAATGTTAGAGAGGGCGGAATACCAGAGAATATATTTTGGCTGAGAGGATAAGGTGTCTAGTAATGTCTCTTGCTCACCAATAGTCTTGTATCCGCGCGTGTTGGTGACAAAGTACAGCATATAGAAGACCAGGTCGCCGTGCTCGTTCATGGCCTGCCCTTTAAGATCGCCGACCGTAATGTCGTGTACCATCTTGCGGAGAGGCGTGATCAGGATCGTTACCATCGTCTCGATAAACGGATCGAGGAGGTAGGACTCGTACTGATACCCTGCGAGCTACAAGTATCATGTATTGGTATAATAAGCGTTCGGCGCACACGTTGTAGAAGAAGGCAATGAACGACAAGCACAGGGCTATTGTATTGTCCGAGAGTCTTACATGTCGCTCGAGACTGATGCGCATGCCCCATCGTTGTCTGTGGTCGACCTTGCAGGGGCCAACGAGAGGGTACGAGGCTAAAGTCCTGAGCTCGGAGACGACCTGGTTCGCATGCACAAAGTGGGAGGGGGTTTTTGTGGTGGAGAAGTATTCAGAGTCCTCGATGCTGTCGAGCAGCTTCTCGACATCGTATGCCTGCTCTGCCATGTGCGGGAAAGGACGCCTGCTGAAGAAAAGCGCGTGGGTAGTCGAGAGGAGTCAATGTTATTCTGTTGGAGGCTAAGGTTGCTTGCCTCAGGAGGAAGCTGCGTGAAGAAGGGTATTAAGGAGACGACGGGACAAGGGTGCAACGGAGGAGGAGCGGCGAGAAAGACGAGAAGAAGGAAGAGAGCGGGAGGACCGAGAGGAGCGAGGAGGAGGATGGAGCGTGATGGTTTATATACATGCGGGTGGTGGAGGGGAGAACAAGTGCTGCAGAAACAGGCTCAGGAAAAGTCGCAGTGCTTTGCACTGGAGCCACGCTCGGTCGGAAAAGCAGTCCTGAGGGACAACAAATGGGTGGGAAGCACTTTGCACTGGAGTCGGTTTTTCTTTTCCTGCATCCTCTCGCTCTCCTTGCGCCCAGGAATCACCGCCCATCCCCCCCAACACGAGGACGCCGAGTCGCAATCACCACCTGCACACGGACCATGTTCTTTGACCTCAACATCCCCGTCCAAACAGCCTCCGGGGCCACCCAGGCTGCTCAGGAACAGCTCGAGACCAGGAAACGGGTCGAACTGCTCGTTCATTGTACGACATTGACCTTGGCTAAGGAAGCCATTCTCAACTCTGCTGTACGCCCCTTCTTCAATGGTGTTGCTCAGAGCAAACAATAACGCGTCTCTGAGGACTTTTTTCACAGTAGGATATCAAGCAGTCGCCTACAACCACGAGATTACAGGAAAACTGCCGAACAACCACGTACGATCCTACCCCCATTTCGACGCTTAACCTGGATACATAGGATATTAGCTTTGCTGCCACCACAACGCTCTGGACTCACAAACCCATGTCTTTCTGCGTGTGGAATATTGGTTTGCATAGGTTAACCCAATCACAAAGATCAACCTTCCCGGCATTAACCTGAAGCAGTACACGAGACTCACATTGGTGGTGGACGATATCAGTCAAAACTATGGCTTGGTAAGGAACCAAAAGTAGCCTGGTCGGTATTTCTATCAAAAGAAAACATCAGCTCATCGTCTGCTCTTTGGTTACTTTTGCGAAACAGAACACAGGCAACCCTGGAGTATCTTCCTACGATATCCTTGCAGTGCAACCCACCAACGAAAAGCTCTTCCAGGCTGCATGTGGAACATTTGAGGTAGACATCATCTCGCTCGATATGTCAGCCCGGTTACCATTCTACCTCAAGCACTCGACTGTCGGCATGGCAGTAGAACGCGGCATCTATTTCGAGTTGTGTTACGGAGCTGCCATTAGAGGTATGGAGATCAGGTTCAATGACGCCAGATGGTGATGGCTAACTGCAGGCTACAAACAAGTGGGGCTAGAGTTAACCGAGAACTCGTCTGGATACTTGTACATCTAGATGCGGATGCCAGGAGGAACCTGATCAGCAATGCGCAAAGCTTGATTCGCGTTACCAGGGGGAAAAACATCATTTTGAGTTCACAAGCGATGAGGGCGATGGAGTTGCGTGGACCCTATGACATTGTCAACTTGTAAGTACTCTTGGTGCTCTCCTGGATACATCTACATTTTCAAGGAACAATGTCTCATTGCAGTGTTATATCTCGAACGCATACATCGTTGCTAGCGGCACTCTACTTGGCCTCAATCAGGCTGTCGCTAAAGACTGCCTTAGCTCTCACTGCCGTGCTGTTGCAATCCATGCAGGTAAGTCAATGTTTATGTGCCTACGATGGTCGTCGTCGACCTTTGCAAATGCCGAAGCTAACATGAACTCAAAAACTCGATTGTCTCTCGGTTCAGAAACGCGTCGGAATACAATGCGCGCTGTCATCTCGGTGGACCCTGTCTCTTCACTGACAGAGACTGATCAGTGGAAACTGGGAAACAAGCGCAAGAAGGACGACAGTGGAGAGCCAAAGCAGAAAAAACCAAAGGAGTCTGTGTCCTGAGTATTCTGTCACCACAACTTGTACCATTAACATATGCATCGAATGTTGCACAGAGGAATAACGCGCGGAATGTGCAGAGTGTTTGGACCATGTTTTCTTATTTGGAATTATGTACAGGCACTGTATTTGTATGGATGTAAAAACGACGAGAGGCAAGAGAAAGTGGGAGTAGGAGCGATGTAAAAGAGTTACCATGCAAAAGCGCGTGAAAGGGATGTATGCAAAGAAAAAAAAGAAGAGAAAAAAGGGATCTTTGAACTAGCACCGAACCCATGCTCCTGTTGTTCCTGAAATCATATATAGGGGCGGATAAGGAGTGAGAACCGCATGCTAGTCCGTCTCGCACTCGCCGATGATCTTGAGGTGGTCCCCGTCGACACTGTGTTGGTGCTTTTAGTCTTTTACTTGGTCTTGGTGTCCTCCTCCTTGTCAATGACCTGGCGCTTATCGCGTCCGATGGCGTATGCCCACTGGTAAAGACCCTTGACCAAGGACAGGGCTCCGACGACCATCAGGCCTTGTTCCATCATGACCGAGATGGGCATGAGCTCTGCAACCTTGGCAGCGGCCAGATCGTTGGCGGCGGGGAAGGCATACAAGCAGCCGAGCATGAGGATATCCTTTGTGACCATGACCAGGGAAAAGACAATGGGTGCATACGAAAATGGCTCAAAGACATCGCCGATGAACGCGAACGAGAAGAGCGTAGACTCGATCACGGACATGGACAGGACGCGGACAATATCGGCAACCAGGTAGGCGGCATAGAGCATCAGCGCAGAGTCGGACGAGTTCTTGAAGGTCTGGACATACGACGAAGGGTGGGCATCGACGGCAACGAGGTTGGCCTCGGGGAACCAGCGGTTGAAGGCGACGGAGGCACCATAGACAGCCAGAACACCGACAAAGAAGTCTTGATTGAGAAAGGTGGAGCGAGGCATGGCGGAGCTGGACTTGA
Source organism: Mortierella alpina (assembly GCA_029449245.1). NCBI lineage: Eukaryota > Fungi > Mortierellomycota > Mortierellomycetes > Mortierellales > Mortierellaceae > Mortierella > Mortierella alpina. Next base: position 9,749 of record JANATF010000001.1, on the reverse strand, counting down.
CCTGATGGAGCTGGGACGGGACGAGAGACGGGAGGAGATGATGAGGAAAAGGATGAGATGAGAGAAGGGGGAGGAAAAAAAAGAAAGGCAGAAAACAACAAAGAAAGTTTATATGTCGGCCACTACTGCTCTCGACACCCCCACTTGTCCCTATTTTTTTCTGGCGGACCACTCAGCGTGGACACGTCCAACTTGTGCGTCCTGTATCTCTCTGATCCAGATCATCGCACCTGTCGGCCACTCCTCAGCCACCCACAGCTGGAGCCAGCAGTAGAAGGCGACTCCACACCTCTCGAGCTCTCCCCCTGTCGCCCTCTTTTTTCTTCCCGTCATCCTCAGATCGTGGCTTCTCGTCTCGGTCCCAAACTCTATTCTTTTTTCTCTCTCTCTCTCTCTATTCTTCTTCCCACTACTTCTCCCTCTCTCTCTCTTACTTCCTCCCTCTCTCTCTCTCTCTCTCTCTCTCTCTCTTACTTCCTCCATCTCTGTCTCTCTGTCTCTCCTTCACTCTCTGCTCTCGGTCCTCTCCTTCCGTCAGAGTCTGCCGCCCTTCTCGCTCATGCCACGATTCCCAGGAATAACCAGGCGGGTTCTCACTCTTCCTGGTGCACCTAAATAACGCGCGGGATCCTCAGCACTGCCTCTTTATTGTCCGCTCTGCATCTCTGCCTTCTTTACGTCGCTCCACCATGCTGCCGTACCAAAAGCTGTACGTCTCGCACTTCCTGACATCCTGGGTCGATCGATCCTTCGAATTTGCGTCCTATCTGCTCATTGCCAAGGTCTTCACCAGCTCGCTGTTGCAGTCGTCTCTCTACGGTCTGATCACCACGCTGGCCGCCTTGCTCCTCAGCAACCGCATTGGCAATTGGATCAACATTCTCTCGCGACTGCATACCTATAGGATCACCCTACTGACACAAAAGCTGAGCATCGTCATCAGCACCTTGCTGTTCTACATTCTCGACCGTTCGCATGACTGGAAGACACTCCTGTACGCCTGCATTATCGTCCTCGGATGCACCCTGAAGCTCGCGTTCATTGGCAACAGCATCGCTATCGAAAAGGACTGGGCCATGATCATTTCAGATGGACACCTTGAACTGCTGCTGCCTACCATGCGTCGAATCGATCTCATCTGCAAGACTCTATCACCGCTTCTGATGGGTCCTTTGATGCTTGCACCATCATGGGTCGTCGCCGTGGTCATCAGTGCCTGGACTGTCGTGTCTACCATTCTGGAATACATTCTGATAAGTCAGATCCATCGCGACGTACCCGAGCTCAGTTCGCGTGCCCCCCACAGTTCTACAGCAACGCATGGGGTGGAAGAGGAAACAGCTGTCGAGGTCACTGCTCGGGAGTACATCAACCACAAGACATTCCTTGCGACCTTGGCCCTCGGAATGCTTTACATGAATGTCTTGTCCTTCGGCGGGACACAGACGTCGTATCTCGTCCTGATGGGCTACAACACTGGATTACTGGGAATCATGAAGGCTATTTGCGGGATCGTAGGCGTGGCCGGCACCTACCTTATGCCACTTTTGGCCAAAAAAATAGGGACCGTCAGAACGGGCCTATGGTCCATATGGCAGTTGGCACTGACACTAGCAGTCGTAGTCGTCGCATTGGCATTTCGTCAATCGAGCACGGCCGCGTCAGTTTTGCTTTTCGGAGGTATGGCGCTGAGCCGGCTCGGCCTCTGGATGTTTGATATTGCCGAGAACTTGATTTTACAGGACCACACAGAGCCCACCCATGTCACTAGCATTGCGGGTTGGCAGTATAGTCTCTGCAACCTCTTTGATCTTCTGCAATTCTCACTGACGATTGTAGTGTCCGATCCTGCGCGGTTCATCATCCCAGCTTCCATCTCTCTGAGTGCGACCATAGGAGCTGCCATCATATACACCTTATTCGTCTGGAAGGACCGAGGACACCTGCTCCACATAAAGCTCAAGTAGCCTTTACTTGTTTTCACGCCGTTCATTCATATTGCACGATTCCGCCTGCTATGCGTTGCAAACTGTCAGAACATGCCACAGCATATTATTTTGCTACGGGATAGTAAAGCCACACCCAAGTGCGCTTCCCAAATGTCTTTTCAGTTGTCCCGTCTTGACGAGACATAGTTCTGAGCCCAGCACGCGGTGAACTCGGTACTCCATTTAGCTTCGCGGTGCTTGGAGATATTTCTGGTTGCTGTGCTTGATTCGAATCCTAATTTTTCTTGAGGGCGGAGCACTTGAGAGCTCTAACAAGGTGTGCTCTCTCTGGCTGCAAAAGTGTCAAAAGCGAATTCATGGCTGTTAACGTCGAAGCTGATCCTTCCATTGTGCCTTCGTACAAGTCTCTAGTCTACAACCTTTATTAATACTGTATCGGCTAAAGTGTGGAGACATGACACATTATACCAGTGCAACAGCTGACAAGACAATCACAGCAGCAGCAGATGCCAAGTGTAAACACGGAATGAAGGAGGCAGAGCTTGAGCTTGAGTTGAGGGGGCCGCTTCCATCCGGCTTGCAGTAGATGGCTGCAAATGCGGCACTATTTGCAGCGATCCGCTCCATGTTTCCGGTGGGACACAGAGGATCGCACTTCATGAAAGGGGAGGCATCGTGACCAATAGCACAAAAGCACGCTTGCTCGCCGCTCAAGTAGTCGCTGAACGACTTGGGAGTAGGTCTGGTAGTATCGACTTCTTTGCACTGTGGGATCGATTTTGCCGCGTCGTTGACACACATCTGGCAGACACTCGTTGCGGCTTCCACGGATGTCGATAGGACGATGGCTAGGATGCCGATCAGGCTCAAGAAGAGAGTTGAGGTGAAGCGCATGTTGAAGAGGAAGTCGAGGTAAAGCTGATGAGTGTGAAGACAACAAAAAGAAAAAAGAAAAGCGGCCAATATTTAAGTAACAGATTCGACTTTGGATGGTCAGAGGCGAGATATAAACATGAGCGCTTGTGGCACCATAGGTACAGAGTCAGCTTAATGAGAAAGAAAACCTTCTTTGCCTCATTACTCTGGTGGTCGGGTGCCGGGAACATCATCTGCGCCTCCGAGAGAATACCAAGGCCACTCCTCACTTGGTCAAACGACAAATACCACGTCAACATGTTCTGTACTGACTTGGGCGCACTGGCGATGGCATATGAACCTCCAGTGCTATGTTAATCCGATCGCCATTCAAACAGAATCTCAGAAGCGCACTTTTCTTACAAACACTTGCACGTCGGAAACCGTTTCGTTGTTGTTTTCGAACTTGTTGATCGCGTTCGCTGCTGTAAAAGAAGGAGGAGCCATTGACATCTGGAGTTGAGTGGTCATCTTGGGTGTAGGAGTGATAAGGCAGGCAAAGGTGACTTTTCGCTTGACATGGACGGTCGCCTCTCGCGCGCGACTGTTCGTGACGCGACATATGTGCTAGAAGTGGATAAGTGCAAAGATAGTTCGGTCTTGATGAAAGCACAGCGCGTCTGTTACCCACGGGGGCGCGTGCTGACGATAGTGCGGAATAGGGCGGTCTATGTTCCTTGCTGCGATCTTTCAGTTCGCCAATGGAGTCATCATCGTAGAGGCTCCTCGGGAACACGCATAACGCAGAGTGACAGGACACACAATTTAGGTGGTTGTGCAAATCGCTTTCAATAGTGTTCCGTGACGAAGGCGAGAATCCTGTCATTTGCCCTGTTGTCCTCTGTCCTTTGTCTTTGTCCTCTGTCCCGGGTCCTTTGTCCAGGAGAGAGTGAGACTCCGAGAGACTGTTTGGTGTCAAGAAAAGAGAGGCAGAGTGAATATGAGTGTAGCTGACACTCTGTCTACCTCTACTTTCGCAAACACTCCATTTCTCATGATTGCTCACATCGTACACGGCACACTGCCCCAACTGCCACTCAACCTGCCTCTCATTTCCTGGCAGCTGCAGCATAATTCAGGCTTTACCGCCCGTCGGCTTTTACGTCTTGGCCACTGCACACCATTCGTCGCTTCCTCACGCGTTGAGGACTACCTGCCTCTCTCTCGCTGCGCGCTTTTCATCATATCTGTTCCTATTCACCTCGCACACAGCTAGAGTCGAAACTAATTCCAAACTCTTCTTCACTGGCATCTCTATCCTCCTCTCACATTCACTCGGTCGCCTTGTTCAATTAGCCTTGAGCAGAGCCATCACCTTACATTTCATCTCCACTTTCAAACACTTGATCTCCCCAAAGTTCTCGTTGACTCTTTGATCAGACACAAGAGTACCGATCTGCCATTCTCTTTGTAACTGCAGCGCAATTCGCGTTTTTGTTGCCCTTCAGGCCGCTCATCACTCCCTCGCACCTCTTGGCCTACATACCTCTCTCTCCGCTTTCACCTCTGCACGTCTTGAGTTGCCAGTTGCTTGCAGCTCATCTCTACTCTCCTCATTGCTAATCTCTCATACCCACACACCCATCAGTGACCCAATCGCCCCGCGGTTTTTGTTTGAGAGTATTCTGTCTTGAACAGAGACAGCCCACCATCATCTCTTCCGCATTTACCACTTTCTCGAGCTCAAGTCGAGTTTTGATCTCGACTTGCCTCGGTCTTTCTGCCATAGGACTCTTTCCTCCGTACATCTTGAAACCTACATTCATCTCCATGTGTCTTTTCCCTTCCCTATTCACCTAACGCACGTTTTGAGCTGACACTACCTTGAGAGTATTCTTCTCACGGCTCTTTTCGACCCTCACCTCCCACTCTCTTGATCCAGCGAGTTCTCGACTCTTTTCTTATCGTGGGTCGGAGACATTCACCGGAGCGCCGGCAGCTATTTTTTTTTTTTTTTTTTTTTTTTTTGTCGTTCTCTCCTTCCTTCACTTTCTCGCTCATTTCTCACATTCTTCACAGTACTCAGTTAGGGTTGCTCACGTCGGCTTTGATAAGACGCACACAACTTCACTCTCGCTAAATAGAGCCTACTCTTTCTTCGAAGGCACAGTGACAGTCATCGATCTTTTTTTGTTTTGCCATTGCACACCTCTCACCTCTCACTTGTGCTTCAAGCCTCCGTCGCTCTCTCTCTGCACTTTCTTGTCTGTTCCTGTGCACCTCACGCGCGGCTTTTGCCGACACGACGCAATTGCTGTTCACCTCTCTCTCCCAGAGCAATCTCATCGCTCACCGCGGTTCACAGCGAGAGTGTTCTCCCCCCTTCTCCCTAAGTCTTCATAAAAGACGAAGCTGCTCCAGCTCCATCACGTTCTACCTTCACCTTACTCTCACTCGAGTCAGGCCTGCCGATTCTACTTGCCTTCTCTTCTACGCCATCGACAAACCTCTCCAGCTTCACCATCCTCTCCAGCTTCACCATTTTCTCGCTTTCCCCCCATGTATTCACAAAACTAAATGCCACTGCTAGTATCGGCTTTGATCAGACATAAGGCTACACCGCCCCTCAATCTCACTCGACTTGCCTTTCTCATTCTGACGGTAGCCGCTTCGCTATTACTGCATACCCTTACAACTCTTGCTTGTTCAAACAAGTCCCACATCCTCCACTCCGCGTGTTCTTCTCGCCCCAAATCATCTCACTCGCGGCTTGAGTTGACGCTACCCTCACACTTTTCCTCGTGGCCCATCTCTGCATTCACTGTCCCTCACTGACTCTCTCACACACTGCTCATCACCGCGCCATTGATCGTCTGTAGCATCCTCACAGAGTCTCGTGTCCTTTGCTCTTCATTCACCTTCGTCCCTTCAGCATAGATTCCACTGAAACCTGACACCATCTCTCCCACAACTTAGCTTCATCTTTACTCTCCCTTGATGGGGCGAGACCCTGAATCTTTTCCCAACTTTGTTTCCCTTGCCTTTCAACGATTGTCACCCACACAGGCCTAGATCAAGAACCTCATCAATTTTGTTCTCTCTCTTCTTTGCCTCTTTTTTCAGCACATCTCTTCCTTCACATTTCACACACCGATGGCACGGTGCTCATCACATTCTCCCCCATCTCTCAGCACATCCCTCACTCGCTTCAACCTCATGAATTCCCTTCGCACCACTGCAGAAGAAAAAAAAGTGCGTCCATCTTCAGATCCACCACGCCTTTGCTCATCCCTTCCGGATCACAACTCCCCTGCCTACGCTGCTCTATTCCCTTTACTCTCCAGCCCAGCCACACCTTTTTCTCCAAAGTTCCCGTTGGTTAACCCTTCCCTCTTATGCAACCCTGGCGAGATGGATCTTCTCTTACACGAACACGAGATGCCTGGACTGATTTGCTAAACGTACCTGTGGACAAAAAGGATCCGGGAATTCGACCGTTCCAGCTGAACCAGTGCGACGAGTCTAGAAAGTAGCCAGCCGCAATCAACAACCCGTTCCGGTAATGTGGCAGGTACTGCAGCATGCTGGAGCGAGGTCGTGACCATAGCTAGTCCACCTTCCGACTCGACGCACTGGAGAAGTGCTACACGTACTCGGGGGATAGAATGCGATGAAAAAAGTGTTAGTCTTTGACTACTACAGGCTCAGGAGAACACCGTTTATGGCTCTCTATCTGGCGTCCACGCCAGCACTGACAATTGCGCTCGCTTTGACACACTCTTTGGCCCAGTTGCTGTCGACACTCACATCTACACTGGCTATTGCATCTGATGCTGACAGTGACTGAGCCTTGGAAATAGCACTCGCCTAGGCAACTGACCAAGACCCTCGCGTAGGCACTGGCAAATTGTACAGACACTGGCTGGACACCAACAATATGACCAGAAAGCACTTACCCTAGGATCGTGGAACAACAGCGGTTATTAGAGGGCCCTGCCTCTTGAAAAAGACCGTCTGTACACGTACGGCGAAGTCTACAGGGTGATAGTACCGTAGAGAGAGTTGTTAGAGGCTTGTTCAATAAACCCAACATAGAGATGAATCATCCTCATTCAAAAGTATAAATCCAAGGTCAACTGGTCCTACCAAGTTACTTACCAAGTTACCATCCAACAAAAGTGGGGTTCGCTTTCAACGACACTCTTCCTTAGCGCTTTGTCCTCGCTGGCCGACCGACCGATATTCTAGGCGTACTGAGAGGAAGATAATAAACGTAGAGCAAACGTCTGAGGGTTAGAAGACAACATAAAGAGCCAATCCTCATCGAAAGCCGCATTCCAGATATTCTCGCTTCTTACCTTCGGTGTTGCGCCACCGTCTTCATATGCTGCGGTGAGAAAGAGAGAGTGTTTTTTGAAGTGGTTGACTCCACTGATTTTTAATAGTCTCCACTGACTGTGGTTTACTCCACTGTTTTTTATAGTGGTTGACCCCACTTTCACTTTGCTTTTGTAGAGCGAAGAAGTGATAATCCCGCTACCATGCCTTCCATATTTAGCCAGCGGGGAAGTGGACCCGCTGCCTTGCCCTCGATTTGTAATAGCGAGAGGCCGCCCGCTGCCTTGTCTTCCATTTTGCTAGCGACACTGAGGAAATGAGAAAAAGCCAAAAAAAAAAAAAAGCTTGTCAATTGAGCTGGCTCATTCCTCATTTCAAGAAAACAGAGTTTGTTGAGCTGCAGTGGCATGACTTTGACGAAGGATGTGCTTGAGAGGAGTATCCAAAGAGATGAAGCTTACCTTGCATGCTGCTGAAAAGAGGTGAACAAGTAGCGAAGAGAGGAGGAAAGAAAAGAAAAGCTTGTGCAGAGCATAAAATCACTTTTCTCGAGCCACTCCGCCGAAGACGCTGCGTCGCGAAGTACAGACACGCCCGTGTATGCTGTCGTTACACATAAGAGAAGAAAAGCATCATCGTGAGCACAAGGAATGTCAATGCAGTTGGTGAATGAGTCAAGCTCATTCCAAATTTGACTCCTCAATCAGCGCTGCAATCCTGGATTTTACCTCGTCCAGCGCTTGCCACCAATTTGCAAGCGAGCAAGCAAGGCTACTGCGATGCCATAATCCTGCTCCATGCTGCTGGTAAGACTAGGGGAAGCAGGCAACACAAGTCAAAAGAAAAGATCTGCCAGCTCTGCTTGTCCAGTCCAAAATACACAGACTCCAGGAAACCAAAGACCTTCCCAGATCCTATACTGCAAGCTGTGCTACCTCTTCCTGTGTGTGTGTGTGTGGGGGGGGGGGGGGGGGGGGGAGATCATGAAGCTTACCTTGCCTGTATCAAAGACGAGTAGGGCGGGTGGCAGGAAAGGAGCAGGCAGGACGGAAGACAAAGAGCATAAAGTAAGCCAAGGCTAAAATGCAGAGCATATGCGACTATTGATTAAAGGGTGTATTACAGCCTACATTCTAAGACATACCTCTCTTCTCCCTCTTTCTCCCTTGGCTTTTCCTCTTCCCACCTTTCACGTCGTCACCTTCCACGTCCTCACCTTTACATCGCTGGCGTTCCTCTGCGCAGCTTTCCTCTCTCCTCAGCATCCCCCCCTGTGAGGCATGTCCTCGTCTGCGACAGCTCCTCGGTCAAAGTCCTCCGACAACTAACACTTTGCACTGTCCAGCAGTTCGTCCACTTTCATGAGCTTGTTTACTCCATGCACCCTTCTAAAACGATTGTAAGCTTCCCGCAGCATTGCCCATCCATACTGCCCTAACCTGCTTTACTACATACGCTTCCTCCACAAAAACACCATCCTCTTAAGCGAGCCAGACAGTTCTTGAACAGCAGAAGCAACCTCAAAGAGCTGAAAGCACCTTCTCCCAAACTCTCTGTAAGTGCAAGGTCCCTCTATAAGTGCAAGGCCACTCTCTAAGTGCAAGCTCTCCCTAAGTGCAAGACCTCCTTAAAATGAAAACTTCTCTATTCGAATACCTCTGTAAATTGAAAGCCTCTGTAATTGATTCCCCTCTGCTAGAATTTCACACCTCATTAAAATTTCACACTTCCCTATTTCATATTTGAGAGCAATTGAAGGTGTGTAATAGTTCCCCAACGCCCCCCGAAGCCCTAAATATTCGGTTTCTGAGATTTTCACACTTCTAAAAAATTCACACTTCCTCGATTTTATATTTAAGAGCAATTGGAGGTGTACAACAGTTCCCAAACATCTCTAGAACCCCAAAATGCATGGTGGCAGAGATTTTCACACGTGTTAAAAATGTCACACTTCCTCGATTTCTTGTTTGAAAGCAATTGAAGGTGCGCAACAGTTACCCAACACACCTCAAAGCCCAAAATGCTCGGCTCCTAAGATTTTCACACTTGTCAAAAATTTCACAGCATTTCACAATTATTGTAAGAACTACTTCAGGCGTATTAAATTTATTATGTGATTTGTCAATTTCATATCAATCGAATAAGCAAAATGTCATTTGATGTTCCAATGTCCATTGATCGTATAATTTCATTTCATGTTTGTCCTTCAATCGAGTGATTCATGTCATTTAACCTTGTCTTGTCATTTGAGAGCCCATTTTAAGGTTTATTCTAGGGTTTTCTAGGGTTTTTTAGGGTTTTTTTAGGGTTTTTTAGGGTTTTTTAGGGTTTTTTAGGGTTTTTTTAGGGTTTTTTAGGGTTTTTTAGGGTTTTTTAGGGTTTTTTTAGGGTTTTTTTAGGGTTTTTTAGGGTTTTTTAGGGTTTTTTAGGGTTTTTTAGGGTTTTTTAGGGTTTTTTAGGGTTTTTTAGGGTTTTTTAGGGTTTTTTAGGGTTTTTTAGGGTTTTTTTAGGGTTTTTTAGGGTTTTTTAGGGTTTTTTAGGGTTTTTTTAGGGTTTTTTAGGGTTTTTTAGGGTTTTTTAGGGTTTTTTAGGGTTTTTTTAGGGTTT